>CP126893.1:11320000-13720000 GCA_030440675.1 Furcifer pardalis
GAGCCTCTACAAAGAGATGGTTTTGAAAACCCGCACAACAAGATGGGACATGAAGTTTTTTGCTTGAGAAAGGGTGTTGGAAAAATAGCAATTTTGCATGCACTTAACTGGGTATCAGTGGAAAGGGTTTGACAGTCTAATGCAGGGGTTCCCAGCGTATGACCCATTGGCTGGCCCCAGCCAGCAGCACCATTTCATCTGGCTCATTGCCACTGCACCCGGACCAGGAAGTGGAAGTGGACATGTATAAGTCAGCCAAAAATTTTACTACCACATTGTGGGCGGAGCCAATTTCATGGGCGGAGCCAATTTCATGGGTGGAGCCAACATCATGATGTCATGGATGGAGCCAACATCATGACATCATGAGCAGAGCCAATGATGTGGGCGGAGCCAAAGTTTAAAAAACGTAAAATTACAGTACAGGCTGCCTGGAGGTGCCTGACACCTTCAGCCAGCCCGATCTTAAAGGAGGAAGCCTGCCCGGGCTCCCTACCTTAAGATTGGAATGGCTGGGGGTGTCAGGCACCTCCAGCCAGCCTGATCTTACAGCAGAGAGCCCCGGCAGGCTGCCTCCTTTAAGACCAAGCTGACTGGAGGTGTTAGGCACCTCCAGCCAGCCTGTACTGTATTTTTATGTTTTTTTAAAAACTTTGCCTGACAACAAAGCTACCAACTTTCCCTGCCTTAAGATCAGAAGGCTAGCTTTGCCCAAGAAGCAGTGTGAGGGTGGGATTCTAGTGTCATGATCCTGAAGTCACCATATTTACTTGCTTTACTTGAACTAGTCAGACTGTGACTTAGCTGTTTGCTTTCTGTCATTTGCTTATACATATATCAGATTCCCCAGAGATTAGGTCAACATCAGGTGTCTGACAAGCCAGACATGACATCATAGACCCAAAGGAGTAGGGTGAAAGATGTTCTTCTCATAAGGTAATTACATTACATTCCCATGGGAGCCCAGCAGTCTTCTCATGAGGTCATTAAGCATCTGTGTAGTAGGAATTTCCCCTTATGTAATGCATACCACAGACACCTGCAGACTGGGAATCTTCCAGAAGCTTCTAGAAGGATTTGATCATTGAATTCTTTTGGGGAGGGGAAGTCCCTCTTTTCACTATTTAAAGAGTGCCTTTTCAGACCTCGAATCAGTTCTCTAATGAGAGGCTACCATGTCTTTGTTAGCTGAACTCTACCTTTTTGGGAACAACTGCCCATGGCTAGATGCTGCCCAATGAAGCTGATGGACAATCATGGACTATACTAGATTCCCTGAGAGGATTGCCATCCTATGGAACTGGACTGTGCTGGTACATGGCCATTTGACACTTTCAAGGACTGATGGACTTTGGGGGTGTTTATTTGGCTCTACAGACTTATGGTCTTATTAATTGACCCAAAAACTCTCTGAAATATTTCATGGACATTTCTGAGCCCAGGAGAAAGAGCCCTATGGACTTTGGGAATTTGGGAGAATTTTATTCTCTACAGCTTTGCTTCGCTATCTTATGGAATACAAAATAAAAATCTGTTTTGGGTCTTTACCTTGTTGAATTCTGCTTGGGCACAGAGCTCTCTGCTTAAACCACACACTGCTGATGCAACATCCACGCTACTATGGAAAAACCTCACTCCCTATAACTTGGTAAGATCAGAGTTATTTGGGTCCTTTTGGGAAGCTGGCACAGGCTGGAAGAAGGGAGTTGGGGTGGACTGCATCACACTCATCACTCTGTCACCACCAAAGCCTCTTAGGAAGCCTTGGAGAACCCCCTGACAGGGAAAGGTCCCTTTCCCAACAGGTCATCAGTTGTGGGATCGAGTCAACCTGCCCCTGCGCCCGCAGCAGCAGGGTGGCTGGGAAGCCAATGGGGGAGTTCCCTATTGGCTTTCCAGCCACCCCACCCCTGTGCCTGCAACTGTGGGGTGGCTGGGGAAACTGATCAGGGGAATCCCTTGTTGGCTTTCCAGCCAACCCGCACCTGCCTGTGCAGCTGCGGGGTGGCTGGGAAGCTGACCTGGGGAGTCCCCTGTCAGCTTTCCAGCCACCCTGCTCCTATCTCTGCAGCTGTGGGGTAGCTGGGAAGTCAAACAGGGAGCCCCCATGCAGTTTCCCAGCCACCCTGCCGCCATGAACGATTACCTCAGATAACGCTAACAGATTGTTATCTGATGCAAAATAAATAAATAAATTTTGAATCGTTATCCAATTTTAGCATTACCCGATACAATAGTTATCCAAGGTATTACTCTACTGCAAAAGGATTTGTGTGATCCCTTATTATACTGCAGTTGCAGCATGACTTTGTCATACCTTAACTGCAGCAAAAAGGAGTTTATTACATGTGACACATTTATATCTAGTTCCTTTCCAGTTTTTCAATTTACTCCTCATATCTGGCAGGGAAGTAAAAGGGAGAGAAAGGTCGAATAACTGCTCTCTGTCCCAAGCCTGCTGACCTACTCTTTCCCTGGCCAAATCCACACCCAGCTGGTTCGGGAGCACTGAGCTACATAATTGCTAAGCCTTTTTAAACCCTGGTTTATTGCTATAATTCTGATAGTTTTGTAATCTGATAACTCCATGAGCAGTGAGCTTCTAATGTGCCCAAGCTGAGTGAGCACTGTGGATTTAATCTGTTCTGAGCTAAATATCAGATTGATGACTCTGGAATAAATCATCTTTTCCTTTTAAGGGATGGTGTCCTGTTTTCCCCATCTTACCACTGTCTGATTTTGGCAATAAGCTTTCAAGATATGAATGTTTGAAAGATACAGAGATAAATAGGTTTGGCTACAAGAATTGTATGAGTATGTCTTTTTCACTGCCATTTGACAGCTAACAGTACCACCCACTTTCATTGATAACTCTAAGTTGCAGTAGGAAGTGCAGTAATAGAAAAAACTGAACTACAATTATAAGAAATTTTACAAAATTCCTCTTTCTTGGTAAGGTAGACTGTCTTGACTCATTGAGATGGCCTAAGAGATTTCTCACCTCTATCCTGAGAACAAGACAAGGGGCATGAGGAGGAGGTGAAACATCTACAATTTGCACAAAACATCTCTTCACAAAACTAGTAACTTTTCAATTTGTGAAAAACTCAGCAAGCAAAAGAGGATCTGGCTGATTGATCAAAAAGATGCAAACAATCAAAAACTAAAGTTTTCTATACTACATGCAGCATTTTGTAGTGACTGAATTCATCATTATTTAATTATTTTGGGAAGGTGAGTTGTGAGTGTTTAGAAAGGTTATATCAAGTCCATTTCCCCCTGTAGTATGACACATGCTTCTCTGCCATTATCCATGCATTCTGCCCCATCAGCTTCCCCATTTTTTATTCAGTTTACACATAGCACTGCATTGACAAGACCCAACCATTCCTAATTATTGCTGCATCATTCCTCTTGATAGGCATTTGTGGGATCTGGTCTTCAGAACCCATCTTTCATCCAGCAGGGTCAAGATGGACTCACAGTTTCTTCTCAGCCCTTTCCCAATGAGCTCATCCCTCAGAGCTACAGTATTTCCTGACCTGCCACTCTCTGCCCAGGAACAGTCTTGTAAAAAACCAATTAGATGTCGATCAGTTCCTGACAGTTTCTCCATCCACAAGAAATATATTTTATGAGTAAGAACCCATCTTCTCAACAGGAACTTAAAGAGGACTCTTTTATGTGCTCAGCCTTATTTTTTACTGCAGGATCCTTGCAGAAGTGTCTTGTATTTTACAGCCAAAGTTAAAACATTATGCAAAAGACTAACGCCTACTTGGAACCAGTGTCCAACTTGGGGGGGGGGGCAGTTTGACATACACTTACCTGGGAGTAAGCCTGATTGAACAAAATTGGACTTAATTCTGAGGAGAAATGAACGGTTGTGGTGATTGGAATCAGTGGGGCAGGAGCCTATGAAACTCTTTCTGCTTGTTGCTGTTGCTGTTGCTGTTGCTGTTGCTGCTGCTGCTGCTGCTGCTGCTGCTGCTGCTGCTGTTGCTGTTGCTGTTGCTGTTGCTGTTGCTGTTGTTGTACTACTGTGTGGTTTTACTGCCCAGAGCCTGATAACACTAATGGAGAGGTATAGAAATGGAAATAACAAGCAAAAAAACCTGCAAAACCAAATCCACCCAATGCTTGAAATTTTGAAATGTCCAGGCAATATGGTATCATGGAGGCAACAAGAGTTTTTCTTTTAAAAATTTCTGCTGTCATGTCAAGTGGACATGTGGTTGGGAGCAAGCAGGGTGAGGCACTTCGGTCAACATATCACTAGCAGTGGCACCACTTCGACCCTGAACAATTATGCCTGTCTTTCCTCATATCATGTCCCAGTTCCCCAGCAGGTCCACTTCTTGACCAACTATTTAGATGAAGACTGCTCAAATGCCCTTGGAGTCAAAATTTACAGGAGTGGGAAAAATGTTACCAATTATGATGACAACCTGCCTCCTCCTTTGCATCCTTCCCAAATTAATTGTGGCAAATTAATCTCCATCTTGGGGAGAGAGCAGAAGGAATTCGCTTTTGGATGTCTATGGAATAATATCTTGGCCTGTGGGACTATTCCTTTTTGTCTTCAAAATGATTACCTAGAGTGATTGGCCTTTCTGGACTGTTCTTTATGCTATAGGACTATGTTTTGTTTTTGGACTGTCTCTGGACTGACTTTTATGCTTTATGAACCTGATCAATAAACCTTTGTTTGCTTCCACAACGTCTCTTCATTGGACTAAAGGGTAAGAGCAGCAATGCATTCACACACAAGCCTCTGAATACGCTACCTATTAAACCTCCTTGCAGAAGAGAAGCAGCTTAGCTGCATTGCTGGCCAACTCACCCTCTGGGGGCTTTGGTTTAGGAGGTCCAGAGCAGAGGGGGCCGGCTGGTTTCGTGACAGAGCCTATGTCGTGGGCAGAGCCTACGTCATGGGCAGACCCTACATCGTGGGCGATCTAGTCATACCTGCCATATGGCCATGTATACATCTGCAAACACAGGATGCACTGGCTCTTTGGTTATAAATGGAGATGAGCACTGCACCCTAGAGTCAGATATGACTGGCTTTTGAGAAAGGGAGACCTTAAACCATTTGCAGGGACAAAACCTACCCCACTACCCCACTGCCTGAAGGCCACCCAATTTCGTCACCTCCCTGCCCAGAGGCCACCCAATTTTGCTACCCCCCCTCTCGGGGGAGTGCGAACTTATTGCTGCCCACCACTGTGGAGAGCCACAAATAGGATTCTTCCTGCTGTAACCAGTAGCAGACATCTGAGGAACTTTCCTGAATTTTGTTTCCTTATATGCTTGGAAAACATTGATTTGAACTTTTGAGCCACAGCATTAAGATCACCATTAGTCATTCCTCAATATACTGTAGCTGTGAGGAGTCATAAGCTCCAAAGACAATTCCCCCTCCCCACTCTGATTAGAAGATGCAGCACATGTTGAGGGCTGAGAGGAGAGAACACCATCAGCCTGGCAGCAAGAGCTGATCAGGGTTGAGATCAACTTTGGTAACACATGTAATTCTGAGGCAGAAACACAGAGGGAGGGAAGAGATTAGTGGCAAAAGCTTTGTGAGAGAAGAAGAATTCATCTGCTGAGCAGAAAGAGTCCTTGCAACCCTCTGATGGGCCTGCTCAGTCAGATAGCAGTACTGACATGATGGTGGGAATTGAGATGTTGCAGAAATTTAACATAGATTGTTTGGGAACATCGGATGTATCTTCACACAACTGTCTCTCTATTCCTGGCAGTCACAGCATGGTAGTAGAAACATAAATGGACTTCAGAGATGCCTTGTTATAGTATGCTCTTTTGCTCCTCTCCCACCGTTCAATAATGCTAAAGGACAGTATTTTTGCATATGTGATAAAAATGAGGCCCCAAGTTCTTCTCATATCCAAGATGGAGATTACTAGGTTTTAGACTGTCATAGAAATGTGGCTTCTTGTGCTCAGAAAAGGCCACCTGTTTGTTTTCATTCCATGGGACCCGGAAGGGAAGAGACAAACTGGGAGGTGCCATGCTTCATCAATAGGGCCAGAGTTGTTTACCCCAACACTGGGATCTTATTGGATGTATACTAATTAGCCCAGACCAGCTCATACCTGGTGAGATTTAAGCACATGGCTATAGACAAGAAAAGGAGTTCAAATCTGGTGGTCAACAAGGAAACACCAGAATGGAGAGGAAGGCCATCCCAACAGGCCTTATCACCCTGAGTCTTCAATATGATAACTTGGAACAGATAGTTAGGTTATTTTATTTAGGGGAGAAATGTCTGAAAACATTCTTTCTCTAAAAGCAAATTTTGATTAGATTATTTTTCTATGGTGAGATCTGTAACCTGATTATCAAGAGCCATTGTACAACTTCAATAAAGCTACTCTACTTCCACCACGTGTGTTCATTGGGATGCAGGGGTAAGCCAGAAGTAAGCCAGACACCACCTGATAACGCTTACCATAATACCTCTCCAATATTAAATTGGCTGGGCAGTATACACAAACAAGTCCCAGGTTTGTTTCAGCCGGATGTGGGCTGAGTGGTTGACATAGGATCCTTGCTGTGAGTTTTGGGTGAGTTTCTAGAGGGGACTGTAAATAAATCTCCTCGGAAGGGAGCACTGGAGAGGTCCCAAAGCAGAGGTAAGGACCTGTATGTCACTACAGCATACATAATGCAATGACACCAGATTATATACAGATGTCAATGCTATGTTTCTGTGCTCACCATCCTGATTGGCCTCTGTGATCTGCATTGGAAAATATATTGCTATACTCAATGTGTCATTGTTGCACCTCAGGCTTCCCTCCCAAAACCTGCCACTTCCAGGCCTCATTTTTGCTCCCTTCCTTTTATCTCTCTTATTCCCAACCAGCCCTAATCCATCCCAAATTCCAACACATTAATTATTCTCCTTCTCCTTCTCCTTCTCCTTCTCCTTCTCCTTCTCCTCCTCCTCCTCCTCCTCCTCTTCATCATTATTATTATTATTATTATTATTATTATTATTATTATTATTATTATTATTATTATTATTATTATTATTATTATTATTATTATTATTATTATTAATAATAATAATAATAATAATAATAATAATAATAATAATAATAATAATAATAATAATAATAATAATAATAATAATAATAATAATAATAATAATAATAATAATAATAATAATAACCTGCCCATCTAGGAGATTTTCCCATGCTGGGTGGCCAACTAACTTAACTATGTTGTAGCATTATGTTAAAAAATATATATCTTAGTGATCTAGCGCTAAACTGCAAAAACATCCAGATGGAACCGTGTTTCTCTTAGTAGGTTTTTTTTTTTAAAGTTTAGTGGTAATTCACAAGTAGGTGACTAACATTAAGAACACCTAGGAAATCACTGGGTTTCGCCTTAGTGAAGGAGTAGTTGTCAAACGGCTGCAAAAGATGTCATAACATAAGGCTCATCTGAAGTCATAGGGCAGGGATTCTCACACTGTGGCCCATGGCACCATTTTCTGTGTCCACCACCACCTCCACCACACCAGGAAGTGGTAGAGGAAGGGCAAAATGGCCATTCAGCCCCTGAAGCTGTCTGATGGAGCGTGACCTGGCCCCTGGCTTTAAAAGGTTGAGAACTGTCATAGGGGCTATGTAGACTAGGCTTTACTACCATAGTGCAAGATTTAGCAGAGCATAGTGAATATAAGTTTAAGAGAGGTGCATTCTTCTCCTTCCAGTTCTAGGCCAGATGTGAAGCTGCCAAAATGAAGGCACCTTTTGGAGAGTTCATTCCACAGTTCCTTTCACCTGACCTACTGTGAGAAAGATTAGCCAACAACACAAGGTTGGTGTTACGCCTGATTGTGTTTACAAAAGTACCACAGTCTTCAAGGAGACTCTTTCTGTGTGTCCCAGAGAGGTACATTATCCTCAGCCACTAACTAAAAAATAAATAGAACAGGGTATTTTTTTAACCATACAAAACAACGGTCTTAATTCTTTCGTCTTTTTTCAGCTGATCCACTAGTGCTTTAGAGTCTGACTTGGAAGGGATTCTCAATTTAGTAAGCTGCCCTTTTTCAGCTTGGAAAACATCTATGCACACCTTGGAATATTGATTTTAAAATAAATTAGTTAAGCATTATAACTTCAAGACAAAAAAAAGCATTTTATGGCTCTTGGATATGCCTTTAAAAAAACACACACCACAAGATCTTGAGATTTGCTTCAGAAGGATGGTCTTTTCCTCCAATACTTCTGTTCCTCTCATTCAAGAGCAGAAATTGTTGTGGCAGTTGATATATTTTTATGGGATTATGATACCTTTTTTCAGGGGGATAAGGAATTTTGTTAGCATTCATTCATATTCTTAAGCCAATCTGTACTGTGAAATCTTTAGTGATCTACCTGCTGCCCAAGCCTTGTAACCTCCCATCAGAACTCTTGGGCTTTGAAAAATTCTCCCAAACACTTTTACCAGATAGTGTATCTTGTTCACAATCCCAGGATGTCAGGAGCTGGCCTTGTGACCTTGCACATGTAAATTTCAAGATCCAATGCCAAGTGAAGGGCTTGTCCCCATCCCTTACCTCTAAACAAATATTCAAGTTTGTCTGTTTTTGCCTGTGATCAGGAAAACACACAATGTTTACATGAAACTGTGTACATGAAAATGTGTACATGGAAGCCAATTGCCAAAGCCTTCTTTTTTTAAAAAATAATAATACATTGATTGAAATCCTGTTGTGCAGTTATGCTAATTATGTATCTTGAAACTGACTTAAGATATCTCCATAGAGTAGACCATGGATTCTCAACCCACGGCCTGTGGGTCAGATGCAGCCCGCAGCACCATTTCATGTGACCCTCCCACTGCCTCCACCACACCAGGAAGTGCCATGTGGAGGAGGAAGGGCAAAATGGCCATCTGACCCCTAAAGCTGTCTGAAGCTGTGTGACCTGGCCCCTGTTTTAAAAAGGTTGAGAACTCCTGCCATAGACATTATCTGTTGCATACTGAGTGGTTCAAATTGGGGAGTAATACATAAGGACTACAAAGATTTCTTAACATGGCAAGTTGTGGTTATACCATTTGAGTACAGTATATATATACTCAAGTATGTAGAGTTTTTTAGCCCCCCAAATGAGGTCCAAATATGGGACTCGACTTATACTCAGGTCAGCATAAACACTCAAAAACATACCCATACAAATGTCTAAATTAATTAATTTTACCATATTTTCATGTATTTTAATTACTGAAACTCACTAGCAGCTGCTGCATTTTCCACCCCTGACTTATACTTGGGTCAATCTATTTTCCTAGTTTTAGAGGTCCAAATTAGGTACCTTGACTTATATTCAAGACGATTTATAGTTGAGTATATACAGAATCCACATAACAGAATTTTAGCCAATGTCTTACAAGGAAGCATGATTGCTATAGGCGCAAAGTCAATTTCCACTTGAGTAGTTGCAAAAGCGCAAAACTACATCATGCTAAGCCTCACCATGCTAAGCCTCAGAAGTTTTTTTGCTCCTGAGAAAACATGGTCTGTGTAATGCCACCCTGACTTTGTACTTCACAGCATTGACTAGAGATTCTATCCAATCATTGGGAGGAACAAGACAGTAATTCGCGTAAATCTGAGCTACGATCCGCAAACCTCCTATAAGCTCCAGATCAGCCAGCATTTCAATCTGTTTTTGGAGAAGTACATAGTGTTTGTTTAGTCGTGGCCAAGAGCCAGGAGATTAATCAGTGGATTCCCCCCCTTCCCCCCTCTTATCTGCTCAGACATCCTACAAACAAGACACCCAGCAATCGTAAAAGGATCAAGAAGCTCATGTTGCTTATGGTGGCTGTGGTGAGGTGCGTGTGTGTGCGTTTATTTCCAGTATTCTGTTTTTCCAGGTCACTCAGAAATGTTCTCCATGCTGTGGAGGACAGGGGTGGCATTCCCATGAGATCCTCCTGAAAATGACACCTCTCATGATCTAACAATGAAGAACAAGGCATTAGGCAATGTGCAGCTTCCAGATCTCCTGTTGATCTGTGACAGAAACACAAGAAAATAGAAAGAGTCCAAATACTAGGTCAATTATTTGTCCATCCAGCCCAGTTTTGTCTCCTTCGGCCGGTGGCAGCTGGATGAGATGGAGAAGGCTGCCCCTAGACTGCTTTTTCTGCCTTATTCCATGAACCAAAGCCAACTGGAATAGGAATAGAATATTAAACCCTGTGGATAAGACCATTTCCTCAAGCACACATGAGGCACTGAGTTATTTTATGGGGCTCAGGACATGTTACATGGCTTACATGATTCTGTCCTTTAACAGAAGGAGGTGATGATGGAACAACAGTTAGGATACTGCCACTGCTAATAGCATTTGTTGATTGCCTCACTCGATCCAGTGGTGGGGCTAGCTCTAGCTGGGAAACTTGAGACTGAGCTACCAGGATTCCACAGGGGAATTGAAAAAAGGCGAATATTACACATCAAAAAGCTCTATTCTACAGTAAGGTTGGTGGCCCATGGGTTTTGGTTTAGTGAATTAAAAACACATCAACATTTCTCCTTTTCTTTGGGGAGATTTTTGTTACAAGTTGAAATTGACCTTCTGGCCCATGTCTGTTTTTAGTGCAGGAGCAAATGTCACTCATAGTGGTTTATAAGAGAGGTGAGAAATAGTCTTCATACCCTCTGAGCTCACCAACCTCTGTCTTGGACAGATTGGTAGCTGGTGGTTTGAACTATGGGATCTCCATAGAGGCATAGGTGGTTTCTTGATGGCTCTAGATTAGTGGTTCCCAAATGGGGCCCACACCTTGTAGGGGGACTTCAATTTCCAGAAGCCTAAGTTGGCTGATCAGTGCTTTGGGGAATTGACTTAGGATTCTAGGCACTAAAGACCAAAAACCAAAGGTTGGGAAACACTGCTCTAGATTTTCCTACAGATACAGTTGGCAGACCAGGTGTACTGTTCAGTATTTATTTGGAATAATGATACAACTTGTATCAATTGTAATGAACAACATTGCTACTGAAAATATATGCTATGATGAATGCACACACTTCCTCACTTGCTCTGGGACCTCTCAGGCATGCAATCCAAGGTGGATTGTTCCAAAACCCCTCTAGAACTCACCCAAAGCTCACAGCAAGGAATGAATGTTCACCATTCGTTCTCAGCCATGCCCGGCTGACCAAAACCTGGGACTTCTCTGCATACAGAGCCCAGCCAAGTTACTTTTTACGAGGGGTAAGGTAGCATTAAAAAAGAGGCCAGTGGATGTACTGTCTGTTACTTCTGCATCCCATTTCCAATGAACACGCATTGATTGAAGAAAATATGTTTTATTGAAGTTGTAGCATGGTTCTTGATGAATCAGGTTACAGATCTCAGCATAGAAAAATAACCTATTCAAAATTTCGCTTTAGAGAAAGGATGCTTTCAGACATGACCTCCCCTAAATAAAAATAATCTATCTATCTGTTCTAAGTTACCATAATTAAGACTTCCAGAGATAAGGCCTGGTTGGATGGCCTCCCTCCCTCATATTGGTGTTTCCTTGTCGACCACCATTTTGAACTCTTTTCTGGCCCTTTGCTGGACCCTTGCCAGGTATGAGGTGAACTTGGGTAATTAGCATACATACAATCAGATCCCAGAATTGGTGTAAACAACTCTGGCCCTATTGATGAGGCCTGGCGCCTTCCAGTCTATCTGTTTCCATCTGGGTCCCAGGGAGTGAAAACAAACAAGTGGCCTTTTACTAGCACAAGAAGCCACATTTCTACTATAGACTAAAATCTAATAAACTCCATTTTGGATATGTGAAGGACTTGGGGCTTCATTTTATCACATATGCCTGAACCACACAGCTTTACCTTAGTATGTGATACAGAAGAAGAACTAAGTGGCTTGGCTGAGGATTTCAGAATACTTGAGACAAATACAGTTGAACACTGCAGGACTTCATAGGACTCATCTTGAGGCAGAGTTGAACTACTAAAGAAAACTTACATCCCTGTCACTTGTCCATATGCACAACCTAAGCTGACATAGCTGTTCCAGATGGTTGAGGAACCTGCCTCCTAGAGCATCTGGTGGAAAATATGGAGAGGTGGACTAAATATTGGCTAAAACAATATGTTAATTGCCAGAAAGTTAACCAAGTTTGTGGAATTGATAGTCCAGTTAGACCATAAAGTAATAACAACAAAGGGTTTGACCAGCAAGATCTATAAATTATTATACTCCGTTAATAATTAACCATTAATGAGGAGGCTCAAAAAGCATTAATAATAGCCTGGGAAACAGATTTAAGGGTTAAGATTAAAGAAGGAGAAAGGGACAAAATATGAAAAAATAGGAATATGAAGAATATGTCTGTTAGAATGAAAGAAAATTGATATAAAATGATCTGGAGGTGGTATACAACCAAGTCATTATAACTCCACATACAAGAACGAATGTTTGTGTTGTAAAAAAAAGAGTATGTGACTTATAGTACCTACATTTATGGTGGGAATGTGAATCTTTTAAAAAAAAGGTTTTTAATGAAATTTATCAAATACTATCTATAGAACTAGAAGTCTGTCCCAGAATAGCTTTATTAATGGACTTTGGAAACATCACCATAGCAAGAAATAAGAAAGAAATGATTGTGGCCAGTGGCGTAGCGTGGGGGGGCGGGGGGGGGGCGGATGCCCCGGGCAGCGCCTTTCAGGGAGCGGCAAAATGTCCCCTCCCCACCCTTTTGCTGGCGAGCGCCCCACGTGCGCTTCGCCGCTTGCCACACACCTCCGTCCGCTCGCACCTCCATCCGCTCGCTCGCCCGGCTGGCCGTCGGGGGCTCTCCGCCGCCTGTTGCCCCTGGCAGCGGCTTTCAGGGGGAGGCAAAATGTCCCCTCCCCACCCTTTTGCTGGCGAGGAGGAGAAAAAGGGATTTTTTTTAGGCGGACAATTCAAGGAGGCTCCTTGAATTGTCTGCCTAAAAAAAAACCCTTTTTCTCCTCCTCGCCAGCAAAAGGGTGGGGAGGGAAGGAGGGGCACGCCCGGTCGCCCGCCCAGCTGGCCGTCGGGGGCTCTCCTGGCGGGCGGCCCGCGTGCGCGCGGACGCTGCTCGCCTCCGCCCGCCCAGCCACCCACCCAACTTGCCGTGAGACGGGGCGCTCGTCGGGGGTTGGTGGCGCCGTGGCAGGGAGCCCCTGGGGGCTGGCTGGGCAGGAGGAGGTGGGCACCGTGCGCGCGCACGCGGGCCGCCCGCCAGGAGAGCCCCCGACCGACAGCCAGCCCGGCGGGCGGCCCCCTCCTTGAATTGTCCGCCTAAAAAAAAACACTTTTTCTCCTCCTCGCCAGCAAAAGGGTGGGGAGGGGACATTTTGCCGCCCCCTGAAAGCCGCTGCCAGGGGCAACAGGCGGCGGAGAGCCCCCGATGGCCAGCCGGGCGGGCGAGCGGACGGAGGTGCGAGCGGACGGAGGTGTGTGGCGCGCACGCGCGCGCGCCGCTAGTCAGCAGGGGGCCGGCTTCTACCTGGGTCGGGGGGAGGGGGCGGCGGCAGCGGCGAGCTGGGGGCGGCGGCGAGTTTGTTCTTCGCCCCAGGCGGCTGAAGACTGCGCGACGCCACTGATTGTGGCAATGGCAACAGCCATTAGACTACTTATTGTTAAAAGATGGAAAGTATATTGTGAAATTGAGCTGGATGATCGGTACAAAGAACATTGCAATGAACGACAGACTGACATGTGAATTAAAGTTTAAGAAAGGATTAACAAAAAGAAACAACTTCAAAGAGATTTGGGGAGAATTTATAGAGTATGTCTTAATTAAAGCGAAAGGAACAACATAACTTTTTTGGAAGTTGGGATGAATATATAGAATATTATTAACAGAACTAAAATAATCAATGATGGAAAATAGAAGTCCCACAAGGGTTGGGGAGCTCAGAGACATTTTGTGTGTGTGTGTGTGTGTGTGTGTGTGTGTATCTAGATCTATATCTATCTAGATCTATATCTATACAGTGATGGGTTGTTACCGGTTCGGACCGGTTCGCCCGAACAGTTAGCGCCCATCACGAGGGAGTCGCCGGGATGTGTGTGGTAAAACCCCAGTCGACTGGTTTGGTCGCCTCTCTGGCCCCCCTCCGGAAGTGTTTTTTCGGGCAGCCAAAATGGCTGCCCAGAACTGCGCATGCATCAAAACTCTCTTTGATGCATACGCAGTAAAAAATATAACTGTGCATGCGTCAAATGGAGGTTTGACCATGCGCAGTTTCGGGCAGCCATTTTGGCTGTCCAGAAAGGAAGGGTGCAGGAAGTGCCTTTTGAAGTGGTGGCCTTTCCTCGACGCGCCATACCACACCGACAGGACGCCATGCTGCAGCGGCAGTTTGCCGCAGTGGCGGTTTGCTGCAGCGGCAGTTTGCCTCAGCAGTGGTTTGCCACAGCAGTGGTTTGCCACCACGCCGCTGTGGCTGGCTGGCTGCCTGCCTGCCTGCTGCCGGTAAGTGACGGGTTTGTGTTTGGGGTGGGTGGGTGGGTGGGTTGATTTGTGTTTGGGGTGGGTTGGTTGATTTTTTTAAAGTTAAAATGTATTTTATTTAATTTTTATTTAATTTTTATTTAATTTTTTCTATTTTATTTTATTTTTTCTTTGGCTCCACCCACAACATCATGATGTCATGATGTTGGCTCCGCCTATGACATCATGACTTTGGCCCCACCCATTACGTCTATGACATCACAGTGGGGTAGTAAAAAATTTGACATCCCACCACTGTATCTACATTTATATCTACATCTATATCTATATCTATAGATGATATAGATATAGATAGATATAGGTATAGATATACAGTAGATATAAAATACTTACACATATGTTATTGTAATACCTATTAATGTGCTATTGAAATGTGTGTATTGCCCTTTTTAATTAATTAATTAATTAAAAAAACCTGCCTATTGAAGTCTGTATGCTACCTTCAATGCAGAAACTGCTCAAATCCACTCCAAAGTTGGTTGGGCTGATGCTCCTTTTAGGCAGAGTGATTGTCACCTCAGGTTACAGATTTGGGTTATTATGAAAAATCAGACAATTATTTTTCCTAATAATAATTTTATTTAATAACTTGACATAAACCACAAATCGATATACACCAACAATACAACTAAATAATAACAAATCGTAATACAAGCTATATGACACCCACCCACCCACCCACCCCAGCATCTTTAGGGCCTTGAAAATATCTATACTATTTGAGGTGTTAACTCTGTGAGAGAAGATTTACCAACTTGGATAGTTTCTGTGAAGGTCAGAATGAAAAATTTAGTTTGGAGTCAAAAGCCTCCGCTGTGGACAGGAGTTCACTTGCTGATACTACCTAGAGATAATATGGTTTCAATGATATCTGACCAGTGATGAGGTTTTTTGTATTATTTCTATATTTATTTCATTTTATTTTATTAAAAGAAATTTGTTTTTTGCATTAAATCTGGGGATTTTGGGAGCTGTAGTTCAGACAAAGACTATTCTGGGAACGGTATGCCAAAAAGCAGTTTTCTTGCCACTATATCTGTTCCTGATGAAAAATTATATTGGATGAAGGATTTAACACCAATAGGATTTGTCTATCTTTCTAAACCTCCCTTCCTTCCCTTCTTCCTTCCTTCTACTGTTAAATGAATGTATTTAACAGCTGTGATGCAGGCAGAAATTCACCTCACAGTGTGTTTCCCAGAGATCCAGTAATAAGACAATTTGGCTCCTCTATTTCAAACCTGTCATCACGTGGGTCGCATAGAAATAGTCATGAAGGTGGCCCATTGCACATCACTGGGAAAGGAGGACTCAAATGGGAACTGATTTGGACACCACTGTTCTTCTATAAACACAGGTGCAAAATTAGAAATAACTGACACATTTAAAAAACAACACTGCACCATAGACTGAGAACAGGTGATCTGTGTACCTGCAGTCATATCCATCTGTGGTGCTCATCTCCGTTTACAGCCATAGAGCCAGCACTGTCTGCATCTGCAAATATTTCTGTGGTCGTGTGGCAGGCATGACTAGACACAGGAATGTTGTTACCTTTCCCACAGAGGCAGTACCTACTTATATACTGTACTTGCAATTTCTTGGTTTCAAACTGCTTGGTTGGCAGGAGCTGGGACAGATAATTGACACTCATGCTGTCGCACAGCACTTGGGTCTTGTACTGCTGATCTTCTGGTCGTCAAGCTCATCATCTTAACTACTCAGCCACCATGGTCCACAAGGTCCAGATGCAGTCCTTCTCAATAGCCTTAATAGAAATCCCAATATCTTCCACAATATGGCTCTTTCAAGTCACACTCAGCCTGGTCAGCTTTTGAAATGGACATATTTAAAAAGTGGACCATCCTCTTGACAGCCCTTTGGCTGGGGAACCTTATTCCCTAAAAGAGGGCATTTGGCCACCCTAACAGAAGCAACAGTGTGAAAAGCAAAAAAATCATTCTGGGAGCCCAACCCTTCTGTTTCCTTCACCCACCCTGTCTTAACTAGTTTCTGCGTGAGCTCTTTTACTTCCTGATTCACTTTTCTTCAGGTGAGTACAGATTTGGTTCTCCCATTTTAGACACAAGGGCAAGGGGGAGGAAGAGGAAGCCACAAGAGGAACAGAATGACCTGTCCACTTCCTAATCTTCAACTCACTAACTTGCGTGAGCTGAAGGGGAATGCAGAACCGCCCCTGCCTCTTTTGTCATCTCGTGTCAGCTTTCAGAGCAGATGGTGCTTTCCTAGCAAAGCGGCTGAGGCCCCACTTGGCCTATTGTGCTGCTTGAGATGGATGGGGCTGGCTGAGTTGTGAATCCAATAAGTTCAGCCAAAAACAGCAGGAGCAGCAGCTCACGTAAAACAGCAATACTGTCTCCCAAGCATCATAGGTCTTAGCATCCTTGGGAATCCACAAGACAGCGTTCATAAACCAGAGGTGCCTTAGAACAGGGATCTACAAACTTGGCTCTCCAGCTGTTGTTGGACTTCAATTCCCAGAAATCCAAGTCAGCACTCTTGCTGATCAGAGCTTCTGGGAATTGAAGTCCAAAAACAGCTGGAGAGCCAAGTTTGCAGACCCCGCCTTAGAAGACACTCCATCCATTCAACAAATAAATGGGAAGGTCAAGACTAGAGCTTGTCTGACAACCATATTATTGGTCTTGGAGCCTTAGTGGGTCAGTGGTTAAACTGCTGTTCTGCAACTAAAAAGGTTGTGAGTTCAGTCCTGACCAGGGCTCAAGGTTGACTCAGCCATCCTTCTGAGGTAAAATGGTAAAATGAGTACCTAGCATGTTGGGGGCAAATGCTTATTAACTTGTGAACCATCCAGAAAGTGCACTAAGCACTATGAGGTCATATATAAATGTGATTGCTTTGCTTGCTTTTGGTTCTGGAAGCCAAGATTGCCTTACGGACTAGTTTCAGTGATGATGAACCTTGGCACTCCAGATGTTCTTGAACTTCAATTCCCAAAAGCCCCGATCAGCAGGAGTGCTGACTTGGGCTTCTAGTAAATTGAAACCCAAGAGCACCTGGAGTGCCAAGGTTCACCATCACTGGACTTATTGTCTTGGTTACCCCACATTTATTTGTTTCTTCATTTCATTCTTATCTCTTTCATCCCGTCACCCTTGTTAGCTGGAGCTTGCCTTGTTAGCTGGATGGCCAGCAAGTTGGCAGTTTGAGACCTTGGTCGGCCAGCAAGTCAGCAGTTCAGCAATACTGCATGACAGTACCAGCTCCTGCCAATCTAGCAATTTGAAAGCAAGAAATTTCAAATACAGTAGATAAATAGGGACCACTTGGGTGGGAAAAGATCTTGGGGACAGAGAAGCCTCATTTGGGCATCTCCTGAGTGGAGTTTCTCCAGCAAAAATCCTTTCAACCCAGAATAATTTCTGGCATGCATTTATTATTATCCCACCATCCAACTGGTTTTCAAGTGATGCAGATGAAAGCTACCAGAATAGGTTTGTTGATACAGACTTCCAATCAAACTGGATGGGCATCAAATTCTTCCTTTTATTCTTTCATTGTGTCATCCTTTCACTTAAAAGACCAGAATCACTTGCAAGCTGAAGTTAGGCGACTGTACCTTGGAGGCTTTATTCTCAGCTTTACAATCTGTCCATTACATGTTCATTAGTGCAAAACCCAGAAAATATATAGCTGCTTTCTTTTCTTATGCAATAAAAGGGAGACTGACAAATCAATATGAATCCAGGACAGAAATTAAATTGGATGGAGTACATATCACTCCAGACCAAATCATTCCAAAGCTTCCATCTGGTCTTCATGTTGAATTGGGGGGCTTTTGCACAACCCTAATGAAACTTGTTTTTATGTTATTTAAATGGCAGTAATTATTTCAAGGTTTGTAGCTGACTGGATAGCTCAACGAGTTTCGGTCTCTGGCTAAAGAGACAGAGATTGCGAGTTAAATTTCCCACTGTGTATTGTAAGGCAGGCAGCCTGTGGCCTTCAGCAAATTGCCCAAGTTCTAGGATGCCCCCAGAAGAAAGGAATGGGAAACCACTTCTGAGCATTCTCCATGTAGAAAACCCTGATAAGAGTCACTCTAATTTGGAATTGACTTTAAGGCATATGGTTGTTGTTGTGTTTCTCCTGCCAACCTAGCAGTTTGAAAGCTAGAAACTGCAAGTAGATAAATAGGTACTGCTTTAGCGAGAAAGGTAACAACGTTCTGTGTGCTCTGCTGTCTAGTCATGCCTGCCACATGACCACAGAAATGTCTGCAGATGCAGACAGCACTGGCTCTTTGGTTGTAAATGGAGATGAGCACTGCCTGCTAGAGTTGTACATGACTGGCTTTCAAGCAAAAGAGACCTTGACCTTAATCTTATTCTTGTTAATAATTTCAGAATCTGCATCTACGCCTATACTTGTACCTTATTTGATAATCCATTTGTTCCCCCCTTGACAATATTTATTTTTTAAATAAAATATTATAGAGCAGGGGTGCCCAAACTTTTTGGGCAGTGGGCTGGTCACGCGGTTCAGGAGGCTGGTCACCATGGCCCGTGGGCTGGATCCAGCCCCTGATGCCAATTCATCCGGCCCACAAAGCCCTTGTCACTCCCAGAAGCGGAAGTAAAACATACCCGTCCAGGCATGTTTTACTTCCAGGAGCGATGAGGGCTTTGTGGGCCGGATGAATTGGTGCTGGGGCTGGATCTGGCCCATGGGCCATAGTTTGGGCATCCCTGTGTAATTATCCTAACAGACTCTGTTACTCTTTATTCTGGTCTTCTCTTGCCAGTCTGATGTTACAATATTTTGGGTTGTTTTGCGGGAACCAAATCTGCAACACAGACTACGCTTCAGTCTCAATTGTTGGGGATGGCATTACAATAGGGGGAGGCTGACATGGGGGGGAAAAAATCAGAATTCCTCCCTGCCTCTCCTAAAGAATTTTCCTTCCACCCCCACAATTGCCCTCTCCACCCCTTGACGTCTGTGCCTAAGAACATCTTGCCTGATTACAACTTTCCGGGAGGATTGTTCTATGGGACGAGTTTAAAGACAGGATTATTCCTGCACAAATTCTCATTAAACCATCTCCCAAACCCTCATTGTACAAGATTAAGCAGAGCTGTAATCTCATCGGAGCAGCAAGATTTTGCAAATCATTCCAAATCTCTCCTCTCTTAGTTTATCTGTTGGGGATTAAGCTGGGCGGGCTTTTGAACTATACCAAATAATAATAAAACTGGGTATGTCTGCCTGGCCTCTGCCTGACAGCTGTCAGGTCAGGAATCTTTGGTGAGAGACAGGACAGGAGCCAAAGCACAAAAACAACTTTTATCACTCACTTTTGAAACACCTCTCCCCCTCAAATCTATATTCTATAGCAGCCTTCCCCAGCATGGTGATTTCTGTATGTGTTGGACTATAAGTTCCATTATCCTCATCTACTAGGGCTGGCTGTGTGATGGGATTTGTAATCTAACACTGTACTGGAAGGGCTCAGGTTAAGGAAGGCTGACATTGAGCCAGGCATTCTTGGCCAAAACTACTAGCCTAGATCCAGTCCAGTTGTGATTTAGACTGCAATATGGCACTGAGATGACACTGTTTATGCTGCATGATGACCTATGAAGGAGGCTGACTGGAGGGCGGGTATGACCCTAGTGGAACTCTTGCATCTTTCAGTGGCTTTTGATACAACTAACCACAAAATTTGGAGCTAACAGTATAGAGAATGCACTCAAATTGCTCCTTCCTTTCCACCCAAATCCAAAGAAACTATTGAAATGCTACAACATGTCAGTAACAGAGTGGATAAAGATGAACATATTGAAGCTTAATCCAGATAAGACAGAGGTGGTCCTGGTTAGTGGAAAGATAGAGCAGGAAATAACCTGTACTGTAATGGCAACACCAGCAAGGTTTTTAATGGCTAAAAATTGGAAAATTTATACTGAAATTGTGTTGTTGTGGTGGTGGTGTTTCAATTTATATCCTGCCCTACTCAGTAAAACCGACTCTGGGCGGTTCACAAACACATATAAATTACAAGTTCATAAACACAACATGTAAACATCATAAATCATCAACAACAGTATCACAAAACATCAAAGTATCACAATATCATTACAATATCAGAAAGATTCAATAAGTATATCAGTTAACAATCAGATGTTTTCATAGCAGAGTCAAGTTTACAAAAAAATTCAATAAGTATCAATGTCAGGTAACAGTCAAAAATTATCCACATCTCAGGCAAATTTTACAGAAGCATTACAAAAAAACTAAGCAAAGACAGAAATCACATTTACTAAATCCCATAGAAAGTGACCAAAAAAGTCCAAAAGGGGGATTGGTATAAAGAATTATGAAATATAGCTATAAATGATAAATTGACATGCAAATTAAAGTTAAAGAAAGGACTGGTAAATAATAAAATGACTTACTGAGATATGGGGAGAGTTTCTTAACCATTTTTTTTGTAAAAACTAAAAGGATTAAACCAAGACAATAATATTTAACTTTTTGAAAATAGAGGCAAAGAATAAGAAAGTGAAAATTTTATTTAGACTATAAAGGGAAGAGAAATAATGTTCTATTGGTTGTGGGTGCACATATTTGTTGTTGTAATGTTATTTTGTTATTTTGAGTGTTGTATTCTTAGGTCTTTTTGTGTTAATAATAAAAATAAATAAAAGTTGGAAAAAACAAACCTGTACTGGATGGAGTTACACTTCCCTGGAAACTCTTGCTTTCTGTTTGTGTCTACTTTTAGATTCAGTACTGAGCTTGGATGCCCAAATTCTGGTGCTGTGCTGACAGGAGTATACTTGCATAGTTGAAACTAGAGCACCAGCTGTGTCCATTTCTGGAGAAATCTGACCTTAGTGTGGTGGCTCATGCCTTAGTTATATCCCATTGAATTACTATAACATGCTCTCCATAGGGGTAACTTTGGAAGCATTCAGAATGTCCAAAGGTTCCAAAATGCTAATGGATAGACTGTTGAGCAAAGCCAGAATTACAACTACCAGACCATATCTGGACACAACGTTAAAAAAATATTTTTATGACTAATCAAGCAGCTGTAAGCTATCTGAATTGTACTTCTCTCTATATGCCTGCCTGGATCCTAAGAGTTTCAGAAAGGTCTTTCCTTCTGTCCCACCAGCCTCATCTTGGGTGAAAAGAGAATTGTAGCTTTCTCAGTGGCCACTCCCAACCTGTAGAATTCTCTTCTTTCAAAACTGTGCTGGACCCCATTTCCCTGCTGCTCTTCTGCCATTCAGCAAAGACGTAATTATTTACACATGTCTTTGACCCTTCCTAATGTTAAGGAAGAGCTTTGTGGTTGTAGATATCATGCTTCTGTTTATTGTTTAATAATGTTTATTCAATGCTGGTTTTATCATGCTAACTATTTAATAGTGTTTTAGTGCTGCAATGTATTGTGCTTTAAGTTCCATTTATTTTTTTATTAATATTTATGTTGAAAGCCATTGCCAAAGCATTGCTAATAGCTGAGCTGGTGTCTTCCCTGTTTAGGAAAACCCTTCAAAGACCTGAAACAGGGATAGTCAATGTCATAGACATGTTTCAGACCTCCAAAGTGAAAATGTCAAGGTTCTCTGGACTGTCTGAAGGACTCATGCCCCCTCCTCCTCTTCTTCCTCCTCTCGAGCACCCAGGAAGGATGGGTGGCAGTAAGAGTGACATGGGCCAAGGCCATTGCAAGTTAAAGCCAGTGTCACCAACCTTTGCCAAGTGCAACTACCCTTTCAGGGCAAGACAAAAGCAGCAACATGGTGGTACAGATGGGCCCTTTCAAAACAGCATAGCCTCCATCCCTGCCTTCCCATAGCTTCCATCCTGCTTCAAAATCCCTTTTAATTGAATCCACACTTTTATACTTCATTACCTCTCTGATAGATTGGATTAGGACAGAGGCTGCTGTGGCCGCCAGAAGCCCCACCGCAGGGAACAGTTGGCTGCTTTCAATCACTGTGCGGGCCATGCATGAGAGGTCAAGGAGTGTCAAAGAAGAACCCAGGCATTAAGAGGAGCTCCAGAAATAACATTCTCTTTCCCTTCTGTATATTTGTTATTATCATTTTCCCTGAGTGGTGTCAACATTATTTGTAAGCAGTGGGCAGAACCATGCGTTCCACCCCTCCTTTACGAAGTCATTAATGCAACTTTCCATTGTATCCCATCTGTAATGATAGGTTAGTCAAGAATTTTGTTCAGCTTACATTATGAAGTGAACTGAAGTAATCACTACATGCTGGACTACAGGATGTGGAAAGCCTCAGTAGTGGTGATGGTGGTGAAAAAGAAGAACATGATGATGATGACAATGACCTTAAATAGTAGGTTTCTACTAATTAGGGTGGGTTTTGTTGTTGTTCAGTCTCACAGTTGATTCTGACCCTTTGTGACCATTGTCCTCTAGAAACTTCTATCCTCTGCCATCCTCCTCAACCCACCCAACTCTGTGCATATTGTGTCTACAATACCATCTAGCTGTCTCATCTTTGACCACCCCCTTTTTCTTTTGCCCTCCACCTTTCCCAACATTAAGGCTTTCTCAAGTGAATCCTCTCTTCTAAGTTGAATAAGCAGGGTGATAAAATGCAGCCTTGTCTTACTCAGTGGTGGGCAGCCAAAAAATTACTACCACACTGTGGGTGGAGCCAATGTCATGGGTGGAGCCAAAGTCATGACATCATGAAGTCATGGGTGGAGCCAACATCATGATGTCATAACGTTGTGGGCAGAACCAATGATATGGGTGCAGCCAAACTAAAAAAGTAAAATAAAAATACAGTTGACATAAAAATAAAAATAAAAAACACAAAAATACAAATTAAATACAAATTAAATAGACATTATATAGAAATAACAAACACATAAAAATAAAAATGTAAAAGACATTAAATAGAAATAAAAAAATAAAATACAAAATAAAATAGATATTAAATACACATAAAAACACACTACATAAAACACCCACCCCCCTCAACTCACCCCAGACACAAACCCTAGTCACTTACCTGGGATCGGGGAGCAGCAGCGGCCTGGCCTGGAGTAGCATCTGTGGTCGGTGGTGGTCAGCAGCCTCAGAGCTACAAGCATCCAGGCTAAGGAGTGAGGGCACCTGGCATCTGGGGTGCAGCAGTCTTTTATCCTTCTCTGGGAAGGTTGAGCCTGGAGCTAGGTGGCCTGGAGCTTCCTCCGCCACCAAAACTGCCACTGTACTGTAAATAGCCACTGTACTGTAAATAGTACAGGGTGTTGAAAAGAGAACAATTCTCTTTTCTAATATGTAATTGTATTCGTTTCCTTTGTCGGTCCTATTTTTTTTGTATTAAAAATTAAAATATGTAGTTATGTATATACACACATATAGGTAGCTGTACGTTCATGTCCAAGAATGGGTATAAATGTATCTATGGTGTACGTGTATATATATATAAATATAGGTAAGTAGATGTGTAAATGTATATAAACATATGTACATGGGTATTGAGTGAGTTACTGGTAAACAATCAAATAAAATATAAATATAAGTTGATAGAAAATGTACTAGAACGTGAGAAATATACAAGATAAAGAAGTAATACCCACCCTATGTATTTATTTTTAACCATATTTTAAGGTACCTTCCTTTGTTTCATTTACACATTGTAATGTAATGTTATATTTTTTTTTGTTGTACCTGTATATGTTTTTTTATTCTATCGTCTGTCTTTTGTATGTCAGCAAAATTTAATAAAAATTTAAAATTTTAAAAAAAAAACTGCCACAGCTGGGCCCTGTCCTCTTCCCTCAGTAGATGAAGCGGCCCAAGAGTGTGCTGACAGGAAAGTGCTCCTGGTCCCAGGCAGCAGCAGTCTTTTATCCTTCTCCAGTATGAAACCTTTCTCCCTCAGAACATAACAACCAGCAGAAGTCTTGAACACACAGACAGTATGAGGAGCATAGAATCTATTGCATGTATAAGCTAAAGATGTGCGAATAGAACTGAGACCTTGCTTTATGCAAAGTCTTGGAGTTACCTAATCAATAAGCTACACCTGTGATGTTACAATTGCAGAGCCCTTAAGGAGGTACAGCTGTTTTACATTAAGGCATACTATCCTAGACAACTGGTTAGGCAAACACTTAGTACCTAACTGCTGAAAAGTTACAGAGTATTTTAGTGAGATATATGAGGTTATTATCAACTATGTTTTTTTTTAAAACCAAAGCTTAAAACTTATTCTGGCTAATCTTTCTCACACTAGGTCAGATAGAATGAACTACAGAATGAACTCACCACAAGGTGGCTTCAATTTGGCAGTTTTCAACTTTTCAACAGTTAAAGATGTTAGGTACTAAGTGTTTGCCTAACCAGTTCTCTAGGATAATATGCCTTAATATAAATGTAAAACATCTGTACCTCCTTAAGGGTTCTCCAATTGGAACAGCAATTGGAACAGCACAGGTGTAGCTTATTGATGAGGTAGCTACAAGACTTTGCTTAAAAACCCCAAGCCAGGCCACCAGGCCTTTTTAGGAACTGTGGTAGTATGTCAATATAGGTAAAGGTATTAAATATACATTTAAATACACACAGACACACCACATCCAAAGGTGAGTCACTTACCCTGGGGAGCAGGCTATAGGGAGCTTCAGGCTAGCAGCTTCTCTTCCTCCTCCCCGCTTGGGAGGACAGGTAGGAGGCTGTGCATGCACATCAAGCACTGTCCTAACTGTTGCTTCTTGATTCATGTACAGATTTCTCATGAGGCATATAAGGTGCTCTGGTATTCCCATATCTTTAATTACTTGCCACATTTTGTTGTGATCCACACAGTCAAAGGCCTTGGTGTAGTCAATAATACCATTGAGCTTTGAGTTGAGTGTGCTGTTGTGGATTAGCCTCAGACAGTAACACAACATGGGGTGGCCCTGTTCCAAACCCTTCAGTGCGTCTGGTCAACAAAGCAGAGCAGTCAGAATGATAGAGCCTCATGTTCAGTGAAAATCCAGAGCACATAGACACAATATCATCCTTAGTATGAACTGTCTATTGAACTGAACTAGAACTTTATGCACTTATTGGTTACATTTAAAGTACAGTCATACCTCGCATAACAAGCATAATGCATTCCATGCACTTGCTCGTTATACGAGTTATTTGTTAAGCAAAACACAGTTCCCATGGGGAACTGCATTTCGCTTATCTTTGCATTTGGGAAGGATACAGGAAAGATCCCAACACCCTTCCAAAACGCCCAGCCTCTGTGCCTCGTGCGTCAGCGGGGTGTTTTGGAAGGGTTTTGGGATCTTTCCCGTACCCTTCCAACCCCCCAACCCCCGGCTGATGTGTGCACATTTGCAGGGCATTTGGGAAGGGTACGGGAAAGATCCCCACACCCTTCCCAAACGCCCACCTGTCAGCTGGGCGTTTTGGAACGCGGACGGAGGGACTCCCCACTGCGTTCCAAAACACCCAGCCAGCACGCTCTAGTTTTGGAATGCGGTTAGGGGAGTCCCCCGTTGCGTTCCGAAACACCCTGCAAATGCGAAAGGTCTGCTCGTTAAGTGAGTTTTTCGCTATGCGAGATGCTTGATATGCGAGGCATTACTGTATATCCCAATTTCCCCCAATGAGGGAATCATGGCAGTGATCAAGGTACTCTTCCTCCCCATTTTATCCTCAGAACGCCTCTTCCAAGGTGACAGGCATCCAGACAGTGTATGCACTGTGGAGTGGTCTATAAGTTGGTAGGGCAGGAGGGAGGAAGTGAGGGAAGAATGAAAGAAAGAGAAAGAGAGATTATCAGCCACAGCTTGATCTGAACATTCATTTTTTCCTGCCCTGGGCACTAGGTGGCCTCTTCCGTCTTAACCCTCCAAGGCAAGCAGGAAAAATGCTGCTGGCATGAATTTGTTTAAGGTGGATCCCAGCTTGCCGAGAAGTGACCCACATACTATGATCTCGGAGCCATCTCCTGTGGCACATATGAGACATGGCATGCAGGATTTAATACCGGGACTGCAATGGACTGCCGCAGCCTTAATGATATTATGAAGGTGCCCTTTCACAGCCAGTCCATCTGGCCTCTTCTGCCTCCATGACCATTGGGAATCAGAGTTCCTCCTACTCTCATTTTGCCATTTGGCCCAATATGATGGTTTCCGTGGCATTTCCTCCACTGAGGGAATAATCACCCCACCTAAAGGAGCTCATCTTCCCATAGCCATTGGCCCCTTTAGGGAGTCAGGTTAGTTAACCGCTGCCTGACACTTGATGTTGAGTCACTGGATGTACGGTCTACTCCATTACTGAAGCAGGATGTCCCACCAGACAAGCAATTGATAGCTATAGGTCTAATGCTGTGTTCAGACTGGGTCATGCTTTGAGTTACTTTTTTCTTCAAGCTCACCCAATGGACAAGAGATTAAGTGGCTAAAACATGACCCTCTTCCCATCCTGCCACTCCAGGCTATAGATACACAGAACTTCCCCTCTCTCCTCCTCCCCCCGCCCTTTCCTGGTAGCTGCTAAGAGAGCTTCCTATATCCATATGGGGTAACTGCCACACATTCTTCTGTTCAAAAGAGCACCATCCCCTCATTAACCTTTGCTCCAAGTTGCTTTGTTTCATGCCCAGCTGTCAACAAGCTGCCAGCCAGGCTCAAGAGACCTGCTGCCTGCCCCCACCCCGCCTGCCTCCCCACCTCCAGCCCCCCTTTCCCTTTCAATATAAAGAGCAGGAAGGGAAATGTGCATTGTTACAGCAGTGTGCACCAAATGGCCCGACCCAAATGCTAGGGGTGCTCAGCTGCCTCTTCTTTTCCCCTGCGGTGTGGCAAGCTGAGTGGTGTAGATATTCTGCAGATAAGGTTACAAGTTTTTATCCAAGGACTTAGAAGGAAATGTACTTTTTTGATTCTTTTAACCAGAGAAATGAGGGGAGAATTTAGTCTGCAAGCCCCTGAGTACTCCAGTCACAATGGCCAGGTCTTCTGAAATGCATAGCCCTGAAAACGAATGTTTCCCATCTTGAACCTTAACACATTTGAATCACTCACATTCTGTGCCAGACAACCCCAAACTCTAATGGGAGAAGTTAAAGAGCTTTGGTGGTGATTGGACGTTTCTTTCCTTCTCTCCAAAGTGTAAAGTCACGTTAGGCAACAGTTTTCTCCAGATGTTTTCAGTCTCCAGGTCCCATGGAAATAGGCAAAATAGCCAATAAATTGGAAAATGACTTTTAATGTAAACAATTAAAAAGTGAGGGCAAAATTATTTTCAATGGCATACTTGTTTTTATGCTGAGTGCCCAGCTAACATTGAACTGTTCAGGAAGGACGCAAGTGTTGGGCTAATAACAATCTTGCATGCACTAACACTGGGCATGGGTGGGAGGAGGACTTTACAGCCTAATGTGATTATTCTTTGCAACTAACTTGATTGGTAAAGTTCTTTCCTCACCTCTAGCATTTGGGGCAAGCCCTATCCATGCCATTGTTTTGTTTATAGACCTTCTTCCTCTGACTACCCTCCAAGCAGCAAGCATGCAATGGATGCTAGAGATGCCTTTCTCCCCTTTTCCTTCTGACTATACCTACACATGCTATGGAACTATACTTTTTCCTAATTTAAATGCTTCTAGAGTGATATTTAAATGCTTCTAGAGTGATATTTTACCATACTAAATGCTAGTTTGTGTGCAAACAAGGATTGGTGAGACAGGCTGAATCTCATGTTTCTGTGCAGCTTTTTTTTCTGCCTTATTTATTGCTAACTAAGAGAAATGACCAAAAATCCTCAGTTTGACCAGATTCCCCAATAATAAGCCCAGGATGTGGCAGCCAACAACCATATCAGGATTCACTAGGAAAAGGATGAAAAACAAAACTAGCAACCTCAGGATGTCTTTATCTCTAGATTTACAGCCCAATACATTTCGGCTTGCCACATTTTAAAAAGGAAGATAGGGCTGGAGAAACTTAATTGGAAAGGTAAAGTTTGGAGCTCTTTAGCTTAAAAAAGGACACAAATGATAAATGCGGAGAAGGTGGAGAGAGAGAAGTGAGTTCAGTTCATGGTCTAAACCAGGGGTCTTCAACCTTTTAACGCTGAGGGCCAAGTCACACTCCCTCAGACTGTTGAGGGGCTGGACTGGTGGTCCCACCACTGCCACCACCACTGCCAAAGGAAGTGACCACTCCGAACCAACCACACCTGACCTGGAGAAACTGTGTTGCATGGGTGAAAGAAACTCACTTGACGCCACTGGGAATGTCCCAATCGTCCTTGGAGACACACACCTGCAACTGCCGGAAACTTTCCCACAGCCACCAGAAACATGCCCATGGCCACCAGAAATGCACCAGTGGCTGCTGGAAACATGCCACCGAAAATGTGTTTGCAGCCACTGGAAACACCCGCAGCTGCCGGAAACATGCCCATTGCCAGCAGAAACACACCCACAGCCACCAGAAATGTACCCGCCACTTCCTCCACCACTTCCTCCACCTCAATCCTTGTCTACTATGCTTTGTTTGGTGTGTCCCTAATGGTGCTCCATAGCAGGGCAGATCTTGTAAGCCTTACAATGTCCACCCTGCTATAGAGCGCCATTAGGGACACGCCAAGCCCAGTAGAAGAGAAAAGGATTCAGGCGGCGGAGGCAGCAGACATGGTGGATGGAGCCAGGCATGGGATAGATGATTTGGTGCTGCGCGCCGTAGGTTGAGGATCTCTTGTCTAAACATAGGAAAGGTCTCTCTACCCAGAAAAGCAGAATGGAATTCCTCCCTCCTTCTTGAATCACAAGTTGCTAGTAGGGATAACCTTTTCTCCCTCACTCACAGTACTTAAACTCAGGATGATTCAATGATGCCAACTAGCAGAACATTCAAGAAAGACAATAACCTAGGGTGCAGTTACACACTTTAAAAGTAACACACTTATCTGGGAACTGACACTGACAAAGTCAATTCAAATTTACTCATTTACAAAATACACATATAATATTGCATCCTATGCCACTAACATGATTTATCTGAAACAGTCTCGAGGGAGTTGTTTATTTTAAACTGATATTTGTGTTGTGTTGAATAGTACTGAATGTCTGTGCAAATTTGGTGAATTGTTTTCCCTCAATATATTTAGAAATTCATCTACTGAAGGAACAAGTTCATGTTTCAACACCAGGGGCCACGTGTGGCCATTAAAGATAGAGCTGCTAAAATAAATAAGAGACATCATCAATGGATCTGAACATTGATTCATATTACATGTGACCATAAATCGATTTGAAAAACTAGATGTTTCAAAATCAATTTGTTGTTGTCGTCTAATTGCAGCCTTTACATAGCAAATATTCCAAAAAATTCATGTTACATAGCAGTAATGCATAATTAAACTATGGATTCACTACCACAGGTGTGGCAATTGCTTTCAAGGATTCAAGAGAAATGTATATGTTTTGCACACACAGTTTGTATCCACACTAGAGTACTGTAATGAAAAGAGAAACTGTAGCATAGTGGAGTGGATCAAGTGCTGGACTGGGACTCAGGAGAACCAAATTGAAAACTGGAGTGTGCCAGGAATTCACTGGTCAGGAAGCACAAGTAAAACCACTTCTTAAATACTGCACATACGGTACCTCAAAAATAGTACTGGGGTTACCATAAGTCATAGGTTAGTCCCACAAAGCTCATTGTTAAAGTTTTATCCTAAGTTATGTTTCGTATCCATTTGTTAATATTCTAAATAAGTGTTTAACTTAAAAAACACTTTAAAAATTGCCTTGATGGTGCATAAGCATTAAACCTTTGAACATCTTTGGAGATTAAATTATTTGAAGGATCAACTCCATTTGTATGAAATGCTGGTTGCCCTATTACCTTTGTCCAGGATGCAGGCCCGTTTTTCTGAACTTCTCTCATTCTCATGAATCTCACCAGCTATCCCATAAGTAGTTCCAGCCCTGTTCCGAATCCTTGCCTGCCCTGCTTCTTTGATAACATAAGTTCATACCCATGTCTTCTGCTTTTGAAAAAAGTCAACTACTGTGACTTGCATGAAAGTAATATGTGCTGAAATTCCCTTTTGTACAACTTTTAAAAGTATAGGAATCCTGTCTTCCTTTGCTAAGGTCCTTTGCAATGGGCGATACAACAAATATTTTACTCTTTTTTCCAAGCCCCAAACCCTACAAGAAAAGTTATTTTGTCTGCTGAAAGTTTCCAGATCCCTCATCTATACAACACTTTAAAAGCACAGAAGTCCGTTTCATCTGATGCATCCCTCTCTCGTCAAAATGGCAAGGGTGTTCCACCCCACACATCTATTTCTGATCCTCTTAGGATGTCTGTTGGTGTATCTATACATTCACACACAATATATGTGTGGGCATGAGTGTGCATAAAAACTAGGCTTTCCCCATGTGCTCAGCTACCAGATGTGTCCAGGGCCCCATTAGGGTAGTTAGAGCCATATCGCTTACGGGAAGGGATTAGTGAACATCCCAAAGGCCTCTGGGATTAAAGTGTCTCTAATGCAGCCAGCTTTACCAAAATCAGGCTCAGAAGCAACTCTTCATCATCACTTTGTTGACACTGTAATAGTTATTAGGATTCTCTTTGAATTTGACACCTGGTTCTCTGAATCCCAAATGTTGACTCTGCTCTTAAACCTTGATGGACCATCACTGAGCTCTTGAGGAAATATATCTAAATGTAGATGTAGGTGTATTTTGTTGTTGTTGTTCAGTCGCACAGTCGATTCTGACCCTTTGCGACCCCATGGACCACTATCCACCAGGCACTTCTGTCCTCCACCATCCCCCTCAACTCTCTCAGCTCTGTGCCCATTGCATCAACAATACCATCTAGCCATCTCATTTTTGGCCACCCCCTTCTTCTTTTGCCCTCCACCCTTCCCAGCATCAAGGCTTTCTCAAGCGAATCCTCTCTTCTCATTTGATGTCCAAAGTACTTTAGCTTCATCTTCACTATTTGACCTTCTAAGGAGCAGTCAGGGTTGATTTCTTCTAAGATTGGCCTATTTGTTCTCCTTGCTGTCCAGGGGACTCTCAAAACTCTCCTCCAACACCACATTTCAAAGGCATCTATTCTTCTGCACTCAGCTTTTCATATGGTCCAGCTCTCACAACCATACATTTTGCCACAGGGAATACCATTGCATTGACTATACGAATTTTTGTTTTCAATGTGATGTCTCTACTTTTCACTATGTTCCCCAGGTTTCTCATCGCTTGCCACCCAAGAATCAGTTGCCTTTTTATTTCATGGCTGCAATCACCATCTGCAGTGAGCTTTGATCCTAAGAAAGTAAAATCTGTCACTGCTTCTACTTCTTCCCCATCTATTTTCCAGGGATTGATAGGGCCTGTTGCCATTATCTTGGTTTTCTTTATATTGAATCTCAAGCCAGCTTTTGCACTTTCTTCTTTCAACCCAATCAGGAGCTTTTTAAAGTCCTCTTCACTTTCTGCCATTAGGGTGGTATCATCTGCATATCTCAAATTGTTGATGTTTCTCCCAGCAATTTTGATCCCAAATTGTGATTCCTCCATCCCTGCATTATGTGCTCTGTGTATATGTTGAATAAGCAGGGTGACAAAATACAGCCTTGTTTTACTCCTTTTCCTATTCCAATCCACTCTGTCCTTCTGTATTCTGTCCTAACTGTTGCTTCTTGATTCATGTACAGATTTCTCATGGGGTATATAAGGTGCTCTGGTATTCCCATCTCTTTAATTACTTGCCACATTTTGTTGTGGTCCACACAGTCAGGTGTATATCTGATGACAAATGACACACTAATCCCTACCATCTAAAGTTGCCTAACATGTAGGCAATGGGGTGAAGTCTTTGCCAAGGCAAAAAGTGCTAGGGAAGGTAAATGTTTGTGAGGTGGCTTTAAAGCCTGGTTGCCAATCTCCACCATCTCCCAGCTGGAATTGAGCCTCAGCATGAAGGTGTTTGTTGGTGTGTAGTGCTTGTTTCCTAACCAACCATTGTCTCTCTGACCTAAAAGGACCCTCCCTTATGATGTCACAAAGACTCACCTCCTGCTTTTGTCCCTGAAATCTAAGGAGATGGGACCTTGCTTACCTAGAAACATGGTGCCTACATGGATCATCCATAAGGTCCACTCTCTGGGTATCTTGCTTTTGAAGACAAGTTGGTTTCTTCTTCCTCCTATCTAGCTCCAGAATTCATCCAACTTAGAGAGGTGAAACCCAGGTTAAGAAGGTGTTTAAGGTTTCCAAATCAGCCCAGGAACTATTCTCCAAACTACATAACAGTCCTAGAGTAATGTCCAGATAATCTTTAAAAGACATTAACAAGAGAGTGCTGGAGTACTAACATTGAGAGATTGGTTAATTAAGGAGTCAATATATTATAATTGGAGAAATAGACTAAATATTAGTTAAAACAATATGGTAATTGTAGAAAATAAACAAAGTGTAAAGAACTGATAATGCAGATGGAACAGAAGGAAATAACAGCAAAGGGGTTAGTCAGTAAAATATATAAAATATTGATGGAAAATGAGGTTGAACAACAAGCCTTACTTGTGAGGTAAAATTAAAGCAGGTAAAATTAAAGGGGAGGAATGGGCTAGAATATGGAAACAAAGAATCATGAAACATATGTCAATTAGAATCAAAGAGAATAGTAAAACAATATGGAGATGGCATATGGCTCCCATATTATGATCCAATATATATAAAAGATTGCTGGAGATGTAAAAGAGAAGTTGGGACATACAGTACTATATTTCCATTTATGGTGGGAATGTAGTCGTGTGAAGAAAATATGGAAAATCTTTTTTTTTGGGGGGGGAAATCAAACAAATATTGTCTATAAAATTGGAAATGTATCATAAAATAGCATTATTAATGGACTTTGGAAATAAGCAGATAGAATAAGAAAGATTATTATTATATTGGTTACAGCTTTGAGAATGATTATTGTTAAAAAAATAGAAAGTAGATTGTGAATTTGAACTAGATGATTGTTATTAAGAGATATGGAATATTGCAGTTAATGATAAATTAACATGTAAATTTAAACTTAAAAAAGGGGATTAGTTAAAAATACCAGATAGATCTATTCGGTGTAATAGCTGATCTCCTTTTTGATGAGTCTGATTGGGCAATTCCTCAAACAAGGATACTGTACCTTCAAACACGAAGTTGCCTTCTGACAGATATAGATCTGTCTTCATGGTCCTCTGTGAAGCATCAGCTTTCCTTTGTGGCCAGAGGCAGGGAATAACTTCACAGAGGGACATGTGGGAGGAACAAATGCCTGGTTTCCTGTGTGGGGTGGGGTGATGCACCAGAAAGCCTATGAATGTGGTTTTACATGCATTTCTAAGGTTTGTACCTGGCAAGAAGGCATCATGTCATGCCTGAAGAAGAGATTTTGGATCTCGAAAGCTTGCAACGTTTTAATTTTCAGTGATCCAATAAAGGTATCACCTTCCTCCTCTACAGTCCCAGACGACCACCATAAGGAAAGGCTAGTAAAATATTTCTGAGAACTAGATATCTAGAAGATCCTGGGAGAGCCAATGTAGGTCAGAGTTGATTTGATGGCAATAGTAAATTAAATAATTAATTAAATACAGTAATAGATTTGGTGATAGGACCTGTCTGTCTGAAATTCAAAGAGGCTAAACAAAACCCAAAGAAGCTAAACAAAAATTGGATTTTTAAGAAAACAACATGGGGTACCACTAGGCCATCTGCCCATCAAACCCAGTTTCTCTTTACCCAGGAAGATGTGCCATTACAGACATTGCTGCATATTTCTACCAGCTGAGTTGGGGCCTTGTCAGCAAGAATGTACCAAAGGCTACCAATATGTTAGACTCTACTCTGAGGTGCCCAACATTCAAATATCATGGATTGCCTGGTGGGTGAGCAGTTTGTGAAATCATAGGAATGAAGAAGGTGCTTGGAAACGCTATCAGGGACTCAATGGGGCTTTGAGACGGGGTGTGCTGGGCACCATGGGAGGGTGCTGGGCAGGGGCGGTGACCAAGGGATGGGGAGAAGCCCCCTCCCCGGGAACTGCTTGGTTGCCGCCCCTTGCTTGCTCCATCTGGGGATAGGCACTTTAGAATAAACCATTGTTCCAAGATGAAGGAGGAAGCTTGGAACAATGGCTTAATCTAAAGTGCAGCGTCCCGGGTGGATAAAGTAATAATTTTATTATTATTTGTGCACCAGGGTGCCAGAGGCAAGGGCACACTGAGATGAATCCCCCTGTCCCAGTGCCCCAGCCCATGCCTGGACTGGGGTTGCATCTTGATCAACAAAACGTACTACATTTGTGTTGGTTTTGCCAGGTTCAAAATGGATTCAAAGACCAAGAAGCACGACTGAGGTACGCATTAAGCTACAATGCAATTACATTTATATACCGCCCCATAGCACTTTAGTGCACTCTCTGGGGGGTTCACAAGGTAATTAGTACTTTGGTCCCAACATGCTGGATACTCCTTTTAATGATCTCAGAAGGATGGAAGGCTGAGTCAACTTTGACCCATGTCAGGATTGAACTCACAATGTTTTGTTTTTATTTATTTATTTGACTTTCACCCTGCCCTTCTGGGATGCCCTCCCACTCTGGGTGGCTCACAATGTTAAAAAAACAGAACAACCACCACATAGAAACCTCCCCAACCACCCAGTTCAATCTGCACCAAGAACCACTAGCCCAAGTGGCCACAATGGGAGGGTCTCCTATTTAAACTTTAACAAGCCAACAAAGGCCTCCCCAAAAAGAAAAGTTTTTAGTTACTTCTTAAAGGATCCTAAAGAGTCGATCAAATGCACCTCCCCAGGGAGAGCATTCCAGTTAGCCAGGGGCCACCACTGAGAAAGCCCTCCGACGGGTAATAGACTTTCTAGCAAACCTGGGAGTCAGTACTTGGAGTTGAGGTGTAAGAGAAGAGTGGTGAAGCAGGCCTGATTTCTGAGGGGTAGACGCTACAGAGGTTTAACCACCAGGGCTCATGTCAGAGGTCATTTATTTTGCACTGATTCCCAAACCACTGTATTCCTCTGTGTGCATGCATGTGTCATATAGTTTGCTCTGTAAAGCGTGCAGCCAGAAAATGGTTCCTCTCCACCACCCCATAAATCTTTACAATTATAATGCTACAAGAATTCAGCAGGTTGTTTGCTGTCAGGAAGTTACTTGGGTGTCAGCAGCTGCAGTAGTAACATGTTCAGGCTCGGTTTCACAAAGGACGTGCAAACTGACACAAACACCACATGACCTTAACTCAATTTTATTTTAAAAGCCTGATTTGAACCCCTTTTTGACAGTCGAGACACACCCTGGGTAAGCTTGAACTCACCCCTGTCCTAAGCCACACTTAAAGTGTTTCACTGGGTAGTGGTGGAGGGAGCTATTTGTTTAATTTAGGATGGTTTTTTAAAAAGCTTTCAGAACAGATTATCAGACTCTCTGCTCTAGAGTTTCTTCTGACCCAGGGGAGGGGGGGATCATTAACAGCAGGGGCCTGCTTAACAACAACAACAATGCTACCTTAAATGGGGTGAAGGGGCCTCTTGGATGGAATTACTGGGAACAGAACACTACCCTTGTGCCCAGTCATTGTCTCATTAGCAGCCCCTTCTGCTTTTGAAGAAACTGTGCATAGAGCAGCCTACGGGGACTGCTGCCCAACCGTCGCCCAGATGCTCTGTTCCAAAGTCATTAGGCAAACATGGCTCTCCGGGAACCCGCCAAGGCCCCTGGGGGAGGGGCTGGGCTGACATCGTCACCATCTTAAATTCCCAAACTTTGCTGAGCTCAGGTGGGGTGTGAGGCTCTGGCAGGCCCTTGGAGAGACCCCACGCGCCCTGTCAGATGCAAGCCTAGGGGAAACCTTGCATCATTGTCATCATCTCTCTGTGGGCAACAGATGCCTGACAATTGGCTTGCCATCCTCTGCTCCTCACTCCTCTTCCCGGGCCAGTGCACAGGCCTTTGTTGTGCATTCAAGTTTTGTTTAATATGTCGACATCCACAGTTGTGTTTAAGTCCCCCAGCTTCACTTCTCTCTCACACACATGTACACAGAGTTCCCTCCAAGCTGTAAAACACAGATGAGCAAAATAAGAATAGTAAACACTAAAGTAGGTCTCTTCTCCCTGATAAATCATGGCAACATGTGAAGAATCTATAACCGAATACACGCTGCAACTTTATACCTGTTCTGGCTGTTCTTCTCTTTGTATATTAACACTTATTCTGACCAGCAGCATCCCTGTAAGGTTTTTTTTTTAAGCACAGGGTTCTTTATATCACCAGCTGAAAGAGATTCTTTGTAATCAGAGGGGATGGAGATTGAACCTACTTCCAAAGTTTAGTAATACAGTATCAATAAAAAAGTAATGTTTCCAAATTCTTGTTCTATCACTTCCTCTACAAACCCTGTAAAATAAATTTGTAGATGTCCATATTTATTTTCAGGGACCCATGGGATGTGTTGTCCTTTGAATGGTTGAGGAGGAGGGGAAGAAACATACTCTATTTTTGGGACCATAAGACGCACTTTTTTCTCCCCAAAAGTAGAGGGAAAATGAGGGTGTGTCCTATGGTCCGAAGGTTCAGACTATTTTTTTCTTGTTTTCCTGCTCTAAAAATTTGGTGCGTCTTATGATCCGAAAAATACGGTATTTGTTTATTTCTTACTTCAGTGCATGAGTAGACTTTGCATCTGCCTTTCCACTTGCAGTGCCCTTCCAAATATATAGGACTACAAGTCAACTGCCAGAATCCCCAGTCAACATGGCTATGGGAATTGTAGGCTACCAGTCCAGAAAGTGCCAGGATCAGAAGACTACTTTATGTCTTGCCACAAAATTTGATTGGACTCACAGGGTACTGAGATATTAGCTTCAAGAACCAAATCCAATCCACAGGCTGTACCTGTGAATCAAAGCCTGTATCCCTTTGTTAATCTGGTCTTGGAGTGGCTGGGAACTGACCCTGCACATAAACTATGTCCTGACCATGAGCCACATCTTTTCCAAATGTTTTTTGGACTTAGTGTCTCTGTTCACAAGGGGTTGTGGGGAAAAGGTTGGGATTTGGATTCAGATTCACCCATATGCATAGTGAAATTCCAACCCTGAGATCAGAACACCATACTTCAGGCTGTAGCTACCAGGTCGCCGTTGTTTGAAAGCCAGTCATATCTGTTTATAGCCAAAGAGCCAGCACAGTCTGTGGCTGCAGACTTTTCCATGGTCATGTGGCAGGCATGACTAGACACCGGAGTGCACAGAAAGCTGTTTACCTTCCCACTGAAGTGATACCTGTTTATCTACTTGCAATTTCTTGCTTTTGAACTGCTAGGTTGGCAGGAGCTGGGACAGAGATGGCAGCTCACTCTGTCATTCCGCATGAGTAGAGCCTTTTCAGTATCCGCCCTGGCCCTGTGGAACCTCCTGCCAGTTGAACTGCATCTCCAGGCAGAGCTGCTGCCCTTCAAGAAAGAGCTAAAAACCTGGCATACAGGGCACGTGTGGGGAGGTGGGGAATGAGCAACCACTACCACTCCACACTGGCTCATTTAGAGGATGACCTCTCATGTTTTTAAATCAGTTTTTAAATAAGATTTGTAATTGATGTGGGTGCCGGCAGCCTTTTAGTGTTTTAGGAATTTTTAGGGTTTTCATAGGGAATTGTGGGGATTTTATGTATTTGTATTGAATTCCTGTACGTTGCCAGGAGTCCCCCGTCGATTGGGCGGCTATACAGAATCGCACCAAATAAATAAATTTATAGATACATTTCCAGGCCTGGGAGATAGCTGATGCAGCAAAAGCAACAAGAACAACAACTATCTTAAAGCCAGGGGTGTAGCTACCGCCGTATCTATTATACGGGGCCCCCGGGCCATGGGGCCCCCCAACGTGCATAAGCAAAAATTAATAAAAACTTCCCAAATTTTAATTATGATGAATAAATATTTCTTTTAATTTTATGCATTTTTTCTTTTGTGAGAAATCTTTACCCTTCCTAAGGGCCCCCAAACAAATTTTTATACGGGGCCCCGCCAAGGCACGCTACGCTTCTGCTTAAAGCATAGTATATTTTGTGAAATGTGAAATGTCACACAGTCCATGAAAGCTTGTTTTGTAAATATTTTTGACACTGTGTTACTTGTTTGTTTGTTTTTCTCTGAAACACAAGATTTTTTCATAGTTATAGCTTGACATATAATGATCTTTTATGTGTTCAGATGAGCTTTAGTGGCGAGTTTAACTCAAGGCCCCCAAGAACCTTTCCAGAAGATAGATGCCCAAGAAGCACCTGAAACTGGTGGATTTATGTGTATGACTTTTGTCTCTCTGCCTCCCCCTTTAATTCCCAACCACAACTGCAATGTTTGGGTGTCACCTGTGCCCCCCCCCCCAACAGATGGTTTAGAGTATGACTTAGATTCTAAGTCTATGAAGAGGAGGAGGAGGAGAAGGAGAAGAACCTCAAATGAGCCACCATAGTATGCTGCCATGATTGTTGGGACCCGAACTTTGTTCCGAGAGAGATGCCAATCATAGGGAGCGGATTTAACAGAGGCCAAATCCCGCCAGGCATTCAGCTGTGGGAATGAGTCCAAACACTGGTGAGCGCTGCTGCGAAGGGGAAGCTCGGTCCCTCTTGGCCTTCGCATGGACACAGGCACTCCTGCCAACGAATGGCCGTGAGCGAGGGATATATGTGGCCTTCCTCTTTCCTGGCTGCCAGTGAAGTCCAGGCAAGCCACAGCTGTAAACTGGCTGCGGAGTCACTTGGAATAAATAGCCTCTGTCCTTTTGAGGCTCAGTAAGCAAATGCATTTCCATAAATCAAGTCCTGGCGAGTCCTTTTTTGTATATGGTGTGCATGTGTATGACTTTTGTCTCTGTCTCCCCCTTTAATTCCCAAGCACAACTGCAATGTTTGGGTGTCACCTGTGACCCCCCAACAGATGGTGGAGAAGGAGGGGCACCTCTCTCTGTGCTGAGAAACTGTTGCTCCCGAGCCATCTGTCAAGTCATCCACAGTCCCAGCGGCTCCAACGGGCAGCTTCGCATCCGCTCAGCCTCCGCTCAAGCTGTGGCTCTTCACCCTGGGACCTGAGACTGCTGTTGCTGTGGTTGCTTCTCTCTCGCACCGGACAGAGAAGACATAGGAGGCATAAAAGTGAGGCCCAACAGAGATGCTGGCAACCTCTGGGGCTGCTGAGTTAGTTGGCCAACCTCAGCATAGCTGAAAGATGCCAGAGGCGTACCTCTGACGCTGATCACAGCTGGCTCTTCTCTAAGGCAGGGCGAGAGAACAACCTCAGGCAGCAGACACTAGGGGACAACAGTGGAAGCCTCCTGGCAAATGCCCTCTGTCAGGGGACACAGCTGTGGGCCCTGTTTTCCCCCATCTGGCATCCTGTACATTCGTTTTGTTATCCTCAGGTGTGGTGAAGCACATCATAATGTTGCCAAGCATCAGGGTATGGGGCATGAAGAGTCAAGCTATGGGGTCTTTCCTCCATGTCTCAGGCATCGGACCTCAAACCGCAAGGAAGAGAGCGCTGCTGGTCCTTTTAGACATATTCAGAAGCAACTTTGTGGGGTGGGTGGGTTAATCTTGCTACTATTGGAGTAGGACTGCACTGGCTTAGTGGTTAAGACACTGAACTTGATGACTGAAAGGTCAGCAGATCAGCAGTTCGAGACCCAAGGGCTGCACAGCGAAGTGAGTGCCTTTGTCTGTCTCACCTCCTGCCAATCTAGCAGTTAGAAAGCAAGAAATTGCAAGCAGATAAATAGGTTCTGCTTTGGCAGGAAAGGTAACAGTGTTCCATTATCTCTGGTGTCTAGTCATGCCTACCATATGAGCACAGAAATGTCTGCAGACACAGACAGCACTGGCTCTTTGGCTGTAAATGGAGATGAGCACCAAAACCTATTGTCAAATAGGACTGGCTTTTGAGCAAGGGAGACCTTTTACTATTAGAGTAGACCAGTAGTGGGCTGTCAATTTTTTTACTACCCTACCGTGACATCATGATGTCGTGGGCAGAGCCAACATCATGAAGTCATGATATCATGGGCGGAGCCAATGTCATGATGTCATGATGTCATGAAATTGTGGGTGGAGCCAAAAAAAATTTAAAAGATAAAAAAAAACACCCACCCCAAACACAAGCCCGTCACTTACCTAGGCAGGCAGCAGGCAGGCAGGCAGGTGCGATTTTGTATAGCAGCAGGCAGGCAAACCAGCCGCTGCGCCAAACCACTGCTGCGGTGCGGCGGCCTGGTGGCGCGGCGAGGAAAGGCCACCACCATTGCTTCTAGAGGCGCTCCCTGCACCCTTCCTTTCAGGCAGTCAAAATGGCTGCCCAGAACTATGCATGCGTCAAACCTCCATTTGACGCATGCACAGTTCTATTTTTTAGTGTGCATGGATCAAATAGAGGTTTGACCCATGCACAGTTCCGGGCAGCCAAAATGGCTGCCCGGAAATACACTTCCAGAGGGGGGGCTCAGAGAGGTGACCGAACCGGTTGCCCAGAGGTTTATCACCACCATCCCGCGCCCCCTTCTTGATGGGTGCTACCGGTTCAGGCGAATCAGTCCGATCCAGTAACAACTCATCACTGGAGTAGTATCTTTCTTTCTCACCCTTTTGTACCTTGTACTCTTGTGTATAAATATACCTGGTTTCAAATTGTTCAGGGCTGACCTCCAAACTTGGGGGCAGTCCTGTGGCAGGGTTTTCATTGCATAAAATTTTATGGCCCATATGCAATAAAAACTTTTATTTCCCCCCACAGTTTATTGGTCATGATTCCATCTCGGTCAGAGGGTTTTGAATTAAAGTAAATTAAATGATACCAAAACATGTTATTTTAAGGTATTTGACTAACATGTGTTTCCAGGGCATTTGCACTCACCAATTGTGGGTGCTCAAGACTTTGAATTTCAGGTAATTGGGGGGGGGGGGGACTGCAAAGGTGCTCCTCCAGAATTTCGGGTATCAGTATCTATAGCATTGGAGTGAGGGAAAGAACTGGAGCTTCACTTAGTACAGTCCTGCTGTCCCCAGGCCAGCGAATATGATAGGCTTCTGCTACTAGAAGTATAATTCCATGGATGTTGAGCAATTCAGACAGAGGCCATAACTGGGAAATGGCATTCCTTGAGCACCCCCATGTGGCTATAATCTGTCACTGTTCTGAGATTATAGTTCTAACTCAAGGCAATCTACAATGCTGATATGGAACAGTCTTCCAATACCAAAAGATTGGATTTCATGCTTAACTTTCATGATAAAGTAAAGGTAAAAGTTACCCTTCCTCGGAAGTCAGTTGTATCCAACTCTAGGGTACGGTGCTATCTGCATCTGCAGATGTTTCCATGGTCATGGGACTGGAATGACTAGACACTGAAGCACATGGAACACCATTATCTTTCTGGCAGAAGCAGGACCTATTTATCTACTTGCAATTTCTTGCTTTTGAACTGTTAGGTTGGCAAAAGCTGGGACAGAGACAAGAGCTCACTTCATTGTACTTGAGTCCTGACCTGCTGGCTTTCCGCTCATCAAGCTTAGCATCTTAATGACTAAGCCACCACAGCCCTTACAACATTGGCAATATATCATGCTAAACTCTGAACATTGCTCCTCTGTCATATGTGGGAGAATAGATGACCCTAGAACTGGACATGCTCCTAGCCCCAGCATGTCCAGTTCAGTCTTAATGTTTCAGCTTGGTGAGACCTTTCCTAAAAGGAATGTAAAATCCATTAGAGTGACATGGACAGGCTCATGGATCCTTGCCATATTATCAAAGTTTGAAAGGGTGTGTGATTTAAGTAGAATGACATTTCAGATTTAATGCTTTTTTGCAAAAATGTACAGACTTGCATAAAATACAGGTTTGTTTAGAAGGGTGAAGCACTTGAGTTGGAAATAATGGGTTAAAGTAAATCAAAGCCATCACAATTTCTAATCTGGGTTGTCAAGAAGAGATTTATTGAATGAAAGCATACAGATGTTTGATGTCATTATTGCTAAAACCATCCACTGCATTGTTATGCCAAGTTCATTACCCTCTTATCTCTCACTCTCACTAAACTGCAGAAATGCTCCATGCATATGGTTTTCTCAATCTTGTAGATTGAAAACACAGGAGGTGATAGGTTGATCTATGACCAACCACTTGGTCCACAGCTCATCTTGATTTTGAACTTATGTTTCCCAGGCTTGGGTTTAACCCTAATGATTCTCAGTGGTTCATGGAATAAAGAAAACTGATGGCAGCTCACCCAAGATACTTGGGACTTATGCAGGATCAGAAATGTCCACATCCTGGGACTTGTCTCGTGCATCTGGGATTAGACTCTGTTAGTGCACCAAGAGAGTACAGAAAGAACAAACCTAGGTTGCCTCAGTGCATGTATCACGGCTGTGTCAAGTCTTATTGCTTCCAAATCTGAACAGCCATTCCTGGTCTAATTGTGAACACTGATGTATGAGACCTTTCAGGGAAATATTGCTCACCTCAATGGAAATATTTTTTGCTTCCTTTGACATTTCTGCCTAAATGCGAACTTCCATTGGGTTTCAAATTTTGTTTCAGATGAAAGAAGCTAGGTAAACTTGGGGGGGGGGGGGAGAGACTTTGGGTGTGTCTTAAAAAAAACCAGGATCCAAATCAGAGATTTGTAAATTCGACTTAAAATCACATGGTGTTCAGTATATCTAGGTATACTGGGGGGGGGGGGGAATCCCGTGCCCAACGACCTACAATATAACCTCCAGCAGTTGGTGAACTCTTCTAAACAGGTCTGTTTGGAGTTAACAAAAACAAAATGGATGGGAAATGGCCAATTTACTCAGGGTTCCATCACCATAAATGGAACCAAGATTGAAGAAGTAGCTGATTATGTCTACCTCGGTCAGCAAATCCAACCAGATAACATACCAGGTGATAAATGGATAAGAAGATGCAAAGTAGCTTGGATTGTGTTTAATATAAACCAAACAGTGCTAACATGATAGTCTGCTGGTGAATGTCAGGGCAAATATATTCAATACAACAATGTGACCAGCAATGTTGTATGCATCCGAAACGTAGGCAATAACAAAATCAGAGGAAGAAAAACTGGCAGTAACCCAGATGGATGTGCAGGGATAAGGTCAGCAATAAGGAATGACACCAAAGAACCGGACTGCGTGATGTGGTCGATGAATTATATGTGGCAAAAAGAAGATGGGCTGGCCATATCATCCACCTAAAAGATAACAGATGGACCTGTAGGCTAACAGACTGGATATCAAGGGACCATAAAAGACCACTAGGCAGACCTCAAAAGCGATGGGATGAAGTGGTGGTAAAGTTGTTCAGCCAGAGATGGAAACAGAAGGCAAAGTATAGAATATTTTGGACTTCAGTTAAAATCAATGACAAATCGATATTGGAAATCCAATGCAAATATAGAAGTTTTTATAAATGTAGGCACACCTTTTGTTCACATACTTTGTTATTATTTTTTAAAATCCCTCTCACTAAAATTCTTCAGGTACTGTATTTTATCTAAATTCAGTTTGGGTATTGTTGTAGCCAACTTTTAGAGTTACCTCTGGCAGGAATTTGTGCAGGTCCAGGCTATATAACATTTCTAGCTCTGCCAGGTCTCCTGATGGAAGTTGTAAGGTTCTAGTCTCAAGCAATTCGGCATGCTCTACAAAACCTTGGCCAACATGCATAAATACAGAATCTGAAGATCAGAAAATAGACCCATTGCAGAGCATCTACTGCTGAGGCCAGAAGCACAGTTGCTATGTGGGTTGCATATGATCATTCAACAGACTGTTGCCATACTTGAGATTTTGCAGCCTCATCTGAATACCACATAAGCTGTTGCTATGTACTTTTTGCCATTTCCATAGGTGGATTTTTCCCACACATATGTCTGGATTTTTAGATCATGGCCTCCAATCTTCAGGTGACACCTAAAGAATAGAAAATAGGAACCATTAGTCCTCTCATTAATTCAGCAGCAAGGAAAAGTCAAAGACTTCCCAATGTTTTAGACCTTTTGTGCACGAGTGAGTGCCTTCCCCCCCCCCGACCCTACTGCACTCTTAGCGATCGTTACGGTTGGGGGGTGGAGTGGGCTACCCAATCCAACTCCCAAACGCAGCAATCCATTGCTGCGGTTGGGGTGTGTGTGGATTGGGTAGCCCAAACCACCCCCCAACTGCAGCGGTGACTTCAGGGAGAAACCTGCATCGGACAACGCTAAAAACTGGATAACGTCATGACTTGTGGAACCAAGTCATAACGTTATCTGAGGTTTGACTGTATCTGAAAGCCCACATATTTCCCAAGCATGGACTGGGTCGAACTTTGCTCTGATTCTAGAGGAGAGTTCTTACTGTTTAATTAAGGAACATATATTTCACACTTGGGCATCAAGAGCAAAATATGCTCCAGTCTGTGTTTTTGCCTCCATTCTACTATTTATCAGCCTAGAATCCTGTCCCCTTGCTTTACACTTACACTTTCCCAGGTCTAGCAATGAAACACAGAGAATAGAGGCCAAATTCGAATTCCGGACTGCTTCCAATGAAAGATGTTCCAACTTCCTTGTAAAACCCATCCCAGTCGAACTGCAGTCCCAGAACATCTGGATATGAAGCCCACTGCATGGGAAGGAAAAGAAAAGTGTCTGAGAATATTTTAAAAGGTTATGTTTTGGATGCTCCCAGAAACACACAGGGCAGAATCACACCAGGGCAGGTTGAGGACTTCGTTGCCCCTCCCCCTGAGCCCACATCGACATACTGTATTGTAATGTAATGTATTGTTTGTAAGTTGCCCTGAGCCGCTACAGCGAGTGCATGGCAATATAAATTTGAACTAATAAATAAAAAACATAAAATAATATTTCAAACTACTGTACAGAAGAATATCTTTCTTGAGGTTTGGCTAGATGGCTCAGTTGGACTGGGCAAAATAGGATTGCTTAAGATTGTGTGTAGATTTGTCATGCCATCTTTTGTATTCCTTGCATCTGCATGGCATACACAACTCAAGCAACCATTTCTACCTTTTCTCCTTTAAAACATAAAGGAAAAAAACCCTTGCTGACTCCCCATCCTCTTCTGAGAAAGCATTCAATTTTTTAAAAACCCCTAATAGATGCAGCACATCAGCCCTGCCCTAATAGGCTTTTTTTTTAAATAAAAAAAATTACTCCCTCCATGGAAGAGCAGAGGAAGTTTTTAGTTTCCCAATTTCATTAAGTAGCTATGCTCAACAATGCTGGGAAATTGTAATTGGATGAGAAATTGAAAGCATTAACCTCTTCTTTGGTTTGATTCCAGTGATTGTATGGAAACACTCCAAAACAGAGCAATCCTACCTGCACCTAAAAAATTAGAAGCCCATTTCAGGGAACGCTCTGAAAACAGCCTGGTTGGTATTAGCATTTATATTGCTATGAAAGTCAACCCCACAGGTGAGTCATAAAACACAGAAAAACTTTGCACCATGGTGGTGGACCCTAGCTTCCAAGCCTAACCTGGACCACATCTGGCCTATGGAGGAATCCAGCTGAGCTCCTCCCCTTTCTCAAGCCCCATCCTTCAGGGCTTATGTGATGGGAATCGCCACCATTATTGCTAACTCTGAAATAAGAGGGAACTTATTCCTGTCTTAGATCCTTCCTCCCAGTTTCTCACACTTTGTCAATACAGTATTAGATTGTAGGGTTATGGCCACACTCCATCATCATCTGACCCATCAAGAGCACTGTGCAAAAGTCTTAGGCCACCACCAGCTGGTTTGGGGAAAATTCGGTGAGTGGTTTTGGGCCCATAACCCAGACATCCTAACTCCAATCTTCACCAAACAAGGAGAGGGATGAGAGTCAGCAGAAGACTCCCTTCAATATTGGTGTATCTAGGTGGCTGAGTTATGCCCACCCCAAATCACTAATTGAATTTTCACAAAATCAGCTAGTGGTCGTCTAAGATATTGTAGTTCTCACTCTGATCGTATGAGTTCCCATAATGATGATATAGGTGTGATTCTTTGGTAATATTTTATATTATTATTTATTTATTAGACTTATATTCCGCCCCTCTAGGAAAAACTTTCCTATTTTGGGTGGCTAACAGCATAAAACTCAACAATACAGATACAAATATTAAAAATTTTCATATATATATATACATCAGAACCCAAGAAACCCTAAAAAGAAAACCTACTTGTGATGTAGAGAACTGAAGATTCTCTTTGAACAACAAAGAAGGCCATCTTTGCTCCAGGCTCACTTGTGATGGTTTGGTCAGGTCTAGCAGTATATAGAATAGGGCCATTTCTTTGTTGCCATAATAATAATAATTTCATGTCAGAAATTATTCTGGGTTGATCTGCAGCTTCTTCTTCATTCCATTTGGGGACTGGTTTAATGGAGACTCTATGGCTTCAATATCATGCTCTTTACTCTGTGCCATTGTTACCTTTACCTCCTGGAGAACCTAAAATCTTGCACATTATTCATGGGGTTGGCCTTATAAAAGGCCTTTTTATGGAATTTTAGTTCCTACACACACAGAGACAGACAGACAGACAGACAGACACACACACACACACACACACACACACAGACCCCTCTGCTGGGCAACCTGGGCATAAGTTGTGACTGATCTTGTAGCTTCTAATGTTTCTCTCTTACCTATGCTTCCCTATTTCTACTTACCTTTACAAAGAACTGACTCTACAGGGCTGTCTATGCCAGTTTTAATGAGCATGCTTGATGTCCATATATAGCATGAGCAAATTTTATGGAGAGATATCTCTCTCACACGCACAGATCCTTCTTCCAATGCAGAGAGGCAAAGCAGCTGCTTTGGTATTTATCATTATTTTAATTGTTATTTAACTGGGGTTTTTTAATTATTATTGCTGCGTGCTTTCATTTTAGAGTGTTTCCCTATAGGCTTGAGCTGAATTGAATTCACTATGGCAGTCTCACTGAACTCCACAAAAGTGCCAGGGGGTCCCAGAAATTAGCAGCATATTCAGAAACTGGTGAATCTTCTTTAATCTGTGTCCTGGGAGCACTTTTTCATGCCCCCACCCTTCAAGATGATTTCATTTATACTTACTGGACCATCATAATTGTAGCTGAGATAGTTAATGGTGCCCTTTTTCTCCAGAAGGTAGAAACGAATCCAGTTATGGAATCCGGATACTTTTCCTTTTTTAATTTCACCTGAAAGGTAAAGAATGTATATATTATTTATGTATACACAGTAAAGCATATAATCAGCAATATGTGGTTTTTTAAAACATTCCAGTGAGAAGAGAAAAAAGGAGAGGAGAGAATAAAGTTTATTAATGGAATAAAGGAATACTAGGTATGTATAGGAATGATCCCGATACACTGTTCTGGTGTTTTCTGGAAATAACTATTTTTTTTCCTGATTCAGCAGCAGCACTTCAGAAAATGTACAGAAGGAGAGATGGAGAAGATTTGTTGGTTCTACCAGTGTTCTTCAGATTCTGATAAAACTGGACAAAGCTTCTGTTGGTTTCACAAACCAAAGCTAGAAAGATGGGCTAAAGCAGGCATTCTCAACCTACGCCCTACAGGCCAAACCCAGCCCCCGAAGCCTTTTCATCCGGCCTTCAATGACCTCCTCATTCCCACTGCCGTTGGCTGGAAGCACTGAAAAACGGCAAAAACACGCATTTTCATTGAGATCTCACCCGAAACTTCACGAGGTCTCACTGAAATTTCACGAGATATCACGTGAGAACTGGTGTGGAAACCACATGACTGCCCCATGCAGCCATTCTGAAGGGGGTGAGCTGACCCCCACCCTGAAAAGGTTGAGAAAGCCTGTGTTAAAGGGACAGTGGTGAGAAAGCAAGGGAAAGACAAGCTGTACTGGGAGTGGAGACCAGTGTTGTGCATACATACACTTACACCTACCAGATGACTTCTGAGATAACAATCTGAGATAACAGTCAAATCAGTTTGTATCTGGATTTACAATTACAATGGCAATTTTTAAAACATCATAATAGATAGAATATCAGGCGGAATAGTTTGGGGTGAATGTCATCTAGAATCAGTTAGTGAACAAATTTGATCAATAGTGGTTAAAACTTTTAGTGTGGAAGCATTAAGTTAGGCTACACATTGATACACAAAGAGTCAGTGTGTATCTCAGATCCAAACAAGTAATGTCAGCCAAATTACTGGTCGCATGCTGGACCAGTGCGTGTGTGTGGAACACAATTAGAAAAGTTGCAACGGAATGGAAAGAGGGAGAATCAAGTGTGTTGAAGTCCTTCCCTTACCCTGCTATTTCTCCAGCTTAACTTTTCCACATGTCAGTATTGGTTTATGGGTACAAAAGTAGCAGAAGACAGACAAGCAATGGCTATAAAGAACTGCAAAAATGCAAGAAGGAGCAGAAAGCAGATTTTAGCTTCTTTGCCTGTTTTTATAAAAGATACCTAGAAAGACATGCTCAAAGCCACTAGAGTCCCTGTCATTACTGCTCCTAGAATAAAGGCCAAACCACATATTTTTCAACTCAGCGACAAACTCCGCCTCCGCATCGTAACGATCTAGGAGAGAGGAAGGGAGGGACACACAGAAGAAACTAGTTACTTGTCTGAAAGGAAAGAAACGATATCCTAAACAGTTCCTATATAACCAACACTGGCAAATTTATTTTTATTTATTTATTTATTTAGATTTATTATCCCGCCCTAATCAGGCGAACCTGACTCTAGGCGGCTTACAGAAATTCATAAATTAAAACCTTAAGGTTCATAAATTACTTAAAAGTCAATTAAAAAGAATTAAACCATGAATTTACAAAAATCTAAAAGATTTAAAAAGATTAAAAGGTTTAAAAAGATTTTAAAAGTTTAAAAGAGTGAGGGAGGGGTGGCTGTCCCATCATATCAGCCACCCAACATGGGACCCCAAATGCCCTGTACCATCACACTTGAAATAATGGTATCAAGTTGTGACTTCCCTAAATAAAAGCTTGGAAGTAATCATTTCAAGTCTTTCTCTTAGACATTTTTTTTCTTAGACATTGACTTCTTTTAAAACCACAGTTCCTAAACTCCTTTGAGAACAGTAATGGCCCACTGCCTTCAAAAGAGGTTACCGTGAAATCTGCTGCCATATACTGTACTACATTCCTGGAGGGCACCTACAAATAACACAACCCTGTTTTAAAAGAAGTCAATGTCTGTCAGTCAGTGATGAGAGATATGTGTCCCAACAGCTATCACTGGACTCCCATGATTCCTCATCTTGGGCTCTACTGGGTAGTGCTGGGTGGTCCCCGTCTCTCTTCATGGTGCCTATTTCCACAATGCTAGTCTCTCTCTCTCACTGGCAAGGGGAGAAGCAAGGACTTCTTAGCTTCTAACCTGGGCTTCATCTCCTTGTGGTGGGAGTTGGCTGTCAGTACTTCACCATCTTTCCTTCCCATTTGCTCTTTTTCCAAAGCATGATCTTTTATCCCATGCCACTGCCTTCCAGCTGGCAGCTGGTTGGTGACTAGCTCTTGCCACGACAACCCATTGTGACATCACAGAAGATAACCTGACCAAGGCCCTACTAGTGGCGACCATACCCACCATCACTCCACAGTGGAACTCTTGAGAGGTCCTGAACAAAACATCTGGAAGGTTAATGGTTTCCCACCATCATTCTGAAGACAAACAACTAAAGGAATGGCCACCACCACATCTTCCTTTTTTTTCCCGTAAAGCGACCGCCAGCTATTTTCTCAAGATAACCCCAAGATCCCATCAAAGATTGGAAATGGCTATGCTGTTTTGCATCTGGCAGCTGAAGTTCCCAAAATGTAATTTATTCAAGCTCAGGTTTTCAGCTTACACTGTATTAATACATGTCTTTTCACACTGCACTACTCATAACAATATGATTTTTATCACAGTTTTTCTGTACCAAACAACTAGTGGAAACCATTTTCAGTTTAAACACATTTTCATAGTACGAACGCCCAAACCACTTACTCTTGCTGTGAAGAAATCTGTATAGCTCTTGCATGACCTCCGTCTTCATTATCTCCTTGAGGAAAGTATCCTGCTCCTTCAGTTCATCGGCAGTGAATGCTTCATCAGTCCCAACTTTTTTGTGATAGTTATCCAACAGTTTAATGAAACTTGCATAGGTTGGCTTGGAGAACAGCTTCTCTTCATTGACATATTGGAAGAGTCTGCACAATACAAAATAATTCCCCATCTTTAAAGATGGCCTAGAACTCCACAGGCTGCCCATCCCTTCCTCCCAGTATGTTCAGTCACACAGTCGATTCCGACCCTTTGCAACCCTATGGACCATTATCCTCCAGGCACTTCTGTCCTCCACCATCCTCCTCAACTCACTCAGCTCTGTGCCCATTGTGTCTACAATACCATCTAGCCATCTCATCTTTGGCAGCCTCCTTCTTCTTTTGCCCTCTACCTTTCCCAGCATCAAGGCTATCTCAAGTGAATCCTCTCTTCTCATTTGATATCAAAAGTACTTTAGCTTCATCTTTACTATTTGACCTTCTAAGGAGCAGTCAGGGTTGATTTCTTCTAAGATTGACTTATTTGTTCTCCTTGCTGTCCAGGGGTCTCTCAAAACTCTCCTCCAACACCACATCTCAAAGGCATCTATTCTTCTGTACTCAGCTTTCCTTATGATCCAGCTCTCACAACCATGCATAACCACCGGGAATACCATTGCTTTGACTATATGATTTTTTGTTTGCAAGGTGATGTCTCTACTTTTCACTATGTTCCCCAGGTTTCTCATAGCTTGTCTCCCAAGCATCAGTCACCTTTTTATTTCATGGCTGCCACCCCCATCTGCAGTGATCTTTGATCCTAAGAAAGTAAAATCTGTCACTGCTTCTACTTCTTCCCCATCTATTTTCCAGGGACTGATAGGGCCTGTCGCCATTATCTTGGTTTTCTTGATATCGAGTGTTAAGCGAGCTTTTGCACTCTTTTCTTTCAACCTAATCAGGAGCTTCTTTAGGTCTTCCTCACTTTCTGCCATTAGGGTGGTATCATCTGCATATCTCAAATTGTTGATGTTTCTCTCAGCAATTTTGATCCCAAATTGTGATTCCTCCATCCCTGCATTGCGCATTATGTGCTCTGTGTAGAAGTTGAATAAGCAGGGTGACAAAATGCAGCCTTGTCTTACTCCTTTTCCTATTCCAAATCACTCCATCATTCCGTATAAGGAAACAAAATGATCTGCCTTCTGTTATCAGGAGTTTCAGAACTGACCAAGATTTTATTTATTTATTTTTTCATACTTCTATACTGCCCTCCTCGCCAGGGTGACCCAGTGCAGTACAGTACATGGCTGGTTCTCCTAGAAGAGATCACCTTACATGTTCCAGGGACCACCTGTACGTTTGCAGGCTCTATGACAGATGGTTATGCAATAAATGAGATTTATTTATTTATTTGCCTAACCTTGAGGTAGCACTTTGCAAGATGCTTCTCATAATGTTGTTTGCTGAACCATTGTTCAATATTATTATATTACAGCCATTGTCCAAGCCTCAGGAGCTCTGTTATAACGACTGGTTGGCATCCATGCATCTGTCTTTCCCCTTCAGAAATGAGAAAGGTTTCTGTTTTGATTACAATCCAAAAACTCTTCAGGTCAGCCTAGCTAGAGGGAGCTGTAGTTGAGAAAAAGCAACTTTTCTAAATTCTGACTGGAAACACTAGTTATGGAGCCTTTGTCCCCTGTTTCTATTGGACACTACCTGGAAATAATTACTGGAATTTACGTGGTATTCACGTAAGACTGTATTACTTGCTGTGGCTAATTGCAGCTAATTGAGGTGCATCTCAATTATATACCTTGCCACAAAACACAACTACACAATCAACTTATCCATTTGCCACAGTTAGTTGTGATAGGTTGTGCAAACCTTACACAAACACCAAAAGGATTCCAGCCAAGTCTGAATAATGAGATACTCTACTTGTAATTAATTCCTTTTCTGAACAACAAATACATGACTCCAGAAACAAAGTAATACCTCTGTTAGTGCACTAAAATGTTTAAAACAGGTGGGACTGTTCATCAGGCTGGTCATTAAAGAAGGGTTCTGTTGGATTCAAAAGTTCATCTGTTTTTAATATTTTAGTAATCCAGGAAAGATATTATGAACCATGATTTTTTTATTTATGCAAAATCACACAGCTTTCTCCCCTTTTCATATAAATGTACATTAAATGTGTACATTACACATCTAATATAATGAGATACAAGATCACTGCCTTTGCAGTGTAACTAGTTTTAGTTAAATTTATAATTTTAGAAAGTATATGTGCTTCAAGTATATATTGTACTGTTTATAAGCCTCCAGCTTTCTGTTTGTTATGCAAGTGTAAATTGATTATTTTAGTTGCTTTTTTGATGGAGTTGTCATCTTAATAAATTTCATATGTGAAAGTTAATAGAATTTCTCTGCCTGTTAGAGAAAGTTGCTAAAAAAACCTACTGTTTTGTTTCAACACTTAATAATACCTATCCATGTTTGGGTGTTTTGTTGAGAAAATAGAAAGTCTTGTAGTTGATGTTTTTTTAAAAACCATTATTTTAGGTGTAACTCAGACTTTGCCCCCTCAGCAGTGACACAGAAGCCTAAAAAAAGGGAACTCCTATTCAAAAAATAAAAAATAAAAAAGGATTGAAGGATGACAGAATAATCATCTATGAATCAAGTATTCATTTGCAGTAAAGAAACTGAAAACTTCAGGGGGGTTTTTTGGATACCTAACTGCACATTTTAATAAACGTCTTCCACATATATAATTGAGAACCACCTGAAAGCTAAATAGATATCACTACATGTTTCGAGGGGCAACCTTTTAATTCTGCACAATATACACTCTCCAGTGTTCCATAGGCTTAAAACACATCATGTATGCAGGAAACATACGGCTCTGGGGACTGATCCTCTTGATCCTTAGTATCTGAAGCCATGCCTTGCTTGTTAAGGTTGATATCTGACTCTTGCGCTCTGTTGTGGTCACTTTGGTAAAGCTGTTCAGATTCTTGTGCCAATTCTTCATTGGTGATGGCATCATCACTGGTGGAGAATCCTCCTGTATTGTTTTAGAATAAGGATGGAATTGATTTGTAAAATATGAGTCACAGACAAAATTCCTTGTATTTCGTTATATCACCAGGCTGGGTGAAAGTAATTGAAACTAGGGCTGTGTACAGACTTGAACAATTCTTAAATTACTAACTGAATTGGCTCGACTCACATGAATTTCTATGATGAAATGAAGTAGAATTAACAGATTATAGTCTGTGGGTGAACTGAATTTCCAAACTGATTTATGCTTTAAGCAGAAATCAAATCGTGTCAGGAACAGATCTCTTCCTTCCTATTTTGGTTTTCCAGTGCAAGTCAAAGGGAAGTTTCCAAATTGATTTGGACTTAATGGGGCACAAAAGAACTCTAAACTGAATCAGAATTCACTCCAAAGGCCATAAGTGCAAATGGCAATTGGCAATTGCACGTATATACCGCCCCATAGCGCTGAGTGGGCAGTTCAAATGGGCCACAAGAAATCATCAAAGGATTCAAGCACAGCCTTAACAGAAACTGTTGTTTAAGACTACTGTAACAGAAAATTACAAATACAATCAATCATACACTCAAGAAATTGACAGATTTCCCATCCCTGGTTTTGGCACATTTCAATGCCACACATACTGAATCTATTCTGTTCCTTTTAATACTGTTTGAGTTTTTAAAAAAAAAACCAAGTGTATTTGCTTACAAACTCCCCATTTGCTTACAAATGCTCACCAGCTGAGTGCTGGTCACTGGTTCCACTTCTTTCTTGTCTTCCACAATTCACCTAAAAAAATAGTGACAAGTACTCACCGTCATACACTTTGCTCTTTTCTTTACCATTTGTTTTACCTGCAAGAGAAAGAGACAATTATTGTATGGAGACCAGTGGAAAATTATAATTCCAATTTGGGGGATGCCGTTCAGAATTTTGGATAGTGCCTGTGAAGTTTGGACTAAAACTCAGAGAGGATGCACTACCTTTTACAGGCAAAATTGGAATTACCAGCCCCCATAGGGGACCATCTCATCCTAAGACCCTCTTAAGCTGTGTGAAAGAAACATCTCTTCTTAAGTAAAGGTCCAGGTCTTCAAAAGATCTCAGTTATCCCAAGAAGAACCCTATCTACTAGATTCATGGGTTCCTAACCGTCATTAGCCACAGCTTTAAACAGCCAGTGTGATATCACACTAGGAAGCTAACTTGCCACTTAGGAGCACAAATGTAAACATGATAAAGCAAATGGAAATAAAATAGATGGTATAAATCAGGGCTTCCCAAACTTTTTACGCTGTGGGCCTGACCATGCCCCCAGGCAGCTGAGTGGGCCAGACCACACCCCCAGAAGAAGTACATGTGCCTGCTTCTGTGTTTACAACAGCTGCAGGTGCATTTACAGCTGATGCAACCGCATTTATGCATGCACAGATGTGTTTTATGGCTGATGGAAATGCATACGCTTCCACTTCCAGGTGCGGTGGCAGCAGCAGGCCACATTAAATGGTGCCGTGGACCAGGACCAGCCCACAGGCTGGGGGGCCCTGGTATAAATGTACAAATATGTGATAGCAACACACAGGAAGGATCGAAAGACAAAGGAGATGAGTTATGGACTTCCCACCATGAATTTCATGTTGTCTAGGGTGGATAAAAGAAAACTCCCACCCTGTGTTTGTATATGCTAAAGGCTTCCATTTTTATTTTGTATTTTATTGTTTACTTTTTTAAAAAAATTATATATCTGCTGCTTGTAACATTTTCCAGTTGCATGTTTATTTATTTATTTATTTATTTATTTATTCAGATTTATATTGCCGCCCACTCGCCAAGGTGACTCAGGGAGGCTTACAGTCAAAACAGCAATGTTCTTGTGTATAACAGAAGAGTTATGTATGTAAATTAAAATGAAATTTTTCAAGTGATAGCCATGTTAGGCTGTGCAAGCAGCATATTAGAGAATAAACAAAACAAAACAAGAATGCTGTAGCACTTTAAAGACTAACTGCTGTATTTTAATGTTAGCTCTTGAGGATCAAGTCCAGTTTGTTTTACTCTATGATATGCTTGAAACACAGACTAACATGGCTACTATTCAAAAATAGTACTGCCTGAATACTAAAGTCAAAGTTAGTACAAGAAACAACATAATCAGGAAACTCACAAACTATAAATGGGGAACTCAACCATCCATGCTTTGCACATCAGCTTGGGTCCTGAGTGTCTCTGCAGCACAGTATGCTGCCTCAGTATGGAGCACATATACACATGCAAGACAAGTTGACATCACTGTTGCATATAGTGACAGGATGCCTCAAACCTACACCTGTTGAGAAGATATACCCTCTTGTTGGTATCACTCCACCTAAGATCAGGAGAGAAGTCGCAGTGGATGATGACAGAACTAAGCAACAGAATGACACTCAACACCCTCTGAATAGATATGAGCTTCAAGTTTGCCAACTCAGATCCAGGAAGAGCTTTATGAAATATATATGACTTATGGAAGAATAAAACAAATAAAAAATATATATAACGACATCAGTTTTTTTCCTTTCTGGAAATACTAGAATGAAAAGATAAGAATGTCTGGAGAAAGACTTAAAGCGTGATCACACAGGGAACTAGATTGCCAGTAGGACTACTTGGAGCAGCTTCTTGTGATCTGTTTTTCACCACTGCCCTAGAACAAACTTGGGGCCCCAGATGTTTTAGACTTCAGTTCCCAGAAGCCCAAATCAGTCCAACTGCTGATCAGGGCTTCTGGTAATTCAAGTCCAAGAACATCTGGGGGCCCAAGGTTGAAAAAACCCTGTCCTAGAAGATGGAAGAGTTGCTTTAAGGGTGATTGCTTCCATTAAGAACAGGCATGTACCTTTGCAGCCATCTGATAGTGCATTTACTTCACTAATAGTGGAAGTGATAAACTCTGCCATCCCCACAAAGGAGGGAGGGAGTTCTTTGTTTAAAAACAGAAAGCACAGTTGACTGTTCCCTGATGCTAGACTCGTTTTGGCCTGACAAAGTCTCAAAGGAAAAGAACAAGGCCCCTTTACAAGCAAAAATTAAATCCTGGCTCATACTTGTAATGGACCCATTGCTCCCAAGTAGACCCTTGGCCTACAAGTTAGAGGGACTGCACCTGAATTGATGTCCTCCAGCTAAGCAGTCCAGGGTTTTACCTTGCCTTCTCACATGTATGGATCTGAATCAGACTGTTAGTAAGGTAGCACATAGGAAATTAAACAACTCCAGTCATTATCATGTCTCTTAAAAGTATATTGTACTAAAGCTAGTTCCAGATTTTTTTAGTTTCATAAGTTCAGGATGCAAAGATTTCTTAGTTTCAGGAAGCAAAACAATTCTAACCAAATGAAGCCTTTTCAGTTCAGTAAGCACATTAAAAACAATGAAACCTATTATAAGTTTGGAAGCCTAGAAGGCCCCGTCTCTAGTTTAAAAGCCTACATCTTTGCTAAGTTCTGAGCAGACTCCTGAAAACTACTTACACAGCATGGAAAGAGTGAAGAAAAAAAGAGGGTGTCCTCCCTCATCCCTTCCTTTTTATCTCTTCCCACAAACTCCACCCTTTAGCCTTCTTCTGAAGGAGTCCAGCCAATGACTACACAGTATTACATGTCTATCAAATTTTAGTTTCAATTCTCCAAGAACGCAGGGTTAGAATGTTTAATCTAGTAAGCAGTTTCTGCCTAGTAACAACCCATAATGCAACACTGTCACCTCTCTCTTGGTGAACAGCACACAGAAATCTCCATTACAGTTCAAAAAACATAGGCCCCATTTCTATCCCATGACAATATTTTGGATACCCCTCCCTGCAGCTTATTTGGAGGCAAAAAACATCTGAGAAGAAAATCTTCTGTTTGTTTTGTTTCTTTTCTGTTTGTTTTGTTAATTTTTCTTTAAAAGTCAATACAAAAAAATTTAAAAGAAGAAGATCTTCTTAAGCATTTATTTAGCATTGCATGAATATATGGCAAAGCAAAAAGTCTTGTAGGAATGACATGGAAAACAAAATTGCTTTAAACACATCTGTGGACTTCTAATATTGATCAAATGCAAAACAGTGGAATAATAATGCAAAAATGTCTCATTTACAATTTCTCTTTATAGAAATCAATTTGGGGTACAGTATATCTTTTCTCATTTGCAGTTACAAGCATTCCAAAGCAAGGAAAGGGTTGAAAGGCCTCTTCATAGAGAAGGGGGGAAATGCACACAGCAACTTCAAAAGAATGAATGAGGAAAGGGAAGCCTGGCTTGACATTGACTTTCATTTCCCCTACAATATAATAAAGCAATTCAAAAGAGAAAATATGAAGAAGAAAAGAAGTCTTAATCCAGCTACATCTGTTCCCAGTTATTTCTTTTATCTTATAAAATAAATCTTTGCTTTTGAATATTAAACTTTAAAGGCAAAGTGGAAGGTAATAGCATGCTTTTTTAAAAGCCTGATCTGAGGAAGTGAAGGTCTGAGCATCAACTGTTAACTTTCATGTGTGTTCAATTTTGGCTACACAATGAGCATATTTATAGTATCTGGATTCCTGTCCCCATTATTATTTTATTCTGCATCATGACAAAAACTTTGTCAGTGGATCACCCAAACTGCCAGCTGGTTCTCAGTTCAAAGACTTGACTCTTCCCTCCCACCCCCCACCCCAGCTAAATCCGTTTTTACTTTGAACCAGGAAATGGCAACACTCATTATAATTACAGTTTTACATGTTATAATTAGTTGTTTAAATGATTCCATGTCACTTTTTATGGTAAACAAGTGACAGAACAATGGTTTGTTCTGAAGCTGAGAAGAAAGATGAAATGTTTAAACAATAAAACATGTATATATTGATGATTACACAAGTATGTGAACTGCCAGAGGCTTAAACTACCAAAGATTTATAGTGCTCTGAGGATTTTGTTCAGGCATCAGATTCCTTGGCTGGACATTGTAGTGGTTAATGTTTTAGAGTAGGACTTAGAAAACTTGGGATCAAGTCTCCATTCAGTCATAAGGCTCCCTGGGTAACCTAGACACTAGCCCTCCATTTAACCTGCCTCATATGAATGTTATGATAATATTTACTTAGTTATTTATTTAGAAAATTCTAATTGCTCACACAATCATGCCAACATAAAACTATGGGGAGAAATCTGTAGTGATTTTCTGCTGCTGACTTCTGGAGAACTCAGCTGCTGCATGTCTCAGATGTAGATACAGTATCTGGCACCATCTTCCTTTTCTCCTCCTTGCTTGTAAGCCCATGCCTGTCTCTTGTAGTGATTATTATACTCCTTAACATTACATCGGATCATTATTACCTCCTTTAAATATAAACATTGATCTCTACAGACCCTGGTGGAGCAGAAGACTAGCATTCTAGAGAATGTTACCATAATACTAATTTCCATTTGATCTGCAACCCCTGGCACCACAGGGGGGCAGAGTTGCAGAATTTAGCAATCCTCCACTTAAACAACAGCATAATTTACTTTTTTTTAATTACAGTACTTGACAAGTCAATAAGTACAATTGCGAGTGCTTCCAAACTCATACGGTTGTAGGTCCAGGATCTTGTCTAGTGTTGCAATTTTCAAAAGATGATGCAATAGGCTTCTTAACGTGTTCTTCCTTTTTATGTTATTTACACATTCCTGTTTACATATTGCCAGATAAAAGTGCATTCACCTATCCAAAATATGACCTTGCTTTAGAGCCTGGCTAGATGATGGCTTTGCTGTGACCTTAGGTAAACTATTGTCCAGGCTTCAGTCTTAAAAGTACTTCTATTTTCAGGGCTGCTGTTTTCTACACTCCCTTTAATTATTTCAGCTCTCTGTGCATGCTTTATAGCACTCATTGGTGGTAATAACTGACTTATATGAACCCTAATAAGATGTTCAAGATAAATGAGATATTTAAGAATTAGTTTAACCAGTTTCACCCATACACCCGTTGAGCTTCCATGGCTGCATGGGGATTTATACCCAGGTCTCCTGAGTCCTAGTCCATTACTCTATTCACTATACAACATCAGCTATCTTCTTTGGTATTCCTCTTCAGTGAACCACTGTAACTTCTTAAGCACACTCATCTGATTGTGGCCACTAAGCAGGCTCAGCCTTGTTTTGCACTTGGATGGGAAACCAACACAGATTGCCATGAATTTCCATGCATAATCCCACCAGATACCTTGTAGAGCTGTTGCCAGTCAAAGTTAACAGTTCTGGGCTATGATCCAATTTGGTACAGTAATACCTCATATAACATTAGTATCGAATAACACTAAAATCGCATAACATTAAGGAATCTGGGGGGAAGAATTGCATCGAATAACATTAAGATCCTATGGGATGCTTCAGATAACAACCGCTAAAACCTGTGTGGTTACAATGTATCTCTATGGATCCCATAGGATTTTAACATGCATCAGATAACACTAAAAATCATATAACACGAAGACTTGTGGAACCAGGTTTTAGTGTTATATGAGGTTTTACTGTATAAGACAGCTTCCTATGTATTTTAGGTCCCTCCATAGAAAGGTTGGCAGAACCTGAGAAATGTGTGTATGTGAGGGGGAGGGAATATAAGATTAATTTACATCAGTGGTTTCTATCCTTTTTTGGCTATGCCTATACCTAAGCCCCCCCCCCCTAAAAATCAAATCCCCCCTCTGTGGGGCATATGACCCACATTGGGAACCATGAGTTTAGATAGTCCAATAAAGCAGCCTTCCATCATTAATGTAGCCATTTAGTGTGTATTAGCATGAGTAGGCTGCATGATCAACTTTCTCTGGACCCCTCCCCTTCAGTTCCACTACAGTTCTGGTGGACTAGAGAGACATCATAAACCCTCAATTCCTGAATTCACATTTATTTAGTGGACTTCATCTGCCTTATTTTAATTTGGAACAACATTAAATAGCTAAATATGTTTTCTGCGATGGGCAAAAAATGTGTAATAGTTTAAGAAGGGTTGCTTAACCTTTGGCCTCCAGATGTTTTTGGATGACTCTGAGTCAGCTCCCTTGACTTAAAAGCCAATACAAGACTTCAGAAATAATCTCAATTTGGTGTGGAATAAGCTGTTCAGTTCAGTTTAGAACATGAATCTGAATCGATCTGTAAATATGCAGATGTTTAAGTTTGTTATATCAGTGCTTTTGGAAAATCAACACAGTTCTGACCATTTTTATTTTTGCAGTAATGCATGTGAAAATTGTAAACCTGACATATTCTTAAGGCGGGAGGGAGTCAACCATCAAAATTGTAGAAAGTCAGTTTCCAGGATTTGTACAATTAGTACTTTTAAACTTTGCTATTTTAAAAGAGAACAAGTAGGTAGAAGCTGTTTGCTCCCCATGCCATTCTAATTCTTCTCTGGATCTGAATCAATTTGTAAATTTACTTTGCTTTGGCCCTGAACTAAATCTGGCCATTCTGAACGCCATACAAATTGGTCCAAATCAGGCCAATCTGGAATGAGATTTGAGTTTTGTCTGAATCCAAGGTATGTTCCTATTCCAGATCATTAGGCACACATGCAAGCCCAGGCATGTCCATTGACACATACATTCAAACACATACAAATGCATGTTTTCACTCACCCTGTCCACAGTGGGTGTGGTAGTCTTCACAGCAGTTCTGAAACATCTCACATTTCTCATTGCAATGACAAACATCACTGGGGTTGTATTTCTCATTGCATCGTCCTTGGCAGGAATCAGGGGGACCATACAAAACTGAAATTAAGGACAGGAGAGGGGAAAATCTTAATCTTTTCTGCTGTCATTTAGTGAGGCCATTTTTCTGTAACTATAAAAGTAAATACACAGTTACACTGCAAGAAGTAAGACATTGTCACTTATTAAGTATCATCTTTTTGTTCCTGGACAAAGGTACAGTATTATCTAAAAGTAATTCCACTATTCTGAAGAACTGTTCCAGTATTTGTAACTAGTAACTTTTAAACTGTATATTTATGTAAAGCAGCAAGGAGGCCTGGAAGCTCTGGGTGAAATATGCAAACACATTCAGGATAGTCGGAGAAGCCTGGAGAAATCCAAACTAGTGAATGAGAGCCTCAAGGAATGTACTTCTATTAAGATATCAAGCAATGTGTTTCAAATTAAACACTATGGAAAACGGCTGCTTGCAGTCTGCAGACTACTGCACAGCAACAAATTTGCTACTGGGGATATCACATGTGATTTACATGATATTGGGTGTGTTGATTCCAAATCTGAACTCAGAATTTGCCTATCACATACAGATTTTAAGTTATAGGTGTGCTATAGCTGTTCAAATGGTCAGTAATTGGGTAATGTATTTTTACATGGAAACATTATAACAGTTGCAGCTACCACTACGCCTGCTGCCACATCAGCTGAATCACATCCCCTGGTGGCATGCATGTTCCAGGAGCAGCCGGGCAAGTCAGTGAGCTGATGTCAGAAATAGGTATATTATGCGAGATGGACCAAGAGCATGTCTCTAGTGCAAAACCATCTTATTGGATAGTACAGCTAGGGACTAGCGAGTCTGTTTTGAGCTAAATATAAGTAGGCGCAACTGTGTTAATAAACCAGAAAATTTTTTGCTACATTTGTGGCAAATATACCCCTTGTGATCAATGCAAAAACCTAACCAAGAGGGTGAGATTTGCTTATAAGTACTGAATTGAAATTGGAGATCAGGATAAAAGCCCATGCTTGGGCTCTGGCTTGATGGAAGACCACTGGGTAACCCTGTTTAATGCAACCAGAATAATATCAATAATTTCAGAACTCTATCATTTTGTATTATGAGGTGGTTTCTGATTTATGGGGACCTCCAAAAATTAATGACCTCCAAAAGTAACCCGTCATTGACAGCTCTACTCAGGTCTTACAGACTAAAAACTATGGTCTCCCTTTATTTTATCTGATCAATAAAAAATGGGTCTTTGTGGCTCTCCTTGTTCAGGAGCAGGCCCATGCCTGTGAGGTCACAAAGGCATACTGTTTATGCAGATGATGTCATAAACAGTCCCTTCGATGCTAAGGCTGAGCAAGAGATAAGATGCTGACCACCAGCACCTTGTTTTGCTGGTTCTGCTTAAAGGAATCTTGCTTCCCAAGAGACAAGAGGTGACTTTTTTACATTTCTACAAGTAAGGAACTGAGCAATCTGGGCAGCTTGTCCTCAGCCCATTCTATCTGCTCTCCTTCTCTTTCTTCCTCTTCATCTTCTGTGCCTAGGCCAGATATGAAACTACCAAAAAAAAAAAACCCCAAACCCATACTTTTTCTGTTCCAAACTCTTTCTAAAGGGCACTTTGAATTTATTTTTATTTATTTATTTTGCTGTGTTTTTGCCACTTTAGAAAGAGTTTTCAATAGGAAAACTATGTTTTATTGGCTCTTTTCTAACCTCCAGAATGTTAAATTTTCAATGTATTCTTATGAGAAATTGTGCTTCAGGTTATGGAAAAACTGTTTTACGGAAAACTTTCCAGAACAGACTATTTCCATAACCCGGGTTTTACTGTATATAAAATTGTCTGCTTCATTAAAACTAAAATTTACTTCTGATGGCTTATAAACAGAGGTAACAGAAAATTGTGGAGTTTGCGTGGTAAGGATTTGATGAGTCAGTGTCTTCATAAATTCCATTGCCAAATGCAAACCTAACAGTGAGGGATTCGCTCTGCCCACCCTGTTTTTTAACCAGGTGGTCAGGGCAAATCTTTCTCCTAACAGCGCTGGTTTGCCTTTACCTTTTGCCTGTGTGTTGGGGATTGAACCAGCACACACGCCCATTCTTCCCCCCAACCCAAGCAGCGATCGCAATGTGCGATTGCCGCTTGGGTTGGGGGGAAGAATGGCTGAGTGTGCTGGTTGAACCCCCCAACCCATGTGAGCGCTGGCTGGGTTGTGGGGAGGACCGGTGAGTGCACCCATTCTCTCCCCAACCCACAGAGCTTGGCTCAATCCGCCTGCCTCTTTGGAAAGGGCAGTGAGGATTCCACACATGGAATCCCCACTGCCCTTTCCAAAGAGGCAAGCGAGGGAACAGGGCTTTTTTTTTAATGTTGTGTGATCAATGCATCACACAATGTTAAAAACCGGATAACGTTAAGACTTGTGGAACCAAGTCTTAACATCATCCGAGGTACTAATGTATCTCATTTAATTTTGATTTACTTTACAATAGTAAGTCACAACTAGAGCAGGCCTATTTGAATCAATGGCACTTGTGGAAGAGTTAACACTGATTTAATGGGGCTATTCTAGTGCAACTTGCTACATTAAGAAGCAAGATTTCAGCCACTCACTCTGTTATATGAAATGTTTGAGTGAGCAATCCATTGTTCAGAGTCTTCATTTTCACAGACATAAAATTCTTGAAAATAAGCATCTAGATTCTCACCAAGCTTTGATGGTAGCAAACTGATTTTACAGTTCTTTATTTGTATACAGCCAGGGGGTGTTGCCCTGCCAGTCTGATACAAAAGAAAAATGAGATCGGTATTTGGTTGACAGACTGAAAATTCTAACAAACCAGCTCAAATCAAGGAACAGAACTGGCACAAAAACATTTCATTCAGAATATTGCTTGTTCTACTCTATTTCTGATTGGCTCCAGCATATCAGACAAGATTTCAGTCTACCCACACATTTAAACTAAAACATATGTCCCTCCATACTTGGACTCTGGCTTGATGGAAGACCACTGGGTAACCCTTTATAATGCATCCAGAATAGTATCAAAATTTTCAGAACTTTCTCATTTTGTGTTACAAGGTTGTTTCTGATTTATGGGAACCTCCAAAAATTAATGACCTCCAAAAGTAACCTGACATTGACAGCTCTACTTAGGTCTTACAGACTCAAAACTATGGTCTCTCTTCAGTGGTGGAATTCAAAAAAAATTACTACCTACTCTGTGGGGGTGGTATGTTAGGCATGGCCAGGAGGAAAGCCCTGCATTGCACCCAAATTATGACTACTTTATTTTAAATATTGGATAGGCAGCGCCAGCCAGAATTTCTGCTACTGGTTATGGTGAACTGGGGTGAACCTGCTGAATCCCACCACTGTCTCCCTTTATTTTATCTGACCAATAAAAGCAGGATGGTAAAGCAGAAGCAGAATGATTATACTGTACAGGTACAGTACTTGTAATTCAACAGCCTAAATTCACATACAAATTTTCAGTTGTTCTAAGGATGAGAGATCTACACACACATTATCCCTCCAGGGCAAAATGGTATACAGGTACAGTAATACCTCATATAACATTAGTATCGAATAACACTAAAATCGCATAACATTAAGCAATCTGGGGGGGAGAATTGCATCGTATAACATTAAGATCCTATGGGATGCATCGGATAACAACCGCTAAAGCCTGTGTGGTTACAATGTATCTCTATGGATCCCATAGGATTTTAACATGCATCGGATAACACTAAAAATCGGATAACACCAAGACTTGTGGAACCAGGTTTTAGTGTTATCTGAGGTTTTACTGTATATCAAAATATTACAACATCAAATATAAATACAACAACATAATATAAATATAACAACATAATGCAATACAGTCAAAATACAACTAACACTACAATACAGTCAAATGGGTCTAGAACCAAAAAACAGAGTACAGTAATACCCCAGATAACGATTGCATCGGATAACGCTAGAATCGGATAACGATGCAAGTTATCGCACAATCGTGTCTTTTTTCCTCCCTGTATTTAAACTACAGGAAGAGAGAGGCTTGTGTTTTAAATACAGGGAGGGGAAGAAAAAAAAACCAAGCCTCTCTCTTCCTGTAGTTTAAATCTAACCACTGCGGGTGGGGAGTGGGTTTAAAGGCAGGGAGGAAAAGTTCTTTCCCTGCCTGCCTTTAAAGCAGTTTGTCCCTGAAGTCAGGGCTTTTTTTAAAGCGTTTTTCGATGCATGCATCGGACAACGCTAAAAATCGGATAACGTCATGACTTGTGGAACCAAGTCATAACGTTATCCGGGGTATTACTTTATCAAAATATCAAGGTTTCAGCTCCAAATTACAATTACAAAAGATATCACATCAGCATAATATCAGCACAGTGTAACATAATATAATACATTCTTACTACCAAGCGGATGCCACACAGCTGTGCTCCATTCTCTCGAGGTCGGAGTATCCGGCTGAGAGAAGAGTCCAGTGGTGACGAAGGTGGGAGCGGAGCGGAGTGCTTATGCCAGCCGCCCCACTGACAGCTGAGCTCCATTCTCTCGAGGCCAGAGCCAGCCGAGAGAAGAGTCCAGTGTTCCTGCTCCTTGACAGCGAGGCTGGGCCAGCTCGAGGGCGTCTGTTGGTGGCGGCAGCGAGGGCAGCGACTGCTCAGGTTTTAAAGTTCCTGCCGTGCCACACAGGTGTTCCTGCTCCTTGACAGCGGGGCTGGGCCAGCTCGGCGGTGTCTGTTGAAAATCTGTATTCAGTTGAGAGAATCTTTCTCTTTCACCTTTGCTTTTTGCTTTTCTTTTTTCCTCAGCTATTTGAAGAGCCTCATTAGACAGCCACTTTGCTTTCTTTTCCTTTTGTATGGTTCTAATTGCTGCCTCCTGTATGATGTTATGAACCTCCACCAATAATTCTTCAGGTACTCTGTCTATCAAGTCTAATCCATTAAATCTATTCCATACCTCTGCCATATACTGTATTCCTTAAGGATGTTGTCAAGGTCATATCTGTGTGGCCTAATTGTTTCCTCTATTTTCTGCAGTCTAAGCCTGAATTTGACAATCAGTAGCTCATTATCTGAGTTGCAGTCTGCTCCAGGTCTTCTCTTTGCTGACTATATAGAGCTTCTCCATCTTTGGCTGCAGAATATGAATTAATCAAATTTTGATGAAAATATAAGTACTCAGAGGGGAAGTGAAATAATATGGCAACAGAACCACAAACAGTGCTCTGGAGAGGAGGGAAGATATTGTTTGCCTGATTAATAAAAAGCTAAGTATTTCCTACATAGGCGTAATATTATGCCAACTTATTGTCAATATAGCTTCCTCAGCTGATCAGGCAGGAGGAAGCTGGCCAGAGCATTATATAGTTGCCCTTCAGCTCAACTGTATAGCTCCCCCCCCCCAAAAAAAAAAAATCTTTCTGGGTGATTCAATTGCTAACAGCTCTATCCTTGTGCTACTATCTTCCATAGTTTTCTTATTGTAATTAAAAAGATACCCAGACCACATCTTCCTTGAGTGTTTTCTTCACAATCATGCTTCATCATGCATATGAGAGCATTAAGAGGAGGTTGTTTCCAGTAACATGTATAATATAGCTACTAGTCAGTAGTGTGTCACCTCTTAAGTGGAAATTACACATCTTATGGAGGGTGTATTGTGTGCTTGTATGTGGGGGCAAAGTGCAGATTCCCCCCCCCCCCAGCCAAACCAGAAATGTTACAGATGCACTTGAATCAACTCTAAGAAATGGTCACACCTACAGGACAATGTTAAAGTGACTTGTATTTTATCACTAATCTCAAGCCAGAAATAGAATGGTTAGTATACTATGTTTTGTAACAGAAATATTTTTTAATTAACACCACCCATCCTACATTAAGGCGCTCAAGGCACTGTACATGATTCACAGTTTCTCCTTCTTAATGTTTCCAACAACCTGATGAGGTAGATCAGGACAGTGAGTGGCCGAAGGTTATCCATTAAGCCTCACAGATAGGTTGTGGTTTTTCAGTTGCACAGTTGAGTCCAAACTTTTGCAATCCCATGGACTACTGCACGCCAGGTTCATCTGTCCTCTGGCATCCTCTGTAGTCTGCCCAGATCTACAACGACTGCCTCAATGATGCCATCTAGCCATCTCATCCTCTGTCATCCCCTTCTCCTTTTGCCTTCAATCCTAGCATCAGGGCCTTCTCCAGTGAGTCCTCTCTTCTCATTTGTTGGCCAAAGGACTTGAGCTTCTGCTTCAGTATTTGTCCTTCCAAGGAGAAGTGAGGATTTATTTCCTTTAAGGTTGACTGATTTGATCTCTTTGCAGTCCAGGGTATAGCGGCCAACCGTCACGGATTCTGCGGGACAGTCCCGATTTATCCCGATTTGAGAGGGGGAATCCCGAGTTACCATTTTTAGGAAAATGGTCACGGAATTCCCCCATGACGTCCCGGCTGTCCCGATTTCTCTTCGGCAGCAGGCATTTTTTTAAAAAAAAAGGAGCAAAAAATGGCTCCAAAATTTCAGCGATGTGATTGGATCTCTATGTCAGCTGACATAGAGATCCAATCACATCGCTGAATAGGTGTTTCCCCTATTCAGCGATGTGATTGGGTCTCTATGTCAGCTGACATAGAGATCCAATCACATCGCTGAATAGGTGTTTCCCCTATTCAGCGATGTGATTGGATCTCTATGTCAGCTGACATAGAGATCCAATCACATCGCTGAAATTTTCCCCCTTCCTTGTTTTGCTACCGGAGTTTTAAAAAAAGCCTCTGAGTCTGATCAGCTGTTAGTCGGGAGAGAAAATAAGCAGAGCTTCAAGGTAAGCAGAGTTGGGGGGTGTATTCTCTGTGTCCGAGCAGGCTGCCTGCTTATTTTCGGGGGGTGGCTTATATTTCTATATACTGCCTGCTGCAGGCAGTATATAGAAATATAAGCCACCCCCCGAAAATAAGCCATCAGGCCATTTTTGACCATTTTTTTGGGGGAAAAAAGAATATAAGCCATGGCTTATAATAGCCTATTATAAGCCATGGCTTATATTCTCCCCCCCCCCAAAATGGCCAAAAATGGCCTGATGGCTTATTTTCGGGGGGTGGCTTATATTTTTAGAGCCCCCCGAAAATCGGCACATGGCTTATTTTCCAATAAACTGTGCATGCGCAGAAACTCAATCTGATGCATGCGCAATGCATCAGATTGAGTTTCTGCGCATGCACAGTTTATTGGAGCCATTTTTTGCTCCTTTATTTTTTGGCCCCACCCATGACGTCGTGACGTTGGCCCCGCCCATGACGTCATGACGTTGGCCCCGCCCCACTATCCCGGATTCAGTTTTGTAAGGTTGGACGCCTTAGTCCAGGGGTCTTCTCCAACACCACTGTGATGTTGAATAGTTTGCCTTGAATTCAGACTGAGACCATTCTGCCATTTTTAAGATTGTATCATATTACAGTACTGCTTTCCTTACTCTTTTATTTACTATTAGGGCCGCTCCATTTCTTCTAAAGGAACAGTAGTAGATATAATGGTCCCCTGAGTTAAATTTGCCTATCCCTGTCCACTTTAGTTCACTGATTCCCAAGATATCAATGCTTATTCTTTCCATCTAATTTTTGACCATGTCCAGCTTGTCTTGATTCATAGATCTTACATTCTGAGTTCCTATGCAATATTGTTCCTTACAGCATTTGGACCTCCCTTTTACCATCAGATCCATCCACAGCTGAGCATCCTTTCAGCTTTGGCCCAGCCACTGCACTCTTTCTAGGCCTACTTGTACTTGTCCCCAGTAGCATATTGGACACCTTCCGACCTGAGGGGCTCATCTTGCGGGTGTTATGCCCGTGCCTCACCCCTGCTATGGGAGCTGCATTGGTTGCCAGTGTGCCTCTGGGTACAATTCAAGGTACTGGTAATTACCTTTAAAGCCTTACATGGTAGTGGGCCAGGATACTTAAGAGACTGCATCACCCCAAGGACATCTGCCCTTCCCACTAGAGCCAGTGATGGGCTGCTACTAGTTCAGACCGGTTCGCCCGAACTGGTAGCGGCCATCTGGAGGGGATTGCCAGGGGGGTGTTAAACCCCCGGGCGACCGGTCCGGTTGCCTCTCCAGTCACCTTCCAGATATGTTCAGGAATCAATTTTAAATGCTAACAGCAGGGGTACCCAAAAATTTCTGGCCATGGGCCAGTCACGTGGTTCATGGGTGCCAAAACTATGGGCTGTGGGCTGAGGCCAATCCACAACACCAATTTATCCTGCCCACTCCACCATCATCACTCCCAGAAGCGGAGGTGAGGTGAGTTTTACTTCTGTTTCTAGGAGTGATGAGGGTGGTGTGGGCCAGATGAATTGGTGTCATGGGCCAGATCTGGGCCACAAGCCTTGATAACAGCAGGGATGCCTAAACTTTTCAGACCATGGGCCAGTCACGTGGTTCATGGGTGCCCAAACTACTCCCTGTAGGCCAGATCTGGCCTCCAATGCCAATTCATCGAGCCCACACCATGCTCGTCGCTCCCAGAAGCGGAAGTCGGGTGAGTTTTACTACCACTTCTAGGAGCAACGAGGGCTGGGTGAATTGGTGTCAGGGTCGGATCTGGCCCATAGGGAGTAGTTTGGGCACCAATGAACCATGTGACTGGCCAGTGGCCTGAAATGTTTGTGCACCCCTGTTGTTAACAGGGCTTATGGGCCGGATCTGGCTCATGACACCAATTGAGTCCTGTGAACATGGGTTCGGATGGATTCCTGTGAACATGGCTCCAGATGGCCACCTTGCATGTTGGTAAATGTTGGCATCCATTTTGGGTCCTGCTTCTATCCCTGTTAGCCAGGAGTGCCCAAACTATGTCCTATGGGCCGGATCCAGCCAATGACATCAGAAGCGGAAGTAAAACTCACCCAGCTTCTGGGAGTGGCAAGGGTGGAATGGGCCAGATGAATTGGTGTCAGGGCTGGATCTGGTGCACAGGCTGTAGTTTGGGCACCCATGAACCACGTGACTGGCCCGTGGCCTGAAAAGTTTGGGCACCCTTGCTGTTAGCTTTTAAAACTGATGCCTGTGCACATGGCTCCATATGGCAACTCTGGATGATGGTAAACCCAAAAAATGCCTGTCTCTCTCTCTCTCTTTTTGGTCTTCTTCTCTCTCTGAGCAGAACTTCCAAAGAATCAAAGCATCTTGACACTTCAAGGTCTAAAAACTTACATCCAGAATCCAGGCTGCTGTAGACAGTTCCCATCAGGAGGAGAAATGTCCAAGTTGTCCTTGTGTGAGTGGCAGGCATGGTGGATTCTCAAAGCAGCACACAGCAAAGCAGTAGATGGAAGCAAACTGGGCTAGCTTTCATCACTGCACTATTATATGTGTCTGTGTCCATGTGGGTGTTTCTTGCGAAGCAAAGCAAGGAGGAGTTCAAGAGAGATAGTGTGGCTCAATCCAGGGTGGGAAGAGGTGTGTGTACAGATGACAAGCAATGATACCTCTTGCGAGAAGGATGAGTCTATGTGTTACACTGTGATATAAACCTAATTAAAGTAGGCATCAAGCAGGAAATTCCTGTTTCTCACTGCTGTCACAACAGGTGCCTGTCTCCAGATGTTTCATGGTATTGCTATATATTCAGGATAATTTTTGCAAGGATAAGGCTCAGGCTGTTATTGCAAGCTGCGAATTCTGAAGCTGAAGTGCAGCTAAGAGTAACAGTTATGATCCAGGAATTTCCTGGATGTTTTGAGACTTCATTTGAGGTATGGAGAAATCTGCTGGCTTTAATTCCTCTTGGCTTCTCATTTTTCTAATCAGCTCATCCCAAACTTTGAGAATGTTTCCAACCTTATAGAATTAGGTTGGAGCCATTTAAGCCATTAGCTCCACACACACACACCCTGCTCAGTGCAGGAATCTAAATCAAAGCAAATATAACAGAGCTTGCTCAATTCTCTCTTGAATGCCTCCAGCGTAGGAGTGCTCACCACTTCTCGAGGCAGTTGATTCCACTGTCGTACTGCCTAACAGCCCTTTAGAAGTTTCCCCTGATATTTATCCTAAATCTGGCTTCCTGTTAACTTGAGCCCATTATTACATGTCCTGCATTCTGGGATTATCAAGAATAGATCCTGCCCTTCATCTTTATGATTATCTTTCAGATATTATATTTCCTTTCCTCTCTGAAAGGTTCACTGCCACAGGTATAGAAAAATGTGGAATACTGTGTAGTAGTAAACGATAAATTAACATCAGAATTAAGAGTCAAAAAAGGAATTTTTGAGCTTCTAATTTATAAGCATTTAACTAAATTGAGTCACTTTTCACAGTCTGACCCGTGTGGAGGCAAAAATTTCAAATAGTAACCTAATTAATTAAAAAGATAGAATTAATTTGTTTTAAGCTCTGAATTTTTCAATGCCAGAACACTTCTGATGCCATCCTACCTCTTAATTTTTTGGGAGGGCAAGCTATGAAGGCCCTTGTCCTATCGGGGAGAGGTCCCCAGGCTGACTGAAGTTATTAAACCCCGTTTTAGTTTCATTTCTGGCAACTGCAAAATTGGAGAAGTCTAATGTAGATGAGGGACTGTGGTGGCTTAGTGGTTAAGATGCCGAATTTGATTAGTGGAAGGTCAGTAGTTCAAGCCCTGAGTGCTACTCCTGCCAACCTAGCAGTTTGAAAGCAGGAAATTACAGGTAGATGCAGGGAAGGGAACAACATTCTGTGCACTCTGGTGTCTAGTCATGCCTGCCACTTGTCCATGGAAACGTCTGCAGACACAGACAGCGCTGGCTCTTTGGCTATAAATGGAGATGAGCACCAAACCCTAGAGTCGGATATGACTGGCCTTTGAGCAAGGGCAATCTTTACCTTTACCTAATGCAGATGAACCCAGTTACATTTCAGACTCCACGCCAGAGTAATTTGTACACCAAGCTTCTTGCTGTTTCATGTGCATTTCCAGAAGGCAAATTTTTACTGTGCTGTTATAAATATTCAGTTGCTTGATGTTAAAGGGTGTGGTGTATAATTTTAATATGAGTTACGTTTTTCATATCCTTACACATTATCTTTATTTAATTATTTATTTGTTTATTTTAATTTATATCTCTCCCTACTCAGGCGAACCCGACTCTAGGCGGCTTACAAATCAAAAATCATGCATAATGAATACAGGATAAACAGGATAACCCAACTATACCATACAAATTCAGAGATTAAAAACCCAAGAATTCAAAATTAATTAAAAAATTCACAACTATAAATTTACAAAACTCAAAAATTTAAAAGATTTAAAAAGTTTAAAAGGTATAAAAGAGTTTAAAAGAGAGAGAGAGGTGGGTGTCCAATCAAATCAGCCACCCAACATGGGTCCCTGTGTTACTTGAGCCCCACACCTGCCCTGCCAGCCAGGTTTTCAAGCCCTTCTGAAAGGGTAATAACTCTGTCTGTAAGCATAACTCAGTTGGCAGGAGGTTCCAAAGGGCCGGAGTGGGCAAGTATGTTTGTAGCTCTGGATTAGGTGCCCTCTTTAGTATGTGAGGAGGGTACAAATGATCATCTCAGTCTTGGAAGCAACTTTACAGCCTGTGGAATTGACCAACGGGGATGGGTAAGAACACCATTGAGAATTTTTGAAACAAACGTCCCAAGATTGGCCAACGTCTTCAACAAAGTAATGGGAAGTACTCCAGATTTTATTTTTTAAATGGTGGACAAAGCCTTCATGTCACAGTTACATCTCCCTAGGAGAATCCAGACATCCTGTTCTCATTGCTGACTTCAGCTTCTGTGATTTGACGAGAGGGAATGTCAATGGTTTGTAAGACTCTGTTATACCACACACACATTCTTTTTTATTATTATTATTATTTATTAAATTTAATACCCCGCCCCAATCGGGGGGACCCGACTCTGGGCGGCTTACATCCCAATAAAAACAGAAATAAAACCCAACTCAATATCACTAAAAACATCAGAATTAAAAACATCAGAATTAAAAAAATCATCACAGATTTAAGACAACGCAGGACTACACATCAGTATTCCCATATTCCAACCCAGGGAGGCAGTTCTTATGTAAGCCACTTGGTGTGGGAACCCACATTCCCAGGTCCCCAAACCTGTCCTGCCAGCCAGGTTTTCACACCTTTCCGGAATGTTAAGAGCTCCGTCTGAAGGCGCAATTCGGTGGGCAGGAGGTTCCAGAGGGTCGGGGCGGACACGGAGAAGGCTCTCCTCCTAGTGCAGGCGAGGCGCGCCTCTCTCGCCGAAGGGATAACAAGGGAGCCTCTCCGATCCGCCCTGGTGGGACGGACAGAAGTTCTTGGGATGACGCGGTCTCTTAGGTATCCTGGCCCACTACCATGTAGGGCTTTAAAGGTAATAACCAGCACCTTGAATTGCACCCGGAGACATACTGGCAACCAGTGCAGCTCCCGGAGCAGCGGCGAAGCATGAGCATAACGTCCACGCCCCACCACTTCCTTTCTCCCTATCTGTATGACAGTCTCCATATTGCTGTGCCATTCAAAGGTCAAAGGAACCAAAGGCATAGGGCAGTGAGGGCAAACCAATGGCACACATGCCAGAGGTGGCACACAGAGCTCTCTCTGTGGGTACGTGCATCGTTGTAGGCAAGTCCCACACCACACCACCAGCGCCAATGGCTGCACCAATTCCTCACCCTGTTTAGGGTCCAGTGGCTTTCCTTTTGGCACACCAAAGCCTATAGCAGTGATGATCAACCTTTTAGAGACCGAGGACCCAAGGAGGAAGAGGAAGCAGGCACCGCGTGTGCCCACACAGCCATGTGACACCACTGCACACCTCTGGCAACATGGGGATGTGCACACATGTAGTGCACCTCTTGAGGCATGCCACCTCTTGAGGCATGATGGACTCAGTTTTTCCCCCATTATATTTCCTCAGAGACAGATACCTCAAGACACAGATTTGCAAATGAGCCAATCCAGTGTCCAATCCCTAAGCAAAGGATGCTAAATATAAGATTCACAGGTGAGGAAACTCATCTGACATATATATTTTACAGCTTGAAGAACACCTCCTGTTCATAATAAGTGTCCAGGGTACCATGTAATTTCACCTGGCAGGCAACCCTTCTTCCAAAATTATTCATGGCTAGGACAGAGATTCTGACTCAGGTAGTGGATTGAAAGCATCCGGCAGACGTAGTGGCTTTTGCCAGGTTTCCGAGTTTAGAGGTGGCATGAACTGTCTGAATACAGTGTCATTTCTAACAGACAAGTGGGTGGAATATAAACTTGTCCAGTTTAGGACACTGTCACAATTTGTAAGTCTAAGCTGTTCAACAAAATGTTAGGTTTGGCTGTCACCATAATTACGAAACCAAATGTTGCCGATAAAGTGCTTCAGATGTGGGTTTTGAAGAGTTAAGCAAAGCCTTTTGTCTGGATGGGGGAATCTGACAGCTTTGCTTTCCCCCACACTTGGATTTTTCCAAGCTATTTTTGTGGAATTTGTGGGGGAGAAAGGAAACTTTGAAAAATATTGCATTAAGAAAGAAAGAACAACCAAATTTCTTACCCAGCATGTGGTACAGCGACATCTACTGATAGTGCAATTTGCAGAACAATTCTCATGTTTTCTGATATGCCTGAACCACAGACTAACACGGCTACTATTCCAAAAAATTCTCATAGAATTATTTAGGAATGTGTTGTCATTAAAAAATTGTCAGCTATGATGAAATGGCAGACACACAGAAGCATCTGGTATTGGATATGGATATTGGATACTGTGAATGGCCTCTGTGACGTACAGTGAACTTTTCACACACAGAATGACCAAAATGTTAATCACCGGAGTGCACCAGGTTTGTTAAACACCACCCACACAAGTGCAACTGGAAAGACATGATCCATGACACTGTTAAACAGACTACCTCCCCTGAAGAAATACTGCATCTACAACATTCATCCTGAAGTAACCCCCCCCCCTCATGTCCTCTTGGAATAATTCTGTGGGAACTGAGAACACCATAGAAAAATTAACTGTAGGGCAAAGCCCTACTATTTGACAAAATGAAGCAATTGCCTTTGACAGCAAGCTGGATAGGCAGTGAGGACAAGGTGGCAACTAGCTGCCAGCTACGAGGTACCCTGAAGATTCATTGCCTTTCTACAATCAGAGAGAAGTGCCCATGTATTCTCCTTTCTCTTCTTCTGTGTCTAGGCGAGATGTGAAACTACCAAAATGAAGGCACCTTTTGGTGAGTTCATGTGCCAATTCCTTTCACCTGACCTAGTGTGAAAAAGATTAGCTGGCATCATAAGGTTACCATGGTATGTCCGATTGTGGTTCAAAAATACCACAATTTGCTAGCCCGGAGGTCAGCAAACTTGGGTCTCCAGGTGTTCTTGGACTTCAATTACCACAAGCCCAAGTGATCATCTCTGATGATCAGGGCTTCTGGGAATTGAAGTCTAAGAACATCTGGAGAGTCATGTTTGTTGACCCCTTGGCTAGCCCATGAGATGGGCTTAGCTAAGGGAAAGCAATAAAGAGAGGGGAAATGGCTAGCATCATAGCTATCAAGAGCCAAAATCTTCTCAGTCAAACTCCAGCATATTTGGTCTCAGATGTTTTTCCAGTGTTCCTCAATGATAATCCATCAATCCACTGGCATCTGGGTACTCACTGTCTCCCAGCTACTACTTTCATACCATCACTCTGCTAAAGTAGCTAGAGATGATCATTCAGTGATGTCCAGTCTCATTGTAGAGGCTGCCCTTTTGACTCCTAGGGAGATGAGATTCTAAGAGAAAGATCAACTGCCCTAGATAACTCCCTAAGTATACACTTTTTCAATGTGAAGAGATATATTTGGTCATGTGACCTCCTTTGTAGGGTTTGAAATGGTCTAACCCCAGACAGAGCTTTACCCGCTCAGGGAGAACCAATCATCAGTCTTGCTTCCTTACCAGTAAAATGGGACCCTGAAGCCTATGACTGTGATGTAGCAGACTGCATCTTAGAAAGCTGGATCCAGAACACCATCTTGCCTGGTGACTTCTGGTCAGGGTGGGAAGTGTGCAGTCGATGGACTGCTTATGGTACCCTTGGGACCAAAAAGTGCCCCTTCCCCTGGCACCCACAAGCACACTCCAAAAGTCAACTTTAAGGGAAAGGAGAAGCGATGTTGCCATGTTTTAAGGGGACACAGCATCTCTGCCCCCACCTTCCAGTATTTTTAAATGCGTGACCACTAGAGAATGAAAAGGGCTTTTCCAGTAAAATGAAATAAAGAAGTGTGGCAGGTAGAGTCTAAGGACACTACCGTCAGGGATTTAGTTCGTGAATTCTATTGTGTACTTTTGACGAGTTGCCACAACAAAACTACAGCACTGATGAAAATAAGGATTATGCCGTATGAAAGATCATCTCAGTGACTCTCAGGAATGCTATGACTCAATGTCCAGGAATGCAAATTGATGGCATCATTACACTTGGAAGTTGCTCTGTAAAAATGACATTTTCGCTAGGGTTGTTCAGTTTCCGGTGAGCCAGACCAAACCACTCAACCAATCGTAGTGATCCGAAGTGTGTTAGATAGAAGATAATATAACCTACGTTCTGGCACTTGCTGAATGGTTTTGCTCAGTTTCCAACAGATTTGTCCCTTTCATTTGAGTGCTTTTGTGATGTCATTCAAGGACTTTTTTGTAAACATTGTCATAAAAACTGTTTCTGAAGTTCGACTAAAATTCTAATAGTGTCATAACAGAGGGAAGGCGACGGAGGAGAACAGCGGCGGGTCAGGCGGTGGGAAGGAGCGCACTGCCAACCTGAGCCCCCTCGGCCATTTCCCCTTTGGCCGGAGGGAAGGCGACGGAGGAGAACAGTGGCAGGTCAGGCGGTGAGGAAGAGCGCGTCAACGACCTGAGGCCCCTCGGCCATTTCCCCTTTGGCCAGAGGGAAGGCGACGGAGGAGAACAGCGGCGGGTCGGGCGGTGGGAAGGAGCACGCCGCTGACCCGCACCTCGCCACTGCAACAGGAGAACCTCGGTGGCCACCGGACAGCTAGCAGGGTGAGGAGACCGAACGCCAGAGGAGGGCCCTCGCAACCAACACAGGCGCTGATGATGAAAAACCACTGGGCAGCTGAAACTGACTGCATGCATATGATAAGTAATTCTCTAATGTAGCTGACTTTAGATACTTCAGTAGAGACTTATAGTGAATTTACAGTAGAGACTTGATATATTGGACTTCATTACAAGGATACTTAGAAACTCTTGACTTATAACTACATATAACCAACACTAATTACTGATTACTACTAATTACTACTGACTTATAACTTTATATAATCAATGCTAATTAGCTATTTTTAGACTGATATTGCTTAAACTGTGATAATATGCATGAAAATACTTTGTTTTAAACTGTGATAACATGTATGATGAGAGGATACTGGCGTAGAAACCGGCAAACCAAGGTCAGGAATTTTGCCAAGAGAACCCTATGGACCAAAACAAAAGGCAAAACAAATGGGGCAATTTAGATGAAATAGGATGCTTAGCACATCAGATCAGAAGAAGGGGAGGGACAGGAAAGGGGGAGGAGAAATACAGTGTTGCAAGGAACAATACTGTATAGGGACATGGAATGTAAGATCTATGAATCAAGGAAAACTAGAAGTGGTAAAAAAGGAAATGGAAAGAATAAACATTGACATCTTAGGAATCAGCGAGTTAAAATGGACAGGGATGGGTGAGTTCAACTCTGGAAACCATCATATCTACTACTGTGGACAAGAAAACCTCAGAAAAAAATGGAGTAGCCATAATTGTCAATAAAAGGGTGAGAAAAGCAGTAATGGGATATAATCTCAAAAATGATAGAATGATGTCAGTCAGAATACAAGGCAAGCCATTCAATATCACAGTATTCCAAATATACGCACCAACCACTAGTGCAGATGAAGCCACGATTGACCAGTTCTATGAGGACTTAGAACACCTCATAGAACAGACACCAAGAAATGATGTACACATTATCATAGGAGACTGAAATGCCAAAGTAGGAAATCAAAAAGTAAATGGAATAACAGGCAAGTTTGGTCTTGGAACACAGAATGAAGCAGGGCAAAGACTGATAGAGTTCTGCCAAGATAACGCACTGGTCATAGCAAACACTCTCTTCCAGCAACACAAGAGGAGACTTTACACATGGAAATCTCCAGATGGCCAACATCGAAACCAGATTGATTACATACTCTGCAGTCAAAGATGGAGAACCTCCATACAGTCAGCAAAAACAAGACCAGGAGCAGATTGTGGCTCAGATCACAAACTACTGATTGCAAAATTCAGGCTTAGACTAAAGAAAATAGGAAAAACAATTAGGCCAGACAGATATGACCTAGACAACATTCCTTGGGAATACACAGTGGAGGCGTGGAACAGATTTAATGGCTTGGACCAGATAGACAGAGAGCCAGAAGAATTATGGACAGAGATGCGGGACATCATGCAGGAGGCAGCAAGGAAAACCATACCAAAAGAAAAGAAGCGTAAGAAAGCTAAGTGGTTGTCCGATAAGGCTCTTAAAATAGCAGAGGACAGAAGGAATGCAAAATGCCAAGGAGAAAGGAAAAAATACAGTCACTTGAATACAGAATTTCAAAGAAAAGCAAGGAGAGATAAGGAAACCTACCTGAACAAACAGTGCAAAGAAATAGAGGAAAACAATATCAGGGGTAGGACTAGAGATCTTTTCAAAAAAATTGGGGAACTCAAGGGAACATTTAAAGCAAAAATGACAATGATAAAGGACAAAGATGGCAAGGAGTTAGCAGATGCAGAAGAGATTAAGAAAAGATGGAAAGAGTACACAGAGGAACTCTACAAAAAGGACCTCAACACCCCTGATAATCACAATGATGAGAACATTGAACATGAACCAGACATTCTGGAGAGTGAAGTCAGAAAGGCCCTAAAAAACACTGCAAACAACAAAGCCAGTGGAGTTGATGGTATCCAAGTTGAACTTTTCAAAGCCCTACAAGATGATGGAATCAAATTACTACATTCTATATGCCAACAGATTTGGAAAACACAACAATGGCCACAGGATTGGAAAAGATCTGTATACGTTCCACTCCCCAAAAAGGGTAATGCCAAAGAATGTTCAAATTATCGAACAATTGCGCTCATCCCTCACGCTAGCAAGGTGATGCTCAAGATAATACAGGATAGACTGCAACAGTATGTGGAGAGAGAATTACCAGAAGTGCAGGCGGGGTTCAGAAGAGGCAGGGGGACTAGAGACCGCATCGCCAACATAAGATGGATCATGGAAAAAACAAAGGAGTATCAGAAACAAGTCTACTTCTGTTTCATTGATTACACTAAGGCTTTTGACTGTGTCGACCACAACAAAATGTGGCAAGTAATTAAAGAGATGGGAATACTGGAACACCTTATAGGCCTCATGAGAAATCTGTACATGAATCAAGAGGCAACAGTTAGGACAGAAAATGGAATGACGGAGTGGTTTGGAATAGGAAAAGGAGTAAGACGAGGCTGCATTTTGTCACTCTGCTTATTCAACTTATACACAGATCACATAATGCGCAATGCAGGAATGGAGGAATCACAATTTGGGATCAAAATTGCTGGGAGAAACATCAACAATTTGAGATATGCAGATGATACCACCCTAATGGCAGAAAGTGAGGAGGACCTAAAGAAGCTCCTGATTAGGTTAAAAGAAGAGAGTGAAAAAGTTGGCTTGAGACTCAATATCAAGAAAACCAAGATCATGGCAACAGGCCCTATCAGTCCATGGAAAATAGATGGGGAAGAAGTAGAGGCAGTGACAGATTTTACTTTCCTAGGATCAAAGCTCACTGCAAATGGTGATTGCAGCCATGAAATAGAAAGGCGACTGATTCTTGGGAGGCAAGCGATGAGAAACCTGGGGAGAATAGTGAAAAGTAGAGACATTAAATTGCAAACAAAGATTCGCATAGTCAGGGCAATGGTATTCCCTGTGGCAATGTATGGTTGTGAGAGCTGGACCATTAGGAAAGCGGAGCGCAGAAAAACAGACGCCTTTGAGATGTGGTGTTGGAGAAGGGTTTTGAGAGTCCCCTGGACAGCGAGGAGAACAAATAGGTCAATCTTAGAAGAAATCAACCCTGACTGCTCCTTAGAAGGTCAAATAATAAAGATGAAGCTAAAGTATTTTGGACATCAAATGAGAAGAGAGGATTCACTTGAGAAAGCCTTGATGCTTGGAAGGGTAGAGGGCAAAAGAAGAAGGGGACGGCCCAAGATGAGATGGCTAGATGGTATTGTAGAGACAATGGGCACAGAGTTGAGCGAGTTGAGGGGGATGGTGGAGGACAGGAGTGCCTGGCGGACAGTGGTCCATAGGGTCACAGAGGGTCGGAATCGACTATGCGACTGAACAACAACAAATCTAATGCACTTTAGATCACCTGGATTGGTTGTGTGGATTCGTCGCTGGCTCACTGGCAATGGAATGCCCCCAGCAGAAATGTAGTTTTTCCGAGGCACCTTTCGAGTTTAATGACATCATCATTTTGCATTCCCAGACTTTGGGTCCTAGCATTCTTGAAAGTTGCCAGGATGATCTTTCATATGGCATAATCCTTATTTTTGTCAGTGCTGTAGTTTCATTGTGGCAACTCGTCAAAAGTACACAATTTTCGTTACATGCCAAACGCAGTCAGACCACCGAAACGTAAGACGTTCATTGAACTCACATCAAAAGGATAAAAACATAATGTTGGGGTTTGGGGACACAGATGTGATTCTCCAAAGTCTAGAGATGTCTATGTTTGACTCCCGAGCCTTTGGAGTTTGCCCACCTTTGCTTTAGGGCAAGCACACTGTCACAGTAGTGTTGTGAAAGCTAAATATAATAAACTGTGACCTGGAGTAGGGCGGAATATGTGAGAGGGAAAATAATAGTTTTGCAACACATTAATTACCTTTGCCAAGTGTAGAAATAATTAATAGCAGTCTTTGCAATGTTACACTGTCAAGTGATGATTGTATCGTACTTGATTATAATTTCCCACTAGGCAATAACACAATTCGAGGTGATTTAGGCTTTGAGACTTAAACCTCTCTGTTAGGCACACTTACCTTTGGACCAAGGTCGGCTTCACTTGACTCCCTAAAACCCACTGGGGGAAGGCATACTCTAAGGAATTTTACCAATGCTGAACTTTTTACCCTCATGGTAAATTCAGTAGACTTAAAATATACAGTATATGTATATAGTATCTTGTTTTCAAGTATAATCATACTACCTAGAAGCTTACAAGAGCAGTATACCCCTCCACAAAAAACAAGGTGCAAGTTCTGTACACACCTTGTTTTGCACAATTCAAAGAAAATAACAATTTTCCCACTCCAACTATCTTAGCACGTATGTGTGTGCTCATAAGTGCACATGAACGCACATGTGTGTGTGTAGAGGACAGAAAAAACAAAAGTAGCCAGATGGGGCCTGTAGTTTACATGTTGCCTGTGCTACCTGCTGAGTTTACAACAAGTAATCCCATCATCCTCTGTCTGATGAAGTGGACATGGTCCACGAAAGCTCACATTTAAATACAGGAATTAGTGTTTAAGGTGCCACGACAGTTTTGTCTTCTTCTTATTATTATTTTTTTGCTGCTTTGTTTACTCTCTGATATCATCCCCTGTTTTTGTTCTGTCCACCAACATGCAGATGAGGAGGACCAGCATTTAAAAAGTAGAGTCATTGGCTGTTTTAAATCTAAATAGCCAATCAGTAGGCTAAATGTTTCTTCCTTCCAAATGTAATTGTTTCCTACAGTTGAGTTCTGTGTCCAAGTGCGTACTACAGCAATTCTGTCAGTTCTGTCTGAGCAGTCAGTTGTTCAGCTTAGTTCTTTCTGGCTCAAATATATTTTTTGTTTCAGAAAGCTAGTAACTCAGTACTCTCTTGCAACTATTATTTGCTTGAGAGATTGTTCTGCCAGTTTTATTGCAACTAAGATGGTGTGAACTGCTATATAATTTTTTTTGCTATCTACCTGATAACTTTATTTGAACACAACCTTGTAAGTAAACTTTCCTTTTCCTTATCCAAAAGCTGTACCTGAGCATTTCTACAATATGAACTAAGAGGAAAGAAAAGGGAAACTGAGGAGGGCTTGTATTTCAAAACATTCAACCTTAATACTTGGGGACATGTTAGCTACACTATTTTATAATGATTTTTCAACATTACCTTCTATTACCTTAAACAATCACAGTCTTGACTTTCAGTTGTCACCTTCTAAATCCAAGAAATGTACAGTATCTTGTGATAAATCCATATGGTTATCAAAGGGCAACAGTTTTGCAGGATTGTCTATGCAACTTCTTCCGCTAATAAAGCTGAAGTCGGAAAGACAGGCTGACAACATTCCTTTCCCTTACATTGTTTATGTTTTTGGAAAACACAGTTCCATATCACAGTCCCAATTTAACTAGTACAGAATACACAGATGGGATCCCAAAATAGGCAAAAATTGGCAGAACAGTTCAGCTCTAAGATTTAAGTGATGCATTTGTATTTGAAATTTGTAGTACAGCAAGTCCCCCAACAAGATCCAGCTAAAAATGAGGAATATACATAATATAAATTTGCAACTCAACTGCACTTGAAAACATAGTGTAGTGCAATGGTTGGAGTATTAGAATAGTGAGTGACCAACTTCTATTCCAAGTGGCAATGCTGGTAAGGAGATTCAAGCAGCTACAATCCAAAGAGGTAGGTTTTCTACAACCACTGATCGAGTCTGGGAAACAATTCCTCTGCAGCTTAAATCTGACAGTGATTTCAATCTTATACACATATAAAAGGCACCTTCCAAATCTATGTTGTCATATGTAGAAAAGTGCCTTAAGACTTTGGTGCAACTTTGTCTCCATCCAGTGGCAGTGTGTTCCACTGTCAGTGACTGGAAGAAGTCTTAGCTAAAATGTCCTTCATGTCTGTCTGTTCTGATGATGAGCGGAGCATCATTGTCCCCTGCCCGGACTCCAGGGTAGAAGTAAGGTCGGAGAGGTTTTGAGAAGGAGTCTCTAAAGGTGAAGATATGGGATCCATTGTCAGCATTGTAGAAGGAGACTTCCCCTGCATCATAGTCCACAAAGATGCCAATGACCCGAGGACTGGCTCTTAGCACCAGTTCTGAGAGAGGAGAAGTGAGGGCAGAATATTCATTCCCATTCCTCAACCACACAGTCCAGAATCCTATAGCTGGTGAGGGTGTGAAGATTCCTTCACGGCTCACAGATTCTTCACACACCCCGAGCGTCCAGCTCGTCTTGCCCTCCACGCACACTTCCCAGTAGTGTTTCCCAGACATGATCCGCTCCTGACCCATTAAGCACGTGCAGGTCTCAAAGCGGGAAAGGTTCTTGGGCACCCCTTGCCTTCGATCTCCGACCTGAACACTCCTTAGGTCCTCCGAAAGAAGCAGGTAGGGGTTTGCAGTGTCAGGATCCAAGGTCACTGGTACTGTAGGTAAAATAGATGGCGTTATGATCCCACATTATGGCATTCATGCAAACATGGGAAGCTGCCTCATATCAGGTCAAATTATTTCTTCATTTAGCCCAATATTGTTTCTCTTGAGTAGCAGCCACTCCCTAAGCATCTCTAAGGCAGGGAAATTTCACTTCACTGGTTAACTAGGACTGGCCCAACCATTGAACAGAATGAGCCGAGTGCCATAGCAAGTATCATGAGGAAAGCAAATACTGTACATGTTATTTCTTGTGTTCATTCATTCAATCTACAATTTTTTTTACAAAGTTTGAAAAACAATGCAATTACATAACAATAGCAACTTACATTTGGAGTATGGTAGCTGTAGCATTAATTTCAAACATAATCACAAAAGATTACAGATAAATACATTTAAGCCTGGAAAGAGGCTTCTGGAAGTCCAGCAGTTGCTTGAATACTCATCTGTCAGATCAGCTTTGATTCAGATTCCTGAATTAAGCAAGGGGTTGGACTGCATGACCTTATAGGCCTCTTACAACTTAGTTATTCTATGATTTTAATTAATTGGTGAGCTCTTTTTAACCTCAATTTAAACTTTTAGGTTATTAATTCCCCTCCTTTACAGCCCACACATTCAGAACATTATGCACAACAACCAGAGTCTAAGAAGATACTTTTGCTACCAAAGTTGCATTAGGCTAAGTGTAATTTTACATCATGCACTGGTGATCTCCTGAGATCCAGAGGCTGCATGCACATATCTCTTGACCATCCTCACCCATTAGACACCCCATAAGTTTCTCACAAAAATAGTGGGAGGGTACTGAAAATGCTATTTTACAATCTAGTGTAGATTTTTTTTTAAATTGAGCCCACCCCAAGGATGTTAGGCCCGTTCATTGGCTTTAGGGCCCTGTAATCTCACACCCTTTGTCTCCCATGCTGCCTAAAGATACATTTTTGGGAGGAAAGGGGTGTGAGATTTATTTATTTATTAATCGCATTTGAATTGCCGCCCACTCGGCAAGTGACTCTGGGAGGTGTACAACAATTACATCATGAACTACATAAATCCCACTAGAGAACTATAAAAAACTTAAAACCAGTTAAAAAAAACAATAAAAAATACCCAAAAAAATTAGCCTGACAACTAAAAAGAGCAAGGGAGCAATATTACTATATCAGCCAGAAGGTGTGGGTCACCGCATCCCCAATGCCCCATACCTGCTTTGCCAGCCAGGTTTTTAGTTCTTGAAGGGCTCAGTTGTCTCGGATCTGGACCCCTGGAGGATGCATGCTACCTGCAGATGCTTTTGTAGGGAAGGTCTCTTACCTCTGTATTTATTGAGCGTCTCCAGCAGCCCAGGGACATCATATGAGTCCTGTAGATCCATAGAGATTGGTTGTGGCTCCTGGAGGGACACACCCTCGGTCCTAGAGAGAACATGTCATGGTTATTCCAACAAAGCCAAAACCTAACCATGTCATGGACAGAAATGGGCCTTCTGTGTTTCTAATGACAGACCCAAAAGATGAAAGAGGTTCTTTTTTATTGTTCTTTTCTTCTCTGAATTGCCAAAATAGGTCTTCTAAAATACAGGTGATTTGTGCTTATGAAAGAGGGGTACATAAAACTTTTGTGTTTCTTTTGCGATCCTACTTTTGTGTAATATTTCTTTCACCCTTTATCGAATTGCATGTTGTCTGCAGCCAATCAAGAAATTCAAGCAGAGCTGGGAAATTTAAATTTGTAAAAAGCCCCTGAAGCCAATAAGGACTGCTCTTTCACTTACACCAGTGATGGTGAACCTTTTAGAGGCTGAGTGCCCAAACTGCAACCCAAAACCCACTTATTTATTGAAAAGTGTCAACATAGTAATAGGGACAGAAAGAAACACTCCCATTGGTCTGCTGGACAGAGGGGCAGGGCAAACTCTGTGCTGGGGGAGAGAAGAAGTGCTCCCATTGGGCTGCTGGGCAGAGGGACAGAGCAAACTCTGCTGGGGTGGCTGCACGGGTGCCCACAGAGAGGGCTCCAGGACCAAGTGCCACCTTTGGCACATGTGCCATAGGCTCACCACCACCAACCTAGACATACTTTGGGGGATATCTGTGTGCTTAGTTCCTGGTGCCCTCAATCTTAGAGTACTGACCACCTTCTATTCCTCCATCTTGGATCCCTCCTCCTCCTCCCTTCCACCTCCTTTGCCTTTTTTCCATATTTTTTGGAAGGCTTTCTCCCCATTTCTTTGACTATTTTCACGGCTATCACCAGCAACTTGTTGGTGCAAACATGATGCCTTGATTTTTTTCCTTTTACTGATTTTACTGATTTCCTTGGGGATTTTCCTTTGTTCCTTTCCTTTCTTGGATAAGTTCTGCCTGGCCTGCCTGCTGCTGTTTGCTGGATTCAAAGAAGAGAAGGCTTCAAGTGTTCAAGTGGTAGACAGGAAATAAATCTCACCATACTTTAGTATTTAGGGGTGAGAAGCTTACATTTTTGTCTTTATTTGCTTGTTTGCTCTTCTTCATTTTTGGAAGAGAAGCACTGTGTGTGCACCGGTGCTTTATTTTGCTATTTTTAATTCTATGTGGGAGGGAACTGCTTTCCCATTTGACTGATTTTTAAAAAATGTTGTTTGGTTAATTTACTGTATGTTTATATTTGGATGTTTTTATGGGACTGTTTTGTTTGCTTCAGTGTGTGGGTGTGCATGGGCTAGAGGAGTGAACTTTGTGACTGTACCAATCGACTATGTGAATGTGCTTATTAGTGCCTAAATAGATCTGATGGTGATTTTTCTTTCACACATACTGAAACTTGCTTTTGCAGTACAGTAAAACTTCCAATTTATGTAAAAAGTCCATTCCATAGTTTCTTACTTAAAGAGGGGTTTTATGTAAATCAAAAACAGGCTTGAAAGTGGTTCTCAATGCATCTTTATGGAGAATCGCACTTTGTGCCCCTAGTGGCCATCTCTGTAATGACATGCAATTTCCCTACCACACACACACTCTCTTTTTAAGATCTTTTCCGAGGCAGAGAGCAATTCTCTGAAGCATGTTGCAAGTCAAACCGCTGCTTCCCGCTGTTTGTCCAAGCCTTCTCGCAGTTTCCCTCCAAAGTGCATTGCAAGTCAAACTGTGACCCAGAGAAGACTTGGAGAAACAGCAGGAGGCAGCGTTTTGGTTCAGAACACACCCCGGAGAAGGCTCAGACAAACAGCTGAACACTCACCTAGTCCCCATAGAAGCAGCGGGGACTCCGGTGAATGCAGGAAAAGTGCTGCTATCGCCGCTGCTGCCTCCACCACTGGCCATGGGAGCACCAGTTTAGTTGTGGGGAGGGTGGCGTACCCAGTCTGACCACAACCAAACTGGCGCTCGGATGCTCAGAGCACCGGTTTGGTTGGGTGGAGACCGGGTGTGCATGCCGTCCCCCAAACCAAACTGGCACTCTGAACATGGGAGCGCCAGTTTAGTTGTGGGGAGGGCAGCACGCCCGGTCTCACCCCAACCAAACTGGTGCTCTGAGCATCCAACTGCCGGTTTAGTTGGGGGGAGACCGGGTGTGTGCGCCCTCAACCCAACCAAACCGGTGCTTGGTTCTATCCACCTGCCTCTTTGGAAAGGGCAGTGGGGAATCCACACATGGAATCCCTGCTGCCCTTTCCAAAGGGTCAGGTAGATTGCCCCCTCTTTGGAAAGGGAACAGAGTGCTTTTTTTTTTTACATTATGTAATGAATGTATCACACAAAGTTAAAAACCAGATAATGCTAAGACTTGTGGAACCAAGTTTTAGTGTTATCCGGTGTGTGTGTGTGTGTGTGTGTGTGTGTGTGTGTGCGGCGTGCACAAAACACACACATGCACACACACACAGATACATCATACTACAATTTTAATCTGTTCCACAGGGAAATTGTTATGCGGGATGCCATTTCCCCAAAAAACCTAATTGTTATGCAATTTCATTCCTATATGGGGGAATTGTTGTATATATATAAATATATAAAAAGAACAATTTCATCATACGCTTTTCCCTAGTCATGATGCCTCAGAGTCATGAAAGAGGCAAAGCTGTAATCGTACGCATGTTCACATGAAAGCCCATGAAAATGTGCACTGGAATTGAGATGTAATAAAGCTTTTGGATACTGACCTTGTTAAGGTGTTTTTCACATCCTATAGAGAGAAAATAGAAACAATGTAAATGCTGACATACACTCAAATAGTCATTAAACATCGCTCAAAGAACCTACCGTGTTTTCCCAAAAATAAGACACTGTCTTATATTTTTAAAAACTCCAAAATATGCACAAGGTCTTATTTTCAGGGAATGTCTTATTTTTCCATGACGAAGAATACAGTACACATTTATTGCTGATACAGCGGATTGCCAGGGCAAGATTTAGGTGAGTGCAGAAGAATAGATGCCTTTGAGATGTGGTGTTGGAGGAGAGTTTTGAGAGTCCCCTGGACAGTGAGGAGAACAAATAGGTCAATCTTAGAAGAAATCAACCCTGACTGCTCCTTAGAAGGTCAAATAATAAAGATGAAGCTAAAGTACTTTGGACATCAAATGAGAAGAGAGGATTCACTTGAGAAAGCCTTGATGCTTAGAAGGGTAGAGGGCAAAAGAAGAAGGGGACGGCCCAAGATGAGATGGCTAGATGGTATTGTAGAGACAATGGGCACAGAGCTGAGTGAGTTGAGGGGGATGGTGGAGGACAGGAGTGCCTGGCGGACAGTGGTCCATGGGGTCGCAGAGGGTCGGAATCGACTGTGCGACTGAACAAAAAAAAAAAAATAGAAAACCTACCCAGAGTTCAACTGCATACTTAAGGAGTTTGAGGAGGTAACGGGATTAAGGAATATCCCGTTACGTTTATTTCTGAAAAATCAGAAATAATAGTTTGTAATAAAACAGCATTCTACTTCTACATATTTTAGTAGGGAGGCAATAAAAACAAGCAAACAAAGAGATGGCTTCCAACTCATTAAAATGGCAACAACAGGCATGAAGATGGAAGTAGGAAAAGAGCCACATCCATAGACAACCAGCTCCTCCTTCTCGGGTGTTCTGGTAGAAAGGCTCACCTTCAGCAAGGAGGCAGCTGGCTGCTGGCATTTCTGCTCCATTTCTGAGATCAGATCCTGCAGCCCTGCACATTGCCTTAGGAGAAAGGCCCAGTTGGCTTCCAGTTTGTTCAGTGTTGCCTGTTTTTCTTCCTCAAGCTGGTTCAAAAGGAGCTCTTCCTCTCCAGCCAGTGCTTGGCGGCGTCTTTCAAACCCAGACACTATGAGCACTCGACATACCTCCACTTTCTCCTGTAGGAGAGACATCAACAGAAAGCAGGGACTGGGCATCAAACTCCAGCATATGACGCGACCATTGGATGGGTGAGACAACAAGCCATTAAAAATCTCTTCAGTGATAATCTTGGTACAAATCTGCATTAATGCTGTGCTCTCCCAGAATTACTTTATCTGACAGTATCATATATATCTTCAAACCAAACACTCTAATACTGTGGTTCCCAGCCAACTCCCTCAACACAATCAAAAGAACCACATCATCATCATCATCATCATCATCATCATCATCATCATCATCATCATCATCATCATCATCATCATCATCATCATCATCATCATCATCAAAAGGAGGTGGGGCAGAGCCCCTGACCTTGATGAAGGGGAATGTGCTGAGATGTAGGGACTTGACTTAGATTATTTTATTTATTTATTTTATATATTTTTTATTGAATTTTAAATCATAATACATAAACAAAAACACACAAAAAACCAATACATACTACAAAATAATATCTATTAAAAAGTAACAAAAAAGACAAAAAAACTCATAACATAATGCATACATACTAACATAAATACAATACATAAAAAGAAAAGGGAAAAACCTCAACAATTTATTCAATAATAATCTCTTTTCTTTATCTTTACAGTATATAACTACAGTTGTACCTCACTTAAACAGCATAATGCGTTCCACAGGATTGCTCTTTAAGCAAGTTTGCTCTTTAAGTGAAACACCATTGTAAGTGACCAATTGTGGGGGGGATTGTGAACCCCGATTTATTTGTTAAGTGAGTTTTTGGTTGATTTTATTTGTTAAGCGAAGCAAACATTCAGAGAAAATTCTGCTCTTTAAGTGAGGCTCTCTTTATGCAAGGTTTGACTGTACTTACAAATCTATATATATATTCAGATACATATATTGTTTTTACTATGAAAATCTACATCTTTATTATATTTGCTTATACAGTAATACCTCGGATAACGTTTGCATCAGATAACGCTAAAACCGCATAATGTTAAGCAATCTGGGGAGGGGGATTGCATCGCATAACGTTAAAATCCTATGGGATGCATCAGATAATGTTCACTAAAGCCTGTGCCGGTTACAATGTATCTCTATGGAATTTTAATGTTATCTGATGCATCCCATAGGATTCTAACATTATCCGGAGGGGAGGGGTGGTAGTGTCACCATTGTTGCCAGGGAGTCATTGGGAGTTGCCAGAGCCATGGCTCTGCAAGTTCCGGCCTGTGAGGTCGTTTGGGTCCTGCTCCTGCGTTTGGGCCCTAAGGGTCAGTTGGAAATCTTGCTCTTGTACCTGCCTCCCTGCAAGGTAGCAGATTCCCTGCCTGAGCTCATTGAGGTGGTCACCATGTTGGCGTTGGAGTTCCCCAGACCAATGGTCTTGGGGGACTTCAATTTGCCATCACTGGGGGCCGGCTCTGAGGTAGCACGGGAGTCCATGGCTTCCATGGCAGCTATGGGGCTGACTTAGGTAACTGAGGACCCAACCAGGAGCAGTGGCCACACCTCAGATTTAGTTTTCTTGTCGGTGCGGTGACAGAGTGATCTGAATTTACAGCAATTAGACATAACTCCTGTGCCATGGTTGGATCACTATTTGGTGACTCTGGAATTTCTGGGGGTGAGGCTTCACCACAGGGAGGCAAGGCCAGTTAAATTGGACCACCCCCAGTAACTGATGGATCTGGATGAATTCCAAAGGGAACTGGGGGATATTCCCCTGGATCAGCAACACAATTCGCCTGAGACTCTTGTCGACCTCTGGAATGAGAGGGTGATGGTGGCCTTGGACATAATCACGCCACTACGGCCTCTCCGTGCTCATGGGCTCTGCTCATCCCCATGGTTTACAGAGGAGCTGAGAGGTCTCAAATGGACTAAGAGACGCCTAGAGCAACTCTGGGTGAAGACCCAGAGTGACTCTGACTGACCACTGGTTAGAGCTGCTATTAAAGCCTATCTAGTGGCAATGGGGACAGTGAAACACCAATATTTCACCACCCTCATTGCCTGTGCAGATAATCGCTCAGTGACCCTGTTCTGGGTGACCAGGACACTCCTTGGCAGAGGGAGGGGGTCGGGCCCCAGTCGGCAGGGGTCTGCTGAGGCTTTTGCTGATTATCTGACAGAGAAAATCACTCAGATTTGCTCAAAGTTTAATCCCGGCATGGAAAATGAAGAGTGAGGTCTGGCCATGTTATCTGGGATCGGTTTGATCCTGTTGTCCCTGAGGAAGTGGACAGGCTCCTTGGATCTGTTTGTGCCCCTGCCTGTGCATTAGACCCATGCCCCGCCTGGCTGGTGAAATCAGCCATGGCAGTGACAGGCGGTTGGGTCGAGACTTTGCTGTGGGAGGGGTTGTTTCCAGCAACCTTAAAACATGCCTTGGTGCGCCTCCTCCTGAAGAAGCCAGCTCTCGACCCCATGGTGATGGCCAACTACCAGTCTGTCTCCAACCTACCCTTTTTAAATAAGGTTTTGGAGAAGGCAGTGGTGCGGCAGTTACAGGAGATCCTGGACCCCTTTCAGTCAGGTTTCAGGCCTGGATATGGTACGGAAACTGCATTGGTCGTGCTTGTGGAAGATCTCTGGAGAGAACGAGATGGCAGACATCCGTCTGTCCTGGCTCTTGACCTCTCAGCAGCTTTCAATACCGTCGACCATGGTATTCTTCTGGAAAGGCTCCAAGGGTTGGGGATCCAGGGCACTGTATGGTCTTGGTTTTTCTCATTCCTGAGGGGCCGGACCCAGTCGGTTTGGTTGGAGAGCAAGAGATCCAGCCCTAGGCTGCTCCAATATGGGGTGCCTCAGGACTCGGTGCTCTCGCCTCTCCTATTTAACATCTACATGAGACCACTGGGTGAGATCATCCGTTCCCATGGGGTGAGGTATCATCAATATGCTAATGATACCCAGCTGTATATCTCGGCCCGTGGGGACCCAAGCGATGCAGTGAAAGTCCTTTCCAGGTGCCTGGATGCTGTTAGGGGCTGGATGAGGGACAATGGGCTACAACTGAATCCCGGCAAGACTGAGTGGTTGTGTGTCAGGGGTCCTGCGTTATCTCGGGAGCTACCATCTTTGGTTCTGGATGGGGAAGTTTTGCCCCAAACAGACCCAGTACGTAATCTGGTGGTGCTCCTAGATTTATGACTCCTGTTTGAAGAGCAAATGGCAGTCATGGCCAGGAGGGCTTTTGCACAACTTCGTGTTATACGCCAGTTACGCCCGCTCTTAGATCGGGACTCCTTTCTTATGATCACACATGCTTTGGTCACCTCCAGACTTGATTATTGTAATGCACTCTACATAGGGCTGCCCTTGGTGACTATTCGGAGGCTGCAACTGGTCCAGAATGCGGCTGCTCGGGTCGTCATGGGGTGCGGGTGTTATGCTCGCGTCTCACCACTGCTCTGGGAGCTGCACTGGCTGCTGGTTTGCCTCTGAGTGCAATTCAAAGTGCTGGTAATTACCTTCAAAGCCCTACATGGCAGTGGGCCAGGATACTTAAGAGACCGTGTCACCCTAAGAACATCTGTCTGTCCCACCAGAGCAGACCAGAGAGGCTCTCTAGTCGTGCCTTCGGCTAGAGAGGGACATCTATCTAGCACTAGAAGGAGGGCCTTCTCTGTGTCCTCTCCGACCCTATGGAACCTCCTGTCAACTGAGTTGCATCTCCAGACAAAGTTGCTGGCCTTTAGAAAGGGTGTGAAGACCTGGCTGGCAGGGAAGGTGTGAGGTTCGGGCCAGTCAGTTACCCTGGTTGGCTGGCTAATCTGACTGTTCTCCCCTCTCTCTCGTAATTTTAATTTGTGAATTTTAACTTTTAATCTCTTTTTAATTTTTAACCTTTGAAGTTTAACTTTTGAAGATGGGATGATATTTTATCATGGGTTTTATTGTTGAATGGGTTTTTAACTGTTGTTTGCCACCCTGAGTCATTCGTGAGGAGAGCGGCATAGAAGTGTGACTAAATAAATAAATACATAAATTTTACTTATATGTGCTCCATGGTGATGGCACCTCACCTCATGGGTGTTTCAACCCTTGTTTCTTTGCACCCAAATGACAATGAGTACTACAAACTTTGGGCATCAAGTAACACAGGTAAAGGGGTGCTCTGTGCCAGGGGCACCCCCAGAAATCCAGGTAACAATCCCATCCATTCAGCTTTGTTTCTGTGCATTTCAACAAAGCCAGATGACACGCAGACTTTCAGTTTCTGCTAGCGAATATCCTCATACCAGAACAAAGCCCTCCCTTCTTCCTAATTTCTACTAATATGGTTTTTGGTTTTAAAAGGCAGGGGAGCAGGTAGAGTGTGAAAAAGATAAGTTAGTTCTCAAGTAGACATAGTTTCTAAATTGTCATGAAGTGTTTACTAATTAATTTGTATAAATGAAATTTAATGTAAAGGATTGTGAATTTTGGAAAGCAAATGTAGAGTTGTTATCATTTTTAAAGGAAGATGAAAAGAGAAGAAGGGAAGGATAAATTTTAAGGAAAGAAAATTGATATGATTTCTTTTGGACTAAAAGAAGTTTGGGGTAACATAGCTGACAGGAAAACAGAAATAAAAGAAGAGATAGAATGGGTAATTAAGAAACTGGATATTTGGAGAAAAGTTGAAAATGGTTGGATAAAAATAAGATGGGGAAGATAAAAAGATATATATATATGAATGCTGGAGGAAATGTGATTGATAGAGGGAAAGAATTATTAAAGGGTAGAATAAAGTAAAGATGGGGAGAAACTTGTATAGAAAGATATATTAGTAGCATACAGATTGGGGAAGAGAAGGAAAGGGACTGGCCTTGGTTATGAAAAAGAAGTTCAGGGTAATGTAGCCAATAGGAAAATCTGACAATGTAATTATTTTGTGGCATGTATTAAGTCAATTTAATGTCTAAAATGTCATGAAGTGTTGATTGATCAACTTATATCTCTTCTGTTGAGTTAAAATTTGAAGGAAAAATATATTTTTATAGTACAGAATATAAAAGAAGTGGGAAATTTAAGAAGAATGAGAAGGGTAAAAGGGAATTTTTATAAGAAGGTCATGAAAAGGAAAATGACCCTTGTCAACAAAGGTTAAAGATGAGTAAGGATGGAAAACTTAATTAGAAAAATTTAAAGGAAAAGCAATAAAAAGAGAATGGTAAACAACCAATGGTTGAAGGAAAGGAGAAAGAAAGCAGCTGTTTTTGCTATGAATAATAAGGCTTAATTGATGCCTTTAAACATCAATGAGAACCCGCTCTAGTTCCAGTCCCCCTCCCCTTCTTTGACACTCGGAGCCGGTTCTTAAATGGAAAGATAGGGGAGAGAAGACGATAAGAAGGTGAAGGGTTGGGTGAGGGATGATTTTGTTTTATGTTGTGTTGTTCTGGGACTATGGGTGGTATGGGGTTGGATGAGGGTGAATGTATTTATTTGTTTCTGGTGTTGTGCTGTCCTGTGATATTGAATGTTTTTTTGTGGTTGATTTTTTTCAATGTGGACAATTATGTTGTATTTTTCATAACCTTTTGATTGTGTCTTTTATTTTAAAGTTTAATAAAAATTATTTTTTAAAAAAAGAGTGTGAAAAAGAAACCTGAACCCTTCACCATTGCTCTAAGCCAAAGTACAGGCCAGGAAATGCATGCCACAGCTGTATTTTTTTAACATCTTTATTGTGTCCTCCTAATGGGCAGGTATTATAAACAAGGTAAGTGTTTTTCTGGTATGAGGATATATGCTGGAGAAAACTGCAAAACTCTGAAAATAAATCCTTTTTTAAAAAGTCATGTTATGCTTCTTAATGCCTTTGGGAGTGGTAGTTATGCCACTCCCAGAGGCATAACATTCTCACCCACCCCAGAAAACCACAAGTCCACAAAAAATAAAGTGGTACGAAGTTTTCATCAAACATTTTCTGTTGGATTTTCCTCAATTTATTTTGCTCAAATCTAGCCTGGTTCCCCATCCCACCCTCACCGCTCCTTAGGTCCTGAGAGTGTGAATTTGGTTTCAAACACCTCTGCATTCGTCTAAGCATTACCTGTGCAGTAGTCTAAACTAGATGGCAGGAGGGGTTTATTGAGTGAAATAAAGTCAAGTGGCATCTTTCAAGTTGAACAGTTATGGCCAGAAGCGTAGCGTGCCTTGGTGGGGCCCCATATAAAAATTTGTTTGAGGGCCCTTAGGAAGGGTAAAGATTTCTCACAAAAGAAAAAAAAATTGCATAAAATTAAAATAAATATTTATTCATCATAATTAAAATTTGGGAAGTTTTTATTAATTTTTGCTTACGCATGTTGGGGGCCCCCGTGGTCCGGGGCCCCCGTATAATTGATACGGCAGATACGGCGGTAGCTACGCCCCTGGTTATGGCATGAGCACCCATTTATTGAGCTATGATAATTCTGTCAACTCTAGAGGTGCCACACAGCTCAACCTTCTTAATTTTCTTTGTCCAACAATAAAGGGAAAGGTTTCTCTTGCTCGAAAGCCAGTCATATCTGACTCTAGGGGTCAGTGTTCATCTCTGTTTCAAAGCCAAAGAGCCAGCGCTGTCTGCTTCCGCAGACGTTTCCATGGTGGAAAGGTGGCTGATGTTATTCTCCTACTGTACCAGTAAAAGGGCCAGCCTTAGTCTCATTTTTTTCAGTTTTAAGGAGAACACAGGTCCCTATTAATTTATCATTCTTCTTAGCTCATGGTGGTGCCCCCAATTATGTTTTAATTGGGACCCTTACCTTCCACAAAGCTGTTTTCTCTTCCTCTTGGGCTTCCAGCTTTCTTGCTTCATCCAGCACTTTTCTGATAAGTTCCACAGCTTCCTGAAGTTTAATCTATGGAGGAAACAACACATCTATGGTAGGTGTTTTTTTGTAGGGCATTGCACTGTGTTGGGGGGACATCTCAGAGATCCAAGGGCTTGTTCTGGCTCCTGCTAACAAGGGGTCTCATGGAGCTACAATCTTGAGAGAGCTCTCCCTTGCTCCTCATTGAAGCTATGTTCCCAGTCTTCTCAGAGATGATCTGACCACAGGTAAAACTATCCATGTATGGTTGCTCATCTTTTGCCTTGAATGGATCATTAGTTCATGGTGTAAAATTCCATCACACTGATCATTGCTAATCCATATGAATGCATTGAAAACCAATTAATCAGTTCCAGTGGTCAGAAAAAAGCAAAAAGAAAAAAAATACCATAGTAAAAGCCATGCAAATTATGAAGGCATGCAAACAACAAAGCTAATCACCTCCAACAGACTCCAGCAGTTTCTCATAGGCAGATTCCTGAGGTGCAATGCATGGAAACCAACCCACAAAGTAAAAGGCAGGCATGCAAACAAAGCTGAGTTCCCTAACTTCCAAATGCTTGAGAAATGCACTGTTTTCAATGACAATTGCATCTTTCTTTCTTTCTTTTTTTTTTTTTTTTTTTTTGATGTTTGTACACCCTCCGCCACTTCCCACAGCAGTGGGAGGGTTTTCAGAACATTTCCACTCAATTTTTGGATTTTTTTTTTTGCTGCATTTCCTCTGCATTTTGGCAGCTAAAATGTGGCATTTTGAACTTCCTGGTTCAATAGTGTGAGCTTCCAGTGGTGCCTGGGCACATTACCAGACCCCTGACCACTAGATGCTGCTGTCGGAAAACCAAAAAAAATCTGTTTGTATTGCAAAAAACAAACAAACAACCCTTAACTCGAGTGATTATTTTCAATAAATTTCCTTTTGTATTGTGAGATTTATGTAACTCAAGGCATTCATAACTTGAGGTACCAGTGTAGCTTTATTTACTTTTTCTTGCAAGAAATCAGGCACAATAAAGAAAAGGTGCACTTTAATAGTTTGTTTTTTCTCTTCAGCGGATAAAAAAAATTAGAGTTCACTTGTTGCGTTTATTTGGGCTAGCCATTAAGGTCCAGGCACAGTACATCAACTCTTTCCTCCCTAGCAAGTAACTTTTTTTTTGCATAGGATAACACACTGATATAATGTCTGTATATAAAGAAGCATGCTGAGGGGCATGGAAAGGAGTAAAGTTAGAATTATTTTTTTTAAAAAAATCTGATTTTAGAGAGGTATGGGGAGGATTTATTAAATATGTCCTAATGAAGGAAAAATAAGTACGGCCAGAGGAAGAATACTTATCATTTTGAAAAGAGGGGACAAGTATATAGGTAAATAAAATGTATACAGTATAGAGAATAAACAGAAGGGATATACCATATATGCTGGGGTAAAAGATGACTTTTTACCCCTGAAAAACATGCCTCCAAGTGGGGGGACCGTCTTGTACGCCGGGTGCACTTCAGTTGAATAAAATAAGGTAACACCTCGGATAACATTTACATTGGATAACGTTTACCTCAGATAACGCTTAAATAGCATAACGTTAAGCAATCTGGGGAGGAGAATTGCATCGAATAACGTTAAGGTCCTATGGGATGGATCGGATAACAACTTTTAATATCAGATGATGAACAGGAGTTTGAAGGCTTTTAAAGAGAAACTGTCATGCCAGCAAACTTGCTAGGGACTTGCCTGGCACTTGCTCTCTCCCTCTATTTGTTATCTTCCTTCTATCATTGACAGTTCCAGTTTGGTTAACAGATTAGAAAACAAACAGCATGGCAGCTCCCATAGGTTTATTGTTCCATTCAGCTTTAGTGAATTGTCTTTGGTGAATTACGTTTAATAAACTTGCACTGTTTTATGTTTACTGTACATGTTTGATAACATACAGCCTTGTTACAGTTTTTCTGCATGTCATAAGCATTTAAATTAACATGTTGAAATCAAATCTGATGTTCTTTTATGTTTTATTTGGTGTGTGGAAGGTGTGCGGAAGAGGGGGTAGTCTTATACAGCGAGTATATAACAAACTCTATATTTTGAGTGGAAATGTTGGGGGGTCGTCTTATATGTACAGTCGTCTTGTACCCCGGCATATACGGTAATGTCCCACTGAGGTGGTGAGTTACCAAACAAATCCCCCTTTTGTTTACTTTTTGAAGAAAAAGGAGATGAGAATTGTCAAGCAGTTCTCTAGAAACACAATGGGATTATTTGAAAAGTTGCCAAGTTTGTCTGACTCACTCCACTGAAAAGACTACAAAAATATATACTGTAATGCTAATAAACAAATACGGCATGGAAGGAGCCTTTGTGGGCCAGGGCTCAAAAAAAAAAGTTGACATATTTTGTTCCATTCCAGCTGTACTACATCAGATTTCTCATTCAGAATGCTGTGTTTGTTTGTTTCCTAAATTTAAGATTTAGTGGTTTGTTTACTAAAGCTGAACAGTCATTTATAATTTAAGAGAAACCAAATTGTCCACATTTTTTGAGTTTGTAATATCTATTATCCAAGATGGATGGATGATACGGTTAAAAGAGAGAGGGATTTTCTTGGTACCATGCTTGACACCTTAGCTATTATGATTTAGAAGTGTAATGAGGGAAACTCTAAATTAACAATTGTATTTAATTGTATTTAAATTATTTGTTGTGGATGATATATTGTGAATCGCCCTGAGTCGCTTTGGGGAGGAGGGCGATGAACAAGTGTGAACAAATAAATAAACAAACAAACAAATAAATAATAGATTCTAGCAAACCTCAAGGGACAGAGATGTCATGGGTTCACCAGCTTTCACCTTTGGTGACATCCCTTATAATTGGCACCTTCAGACATTTTGAGTCAGCAGAGGGTTACAGCTAGATGAGGGAGGAGTCAGAAAGTGGAGCGTGTGAGTTTCTACATAAATGGCTCTTTACCGTACCAAGGTCTAACTATGTTAGTACTGTAACTAAACAGGTAATAAGTTGGTTGTGTTTCCAGCAATGGCTGCACTCTTTCTGAAAATAAAACAAATACCAGAGATGAGAGAGAGAGAGAGCCGTTTCTGCTTACATGGTTCCCAATGCATCATGACACCCCCCAGACAGAATTGTTTAAAACAGTATTTAAAAAAGGTTTGAAAGGAACATGGAAGTTGTTCAAGGAGATACCTTATGGTCAATGAAATGTGGTTTAGTAAGTTGTCTCTGAACATTTGAGGATATAGAAGTTTAGAATCCATGCAGTTAGAGGCCTGCCTTGAGGAATTCCACTAAAGTAGTTCTGAAACCATGCTTTCAAATCAAGAGAGTGGGGTATAAGGTAAACAATTACTCTGTGTTAATTAAGACTGGGAAAAAGATAAAGAAGGGAGATGTTAGAGTTTTCATAACCTGTACAGTAAAACCTTGAGATACAAAAGTAATCCGTTCCTTTTCCTGGTTTTCAATGCATATTAGGCACATTTCTGACATTTCCCTCTAGTGGCCACCTGTGATAATTGCAGGAGTAGTTTCCAACAATCAGCTGTTGAGGGGACAGGGGAATTTCTGGCACTTCCTGGTTGTGGAGAGAGCTCCTGGCGGTGCCAAAATGCAACAAAAACAGAGCAGACATGCTCCAAACACCCTCCTGCCACCATGGGAAGTGTCAGAAGACCCAAAACATTTTTTTCGTATCTCAAAAAAATTACATTAAAAATTCATATCTCAAACCTGATTTTTTCCAAGATTTCAATTCGTATCGCAAATTTTTCATAAGTAGAACCGTTCATATGTCAAGGTTCCACTGTACTCCCCTTCTAATGTGTACATGAAGCACACATGAAGATTGATTGGTTGGCTGGTTGGCTGTTTGAATTAATTAATATCCCACCCAATTAGTTAACTCACTATTCTGGGCAGCTTACAACATTACAAACAAAGTATAAGAAACACAATAAAAATCAAAATAATCTACACTTCAAAGAAAACAAATAACAACACACAAGCAGTAAAATGGAAAACAACTTACTGATGCCCATTCAAGAATCTAGACAGCTCTGCCATTAAGGTGCTAACTCTAAGGTTCCTTTACACTGAAAATACTTGTTGGCATATAAACTTTTTCCAGGATTTATGGAAAGCCAACCAAGTGGAGGCAATTCTGAATTCAGTTGGTAAATCATTTCGGGGACTACAGCTGAAAATGCATGATTTCTGGTGGAAACATATCTTGCGTGACATATGATATGGATGTAGGGCTTGTACTTATGGATGTTTTTGGACCCCTTGATCCATTACTCTTAGCTGTGCTGTTTAGGGAGAGGTGATGAGATGGGTGGGTGGGTTATAAAGGCCACCATTGCTTGCCCAGATATACACTGAGAAAATGCACCCAGATAGACTGCTCCTTACCTTGTAGTCATGGGCAGCCTCCTCGATGGGCAGGACTGTGTGCGCACGATGCTCCCTTGATTTGTCACACACCAGACAAATGGGCTCACCATCATCTTGGCAGAAGAGACACAACTTCTTGCCATGCCTCTCGCACAAAGCCTCATCCCTGATGCCCCTGCTTGGCTGTAGAGCCAACTGCTCGATTCTCTCCACGATATTGGCCAGTTGTTTGTTGGACCTTGAATTGCTGAGCAAGAAGCCAGCCCTGCACTGCGGGCAGAGAGCTACTCCTGCGACGGACCCAGAACCTTGCTCACAGTAGCCGGCGATGCAAGCATGGCAAAAGTTGTGGCCGCAGTCGATAGTCACCGGTTCCCTGAGGTACTCCAGGCAGATTGAGCAGGATACTTCCTCCTGGAGCTTCTCCAGAGGGTCATCTACTGAGGAGGCCATCTCTGCCAAAGGGCCGTTTTGTCCTTCTGATAGGAATGGGCAAACTCTTCTTTCTGATGCGATGCCACCACATTCTACCATGGAGGGTGTGACTGGAACTGGGAGTTCTGAGTGATTGTTTCCTCCTTGGAACCTTTCCATGTTTACAGGCTGGTTCCATTCCAGACCTCTACCACAAACAAAGAGGCATGTCTCTTGTCTTGTGAGGGCACAGCCTCAGAAAGGAGGAAAGAATTGGGGGGGGGGTCAGGAACCCAGCCAAGAGATGAGGTCATGCCCTTGGACTGCCTTGTAAACATAACAAACTAGTTCCTGTGGTGCATGGCAAGCATGGGGTAACTTCTACATTTCCTCTTGTGCTTCATATTGACCTGCACATCTGTGCCCTTATTGGTTACTGGTGTGTTTGTGTGCATGTGTAGTGCTGCTAGATTTCATACTGCATTTCTACTTGTATTAAATTTCCCCTCTACTGTATTTGTTAATGACTGGGAACCAGTGCCAGCCTGTTCCCCATTCTATTTTTTTGTATCCCACATTGTAGCCTGATGAGAGAAAAACCACACACTTCCATACAACTGCCATCCACCAAAACGTGTACAGCACAAGACTGTGTTTTCCCTCAGTCCAAGCAGTGGGGTATTTGGATATACTATGAACCATGTAAAAACTGTGATGGGCCCATGTGAAGAGGCTGATTGCCCTGGTGAGACAATCATCCATAGTTGCAAATGAAGCTTCCACCGACTTACCTCTTATTGACCCATAACAATACAGAGCAAGCAAATTTGCAAACTAAGGGAGGTAAGTGCCTGCTGTGAAAATCAAATATTAACAGCATTGAAGGAATTCCCTTTTCTAAGGTTCTTATGCAAGTCTGTCCAGGTTATCCTGCTATGGTAATCGAGTAGACAGATTGCCAGCAACTCAACGCCGAGCATCAGGCAGCAGTCAACTAACCTAACAACCCTGAGGATTAGCGGCCTTGGTGAAGTCCGTAGGGAAGGGTAATGGTCCCCAATTGGACCAAGTCTCACTTGACTCCATCTTGATGGAGGGCAGCATCTTCATCAATACCGGCCTGGGGCTGAGGAGGACTTTGGGTGCCAAAACGGCTTAGGACCAGAAAGTGACTCGCAGACCTGGATCAGTGGTACAGATCAGTGGTACGGGTGTCATGCTGCGATGCAGAAGGCAGATGAAAGGCCACAGTGTTATATTCATAGGACAGGCTTCATGGCTGATCGCCAATATTCAGAGTCAGATATGGCACAAGATGGTTCTTATTTGTAATGTACTTGGTGCTAATAGCAAATACATTGTTGAGTTTTGTATCCTGATAGGAGCATCCCTCAAAGAGGCTCCCTCAATAGCCAGAGGAGCTCATCAATAGATTTGTGGGAACAGCAAGGCTTGCAGAAATATATACAGTCAAACCTCGCATAAAGAGTGTTTCGCTTAAAGAGTAACTCACTTAAAGAGCAGAATTTTCTCTGAGTGTTCGCTTTGCTTAACAAATAAAACCAACCAAAAACTCGCTTAACAAATAAATCGGGGTTCACAATCCCCCACACAATTGGTCACTTACAATGGTGTTTCACTTAAAGAGCAAACTCGCTTAAAGAGCAATCCTGTGGAACGCATTATGCTCTTTAAACGAGGTACCACTGTACCTGTATAATTGTTCAGCTAAAAGGAGCATGTCTCCCTGCCCTGCTCCACCCCCGCCCCAAAAACACACAATGAAAGCTAAACCAGCTGAATAGCCAAAGAATATAGGCAACATAAAGGGTAAGGGTGGCATAGAATGTCTTGTTTGGAGATAACAGCTGCCTGGAACACACCAAATTAGCACTTGTCTATATTAGTGGGGTCTCTGTTATATGTGGCAGGGGAAGACTTGTGTAGATGGCAGAAGATGAATATAGCGAGGCCCCTTCCTTATAAAAACGTAGACCAGTGGTTCCCAAACTTTTTTTTTGGCCATGCCCCACCTAAGCATCTCTAAAATCCTGACACACACACACACACCATAGTGACATATAATTCTTATTATTCGAAAAGTGAACTATTCACATGAAGGAAGTCTAAAAGGCTATTCACTGTTAATAACTCATTCTTGATTTGCTCCTCCCTCCCTAAAAACCAATTGCCCCCTTCTGGGGACTATTCATCCTGTAGCCTTAGCCTGTTATATTCTAGTCAAATTAGGCTGTGACAAATTTTATTGCACTGAGTGATGCCTCTGCAGAAGATTGGTTTTAGCTTATCTGTCCCAGTAAGACCCCTCTGCATCCCTTTCCCTAGTAATTGTTCTGCTCTGGAATTCCAAGTAATATACCTATTCAGTAGGAGACAAGGCCACTGTCCATGGTGCTCCATCTTGCTCAGGGTGGTTGTGGCAATGGATGGTAGAACAGTGCCAGAACAGGCTGCTTTGGGAAAGAAAAGGTGCCCAAGGAACTTCAATGGGATAGCAACTGGTTTAGGGCAGAATCCAACAAGAGGTTAGCAGAAACCAACCGTCTTCTTCATTCTGCTGATGAAACCAAGATTTAAGACTCAGATGCTGGGCAAAGTCTGAATCTAAATAGGGGTGATAGGGACAGGTGATAATTTTGTTCATTTTGTTTCTTTGCTTAGAAGCTATACAACTCCAATAGGATGGAAAGAACTTTAATTTTGTTTCTTAAATAACTGTCAGGTAATCAGAGGGTCTAGACTGCTTCATCCTCCAAGTCTTCAATTGAATCTTTTGTTGGCTTTATGCTACTGCTTTTTTTTCCTTTCAGGCACGCTTCTCATATTTAAAATGTTACACAGTAGGACAAGTGTTAACACGGTCCCCTTCAGCTTGGTAATAGCTGTACCTCCTACAATTAGCCAGTACAGATGACTGAGAATTCAATACAGTTTGGGGTGTAGTTTTTTTTTTAATTAAAACCTCAAACAAAATTTAATTACCAAAAGTATTCCTTCTTCACAGAAAAAGAATGGGGGAAATTCACTTTATATTAGTGTAGTGCAGAAACATCAGTCATCCTTTGTTATTGCTGCTCAAGGCTTCACCAGTACATAAGAAAACATTTTATCCTCAAATTAGAGTCTCTAATTTTTGGCAGTGTGTCGGTAAACCCATCACTTAAAAGAAAATCAATGTATCATTGCTGACACCTATACAAGGAAGAGGGATTTTTTTAGTGTACCTCTTTAACCACCCTGAGTTGTCCTGGTAAGGAGGGTGGTATATAAATTCAAATGAATGAATGAATGAATGAATAAAATTTTGTAAAAACAATTCAAGATATGATATACTGTATTGATATTCCAGAGAAAATCCTTGAATCTTACCAGTGAAAAAACTTAGCTTTGCTCACTAGGAAAAATCTTTTTTGTTTTCTGTAAGATCCACATTTTTCTAAAGAACACTTTTGCTCCATGTCATGTATGAACATGTCAGCAGTTTTTAAAAGTCTGCATGAAAATTCAAATGAGTATCTGTATGCATTTCCCCAAATATATGCATGGGTTTCTTTTTTGGCAAGCAATTTTTCCTTAACTTCCCAGTATATTGTTGCCCAGTCTTGTACACTGGTATCCAAATGGATGTGTTTTGTACACTTATATGCTCGTGTATGTGTGTTTGTGTGTGTGGCAGTAACTTAATTCAATTGGTTTCTTGTAAAATACAAACAAAAATAATGTGGCACTTTATAGATTTAATGGAGCTATAGTGTTTTTACAGAGCTTTCAAGGATTACAAGCCACTTCCTCAAACATCTTTTGTTTCTGAGGAAGCTGACTGTGAAAAAGATGACTAAAGGAAAAAATTGCTGCTTAATTCCTGAGATGAACAACCCAGAAAAGTCATCCAAAGTGTCAAGATCCTTAAAACAAAGTTACTTAGAGCTTTTTCCAGAGGGGGTAGATCCCTGAAGTTCCCTCCCACACACACCATTTACATTATATAAAGATTTGTCTTGTTATGCCCACACTGACAGGCACAGATGCCAGCATTTTCCTTCTGCAAGGCATTTTTTTATTCCTTCTCCAAGTTCATTTCAAGTGGTCCAGTTTAGTACTATTGTACATTTTAGGCAATGTCTGAGGTCAGAGTCCTCACATAAACGTTTGGTCATTTGGTGCCATTCATTTGGAGATACTAATGTGACCCTGCCTGCCCTCAAACAAAGCAGGGACTGTTATGGCTGGTAAAATCATGCTGAGTGCAAAACCTAAAATCAGGTGAAGAGATCAAGGAAACTGAAGAGATGAACAGAAGTTTAACAAAAAGTCTTCTCAAAATGTGATCCACCTTGGAATTAAATCCGTCACTCTTTTAGGTGCCACAATTCTTAGGGCTTTATTTTTGCTACACAGGCCCAAACAGGCTAACACAACTACTTTGTTTGGAAGCAGGTGAAACCTATTGGAATGCCAACTACAGTAGATCTACGGAGCCAAACGGATTTACATGAGGATTGGGGGACAGTGAAGCAATCTCCACAGGTGACAGTTGCTAGAAGCATTAATGTTGTTCTTCCTGGACTTCTCACCATTTCTCTCGGCTGGGGACACAGCAGAGCCAGGAGTAGGCTGGCTACCTCAGGTGTAGGAAAGGACCTTGCCCTGTCACCAGACTTGAGGTCAGAGCCAAAATGCCAGTCCAGCCGACTTCTGTTCATGGTGTGTTAAGGAGGCCCCCTCTTGACCTTTTCCTCAGGCAACCAAATGATTCAAGTTGCTGATTCAACCAAATGATTCAAGACAGGTCTGTATGTAATCACAGTTGTTTGGATGCACTAACATAAACTAGAATGGGGGACCCAGGTCATTTGTTTTCACATCTGACCTACAGTGCTCTTTGTCAGCAAGAACAAGGTGGGAGGGAGGGAAATGCTAATCGGGGAGTCACAGTCCATCAAACTTACACAAGCAAATCTTGCTCAGATTTCATTTTTTTTCTCCTTTAGAAAATAAACCCACACTCTTGTTGAACACTGATTAAGCAAGAAACAGGAACTTTTGTTCCTCTCACTGTAAGGCAGTCTCCAGCTCTCCACCAGAAACTCTGTGGCCTAAAGAAGCATCAAGGCACTTCCTTCTTCTGGCCGAGGCATGCCTGGCACCTCCTTTCCTGATTCCAGGCTTAAGATCATGGGTGCCAGCAAAAGGCCAAAGAGCTCCCCCTGCCCCATCAGCCTCAGATCCTCTCCCACTGGCCAGTCTTGAGGCGAGGCCTGACCCTCTCATATCAGTTCTTGCCCTGGGATGAGTATATAGATATAGATATATATCAGGATTCAAGATCTCTGGAGAGTCGTAGAAGCTCCTTCTGGCTGTCAATCACCCGCAGGTGCTGGAGGTACACCCAGGTAGCAGCTGGACTCCGGGTACTGAGTGACTGCTCTGAGCCTGTAAAAGAAAACATCCAATGTTAGGGAAGGGTGACATGAAGCTCCCTATGTGCTCCTGTGGAAAGTGGAAAAAGGATCCCTAGGCTGGTCTAAAGTGCAAAAAAAAAAAACCTTCAAGGCACTAAACCATTAAAAAACAAGTATTTTTATTTGGGAGGAGGAAGCAAGTGACTAGCTCTTATAATGGAAAAGTGGTGGGTGGGTTTCTGTTAGGACTAGATTGCCTTTGCTACAAAAAAAGTATCTTCAGAACTTTAAAAAGAGAGGCTTTGTTCTGGTTGTATAATTCAAAGGGGAGGACAGGAATTAAAATTTCCCCTTTACTTTCATTTGAAAATTAGGCGTGAGAGGAGCAACATGCATGATTTCCAGGAAAGACGGCCTTCGGTCTATGCAAGCTTCCCACACCTCAATTTCAGTAAAACACTGTTGTTTTACTAGAATGGTAAGAAAAAAGGAAAAGAACATAATGTAAAGAAGCACACGATTCACACCAGCCAACTTGTTAATTCCTGAGGTAAACAACTTAGAAAAGTTAAAACTGTGAGAAGAAACGATCTTAAGTCTTTTTTTAGTGTGGGCATTTGCTCCCTGAAGTTCACCTGGTTGGTTCCTGAAATTTCTGGGTGTCCCCCCCTCCCCTTTCAACTTAAGATTTTTCTTGGTATATCAAACAACAAAAATTTTCCAGGGCAAAATTCTGTCCTGTAAGTTAATAGTGGGGTTTTTTTAATTCCTTTCCCCTACTTTAAGGGGTGGAGTTTAGCATTATGACCCTATTCAGTTTTATGTCTGGAGATCAGAGTCCATGCAGAAATTTTTCATTATTTATCTATTTAAAGATACTAGTACAATCCTATATGATAAATATTTTAAAACGCAAAATAGATATATAGATGGACATGCTCTTAAATAGGGGTGGTGGTGGCAGTGGCAGTGAGGCAGCCCTACAGCTAGTAAGTTTTCTGTTGACTTCCAAAACTGAGATTGGGTTGGGGAGATTAAGGAAATGGAAGAAACAAGTAGACGTCCTCATGTGCTCAAGATTCTTGATGAGATTGTTTTTAGAAAGAAGCAAAGTTAAAGTCTTTAGGACTTTTAAGGCTTTTAGGCCTGCCATGTGGCCCACAAAATAGAAGAGCTCAAATTGACACCTTTCCTCTTCAAAAGGGAAAAAACAAAAAAGGGAAAACCAGAATATGCAAAGCCTTAATACACGCAAATAGGTCAGGTGGTCCTTAGAGGCGGGAAGACAGGAAACTTTCCAATTGGTTACTTAGGGAAAAACAATATTCCTTTTGTTTAGACTAGTATTTTTGTCTCTATGGTTATTGTGCTAATATCCACTGCACGCTGGGGTTGCACTACAATACTTAATAGAAGACAAGTGGAAACATGGGGGGCAAAGAAAAGCAGAACAAAGTAATGTTGTATAAGAGAGCCCCATCTAGAAGAGCCCTCAGTTAGGGAGAGAGAAAGTTGCTTTGTACTAAGCCAGATCACTTGGGCTGAGACTAACAGAAACTGTCCAGAGTCTCCTATATCAGACTTTCCTAACTCTTCTCATAGGTGCTGGGGGTTAAACACAGACTTTTAACACACAAGACAGTGCCCTACAACAAAGCTTAAGATACAAGACCAGCAACAAAAACAAAATAAGAACACAAAGATCATGAGAAGCCCCAGGAAAATGTCAGACAAAACTCTGGAATTCAGATGAGGTTGCTCCACCTAAAATGAGCCAGCAAAATACAGTGGGACTTCGGTTAATGTAACTAATGCATTCTCCAGGACATTTCTTACAGCAAAAATTACTTTAACTGAATTCCCCATAGGAATCCATTGAAAACCAAAATACTTTAACCGAAATGCAGTTTCCTATAGGAATGCAATGAAAACCAATTACAGTAAAACCTCGGATAACACTAAAGCTTGGATCCACAAGTCTTAATGTTATCCGATTTTTAATGTTATCTGATACATGCATCAGATAACATTAAAAATCAGATAGCATGCATCAGATAACGTTAAAATCCTATGGGATGCATTGGATAACATTAAAACTCCATAGAGATACAGTAATACCTCGGATAACGTTTACCTTGGATAACGCTAAATTCGCATAACGTTAAGTAATCTGGGGAGGAGAATTGGATCGAATAACATTAAGGTCCTATGGGTGGATCGGATAACAACCGCTAAAGCCTGTGTGGTTACAATGTATCTCTATGGGGCTTTAACATTATCTGATCCATCCCATAGGATTTTAACATGCATTGGATAACACTAAAAATCGGATAACACCAAGACTTGTGGAACCAAGTCTTAGCGTTATCCGAGGTATTACTGTACATTGTAACCGGCACAGGCTTTAGCGAACGTTATCTGATGCATCCCATAGGATTTAACGTTATGCGATGCAATTTTTCTCCCCAGATTGCTTAACGTTATGCAGTTTTAGCATTATCTGATGCAAACGTTATCTGAGGTATTACTGTACTCCATTCTGAAAAAAATACCATAAACCGAGCCACTATTTTCTATAGATTTCCTTTTGTTATGTGATTTTTATGTTGACCGAAGTTCCACTGTACAGCAATTCCAGAAAAAAGAGATGGCGCAGAAAGAAACCTACGGGCTGATCAAGAGAGGAAAATAACTCACTTTTTAGACTGCTTGTGGCATGGTCTGGTATGAGCCTAGATCCCATGTGTCACACTAATGGATCTCTGACCCAATCCTAGTCCATACCAAGGTGGGATCTTTTTGATCCAGAAACAGAAAGGGGGGGTAGGCTAGAGCAAATTCTCTCTTGGTTCCCAGCAAAGCAATCCTTTCCAGATCAACCAGACATGTTTCTTTCTGGTCATTTAACTGCACTGTCAATGTGTGAGACCCCCTGCCCTGTGTTAATTTGCTTACAGGTAGAGGTCCGCATTGCTCGCACTTCCTCCAGGAGGTGCTGAGGACGACTCCGCAAGGGGGAAAGTGGAACTGAAAGAGAAGAGAAAAAGAAAGGTAAAAATACAAAGATATAAGCTTGCCAAATCCTCAGATCCGAGTGTATGTGTTTTTTGCTACCCATATTAATTATTTCAAATTCTTTCCACTGTTTCCCCCATTCGCCATAACCTATTTTTTCATTTTACTTCTATCTCCCCAGGGTTCAGACATGATCATGGCTAGTCTGACTTCACACACAGTCCAATTAAATGCTATTGTACAGCATGAAAACCAGCCTTCCAGGTGCTTCAATCCATACCTCCGTCTTTTCCCTGCACATTTTTTCCCATTCATTTCTCTTTGAATGATTAATTGTAGCAACCTCTATAAATCATTTCCCATTACATAATCAACATGTTCCAGCTTTTTCATTGTATACAGTATTTCACATTTCCTTGGATTTTCATTTTTTTTAATCCTATTTTTTCACCAGTCAATCTCTCAGACTAAAAACTATTAGGGGTGGTGGTGGAGGATCACATTTCAAATACAGTAATACCTCAGATAACGTTTACCTCGAATAACGCTAAAATCGCATAACATTAAGTAATCGGGGGAGGAGATTTGGATCGAATAACGTTAAGGTCCTATGGGATGGATCGGATAACAACCGCTAAAGCCTGTGCGGTTACAATGTATCTCTATGGAGCTTTAACGTTATCCGATCCATCCCATAGGATTTTAACATGCATCGGATAACACTAAAAATCGGATAACACCAAGACTTGTGGAACCAAGTCTTAGCGTTATCCAAGGTTTTACTGTACTTATATTTTTTTAATATAGTAACCTGTGTTAAGATTGTTGATTCCATGGAATACAGTAGAACTGAGAATGCAAGCACAATACAATGCATTTTTCTCAAAGATAATATTAAGTTTATTTTGCAAAAAAAAATTGTTCAAAAGTCACAAAACAAGAAATGCTCCCTCTCTCCACCTCTCTTCTAACTCTTCTCAGTCCTAAAGTCAATTGTCACTAAACCCTCTCAAATGTGCATTTTAAATGGACTGCTGCCTCTATTCAGAACTTCAGTACTAAAGTGAAGTCAGCATTTTAATAGAGTACATAGACAAAGGTCTACAAAAGCAGTAGTCAAGCATAATGGGACTCTTGTGGAAGAAATTGATATTATACATGCTGGATTAACTCTACCTGCCTGAGGGTTTTGCTCCATCCTGCAGTTCTGAATGCTGCACATAATATTTACTTCATCTTCCCCCTACTAAAATCTTGCTCCCACTTCTTCCCAGTCTTCCAAACTTACGGTTGGGGTGGCTACGACAATGATGCATGAGATGAACAGCCTTGGCCATCATGCGCTGTATAAAAATATGGGAAATTAGATTCACTTGGTCTGTACCCATTTCTCTCCTGTAGAATCAATTCGCAGACAAAAAAAGGGGGCCCATCAAAGCCTGTATGGCTGAATGACCCTGATGCGTCTCCAAACTTCTACACATCTAAGGGGCAAGAACAGGTCAGCATCTCAAGACCCAAGTATGGAATGAGTTCTCATTGTCTGCCCCAGCTCCTGCCAACCTAGCAGTTCAAAAGCAAGAAATTTCAAGCAGATAAACAGGTACTGCCTCTGCGGGAAAGGTAATAGTGTTTCATGCACTCCAACATCTAATCATGGCTGCCACATGACCATAGAAACATTGTAGACACACACAGCGCTGGGTCTTTGGTTATAAATGGAGATGAACTTCACCCACAAGAGTCGGAAATGAATGGCTTTTGAGTAAAGGGAGACCTTTCCTAACAGATTCTATAACAACATGGAGTAGCTGGGCTTATCTCTCTCTGCCACATCCCTCAACTCACCAACTTCTCAAAGTTGACAAGGTTCTCCACGGATGTTTGGTTGCCATCATGGATGAAGGTCATGTCTGCAAAGGGAAGAGGGGAGAGTCTTCTTCACTTGTTTCATTCAACCAGCCAGGCTGGACTCCAGACATTTTTGTTCCTTGAAGCAAAGGGAAAGAACCCACCCCCATTGCTCATTTGTGTCTAAAATGCAAACGAGGAAGCCAGTTGGACCAGTGACTTAATCTTTCTTCTGACCATCCCCCATTGAAAGCAAACAGTCTAGCTTGCAAGGACAATGAAGGGACAGGTGTCATAATACACTACCATCTTCTCCAACATCCTGTTGCCCCTTCTTGGCACCTAAACCCAGGACAGCTCCTCTCTTTTGTCTTGCGGTAGGGCAAGCAATGGCCCCAAGATCTCCGGCCACCTGATCACCTGACATCAATGAAAAGCCACTTCAGTGTGGCTTGGTAAGAAGCATGCTGCAGTACCTTTAAGAAGGAGGGGCATAAAGGGGATCATTGGAGGAGTTAGCTTGGCCACAGCCAACCGATAGACCCGATGATTCCAAGAAGGATCCTGGAAAGAAAAAGTAGAACAAAAGATGAGTTCTGGCATGTTTGCATCTCAACGTGCATTAGCCTTGCAATTGCTTGCCCCCAAACTCTCCTTCATGGTGTACCTTTGCTTTTCCAGCCCAGTAAATCCTTGTGCCTACCAAGGGCAGGTAAAATAGTGAACAGTTACAAGCCTGTGCCTGAACCATGTCATTTTAGACTGCAGGTGAAGCTTCAAATAATGCAATACTTTTCCCCCATTAAAAGAAACACCTCGAGATTTATCACAGATAGAAAACTAACTTGCTAAGAAATTGAGGTAGAACTCTTCCCTTAAAGCAAAAGAACCCACTACCTCACTTAGGAAAATTAAATTTGACTCAGCCATAAGGCCTAAATCATACATAGAGATGTATGGATAGTCCTCTAGCTCTTAAAGCTTTTGCAAATAGCTTCCTATACATACTCCTGCCTACAGGAAGGAATGGAAGGAGAAACCTGCTCATGGATCTTGTCCCCCACAGCAGGGGGAAAAACAGAAGTGTGTATTCTCATCCATAGTGATGCCAGCAAACAAGAAAAGCCAGAAGGGATAACCCTATAGCAAAGGTAGCCAACATTGGTGTTGCAGGTGAACTAGACTCTTACTCACCAACATGCGTTCCATGGTGCCATACAGCTTTCGCATCTTATTTGGAAGCTTCTGTGACATCAAAGAAATAAAGTAAAAGGGTTTATCAGGCAAACGATTGAAAAATTAATGTCAAAATTAGGGTGAATGCTTACATGCATAATTTTTTAATTTGATGATTTGGTGGTTGGCATGTATAAAAGAGCTTTGATTCATAAAACTCCCACATACAAGAACTTCCTGTGTTTTTGTGGCATATCCGATGTGATATTTTCTCACACTGTTCTTATGGCCAATATCTGAGCTCTCCAGTGAAGAATTCCTTAGCAACCCACATACTTGAGCTGACCAGGACAGGCCTTTATGAATTACACTTGGATGTGAGTAAAAGCCAATTCACATGGCTCTATCTGCTAATTAGGATAATCCCTCTGCATTGAGAGCCTATATAGGAGGCAGTTAAGTGGTTTTGTCTTTGGCCACTAAATGGTTGCTTCACCCATACTAGAGCAACAAGCTGAGGAAGGAATCTACAGCACTTAAGATAATAAACTCCTATTAACATGGAGGAAAAAGGCCATTAACTTGGTCTAACTCATTCTCAAATTGCTCCCCCCCCCCAAAAAAAAAAAAAGTGTGGTAGGCAGAGTCTAAGGACACTGTCAGGGATTTAGTTCGTGAATTTGATGTGGTAAATGGGCGAAGGAGATTGAAATTGACTAAACAAGTCAATTTCGCAAACGAAGACCAACAATCATGTTATTTTCTCCCAAATAGAATTCACGAAATAAATCTCTGACGGTAGTGTCCTTAGACTATACATGCAACATTTTTTGGGGGGTGGGATGGGGTGGGGTGAAGCAACTAACATTGAAATAAAGGTAAAGGTCAACCCTGCTCAAAAGCCAGTAATATCTGACTCTATGGTTCAGTGCTCATCTATGTTTATTAGCCAAAGAGCCAATGCTGTCTGCGTCTGCAGATGTTAAGGTGGACATGTGGCAGGCATGCCTCAACACTGAATGCTGTTTACCTTCCCACTGCAGTAGTTCCACGAGGGCAGAAGTGGAGGAAGGAAGAGAAGATCGGAGGTGAAAATGGGTGGGTTTCCATCTTTAAATGCATTGGCCTGCTTTTGAGGCCCACCCCACCCCCATGCCAGCCTTGCACGTCTCCCTACCAGGAAGCATACAAAGCAGGCTGGCAGGAAAGGCAAGGCAAGGAAGCTCTCTTGCTGGCTCCCTCCCCTTTGAATGCAACCCACCCACCAGAGCCAGAGCCAGGATTCTAGATGTGGGTGGGCGAAGTTTTTTTCAGGAAGGGCAATAATGTTATTTATATATCAATACTGTTGCGCAAGTGAGAGACCCCTTCATCCATGGCTGGCGAGGGCTTTTCCTGTGCTGCCTGCCTCTGGTGATGGACTTTGCAGGAAGACACTGGCTTGGAGGCTCGTCGGACGCATATACAGTGCCTTGACCTCTCTTTCCCTGGTGTACAGTTGTAGCAATGGGTGTTGGGGAAGGAAGGAGGGGGTGGAAAAAGGCAGGAGTGCAAAAAACACATTCTGCCTTGCCTCTCTTCTCTCCCTTCCAGCAGTTGCTTCTCTTTCTCCCCCCTAGCCCTCCGACTCACTTCACTTGCACTTATTTACACACACACATGTCTAATCAAAGGACTGGCTTTATCTAGATCATCTATCCAAAACATCTTTGGTAGCTCCAAAGGCCCTCTGTATGCCCTTGTGACCCTGGGTTTTCCTTCCAATATCTCACTCTAGAATTATAGCTGAAGCAGATAGGAGACCTGGCCTCTTCTCTCCTATATCTGCCCACCAAGGCTGGAACCCAGAATATGGTGGATTGAAATGGAAGATAGGACAGAATATTTTCTACACAATAGTGTCCAAAGCATGGAATGGCTTCTCTCTTCTGCACAGAATCTTACCTCCCAGGTTCTAGAGAGGCGGCTAATAGCAGAGTGGCTCAGTCCAAACATCACAGCAAAGAAAGAGTTCAGGTTCTTTTGGTCCTTCAGGCTAAAACCAAAAAACACCAGTGAGGCTCTGATCAAAGAAGGATCTGAAACAAGGAGGAATCTAAATAACAGATGTTCCCATCATAAATCCCAGAGCAGCCTTAGCTCACAAAGCACTCAGAGCTCTCCTTAAGAACCGAGACAATCTGCATCATTGACTACTATAGGAATGAATGCAGAAGGGAAATTAGTTTCTGGATTATTTGCAGAGGATCGACCCAAAATAATTCACAATACCAACAACACAAATGCTTTCTATCGCCTCTAAATTCTGTTGCTGACACTTAACAATTACAAAAAAAAAAACCCAAAACAAAACAAAACCCCAAAACAAACCAGGAATAGATTTTCTGTGAAAGAATTGTAAGCAAATTCTTGAACTAAGAAAAAAAATTCTGAACAGAGAAGTACTTTGAAGTGCCGTTCCTTCATTTTAAGTATACAGTAATACCTCGGATAACGTTTACCTCGGATAATGCTAAAATCGCATAACGTTAAGTAATCTGGGGAGGAGAATTGGATTGAATAACATTAAGGTCCTATGAGATGGATCGGATAACAACCACTAAAGCCTGTGCGGTTACAATGTTTCTCTATGGAGCTTGAACGTTCTCCGATCCATCCCATAGGATTTTAACATGGATCGGATAACACTAAAAATCGGATAACATCAAGACTTGTGGAACCAAGTCTTAGCGTTATCCGAGGTATTACTGTACTTCTTTCTCACTGCCTTCCTCCATCCTAAGCCACTACTTTGATGCTGACTCAGATGGTCAGGAATCTGGCTAGATCTTGTAAAATCAATGCTTTTGGATTACAACTCTTTCTGGCCAAGCTGGCTGGGAGATTCTGGCAGCTGTAGACCACAAGACTCCAAGCTCTGATTCTTTTTTTTTTAGGGTGGTGGTAGTAGAAAGGATTAAAACCCAATATATATCTCCCAAGTTGGAAGTGTGGCCTGTATCTGGCCAAGTGCCTCTGTGTCTACCAGACTCTTACTGTGCAGCTATTTTGATGAATTTGCGGAGCAGTTGGGCTCTCTTGACAACATCTGGGCAAAGGCAGAGCTCGGTGGTGACCCAGAACTGCAGCTCATTGAAACGACGGAGGAAGCGTTCCAGGTTGGCCGTGGTTGTGCCAGGAAACTTCTGTGGCCCAAAAATGTAATAGATCAGCTCCACCTTAAAAAACAAGCACAACAGTTGAAATGACCAGAACTCTCTGCTTCGGTGCCAAGCTTCTGTGAATAAATGCTGGCAAAATTAGGAGTGGGGATAACAATATACTCAAAAACTCAGGTTGAAATTATATTTTAACACAGTACACATTGGAGGAAGATGGAATAACCTAAGGGATAAGAACATATAAGTCTCATAGCAGGAGCTTTTCATGCCTTCCACTGTTCAGAAATTAGTACACTGTGCTTAATTATTGGGTTTTGGAAAGCAAGCATAGACTTCCAAGCACAATTGCTTTAGTCACGAAGGGCTGCTACAGCCACTAAGCAGATCTGAGCTTCCAATGGTGTATAATGTATCATTACATTTGGTGTGTAATGCCCCATATTCCACAGATTGGGGCTATAAATGAATATCCTTACCTGATGGATGCTTTTGAAGAGGTTCCAGTCATGCTCTGTAAGTTGACTGGCCAAGTCCTTGGAACTGATGAAATCCAAACTTTCTGATGACCCTACCGTGGGACCCAGCTGCTCAGGGTGAGGGGTCTAGGCAAAAAAGCAGAGCAGAATAATGCTGATTGAACCAGAGAAGTGTGAACCTCTTAACAGAGCCCCCCCCCCTTGCCAGCCTGAAACATAACCCCAGTTCATCGCTGGTTACAGCTGCCGTTGCCCCACCAAACACAAGCCACATGCTTACACTGCATGGATACTTTTAACAGTGTTAAAGATTTTTAACAGTATTAAACATTTTTAACAGTGTTAGTTGTGCACTTCCTGCTTGCAAGGAGTTCTGGAATGACAACTGTGCCTTCCTTACTAGAGCATTCAGGAAGACCCTCAAATATTTTGCAGAAAGTCATTCTAGCTAAAACAGGCTCAAGCTCATTTCCATTTGGCTCCTGTTTGCCTAGCAGGGCAAACTTTCCAGCCCTGCTGAAAGAGCATCTCTCTCCTTGAAGGCTCTTTCCTCAACAATCACCACCAGCCATTCCAGGATATCCCAGAAGAGGAAAATTGATCCAAGAGTCTGTTGTTGAAGAAGAATCATGCACACAAACAGGCAAATTAGCATGTGCCTTGAATACAATCTTCTACTGGCTAATTAGCTCAGGCATTTACAACCTACAGCCCACAGCCCAGACCTGGCCCCTGACGCTCCTGGAAGTAAAATGCATTCTACGTATGCACAGAATGTTCTGCACATGTGTGACACGTGTTTTACTTCCACTTCCGGGTGGGATGAAAAACATGACCGGTTCGATCAGCTGGCCAGGAGGTGTGGTCAAGCCTGTGGCCTGAAAACATTGAGAATTCCTGAATTAGATGTTAGTTTTCAATAGAAATAAGTCACAATCATAAGGCCTGTGGAGGAGATACTTCAGAAGTTCTATCTGGAGACCAGAAGTTGAGAGGTCCTCGAAAATCTCTCTTCTACTTATCTGCAAAGGGCATAGACTTACCAAGATGTGAAGGTCCTGGATACTGACAGCAAAGAGTCTCTCATTCACCCCCAGTGATGTAAATACACCAAAGGCTTCTGGAGACAATACCTGTTTATCTACCAGAGAGAAAGAGAAAATGGAAGATTCACTGCTCTGACTTCAAAAGGCCTCATGGGAAACAGCACTGTGTTTCTCACTGTGCCAACAATGGACTTCTGCAGCATCTGATTGCTAATCCCAAAGAGAGGGAATGTGTGTTTGCTTATTTATTTATTTAACTTAAATGCCAACCAATTCGTGCAAACACTGGTCTGGGTGGCTCACAACTTTAAATAAACATAACATAAATAGAAACAGATTATATAATTCGATCAGATACAGTTGACTAAATCAAATAAGAACAAAATACTTACCTAGATGACAGTCAATAGATGACAGACAATAAAGTTTACTCATTTATCAAGCACCAATAAGCCAATACAGTATTGCAAAATCACTGCTCACTAAATGTAATGAGGACTTCTACAATTGTGTAATCAATTTGCTAATGAGGGAAATGCTTGTTTGAATAGGAATGTTTTTAGTTGTTTCCAAAAAACTATTAGGAAGGAAGCAGAACTAATTTCCTCTGGCAATATTTCGTCCTGTAATAGTTAGAATCCCATCATCCTTCACCATTGGGCATATTGATGGGGACTGATGAGAATTCAACTTTATGTGAAAACCCAGAGAAAGAAAGAAAGAAAGAAAGAAAGAAAGAAAGAAAGAAAGAAAGAAAGAAAGAAAGAAAGAAAGAAAGAAAGAAAGAAAGAAAGAAAGAAAGAAAGAAAGAAAGAAAGAAAAATCAAACAAGCAAACAAGAAATTATGGAATCATATAAATAAACAAACATAGAACTGTGGTCTTGCCCTGATCCTCACGCATGGATGACTATGGTTTTCTGCTTGTTTGTTTATTCACCAATAATCAGAAGTGTGCGCAAGTGAACCTAGTGCTGCTGAGCCATCAGTTTTGCCCCCTGCTAATGTGTTTAATGCAGGGTCTCTCTCTCTATAAAAAACCTAACAGAAAATGAAAAACTATTGATTTTTTCCTAATAATTTTTGAATAAGAAATACATTTCTTCAAATATGGAACTAGCCAATCAGCACTGTACTTCTACTGTACTTTGGCTGTAATTTTCATTTTTTTAAAACCGGTGTGGCCCTAGAACTGAAAAGAGGCAATCAACCCATAGTTAGTGTAACGTTGTGTTGGGCCCTTGGGGAATGTGGCACAGCTGGCAACAAAAATCTCTTCGTCCCTGGGCAGGAAAGACATCAAAGGCGGATTTTATTCCCAGGTGGTGGAGAAGAAGCAATTAAAAAAAAAAAACAACTGACAGAGCCAGCTGCAAATGCTGCTTTTGCTACTGCTCCTGGCACCCATCCTTTTGACTCTCCCCAATTCTACTGGCATCCACAAAAAGCAATGCTTCCATGCGCTTGTGCAAAGAAAGAGAGAGAAAGAAAGAGAAAGAAAAAGGAAGGGAGAGAGAAAGAGAGGAAGGAAGAGAGAAAAACAAAGAAGGAAGGAAGGAAGGAAGGAAGGAAGGAAGGAAGGAAGGAAAGAAAGAAAGAAAGAAAGAAAGAAAGAAAGAAAGAAAGAAAGAAAGAAAGAAAGAAAGAAAGAAAGAAAGAAAGAAAGAAAGAAAGGGTGTTCCTTCTCTTGTGATTATTATCAATTTGCCTGACATACCAATTTTTGACAGCAGAACAAACACAGTGAGAATATTTCCATGGCCATTGCTGTAAAAAAGAAAATATTCCATCACGCAATGCATGCTTTCAGCCTTGGCTACCACAGTCACTTGGAAGGACTGCCATGAGCTGTCATTCCCTCCTACATCTCCTTGTCCTCCCCAGAGAGAAAAGGGGTGAGGTGGGGGAAAGCAGCACTCACCTCCGGACGAATTGACCTTGACCAGGAGCCAGTCTTTGTCCCAGCCGTGGCTCTCGGCCAATGATGCAAGGACTTTCTGCACTGTCGCGTCTACTGGCAGCAAAGTGGTGAGGCAGGAATGGTTGGGCCTATATATGTCATAGGGGACTAGAGAAGAAAAAGGGAAGAAGGGAAGAAAGGGATATTAGCAAGAGAGCTACCGTAAAGCACATGGTTTTCATACACATAAAGTCTCTAGGTCAGTCCCTCATTCTGCCAAATTTTTACTTCTTCACAACCTGATTTTTAAATTTGTATCCTAGATACAAGCTTCAAAGCCGGGGTTGTATTTAATTTAATCCCTTCATCAAAGATATGTTGTATTGTGAGTCTTTTTGATGGAGGAGCAGAATACATTTGCTTCCAATACACCATTCGGAATAATTATAACACAGCTGTGCAATAAATGATCCACCAACTCAATCATCATTCTCCAGCTTTGTGTTATAACCAACCAAGGAGCCAACACCATGGAATGAATGGTGTTAAGTTCCATTGATTCAGTGGGTCTACTCTAGAAAGAAAAAAAGACAACTGGGTTTGACCAAGGAATGTGAAAAACACTTCCTTCTAGATATTACTTGGTTACAACTCCCATTGGCCTGGGACAGTATATTACATGGTGAATATGGCTGGGAGTTATAGACCTACAACATCTGGAGGGCTGCTCTTTGCCAATGTCCTTCAAAGGGCTTAAACCCCCTACAGTGGTCATGATCTCAAAATCATCCAGACTACAGGATTTGAATCAAAAGTATGGCAGATAGGCTTAGTACACGAGCTGTGAAATAACAATAAAATTTACTTTTGTTCTTGGCTCGGATGGTGTAGCTGTTATTCAGAAACGGTTCCTCTTGGTTGGCAAACCAATCCACCACATTTCGTGCCTGGGAATAAAAAAAGGGAAAAAGGAAAGGAGACATGCTTATGGGAAAAGAGAGAGAAATGCGAGTTTCTAGTTCTGAGTTTCGAGTTTCTAGTTTTGAGCACAGAAGAATAGACACCTTTGAAATGTGGTGTTGGAGGAGAATCCTCTGGACAGTGAGGAGAACAAATAGGTCAGTCTTAGAAGAAATCAACCCTGACTGCTCCTTAGAATGTCAAATTGTAAAGATGAAGCTAAAGTACTTTGGACATCAAATGAGAAGAGAAGATTCACTTGAGAAGGCCTTGATGCTGGGAAAGGTGGAGGGCAAAAGAAGAAGGGGGTGGCCCACAATGAGATAGCTAGATGGTATTGTAGACGCAATGGACACAGAGCTGGGCAGGTTGAGGAGGATGGCGGAAGACAGCGATGACTGGAGAGCAATGGGTTGGAATCAACTGTGCAACTGAGCAACAACAAAAGTTCTTCAAAGGTGGGCTTGCAAAGTTCTGAACAATGCCTGGAAAAATACCAGATGTTAGTGTGATGGTACATAAATCAGGATTTCTAGTGACATGGGGAGTTTTTATGTGTGCGTCCCCATTAATGAGGGAAAGCAGATTGGTTACAACTCCAATTAGCCTTGGACGGTAAAGATGGCTGGGAGTTATAGACCCTTACTTATAGAGTTATAGATCCTTACTTCAAAGACTAAGGATCTATGTGAAATTTCGTCCTTTATCTCTGCAACTATCTCAGATTCCAGGACTGAGATCTCCTTCAGATATAGTTTGGGATGCCTTGATGCACAATTTTGAAACTGACAGTGGAAGTCGCACAAATACACAGAGACTCAGTAGTATAACAGACTATCAATTCTTGGATGTCACACAAGTTTGCCAGGCTCTGAGCTGGTAAATGTCTCGCATCTTACAACAAAACAAAAGTGCAGTAAAACCCCTACTTACATAAAAAGTCTGTTCCGTAGGCTTTTATGTAAATCAGTTTTTTACTTAACCTGAAGCAAACCCATAGGAAAAATGATTTTTTTCCTTAACTCGAAGCAAACCCATAGGAAAATGATATTTATGTAAATCGAAGCAACCCCATAAGAAAAACATTTTTTATGTAACTCAGAGAAAACCCATAGGAATTTGTGTTATGTAATTCGGGACATTTATGTAAATCGGGACATGGTTTTAGTACAAAAATCATTATGTAAGTCGGATTTTATGTAACTCAAGGCATATGTAAGTCGGGGTTTTACTGTAAACAAAACAAAAGACAAAAATGTTGTGCCACCATAAAGGCTAACTCCTCTATTTTAATGTGAGCTATTGTGTTAATCTATACAAACAGAAACAAAAGTAAAAAGAAAATGAATAGAGACAAAAAAATGTTATGGCACCCTTAGTGCCACAACATTTTTTTGTCTCTATTCATTTTCTTTTTACTTTTGTTTCTTGTTTGTACAGACTAACACAATAACCAATTTTTCAGAGTGGTAGCTAAGTAAACTGCAAGATTTCCTTTAGGATGGAGGTCTATTTATATTTATTTATTTATATTTCATACTTGCTAACCCGCCCCAATCGGGCAAGCCCGACTCTGGGCGGCTTACAACCCAAGTTAAAACACATCAATAAAAAAATTTAAAAATTCATAGACTACAACCAAGGAACCACTGAAGAGAAAACTGCCTCACATACTCTCCAGCCCAGCCTCTCAGGGAGGAAGAGAGGAATTGTAGAACTTCTAATATAGACTAATTATTTACCTGAGGTTTCGGTGATGCACAGTGGTTGCCATTTTCTAACCTGTCAAGGGAAGGAATTTAAAAAAACACACACAATCAGACAGTTTCCCTTGTACCAAAGTATACAAGGGACACAGATCTGAAGCAGAGTAGCAGTTATCAAATCACAAAGACAAATGAAATGGGAAGATATCTGGAACAACCTCGGGATCTTCCAGATGTCATATCCCCTTCAATATAACTGAGATAAGCTGAACTATGGATGGCTGAGAGTTGGCCAATGGAACACAGATCTTCTTTAGAAGAACCCCTCACACCTTACATCATAATACATCTCATCCTTCAGAAAATAAGTGGTTCCTCATATCTACACAATTATAGAAAGGTCCAGTGATTTATATCCCAATGGGGCAGATGCTTGCTAAATTATCTTTAAAGGTTCTTCACCTACACAAATTTGGCACTGGTTCACTAAATTCACCTGTCAAATTTTCCCATCTCATGCAAAGAAACTGGGGGAGGGGGAGATAATGTAATTATGTTCTACGTTGCGTATATTGTTGGGAAGACATGTGGTGAAACCTTCATAGGAAGACAAAAACAGCTGCAACTTCCCACTACACAGACCAGGGTGGGGAAGCTTTGTGCCTCCAGAGATCTTGGACTGCAGCTCACTGTCACTTAGGATTGACAATCATGGTGGGAGCTTCTGGATGAAAATATCTGGAAGGGAAAAGTTTCACTATTCTTGACCCAAATAACCAGTTATTATAAGGGAGAGCTTGTGACAGCAAAAGGATGTGTCAACCAAGGTATTCGGTCTATGAAATTTTATGCTGCTGTTTCTTTTATGCCCAGATCAAACTTTAAATTGTCAAAATGAAGTCACCTTCTTGGCTTTGTATTTGACCATATTTAAATCTTTATTGGTACATGTTTCTAGTAGTAATCGGCAGACCAGTAAATGAGCCGGATTCTTTATCTCTTCACAGTCACACAGTGTGTGTTGTTATCCACCAGCCGCCTCCACTTGAGCATGTTGGTCTTGCATTTAGGGACTCCAACCCTCTGCCTATTCATAGACCTCCAAGTGACGTAGGGGAGGTTGAATTCCTCAGCCATATTCTCCTGTAATGGAGCTCCTTAGTCCATCTTCTAATTTGGTTTTGCTACCATTATTTTCTCCTGCCAATCTAGCAGTTTGAAAGCAAGAAATTGCAAGTAAATAGGTACCGCTTTGGCGGGAAAGGTAACAGCATTCTGTGTGTTCCAGCTTCTAGTCATGTGTGCCATATGACCATGGAAACATCTTCAGACACAGATGGCACAGGGTCTTTGGTTATAAACAGAGATAAGCACCATACCTTGGAGTCAGACAGAACTGGTTTTCAAGCAAGGGAGACCTTTACTATTATTTTAATGCTAAAATAAATACATTAATTTTTATGGGGCTTCACCCTGTTTTAACCAGAAGCCTCTTGCAAAATTGCATAATAGGAATCATGCTAGTGGTTTTTTCAGTTAGCCAGCCATCTATCACACACAAATGCAACAAAGTGTGGCATCGATTTCTAGGCCTGTTCGTGTCTAAACATATGGCAAACAAACCAACTATGTGCAACAGTTATGCAACATCAGACTACTACCTATGCAATCTCTACAGAATTCATTGTTAATTATTGTTGCAATAATTAACAATGGAAGAAGGCAAAAAGTAGATTAGAATCTGCTGACAGCAAGCCCTCCTGAGAATCTGGGTGGCTTGCAGCAGCTCTGCAAAAGTTTCTGGTTGCCAACTGTTTAGGAACAGCAACAATTAATATTCTCTCTCTGCTTCTCCTTCTGCCAAAACAAATGTAAATAAATAAATAAAATAAAACTGGAATGGAGCAGGCAGGAGAAAACATGATGAAAGTCTAAAAGTTCATCTCCCATTGATGGAGCTTGAGGAACTCATGTTTAAAAGTCAAAGTTAAAATGTTTATTCCTCAATCAACAGATCATATTATATTTTAAAATAGTATTAGTAAAATTTTAAAATAAATAATCACATGATTATAACATCAAAACTATTTTAAAACACTTCATGCTTAGGATATCCAACAATCAATAGTATGTAGAAAAATAGCATAAACATATAATAATATGAACTACAGTAAGTGACCAATTGTGACTTAGGGTGGTTGGGATTGTGAACCCTGATTTAGTTGTTAAGCGAGTTTTTTGTTGGTTTTAGTTGTTAAGTGAAGCGACCATTCAGAGAAAATTCTGCTCTTTAAGCGAGTCACTCTTTAAGCGAGGTGCTCTTTATGTGAGGTTTTACTTGTATAAATATCTAATCTTTATCCAATTAAACTACAGGAGACTTTGACAATATGATAAGTAGCTTGCGATCATGACCCTGAATAATAATTCAAACAAATATTTTGCATTTATACCTCACCCTTTTTTTATGATTTAAGTATAATAATTTTTATCTATATGTCTAAAAAAAAAGAATCTACAGTCAAACCTTGCATAAAGAGCATCTCACTTAAAGAGCAGAATTTTCTCTGAATGGTCGCTTCACTTAACAAATAAAACCAACAAAAACTCACTTAACAAATAAATTAGGGTTCGCAATCCTCCCCACCAGAAGTCACAATTGGGCACTTACAATGGTGTTTCGCTTAAAGAGCAAACTCGCTTAAAGAGCAATCCTGCGGAACACATTATGCTCTTTAAGCAAAGTACAACTGCACAAGCCTGAAGTTTCCCCGTCCCTTTCTAGACTACATGCATGGATAGGCAGGAAACTCACTGGAAGGTAGAATCATTCCTTCAATATCTCACATGCATCACAATCTGTAATGGAAGTTTGTATTGTTGTGTGATTTTTATGGCACACCTCAAAAACAACAGGTGGAGATAATGCACAGCCTGATCATTCTCTTAACACAGTTCAAAGTAGTGTAGAAAACTCACACTCGGTTTCTCCGTCGTTCCTGCATCTGTTCTCTGAGGAGTGGGGCTATGACAGGATCCTGGGCGGCATACTCAGAAATGCTCTAGAAGAGAAGAGCCAGAACAGATCAGCAGAAGCAGACGGCTTTGGGTTGGGTCGGATTTGTGCAAGAACACAGTTCAGCCCTTCTTGCTCCAAGAGAACATCAAAGGAAAGAAATCCAGGTTATTATTTCTGAAGTGTTGGGGGTGGGAGGGGAGCAAAACCCAGATGAAAGAACCACTTCTCTCCCCGCCCCCGCAAAAAATACACAATATAACAATCCTACTAATAAAAGAACTAACTATAAATCCAACCATAATAACAATTTAAAATAAACAAAACATATAAAGAAAAATACAATAAAAATAACCAAAATATCATTACATCAACAAATATGCACACCCATCACCAAAAGGTCAATGATTTTTCTTCCCCTTGTTATCTGAGCAAAACTTTCTCTTTCATGTCCTTATCTCCTATTTCCAAAAAGTTATATATTCCTGAGTGGTCTAACTAGGCAGTGTTGCCCATCTCTGCCAATGACTAAATCTCACCAAAGCATCCTCTGCCGGATCCCTTGAACAAGATGAAAGCAGAGGGCACACGTCATGGTCCATCTAGCCAGTGGGTGACATGGAGCAGGAGCTGCACTGGCTGCCTATATGTCTCTGGGTGCAATTCAAGGTACTGGTTGTCACTTTTAAAGCCCTTCATGGTAGCAGGCCAGGATACCTCAGGGACCACATCGTCCCTAGGACATTGACCCGTCCCACGAGAGCAAACCAAGAGGGCACCCTTCAGGTATCATCTGTTGAGGTTGTGAGCCTCTCCAGCACGAGGGAAAGGGCCTTCTCGGTCATAGGCCCCACACTATGGAACCTCCTCCTAGTAAAACTACACCACCAGTCCCAGTTGCTACCATTTAGGAAAGAATTGAAGACGTGGTTGGCAAAATGGGTCTGGGGGCCGGGATTTTCAACTAGCTCCCCCTTTCTGGTTCGTCTGAGGTTCCCCCCTCCTGTAATTAATTTTTTAATGTTAAGGTTTTATAGATTTTATATTTGTTTTTAGATAGTAAATGGCACAGAGGGAGGTACTATTGCTATGTTTTTAAGGGTTTTTAAAATTGTTTTATATTGGTTTTAACTTGTGTACACCGCCCAGAGTCCTTTGAATAGGGCGGTATATAAATCTATTAAATTAAATTAAATTAATATCCAAATGGCTAAAAACTGCATGCAGATGGACTTGATTTCTCAGGTCTGTTTGCACGTGTGGAATGTCATCATGGCGATGTCTACCAAAGCATGGACTCCTCACAGAAATAACAACACTAAAGTATATATTCTTGTCCTGGTTTTACCCCTTTAGTTTAACATGTGGTTATCTCCCCAAATCTCTTTAAAATCATTTTTCTTTATCAACCCCTTCTTTAACTTTAATTCACGAGTCAATTTATCATTTAGAGCTATATTCCATAATTCCTTATACCAATCCTCCAATACAAGTTTGCTATATATTTTCCAATTTCTAGCCATTAACAACCTTGTCACTGTTACCACTTCTTCTGCCTTGTGCCTTTGACTGACCACTTCTTTCACAGGGGAACCAAGCAAATCAAATGCCTGCTGGATAGATCTTGATTACTCATCAAAATACTTCAGTAGATTCCCACAAGCTGTATGAGTGAAAAGTTTAGCTGCTAAGCAAACTGCTGCAAAAACCACAGGCAACAGCAGTATAGAGTGGTGCCCAAATTGTAGCCTTAAAATCATTTTTTTTAATCAATCCCTTCTTTAACTTTATGAACAAGTATGGACAACACCAGCCTTTTAATCCCATGCTATTATATTGTCAGTGTTAGAGCTCAGCCCTTAAGAGACTGGGTGGGGAACCTGCAGTTCTTAGCTTATATATAGCCTTGGTTTGATATCACACAAAACTTGGGCTGACTTCAAATTTATTTTAGATTTATTTATTTAGATTTATATCACCGCCCACTCACCATGGCGACTCAGGGCGGCTTACAATCAGCAAAGCAACACAGCACCAAAAAAAATATTAATACATTTTTCTAAATCAATAAATCAAGTTAAATTTTTATGGGGTGGTTGTACCAGTTCCTCACCCGGAGAGTTCCAGGGCTGAGGAGGGATTCAAATTTAGGAATCCTGAAGCCTATTCCATCACACTGAGAACATCCCTCTGACATATAGGGCTAAATTTAGTACTGAAGGATGAAAAGAACTCCTGCCTATTGAGCTATGAAGGCAATAAACATTAATTTTGAAAAATCAAAAGATGTATCGTTGAAGAACTAAATTCTATTTTGTCAAACAGTTCCCATACTACAACTCAATATAATAAAGCTGAGGCAGTTTTACCATACCAATCATGATTTTACATTTTAGCCTATGCATGAATGGTAAGGAATGAACTTTAGATTCAACATAGAAATATCTGAAATTCACCAAAGCCAAGAAAAGAAGTTGCTTTTTGGCAGAGAAAAATGAGATATACACTGGAAAAAAAATATGTGATCTAGCTAGCTGCATAGTTCACAGCAGCTGGGAAATAGATTTTCCTCAGAGCAGACTATCACTGCAAACTCTCCCTGTAGTAATGCAAACAATCTGAAGGTGGTTTGGTCTTATAAGAGCAACAAAGACACATGAAGTTTACAAAATACCTGCTCCTCATTTCTTCCTGATCCAGCTGCCTGCATTTTTGGATTCTTGTTGCCCCTCAGGTGTTCCTTCTGCATGGTTTGTTCACCGATCCCAAAGGCTCTTACCTGCAGGAAAGTCATCACACTGGACTCTGCTTGCAAGAGGCGCCCATACAGCAACACCCACTGATTCACCAGCCACAGGATCTTCTGCCTCTTGCTCAGGATATAAGCAGCCTTGTCCTGCTCAGTGCCTTCAGACGTTTCAGAATGGAAGGTGGGCAGGAGTCAAGGAGACCAAGAGGCACAAGGAGGCCATGCACATAGAGGACCCACAGACCCTGACAGCATGCAGAGGCAGGGCAAGGACTGGTGTTTTCATTTCCAGCCATACCCAGCCAGCTATTATACAAAATTGTAGGCACTGGATGTGATCTGGAAAGAACTGTCAGCTGTAGATTAGTTTAACAAGGCTGTAATCCTAGACAGTACTAGGATTAAGGTAAGATTGTGATTTATGGCAAGACTACCAGGGTTTCCTAGGCCTAAAGTGCTCAGCAGGATTTTACTCTTCCCTCCCCCTGGCCCCAGGGGTGGCCAACCTTGGTGCTCCAAGTGTTCTTGAACTTCAATTCCCAGAAGCCCAAGTCAGCACACCTGTTGATTAGGGCTTCTGGGAATTAAAGTTCAAGAACGCCTGGAGTGCCAAGGTTGACCACCCCTGCTCTAGGGTTACACAACTTGCTCAAGCAGGAATGGCAACCACATCTGCTCTAAGCCTCTGCGGGCCTGCACTTCAACCCACTGAGCTGTATCAGCTCTCATCCACATGTGGGTTGTCACAAGCATCACATGAGAGAGATTTTCTTTAAAAAAAATTTGCAATTTAACTGGGGACATTGGGAGACTAACCATCAGTTAAAAGGTATCTCTAGACTGCTGTGACAAGACTAGATTTGATTTTAAAAAATACAAGGTAAGTGGGGATGAATGCAGGAAGCAAAGACTGGACATCCTTCTAGCACAAAGGTGAACAAAACACACAGAGCTCCTGGGCCACACCTGGCCCTTAATGTTGTGTCCCTCATTCCTTGATATTTACCAATCCAGAGACAACCTGGTTATGGGGTCTTTGTGGCACAGTGGCGGAACTCCTGCGCCAAATGCAGTTGTTGTGATTTCAATCCTGATGGGGATCAAGTTCAGGGATCAAGGCTGACTCAGCCTTCCAGCCTTCCAAGGTCAGTAAAATGGGTACTTGGCATGTTGGAAGGCAAAAATACTAATTACCTTGTGAACCACCCAGAGAGTGCACTAAGAACTACGGGGCGGGATATAAGTGTAATTGTAATTGCTATCACACTTAAGGCATTATGGTGACCCTGGTCTGCTACAGCAACCTTCTAAGAAAACCTTTTGCTTACTAGAGCCCTTAATGCAGGCTTCATGGGAGATACAACCAATGAAGGATATTGCTGGAGGAGAGTTTTGCAGAGCTGTGGTGTAGACATGAACACGTGGTGTGTCAGGAGAAAATCTCCAAGGAAGGTGTCTGCAAGAAAGAGCAGACAAGTCATTGTGCGATGCGAGACATGAGATGAGATCCTGGGTCTACCACCAGCAAGCAGGAGCAGAGAAGGTCACTCTTTGACCTGACTTGAATTGCCATAGGTGCATCAGTGTACACATGCTGCTAGCACTAAAGGGTATCTCCCTTTCTCCTTTCTGGCGAGCAGCAAGCAACGCCAGCACCAAGGAAGATGAAAGCAAAATCGCCTCTTCAATCAAATGATGATGATGATGAAAGGTCCTTGGCATCCCAAGGACACACAGTTTAACAAAGGCCTGTCTTGTATTAAGGCCTATCTTTGCCAAGCTTGCTGCTCAGAACAGAGAAACAATTAAAAAAAACAGGGAAGCAGTAAAAGAAGAAGACAGAAACCTCCAATATTCTACCTTTTTCTTACCAGTATTAACAAGGAAAATAGTACCGTATTTGCCGGCGTATAAGATGACTGGGTGTATAAGACAACCCCCCAACATTTCCACTCAAAATAGTTTGTTTATACTCGCCGTACAAGACTACCCCCTCTTCCACACACCTTCCTGTGACCGGCACTAGTGCGCAAGTGCGAGCTCTGCGTAGACAAGGGGCGGGGCGGAGCGCCGCTGCTTCCCATCCAGCAGAACGGGCCGGTCATGCTGAAAAGGCTGGCACCCCTGTCTCACTGCTGATGCTCGCCGCAGCCACGCTGATGACCCGCCGCGGCCGCACTGGATACCGCGTGATACTGGATGGTATGTAGAATGAGGTGAGCGAGCATCAGGAGGCCACTATGGGCAGCTATGTCTATCCCAACTGAAGTGCACCTGACGTATAAGATAACCCCCCACTTGGATGCATGTTTTTCAGGGGGGGGGGGGAGAAAGTCATCTTATACGCCGGAAAATACGGTATTTGTTATTCATTGATAATTAATAAATATGTAGTCAATAGGCTAATACAAAAAAATGTTGTTTAAAATGATATTATTCAAAATTGCCATTCCCCTAAATTTCCCCAAACTAAATTTTATATAATAATGAGTACTCATAAAGCAAAAACTTTTAGATCTACAGTTCTCTAATGAGATTAAATAGTAAACATGTTTCCTTGTTATTCAAAAAAGTAACACACTGTCCAAAATCCTGTCACTTAACATAGTAAGAATAGGCCCACTGAATCAATGAGGATTTAATGAGTCAACTCTCCCATATGCTCAATTAATTAAAATGGGACTAGCTTAACTGCAATTTATTATTCTAAGACAGGCACATTTGAGCCAATGGAACTTATAGAGGAGTTGACTCATTAAATCCCCATTGATTCAAAGGGCCTACTTTAGTGCAATTTGCTATGATTATGTGTGCAATTTACGCCATGACTTTTAGCTTGTTACTTCCAAGCTCTGCTGCTGCTCCAGTTTCATAGCAACAAGACTATTATTGAGTTGATTATGGCCCTAGAGCGTCTCTCTTGATGCCAACAGGTTACATGTTAATATGTGACCTCAACTCACCTGCTGGGTCATACAATGTAGACTCTGGACGCAGGACTTCCAGCAAATAATGAAGTATTTTTTCAGGGGTCCCAGCCATTACGGAGTACCTGAAGGAAAAGAAATTGGCTGGTCTCAGAATGAATGACTGGCAAATGTAAGCAAAGCCCGCAAAATGCACTTGATCATCCACCTCAAGATGATTTTGACAGCCACTCCCTTTGATCAATTAGCATACAATTACACTGATGACAATCACTGCATAATAACAGGTCTGAAGCTTGCCCTTGCTACTCAAGCAGTTACACAAGATCTGACATATGAATTTTCTGCTGACAGTCACTGTCTCAAGACAATGGGAATATACTCCTGAGCAAAGTAAGTATACAGAAAAACAACTCTATTATTCTAGACTAGAACTTGTTTCTACAACTGTGGCCATTTAAGAGGTATTTTCCTGAAATTCAAGAAGGCAGATGTGACATTTTTGCTTGGATTCTATTTCACAACACCTGAATAAAAACCCACCATCACCACTGCTACAAGATGTTTTGTAGCTGTGGCTTAGTGTTTAAGATGCTGAAATTGACGACTGGAAGGTTGGCAGGTTAAAATTCCAAGACCTGAGTGCTACACTGAGTGAGCTGCTGTTGCCTGTCCCAGCTCCTGCCAAGAAAGCAAGAAATTCCAAGTAGATAAATAAGTAGCAGCATTTTGTGCCCTCCGGTGTCTAGTCATGCCTATCACATGACCAAGGAAACATCTGCCAAAGCAGACAGCGTTGGCTCTTGTAAACAGAGATGAGCACTGAACCCTGGAGTCAGATACGACTGACTTTTGAGCCATTACCTATATAAGGCACATGCAAAAGTACTTCTGCAAAGAAATAGATTTTTTTTCCTTGTGTTTTTCCCCCCTCTTGCAAAAGACACGAGAGACAAAAAAAGGACCAGCCTGTGGAGGCAACAGAGAGAAGAGAGTCTTGTCCCTAAGAGTGGAGAGGAATATGTGCAGGTGAAAGACTGCTGTACCTACTGCTCCCTGGAGTCCCAAGATGATGATTAGAGCTGCTGCCTTGCAAATTCTTCTCCAAAACAAGTACCACCTTCCCATGTTCCTTCAGCCGCAGGGTATTGGCTTCAACATCCTAGGAAGGGAAGCAAAAGCAGGTGAGATGGGTGGTATCATCCATCACACATTGTGCAAACCTACTAAAGTTGTCCAATGGCCGCTGACACAATGAAGAGATTCAAGCTGGCTCAAGCTTATTTTATTCTTATTTAATTTGCAGCACTTATGGCTGCTTTTGTCCCAACGAGGGGGACTCATTATAGAAGTCTGATTGTGGCAGATTTCCTCTTGAAATAGAAACCAGCCTTCGTTAGATGTGACATAAGCAGTAATTCTCGTACATCTTCCTTTGCCTGGCAGTTTTTGTGCTAGGATTAGTTGGAGCACCCCATCTCCTAAGGGAAGGATAAGCTGGTTCTCCAAATAAGTAAAAAGAAGAGCTTGAGGGAGAGAAGAAATGAATGTTTCCAGAGACATCACTGGGGAAATCTGGAGAACAGGCTGGAAGCTCCACATTTTCTATCTGTCTCTTGATCTTACAGAGCTCTCAAGGACACTAAAATCTGAGATATGCTTCTTTTGTCATATCAAAATCACACCATGTTCCCTGCCTGAAACGTAACACTGCAGGCCTGTTACAAGTGGAGAATGGTTCAGTAATGGATGGCACAGAGTAGCTATGTGCCTAAAGTGAATATAACAGAGAGATTGAACTGTTAAAGTAATTTGAGCTTTCCACTCCTGTTCACCACACCCTACTTTCATGTGAGATAGACTAATATTAATTAAAATGGGACTAACTTAACTGCAATCTATTATTCTAAATCACTGCCATCCTTTCTTTACAGAATTCTCTATTTGAAATTCTCCCCTTAGCATGCAGCAAGCTAGAATAGCAACCCAAGGAACTTTTTTTGATCCACAGTGGAGTTCTGATTATAAAATAAAAACATTTGTTTTATTGAAAGATGGCTTCCTTACTCCTTAATGAGGATCACAGGCAAAGAAGTCTGCAGGTTTTTCATTTCAAGCCCACCTTTAAGATCCGGTTGAAGTCCCGTTTGTCCACGCGCAGAAAGTGGCAGTTGTCTTCACGAAGGATGATGGTGGCTGCACGGGGGGCATCGTTCACCAGCGCCAACTGCCCAAAGTCATCACCCTCATGCAGTGTGGCAACCATGCCCTGGAAAGCAAGGAAATATAAAGGTCAAGTTCAAGGTCGTCCTTGCTTGAAAGTCAATCGTATATGACTCTAGGGATCAGTGCTCATCTCCATTTATAGCCAAACAACCAGCACTGTCTGCATCTGCAGGCGTTTCCATGGACATGTGGCAGGGATGACTAGATTCTGGAGCGCATGAAACACTGGTACCTTTCCTGCCTAAGTGGTACCTATTTATCTACTTGCAATTTTTTGCTTTCAGCTCAACTCTATCACTAATCTTGCTTTCCTGGGAGCTGGGACAGACAGGTGCTCATTTCATCTCATAGCACTTTGGGCTCAAACTGCTATGAGGCTCAACATCTTAACCACCAAGCAGTTATTGCTCAAAAAGTCTGGCCACACATTCCACTGGAGGAGGAGGGGTCTGGATAGTATCATCACTTGAACACCACATGTTCATTCTTCCATTTGCAATATACACATACAGTGGAACCTCATACAACAAGCGCCCCGTATAGCAACGAAATCGCATAAAATTAGGTTTTGGGGGGAAATGGCATCCCACAAAACAATATTCTCTATGGAAGAGAATTGTACAACAATTTTTCAATTGGAAAAGCCATTTAGCAAAAAAAAAAAAAATCATTGTACGATGCATCCCATAGGGAAAATTGCTATACGATGCATGCATCATATAGTAATTGTTTCGTACAACAAGAAGCCCGGTGGAATGGATTAAAATTGTTGTATGAGGTACCACTGTACTTACAATGGATTTCTTTTTTCCTTTTAGAATCTGATAGGAGGATATGGGGGAAAACGAGGGAAACACAACCTGGGAAATTGGAGGGGAGAATGGTAGATGGGGGTAAAAGACAAATAATGTAATCCCATTGATTTTTTTTTCTGAAAACATGCTTCATCATACTTCACTCCTGCCAATATCAGCCAGCAAACAGATCTCCCCGGTATCTTACGATGCTTGCTGCACTGTGTCGTTTTATCAGTGCATCATGTAGTTTTAATGTGCAGATAGAGAGACACACATCCAGCTGGTGAGTAAAAGGTTTACAGTGATGTTAGGAAGCAGTCTTATTGAGTATCTGTCAGCTGCTAGTTTTAGATTCTGTGGTGTTCCAGATGATAGCCTTGACAGTTCAGCAGACTGCTCAGAAAAATTCAGCTCATCCTGATCAAACAAGGCTTATTCTGCTTATTTCACTAGATTTAGACATGTAAGACTAAGGTTAAAACTCAGAGACTATTTCATTGTCATTATACATGTGATAATACAACCTCACTAATGCTTTAATTGTATATTATCATTCTGTATGATTCCATCACACCCCAAGCATCATATTAAATTATTTTGGCAAATGCCTACCTATCTTATTATAATCAAAGAAGGGAGATGGTTTTAATTATAAATATTTATTTATAATTTATTATTATCAATAAATAAATCATATGGCTCAACTCTATCACTAATCTTGTCATTTCAAAGATTTAAAAATGTCCTGTTCTTAACTGATCTTGACTGAAGTGACTGGGCATGTTTAGCCTTGAGAAAAGGATACTAAGAGGGGATATGATCACACTTTTCAAATACCTGAAAGATGGTCATAAATAGGAAGGGGAGGATCTGTGCTCAGTAATCCCAGAGTGCAGGACGTGTAACAATGGGCTCAAACTAAAGGAAGCAAGATATAGGCTGAATTTCAGGGAAAACTCCTCAACTGCTAGAGCAGTACGACATTGGAACCAACTACCTCAAGAGGAGGTGAGTGCTCCAACACTGGAAGCGTTCAAGAGAGAACTGGACAACCATATGTCAGATTGTCTTTGACTTAGATTCCTGTATTGAGAAGGGGTCAGGGTTGGACTCAATGGTCCAAAAGGCCCCTTCCAATTCCGTGATTCTATGATTTGGCATGGATCACATAGTATTTGCTTGCAACAGCTTTCAGACAGCAATAAATTTCACTTTTGGCAAACTGGAAGCAGCAGAAAATAGTCTGCAGTATGAAAAACACCCTAGTTACTGTAGTTGTGACAACAGCTATTGGAGTCCACAGGGAGCAAGGAAAGGCAGCAACCTGTCTATTCAGCACAATTCTTAGAAGCCCAGCTTGCTTTAAAGTCAGCTCCAAGCTCCTGTAGAAAATGTAGAGCCACTATTCAGTCCATCTCTAAGCAACTTACTTGGGGTACACAGAAAGAGCCTCCTCGAAGATTGAAGTATTTTTGAAACACAATCAGGAATACCCTGGTAACAGCAACCTTGGGTTGCTGGCTAATCTTTCTCACACTAGGTCAGGTGAAAGGAACTGCAGAATGAACTCACCCAAAGGTGGCTTCATTTTGGCAGTTTCAAGTCTGGATTAGATAAAGAAGAAGAAGCAATTTACTTGCTCCTGCAGTGTGTTTTGTTTTCCAACCAGCAAATTAAGTGATAGAAATGGCACACCTTCTCCCAGGAGAAGGAAATTCCTGGCTCATTTCAAACCTATTGTTTCAGTCTCCTCAAAGAGGAAATGTCTGCTAGCGTAATTTTATTTTTAAAATGGCTGTAATTAGGCAGCAGGTTCTCTCCTATCATTTTCTAAACAGTAGCAGCAAATCCAGAGGTTCATGTTCTTTTCTAACCCAAGGTCGTATTTGGCATTATTAACATCCTTTCTCTTCCTGAAAATGTAACCATTTATAGATACCTTGACAATTCTCAGGGCAATTCATCATGTATAGTTGGAGATAGTAATGTAACTAAGAGTACCGTATTCTTCATCGTTGAAATGTTTGAAGTGGTAGCAGTGTTAGTCTGTGTAAGCATATCTGAGAGTAAATAAAACAGAACAGTAAAAAAAAGACAAAAAAATGTTGTGGCACCTTAAAAATGGTGAAGTGGACTTTGTCCAGGAAAGCTCAAAATTAAATACAGGAGTTCATCTTTAAGGTGCCATAACGTTTTTGTCTTCTTCTTTTTTTGCTGTTATGTTTTATTTATTCTCAGATAAGAGTATTCTGTGCCAACATTGATCTGTTGTTATTCTGGCCGACTCCTTCTGTATTGAAATGTTTGAAGTGGTAGCCATGTTAGTCTGTGCAAGCCTATCTGAGAGTAAATGCTAATGTGATTTATGCCATTATGCAAAAAAAAAAAAGTCCCTCTACACTCTACATAGGACAATCTCTGTGCAAAAGAGTTAATCAGACATCAAGAGTGGCAATACACAGAAACCTGTGCCACGAACTTTCATTGATCATTTTCCTGATGCATGCCTGCCTGATAAAAGTGATCTTGAATCACAAAAGCTCTCACAATGATTGACTTTTTTTTTTTTGAGTGATCCAATAAAGGTATCGCCTTCCTCCTGCATTTGTTTTGTGTATGGATCACAAGGCTGTCTTTGTTTGCTTACAAAAGATATGTGTCAGAAAAGAAGGCTGAGCCTTTAGCCCTCCCTGCCTACTATTATTCAACTGTGACTGCATGTGCATCTGTATGCATAGATGTAAATCAATATCCATGCTGAGTAAGTCCAGCCCTCGAAATCTCTAACACTGGACTAACCCTTTCAAGCTAACCCTCACCATCTGAAGTCTACAAAGATAAAATGTACCCTACCTTGTCATGAGTGACAACATTAACAGATCCCTTCCAGATGATGTACCAAGAGGTGGCCTTGTCTCCTTGGCTGAACACTGTAATGAGTAAAGTCAAAGTCACAGAACATGCAGGTGAGGAAACAAATCCAAAACAGTGGAAGCAGGCAACTTCACAGAGAGAAGCCCTGAGGAGGATTGGGTCAATGAGCAGTATGAATAACAGACCTGAGAAGGGGCAATTTTTCAATGGAGCAAGACAGGTCACTGACCACAACCATTATTGGGATATAGTGATGAAAGGGGGGAGGAAGGCATCCCAAAATAAGACATTCTCTTTTCATGTTTTATGGGTGTTATTCTTCCCCCAAAAGTCACTGGGATGACACTAACAGCACACAAAATCCACCAGCAACCTCCAATGTCTGACCTGCTGCATCAGTTAATCATGAGCATAAGGTAGTGGTTGGAGAATTGGAGTGGGACTCTGGAAACTCAAGTTCAAATTAATTATCCCTTGAAGCTCATTGGTGACCTTGAGCCAGTCACTACTTCTCATCCTGACCGACCTATAGGACTCTTCAGGAGAAAAGTGGGGAGGAAAACGTGTAGACCTCCTGGAACCCCCCTCAGATTTAAAGAACCAGCCAAATTGGGAACATGCGACACAGAAAGAACCTTGGCATTCCTTCTCAAGGTGGACATGACTGTGGCCAGGCTGTCTGGAAGAGTTTGGGGGATTGTAGTCCAAAAACACAAATATGTGCTTAGGTCTAGTAACAGGTGACAGAGAATACTGTCCTCAAAGCATCTAAACATTATCCAGGCAAATACTCACACACTGTGCCAGCCTTTGTGTGGGACTCAAAGAGCACGACAGCAGCAAGTTCTCTTTTCACCTGCAGCACAGAAGAGAACATCAAATACAGTAAAACCCCAATTTACAAATGCCCCTATTTACGAATAATTCAACTTGTGAATTGGTTCTGCACTGAAACCCATGTCTCGAGTTACAAACATGCCCAATTTATGAATTAATTCTTTTTCCTGTGTTGCCTCCAATGAAGCAAAAAATGCCATTTCACCTATGGGTTTGCTTCAGGTTACATAATCTGATTCCCCAGAAAGCATTGCACCATGGGAGGTATATATGCAGCCTTTCTGAGCCCTGTAGGTGGCAGCAGAGTGTTTGGACTAATTTCTTTGTCTGGAGTTTCTGCGCAAGAATGGTGGCTTGTTGCTGTTTCTTGCTGGATTTTTCTGAGTTTTCTGTCCATTTTCAAAGCTTCTTTAACTTTTGCTTATGCATGCTTTCCTTTCAATGCTGCTGTTGTTTTGGGTGGTTTGATTGATTTTTTGAAGGTGGTGGTGGGACTGTTTTGATTTTTGGAGGGGGGACTTTTTCTTTATCCGAATGGGGATGCCTCGACTTACGAACTAATTCGAGTTACGAACAAGGCCATGGAACTGATTTTATTCATAACTCGAGGTTTTACTGTAATGTGTCTAACAATATTGCCCCTGATGTGGTTCAAAACCAGCACCTTGGAGAAGGAAGGGAACAGTTGGTCATATGATGACACTGGGTTACTGTTAAGGATTAGAGAAATGCATGGAGGGCGTATACCCTGGCTATGGGTAAAGACAGAACCCTTACGGATCCCAAGGAAACAATCAGTCCACTCCAGGTTTGCTTACAAGAGGAATGCTTGGAGAACAACTTACAACATTCAGGGGTTCTCCATAGGTTGGAAAAGGCAACAGAGTGCCCACCACAAAGGAAGTGCAAATGTACATTAACAGATCATGCAGCTTTTGTACACGTTTGCTGTTCACATCTACAGGCTGCAGCTGGTCAATAGGTTCTTGCTATATTTTACTCTAATGAGCAGCACAGACATGAGAAATACTCCTTATCCTATTTTCCCAGCATGATAAGTCAAGATATGCATGGAGGATATGAAAAACATGAACAAGCTTGTTGGGGAGGTTTGATAAGAACCCAAGTTGTCTCCCATCTGCTCGCCTTGCCAAGAACTCTTCAGGGCAACCTGATTGTTCTTTGAGCCAGCTTTGCACCAAGAGAACATTAGAGCACCTTTATAAAGCAAAAATAATGGAAGGCAGCAGATCAAAGTGGAAGACATCAAGCACAACAGAGAGCAGACTCATAAAGGACATGGTTATGAGTTGCTAGGTGGCACCCTTGATTACAACAAGCCTGCAACAGTCATGGTACAGTTGTCTATCATTTAATCTTGCTTGTGGAGTGGCACTAATGTGCACCTATGGAATGGGGAACGTTGTGACCTTCAAATGTTAATGAGCTACAGTTCCCATTATCACTTATGATCAACCATGCTGGCTAAGGCTAATATAAATGGGAGTCAAACAGCAGCTAGAGGACACTGTTCTGCCCTAACATATTGGATAGATTGAGTGCAAAGTAAGCCAAGGTTGCTTCTTTCGGTGGGCAGATTTTGAACGACTAGTCTTAGAAAGAGATGACAGATTACAGTCTCTAGCTAGGTTTGGTGAACTCATACCAATCAATAGGGGGAGGACAAGTGCTGCAAGAAGAAAAAATGTCTCCGTGATTTTTTTAAAGTATCCTGATTATTAAAAACTTCCTTTACTTAAAAAGTATACACTAGTACCTCGGATAACGATGAGACTTAGTTCCACAAGTCTCATTGTTATCCAGTTTTTAATACCTCGGATAACGTTTACCTCAGATAACACTAAAATCGCATAACGTTAAGTAATCTGGGGAGGAGAATTGGATCGAATAACATTAAGGTCCTATGGGATGGATCGGATAACAACCGCTAAACCCTGTGCGGTTACAATGTAACTCAATGGAGCTTTAACGTTATCCGATCCATCCCATAGGATTTTAACATGCATCGGATAATACTAAAAATCGGATAACACCAAGACTTGTGGAACCAAGTCTTAGCGTTATCCGAAGTATTACTGTATTTTTTTTTTTGCTGCCCAAATGGATTATATAACTACTATTGAACACCCACCATCTTAGTGGTACATTCATTATGCATCTTCTTCTTATTCTATATATAAAATTTCATTTATATGCTTATATTTGTCCCTTCTTTCCAGAACGATAAATATTCTTGTCCAGGCCTTACTCCTTTCCTCTTCACTAAAACATAGTGGACTTTCTCTTATTTTACACTCAGAGAATGCTGCAAAAACCAAACATTGTGATCTTCTAGGGCAGTGGTTCCCAACATGGGTCCCAGGCCCCACAGGGGGACTTCCATTCCCAGAAGCCTAAGTCAGTACATTGGCTGATCAGTGCTTTGGGGAATTGACTTTGGCTTCTGGGAATTGAAGTCCAAGAACCAAAGATTGGTAAACACTGCTTTATGGGGGAAATGAGTCCCCTTCTCCGCAGATGCCATTCTTCCTCCCCAGATGTCCTACAAGGATGCAAGATCTGGGCCTCTGCAGGAAACACCCTTCAAACAGCTCCTTAGAAATAAGGAACCAGTGCGCTCTCAAAAGATAAGGCAAATAAGGATTTTTAAAAACAAAATTAACGTGTGAGTAATCATTCACCACAAATGGCCAGCGGAAAAGTTGGATTGAATGAGTCCAGGAACTGTCGTCACTCACCGAACTGGAGAGATGGGCCACAGCTTTGATGTGTAGCAGCTCCTCAAAGATCAGTGCAAGCTCCTCATCTGTCCGCTGACCAGGGCTGGAGAAGAAAAACCAAAGAAAGGCACGTGACACCCCCTACAATCTTTCCTCACAAGGTTTTCCTGCCACTTTAAGGCTCCCCTCTTTGCATTCTCTGCTCCAAAATTGTTCTTCTTCCCCTCAGATCCTGTAATCATAAATCACATAACCTGACTGAACGTCTTTTTCTCAATCTCCAAGCCATGGGAACAGGACAAGGGGCAGACTGTGCATGTTCCTTGTGCCAACACAGTAAGCGCTCCTTAAACTCCACAGATCTCTAGCTCATTTAATAATAATGTAATAGTTTGTTTGTTTGTTTGTTTGTTGGATTTATATAACTGCCTTTTTCGCCTGAGCAACCCAAGGCGGCTCACAACATCAGCTAAAACCCATATCCGATACCAATTAAAACCAAATACTATAAAACTATATAAAAACATCCATAAAACCTCCCCAAACTCCTTAAAAAAGAAGGACACCCAGACAGGAGTAAATAAGAACCCCAGGCAGGGCTAAATAAGCCAGCAGGGCTGAGTTGTGGTACCAGTTGTACCCCGCACCTGCTGGCATAACCACGTTTTTAAGTTCTTCCTGAAGGGAAGCAACTCTGCCTGGAGGCGCAGGTTAATTGTTATATCAAATTATAATAAATTTGTATTTCTTCTTCTCGTTTTTCCATATCTGAATCCTAATATTGGCAATTCTTATGGCGATTAGCCCTGAAGACTGTCCTGAGAATACAATGCAGTGACCTTTCATCTGCACATCTTCCACATCACAGCATGACACTCATACCACTGATCCAGTTCCATGAGTCACTTTCTGGTCCTGAGCCCTTTTGGCACACCAAGCCCTCTTCGGGCCCAGGCCATAAACTCCCACCAGCTGTAACAGCAAATCCAGTGTAAATTATTATGGGACCTATAATCCAAAGGCCTCAGAAGAGCCACAGGTTTACCACCCCTGCTCTGTCTAGAACAGAAGAGCTGAAACGTCTCTCTCTCTTCCCTCCTCCTACGTCATACTGATCAACCCTATGCACTCACAGTTTGCGGAGGATGGTGGTGAGCAACGCCATCGGGCCCAGCTGGGTGAGAAATGCCAGGCCTTCCAGGAGCTCCTCACCCTCTTGGTCTTCAGCAGGACCATCCACGGTGACAAAGCGGAAGAATTGGGCCTCCCGATCTTGGAAGTAGGTCTCTTGTCGAACTGTGGGAGGAAGGGAACACAAGATGTGATTAAGAGAGCAAGGAGGAAACGGTGAATAGCAATGTCACCCCATCACAGGTCCTGGGTGGAAGTGTTTCTATTCCACCTATGGGTGCTGTCTGAAGCTGGCTAGCCACAACAGGTCCCCTTGCTGGCCCTCTGCTGCCTCTCCTACGATCTGGAGAGCCATCCTAAAAGCCTGCTTTCTTCAAGCTGGCCCTAAACTGATGCTGAAGGCTAACACCCACAGACCAAGAACAACATGTTATACCTAATAAGGGGAGAAAAGGGGAACATAGAAAGAGCATCCTCAAAGAGGGTGGTATTTCTGAACCACAATCGGACATACCCTGGTAATAGCCAGCTTGTGTTGCCAGCTAATCTTTCTCACACTAGGTCAGGTGGAATGAATTGCAGAATCAACTCACCAAAGGTGGCTTCAGTTTGGCAGTTCCATGTCTGGCCTAGACACAGAAGACAAAGATGGAGAAGGAGAAGGAGAAAAAGGAGTGCAGATAGAATGGACTGAGCACAAGCTGCCCAGATTGCTCAGTTCCTTACTTGTAGAAATGTAAACAAGTCACCTCCCGTCTCTTGGGAAACAAGATTCTTTCAAGCAGAACCAGCAAAACTAGGTGCTGGTCCGTGGTAAGCATCTATCTCTTGCTCAGCCTCAGCATAGAAGACACTGTTTATGACATCATCAGCATAAGCAGTATCCCTTTGTGACCTCATGACCATGGGCCTGCTCCTGAACAAGGAAAGTCGCAAAGACCCACTTCCTTATTCTTCTGCTGCCACATCCATTCCAGCTGTTGGCTATCAGCATGGCAACAGTCTTTCTGTTCTTGACTCCTCAGAACAGTTCTTCTGCGGATATTCTACACCAGTCTCTCAGGCTCATTAGCCACAAAGTCCGTCTACTTCCAGGGCCTCCCTTCTCAAGGATCTTCCATTGCACAATGAGTTGGAGTATTCTATATTTCATGTCGTTCCTCATGATATGCCCAAGTTATTGGAGCTTTCTTTGTTTAATGGTCTTAAACTAGTTCTTGTTTTTTGTTCTTCCTCTTTTATAGTTCATGTTAATTCATTATAAATCTTGCTCTCTCTCCCCCCAATAGGAAACACAATGTCATGTATCTGAACCCTCAGGTGTGTTCCTATCTAGGCATTACTGGGACCCAGAAATGTTTAACTTCAGCTAGATAGGTATAGCGTGCCCACTGACATAAACAGATAGGTATACCATGCACACAGACATTACATATTGTGAATGTGTACACATTCAAGCACACATAAGGAAAGGCATCATATGGAGTACAACAATTAACTGAAAACCAGATACATGACTTTCCTGCTCCCCAGTTTATCCTCACCATACCCTTGCAAGGAAAGCCAGACTCTGTGTGTGTGAGAGAGAGAGAGAGAAAGAGAGAGAGAGAGAGAGAGAGAATGGAATGAGGTAAGCAAGTGAGCTTCATAGCTCAGTGGAGACTACAAACTGGTGTTCCCAAGTCCGATCCAACTCTTTCACTGCCACACCTTTCATGTATGTGACTCTCTTACCATGAACCAGGACTCCTTCATCCATCAGCACCTGGCAGAGGCCAAGGGCCTGGCTGCGAATCTGCACGGAAAGCCCTGCACTGAGCAATGCATCCACCAGCTCCTTTCCAGAACAGCATTGCCTGAAATGGGGACATGAAACAAGAAGGAGAGAATTTGTTGACATGACAACACATAATTATAATAATTATTAGACATATCCATTAAGAAAAAGTTTAAGAACATCTTCTATTCCTAATGGCCATAATCATTACCAGTTGATGAGGAGCTGGGGGGGGGGGGAATTGAGCCTTCAAACTTTAGTTCATTATTAGACCAAAGTCCTAAACCAGTGATGGCAAACCTTTTAGAGACCAAGTGCCAAAGTAGGAGGAGGAGGCAAGTGGGCAGACACCATGAGTGCCCACACACCCATGTGATGTCGCTGGTGTGCCTCTGACCAAGTCACATGGGTGAATGTTCACACGTGCTGTTCAAGGTGCACTGACGACAACACGTATGTGCCTTTCCCCTGTGTGTTCTCTCCCGTATGCTCCCCACCCCCCTGCGGGTGCTCCCTATCCCCCTTGTGGGTGATCTCCAACCCCCTGTGGGGACTCCCCACCGCTCCATGAGTGTTCCCTCCCCCACAATTGCTCTCCACCTTACCTTGCCCAGCTGCAGCCTCTTTGCCAAGATTTCAGCCTCCCCTCTCACCTCCCCTTTGGCAGAGGAGGGGTTGAGGGAAGTGGTGCCAGCTGGGCTGGGCGGGGCTTCCCCTTAATGGTCCATGTGCCAGAAGAAAGATCTCTGCAAGCCACTTCTGGCACACATGCCATAGGTTTGCCACTGGGGTCCTAAACCAAGGGGTAGTCAACCTCCAGAGCTCAGATGACAATCAATACTGACTCCTTGAAACTGGAGGACTCATCTATACACTACCTACCCCCAGAATACCCTACTTTTTAAAAACACCCTATATTTAATACCTAAAGAATTCTTCCTCATGACCTCACAGGACCAGAAATATTTTCTTTAGGAAATACCAAAATGTGAGAAGGGAGGGGTACCCCCCAAACATGTCCTGCACTGAGGATCCACTCTGTAGAGTTTAGAAAACTTTTCAAAAGTGGGTTTTGAGTGCTGGGCTGCTGAAGGCCACATGTGACTCACAGACCATACTCTGCCTACCACAGAAGGCTAGATTGATATTGACCGTGAGCCTACTGAATACCACTGCAGCATTAAAAGCTTCCCTATAGGAGGTCAGGCTATCTTCCTGTCTACCAGGGAGGTAAACAGGCAAGGAGATGAAGAAAGGACTTGTCAGCATACACTCCAAAGCATTGGGAGGCCTTTTCAAATGAGGTTATGCTGGTTTTATCCAGGTAGTCCTTCAGCCAGCAGACAGGTTTTAACACCTTTAGCTAAGAAAGTATCTTTCCACAGATTTTTGCTGTGCTATTGTTTTAAACTGATGTTTCCCAATTGTTTGTAATTCAAAGGTCTTTTAATGTTGTAAGCAGTTTGCCTGCAGTGGAACATAATACTTTTATCTGTACTGCTTTTAATTTCGTTGTGTTGAAGCCTTGGGTCCAATCCTGAAAGAAAGGCAGGGCATGATTCATAGAAGGAACAAACGGAATTGCAAAGTGTTGTCTAGTATGGGCCATATGCCAAGATCTCAAACAGGAAAGCTCCTTCTGCATCACCTTCTGTTCATCATATTCTTTCTATCACCTTCTACTCTTTTTCAGATGAGGTATCATGAATGTGAAGCCTCTCTAACACACAAAGGATGTGCTCTTATTACTGAGCTTATGCCCATTTCCTAAGGGACTCAGAGAGCCATTGCACGGCAGGGAAAAAAGCAAACAGATCTGCTGTGAACTTGGAAGTCAGCTTTCCTTAGGTTAATTCACTTCAGCTAGCCACATAGGAATCAGAAGATAGAGGGGAAGAAACTGCTTAAAGCCTCTCCTCTGCTGATTCCTCCCTCCCTCTCTCTTGTTAATTATTTAAATCCTTTACTCTGCTGGTACCTGAATCTGTTTGTTTCCTTCTTTGCTTACCTTCCTTTTTTTTTCATTTAAAGGTTTGTGTTCTAGTGCTAGACCAACTAGGTGACAGAGAGAAAAGGGGAGGAATCAGCAGAGAGAGAGAGGAGGAAGTTGTCACTTCAGTCCTGTTTCCAGCTTCTGCTCTGCCCTAGATGTCCAGATTTACTGGAAGCACAGAAACAGCCAAGTTGCTTTAAAACTTCCTCCACTCTTCCCCGCTGCCTTTGGTTACTTTGCTGCCCCTGCATTAGCAAGCCTTTAAAAGAAAAGAAAAAAAGAAAGAAAAATGAAAGAGGAAGAGAAGATGAAAGCAAATCCAGGTACCAACATGGAGAGGAGTTTCCCTGTGGACCCTCCTCTCTCCCTGCTGCTGGAACCAGCTTGAATGGCTTGAAATACGATGGCTACAAACCATATCATGTGGCTGAAGAGATCACACTGCCTGGTCTAGTGTGAAGGCATTTGATTCCAAAAGAGTAGAAACCCCAGTGGCAGATCTGGTGGATGGAGAACTCCAGGCTGATTCAGACTGTCCCAATCTCAGAGCATTTCCTACATTATTTGTCATTACAGGTAAAGGTCGGTATTGTTCGAAAGCCAGTCGTATGTGACTCTAGGGTTCAGTGTTCATCTCTGTTTATAGCCAAAGAGCCAATGCTCTCTGTGTCTGCAGACGTTTCTGTGGTCATGTGGCAGGCACACTAATTGATCCCACAGAGCTTTTCTTTTACCCTTAATCCACCAATAATCCACCAGACACCTTGTTATCTCAGGTGGCACTATCATTTACTAAGGTAACATGAGTGAAGAAATGAGCACTTTCTGGAAAGAGATGGTTGGCCAAAGACAAGGTGCTTGACTAGCTCGACCATGCCACTCAAAAATACTTTTCTTTTGGGCATTTCCCCCTCCAAAGGATTTACTTCCAGCTTTGAAACCCAGCTGGAAAAACATTAATCTTTTTAAAAGGTAGACAACTGTATAGGAGACTCAGATGACCAGAGATAATTTCAGAACCTTCTTCCTTCCATCCCATTGTTCTCATTCTGTTCCTCACATTTGAGGAAAACGCCTACAGTAAAACCTCTACATACGATTTTTTTCCATTCCACAAGGTTATTTGTAAGTCAGAAAAAAATGTACAGTATGTCGAAAACACATTGGATTACCAGAAGAGGCCACTAAATGTCACCGTATTTTTTTTATGTCGAATTTTTCCTATTAAAAATTTGTATGTCTAATTTTTTTAGCCACGATTTCTATTTGTATATCAAATTTTTTGTAAGTCGAACTGTTTGTATATCAGGGTTCCACTGTATTTGTAATCCCCTAATAGTGCAGGGTTAACACTCTTAGACAAGATTTTTTCCAGCTTTAATCATTTTCTTAATATTACTTTTCTGTTTTATCCCTACATTTGCCCTATGAGGAAAACAAACCATTGTGAAGGCTCCGATTCCTTCACAGTAGGCAATTGCACCCGCAACTCACAGTGCCAATTCCAGAAAGATTTTTGTTCCAGCTTTGATTTCATAAACCCAAATATTATTTTGTGCTTTTAAACCAGCAGTATTTCCAGGAAGCCGGTTTGTTTTAGTGTTCCTGGTGGGAAATCAAGAGAAACGGAGTCATGTATTTGACCAGGTGACTTACTCAGGTATTCTGAAATGCTAAGATAGCAGATAAAATGGTCTTTATGAGGCAAATATCCTCACTCAACATTTAAAAAGTACAAACATTCTTATTATTCAATAAGTAAAGAGAAAATTCACTTCACATATAGTTGGTGCTGTGAACTGAGACTTCTACCTTCAATGACATGTCACAGTCAGACCCTGCTTAAGACGTTTTGCTACCTGAGGCAAATGGCACGAGAGCAACCTTGCCCTTTTACATAGTTAAAATCTTGCTTTGACACTGGTGGTGATACATATCACCTACTTGAAACACACCCCTCTTAAGGGTTACTCTTAAACCATAAGCAGGTCTAGCCCTAGCCTACTCCATTTTGTATAGCTAAAGGAGGACAGTTCCTGTTACATCCCATTCCCTTCACTGAATTATATCAAATCATCTAGCCCAATATATCGGCTCGAATCTTAAATCTAGCCCAACATATAGAAGACAATTTAAACTACATAAAATAACTAGAACATTTCTCAACCTTACAGTAGCATATGACACTATCGATTGCTGCTCAAAAAGCTCTACTGCCTTACTAAAGATCATGGACCAACAAAACTAGTCATTGTTATAGTTCAAACCTGAAGATTCTTTGTTAAATTTAAAGGGAGGCATATTGCTAGAGAAACCAAAGGAATAGTCTCCCACAGGGTAATGGCACTATTACTTTTTTTACATTTACACAAACAATAAAACTATATTCCCATCTTCCAGGAGTTCCATCAATGCTGATGATCTTGACATGACAGTCTAGAGCAATGGTCCCCAACCTTTTTTTTTTTTGGCTATACCCATCTAAGCATCTCTAAAATCCTGATGGGCCCCAGTAGCGTCACGTGGATTTCAGCCGCCCAAGGTGTAAGCCAAATTTACTGCCCACTGGTGGATGCTGACTCCCACTACGGATTCTGGGAATTGTAGTCCAAGAACGCCTGTATGCCCAAAAGGTGCCACCCGGGGCGGGCTGCCCCCCTAACCCCCCATGCTATGCCACTGATGGGGCCCCTCCCTGTGACATATAATGCTTGTTATTGAAAAAGTAAACTCATATTCACGTGGAGGAAGTCTAAAAGGCCATTAACTCAGTCTAACTCATTCTCAAATTGCCCCCCTTAAAAACCAAATCCTCCATGGGGCATGTGCCCCACACTGAGAACCATGAGTCTAGGGGGAATCCTTTGAGTTCATCAAGCTCCAGCTAATCTCTGGATTAGAAAACCTTTCCTTGTTATAAAAGCAACCAGCTGAAACCAAGACCTTTAAAAACAGAAGTCCATGTCTTCCATTTAAATAACAGAGAAGCAAAAAGGAAGCTCTGAGTTAGGCAAATAGACAAGATTTTGGAACACTTCATTACCACAAAGCATTTGGGTGTTGCTCTGGATCAAACCCTAACCTACATGAACACTATCTAGAAATCAAACAGAAAGTTGTTGCCAGAAATAGCATACTTAGGAAACTGGCTGGTTCAGACTGGGATGCACACCCACAAACAATAAGAACAGCAGCCTTGTCTCTGTGCTACTCCAGAGAAGAGTCTCCTAATGTCACATAGTCCAAATCTACACATGCCAAAAAAAATGAATCATGCAGAATTATTATCAGCTAACATGAAATCTACTCCCTACTGCAAAAGTCTATTATTTGGCTGGTATTACACCTCCAGGAGTACGTTGAGACCTGGTAGCAAATAAGAAACAAAGTAAGATAATATAGTACCAGTTCCATCCACTTCTTGGATACCAACTCCATAGATAACATCCAAAATCAAAGAGAAGCTTTTTTGCACACCTTTAAACCAGAAGAGGCTAGTAGGCTAAACCTACACGCACCTTGCTGAATGGATGAATGCCCAAGAGTGTCTCTCACCAGGTCAAGATTCTGTGTGGACCATCTGAAAGTCACTTAACAGACTTTGAAGTGAAATAGAAAGATGAAAAAGATTTGAGTAAAATCGGGCCACCTAGATACAGGACAAATTTTCACAATAGTGAAAGCGAGTCCATAGAGAAATGTTTAATTTCCCAAAAACTGCAATGGCTGATCACATCATCAACCTTTCATCAACTTACAGCGGCAGGATCCCAGCCTAGCTCACCTAAAGGGTTACTTAAGACCTTTATGAAGCTCTTCAAGCAGAATCATTGCTGCCAGCAAAACTTACTAGGCTGGCGAGTACTAAAGAAAGGGCTATTTCCAGTTGTGCTCCCACATCTTTGCAACTCCCTCCTGAGGGAAATATGTGTCACCCCACCACTGCCAGCTTTGAAAAGAATGCTGAACACCCACAATGTACTAAAACCTCTAACTGCTCTCTGTGTGAAAGCACTTTCATCACAGTTGAGCTTTTCTTGTTTTGTAACTGCACAAGCTACCTTGCCAGACCAACACTCAGAAAAGAAGCTTAAGGAAGTAATTAAGATAAACAAATAACAACTTTTCCTAAGTTTTTTAATATGAACAAATAACAAATTTTCTAGAGTTTTCCCATGAATTTCTGAAATTAACTCCAGGAGCCAAGGAGAGTGGGATGGAAAAGAAGCATCATTTAGAGCCCATTTCCACCCCATCCCACCACGGCTAGCCCTCAGAAGCTGGGGAGGTTGGGATGGGGTAGAAAAGAAGGATCTTTTAAAAAAATAATTTTTATTGAATTTTTAAAACATAAAATAAACATAAACATTACACTACATTATAATACCGTGTATAACATAATTTTAAAAAAGACATAAAGAACAAAACCAAACATATGGGTATTAAAAGAAGGATCTTTTAAAGCCTGTTTCCACCCCCATCCCACACAGCTCCCCCAGTAGCTTAGTGGTTAAGACAGTAAGCTGGAGACTGGAGGGTCAAGTTTAGATACCTGGGAGCTGCACTTGGGGACATGAAAGGAGCCTCATTTGGGCATCCCCTGAGCCGAGTTTCTCCAGCAAAAATCCTTTCAACTCATAGTAATCTCTGAGATGAAATTATTACCACATCCCGCCACTGCTGGCCTTCAGGAGCTGGAGAGAGTGGGATGGGGAGGGAAAGAAGGATCCTTTAAAGCCTATTTCCACCCCCATCCCATCACCGCTGGCCACCGGGAGCCAGGGAGGACGGGATCAGCCGGGCAAGAGAGTTCCTTTGGAAGCTGCCCTTCACCTAGCTCCTAGTGGTCAGTAGTGGCCACTGAGCCACACCAGCGGGGGTGGTGGTTAAAAATAGCCCTTTCCTGTCTTCAGCCACCGATCTTCTCTAGCCGCCAAACCACACCAGCGGTATGTGGATGTGTTACCGGCATATAGAATACACTCCATTTTTCTGGTGCATTTTAAGGGGGGGAGTGCATCTTATACACTGGCAAATACGGTAAGTGTTACTGCTTTGCTTTCTCTTGGCTACAAAACAGAAAACCCTCCACTAACGTGGAGGAAGTAGTTGACAGGGTTTTCAAAACATCTCAATATGTGAAGAACACTCTTTATTACTGAGGATGAAAACAAACTGTGTGTGTGTTACTTTCTTACCCCAAGAAGCCAGGCGTAAACGCACCTGTAAAGCCGAAGATGATGCTTGTGATCGCGGATTAGGTCTGGGTACATGACTGTTAAGTGGGCGCCAAGGAGCCTCCCTGCCCTCTGAATTTTGTTTGATGTCACCACCTGCGAAAGAAGTATTCAAGAGCTGCTGGGTCAGAACAAGGGAATGTTGCAACCCAATGTGCAGCTGTTACACTTAAAACTGATTTTGCATTGTACTGGGCAGAAGGGAATGAGATGGCCTGCACAATTCAACAGATGATCATTTTTACAACGATTAAACTGCTAGAAATATTAGATCATCTTTATAAATGCTTGACCTGAACAGTCAAGAGATTTTTGCCTCTGGCTCCACTTTAATTAGGAACTTCTCATTCAGACTCAGAAAATTAAAGGTGTTGATCATCTAGGACTCCCATCACACCTAATCCTTAGCCATGCTGACTGGGGATGGTGAGAAATGGAATCCAACAACAGCTGGAACCCTGTATTAATTCAAAAGGTTTGTCAGAGAATCATGGAAGATAAGAAAAGCTCAGCTAGATCAGTCTTGAGGTCCACCTAGACCAGCATTCTGTTCTGACATTGCCCAACAAGATGTGAAAGAGATGGCCCGAAGCAGGATGTGAGTACTGCAGGACATTCTCGCTTCTAACTTCCCAACAACTGTTACACAAAGGCAAGACAAAAATAGTGTCTCATAATCCTAGGGAAGTTATATAGCAGGGGTGCCCAAACTTTTCAGGCCACGGGCCGGTCACATGGTTCAGGGAGCTGGCCACTATGGCTCGAGGGCCAATTCCAGCCCCTGATGGCAATTCATCTGTACAGGCGCATTTTACTTCCGCTTCTAGAAGTGACGAGTGCTTTGTGGGCTAGATGAATTGGCATCTGGGGCTGGATCCGCCCCCCTGGTCATAGTTTGGGCACCCCTGATATATAGCCATATATACGCATGGCAGTCTTAAATGGCATGCATCCAAATATTTATAAAAACCAAACAAATAATTGTGTGGTGCAGATGGGATGGTCAGGGCGGTGGATGGCCCCGGGTGGCGCTTTTCAGGGGGTGGCAAAATGTCCCCAGCACTTTGGCCTCCTTCTGCCTGGACTTAGGGACCCGGACTTCCCAGGCAAAAGACGGCCCTTTTGCTGTGCTGGCGGCCGGTCCGCCCCCTCTTTGCATCCCTGGTGCCAGAGGTCTAGCAGGCACCCGGGCTTGGCCTCGCCTTGCCTACTCGCCCCCACCTGCCTGCCAGCCCAGCTGACCATCGGGGGCTCTCCCTGCCCTGGGTCCGGCCCCAGGCGCTTTGGCACAGGCAGCGAGGGGTTAACTGGGTCAGGGGCGCGCGGGAAGTTTGGTCTTCACCCCGGGCGGGTGAAGCCCACACGACGCCACTGGTGTGGTGTGAGTTACGATATATTTCTGACCCCATGAAAATTCCAATGCATTGGGTTTAGTGTATAGTTAGCACTGGGGTTAGGGTTAACAGAAGAGTAAACTTATAACTCTTGCATTTCATGAGTTATTCAGTGTTTCCCTTCCCCAAGTTATATCAACTTGACAATCCACATATGGTATGTTATTTCTACTTCTCAGCATGGTAAGTGTTACATGTGTAAGTGCGTCCTAACATACTGTATTGACTGGGGTTTATTTTAAAAAGTGTCCCAGTAGCGAAATGCAAATAGATTTCTTAGGACAATTGTTGTTCTGATCTTGTTTGTTATAAAAATGAACAAGCCAACAATTGTCTGTAATAACTGGATGAAATTTGAGAACAGTTTATTAACTTTCATTCACAAGCATGGGGCAATTTGGTCTCCTAGAGGAATTATTTGATGCAAAATCTGCACAGAATCACACCCTAATCTAAACTATAGAAATTCTATGACACTCATTTAAAGAGTTGAAAACAATGTTATCCTTCCTACCAAAGCAGTACCTATTTATCTACTTGCTATTTCTCAATTTCAAACTTCTAGGTTGGCAGGAGCTGGGACAGATGACAGGCACTCACTCCATTGTGTAGCACTTGGGTCTCAAACTCCTGCCCTGCAGCCCTTCTAGTTGTTAAACTCAGTGTCTTAACCACTAAGCTACCACATCCCCATGAGTTAAACTGTACACCATTAAATACATATTATTCAGTTAAAGGTTTTTCTTACTCTAGAATAATTGTGTGGAACCGAATATGTACTGGTGCCTACATGTAGAAGAGAGGGGCCCTCCTAGATTGTTAAGGGGGGGCTCAATTTTTTTAAAAAAAGTGGAAAGCAAAGACTCTTAAGGTGCTGAGTTTTCCTCCTTGCATCAAATTCCAGGCTTGCTTAGAGTCACATCATACAAACAAAACTGATGTTGCAATCAATCTGACACATAAACATATTAAAGAAAATAGTAATGATTTGAATGTTTGCACCATCTTTATTTGTGGAAACCAGGGATACTGTATGACATTTATTACCTGCTTTAGGTTGTGGTCAGGCACCAAGACTGATTCACTGTCTTGAAGAGGAGTCTGAAAACAAAAAGATCAAGGATATTTTCTTATTCAGTTGACAGAGTGAAGAAGGAAATGCGAGTAGCAACAGTTACCCCAGTACTGCAGCATCCTCCCATGCAAAGGAAGAGAAACTTCTGCAAAGGGGATTTTGCTCTGTCCTAGGAATCTTAACAAAGACCGGGCTGACTAAATGATAGATATGAGGGCAGAGATGTCTAAATTGTCACAGTGCATAATAAGGAAAACTTCATCATGGTCTCATCAATATCCTATTACAGAGTTTCTCAACCTTGGGCTCTCAGATGTTCTTGGACTTCGATTACCAGAAGCCCAAGTGAGCACACTTGCTGATCGAAGCTTCTGAGAATTGACATCCAAGAACATCTGGAGGCCCAAGGTTGAGAAACCCTGTCCTAATCTAAAACAGGGATAGGGAAGAGGCAATCCTCTCAATGTTGTTAGACTACATACAATTGTGTCGGCTAGGGCTTCTGGGAGTTAACCTCCCTCACCAGCTAGAAGACGACAGGTTTCCCATACGTATATCATATTCATCAACACTGAAGGAAGCATAAGAAATATTATCATCTGATAGGTGCTAAAGTGGAGAGTTAGCAGCCAAGCTATCTCTAAACCAAGGGTGCCCAAACTTTTTTGCCAGGGGCCTGACCACACACCCAGAACAGCTGAGCAGACCTGACCACGCCCCTGGAAGCAGGCACATTTGCATATGCACATTTGCATATGCGAGGCTTGACTTTACACAAGTAGGGTTGACAGATCTCAGGCTTTGACCTCGAAAGTTAGGTTATTGGGTCTGTTCTCCAAGTCTTTCTTTTGAACTAAAATTTTCACAAAGTGGGATAAAGCCAAACTTGGCAATCCTGTAAAATGGTGCTTCATTCTTGTGATTTCAAAAAGAACAATTTTGACATGCTCAGAAGCACGCTTGTCTTTTTATCTTATGCATTTGTCTTTTTTTATTATCTTATATCATACACACAGCAACAGCCGCTATTGGGATATGCAGGTGGGTTATACAGGAATAAGACTGCAGTGGCTCACGTGGTAAAGATGCTGACTGGAAGGCAGCAGGTCAGCAGTTCGATACCCAAGTACTGCATGGTGGAATGAGCTCCCATCTCTATCCCAGCTCCTGGCAACCTAGCAGTTTGAAATCAAGAAATTGCAAGTAGATAAATAGGGACCACTTGGGTGGGAAGGTAAACAGCATTCCGTACACTCCATTGTCTAGGCGTGCCTGCTGCAAGTCCACAGAAAGGTCTGCAGATGCAGGCAGTGCTGCCTCTTTGGTTATAAACAGAGATGAGCACTGAACCCTAGAGTCAGATATGACTGACTTTCAAGCAAGGGCTGTCTGCGTCTGCAGATGTTTCCATGGACATCTTCCAGTCAGCATCTTAACCACTTGAGCTACTGTAGCCCCTAAGGGTGACCTTTACCTATACAGGAATTGATCCATCCAATCCCAACTGATTTAATAGGCCTACTCAGGTTGTGGGTTACTATGGCAAGCAAACGGAGTCCGACCACTAAGTCCCTAGCCCTAAGTTTCTAGCTTTGTGTGGGGCTGATACTGACCTGGCCACCCTACACCTTAACCCAACATGGGTATCTCTCTCCTTGACCTTGATTACTAGGACGTGAGTCCAGAGATTAATAATGGAGTTCAGTTGGCCATGGCAAGGCCCGTCTTCTTCCCTTCCTGCCTACCAAATTAGAAACTGCAGGAAGTGAGAGACCTCAGATCCTGTTCCCGGGATTCTCAGAAAAATGCCCTCTCAGGACACGGTATCTCCACCCTCCCAAGGTGCCTGGCCTGCTTGCCAGCCAGGGCTTCACGTTTCTCCAACTGTGTGGAGTGCTAACAGCACCCCGCCCTCTTTTTTCCGGGCGTTTACATGTCAAATAGCACCAGAGCTTGCCAGCTGCCAGGAGCCAGCTGGCCAGCGAGCACACTGCAGCCCCATTTCCCCCAGATCAGGAGAAGAAAGCTGAGCCGCCTGTTGATGGGAGCCCACTTGGCAGACCACAGATTCAGCACAGGCCTCCTCGGGTGGATATACGCTCAGCCCAGAGAGCAGAAGCATTTGTCAATATGCCCAAGTAGGGCATGCAGAGCACCCATAAGCCACACCTTCACCCGAAGCAACCTTCTTGTGCAGACAAAATCCATGCAGAGAAACTCTTAGACTCCACCTCCGCTTGTATGGCTCATTAATTTTGTTTCCTTTTCACCTGATTACAGGTCGGTTATGTTATCTAATGTGTGATCGAGCAAAGTTTCAACCAGAAATGTCCCCTGATATACTTCAGCCTTGGCAATGGAGACGTATCTTCCACTGTACCTAAGGACAGTGCAGCACAGGGCAGGCTGCTTAGCCTCTGTGCTTCTATCCTCCAAGACCTCACTGCAACCCCAGATTCACATTGCAGCATCTGCTGCCTTCACTTAGCTTCTTGAGAGGACCAGATTCATAAAGTTGCCATCAAACCAGAGAATATAACAACCTGGGCCACCACCAATGCTAATTCAGACCCTCTTCTTCACAATGAATCTCCAGCACAGCCCATAGCCCTCCATTTGCTCACTCTAATGCATCCTTATAGCCAACAGATGAGAAGGTAGGAAAGAAAATCTGTAGCACGATGGCAAAATATCAGCTTGGTGTGCGAAGGTCCTGGGGTTCACTCCAAGTGGATCTAGGAAGGATCTTGCTTGAAACCCTGAAAAGCCACTATTGGTAAGCCTTCCCCAATTAGATGTCCTCCAAATGTGTTGGGCTAAACTTTGCATTTATCCTAGACAGTTTGGCCAGTCTCAGCTGGAGATGGTACATGCTGTAGCCAATGATACCCGGCAAGGGTCAGTGGATGTAAACCAGCTAGAGGGATTTGATATCACATAGCTACCTAAGTTCCTAAGAGCTTCATTCTGCTAAATGTCCCACAGGGCTGAACTGAAACCACATCCCTTTTTCAAAGACAGGCTATTTGCAATATATAGTTCAGCTATAAAGTTTGACAGGAAAGAAAAGCAGGAAAGAAAAAACAATATTCATCCTCATATTCCTTTACTTTGGAGTATGAGGCCTTAAAGATGTCTCCCCTACACTTTTTCCCAGCAAAATCAACCTCTCTTCTAGAGCCGTCACCTTCAAACCTAAGAATAGACAATGCACCTACTTTTCAGCTTCCGCTCTCAATCACCGTTGAGAAATCTTCTGCTCCCCACTCCAATAATTGGGGCTACAATTTCCATAAGCCCTTATTGGGGGCTATACTGGAGGGGACTCCAGTAAGTGCAAAGCACCCAATTCCCCACCTTTAGACATCCTGCAACCAATTTTCTGGATATCTCTCATTTCAAGGAAACTGCACAATTAAGAAGAAGCAGATTCCAAAGGAGGCAGACACTTGTAGCATTTCCTGTTTTTCTCCTTACCTGTTTCTTTCCCGGGGGGGGGGGGGGGGAGGGACCGGGATGTCTATGAGATCAATAGAACTGCAGATCCCAGCTTAGGCTCCAAGAAAGAAAAGCCTGGGTTTGCTCTTTCGGAAAGATGAGAGTCACATCTTTGCAGTCACATCCCAAAGAGATAATATATGATCTGCACTCACAGGTTCAAGATGTCCTAGGGAGGAGAGGGTCGGGGGATGGGATGCTCGTTCTGAAGGGGGACCAGTCTGACCTGTTTCTTAGCCAAGAAAAACTTGGATGGAGCTTCAAAAATTAACTCCTTCAGCCATGTTCCCAGGAACAAGACACCAGAGTGCAACTGGCTAGCAATAGATTAAAAAATAATAATCACTATATTAAAGGTAAAAGTCACCCTGGGCCTTGCTCGAAAGCCAGTCGTATCCAACTCTAGGGTTCAGTGTTCATCTCTGTTTACAGCCAAAGAGCCAGCACTGTCTGCATCTGCAGATGTTTCCATGCACATGCGGCAGGCATGTCTTGATACCGGAGTGCATGGTACGCTGTTTATCTTCCCACCAAAATGGTCCCTATTTATCTACTTGCAATTTCTTGCTTTCAAACTGCTAGGCTGGCAGGAGCTGGGACAAAGACAGGAGCTCATTCTGTTGTGCAGTACTTGGGTCTTCAAGCTGCTAACCTTCCAGTCATCAAGTTCAGTGTCTTAAACACTTGAACCACCAGAGTCCCAATAATCACTAATAACCAATTTTGACTACCTCTTGCCTTAAAAACAACAGGCACAGTAAATTACAAACTCTACTCACCACGAGATATTGTTTTATAAGAAACAGACAGAATGTGCCCTCCTCAGTTCATATCTTTGACATGGACATATGCCACACGCCTGGCACCCTGGCCATCTGAGACAGAGTCCACATCAGGGGTAGGTAGTGTTGCCAGGTTTCCAGGCTACTGTTTCAATGAACCACAGAGGGCTTCCCTGGGCCTTCACACGGCAAGACAAATTTGGGGGCAAGTGGCACTCCTGGAAAAAGCAGCTTGACTTCAGTGCAAGAAGCATTCAGGAGAGATGTGGACAACCATCTGTCAGATCTGCTTTGATATGGATTTCTGAATTGAGTCCAACGGACTCAATGGCCTAAATGGCCTCTTCCAACTCAGTGATTCCCTACTGGTCCCAAAGCTCACTGGGTGAAGAGACATTTTTATGGGTGCTACACCTGTACAGCTGCTGCAGACTGGAAAGCCAAGAGCAGGAGACAACTGCCAAGGAAGAAAACATCAGAACCTTGACTGCTGAACTTTCATGTTGCCCACACTGTGGCCGTAACAGAGCAGGGCTTGGAAACAAACTCCTGGGGACCCTCCTTGAACTTTCCACAAGCTCCAAGAAGCAGCAAAGGGTGTGGGAAAACTCTCCATGCACCACATGTGCTTTGGTTATGGCAGGTCAGTTTCTTAGTCTTTACTGCACCTGGGAGGGGAAGTTCCTTGTATCCAGGTTGTCTGGATAGCAGGGCTTTCCCTAGATTTGGGATCCACTGGTTTGGATTTCTTTTGGATCTCTGTGATAGCTGACTCACCTACTAACCAGGGAACCCTCCCTGATCAACTGCAGGGGAGATAAGAAACCAGAGGGTGTCAGGGCAAGGGTTGTCACCCAGGAGTACAACCCCAGAGCAGACTACCTGCCATTCATGGTGAAGGCAACCCCACACTGCACCCAAATTAGAACCTCTGTTACCTTCACTGAAAGATCCAACCCAAAGATAATCCAAGCCAGCCCAGTTCTCCCACCACTGGATCTGGTCTGATGCCCCACTCCAAACAAACTATGACAAAGTTGTGATAAAAATGTTCCAACAGAAAAATGCTCCCTGCTCCTATACTGGCCTTTGATTGCTGGCTGCTTTATTGATGGACAAGTAACTGGGCTGAAGCTCTAGCTTAAATTAAGCCTTAACTCTCAGGCAGCAGCTTCCTTATTCCCCAAGGATGGACCTGATTGAAGCCAACAACTCTCAGACCTGCACGTGGGAACTTCTACCTGCCTTAGCCTTCTCACTGGCTGGCCTTATGTGTGGTGCCTGTTGGACTCCACAGGGAGTGTCAGGACAGCAGCCACTGTGACACAGATGAAAAATGCCAGAGCCATCCTATCTGCCTGTCATGGCAGCCCCAGGTAGTAAACATGTCTTTCCCCTGCTCAGTCCAATGGCCTGAATTCCCCCACTGGTGCCAGGACTCATACAAAATTGAAGTTGAAACCCCATGGCCATTTTAAAGAGCACTGATCTTCAAGAAGGTATCTGCCTACCTTTCCTACTAGACATATTAGCCCCATGTGTAAACCATGCCTTTACTGTTTTGAGGGTCATTATGCTAGCATGATGAGAGATGATCCCTTACATGCTCAGCTAAGTGATGCTCCGTATTGCTTTGAAATAAGGTAGGAAGCAATCCCAAGATATTACCTATTGTGCACAACTTTCCTGTCTCCAAGGTCTGCCACTTCCTTTACCATCTCCCTCGCTGCATCATCTCAACAGCCCATGATCAGCCTAAGAATGTATGTGACTGGACCAGAGTCCTCTAACTGCTCACAAGCACACACTGCTCAGTGTGGACATAAGCCTGGATTGCTCAAGCCCCAAAACACTAACCAGTGCCCTACACTCCCTCTCACCAGTGCCGACACTACTGTGAATACTCCTTTTCTAGGGTATATATCAAAGTTATCACCTTATGGCAGAACTGTCAAAATTAATCAATGGGCACCTGTAGGCTACATTTATATTTCTATCTCTATCGTGTATGTGTTTGTTTCTCTGAAGGATTTTTATTGGATTTGTTTGTCATGCTTTGATTTTAACTGTATTGTAAGCTGTCCAGAGTATGGTTTCACTAATCAGGCAAGAAATGAGTGAACGAATGAATGCAGACAAATGTTTGCAATGCCTAATGCCATGCAGACACATGTTTGTGCACAGAGCAATGACTTTAAAAAGCTAAAAAAAAAAACACTAGCAAGAATGATGTGGTTTCCTCACCACATTCAGTTTTAATGCAAAGTGGGTGTGTTTGTGGGTGAATGGCATGTAACAAATACCCACATCCATGTAAAAAAGGGAGGGAGCATAAAAAGATATCACTAGAGTAACCGGCTTTTGCTTTCTCCAAATACTATTCCAGTATGTGTCTGAGATTCTATGATGGAAAAATGCAGTCCATGACTTTCAAAAATGCTTTTCAGAGACAATCAATGTGTATACAGGTGTTAGAAAACAGACGAGAAGGTCAAAATGCAGTTGAACATGTACTTTCCTGGACAACCATCAATTAAAATTTAAAATCGACTCAGCTGCAGTGACATGGTGCATTTTGTCCTTCTCATACCAATCCTAGAAAAGAGGTTTGGAAGGTAATGTATGGAAACTGGTCAAAGAGTGACCAGTCATCTCAAATAGCAGGTCATGTGGTAAAACTGTTCCTTAACACTGCTGGGCAAAGAGAAGGAACTGCACAAGTTAGAGACCCCAATATATCTGTCCAGTTGTTTGCCCAGAGGAGCTTGTCTTGCACAAGGCACTTTGCATTTAATAGGAAGAGACATTGATCAGAGCATCTGCTCAGCAAACAGAACATCAGATCCTACAGCTGAAATAGCAAAGCAGGGTAAGATTTCACCCTGAAATCTCCAACTGCTGCTGCTGCTTAGGAGTAGAAGATGCATAACCTGTAAATATTACCAGAAAATCAACTGTGTTGGACTTATTTATAATGTAGCTGCCCATTCCTGTTCTTGACTGTGCTCTACTTGAGAGCAGAGAGTGGTGTTGCATATTACTAGCATGTGATCAAATTCAAACAGAGAACACGAATAGCTATGTTGGTTTACAGCAAATTCTAAAATACATGCTAAGAGGATACCTTTTTAGGCCAGTCAAAGGGGCACAAGTGTGTAAAAGCACACACAATTGTGTAAGCTTTTGGCGAGACCACTCACTTAATCACAGAGGTGTGAAAACTAAGCTGGATGGGAAAAGGAGAAGGGGGAGACAAGTGTGGAGGGGGGAAGCAAGCTCTTAAGTCTTTGTTGTCCTCAACCTGTAATAACATGCCTGATCAAAAGCAACCCAAAGCCCACTCTGTTGAGGTCTTACATTTCCCTAACTTGGAGAGAAAAAAGCTTAACACTTTCAAAGGAAAGGTGATGCCACACTATTTCTCTCTGTGTTGGGGGGGGGGGCATTCTGAAGGTAATGGAGTAAAACAATTATTCTTCTTCTTCTTCCAACCCAGTGTGAGAAAAAACAGCTGGGGTACGCTTGATTGTGGACCAAAAATAACACACTATCTGCAAGTAAAGCAATGGTTTTTGGAAAGAAGATGGAAAGAGTGGAGAAAACAGTCCAGTGTGCTGCTTACCTTATGACCCATATGGAGTGGCCAATTGGTCTCTTACATTAAATAAAACCCTCAAACACTTCCCCAAACAATCCCAGACCTCTTACAACACAGCAAGCTTTCATAGCAACAGGGCAGCCTTTTGCCACTTCAGTACTTTAGACCAGTGTTTCCCAACTTTTGGTTTGTGGACATCAATTCCCAGAAGCCTAAGTTAATTCCCCAAAGCATTACTCATTACCCATTACCAAGTACCTCCACAGTTCCTCTCATATCTCTGATGTCCTAATATTTACAAATTAGGGGAGGGGGAGAGGGAGCAACCACCACTCCCCACTGGCTCATTTAGTGGAGTATCACACATGCTTTTAAAAGTTTTTAATTAGGTTTTTAATTGGTGTGGGTGGAACGTATTCCCCCCCCCCTGGTGTTTTTGTTAGGAATTTTAAGGGTCTCTACAGTTTTAAATGTTGGGGATTTTTATGTATGCTGCCCAGAGTTGCATGTTGATTGGGACAGCTATACAAATTTATTTATTTATTTATTTATTTATAATCATAATCATAATAGGCGCCCAGTGGCTCAAGTCACTAAGACGCTGACTGGGAGGCAGAAGGACAGCAGTTCGATTCCCAAGTACTGCAGGACGGAATGAGCTCCCGTCTCTGTCCCAGCTCCTGCCAACCTAGCAGTTCGAAAGCAAGAAATTGCAAGTAGGGACCACTTTGGTGGGAAGGTAACATCATTCCATGTGCTCCGGTGTCTAGTCATACCTGCCACATGACTATGGAAACGTCTGCAGAAGCAGACAGCGCTGGCTCTTCGGCTTAGAAACAGAGATGAGCACTGATCCCTAGAGTCGGAAACGACTGGCTTTCGAGCAAGGGAAACCTTTACCTTTACTAGCACCACCCCAATTCTTCAGGTATATCCCTTCATTAGTGACTCCTGTTACAGCTCATTTGGGAGGGATTAGGACTAGTTGCCTGATTCAAGGCAGTTTCCTAAAAGGCCATCAACTTTTCCCTCCCTCCCCCTTCCATCTTTCTGCCTTCCAGCTGCAGGGACAGAAGAGCCTGCCTGTCGCCAGAAATCCGGCCAACGGGGGCATTCTGCCAAATGTGGGGTCTGTCACTTTTTCCCCCTGGCTCTGTTTGGATGGCCCCATTCCCAAAGGACCATTGCCCTTCCTGAGACCAGAGAAAGGCCGGGAGTTTCCCTGGGGAGCCTTCCTTCCTCTGGAATGCCTTGTGCTGATGATTCCACGGGTGGTGGAAATTTTCTCCCAAAGCAAGAGGCTCAGAACAACCTTCTAGAATCCAGCAATATGAGGATCCGTCTACCTGGAATCTCAAAGTTTGGCGGCTTGGATCTGCAAGATGGGAAACCTCTGCCTCCCCAAGAGGGAGATGGGTAACCTGACAAACACTGTAAACATCTGGAAGCCCCCTTGGGCATGAGATAAATGCCCCAACCCATGTTGTCAAATCAGATCTGACTTGTGGAGACACCCCTAGTATTTTTGGGGGGGATGTAAAATAGTCAGACTTTGTTGACCAAGGCCATTCTCCTTAATTCAGGCACTTCAAACTACCAAGCTAGCTCTGTTGTTTGTTATGTTAAGCACAGTTGGCGATGGAAAGAGGAAAAGAGCAGCAACCAGATCAAGGAAATAGGATGCACTAGAAATTGAGGGGGGAAATGTGACTTTTGTACAACCTCTCCACCTCACTCCTGGACATCCAACTGATATATAAGAATCAAAGCAGGCAGGGAAGAAATTCTGTACAAGACTATCCAATAATGATAGTTATCTTTCGTCATCATGATTCCCATGTATTGTAACCCACTCAGGGTTTTCTAATCAATAAATTACCTCCCAAATTGATTTGCCAGTTGCTCCTTCTGGTGTCAGGGCAGGGAATCCCATCAGCTACGCTTGCCCCAGGTGACCTGGGCTGGCCCCTTTTTCTGGGAGGCACAGAGCAACTTCAAACTCCTGGTTTCTGGCTCCACAACCAGATCCCCTAACCCACTAAGCTATACCAGCATAGGACACCTTTATTGGGCCAGATTTAAAAGGCACACAATTCTCTGTACAAGCTTTTATTTTTAAAAATTAAATCTATTTGTCAGGCATGAAGTAAGAAATCAGCCTCTTCATATAAAGGTGTAAAATGACTGTTGAATGAGACAAAGGCTAGCGTCGAACACATCGGATGACATTTCTGTGCTGTAAAATATGTGGAAGCCTCAAAATGCTGTGCCCATGCATTGTAGCTGGTGGAATTCAACAAACATACACAGATGCACACCTGTGGAATTATGCTAAGGCTGCAAGGCTAAGCACAGACCGATATCAGAGGCAGAAAAGGCTTGTCTTTTTATTTATTTTTAATTTAATTTTATTTTTTGCATTTGACCTCATTTTCCTGTCAAAGTGGTGGCTGAGTAATCTGAAATTTCAAATAACACCGGTGCCATGGTCAGATCGCCAGCTTGTGAGTCTGGACTTTTTGGGAGTGATTCCTCACCATAGGAAAGCAGGGCCTGTTAAATGGCCCGCCTCCAATGACTGATGGATCCTGCAGGATTCCAGAGAGAACTGGGTATTTTAACTCTGAATCAGCTACACAAGGGGGCGCCACTACGGCCTCTTCACATACGTGGGCCCTGCTAATCTCCATGATTTACGGAGGACTTGAGGGAGCTTAAATGTGCAGAGATTGCTTATGGTCACATATGATCTGGTCACGTCCAGACTAGACTATTGTAATGTGCTCTACATGGGGCTGCCCTTGATGACCATTTGCAGGCTGCAGCTGGTTCAAAATGGGGCTGTCCTCATGGTGATGGGGTGTGGGCTTTATGCCCGTGCTTCACCAAGGTTTGGGAGTTGCACTGGTTGCCAGTGTGCCTCTGGGTACAATTCAAGGTGCTGGTTATTACCTTTAAAGCCCTACATGCAGTGGTGGGTTGTCAAAATCTTTGCTACCCCACCGTGACGTCATCAATGTCGTGGGTGTAGCCGACGTCATGACATCGTGGGCGGAGCAAATAAAAAATTAAAAATGTCTGTGCATGCGTCAAACCTCCGTTTGACGCATGTGCAGTTCTTTTTAGTGCGCATGCGTCAAACCTCTATTTGATGCATGTGCACTAAAAAATAGAACTGTGCATGCGTCAAACGGAGGTTTGACGCATGCGCAGTCCTGAGCAGCCATTTTTGAGGGGGCCAGAGAAGCGACCACACCGGTCGCCTGGGGTTTTACCACCACCACCCCTGGCAACCTCTCCTGATGGGGTGCTACCGGTTCGGGCGAACCGGTCCAAACCGGTAACATCCCATCACTGCCTACATGGTAGTGGGCCAGGATACTTAAGAGACCATGTCACCCTGAGAAGATCTGTCCGTCCCACTAGAGTAGACCGGAGGGGCTCCCTAAAGGTGCTATCAGCTAGAGAGAGTCGCCTCTCTAGCACTAGAAGGCAGGCCTTTTCGGCATCTGTCCTGTGGAACCTCCTGCCGACCGAGTTGCGTCTCCAGGCAGAGCTATTGCCCTTCCAGAAAGAACTAGAAAACTGGCTGGCAAAACAGGTGTGGGGCACTGGTGATATGGTACCCCCCGCCCCACACACACACTGATGGCTCATATAACAAAATCCGATTGCACTTCTAGCTATAATTTTAAATTGCATAGGCTGGGAGGGTATTTTTAGTGGTTTTAATGATTTTTAATATTTTAAGGTTCTGTATTTTTTATGTGTACAATGTTTTATATCTGTGAGCTGCCCTGAGTCACCTTGGCAAGTGGGCGGCAATATAAGTTCAAATATTAAATTATATTAAGGTTGGGGAAACCCCTAGGAAAACTGCTTTTTTGGCTATTACATCCTAATTCTGAGAGCAAAGGAGAGAAACCCTTGGCTCGCAGCTCCAAGAACTTCAGCTAGCATGCCTAATGGTCAAGGAGCCTAGGAACTGTAGGCCCAAACATCTGGAGGGCCAAACCTCTGGTTTACAACCAAATCTGACGCATGTCTCACTGCTGTTGTTTAAATGCCAAGACTCAAACTTTAGGACTGTTGGGAAGGAAAGAAAGAAAGATCTCTAAGCTGTCACAGAGTAATTCTGTTTCACTATATCCTAACCCCCTAATCACCTGGGTTTATAAAGGAAAGCTGCTATTTTCTAAAAAGCATAGCTTCTAGACAAGCGTAGGTGTTCACTCAGCCCCATTTAGAAGCAAAGTACTGTGTGTATTTATTTTTCCACTTGTTACCCCACCTTTCCTCCAAGGAGCTCCAAGTAACAATTGCAGCCTCAGGAAAATGCTGGAGGAAGTTCAAACCAAAAGACAATGTCTACCTGGGAGTTCTCTGGAACATGTCCTCCTCCTGGCTTGATCCTAACAGGAAAGCTCATACAGTCAGGATATTTTACAACCAGTCCCTTTCCCCCCCTCTATTAAACCTTCAGTCAACTGCGTAACTTCCTGAAAACAAAGAATCTTTTGCTTTCCAAAGGCCACCACAAGAAATGTTGATCTCATTTTGCAGGCACAGCAGGTCTTAAACCAAGTTGCCTGATGTAGTTGCCCACCTTAATTCCACACTAGCAAATAAAAAGTACTACCCCACACTGGAGAAAGCAACCAGTCCAAACACATCTCCACATATTACTGTTGCCAAAGGAAGAAAAAGAGAAGCATGAGTTAAGAATGTGGCAGTTGGTTGGTTTGCCTAGATGTTTTACACTTGATTCCAAAGGGTCCTCTCCAATTACGGCATGTTGGGAGGGACATCAAAATCACTGCATTTCTCTGGACATCCTTAAACAACTATAACTGGTGGCCACTCCACTTGTCTCTTCCTTTGCCACTTAACGGCAACCAGAGGAAGGTGCTTTGAGGTGCCCTTTATTTCTCTTGAATGTGTACAGGGTAGAGCCCATGGGTGGAGCTGTGGTGATGTGAGAGAGGCATGTCTTTGATCCCCTCCTCAAACAATAGGAAAAGATTGGCTCACCCTTGGCTCAAGACATCAAGACATTTTGATCCACAGGGACAAATCCTACATGTAACATCCATTAGGTGTCCATGTTCCTTCCAAATTTAGATGCTGTTCTTGCAGCAGCAGCAGGAGATGGTGTGTTTTTCAACAATAGCACTGTCAAGAGCAACTTGGTGATGGATGGCCAACAAAGACCTGCTAGTTGAACAAAATACCTGTTCCTGGTGGGAACGAAAATGGCCAGAATGGGTTATGGATCCAGCACAGTTCCTGGCATTTTTGAGACTCTCCTTGGAAGTACGGCTATCATGAGGCATGTCCATCCTTTTAAATTCACCACAGGATTCCTGCTGTGTTTAGTATCAAAAAGTGGCAACCTCCCATTTTTAAATTTGTAAATTACACGAGAGATAATAAAATACATCATTACTGTGATATATATCAATATATAGGCCCATCTTGATCTTGAGGCCCTAGGCTGAAGCCTAGTTAGCCTATAGGAAAATCTGGCCCTGGCTGTTAATGATATGACCTTTTGGAGGTCGCTAATTTAAAAGGTCGCCATAAGTTGGAAGTGACTTTACAGCGCATATCAACTACTTGATCCCATACAACCCCCAGGAAGAAACCTGGACAAAGATTCACTTGTCATGGTGATGAGTTTATGCCCATGCTGGCAGGAGATTCTGGGAGTTGTAACTTTTCAAAGCTTTGCTCTGAAGGATAAACTAGGAAAACCCTGAACTCCTTGCAGGAAGGCATAAGACAAACACGACAAAGCAAACAAAGAACATGAGTGTCGCACCATCAACCCTTTGCCTGATGCTGGGAATAGAAACTCCAAACAAACAAACTCCAAAACAGCTCAAATGCAACTCCTGCAGAGAGATCAGGAAAACAGAGAAGTCCGGCAAGAACTAAAAGTCCAGAGAGATGCAGGATGCTGTCACAGGACATGCCCGAGTGTTCTGGTCAGCTAGCCCTGTGCTCAGCAAGTTATGCGTGTAAAGGTTTCTCTTTAAGTAGTGTTACCGGCTTCATATCCTTTCCGGAGCCAAGAACATGCTGATCCTCTGCCCCATTTGCGTCCTTGCTTGTCGCACTATCAAGTTGACTCCCAGCAGCTTGCAAAACCAGCTCTGGCACAATCATAAATGTGCCACTTGTCCTGGCTGAATAAGGCACACACTTCCCTGAGAAGTCCCCCTGCCCCCTGAATCTTCCTGCCCGCCCAGAAAAGCCATCCATGGAGGGCACGGGAGCACAGTCTGGGTTCCCCAATAGCTACAGAGCCCCCTTACTCACCCATCGGATACCCTGGATCCTGGGGGCATTGCTGCCCAGCTGGTTCTCCAGCTGGATGCGGTAGCTGCAACTGCGGAACAAGTGCATCTTTCTCCAAATCACCTCTCGCAGACGGCTGTCAAGGACTGAGCGCAATAGTCATCCGGAGAGCTGGGACAAGTCGAGACGGTCACCAAGCCCGACATGCCACCTCCCTCGTCCACCTCGGGCCACCTTGTCAGAGGAGAGAAGAGAAAATGAACCAGCTAGGAAACCAAGGCAGCTATGATTCTGCCTCCTGCCAGACCTATGGGAAGATCGTGCCTCGGGAGTTATCCCTGGAAGTGCAGTGCTACAACAATACAGAAATATGCAGAACAGAGAATAACACTGAACAATTAGGACAGGTAATCACAGCAATAATAATGAATAGTGCCCTGCATAGAATACTTTGAGTTTATAGCATCTTAAGACTGCTGGAAGCGCCACTAACTGGCAATCCTTACTACGATCCTGCAAAGGTCAAAAGCATCAACTCTAGCCTAGAAGGCCAATGAACGGAAAGAGCAGCTTGTCTTTACTCTCTTGAAGACGCCTTTCTCCAGTAAGCTTCCCCACCCATCATAACTATCACCATCACTGCCTCTGTCAACTTTTGGTCACATCAAGCCAGAAAGAAGAGATCTGGACCGATTGGACCCATTTGCTTGGGTTTTGGGTCGGCCTCATGAAGGTGCTGCCTCTAAATGGGACTGTGGCAAGGGGTGATGTCTTCTGGAGGCTAGCCTTATGTGCCAGAGGTGAGATCAGAATCTGGGGATCCCAGAATCTCAGCTGGTGGCAGTACCAAGCCCTTCCATGCTTTTCCCAGAGTGGCGCCACCGGGAAACACATTGTTTATTCTTCTTTTTGTCTCTTTCTTTAAAAAAAATAAACTAGATTTTAAAAAATATAAATAATTTTTCTTCTTTCCTTTTTAAAATTTCCCCCTTTCTTTTTTCATATTAGCAGATATTACTTGTGTTATTCAATTAAATTTACATACATGAGGTATAAGGGACTATGGTGGCCTAGTGGTTAAAACACTATAATGACCAACACTATCTATAATGTTAACATCAGCAAGACAATGTATAGCAAGAAATTGGAAAAATGATGTTATATTAAAGATTGAAGATTGGTACAAAGAGATGTGGGGGCTTGCATTAAATGAAAAATTAAAGTGGGAGTTGAATGTGGCAAAAGGATTAGTTCAAGAAAATAAATTTTCAAAAATTTGGAATTTATTTGTGGAAACGACATTGAATGGGGAGGAAGGGAGGCCAATACCAGAACAAATGAGTTTTTGGAATTAATAAGAAGCTGATCCGCCATCATCTCCTTGGCAATGTAAATAACACAAGGGTGATTGTTACAAACTAAGCAATAACTGTGTTTCTATAAGTAACTGTGTTATGTAGCGTGATGTATGTGAATTTCTTTTTTTTTTTTGTTGCCACACATATAGATGAGACATTGTAAACTCAAATAGTTACTCCTTTTCAAATTATATTTGTAGTGTGGTGTTGTTTGAAAATTTAATAAAAAAAATTTAAAAACTCAAAAAAAAAATGAACTTGACAACTGGAAGGTTGGCAAGTCAGCACAACAGAGTAAGGGCCCGTAGTCTGTCCCACCTCCTGCCAACCTAACCGTTCTAAAGCAAAAAATTGCAAGTACTGTAGATAAATAGGTACCACTTTGGCGGGAAAGGTAGCCATGCTCCATGGATTCGGCATTTATTCATGCCTGCCACATGAACACAGAAACATCTGCAGGAGACAGTGCTGGCTCTTTGGCTGTAAATGGAGATGAGCACTAAACCCTAGAGTCGGACACGACTGGTTTTCAAGCAAGGCAGGGCAACCTTTACCTTTACCAGGATGTATATGCACTTGGCTAATTTTGTTTCTAGGTGACTGCAGTGGCTCAAGTGGCTAAGACCCTGACTGGAAGGCAGGAGGTCAGCAGTTCGATTCCCAAATACTGCAGGACAGAATGAGCTCCGTCTTTGTCCCAGCTCCTGCCAACCTAGCAGTTTGAAAGCAAGTAGATAAATAGGGGCCACTTCGATGGGAAGGTAAACAGTTCCCTGCGCTCCAATGTCTAGTCATGCCTGCCACATGACCACTAAAGCGTTGGCATAAGCAGACAAGCGCCGGCTCTTCGGCTTTGAAACAGAAATGAGCACTGAACCCTAGAGTCGGCTATGACTGGCTTTTGAGCAAGGGAAACATTTACCTTTACTAATTTGTTTCTGTTATAGTATTCTTGCTATACCATTTTTTTTTTGCTGTTAAAATATGTTTAATTCCTTTCAAAAATAGTTCCAAAAATGTGACACAAACGACCCTTCCCCATTTCTTCCGAGTCCTCCCCCGGCTCGGCGCCCCCCCCCCCGCGCAGCCCCGGGCACCGACCTGCCTGCCCCCCTCCCACCACCCCTCCGCCCCAGTTTCTACCGCGGCCAACAGGCAGAAAGTGGGACCCGCTCACCTGCACGCCCCATAGAGAGCGGGGTCAGATTGGAGGGGCGAGTGAAGAAGAAGACCTGTTTGGCGCAGCCTCGGCCATGGGGCGGGGGGGGGGGGCGCCGCCAGGGGCTCTTCTTAGGGGAAGAGGAGGGCGGACTCCCGCGGCAGGGAAGGCGCCGAGGCGCCCCCCACCGACCCCATGCTCTGGATCGCGGCGAGGAAGAGGGAGGGGGGAGTTCACCCTGGCTGGCCCCTGGCCCCTGGGTCCCGGAGAGCAGCCCTGTCCTCCTCCTCCTCCTCCTCCTCCTCGCGCCTAGTAGTCCAAGCGCGCAAGGTGGCCCCGCGGAGCCCTGGGCTGGGAAAGACGCGCCGCCGCCCCACAGCCGGGCAAAAGCAGCCCCGCCGCCGCCGCCGCCGCCGCCGCCGCCACGCCTCCCTTGCCAAGAGGAGGAGGAGGAGGAGAAGCCGCCGCCGGGAAGAGGCCAAGTGGGTCTGGACTCTGGCGGCGTCGGCAGGTGGTCCGCCGGGCGGCTGGCCGGTCCTTGGCAGACGGCAGCTCCAGGGGGGGATGGACGCTTCGCCTCGGGAGGCTTCCTTCTTCCCACCCGCGACGGCGGCGGCGTAGGTGGCTCTGTCTGTCTTCCCTTCCTCGCCCGGCTTGCCTTTAAAAGTTGGCTACAAGAAGGAGACGGTGGGCCACTCGGGCTTCTTTGGGTTCTTCTTTGGTTGGCCCCAGGTGAAGGCCAAGTAAGGCCTCCGAACCGCATGTCACGGCCTGGGCCCAGGAAGAAAGAGTAACCTGCCATTTGGCGCCTTCTCAGAGCCAGGGAGGAGGAAGGCATCCAGGAAAGCCTCCATTGCACCTGGCGGGTCAAAGAAGCAATTTTTTTAAAAAATCTCTCCTTTGGGAAAAAGCTGGGGGGGTGGTGGTTCTAGCCAGCTTTGCACAGCCCCTTAATCCTGCCTCATTTTATTTATTTATGTATTTAATGTTTATACCTCCCCATCTGGGATGTTTTCTACTCTGAGCGGTGTAAAGGTCTCTCCCTTGCTCGAAAACCAGTCTTGTCCAACTAGAAGGCAACGTTCGTCTCCCTTTACTGCAGAGGTTTCTGTGGTCATGTAGCAGGCATGACTAGACGTCAAAGCGCATGGAATGCCTTTAGTTTCCCACCAAAGCGGTACATATTTGTATACTTGCAGTGTATTGCTTTCCAACTGCTAGGTTGGTAGGAGCTGGAGCAGAGACGGGAGCTCACTGTCATGCAGCACTCGGGTCTCGAACTGCCAACCTGCCACTCATCAAGATCAGCATCTTGACCACTAACTAAGCCAAAAGCAACATAATACAACAAACAACAAAATACCTTGTTAAGAGCTTCACCTAGCATTGCCACTCATACACCACTTTTATTTTATTACTTTTTTACTTCCTCTTTTACCACTTCTTTTAAATATGGCTATTTTGCCTATTCGAGAACTAAGGCTGCTGAAGACTATTACTGTATTTTTTTAAAGCCACCAAATTTTCACCCACACCAAGTCAAACTATTGTTTCTTCTAGTCAATATTGCCAACTTACCTTCCAGGTGTCATCAGAGTACAAGACTACATCTCCCATCCATCCCAGCCAGCATAACCAATGGTGAGGGATCATGGGAGTTGGAGGGCTCTATGTTATCTGTGTAATTTTAGACAGGAGTCTTTTTTCACGCATATCTGAGGTTGACTGTAATCGAACTGGTAACCTGCTTACAAAGTATATGGGCCAAATCCCTCCCCAGCGTTAGTGATGAGAATAATGACATCTGATTGAAGTGACTTCGCTAATTTTAGTGAAATTCAGTGATATTGTAATGCAACAAGTACAGTCAAACCTCGTATAAAGAGCACCTTGCTTAAAGAGTAACTCGCTTAAAGACCAGAATTTTCTCTGAATGTTCACCTTGCTTAACAAATAAAACCAACCAAAAATTCGCTTAACAACTAAATCAGGGTTCACAATCCCCCCAACCCCCACCAGAAGTCACGATGGGTCATTTACAATGGTGTATCGCTTAAAGAGCCAAGTCGCTTAAAGAGCAATCCTGCGGAACACATTATGCTCTTTAAGCGAGGTACCACTGTAATACACTGTTCCATTTATGGTCATATCTGATTAAGTAGACCAGGGATAACAAGACCGTGAGACACAGTGAGGTGCTGTAAACAGCAGCTTTTGGGGGATCATTTAAAAGGAACACATTTATTTTCTTACAATTGGAATTGGAAGAGGGGGCTATGGGATTCCCCCCTTTAGGGTCGTGAAGGGTCGGAATTGGCTGTGCGACTGAGCAACAACATCAAAACAACAGTTTCCTTCATGTATCAACAGTGTCCTTCATGTATCAAAACAACACTCTGAACCCTATGGATCATCAGTGAGCAGGTTTGTTGCTCTGCCTCTGACAGCAAAATATTTTAGGCTCTTCCTCACACTCAGGTAACATTATTTAAAGAAGCAGTTGTTAAAGACAGACACTAAAGTAGTGGCAGGAAATGGAAAGGATAATTTACAAGTAAACCAATCTGACATAAATTAAATTTTTTATCTCACCCCTGCACCCCCACACACACAAATATCTGTGTAACAGTGCAAAATTTGTAAAGGAAATTTGAGAAAGCAATGACCATTTCATGCAGTTCTAGAGTTGCCGCTACTAAATTAAACAGGATACATTTTACTCAGCAGAAAAGAGTGTCTATCCTAAAGCCAGACTTCTCCAATCCTTTACCTTGAGATATGTGGGACCACAATTCCCATTCTGGCTGGGAGTAATGGAAGTTGTGGTACAATACAACTAGATTCGCTCCAGACTTTCTCAAGCAAATATAAATGGCTGGTTTCCCTGCAAAAGTTAGTCTCAGCAATTCACGCTTGGCAGAATCTTGTCTGGCTACTTAAGCACAGAGGAAACAAACCAGTCTTATCCTGAATCAAATTCAAACAACTGTTATCATTAATCGGTCACTCAATTCAGGTCAGCAATGGAAGAACCTTCACAAACAAGCTGCAAACTCCTTTAGGTTTGCCTGACGCAGTTTGTAAAACCAAGGTGAAACTAAGACAGGCACAGGAGCTGGTCAAGTAGTTACCCCTGAAGGAGCCAGTCTTGTGCTAAGTACTACAAAGTGGATTACCCAGTACATTCAATGTTTTTTTAACAATACAGTTAAAAACAAAATACGCAGTTGTGGAATGTGCAGTTGGAAAACTGATCAACACACAGTTGGAAAAAACGAAGTAGTAGAAATTGGCTACTGCAATGATGACCGAGAAAGACATTTAAGAATATTGAAGCTATAGATAAAAGTGTTAAAGTGTGGACTTAGGCACCCAAACCTTTAGTCCTCAAGGTTGTCAGGTTAGTTCACCGCTGCCTGACACTCGGCACTGAGTCACTGGCAATAGGGTCTACTCTATTACCATAGCAGGATATTTATTTATTGTATGATGAACTTCAGTTGTTTACATTAATGTTAATTTATACAGTAAGCACAAATTGTCCAACTCAAGTTCCTAGCTAGAGTTCCACATCTAGTTTTGCAAGCCATTGAAGGGCTTCATCTGTGGCACCATGCAAATCCCAATGTGCCTCCAAACGCACGTAAAGGACACTTAAATATAATGTGGTCCATAGTTTGGTCATCTTCCACACAGTCACATTGGGGAGAGGACTTCCATCCCCATGTGAACAGAGTGGCTCCACATCTACCACAGTAGTCCTCACTCTGTTCAGCATCGTCCACTGTCATCTTGGAAGGAAAAATCCAGCTGGCCATTCTCGGGGATTCTTGATTATGTGATGATGGGGAATCTGAGATAGATGTTGCCAGAGTTCCATCCAGGCATCTCAAATACTGAAATGGTTATTTTGTAGGTTGATCACATTGCACCAAGCAGGGTGTCTATATTTTAATTATTGAGTTGAGGGGGCAGTTATATCGCCATGGATTGGGAGCAGAGGATTGTTTACTAATTTTATCCATAGGTGTAATAATGCCAGTGATCTTCTTAGTGGTGGTGGCGGAATATGGCTCAAGACAGGGATCTAGTGGGTGTTTGTTGGTCAAATACAGCCTGTGATGATACACAATGCTTAATTCTGCTGTATGTCTATTATTCCTATGTGTGCACTATTAAGCCAAGTTGAGCAACAGCAATAGCAGGATAACCTGGCTTGACCACATTTTAACTTTCTCTAAATTTAAAAAATAAATAAATCTCTAATTGATGCAGCATCATTCTAGCATTGGAGATACCCTTTGGTACTTGTGTCTGATACAGTGCCCACATATTGGGAAGAAATTTTTAAAAGCAGGAAGAAGTCACAGGCTAGTAGATGACAAAAGGTGGGGAAAGTGGCATTGGAAATCAAGATGGAGAAATTTGAAGGCCCTCCCTGAAATGCTGTATGGATCCTTCTCACCAGAAAAGAAATGTCTCTGGGTGAAAAGAAAGATTATTCAAGTGCAAGAGAAAATAGATTGCCCAGAAGAACCTTTTAACCATGAACTTGAATCACTCTTGACAACACCCACCCATCAAAATGGATCCTTTTGGCTTGGAGTCTTTTTCCTCCATCTTTACTATAGAGTAGATAAAGACTTCAGGCTGCTCTGTAAAATCTTGGTGGATGACAAGTGAGAAAATAAAATCATGTAGTCTTGTTTCCTTTGTTAAACTAATTCTTTAGAGTGAGGCGGGGACTGTTGGATAATTGGGTGTTGCATGAGAAAATACATTCCCCAGATCCAGAGACACAAGCCAGGCAGCCATGTCTCTCAAGATTTGGTGAGAAGTAATCAAGATGAAATAGTAAATTGAGCAATTACACACTCAAGTGCCAGGTATTGTAAGTGATAGGGAAAGCTTTCCTTTTGATCTGGTTCATGCCAGTTCCTCACTGGTATGAATGAGAACAAGGAGATTGAACAAGGAGATTAGGCTGTGGCCACAATGTTAGACTCCAGCAGCAACTAAGCAACTAAAAATCTTAGAAGTGTCTGTTAGGAGGAAGAGGCAGGGGAAGAGGTAGAAATGCTGCCTTCACCACCACTCCCTTCTAAATGCTGGGCAACTGGGTCCAGAGCTTCTGGTCTGCACTCTTCTCACCATTTCCTTAATTCTGATTTTGTCACTGCCTCCATAACCTTTTTAAACTTTAAAGATATTTTGCTATATCTTGCTGGGCGTGCTAAGGCATATTGCTCACTCCCTATACGATCTGACTCTATCAAGGCAACTTTTCATGCATCTCAGCTACAAATGACATGGAGTTGTAGGAACCATCCAGAACTTGGAAAACTTTATTTATCAGGGCTAAAGTGCCCAGAAATACTTTGGCTGAGAGCTCTCAAGAAATGTATTTAGGGATGGTGATGAAAGGTCATCCTGGCCTGATCGGTACCTGTTCAGTTCAATGAGATGTGCACTGAACTCCAGCGATTTGGTCTTCTTGTTCCACTGATCTCAAAGAGGCCCAGAATCTGCTGATCTAGGGGACCTACCCAGCTGTCAAATGATCCAGGATAATATGCAGGATCAATACCTAAACATTTAGGTAAAGGTCTCCCCAGTGGTGGGCAGCAAAAAATTTTGCTACCACACCATGGGAGGTGCCTATGTCGTGGGGAGAGCCTATGTTGTGGGCGATCTAGTCATGTCTGCCATGTGGCCATGTATGTATCTGCAAACAGGCAGCACTGGCTCTGGCTGTAAATGGAGATGAGCACTGTACCCTAGAGTTGGATATGACTGGCTTTTGAGCAAGGGAGACCTTGAAACACTTGCAGGGACAAACTTGACGTCAAATTTGAATGTCAATCAGGACTTGGAGGAGGAGGTGGGCAGGGGGGGTAGGGAGGTAGAGCAGGGAAGGGAGGTGGGTGTGGCCACCCAATTTCACCACCACCCATCTCAAAGGCCTCCCAATTTTGCTACTCCCCTGCCCTGGGGCGTGCAAACCTGTTAACTGCCCACCACTGGGTCTCCCTCAAAAGCCAGTCATTCGAACTCTAGGTTTATCTCCACTTACAGCCAAAGAGACAGCATGTCTGTGTCTGTAGATGTTTCCATTATCATGTGGTAGGCAGGATTAAATGCTGGAGCACCTGGAATGCTGTTACCTTTCATGTCAAAGTGGTACCTATTTATCTCCTTGTAATCTCTTTTGAACTGCTAGGTTGGCAGTTAGCTGGGACAGAGATGGGAACTCATTCCATCGTGCAGCAGTCAGGTCTCAAACTGCTGACCTGCCAACCTTCCAGTTGTCAAGCTCAGCATCTTAACCTCTAAGACAACACTTAGTGTAATACAAAGCGATAACCCTATGGAAAGAGGCAGTGTCACCAGCACATCTAAAATTTCTGGAGCCTAGAGATTTTGCTGGTGAAGGAGAAAGGAGGTTAGAAGGGTGTAGAATTTTGTTTGGTTGATTTTAAAGAATGTGCCAGAATTTGAAAAATCTGTTTTATTCAAGATAAAAAAAAGTTAAGGTTTTTAAAAAAAATTGAAAAAAAAGGGAAAGCAAAACTCAGACCTTCCAATCCCTAAATCCTAGTTTACAGGAAAAGGTTATTAAGCCGCATACAGTACTTCATCTAGTTAAAAGCAAGTGAAACAGGAACAGATCCAACAGATCCCAGGTGTCCCCACAGGGACCTGGCTGCAGAAAAAGTCCAAAGAGTAGGAAAGGAAAGGAGCCAAGACTTACCTGTAAAACCGGCTGGAATGCGATCAGAAGGGCTGACTTTCTGCAAGGAATTGCTATGCATGCTTATGTGGAATCCCAAAGGAAGTGATGCAACAACCTTGAATCCTCCCTCCTTGAACACCAGTGGCCTTTTAAGAGTGGAAAGAGGGCAAAGGGTGGGCTCAAAGGAGGCAAAAGTTCTCAACAGGGGGAGGGGGAAATTAGGCTTGAGCAGCTCTGGGTTTTTTGAAGAGGAATTCCCAGAGTGGTCGTAGTGCTGGCCTCTTGGCAGAAACAACAACAACAAAAGTCTTGCAGCCCCTTAAATAACATGTTTTCTCTGGCATAACCATTTGTGGGCTGCAGCACTTTCATCTTATTAAATGGCTGTAACCCACAAATGCTTAAGCCAAAGAAAAAAGGAAGAAAGGAAGAAAACAAAATTTGCTAGTATTTAAGATAGCTTGAGATCTTTGGGGTGTGTCTGGTGAATATATACAAGGTGTGTATAAAAACAATGGTGCCACACAGCTATGAAAACCAAGAAATGAGATATTTCTTTGCAAAGTTCCAAAGTATACAAGATAAGAAGCAAGTGACTCATTCATAACACGACTGGTGGATGATAACACTACCTTCTTAGGTACAATATGCTGACTTAACACATGCTGGGAGAACGGAAGGCCGTGTCCCTATTAAGTCCCAATGGAATGCTGTTTGCAAGCCACAGAACCTTCCTATTCCACCTTTTGACCAGTCTCTGTCACCAAATACCAATTCAGGACCTTACACTGAAGGGTATGCAAAACAGCTGATATATATTCACAAAGAAGTGACAGGTTTGTTCATAGTGCCGCCCTAACCTGAGTCAATATCAAGGTAGACACCACTAGAAACTAGATCCTCCTTCCTTCTTAGATGCATCCAGAAGACCAATAAAAGAGTTCTGAAATTAACTCAACTCTTGTTTGACCACATTGGTTAATATTGTACTCTTTGCCTTATAGGCTATCTATGTATAGAAATTCAAGAGGCTACTCACCTTCTTTCCTGGCTTCAACAATCATGACAAAGAAAGGAAAGCTTTGTTATGCGTTTCCTGAAATGGGACTAAACAGATGTAAAATTAGACACATCAGTGTTATTATTACCGGCTGGCTTGCAACAGTCTCCTTCTAAGTTCATCACATGCTGTTTTGAGGAGGGAAGGAATACAAAGCCAAAGCTGCCCAAGAGTAATCCCATTGTCAAGGGAAGAAGAGGCACAGCAAGAACTTAAGTAGGGACCAAATATGGTTGAGTTGGCTTGCAAAGTAATAATGTTGAAGATGGTGCTTTTGTGCAAGTGTAGGGTCCTTAAACTCCTAGAGGTTGGCTAGAGGTTGGTCCTATCTGCAATTGCGGATTTAGGTTTCCAGTCCATGATGTCGATGCTGAGAGATACAGAATCTGGTTCATTTTCTGGTCTGCCATTACTACTGGAAACATGTACGGTACTGATGAGTATTTAAGTCTGGTCAACAACAAAGCCAAGAAGATGCCTTTGTTTTTGCAGTTTAAAGTTTGACCTGGAAACTAAAGAAGAACCATGATTTCAAAAAGGACAACTTCTAGAGTCTGTCTTACTTGTTTCTTTCCATTCTAAAGAGATTTAAAAGTCCTGAAAGAGATAAGAAAGTTGCCATGGATATTTAAAGAAAAAAGGGTTTCCTTCCCCGAGTTGATGGATGAACGGAACCCCCATGAACATAACAAGTCAGGCTTATTTATATACCTGCTTCCTGCAATTATTGCATTCAAAGTGAGTTCACATTGCAAACAAATGCAAGAAGATACCAGAGCAGTCTACAAAGGGATAACTTTGTTCATGTATGTCCTATGGCTTCTTAAAGCTAACAAATTTGGGATGGCATAAATAGGTCATAAAGGCTTATACCACAATGAACATGTTAGGCTTTCAGGCGCCACAGAGCTGTGCTTTGTTATGTAACAAGGCAGTTCATTGCAAAATAACCTCTCAACATCTGACACAGGCATGTGTGGCAGGGGAGAGAACAACAGGGGAAAGTTACACATACTTCCCATTCCAAACTGTGAGAGGTTTCAGAAATCAGAGGGTTTACTCAGGTTTCCATTTCTTCTGTGAGGAACTTGTGGTCCACTAGATCTTCTTGGATTACATTTTCCATAACCTTTCAACACTGGTTTTGCTGGCTAGGGCTCTTAGGAATTGTAATCTTACAACAGAACTCTGGTCAGACATAACAGCTATTGCCTTAGTAGGGGTAAAGTTCCAATTACCGGTACCTTTTTCAAAAGTAGGTGCAGGGAAATTATAGCCCAGAAGAGGCAGGGGGACTAGAGACCACATCGCCAACATAAGATGGATCATGGAAAAAACAAAGGAATATCAGAAACAAGTCTACTTCTGTTTCATTGATTACACTAAGGCTTTTGACTGTGTCGACCACAACAAAATGTGGCAAGTAATTAAAGAGATGGGAATACCAGAACACCTTATAGGCCTCATGAGAAATCTGTACATGAATCAAGAAGCAACAGTTAGGACAGAAAATTGAATAACGGAGTGGTTTGGAATAGGAAAAGGAGTAAGACAAGGATGTATTTTGTCACCCTGCTTATTCAACTTATACACAGAACACATAATGCGCAATGCAGGGATGGAGGAATCACAGTTTGGGATCAAAATTGCTGGAAGAAACATCAACAATTTACGATATGCAGATGATACCACCCTAATGGCAGAAAGTGAGGAGGACCTAAAGAAGCTCCTGTTTAGGTTGAAAGAAGAGAGTGAAAAAGCTGGCTTGAGACTCAATATCAAGAAAACCAAGATAATGGCAACAGGCCCTATCAGTCCCTGGAAAATAGATAGGGAAGAAATAGAAGCAGTGACAGATTTTACTTTCTTAGGATCAAAGATCACTGCAGATGGAGATTGCAGCCATGAAATAAAAAGGTGACTGATTCTTGGGAGGCAAGCAATGAGAAACCTGGGGAGCATAGTGAAAAGTAGAGACATCACATTGCAAACAAAAATTCGCATAGTCAAAGCAGTGGTATTCCCTGTGGCAATGTATGGTTGTGAGAGCTGGACCATTAGGAAAGCTGAGCGCAGAAGAATAGATGCCTTTGAGATGTGGTGTTGGAGGAGAGTTTTGAGAATCCCCTGGACAGCGAGGAGAACAAATAGTTCAATCTTAGAAGAAATCAACCCTGACTGCTCATTAGAAGGTCAAATAATAAAGATGAAGCTAAAGTACTTTGGACATCAGATGAGAAGAGAGGATTCACTTGAGAAAGCCTTGATGCTTGGAAAGGTCGAGGGCAAAAGAGGAAGGGGCCGGCCCAAGATGAGATGGCTAGATGGTATTGTGGAGACAATGGGCACAGAGCTGAGCGAGTTGAGGGGGATGGTGGAGGACAGGAGTGCCTGGCAGACAGTGGTCCATGGGGTCGCAGAGGGTCGGAATCGACTGTGCGACTGAACAACAAAAAGATGTCACCACATAAATGAGATTTCAGAGGTTCTATAAATGCATTACATAACCCTGATGTTCATGTTACACCTTAGGATGGTCAACTTTTTTCTCAGCCCCATGCCTGAGTTTTTAACCACAGCTTTTATGGGCAGCAGTAAGTAGGCAATCCTGCTTAACTCATGCTGTGAAAAACTTCAGTTTTGCATTCTAAACATTCGATGGTTAAAAATTTTAAGTCACCTTGAGTGCTATCTTGTAGTCGAAAGTGGGGTAGAAATGTAGTACTGTAGTGTAAATATATAATGAATGAATGAATGAATGAATGAATGAATGAATGAATGAATGAATGAATGCACAGGAGCAAGCCTACCATTTTCACCTAGAAGTCAGTTCGTAGTATCTTTCAGTGACAGCATTTCCTGGACACCAGGGACTCCGTGATTTTCTTTTGTTGCCCTTCTCCGTAATTCCGCATGAAAACCAACTCAGCAGTGGTACAGAGGTGTAATGCTGGCTGGCTGAATATCAGAATGCAACACTGGGAGGGATTCTTGTTCTTTTGCCGGGGGTCTTTGGATAAGAATTTTATTTATTTATTTATTTATTTATTATTGGTCACATTTGTATTGTCGCCCAATCAGCAAGTGACTCTGGGCGGCGTACAACACTTTCATCATAAAATGCATAAAACCACCCACCTTAAAACTATAAGAACCCTTTAAAAACCCTTGAAAACGCTAAAACTACTCCCCAGGTTTTGAGTCAAATAGAATTTTGCACTAGGAAAACTCTGGAATAGGAGAAGCTGGGTGTAAAGCAGGGGCGTAGCTACCGCCATATCTGCCGTATCAATTATACGGGGCCCCTGGGCCACGGGGGCCCCCAACGTGCATAAGCAAAACAAATCTTTACCCTTCCTAAGGGCCCCCAAACAAATTTTTATACGGGGCCCCGCCAAGGCACGCTACGCTTCTGGTGTAAAGCAAAACACTTCCTCCTTCATAAAGCCAGAAAGCTTTCTGCATTAAAGACTTACATCTAACAGGAGATGGAAGCCATCCAAAACTCCACTTGGAAAGTGTTCGATGGCAGGAGAGGACAGGAAAAGCAACACTGGTCTCTCTCTTTTACAATTAACCATAGTAATAGCAATAGCTATTACACTTATTTATTGCCCCATAGCACTTAGTGCACTCTCTGGGCAGTTCACAAGTTACTTAGCGTTTGGCCTCAACATGCTGGGTATTCATTTTACCAACCATGGAAAGCTGAGTCAACTTTGATCCCCGTCAGGATTGAACTCACAAAATTTTGGCTTCAGTACAGCAGTTTAACCACTGTGCTCATACTGGACAGTGTACAGGGCTCATACTGCTTCAAGTCAGCTCTATGAAGTTTCAAATACTGTATGGGTCTTGCCAGGAGATGCTGGGAATTGAACCTGGAACCTCCTGCAGTCAAAGCGCAGACTCCATCATGAAGACAGAGCTCTTCTTTGAGGATATCATTGGGACGTTAGAAAACAATAGCTACATTACCAAAAGGAACCCCATTTTCAATTGGCAATGAAGGCAAAGGCACCCAAAAGGGTGGTTTCATTCTGTAGTTCCTTTTGCCTTACCTAGTGTGAGAAAGATTTGCTGGGAATACAAGTTTGATGTTACTAGGGTACATCCAATTGTGGTTCAAAACTACCATAACCTTCAAGGAGGCTCTTTCTCTAACTGTTGTTGAATGGCAACTGTGAGTACTGATTCCCTCCCTCCAGAATGGAAAATCACCCTCTTCCTAATTCGTCTCCCTCCCTCTATGGCCTGGTTTCATGGGACACGATTGACCTGTTCCTTCTGTTTCCATGCTTCCTGACCTGAGGGTTTATGCAAAGATAAGAGCCAAAGGAAGGAGGGGAAGCAATGCGGGAGTCAGAACAGAAAGGGGGAAGGGCAGAGATACTCCAAAGGGAAAAACTGGAAGCAAAGTCACACAGTCTGACAAACAGAAGGAGAAAAGAGCTTTTCTCTGCACCGCCTGCTCATAACCAGGGAGACAAATCCAACCTGTTCATAAAGAGTTAGGAGAACAGAACAAACCCAGGTACAGTAAAACCTCATATAACACTAAAACCTGGTTCCACAAGTCTTGGTGTTATATGATTTTTAGTGTTATCTGATCCTCTATGGGATCCATAGAGATACATTGTAACCACACAGGCTTTAGCGGTTGTTATCTGAAGCATCCCATAGGATCTTAATGTTATCTGATGCAATTCTTCCCCCCAGATTCCTTGATGTTATGCGATTTTAGTGTTATTCGATACTAATGTTATATGAGGTATTACTGTATTGCATGGCTGGGGGGTAGCAACAACCAGGAACACCTGTTGTGTATGTAAGGATCGTATTTAGCATCCCTTCCTCCTAAGGAGCTTTTAGGGTGGTAGGAACTGGTAGAATATTTCCTTCTCTTTCTCTTCTTTGGTTGTAAATGGAGATGAGCACCGAACCCTATAGTCAGATATGACGAGCAAGTGCCACCTTTCTCTTACAACTTCTCAAACATCTCTTGGCTGCATAGAGAGACGAGTTCTAGCGCAGAATCACACAGTTCTAGCACTTTGATACCAATTCCACTGTTGCCAGCTTCACCCTCTGGAATCATGGGGTTTAGGGATCTAGGGCTATCAGCTGTAGGGATTTTTTTTGGGGGGAGACCCCAAAATTCCTAGGAACTGTGGTGGCTTAGTGGTTAAGATGCTGAACTTGATGACTAGAAGGTTGGCGGGGCAGCAGTTTGAGACCCAAGTGCTACACAACAGAGTGAGCTCCCATTTCAGTCCCAGCTCCTGCCAACCTAGCAGTTCAAAAGCAAGAAATTGCAAGTAGATAAATAGGTACCACTTTGGCGGGAAAAGTAACAGCATTTCATGCCCTTTGGCGACTAGCCATGCCTGCCACATAACCACGGAAATGTCTGTAGATACAGACAGCACTGGCTTTTTTGCTGTAAATAGAGATGAACACTGCCCCCTAGAGTCGGATACAACTGGCTTTTGAGCAAGGGAGACCTTCCCCCCCAAATTCTTTAGCAAATTAGTCTTAGCATCTCACCAAGGCCATGACGATCAAAATGTTAACAAAGAGTATATCCAGTGTAATAGAGTTGGTAGAGTGGCAGACATAGAAGACCTGGGTTCAAATTTTCACGCAGCCATAAAAACTCACTTGGATTGCTATAGGTTAGTTCAGACAATGGCACATAACAACACATACAGTCTGTTCAACTTCTGGGCTAAAGTCGCCAAGTGAATTTTCACACCTCTATTAGGATTTGACCTATGTGTCTGCTAATTCAAAATACAGTACTGTATTTCCATGAAGCCCACACTAAAATAAATCTGATAGGCTTTCGGGTCACACACACTTTTCTTTCCATCTCTCTTCTTTGATTATACTATACTAGCTCTAATCATAGATGGTCTATAAATCTCATCATCCTCTGTCCCAGATTTTCATGTTTCAGACTTGAGGAAGACAGAGTATACATGTCAATGGGATCCAGGGGCTAAGCCTAACACACTAATCATGAGGCCTGGGTTCAAGAGCTACGTTAGAGGTGTTTCCAACTCTTATTTGTGTTACAATATTGAAGGCTAGATGTGATGCAATGATTGAATAAGGAATGAACGAGATGTTGCACATGGGTAGCATGCATTCTCTTACTTATGAAGGAAAGAAGGGGAAATCCTTGCCAATGTTAAACTAATAATTACAATAATATCATGTCATCAAGTCAATTCTGACTTATGGTGACCCCTAGTTAAAGAATAAAGTGACTCGTCACGTCCTTCCTCTGTGGGTTGTGCAATTTGCCCAAGACTATACTGACTGGTTCTTCCTCTAGGAAGCACAGTGGGGAATCGAACTCCCAACCTAACCCCATGAGCTATCCAATCAGCTCAACCACACAACATTAAAAAGATACTATGTTTTGGATTTAAAACAAAAAAAATGAGGAGCATGAGCCTTATTTCAGAAGGAAATCGCAACCTGGAAGCCTCCCAGAAGTATCTCTGCTTGAAAGATCACAGACCATATTTTTGTCAGAAAGTGCAGCTTTTTGCACTTTGACCATCCATTTTGACAATGTAGCAGCAATAGGAGAGAGACAGATGCCCCACAGTAGGTGCTGGCAGTAGGCTGGGTTTTTTGGAGACCTGGGTTCAAATCCCTGATTTTCTGTGGGAATCCAGTGGAGGATTACAATGATAAACCACTCCTTGAACACCTCACATGCTACAAAACTCCTATGAAGGTTTCCATAAGTCAGAAGTAGCTTGACAGCACATAACAACAATAGAATAAAGCAGTAAAATAAGTGCACACATAGATAGATAGATAGATAGATAGATAGATAGATAGATAGATAGATAGATAGAGTGAGTGAGTGAGTGAGTGAGTGAGTGAGTGAGTGAGTGAGTGAGTGAGTGAGTGAGTGAGTGAGTGAGTGAGTGAGTGAGTGAGTGGTGGGCAGCAACAGGTCCGCACACACCCAGGACGGTGGGTTGCAAACTTGGGTAGCCTCTGGGCAAGGGGGTGGCACAATTGGGTCGCCTTCAGGCAGGGGGGATAAGATAGATAGATAGATAGATAGATAGATAGATAGATAGATAGATAGATAGATAGATAGATAGATAGATATAGCTACTGTTCAAAACTGTTGTTTCAAATACTGTACATAATCATTTTGAGAGAATGAAATCCTGCAGAAACCGTGATAAAAATGAATCACCTGCTTGTCTCTGCTGAGATGTAATTTTATACTCATGACAGGTGCAGAATTTCTGGTTTCATGTTAGTTTGGAATTTTTATAATGACTGCCTTTGCGCAATGAGTGACCTCTTTCTATTTGCATCTTAATGCTGGCTCAAATGATGCAGGATTGCACCAGTACAGCAGCAAGAATCCTCTGTATGTCACTGCAGCTTTGATTATACATAATTTTCTTGTACAATCATGTTTTAAATATACAGTACACTTAAAGACACATATAAAGATATATATGGCAAGAAGAATGAGTGAATACTTCTGAATATAGGTCTCTTGGCTTGTTTAAAATTATCCCCAGCAACGTCTGCACTGGATTCATTTACCTTTCTGCTTCATCATGTTTCTATAATTGGGAGCCCTGTTTGGTTTTTGGTTTTTATCTTTTTGCCCTATATATTTTTCTGTTGCAAAAGTGCTAAATCACAAGGGCCCGTTGTGGTAGGTGACAAGTGACACACAGAGAGAAGAGATGTTACTAACTCTCATGTATACACTGATGGGAGAATTGAATGAACTGTGTCTATCCAGAAAGTAAAGGACAAGATAACCTTGTGTGACAATGGAGTCTTTCTTTGCTAGGGGAACAGGAAAGTTTCTTTTTGGCCACCTTTGTCATCTCACGGTGACGTCCATGAATCCCTCAGAGCCAGCCCTGTTCAAATGACTGGCTAAACCATGGCCACACTATGGAGACAAGAGGGTAATCACATGAACCACATCTTCCCAGGTGTTCTGCTCAGGCACCATAGATGATGACAAGTCTGCTGAGGTCCCTAGCCATCCACCCCCACAGACCCCCACCGCCTCTTACCTCACAGCCACACTAGCATTGATATTGAATGAAGTGGTTAGGGGAAGAAACAAGAGAGAGAGAGAGAGAGAGAGCAGAAAGCTGAAGGGATATTGCATTCAAACTCCAAAGAAGAGTTGAGATGAATAATTAATTTTATAAGTATACTTGAGAGTAGGAAGACATTCAAGCAGAAGGAGAGGCAAAACGATCAAGAACAACAATGTGGCACCTTCAGAATGTTTTTATGGCAGAAGCCATATGTTTCATGAGGTGTTACATCATCATTGGTTTTATACGTATATGTACAAACAGTGTTTGAACAGAGGACTAGTAAACAGTCAGGTGTGAGAGAGTAAAGGTTCTGTATGCATTTTATTTTCCCTCTCATTTCACTATTCACCGTTCTCCTCCTCCAGCTGTATGTGTGTCTCTCCTTCTAATTCAGCAAAATACCGAGTGAGGCCCTCTGATCTATGGAAAATTATTTTGTAATAAATGGGTTACAGGGCTTGAGCACAGCTAGTTGTGAAGAATTAGTTGCTTACTCCCCCCCCCCCCCAGGAACTAAAGCATATTATAGTAACATAACAAAGGTGAGTGTGACTTTTTTTTCATTTGGAAGTTATTCTTTTGGATTACTTTTTCAAAAATACCCAGGACACCATAATGAGTGCCGATGCTTGCCTGAGAATCATGGCTAAAAAGTAGTTTCCTTATTTCCAAAACAACACACACACACACACACACACTCACACACACACACACACACACACACACACACACACACACACACACACACACACACACACACACACACACACACACACACACACACACACAAATAAATATAAAGGCAAAAAGCCACCTGTCGTTGTACAAAATGCATAGACACAGGTGGCTCATACATTCACTAGGACCACTCAAACATAGATGCATTTGCATTATGGAACAGTGACATGTAGTGCTATATTCAGATGCCTCCCCTCAATAAGTAAGGAAAGAAACTTAAAATAACAATTTTGAATAAAGAGAAAATAATGAGTTTCACGTTGAAAACTGTATTTATAATGAGAATTAAGTGCTCTGGGGCCTTTGACACTGTAAATTAATATTTACTAAAATAAATTTCCAAGATTTTCGACATTAAACCTCTAAGGTAGCACGAAAAAGTGGTAGGTAGAGTCTAAGGACACTACCGTCAGGGATTTAGTGCGTGAATTCAATGTGTTGAATTATGCTCATTAGTTCATTTATTTCTTTTATTTCATTCATTAGTTAAGGGTGATGTTTCAAATGGGGGAATATAAAGACATGTTCATAAAATTAAGGTTTTCATAAAATGTTCATAAAATCTAAGGTTTTCTGAGATAAGGTAAAGGTCATCCTTGATTGAAAGCCAGTCATATCGGACTCTAGGTTTCAGTGCTCATCTCTGTTTATAGCCAAAGAGCCAGCACTGTCTGTGTCTGCAGACATTTTCATGGACATGTGGCAGGCATGGAATGCTGTTTACCTTCCCACCAAAGTGGTCCCTATTTATCTTCTTGCAATTTATTGTTTTTGAACTGCTACGTTGTTTTGACTGAAAACCAGAAATCCCAATTTCATTTGTGTTTATTATTTTTAATATTTTATTTTTCAATAAAGATGCTTTTTACCTTTATTTTCCATTCTCCCTGACTCTATCCACTATGCACACGTCTCCATAAGCAGCCCACTGTACAAACAACAATTCACCTCAGGTGAATAACTGCAAAGAATCTATTTTTAATAAATATTTCAATAGTCAAACTGCAAAGAAAAAGAGTTTTTTTCTTCACGATTCCTTGAAAGCAGTTCTTCAACAAGAGGGAAAGCCAAAAGGGAAACTGGTTATGACTTCAAAGGAAAAACTTCCTACAGTGTATCCATTCTCACATCAATGTATCTATTCTGGAATGGAGAGGTTCTTTTTTTTTTTAAGGAAAGGTTAGAAAGAAAGTGTGTGTTTTTTATTTTAAACCTTCATAGAAAATGTATCTGAAATCCAATCCAAATTGTATAAGTATCAAAAGAAAGGTTATTCTGTCCTCTTTCAAGTGCACTTTAGATCACTTTGATCTGTTGATCAGTTTTTTGTTGGATCACCGCCAAACACCCGCCCCCTGAAAATGTCATTTCAAAGTGTCACGTTATTCCTCAATATCTTTTTTGTGGATTCCTGCTTTGGTGTCATTTTTCTCCACATATTGTATGTGAACTGTATCCACCTCAGGAAGTTGTCATATTCACTTTTTAAATTGGTTTTCCCTCCTTTCTTGGGGTTTGTGTGACCTCTTTTTAGTGTTTTTTTGTAAAACACTTCATAGATTATGTTTCAAAAGTCTAATTCCAGATGTGAAAGTGTCCCTACAAAGGGTAATCCTTCCTCTTTCAAATGCACTTTGAATCATCTGAATTGATTGGGTAGGGTTTTGGTTTTTTTGCTGGACCCCCGACAACTGCCCCCCCCCCAGCAAAACTGTTACCTGTACTTTTCTGATGCTGCTTCCAAAAGCGATGATGTCGTCGCTTTGCATTTTTGGCTTTTGGTTTCTACCAATTCTTAAAGTCAGCAAGACGATCTTTCAAATGACATTATCCTTATTTTCATGGGTGCCTTAGTTTTGGTGTTGCAGCTTGGCAAAAGTACATGATTTTTGTTACATTGCAAGAGCTGTCAGACCAGCTAACTGAAAGGCAAGATGTTCATAGAATTCACGTCAAATACCTTTGTTGTTTTTCCCTGCAGGAAACTATCTTGGCTGCTTCCCCAAACATCAAAATAATCAATCCCTCCTGAGATGGAAAAGCTAAGACTTTAGGGCTTTTCATTTAGAAAACAGAACAGAAACAAATAATACCTGCAAAAGGACCTAACAGATGTTGATGAAAGTTAATTGTTTGGGGATTTGTAAGAATACATGTTCCTTTCCTCTGAAAACTAAGAGGCTACTGGATTCAGACTAGTAGGGAAGAAAGAAACAGAGAGGGGGGAAACTCAAGAAGTAATGTCCTGTAACATGTGTACAGATTGTCCCATAGGTTGATGAGTGAGGACCTCTTGTGGGAACTCTGTAGAATTACTAGCCCTACTTCCTTTGGACAGCCTATTACTGTGTATTCCATTAACAAAGTATGCAAATACTGTACTGTACAACATTCAGGCATTATTCATAGCCTCTTTCTCAGGGTCTTCTGTGGAAAGAGCTGAGAAACAAGCTGTTTTCCACAGGGGTGTGCTAACTCTGGACTCTAGTTTGTCCCCGTCAGTGGGTGGCCCGTAACAGAAGGCTGAACAAAGTGAAAGGTGAAGAAGAGCCCTATGATGGAGCAGTTGGAAAAGGTGTAGAATACTTCAGCTGTAGAGGTGAGCCTTCTAGTGCTACTAATCTCTGCCCTTGGTTTCTCTGCCCTTCTGAATGTTGCAAGCAACACATTTGAAAAGGCGACATTGCTGTCTGGAGGAGCATCAGGAACTGGATTTTCCAGAGTCCAGGCCTCCTTTAGACTTGTCACTGTTGATGTATAGGAGAGCAACAGGGGACAGGGCTAGAATGCTCCTCCTACCTGCATAAGCTTTCTACCCACTTTGCAATACCTGAGCAGTTGTAATCCTATGAACGCTTGCCTGGGCACAGGCTGAATGCATGCTTAGTAAAACCTTATTCAGGTGTTACATTTGCAAACATGCTGAGCACAGACATAACAGAACACTTCTCCCTGCTCTTTCCATTGTTGCTTTCCTTGTGGTGGTCACAGAGCCAAGTCTGGAGTATCAAGTGGGAGGAGGAATATCTCATTGGTCTAGAAATGTCACATGGAATATCAAGTAGGGGAAAGGGATGGCCTCAGCCACCAGAGGCACATGTAGTCCATATCAGTGGTGGGCAGCAACAGGTTTGTACACACACACCCCAGGAGGAGGGAGTAGCAAAACTGGGTGGCCTCTGGGCAGGGGGGGGGGGAAAGCAAAATTGGGTGGCCACGCCCACCTCCCTGCCCTGCCCCATCAGGTTTTGTCCCTGCAAGTGGTTCAAGGTCTCCCTTGCCAGTCATACCCAACTCTAGGGTGCAGTGCTCATCTCCATTTACAGCCAAAGAGCCAGTGCTGCCTGTGTTTGCAGATGTATACATGGCCATATGGCAGGCATGACTAGATTGCCCACGGCATAGGCTCCACCCATGACACAGCCTCCGCCCACGGTGTGGTAGCGAAAATTTTGGCTGCCCATCCCTGGTCCATATATGATAAAAGTGGATGATTCCCCTCCAAAAAAACAACCTCTTCATGAATGAGGTCATCCAGTTGCCCCACTTTGTCTTTTGCAGACTTCAGGAAATGGCAGATGGTCCCACTGGGTTCTGGGTGTCGATAAGAATGTAGAGCAATTATCTTCTTCCACAGGGTGATGGGATTAACTGCTCACTCCATTGCAGTCTTTGTCTGCCTAAATGGCCTCTATTGTTCCTGCTGAAGCCTTCATGAGATATTAATATTACTGTATATTCCCAGAGTGGAAATGTTCCTTTCTTCATTAGCAATGAAAAGGAAAGCCATGCACAGGCATGTGAATGAGCAGTGAAGCCTCTATTAATGCCAAAACAAAAATGGAACTCTTCATGTATCAACTTGAAGGTCGGTTTCAATACCCGAGAGCTGTGCTTGGGGACATGAAAGGAGCCTCATTCAGGCATCCCCTGAGCAGAGTTTCTCCAGCAAAAATCTTTTCAACCCAGAGTAATCTCTGACACAAAAATAAAAGAATAGTGAAAGAGCCAGTGCTGTCTGTGTCTGCAGACATTTTCATGCATGTGTTGCCAGCATGACTAGACACCAGAGTGAACATAGTGTGGCAAGCAGCATTCTGAGGATTTCTTTTAAAATGTAATTTAGGGTGTAACTACACTACAAAATGTAACTAAAGTACAACAGTTGGTTCAGATTAATTTGGATTTTTGAATGCCACCCCAACACTCTTGGCAGTTTCCACGGCTGAAATTGCTTTTGGTGTTCACAATGAAATGATTCCAGTTAATTAGTTTTACAACCTATAATCAGCAGACAATACAGTGAATTCACTCAGGGCAACTGTCACAGAAACTGCAGGGCATGTTGCTGTGTAGTCATATCCTGATGAAGAAAAAAGAGTGGATAAAGTTGTCTGTTTGGAGAGTATTTTAAAGGGAAAGTTGAATCATGAGTTAGACATTAAAATGCGAATAAAAAAATGCCTTCATAAAAATGTAACATTTGTTATGCAGTCGAGATCTATCTCTCACTATGAAGATTTGAATAGCGAGGTGTTACATATTCCCAGTGTTGCCATATGGCAGGGGTTCGCAACCTTTTCACACTATGGGCCAGACACACACACCCAGATAGATGTGTGGGCCAGAAGCGTGGTTCTTCCTGCCACTTCCACCACTTCTGGTAGCAGCAGTGGGAGGTGCATCCATGGCACATTTTCCATCCCCCTTGCACTGTTCCCACTACTTCCTGCAGCAGCGGGAGTGAAGGTGCACATTTTAGGCATTTTTGGAGTTTAATCTGCATGTTTTTGGCATTTTTTGGAGCATTTCCCGCACTTCTGGCATGTTTTTGGGGTGTTGTTTTTTCTGGTATGTTTTCAGGGCATTTTTTGCACTTCTGGAGTGTTCTTGGCACTTCTGATGGTAGTCACGAGGTCCTTACCATGGGCCAGATTAATTGGTACCATTGGCCAGATCTGGCCCATGGGCCATAGGTTGTAAATCCCTGCCATATGGAGTTGAAGCTTGGACACTGACTAAAGCAGGGGTTTTCACCCCAGTCCATGGTGCCAAATAATCCAGCCCCCACCCTTGCTCCAGCCGCCGCTGCTGTCAAAATTAGCCGCAGACTCATTTATGGCAACTGTAAATGGAGGGGGGACAACCAGCCCAGCCCCCTCAACTGTTTGAGGGAGTTTTACCTGGTCTCTGACTTGGAAAAGTTGAGAACCCCTGGACTAAAGCATCTGAAAAGAAAATCGAAGTTTTTGAGATGTGGATCTGCAGATGGCTGCTAAGGATATCATGGGTTGACCCAGTGGTGGGTGCCAAAAAAAAATTACTACCACACTGTGGGTGTGGCTAATTGTGGGCATGGCTAAGTGACTGGGTGGGCATGGCTGGCTACTTCCTTCTGCTCAGTGCGCATGCGCTACTTTATAGTTTACGCACTAAGCCAAGTGAACTTTTTCTGTGCCTGGACTGGGAGCAGTGCAGACGCAGAGCAGAGGTGGCGGTGGCAGTGGCAGGCAAAACGATGGCAGAGGAGACGGAGGTGGTGAGAGTGGACGAAGCAGTGGCGGGAGCAGCCGCAGCCGCTCTGGCCACTGCCACTGCTCCAGCCACCACTGCTGCTCCCACCACCTCTTCTTCCGCTGTCGCCACCTTCGTCTCCTCCACCACCACTTTGCCCACTGCTGCCACTGCTGCCTCTGCTCTATGTCCAGACTGCTCCAAGTCCAGGCAAAGAAAATGGTTGCTTGGCTTAGTGCGCATGCGCTAAACTATAAAGTAGTACATGTGCGCTGAGCAGGAGGAAGTGGCTGGCCAAGTGGGCGTGGCCTCTCAGGATTTTTGCTACCGGTATGCCCAGGCACACTGGGTCCAGCACAACACTGGGTTGACCATGTGACTAATGTAGAAGTGTTCTAGATTAGGCAGACCCTGGATGTAGATGGACCTCATGGCTAAAGAACCTGAGAGATTGATATGGAATGTCCTCAGAAGAGTTAAGAACAGGACGACTTTTGCCATGATAATAACCAATATTCAAAATGAATGTGGAACTTGAAGAAGAAGTCATATCCTAAGATATGCAAGGATCATACTTGTTAGGATGGTTATTTCCCACTTAAAATTGCTGCCATGTGAAATTGTATCACATTCCCAAAAGGCAGTTGTTGCTGGGAAAGGGGTGGAAGGGGAGGAATGTCTTTGGAGGTGATACAATAATCAATCTGCCTATTTTTTTAAACAGGGGAGATGTTGGCATTGTAGATGGGATATGGGTGAAGATGTTATCTGAAAATCAACTACAAATATTAAAATAAATGTGGAAACCCAGATTTCTAGTATCAAAGGGCAGAGGTGAAGGGCTGAAAAAGGAGATTGCTAGTAGGAAAGGAGAATCTGTTCTAGTTGATAATGTGGATTCTTGCAATGCACTTTATCATTTTGTTGTGAAATCCAAAAGAGATTTCAGCAGCAAAAACTACCAGGACATGTTAAAAAAAACCCACTGCAAATCAACCTGAATCAATCACGGGACATAATGTCTGTAGTTGTAACCTAAAAAGAAAAGTCTTGTTTACTTTTGAATAAAGATAAACCAATGGATCCTTTTAAAAGATGGTTCATTTATAACAGTAGTTGTTAGCAAATTGTGCATGCTTACCACAGGTAGAAGGGAATGGCATATAATAATAATTTTAGAACTGTAAAACTGAAAGGGACCCTAAGGAGGCACAATGGGGAATCAAACTCCCAAATCTCTTGCTCTACAGCCTGATACTTCCACCATTGTTTAGCCCCACTCTCTGTGCTTTCAAGTGAACCTTTTTGTGTGTGCAGATGAATAAGGCTTCTAGTTAATTACTTTTTTAAAACTTATAATATCCACCTACCGGTATATTTAATTCCTTGTATAATTTAGGGTGTGCAGAGGGACTACTCAAAATAGTCAGAACATCAATTGCTCTGGTAAAAAAATTGCCATATTGTTTTTAAAATTATTATTTTTTGCAACGAAATATTGAATGTCCCCAAGAACTTGTCGATTTCCCCCATCCTGCTAAAATGGGAAACAGGATACAACATCTTTATATTTTACATCTGAAGACTTTTTGTTCCAAAATATTTTTTTATCTGACAGTAAAATACTGTAGTTGATACACGATCATTGTTTATTATTTAACAATATATGATAACTGACAGATTCCAGCGTTGGCAGCTGCCCATGTACAAACTATCCACATTGGAGTAACAATTCACAATCCACCCCAAAGTTTGAACAATTTTCATTTGATGTGCAGTATCAGTGAAAGCTGAAACTTCAGATAACAAACTTAAATAGCAATACTTTGAACTCTTGAATTCTTTTCCCCCCCCCCCCTGAGTTCTGACTATGAAATACTTTTTATTCTAGTTGACAAGATGTTTTTGAAAGGCAGGAGGGAGAAAATGGTTGTTGTTGTTGTTTTTAAGAAAGTCAGGCCTAAGACATTTTGGTGCAGAATTGGAGTGGTCCACCCTAGGTTACATGATCCCCAAGGTCGGCCAATTTATTTTGTCATAGAAAGCAAATTTCTCCGGGGACCTTTCTGCGTCTCCAGCAAAATAAATACCGAGAAGAAACACGCTTTAAGAAGAAACATTTTTCCTTTTTGTGACACTTTAAACATCTGCTACATGAAATGAAACCTAGGGATCACAAACTTTTTTGGGGTGGGTGGGGGTTAAGTTTGGGTTTTCTTTTGAGGGGTGGTGGTGTGGGGTTGTTCTTTAGTTTACTTTTTTTTTCCTGGGCACCTTCCCTTTTGTAGACCACAAAAGGTTATTTCATTTAGATTCCCCCCAAAAAAATTTTTGGCAGTGGTGGTAGTAACAAGGGGGAATTGGGGTTGTCAGAGCTGTCTCTGGGGCAAAGAAGGGAACAGCAGCAGTGAGGGGTGGAGGGGTGGGGCAGAAGACCAGGGCTGGCAGAGACAGCAGAGTTTGAAAAATTGGAAGGGGGGGGGATCATAAGAAATCCTTAAGATTTTGTACCTGCTCTTATGCTATACTGAATTTTACACATTTAAAGGGCTCCCTTATAGGAACCACAAAATAAACTGAAAAGGGGGGTGGTGGTTAGTTTTTATAATTCCCCCACATCAGGATGCTCCAAGAATTTCCCTTTCCTGTAGCCTGAGGTGGCTACTAAAGAGAAAGAAGAAGAAGAAGCCTCCGCCGCCGCCTTGTTATCACCTTGTTTGAGTGGTCAAGCCGTTCAACAAAGAAAGAATAGGGGTGAAATGCTCTTAATATTTTAAAATTGGGGAGGGGGTTCAAGTACAGTAAAACCTCACATAAAGAGCGCCTCGCTTAAAGAGCAGAATTTTCTCTGAATGTTCGCTTCGCTTAACAACTAAAACCAACCAAAAACTCGCTTAACAAATAAATCGGGTTCGTAATCCCCCCTCCCACCAGAAGTCACAATTAGTCACTTACAATGGTGTTTCACTTAAACAGCAAACTAGCTTAAAGAGCAATCCTGTGGAACATATTATGCTCTTTAAGCGAGGTACAACTGTATTTAATTCACCCATTAGATATATATATCCCCTGCCAGTCGCAGTTTCATCCTGAATGTGCATGTTTTTTGACAGCTGTCATTTATTTATTTCTATACTGTCCCAATTATTGGAACCCCCTACTCAGTGACGGGCAGCAGCCAGTTTGCACCGGCTCGCCAGAAACGGTAGTAGTTTTTCCCGGCGTCCCAGCAAACTGGTAGCGCCTTTTGGGGGGAACCACCTTGGGGGCTTACCTTTTTGCCGGGTCCTCCACTGCGCATGTGCACCTACAGTGCTTGGTGCACGTGCATGCCTACAGCAGTTGTGTGCATGTGTGCCTACAGCACTTGGCACGCATGTGTGCCTACAGCACTTGACGTGCATGCGCTCCTACAGTACTTGGCATGCATGCATGCCTACAGTGCTCAAAGTGCCTACAGTGCTCAGCGCGCCTACAGTGCTTGGTGCACATGCATGCCTATAGCACTCTGCCTGCCGAGCCAAGCAGTTATTTGCTGCTTGGAGTGTGGCAGCACAGAGCATTGGGCAGCCATGCGTAGCCACGCAGGTACTGGTGGCTACTGCTGAGGCCCTTGGCGGCCTCCTTGCTGTCCTCCCAAGTGGGGAGGAGGAAGAGCAGCTGCTAGCCTGAAGCTCCCTACAGCCTGCTCCCCAGGGTGACTCGCCTTTGGGTGTGGGATGGGTGGGTATATTTTAATGTGTATTTAATGTGTATTTATTTTTAATGTGTATTTTATGTGTTTTATTTGCATTTAATGTGTATTTTTATGTGTTTTGTGTCTATTTAATATGTATTTAATGTGTATTTATTTTTATGTGTATTTATTTTTATGTGTATTTATTTTTATGTGTATTTTATGTGTTTTTATGTCTGTTTAATTTGTATTTTTATCTGTACTTATTTTTATGGGTTTTTTTTTACTTTGGCTCCACCCCATCATTGGCTCCACCCATGACATCATGATGTTGGCTCTGCCCATGATTTCGGCTCCGCCCACAGTGTGGTAGTAAAAAAATGGCTGCCCATCACTGCCCCTACTCTGGGGTGGGTGTATATAATAAGATTACTGGGCCCTCCCTCCCAAACCTGCCTGGCAGATTACTAAATTGCTTGCATTTAGTGATGTACTAAATTTGAAATCTTTGTATGTTGGGGGTGGACGGGAGGCCTAGTGTATCACTAAATTGTTTGCATTTCTCTTCCTGTTATTCCTTCCTCCCTACCACCAATTTTCTGGCAGACACAGGGACGATCAAAAGGCTGATTCAGAGATTAGATTTCCTGCCCCATCACATGAGGAAATGTATGGCATGTGAGCCAACTTTAACATTATTAGCTGACAGCACCTTTCACAACAGGCCTGCCTTTGCCTTAAGATGTGACTCAAATAAAATGCATGGTAAAATGTTAAGTTGCTTCAGCTCAGCAAATCTCAAATTTGAAATGACAAGACCGATCCTGTATCAAGGAACTTTTCTGTTATTTTGTGGAACTGAACAAATAAATAAACACAGTGGTACCTTGGATAACGTTTGCATCGGATAACGCTAAAATTGGGTAACGTTGAGGGGATTTGAGGCAAACATTTGCATCACACAATGTTAAGATAATGTTGTGCGATGCAAATGTTTGTCTCAAATCCCCCCAACATTGAGATAGCTTGTTGTTAGGTTTGCGTTTCTCCAGCCAAAGGCAAAGGCTAACAGTAAGGGATTCGTTCTGCCCACCCTGTTGTTTCAGCAAGGGGAGGCAGGGTGAATCGCTCTCACCTTTGCCTTTTGCCTTTGGGTTGGGGGTTGAACCGGCTTTTAAAAAAAAACATTGTAGGATCAATGCATCACACAACATTAAAAACTGGATAACGTTAAGACTTGTGGAACCAAGTCTTAACGTTATCCAAGGTACTAGTGTAAATTATTTTGAATTTTTCTCTTTCCTCCCCAGCCCAGTGACAACAATATACGAATAAAATGAAATGAAAGAGTTTACAATTTCTCTTGCGCATTTCTATAAATCAACATCAAGACAAAACAATTTTTCTTTCCTAGAAACAACGTAGGCTGGCCCCAGCGTCTGTGGGAAATGCAGTGCACTCTTGCTTCTTAGGTCTAAGATATGTCAAAGTAGATTGTTTTTATAGCTCTGAGCCAAGCTTTCTCATGAGACGGATTGGTATTCTTCTTGATGCTCAATACTTAGGGGGACACATAGTTGTTTTTTCCGCACATGCATAGATGTGTCCTACAGAGTCCTACAGAGGGCATGGGAACGGAGGAGAGAGGCAAGCCTCAGCTTCTAAAGCTTAAATGCTGACTTTTCTTTTCATCAAGATGAGAGGTAAAGCAGCTAAAAAATAAACTACAGTACAATTGACAAAATTAGTCAATGCGCTGAAAAATACCTTGGAAATTTATGTCACTTACAAGTGCAAGGCAAATCTACTCCAAATAACTGCAATTCTTGCAACAGCTTCCACTGTTGTTAGTGGGGAATTTTTGATGCCCTTCCATTTTCAGAATCAAAACCAGATACTGTACCCCTCAAAATCTTCATTCCAAAGATTATCCTCCCCCGACCATAAACCACAGGGGCACATGATCATCTCTATATATCAGAGTCCTGGAGTAGGCACTGTTATAAGGTGGAACGTGGCTGCAATGCCACACACAGATTTCCATGTTTCCATTGGACCACCTAAGCCTGATATCCAAACAAGGCTCAGAGGTGCAGGAAAAGCAATACAAAGACAAAGAAAGATGGGAGGTGAAAGGAATGACAGAGGAGGCTGTTTGTTTGCTTGGGTTTTTTTTTTTAGATTGGGAGACGTTTATTCATAATGTGAGCAACTAGTAATAGCAATTAGACTTATATACCACCCAATAGCACTCTCCGGGAAGTTCACAAGTTAATTAACATTTTGCCCCCAACATGCTGGGGACTCATTTTGCTGACCTCAGAGGGATGGAAGGCTGTGTCAACCTGGAACCCCAGCAGGATCAAATTTGAAACTTTTGGGCTGCAGTACAGCAGTTTAACCACTGCACCACCATGTCTCTTGTGAATGTTTGAGAAATAGGGGAAAAAATGATTTTTTTAAATTGTTGCTTGATATTGTTGCTTATTGAATTCTGATGCTGTAATGATTTATATTATAGTATCTCTTATTTATTTTTTAGGATGCCCTGATATATTGTAATTGCAATTGTTACTAGAGAGAGAGAGGGATGTATTTTGCTACATTTTGTGATGTTATTCCTGCTATGTGATATTTGTAATTTACTATGTGATATTTGTAATTGCTTTTATGCTATGGAATGTGCTATGGAATTGTAACTGTTTCTTCTGTAAGCCGCCCAGAGTCACTGTGTGAGTGGGGCGGCATATAAGTCGAAATACAAATACAAAAAGACTTTTAGGCATTTTTTTCTCGTTCACAATGCATGATGTGTATTTTTTCCAACAGAAAAGTAACACAATATTTTGGGGGAACTATAACTCCCACCCATGTTGTGAATTATGGATTCTGGGAGTTGCAGTTAAAAATAATAGTACAGTAATTAATTATTCCAAACTCTGGTTTTCCATTTGTATCTTAAAATACTGAGACCAAATTTAAACCTTCAGTTTAAATACTGAGGCCAAATTTAAACCTTCAGTTTAAATACTGAGACCAAATTTAAACCTTCAGTTTAAATACTGAGACCAAATTTAAACCTTCAGTTTAAATTTTCATCCTGGTTCTTGGGTTTTCTTCTTTCATATCAAGGTCAGACTTTAAACTGACAAAATGAAGTCATCTTTTGGTGAATTCATTCCATAGTTCCTTTCACCTGACCTAGTGTAAGAAAGATTAGCCAGCACAACAAGGTAATGTGGGAGGCATGACTAGACACCGGAGCACACAGAATGCTGTTACCTTTCCTGCCAACGGGGTACCTATTTATCTACTTGCAATTTCTTGCTTTCGAACTGCTAGGTAGGCAGGAGGAGAGACAGATGACAGGAGGTCTCGAACTGCTGACCTGTCAACCTTCCAGTCATCAAGCTCAGTGTCTTAACCACTAAGCCAGTGGTGCCTAAACTAAGGCCCGGGGATGGGTGCGGCCCCTGACGCCAATTCATCCGGTCCACAAAGCCCTCGTTGTTTCTGGAAGCGGAAGTGAAACGCGTCCGTACGAGCTGGATGAATTGGCGTTGGGGGCCACACCTGGTCCCTGGGCCTTAGTGATGGTCTCCCTGAACCACATGATTGGCCCACGGCCCAAAAAGTTTAGGCACCCCTGCACTAAGCCATTGTGGCCCCCACAGCAGGATTGGCTTACCACAAATGACAAACACATTCTTATCTGAACAGGTGCAGGCTATACACCTTGAGAGACCAGAGGCTAAATAACATGATTTCACCACTGCAGTTTGGGCAACCCCAATACCAGATGTGGGGAAAATGCTGCTGGACTGCAAATCCCATCATCCTTCATCCCTGGCTATGCTATGTAGTGCTGTTAAGAACTGTTGTCTAACAAAGCTTGGAGAGTCCCCCCCCCCCGGCCAAAGACACAAACAAAGGGTGGAAAGTTCTGCTCTGCCTTCTCATTTTTACTCAATTATTGCCTTTCCCCCCACTAGTTTAAAAGCAACAGAGGCATAGCTCTTCTGGTGAGAAATGTGCCTGAAAACAACAAAGAAAACACTGGGCTAAAATCTTATTGCCTAGTTCAGGGATTCTCAACCTACGGCCTGTGGGGCGAATCCGGTCCATGGTACCAAATCATCCAGCCCATGCCCCTCGCTCCAGCCACTGCTTCCGCCATTGTCACCTCAATCATTGTCTCCTCCACTTGGCTTGGCGTGTTTCTAATGGCGCTCCGTAGCAGAGCAGATGTTGTAAGCCTTACAACATGTGCCCTGCTATGGAGTGCCATTAAGAACACGCCAAGCCAAGCAGAGGAGACAAGGATGGAGGCAGTGGCAGTGGAAGATATGGCGGAAGCTACGCTGTTTCTGGCAGTGACGGGGTGTTTCCAGAGGCTGTGGGCATGTTTATTTCATCACATGACATAGCTCTTCCAGACCAGTAAGCAAGGGATCAGTGTGTCTGTGTGTGTCTGTGTGCGCGCGCACACTTTTTTGGGGTGTGATGGGCTCGGGGTGGTTGCCACTGTTGCCTTTGCAACCAGCCTGGTCCCTCAACAGTCTGAGGGAGCATGACATGGCCCCTGGCTTTAAAGGGTTGAGGACCCCTGGGCTAGTTACACAAATGACTTAACTCTTAGGCATAAATTGCTGGAAGTTAAGAAATCTCTGAAGGCATTATCTTTTGTATGCTGAGTCATACAATGCAGGATGTGATAGATAATGCCTAGGGAGATTTTGTAGCCAAAACATTGTGAATTTGATCAGCAGCGTAGGGCGGGCTTCAGTTGCCTGGAGCTGCAAGCCAAACTCGCTGCTGCCACCCCGGCTCACCCCCACCCCACCCCGGTAGGAAAGTCCTACCTTCAGGCTTTGCCGGGCTAGGAGGCGGGGCGGTCGCGCGCCTGGGAATCCGACAGCGTGGGTAAGGGTCTGAGGTGGTATGGCGCAGGCCCAGTGGGGAGCCCACAGATGGGGTCCCAGGCACGTGGCCACCCTGCCTCTGAGCCCGGCAGCGGCAACTTGGCCGCCTTCGACAGCAGAGGCGCTCAGGAAAGCAGGAAGCGAGGCTGACGGTTGTTGCGGCCCACCGGCTGGAGCAGCGCTGGCCAGACGTTGCAGGGGTGGTGATCCTCTGCCTGGCCGGCACTGGGCTCTGGCAACCGCCGGTCTCGCTACCTGCCTTCCTGGGTGCCGCTGCCGGCCTAGGAGGTGGGGCAGCTGCGTGCCTGGGACCCCGATGGTGGGCTCTCCGTTGGGGCCGCACTGCGTTACCTCAGCCTGGCAGGTGATAAGGAGGGGGTGCCTGGGGAGGAGGGGGAGTGGCGCCACCTGGCCTCCACCGTGCTGTCGGGCCCGCGCCCTCCGGGGCAGGGCCCAGGGCGCCGGTGGTGACAGAGGGTCCCGGTGCCCGCCCTGGCGTTGCCGCCCCCGGCAAAGTGGCGCCCGGGGCGGGCCACCCCCTCGCCCCCCTCGCTACGCCTCTGAATTTGATCCTGATGTTGATCTGCAGTCCCTGCTGAAGATTAAACTCATTAGCAAATGTTCAATGCCAGGTGTTTGTTTTGTAGCCTACTATTTGCAATCGAAAAAAAGGGGGAAATTTACAACTAATCCGAATAACAACCAGAGATCATCTGCTATTACCAGTTGTATAAAGCTATATTGATTTGTATACTTATGTGTTGTGCTAACCAATCACTCTGTACCACTGCACCTGATATGTATAAATTGATGCCATGAAGCCTCACTCCCATGTCTGAGGAGGTGGACCTGACCCACGAAAACTCTCATTAAACTATATAACAGTTAGTCTTCAAAGTGCGAGAGCGTTTTTGGTCTTGTTTTGTTTATTCTCGTCAGAGAAAAAGCATCCCTCACTCTAGTAGTCTGATGTAACGCAAAACAGATGTTTTATCGTACATTGTAACATTTATCGTACATTGTAACAGAGTGCAGTCGAAGTGCTCACGAAGCGGCCCCCGGCGGAGGCTCAGAGGAAAAGGCGGGCTACCAATGGGGTCTCCGCGATCTTCTCCGGCCTGACACGCATCTGGCGAGACGCTCCGAGTTACGTAACGTGTGAATGTGATACTTGACAAGGGATTCCCTTTCCCCGCTGCCTAAGTCCTCCTGGGCGCGGAGCGTCGCTGCGGAGCCGGAGGAGAAGGCCGCCTCCGCCGTCACCTTTGCTGCTGGGCAGAGCGAGCTTTTGGGAGGCGGCTCCGAGCGGGGGTCCGTGGCGGGCGGGCTCGTCTGGACTGGACGGCTCCTGCGGGATGGCGGTGACGAAGAAGCTGGCCATCCGCTTGGCCTACGCGGCGGCCGGGACCCTCTCGGGGCTCTCGGTCTTCCTGGCCTGGAACCTGGCCCCCACCTTCCGGCAGCCCTGCACCGCCGCCGCGGGGGGGCTCTCCGGTAAAGAACCCGGGTCTCGGGGGGGGAGGCACGTGGGAATGCAGACGGGTCTCGGAGCAGGGCTGGAAAGGGGGGGGGGTCCAATGTGGCGTCCGGAAAGCGACACCCCCTCGGGCTCCAGGACACCTGCCGCTCCTTAGTACTCCTGGAGTCCCAAAGGAGAAAGGGGGGAGGCTGTTGGCGTGTGTTTGTGTTGTAAGAAAACGCCTCCTGGAACCTTGTTTGTTTGTGGGTAGGAGCTACTACTTAGGGGACAGTGGGTGCAAATCTAGGGCAGTTTTTACCCTTACTCTCTGGGTAGCAGCGGCCACTTCACTGGAACCCACAATATTTTGCTTTAAATATTTTGGTTAGTTCTCTCTCTCTCTCTCCCCCCCCCCCCCAGTGTGTGATGCGTGGGTCTGCATTTGTGTGAAAATGCACACACACACACACACACACATGTTTACTTTGAAGCAAAGAGCTCTATGAGCCTAGAGGCAGCTTTGCAAACAAGGAACAAATGGAAGCTGCTCTGCTAGGTTATCAATGTAGAGCAGCTCGAAATTATCTCTGCTGAAGTATGTCTCTCTCCCCCCCCCCCCCCATATCTCGGGGTGTGTGTTTGTGTGTTTACAGCCCCGTCCACACTGGGCTAATGGATGTTTCACCACTTGTTTACCCATTGCAGATACTGTACTGTGCTTTTTCTTCTTTTATTTTGACTGCTGTTCCCATAATTCTTCATTCGTGACTGTGGTGGCTAAGGCTGATGGGAGTTGTAGGCAGAAATGCATATGGAGCACCACAGTGGCTGAGCCCTGATCTCTTTGGCTTTATTATAGCATGGACTGCCAACCTGAGATCTTTTTTTAAAAACACCATTTTCTTGCCATCCTGTTCCTAAGTAGTAGGTAGAAGAGCCATGGTGGTTAAGCTGCTGTAGTGCAGCCAAGTCGTTGTGAGTTCAATCCTGATGGGAATGAAGGTTGACTCAAACTTCCATCCTTCAGAGGTCCGTAAAATGAATACCCAGCATGTTGGGAACAAAATGTTAATTACCTTGTGAACCACCCAAAGTGTTATGACACGGTATTGAAGTGTAATTGCTGCTGTTATTACTGTGCTACACGTGGGAGATGTACTGTGCGTTCTCATTTATTTGTTAAATTTATATCCCAACTTTCCCTTCATGGCTGTCTGCCTTTCCCAACATAAACTATGCAACATCTCTTGAAGAAGGAGAGTTTACAGAGTGGTGGTTGCCCCTAAGGCACCTAGTGACAATTTCATTGTGAATCTCTGTGTGCCTAATCCATCCCTATTTGCTCCATCACTCTAGCATACATGTAACCTCCCAGTGGTCCAAAGAGCCTGCCACTATGGTTCCCATATTTTGTGAGATTGTATTGGACTAGTTAAGGACCTCTGTTTCTGGTCAGCAAGGCTACTGTATTGTGGTTCTGCTCACCCTTATTTTATCCCTGTTACACTCCTTTTGTCTCTTCCAAGCTCTGGCAACACAAACAAGCCATGTTCCTCAGAAAGGTAGTCAAGGGATGAGAATCTCTTTCTTTCTCCTGTACATCTGCTGCAGTTGTCAGAGCAGCTTACACAGTCTCATTATGTCCATGAGATGTAATCTTTTAATTCCCAATCAATTTGTTCTGGTAACATTGGTAACCAGTGGCAAGAGAATCTTTTTAAACTGGGGTTATTGTGGATTTGGGCTTTGGAGCACAGGTTCATCATGGAGCTCAGCTGGCATTATTTGGTGATGTAATCCCTTCAGTTACTGTATCTGTAAAAAGTGAGGATTTTAATGAATGGATCTAGGTCTGAGCAGAAAGGTTCCAGAGCCTGCCTTTGGAGTTATAAATATTTACCAGTGTCCTCATAATCCTGTTTGGAAACACTGAGTGAAATGCAAAGCCTAGTAAAGCGAATTGCATAGTAATACAAATAATAGACAGTCAGCTCCACAGGGCTGATAACATTAGATAAGTGGTCAATTGTGACTTAATTACATCTGATGTTATTTGTGTTGAACCAGAACTATCTGTCCTGATACTATCTTGCTCTGAGAGGTAATAGTTCAGGTAAAGATTTGCCTTTCCATTGTTTGAATTGGGAAGCGTTTGGCATGCTGAGTGTGAGCTCTGACACTTGCTCCACCCTTATTACAGCCCTGCAATATGATCCTGAAAGGAGTCCTCATGCTTCAGATGATAGCTGTGCATGATTGTTATTTTTATGTTGTATATTCTAGCTGGAGTCTGGAAAGAGATATATGTAGCAGTCAGTAGGTTTTTTTTTTTTAAAAAAACTAACTAAACTGTGGTCAGCAGGTTTACATTAAAATACAGTGATACCTCGGATAACGTTTGCATCAGATAATGTTAAAATCGCATAACGTTAAGCAATCTGGGGTGGGGAGAATTGCATCGAATAACGTTAAGATCCTATGGGATGCATCGAATAACAACCGCTAAAGCCTGTGTGGTTACAATGTATCTATAGAGCTTTAATGTTATCCGATGCATCACATAGGATTTTAACATGTATCAGATAACACTAAAAATAGGATAACACCAAGACTTGTGGAACCACGTTTTAGCGTTATCCCAGGTTTTACTGTAGGACCATCAATATTTCTACCTATCTTCAGTCTATCTGGGCAGTCACAATCTCCCCACCTCCACCCCACCAATAAAACATAGTCTTGGAATTATGTTTTTCTAGAAATGCTAGCTTTTTCTTCTTTTGGTAAGTGCTTAGCTATAGCTATAGGGTATCCCAAAAGCCACCATACATAGGGGGGGAAATTCAACAGATATCTTGGAATGTGTTCACCATAATGACTGGGGGATAAGTCTTTTTGTGCATGTAGGCAGAGGTGGCCAACCCAGTACTCTGTCATTAGGTGTTGAGCTGTGGAATTATGCCATGGACTTTGCCTGTCAAACAGGGATATTTTATCACTGGAGATATGTATATGGAATTGGGTACCATTATATAGCTAACACCTTGGTGTAATGATCTTAAATATTGTGTCTGATCTGGTACATCATAGCTGCATTTGGATGTCATTCTGTGTCTGAGATGCATGATAAAGTCCCCCCTCTTCTTTTCATTCTTCTTTTCTTTTTAAACAGAGCTGAGTCCAGATGCAGGACTTGACCAGATATAGATCAAGAGAATGGGTGTCTTCAAAGACAGGAGGCAACACTTATACTGTACTTGTGCTTTCTTCATTGTGGACATTCATCATTTGCTCATTCCAGCTGAGCATGATCTATTTGGTCCAAAAGAAATGTATTGTTCAAGACCAATTGTATTGTAGAACAGCTGAAGCAGCCCAGAGTTTTGTTTGTTCTGGATTTGGACCAAATAGATCATGCTCAGCTGGAAGGGCTCCTTGTATTTCCTTGTTTCTAGTTGGAAGCAAGAGAGGGAACTGGGAGATAAACAGAGAAAGTATGTCTCTGCCAGGGATGGCTCTGCATGTCCCACAATGTTTATAGGGGAGGTCTCCCCCCCCCCTTACAGAAGAGTGGGGAGGAGTGGAAGAAAATGGTGGGCTATGCATGGAATAATTAAAAATCTGTGAAAGAAACTTCTTGTTCTCATGGATTCAGTGGTTTTAAACCCATCCATCCATCCAATAAATTAACATATTTATGCAGATTCTGCCACCTCCTCATGCCAGATGAAAGCTGTGAAATTCTGCACTGGAGTCTTGATCCTTCTGTTGGCTACTATCTGTTGCCTCCTTTCACACAGTTGCAGGCACACTCTTTTACTTGTCTGCACTGATCATGACTGGGGAAAAATACTTCCCCTGATCCTTACAAATACTGCTTAGAATCCAGTTAGCTTTTCTTCTGCATTGGGGAAGATTGCAGGGGCATCCATCTGCCATTTTGGCCTTGGGACGGCCCTGATTTGTACTCAGATTGTTTGTGTATAATTCTAGACTACTATGGGAATATGGGTTGTTTGTTTTTGCTAAGTCACTCTGAATACTTTATTTCCAAAGAGTCCTTTGCTGAGTAAGGGAACTTTTTCTGAAGTGCAGTTTCAGTTGGCCTTGCTACGAGGAAGCTGCTTGGGCTGCTGAATCAGGTTTTTGACATGTGAGGATGAGGCCTGATCTCCTGTTCAGCAAAACAGCCTGGGACTCAGCATGTTTAAAACGACAACATTAATTATTTTTTAATGTGCTCCAGAAATTTATTGTGGCAGCAGGTCCATAGTCCTGCCCAAAGAAGAGAAAGTCTCAAAAGAGAGAACACTAGAGTAGTAGTAGGGGTTGAAGAGCCGCAGTTCCGGGTGGCAGGACCGCTGCCACAACCCCGGGTCACATCCATGGCCAAGGTTGCTGAGCCGCAGCGCCAGGTGGCAGGACCACCACTGCAACCCCAGGCCACACCCATGGCCGGGGTTAAAGAGCCACTGCTCTGAGTGGCAGGACCGCCACTATGACCCTGGGCCACGCCCATGGCCAGGGTTGAAGAGCCACCACTCTGGGCGGCAGGAATGCCATCTCAACCCCAGGCCACACCCATGGCCAGGGTTGTGCTGTTCTGATGTCAGGACTTAGCCATTGTGGTGAGGGCCGGACATCGTCCCCTTGGCCAGCCTAGCCCCTGGACTGTCTGTGACCGTTTTTGAACTTTTGTACTTGGACAATTGACGGGACCCTCCACCACCATCAGCATCCTAGGCCCCGCCCCTGGCCAGGATACAAAAGGTCGCTGCGGTGGTGCATGTCAGGACTTCGCTGCCGCTGCCCTTGGACTTGCTGGCAGCCAGAGCAGAAAGGAAGTTATACTATTGTATTGTTTCATATTATGATAAGTGCTTTTGTAGGGTGAATATGGTATAATTATTGTCTATATTGTATTATTGTGTTTACTGCATAATATTGTGTGAACTGCCCTGAGTCGGGTTTCCTGATTGGGCGGCATACGAGTGTGAGAATTAAATTAAACTCCATTCTCATTTTTAAAAAAAGTTCTTGGAAAAGTTGCCACAAGCAGCCCTCTGGGATCAGTTCTATACAGTTGTGCTTTTGTGAGCAATTTACAACAGAGATTTCATCCCCCGCCCCTTAAGTATTTTATCTCTTCCTACCCCGTGGGCTAGCTACACGTGATCTCCCTACTTCTATAACCTATTTGGGAGATGTGGGGCTTGAAGTAAGTTTGCAAAGCAACAGGAAGATTCCTTGACCATGTCTGATTTTCTAAATTTCTTTTATTTCTGTCTTTGGGTTCCTCCTCCTAAAGACACCAACTTCTCTTTCGTGCTGTTTTTAATGCTCCAGATCTCACCCGTCCCCACTAAAGCTTAAGCTGTTTGTCTTGTCCCTAATCAGCCCTAACCAGTGTTGCAAATGGGGCCAGATGTTGGTAATTGCAGCCTTACTGCCAGGTGGAGAACCATGGGTGGCTTCCACTAATAGAGAGTGTGTTGTGGAGGAGTGAGTTCAAATCCATACTTAGCCGTGAAGCTCCATGGCTGAGCTTGGCCTCACCTCCCATCAGCCCAAATTACCTCACAGGGGTGTTGTGAGTCTAAAAACCAGGGGGAGGATTTTTTCCCAACACCTTGGAAGAGAGACAGGAGATGAATGTAACCCATGAAATAAAGCAAAGTAATTGCACTTATATACCACCCCATAGTGCTTAATGCACTCTCTGGGTGGTTCACAAGTTAATTAGCATTTCCCCCCCCCCCCCCCATCATGCTGGCTACTAATTTTACCAATCTCGGAAGGATGGAAGGCTGATGGAACCTTGAGCCCTGGTCAGGAATGAACTCACAACTTTTTGATTACAGTGCAGCAGTTTAACCACTGTGCCATTGGGGCTCTAAAATGTGTAATTAATCCTTTCATCACATGGCAGCCACTGCTGCTGACAGCACTCCATTTTTCTATCTTTCTACTTTTGATTGCTGCTTGCAGCCACTTCTTATCAGTTGAAGAAGGCATTCCTTCTGATGTTCTTGAACAGCTGGTATGCAAACGTCTGGTCGAATCACCAGCGCTGGCTTCAAGTGCCACAGAATCCAGCGTTCCCAACTCATGTACAGGAGGGTGCTGAGCTTCCGTCTTCACCTTTTCTTTACACAATCAGGGAAATCTCTAGAAGGGAGCTGTGTTTGCTACAAAACCTGATGTGCCCTTCTCTTCAGAAGTAATAATACCCTCTGATACTGATGTTGCAGATGACGGCATCCACTTCTCCTGGTTCTTTAAGGCCTCATCTTCACTGAGGTAGTAAGCCTGTGTCTCAGCTATTCTAGACTTGCATGTGGGGCTCCATCAGAAGAAGTACTCTTTTACTTATTTCATTTCTTTAATTTCTCCCCTTGAGAATCCAACTGTAGTAGGAAGCAGCAGCCGAGAGCCTTAAAGCCAACATAAGAATGGGGGTCAACCATGGAGTTGATGGTGTTCTTGCTCAATTTTGATCCCCTCCCCTCTGCATTTTCTGTTCATGTAGGTGTGCTGGCACTTTGGGCCCTGATCACTCATGTGATGTACGTGCAAGATTACTGGAGGACGTGGTTGAAAGGACTGAGGTTCTTCCTCTTTGTTGGTGTTCTCTTTGGAATCCTTTCTGTGGTGGGATTCTGTCTTTTCCTGGCCTTGGCCATCACACAGCACCAATGTAAGTATGGGTGGGTGGTCTTTCCAAATTTATATGGTCCTAGCTGTATTCATCATCATCTATTTATTATCATTATCATTATCATCATTTCCCCCTCTCATTTATAGGCTGCTTTTCTCCCAATAGGGGACTCAAGGCAGCTCTTGGTGTTAAATATACAATACATTAGACATAAAAAGACATACAGTGAATGATAAACAACTTTTAGAACTTTAAAAGCCAACTTACTCTGCTAAAAACAGCATCCAGGAACTTAGTTGTGATTATTGAAAGCCTGCCTGATGAAATGAGTCTTCAGGTGTCAGGGGAAGGATAAAAAGGAAGGGGGTCAACCTAACTTCCCGAGGGAGAGTGTTCCTTAATCTTGGGATCTGCCACGGAGATGGCCTTTTCTCGTGTCTCCATCAAGTGTACCTCCGAAGGCAGATGGGACTGAAAGGAGGGCCTCCTCTGAAGATTGTAAGAGCTGAGCAAGCTCATATGGAGAGATGCAGTCCTTCAGATAACCTGGGCCTAAGCCATACTTTGAATTGGGCCTGGAAATGGACTGGGAGCCTGAGAAGTTGTAGGAGGGGCATTATATAGCCCCAGTCAGCAGTCTGGCTGCATGTCAGACCAGCTGTGGTTTCCATACCAGGCATGATTATCATGCGAATGCTCTTGCATCAGGAGGGCAGCAGGTGGGAATTTAGCTGCAGGCCAGGTCTGGGGATTGGATGGATCAATTTCCCCAGCGGGCTGGATGGTTTGACCCCCAGTGACTCCTAGCTACAACGCCTAGGTTTTAATGTTAAGTTTTAAGCTTCTTTTAAAACTTTTAATTTTTGAACTGGTTTTAAATTGTTGTTGCTGACGTGTTGTGAATTGCCCTGGGACCCTTCGGGGGGAGGGGGCGATAAACAAATTTAAAGAAAAAGAGAAAGAGAAGAGTCTCCAGCACTGACTGCAATGTATTATGGGGAGATCTAGACTAGGGTCTGGTGCAGTTTGGGGGGGGTGGGCAGAGCAGTTAAGAGAGATGTTGGTGGTCATCAATGTCTCATCACTCTCTGGGCCAAGAGGCAAAGGTGGCGAGAGGGTTGGTGGTAGGACCTGCATTTGTGGAGAAGTAACATCGTGCTTGTCATTTCTTCACCTTACCCTGGCTGTTGCTGTGTGTTTCTTCTTCACTTCAGCCCTGACAGATCCAAAGAGCTACTACCTGTCCTGCGTCTGGAGCGTCATCTCCTTCAAGTGGGCCTTCCTTCTCAGCTTATACTCCCATCGGTACAGGAATGAGTTTGCTGACATCAGCATTCTCAGCGACTTCTGAAGCCTGGACTTCTTAACCCTGAGGACGGACACTGGCGCAGTGGCCCTCATTCGCTCGCCCCTGCCCTTCCCGAGTAAGGGGCTGGCATGGAGGAAGAGGCCCACAGTGGAAACCCATCCTGCCACTTGTCTCTTTGCTGCTCATTTCATTCTGGGCTCTTGCCAGTTATCCAGTTGTGCGCTGCTTGGGCTAGTCCTGTTGGTCCTCTCTCTTTGTGTCCATCTGTTCACCTTTCATGAGAAGCTTTGTCTTGGTTTTAAGGGATTCAGCGTGAACAAGATCAGACTTTTGGGTGTGAGGCCTTCTCTGCCTCCTATTCTGGTTTCCCTCTTTTCTTTCCCTCCTTTTCTCATTCTTTAGAGCTTTGAGCTAAAATTCAGAAGGCCTGGAGAAACTGGCATTCTTTGCCCCAGGGCATCTTTTTTAACCTGTGGTTTTCATAACATAACCTCCCCCCCCCCCCTCCATTCTTTGGCTTCTAAAATGCCTAGCAGAGGCCAAAGAGCTGTGAAAGCAAGAGCTGGTTTGTACTTCTTTCCTATAGACACATTTTCATAGAACGAGGCATGAGAGGAACTAGTTTGAATGGTGCTGTTGTTCCTCAAACCCCCACCCCCACCCCTTGTTGGTTGTGGCGATTTTGCACAGCTTTAGGAACAAGATGTCTGTGGGTAGTTGTGCCCTTCTTTGTCCTCAGCTTCACCCCACTCCTTTTCTTGCCCCAGTGAAACAATTTAGTTTGATAGTTTTAAAGCAAGACTGAGCTTGGGGTGGAGACTATTTGGCTTCCACACGATTTGGACTCCTATCCCCAGAAGCCCCAGCCAGCTCAGCCAATAGTTAAGGGAATGGAAGTTGAAGTCCAAAACATCTGGAAAGCCAAAGGGTTCCCAATTGTGTTTTTAGACAGAGTTAAATAGCTATATTGAAATTGTCCTTGATGACTAAGTGAAATATGAAGGGAGACACAATGTTTTTCAAAGATTTACTCACCTCACCCTCCAAGGGTCAAATCCTAATACCAAGGGAATCTCGTTTTTAAAAATCTTAAACCATTACATTTTTAACATGTATATTTTAGAGTCTGATGCTTTGAGCAGGGAAGCTTGTTCCTCTGCCTGGGAATGGAGATCTGCTATCTTATGTGGACCAATGCTGTCCAACTGCCCATAGCGATTCCTGTGTTATACTATACTCCCCCGCCCCCAATTTTACATACAAGTTCATCTTTCAGTCTGAAACATAGGTGGGAAATTTGGTTGTTTCTGTGTGGTTTTTACTATTGCTCCCATCAGCTGTAGCCAGCATAGCCAAGAAGAGTAAGGGATTGGTTCGCATTGCAGCCCTGACAACATCCAAGAGCTCATGGTCCCAGTTCTAGCTCCAGGAAGAGGGATCTGCAGACGAAATGTTGGTGAAAGTGAGCAAGCCACTGGTTATTGCAAGAGATGGCCCCTCATCTGTATTTTAGTGTTTTGCAGTATCTTGTGTGTTTAAAAAAAGTTAGTTTTTGCTGTTTTGTTTTAAGCCATTTTGCCTGTCTGTGTATGATTTAAATGGGAATCCTTAGCCTTTTTTTTTTTAATCAAGCATGGTTGGAGCAAAGCCGTAGAAATGAGATGGGCTTAACATCAAGTAAATAGGGTGGATGCTTGGGATCACCTTCCTTGCTTGAATCCGGATTTCTGTTGCAGCTGTTTATATTCTCCAGACGTGCTTAAGTTTTGTCTTGGAGTGGAGTGGATCACTATTCTGTAATGTTCTCCCTCTGTTTTTTTTCCTTTTCACTTGTCATGTCGAGCAGGTTAACTGGGTCTTAGCAGTCATCTCCCTTCCTAGGGTCAGACTGAGCTTTGCTTTTGGCCACCCAGGGCAGCGTATGGGAAGTTACTTTTTAAGGCAAGTCATCTTTAACTGAATCTTGGTAGGATGATACTCCGGGTTCTCGTACATCATCATACTACTGTTTAGCTGTGACATGAAATTCATCAGATACAGGACATATTCTGTTTGGATGATAGCTTATGTCAACTCACAAGCAAATCCAAAGCTATTATTGGAGTTGTAATGCAAATTTTAACAAAACAACAACAAAAAGGGACTTTACCCACCTTGATAAGCAGCTTTCCTACCTCTGCCAGGGCTCGGCATCTCCTATGGAGATGCATGGGGCCTTCCAAAGGGAAGCCTTTTGTAACTGATGCCTGGATTTCTTAATCTAAAATAAATCTATCAGTCTTTCAGTGAATGGGGATATGCAAAGGGATTATCCATACATCTCAGCTTTATAAGAAAATTTTGTGTGTGTGGCACTCTAGACACAGTGCTTTCCATGTTATCCCAGTTCCCTGTGATTCTGGTTGTCCTTAGAAGCAACATGAGTCCAACTGTGTAGCCCGTTGGTGGAACTGGGAGCTCTTGACCTGTTGCCTGCCAGCTCATCACAGCTTTAAAGTTGAGCCTGTGAAGGCCTGCCATGTCACCCCTTTAGAAGAAGGAAGAAGACTGGAGAAAAGCAGGTGTGGGGCAGCTCTCCCAAGCCTTTTAAGGAAGACTTTGACCATTCAGGTGGATATCTGGCCCTGTCATCACTGACACAACAAGAACAGCATCGCCAAGAAGAATTGTGTTGTGGAAATCCTTTTTGAGGCCATGGAGCTTTTAAAAGTTCAGAAGCATCCTGGTCGACTTTTAGAGAGGGAAATCTCAGGCAGGCCTTCCCCATTCCTCACAGCCAAGTACAAGAGAGGTCAAAGGACAGCTTCAGTCAACCTTTGACTTGTTTGTTGGAAACCTGTGGCACAGAGAGCATCCCACAGACTTAAGGCTGATTTGTTATTGCATTGCAGTTTTTGAGGACAGGAAGATGGGCAAGGAAAGCTGTCATCCTTCCATATGACATGCCCCATTTCCTCGCATGTCCATGAGAGCCTCAGTGTCCGGCAAGAAAGGGACAATGCTAGTTCATGCAGTGGTCTTGTGCTACACTCAGGTGTGTTGATTTTAGTGCTCCATCCACCCAAACCAGCCCTGTTTTACTCTGCCAGCAGCAAATGTGACATTCATCTGTGCTCGGCACTCTTCATATGTCATAATGTATGTGCGGGTGTGTGTGTGCTCAGGGGGGTGAAAAGAGCTCACATGCCACTTTTTCTTATATATGTATATAAAAAAGAAGACAATGTTTGTCTTTTAATTTCTTGCAGTGGGTACCCCACAGGTAAGGTGCTGGGTGGGTAGGGAGCACACCCATGCAGACGCACACAGAGGTGTAATTGCATAGACTGCCATTAGTGGTGCTCGTGATATATGTGGCTTCATATCCATCCTGCCCTTACAGTAGCATCAATTTCATGTAATTATGTAGAGAAGGTAGAGGAATTTAGTACAAGATATGGCACATTCAGTCTATATCAGTGTTTCCTAACCTTTGGTTTTTGGACTTCAAATCCTAGAAGCTTAAGTCAATCCTGCAAAGCACAAATCAACCAATACACTTACGTAGGTTTCTGGGAATTGAAGACCTTTTGTGGGGCGTGGGCCCTACATTGGTCTATATGGTTGTCTTGCAGGGTTTTTGAGGTATAGCTAGAACACTCTTTATGACTTCTTGAGTGCCCAGATAAATGGGTTCTGGATCGAATGAAGCCTGAATCATGGCCAGAAGCTGAAATAACTAGACTGCATGTATCATGGGAAGAGATGATTCATAGAAAAAGAGAATACAACAAAAATTGGAAGGCAGGAGAAGAGGGAGCTTGGTCATGAGAAGGATTAATCTAATAAAGGAAGTCCTTCCCTTTAGTTTACAAGGACTGAATGGGGCTGTTATTGATAGGAAATTTGGAGTCAATTCATAGGATCACAAGCGAGTTGGTGACATTTAACCACAACAGTCATGTAAGCCAATGCATAAACCAGCTGTGGGTTGTCTTTTCAAAGATGCACTTGGAATGTTACAGTGGAGCTCTCCAATCAGAAAATGTGTACAAATATTAGAGAAGAGTAAACACAATAATGCATACAGGTGAAAAACATTCCAAAATTTCTTGCAAAGAATTCCTTGTAAAGAGTAAAAATATACTCATTTGTAAAGGTAAAAGTTTCCCTTGCTCAAAAGCTAGTCATATCCGACTCTAGGGTTCAGTGCTCATCTCTGTTTCTAAGCCGAAGAGCTGGCGCTGTCTGCTTCTGCAGACGTTTCCATGGTCATGTGGCAGGTATGACTAGGCACTAGAGCACATGGAATGCTGTTTACCTTTCCACCAAAGTGGTCCCTATTTATCTACTTACAATTTCTTGCTTTCGAACTGCTAGGTTGGCAGGAGTCCCTTCCCATGCTATGTCCTTGGTCTGAAAGAAAGTGTAAATGGGACTTTGCTCTCCCCTACATGCACTCCAGTGTTGAGACATGCCTGCCACGTGTCCATGGAAACCTCTGCAGATGCAGACAGCGTTTTGGCTATAAACAGATGAGCACTGTACCTTAGTCAGATAGAACTGGCTTTTGAGCAAGGGCAACCTTTACCACACACACACACCACATACCTTCTTGTCATTCTGCCTCTGGGGGCTCCAGCTTTGGTTTCTGCCACCCGGGGTGAGGGGATGTTCACATTAAAGGGAGGGGGGCACAGTTTGCTTAGCAGATGCTTCCAAACCGAGGCCTGTTTCTCAGCCTCTGTGTTGGTGTGTTGACAGGGCGAGGCGTCGATGTTTGTTTCTCTTCAATGGAAGGTTTTTTTGTCAGGGAGCCAAGAAGCCAAGAGAGATGTTGGTGGGAGGCCTCGATAATTGGAACATTTGGGATGAATTTGGCTCCAAAGGGCCAGGATGGCCTCTCAGCTTTGATGGAGTTCCTGGAGCAGGATGTATGCCAAAAACTCCAGAGCCCTGCGGTTAAACAGCCTGGTCATGCGATTCTGCTCCAGCCAACTACAGTCTGGAACCAATTACAACTGGAGTGAGTTTGGAAGAGCTTGGTTGAACATTCAACCCCCTTCCTCCGTGAACACCTGGGCCTTCACACAGCTGTATGTTTGGGTGTGTGTGTGTGTCTGGATTTTGCCCATCGTTATGGCTGGCAATTGTCTCCAAAGAGCCCCCACTGCTTAGCAAACAGAAGTGGGTGGATGTCTGAGAAAAATGTGGTCCAATCGAGTAGAAACCTTTTTCCCCCCTGAAAGATCCAACCCTCTTCAACAGTGTTTCTGCCACCATTCTTGAGCCACCCAAATTTCTGGATCTAAAATTTCTTACACTTGGTATGCTGCCTAGGAACAAAATAAGCTTGTAGTTCAATTACACTGTGGAATCAAATGTTAGGGAAGTGGATAGATAGACAGAGAGAAGAAAATAAATGACATCTCTCACTCTGTTCCACCCTGGAAACATAGAAACCAGTTTTTAGAAAGAAAAATGCCCAGATCTTCTCTTTGCTGCCTAACTCAGTGATGGTGAACCTTTTAGAGACTGAGTGCCCAAAGTGCAACCCAAAGCCCACTTATTTATCATAAAGTGCCAACACAGCAAAAGGGGAGGAAGGAAATGCTCCCATTGGGCTGCTGGGCAGAGAGAGGAAGTGCTGCCATTGGGCTGCTGGACAGAGGGATGGGGTGAACTCTGCTGGGGGAGGGAGGAAGCTCTCCCATTGGGCTGCTGGGCAAAAGGGCGGGGAAAACTATATGCTGGGGTGACTGCACAGGTGCCCACAGAGGGCTTCGAGTGCCACCTCTGGCACACATGCCATAGGTTCACCATCACTGGCCTAGTTTAACCCTTGTGTCTTTCCCCCAATGAAATGTTAGAAGATTGACAGATCTACTACCATAATTTGAAAGAATCCTGGATAAGAGATCTACAGGGTTTCTCTTATTATTACTGCTTCAGCTGTTAAAAAGCAAATGCTTCCTGCCCCTGTTTTACAAAATGAATAGAAGTAGATATAGTCTCTTTGTTCTTAATAAGGACATTAGAATCCAGTGAGCATTTGGCAGGCGATACCAAGTGCACCAAAGTAAGGGGGAGAGAAGTAATGTGACCTTCTAGCTATAACAATAATAATTAAAACTTCTACCCAGTGGTGGGCAGCAAAAAAAAATGACTGCCACACTGTGGGTGGAGCTTATGTCATAGGTGGAGCCTATGTCATGGCCGATCTAGTCATGCCTGCCATATGGCCATGTATACATCTGCAAACACAGGCAGCACTGGCTCTTTGGCTGTAAATGGAGATGAGCGCTGCACCCTAGAGTCAGATATGACTGGCTTTTGAGCAAGGGAGACCTTGAACCACTTTCAGGAACAAAACCTGATGGGGCAGGGAATTGCTTTGGTGGGAAAGATAAACATTGTTATGTGTGTTATATTTTATACATTGTTATATTTACTCATGCCTGCCGCTTGACCACGGAAACTTCTGCAGATACAGATACAAACAGCACTGGCTCTTTGGTTGTAAACAGAGATGAGCACCAGCCCCTATAGTCGGATATGACTGGCTTTCATGCTAGGGATAACTTTATCTTTAGTTTGTCTAGCAAAAAGAACTGTTCCCATTCAAGCTTTTTTTTATTTCACTTTATTTCATTCCGCTCAGTTCTGTTTCATGGTCAGCTGGTAGCTGTAAACTAACCGTGGATCATTATTCCTCTTTGGTTTCAAATCTCTGTTCCAGTTCTGGCTGCCTTTAAATGTTTTAGGTTTTCTGACGTATTTGGACTGTTTAATCATAGAATAGATCTGACTGCCTTTTCTTCCTCCACAGCTGCCACGCAAACCTGTTTACAAACATATGCTTATTTTTATATTCTCACAACGATGGATGTTTATAAATGGCAAAGGGCCCTGGTAAGGCAGAACTGCTATTTGAAAACATCCTGTTGAGTTTATTTTTATTTAATCCAATAGATCAGCCAGCAGGGAAAATTCATCACAGCAGCCTGGTCTGCAGATTCCTTGCTGGGCATCATTCCGGAGAGCCTTCTTCACCAAAGATCTGAAAGCTGACGGAGGACAGCTATCTGTCATGAATGCTGTAGAAAAAAGGGCACCTTGTGTTTGTGGCACAGGAAAATAGACAACTTGCACTCCATGAGACTGTTGTTATGTCAAGCTCACTCTCGCCCCCTCTGACTTTTTGTTCAGTTACAGTCGGTTTTCACCCACAGTGACCACATGGAACATTGCATGCCAGGCACCCCAATCCTCTACCATTCTCCTCAACCCATCCAACTCTATGCCCATTGCGTCTACAATGCCATCTATCCATCTCATTTTTGCCTCTCTCTTCTTTTGCCCTCCACCTTTCCCAGCATCAAGGCCTTCTCAAGCGAATCCTCTCTTGTCATTTCATGTCCAAAGTACTTCATCTTCATCTTTACTATTTGACCTTCTAAGGAGCCATCGAGGTTAATTTCTTCTAAGATTGACCTATTTATTATTGCTGTTCAGGGGACTCTCAAGATTCTCCTCCAGCACCACATCTCAAAGGCATCTATTCTTCTGCACTCAGCTTTCCTAATGGTTCAGCTCTCTCAACCATACATTGCCACTGCGAATACCATTGCTTTGACTATGCGAATTTTAGTTTGCAAGGTGATGTCTCTACTTTTAACTATGCTCCCCAGGTTTCTCATCGCTAGCCTCCCAATCACTATCTGCAGTGATCTTGGACTTCTGACTTACAGCCCACTAAACTCTCAGGTAAGGGACACTTTCCCAGTGGGTTAACTGGGAGAGTGGCTGTAAGTAGGGTGGAGCAACTGGGGCTTTCCTCCAGGGCACCGAAATGTACAGGGTATTGAAATTTAAACGTGAATCTGTTGGTGTTAGGAACATAAAAGGCAGCACCTCCATTTACTTTCTTGCCTTTGAAAGTACAACCATTCTCTTTCCTTGAGGGGTTCACTTCCTTTTTCATAGGGGTTCACGCTCACATCTCAGGGCAGAGTGGGCGGAAAATCCGACGCCAATTCAGCTGGCCTGCAAAGCACTCATCGCTCCTGGAAGCAGAAGTAAAACACGCCCGTACAGGCGTGTTTTACTTCCGCTTCCAGGAGCAACGAGGGCTTCGCGGGCCGGGTGAATTGGTGTCGGGGGCCACATCTGGCCCCCAGGCCTTCGTTTGGGCACCCCTGCATTAGGAGTCTGACATGGAGGCCACAGAACCAAACCTGTAGTTCATTCACAGCATATGTTCTCCTGCAGATGTCCCTCCCCCTCTGCACTTTACCCAGGCAGTGCATTGCTCCATTTTAAACATGGAACCACTCCAGGAAAATACACCCCCCTCCCTCCAAGCCACTGCTGTGGTTTACTTGGAGCAATGCTGGATCGCAGCTTGTGCGTGAGCAAAGGAATGTAACTGGCTGGGTGCTGGAAGACTGCTGGATAGACGAGTGAATAGCTAACAGCTGGAGAACTTTCTTACATATTTTGAATGAGAGATGCCACTGGCGTCATCCACCAGAAGAGGGCAGGAGCTACAATGAAACCTAGGAAGAGTGAGTGTCCTAGTTGGTGTACCAGTAAGTTGCAGTTTTCACAAACAGAAAACAAGCATCCTATATATATAGCCTCAAAGAAATGCACACTTCAGGATGTCCTGTCAAATCAGTCTCCTTTGCAGAGAAGATATACCTGCATGGTGCAAGCATTTTAAAGGCATTCAAAAGCAAAAAATTGCAAGTAGATAAATAGGGACCACTTGTCTAGTCATGCCTGACCACGGAAACATCTGCAGAAGCAGACAGTGCTGGCTCTTCGGCTTTGAAGCAGATGAGCACTGAACCCTACAGTCAGATACGACTGGCTTTCAAGCAAGGGAAACCTCTACCTTTACTATGCTCTATACCTATACCTGAGTATACCTGAGAATAAGACATGTTATATGCATGTCTATACCTGAGAATAAGACATGGACCTCAGTACAACTACCTGCTACAAGCCCAGATGCCAACTATGCCCCCACATTTACTCTGGCAACAGCATTACAGGACCCAACAAAACATTAAGGGGCGTTTTACGTGTTCTGCTAATGCTATTTATGCCATTTTTTTTTGCCAACAATGCTCCTCTGCACTCTGTGTAGGATATGCAGGACAATCTCTGCACATGAGAGTTAATGTACATAAATCAGACAGTACACAGAAACCTGTTTCAAATCATTTTAATCTACCTGGACACTGCACAAGAGTTGAAAGCTGCCATTCTGGGACAGGAAATTTACAAGACAAGGATCCAGAGAGAGACAGTGGTGACAAAACATCTACACAAGCTGGACACCCATCTCAAAGTTTTGGCTATTAGTCAAATTTGAAATGCCAGGCATCCTCAAAACAAGGCATTGTGGGTTGGGTGTTCTAGCAGATCACCTTTGCTGCACAGAAGTTTTACTTCTGCTTCCAGGAGCAATGAGGGCTTCGTGGGCCAGATGAATTGCCATTGGGGGCCGCGTCCAGCCCCTGAGCCAGAGTGACCGGCTCCCTGAACCACATGAGCAGCCTGAAAAGTTTGGGCACTCCGAGCTAGGTAGTTGGCTTGCCCACTGACTCTTTGACTCAAACCAGTGGTGTAGAAAGGGTTGTGATTCCAAAGTCCAGTTTGGAAAGACAGAGGGAGAAATGGAGAGGACAAGAGCTGTTATTTCCCTAGAGAGGATAATATAAGCTCTTTCCACCTTGTTGAAGGCCTTAAAGATTGCATAACTAGAGTTGTATTTTTGGACTATGGATCTTCTGCCTTGGGAGATAAAGATATTTGGGAAGTTCCTGATCCTTTTTTTGCTTTAAAACATATTTATACTGCTTCATTCCCCCTACAATCAATTCCTGCTGTGGCACAGTGTTGGTAAATGAAACTCAAGGGTGTATATATTGTAGTATCTAGGTTGGGTTGTGCTTCTACTATAGTTGTTCTTTGTTATATAGTCATGTTCTTGTAAAGTTCATTCTGTTTACAATGTTCATGTAAAGATGATAGCCGAACAGAACCTAGACCAGTAATGGTGAACCTTTCAGAAACTGAGTGCCCACGCTGCAATCCAAAACCCACTTATTTGTCGCAATGTGCCAACACAGCAACAGGGGAGGAAGGAAGCGCTCCCATTGGGCTGCTGGGCATAAGGGCAGGGTGAACTCTGTGCTGGGGTGGCTGCACAGGTGCCCACAGAGATGGCTCTAAGTGTCACCATCATGACATCATCGGCAGAGCCAATGATGTGGGCGGAGCCAATGTAAAAAAAGCCCATAAAAATAAGTACACATAAAAATACAAATTAAATAGACATAAAGATACACATAAAATACCATACAAATAAATAGACATAAAAGCACATAAAAATACAAATTAAATACACATAAAAATACACATTAAAAATAAAGACACATTAAAATACACCTACCCACCCCACACCCAAAGGTGAGTCACTTACCCTGGAGAGCAGGTTATAGGGAGCTTCAGGCTAGCAGCTTCTCTTCCTCCTCCTCGCTTGGGAGGACAGCAAGGAGGCCGGGCATGCGCACCAAACGCTGTAGGCACGCATGCACACCAAACGCTTGGTGCACATGCTCAGTGGGAGAACCGGCGAAAAGGTAAGCCCTGAGGTGGCTCCCCCCAAAAGCCGCTACCGGTTCTCCGGGACACTGGGAAAAGTTACTACCGGTTCTGGCGAGCTGGTGCAGACCTGTTGCTGCTCATCACTGAGTCCACAAAAGACCACTAGGCAAACACTGAAAATGATGGGATGAGCCGAAGGTAAAGCTGTTCAGCCAGATAGAAACAGAAGGCAAAGGATAGGACATTTTGGAGTTCAGTTGATTTGCGTTTAAAAAGAAAATTGATGACAAATCGATATTGGAATCATTTTGTGTAGTTGTCAATGACAAGATACTTTGGAGGTCATTAATGCCTAAGATTGTCATTAAACCAAAATTACTTGATAACACATAAGAACAATATTATAAGTATATGACAACCCTGTTGCACCAGAGCTGGACCCAAGTTCAGGTACTTGAAATTGGACTGGAGGAAGTAAACTCTTCCTACTCCTCCACATGACAACCTATACAGCCCCTGAAATACTACACCAAGAGTTGGGGAATCCAAGTCAAGGAAATGCAATGTGTTGAAGGTGGAAGGATTATGATCCTGGGCTCAGCCAACAGAAGCTAAAGCAGGGTTGATTTGATCTACAGACTGGCATTAACATGAGGTTAAGTAGTGTTCTTAATGTTGACTTTAGCCAGTGTCATGTACATGACAGATGACAACTACTGATGATGGACTAGGTACACTAATGGTGAACCTTGGCACTCCAGGTGTTCTTGAACTTCAATTCCCAGAGGCCCTGATCAGCAGGAGTGCTTGGGCTTCTGGTAATTGAAATCCGAGAACAGCTGGAGTGCCAAGGTTGGCCATCACTGGACTAGGACATAAGAGAACACAGCTTAAATCCCTGCTCAGTCAGGAAGACTCATGAGAAGGTAATCACTCTTATATACCTTGAAAACTTTATTAGGGTCACTGTAAGTTGTTGCTGTGTCTGTCTGGATGGCATGTTGACCTATTTACTGATAATGTTTCTCTGATTGCTGATAGTTGTAGACCAAAGGCTGGCATAACAACCCCACACAGATTTTTGAAGGTGTGATGCTTGATCTCCTAAGAGCCACCAAATGCCACCACTCACTAAGGCATTGGGTGGCTGACTGCTATCCCCACCCCAGAATTGCAAGGGGCAGACTGGGAGGTCAAACAATTAATCACTTTTTCATCAGATGATCTTAGAGCCCTTAGGATGGTGAGGGAAGTCTTCCTCCCACTGCTATCTGGGTCAATTTGGTACAGAATTTGGGGTTCATCCACAGTAAACATACAACCATACAGCAACTGTGCTATATTTTGAAACTGCCTAATTATCTAGAATCAGTCATGAAAAATGGGGTGCTTGTTGCTGTGATTTGCCTTAAAATGTGAAATACAAACAATAAAAACGTAACTAGCAATCAGTGGCCTTTGCTGGTAATGAAAAGCCCTTCCCTATAATGAGGACTAAATGTTTCTGTTGTTGTTATTATGTGCTGTCAAGTCATCTACGACTTTTAGCAACCCAATGAATGAGAGATCTCCAAAATATCCTGTCCTCAACAACCCTGCTCAGCAGTTGTTAGCTCAAACCTGTGGCTTCCCTCGTGAATAAATCCATCTCATGTTTGACCTTCCTCTTTTCCTGCTGCCTTCCATCTTTCCCGACATTGTTGTCTTCCCTAGAAAGTCTTACTTTCTCATGATGTGCCCAAAGAAGGTCAGCCTCAGCTTTATCATTTTGGATACACACTTGATTTACTCTAGGATTCATCTATTTGTCTTTCTGGCAGTCCAGGGGATCCTCATAGTTCCATATTTCAAATGAGTCAATGTTTTTGAGAAAGCAAAAATATCCATCTGCAACCCCATACCTACTAGAAAGCTAGAAATCCTGGGCTGTCCCTTGACTCAGCAGTTCTTGTCTGTTGAACATTTTTGCCTGCTCCCAGTGCTTGCCTCAGGCTCCTGGAAGTCCGCTTGTGGCACATGGAGCTCCCCAAGGGGGAATTGTGCCTGAACCAAGTGCAGGAGCGCAATGTGGAACATGTTAACAGAGAAGGAGAGGTTTCCTTTGAAGTATCTCCCTTTGATCTCTCTCACAACATAATAAATGGAACCTTATTTTCTCTGTCAGACAGAGGGAGTTGATCCCCTTTAAAAAAAAAATTCCCCCACAAAGCCCCAAGCACTGAAGTAGCCCCCCTCCCAGACATGCCAACACAGCTAGCTGAAAGACAGAGGAAGAGAGAGATTTGAGTACCAAATGGTTATTTTCCTGCTTGGTGGAATCTTCAGAATGTTCCAGGGAAGTAGGACCTCTTGAAGGGAAGCATTGCTGGTTTTGTGCATTTGACAGGAGCCACAATGCATTTGCAGGGCAGCTGCTTCAGGGGGAAGTTTTCAGATGCCATTCAGGATGGTATACTGAGAAGTAAGGTGTGTGTGTGTGTGTCAGTCCCCCTGGAAGCGGTCTTGTGCAAGTTCCATCAAATAAGGCAATGGTGGGACTGAGGATAGAGTAATGGACCACAATCCAGTGTGAATCTCTGCTTAAGGTAAAGGTTTCCATTGCTTGAAAGCCAGTCATATCTGACTCCAGGGTTCAGTGCTCATCTGTTTCAAAGCTGAAGAGTCAGCGCTGTCTGCTTCTGCAGACGTTTCCGTGGTCATGTGGCAGGAATGACTAGACACCGTAGCACACGGAACCGTGTTACCTTCTCACCAAAGTGGTCCCTATTTATCTACTTGTAATTTCTTGCTTTTGAACTGCTAGGTTAGCAGGAGCTGGGACAAAGACGGGAGCTCATTCCATTCTGCAGTACTCAGGAATCGAACTGCTGACCTTCTGCCTCCCAGTCAGCGTCTTAGCCACTTGAGCCACTGCAGTCCCGGTCTAGAAGTGGAAATTTATTTATTTATATTTATTTATGGTATATTCCACCTCAATTAGTGTAAAAACACTACTATTGTCAATTAAAGGCATAAGAGCTAAATGGATAAAGGTAAGGGTCTCCAGTGATCAAAAGCCAGTTGTATCCAGCTCTAGGGATGGTGCTGATCTCTGTTTATAGCCAAAGAGCTGTCAGGAATCTACTCACAAGTAGGACTTTGGCCCACAAGTGGTTGGGATTCCTGCTTCTGAGCTGCTACTCTCCTAGCTAAGCAACTCAGGATTTTAGCTTGCTGTAAGTAAGGTAGCACATAGCCAAGTAAACGCTCCAGTCATCTTCTGGTATTTTAAAAGTATCTTGTAATCAAAGTAAGTTGCAGCAGAAAATTTTTCTAAAGTTCAGAAAGCATATTAAAACAAAGAAAGCTTATCTAATTGTGGAAGGCCAGAGGGGGCCCCTCCTAGCTTAAGCCCCTATATGTTCACAGCTCACCCTCGGCACAAAGCAGAGGATTGAGAGTTCCGCTCCTCCCTCTGGGTTTTATCTCCTCACATATGTTCTACCTCCCTGCCATCCCCCTAAAGGAGTCCAGTCAATGATCATACAGTATCACATGTCTATCACAAATTAGGTTTCATTTTTTCCAGTCCACAAGGCTAGCATGTTTTTGAATACCAATCCTTCTAAGAAATGTGCCTCATGTTCCCCCACGTTTGCAAATCTCCATCTTGGAACGAGACAAAGTTCAGGGTACTGACAAGAGCCAGCGCTGTCTGCGTCTACAGATGTTTTCCTGGTCATGTGGCAGACATGGCTAGACATCAGAGTGCATGGAATGCTGTTACCTTTCTCACCAAAGTGGTCCCTATTTATCTACTTGCAATTTCTTGTTTTAAAACTGCTAAGTTGGTAGGAGCTGGGACAGACGATGTGAGCTCACTCAAACACTCTTTAAATATATCACCACACACACATACACCTGACCCATCCAGGCAGGCATGGTCACCACACGGCAGCACTACACTGAGAGTCTTGTTCGAGGATAGTCCAAATATCAAAGTTCAAAAGGCAAGCCAAGGTCTGTTTACCTGTAGTCAGAGTCAGTAGTCTAATCCAAAGGGTCAAAGTAGGCAGGTCAGGGTCTAGGCAGGCAGTCTGGAGTTCAAGCAGGATGTCAATCTTTGTACAAGAGTTGTACCAATGCTGACAGGCTGCAAGATGCTTGCTTATAAGCCTCCCAGCTAATCAGTATCAGCTGGGAGCCTTCTTTAGAACTTCACTCTAGCCTGCCTGCATCTCAGGTATAGCTGTTTCCTGGACCTCTCCCTGACTGAGGGCTGATCACTGTCAGAGCCAGACTCCTGATCTGACAGACCAGCTGCCGGGGAAAACAGACTTGGGCCGGGCGCAGCCTGAGATCCCTGGCTCAGGGCATCCTCGGGCTCGGGTGCAGGCAGAGCAGCATTCTCCATCCCTCGCTAGTTTAAAACAAGCCAGAAAACAGCTGGGCCAGTACTATCTCAGCAATGATTGCCAAAGGTGGTTTGCATTCAAACTGCAGTTCTCATTCTTTATCTCTAATGTATTGGTGCCATTTGTACATAGAGGTAGACTGGATGAAAGCTCTTGTACCTGAGGCTGCTGCTGCTACTTATTCTGTACAGAGGCACCTAGGTCTGAAGAGTTATCTCTGAGAGGTCTCCAGAGTCAGATCTTGGTGGAAGAATTATGATGTCTCCTGATTGTGGCATCATGTGTAGGGGAAATCTAGGTAAATGGGGGACCATACTTAGAAGCAGTGGCTTAGTGGGTAAAATGCTGAGTTTGATAACTGGAAGATCAGCAGGTCAGTTTGAGACCTGAATGCTGCACGACTGAGTGAGCTCCCATCGTATCTCCCAGCTCCTGCCAACCTAGCAGTTCCAAAGCAAGAAATTGCAAGTAGATAAATAGCTACTGCTTTGGTGGGAAAGGTAACAGCATTTCATGTGCTCCAGCATCTAGTCATGCCTGCCACATGACCATGGAAACGTCTGCAGATACAGACAGCACTGGTCTTTGGCTGTAAATGGAGATGACCCTAGAATCAGACACGGTTGACTTTTGAGCAAGGCAGACCTTGACCTTATACATAGACAAAATAGGTAGCCAGAGCTGGGGCTGTGTTTTGTTTTGCTTTCCTGTTTCCTTGTGCTTTGCTTTGTTTTTGCTGCTGGAACAGTTTTCACAATTCTTGCCAGGGTGGAAGCCCAGCATTACCTTGCCTATAGTATGGGAAATGTGAGATGTCTTTCCAGGCCCCAAATTACTGTTGAGATTTCTTGAAGGCTCACTGCCAACCTTCAATGGATTTTATTCCCTATCTTACTCCAGTCCCTGAGCTCAACTCAACCCACAGCTCATGACCTCACATACACAAAACCAACCTTTCTCTGCATTCATAGAATTCTCCTAAGTCTTCAGCTGGAACTTGGAGATAGCAACCCTAGGGGTTGATTTAAAAAGGGACACAAAATATTGAAGATGCAAACCTGCTGAATCCCACCACTGGGCTAGATGGTATTGTTGATGCACTGGGACTCAACTGTGTAACTCAGGGGTGCCCAAACTTTTTGGGCCTGGGCCGATCATGTGGTTCAGGGAGCCGGTCACTAAGGCCCGGGGGCTGGGTGCGGCTCCCGGTGCCAATTCATCCAGCCCGCGAAGCCCTCGTCGCTCCTGGAAGCAGAAGTAAAACGTGCCCGCATTGGCGCATTTTACTTACGCTTCCAGGAGCGACGAGGGCTTCGTGGGCTGGATGAATTGGCACCGGAGGCCGCATCCGGACCCTGGGCCTTAGTTTGGGCACCACTGGTGTAACTGAACAACAACAAATCAGAATAAAAATGGGATTAATGAAAAGGAATGAACTGGTTTTATCTGGGAAATTTTGTATGGTTGTTCCTTTTTTATTTCAGCTAGGAGCAAGCCAAAGGACTTTGCTTCCTTTAGGGTGGTTTTTTTTATTCCTTCCACAACAGAACAATGATGGCTATCTAGAACTGATATTTGTTGGCCCACAAGATTCCCATCTCTTCTATGTGAGTCAAAGATTCTGTTTTATGGGAAGACAATAACACAAGCACAGGTCCTGGGCTTGCCAGGGGAGCATGGTTATGTGAACCCTCAGCCTAAGAAGAGGGTAGACATTCAAGATTGAATGTTGCTTAAGGTCATTTCTGGTTTAGCTTTGTGAGTTTGAGGTTGTAGAGAGATTGAGAGCCATGCCACAGTTTTATTATGAAACCACTCCCCTTAGAGCAGGGGTGGCCAGCCTGTACTGACTTGAGCTTCTGGGAAGTGAAGTTCAAGAACAGCTGGAGTACCAAGGTTGAGCATCCCTGCAGACTATTTTTCTCCTCCTTTAAAACATTTTCTTCTCTCCAACCTTTTTTTGGGTGGTGGTGGTGGTGGTGGTGGAAGGCATCATTTAGGTACAAAAGCATTCTTGGAAAGTGATATTCAACCTCTGGGCTGCACTTTGCCCAGGTAAGGGTAAAGGTCTCCCTTGCTCAAAAGACAGTTGTATCCAACTCTAGGGTCCAATGATCACCTCTGTTTACAGCCAAAGAATCAGTACTGTCTGCGTCTTCAGATGTTCTTATGGTCATGTGGCAGGCATGACTAGACAGAACACTGTTTACCTTCCTACTCAAGTGGTACCTTTTTATCTACTTGCAATTTCTTGCTTTCGAACTGCTAGGTTCGCAGGGGCTGGGACTGAGACAGAGCTCACTCTGTCATGCAGGACTCTGGTCTTGAACTGCTGACCTGCCAACCTTTCAGTTGCCACGTTCAGCGTTTTAACCACTAAGCTACCGCACTCCCCATATTTTGCCCAATCCTACCCTAAAGGATGCTTATAAAGATGTGTTGGAATACCATTTGCTTCAAAGGTCTAAGACTGATTGATTGATTTACAGTTCTACCCCACCCATCAGAATAATAAACAGCCAAAAATAACTAGCAATAACCCAAACAGATATGCTGTTTCTGTTTAGGAGCGTGTCCAGAAGATTTCCTCTCTTGGCTTTCCTGCTGAGCTGCCTTTCTTTAAAGAAAACCACCGAGAACATCTCCAGAGCTCAACTCCATTGCCTCGTGCTTCTCTTCCTTGCCTTCTGATGCATTCATTCAATAAAGGTCCATGCACGTTCCATTTTCCAACCTAATCCACCCCGCCTTCTCCTCCCACATCAAACAGTGTAGTTGGATGAGAATTCCTTCTGGCAAAAATCAGTAAAAGCTGTTGCTCGTTCAGCAAAGCAGCAGCATTTCTGATCTGAAGACCTCAGCATTTTCAGACAGTTGCTTGAGGGGAGGGAGAGACAAGGCCTACTTAAAGGATGGGAAGCAAAAGTGGCTGAACTAGATTCCTCTTCCTAAAACTCTCTGTGTCTCATCCTGGCCTCATAAGCAATGAAGAGGTCAAAGAACATAGTTCAGAAGTAGGAGACCCTAGGAGATAATGCAGAAGAATGACTAAAGCTCTGCTCACATGACAAATTTGTGATAATCAGTGCCTGGACAGGTGAGAGCACGATCACTCCTTGCTGTCTCTCCTTGCATCATCCATATGTAGACTGAGCTGTGTGCAAAGGATTCAGATTGTATAACAAAGAAAATCTATATATGCATGTTTTGTATGGACTTAGATTCTGGGTTATTATCTACTTCCCAAGCAAGACATTCAAATGATGCAGAAGGAGGAGGAGGAGGAAAAGAAAGAGAGAGATCCAGGTGATTATCTTGCCTTTGCTTATGTTTCATCGTTTGCTTTACATTGCAAGTATTGGGAAACAAATATTTATTTCTAGAGCTATCATGCCTCTTAATACACAAAATTTCATGCCCTTTGATTGTCTGCCTTTCATCTCATACTCAAAGTGCAGAGCAATTAACCCAGGAATGCACTCATTTTACATTAAAGAATAAATTGTGTGGTATAAAAAGGTGGATTTATACAAATTAGTGGCAGATAAATAATGTGTAGGAATGGAAAATAATTTCACATTAACTGAGGGTTTCTCCTCTCTCTCAATTTATTAGATTTTTTGGTCTACACAATTATCAACAGAAGCACCCTCCTTATTTGATTTCCCATCATAAGGAAAATGCAAGTGTCTCATCATTCTTTTGCATTTTGCTTATATGTGTGAAGATAGCTGCTGAAAGGGGCAAAACCCTGTTGTGTAATTACACCAGCTTAAAATGGATCTGGGTGCTCGAAATAATTGATTTAAATGAATCAAAAGCTTCCCTATTCTATCCCTTTCAGATTCCAAGGATCCCTAGGGTGTCTTTTACTGTCTATATATGACTATGCTTACAATATTTTGCTCATTGCAGTGTATAAAAAGTTTCAAGTGACACTATGAAGTTGGCAAAATTAAGCATAGTGGGTCAAATCTTCTCTGCTAGCATAGTACAAATGCCATAACTTTTGAAGGCAAATAACATACTGTATAGTTAAGAAATCCCCATAGATTTTATCTTTTGCATACTTAGTTATACTGTATTTCAATCTGGTTTCAGGCCTGATTATGAAGCAGAGATACTTTTGAACACTTTGGTGGATGGCCTATGCCAGCAACTAGAGAGGGTCCTCTCAGGGGCTTTCAATACCATTGGCTATACATAATACCCTTCTGGGCTGCCTCTCTGGGGCAGAACTTGAAGCAGTGGTGGGCAGCAACAGGTTCGCACCCCCAGGGAGGGGGTAGCAAAATTGGGTGGCCTCTGGGCATCGGGGTGGCAAAATTGAGTGTTCTATGGGCAGGGGGTGGCAAAATTGGGTGGCCTTTGAGCAGGGGGGTAGCGAAATTGGGTGACCATGCCCACTTCCCTGCCCTGCCCCATCAGGTTTTGTCCCTACAAGTGTTTCAAGGTCTCCCTTGCTCATAAGCCAGTCATATCCAGCTCTAGGGTGCAATGCTCATCTCCATTTACAGCCAAAGAGCCAGTGCTGCCTGTTTACAGATGTATACATGGCCATATGGCAGGCATGACTAGATCACCCATGATGTAGGCTCCGCCCATGATGTACCCCCCACCCCTGGCATAGGCTCCGCCCACGGTGTGGTAGCAATTTTTCCCCCCTGCCTACCACTGGCTTAGAGGCACTGTTTTACAGGGCCCAGAGGTTGGTAGTGGGGTGGGAGATCCTTTTCAGTGCCCTGGCCCTTGGCTTGTAGCCCTCTCTCATATGCTTTTAAACATATACATGAAGCCTCAGGGAGAAATTATCTGGAGTTATGGGGTTTGGTGTTGCCGGTATGCTAAATTCCAAGGAAGCCCTCTTAGTTCTGAACCAGTGACTGATGTCAGTAATAGGCTGGATGAAGGCAGACAAACAGGAACTTAATCTAGACAAGGCAGAGCTGTTCCTGGGTCAACCAGAAGGCCAAAGAGGGAACTGGGATGCACCCTGTGCCGTATGGGGTTACACTCCCCATGAAAACTGAGGTCTGCAGCTTGAGTGTACTTCCAGACTCAGCCCTGAGTTTTGGATGCCCAGGTATCAGAGGTGTCCAGGAGTGTATCTGCACAGTTAAAACTGGTGCACCAGCTGTGCCCGTTTGATGCCTGATTTGGATGCAGTGACGTGCCTTAGTTGAATACTGCTTGGGTTTACTGTAATACACTCTATGCAGGGCTGCCTTTAAAGATATCACTGGAGCTTCAGGGCTCAAAATGCAGCAGCAATGCTGACTGGGGCCAGTTATAGGGAGTTTATAACACTCGTATTGCAACAACTGCACTGGCTACCAGTCCATCTCCAGGCCAAACTCAAAAGTGCTGGCCATTACCTGTAAAGTCCTATATGGCTTGGGTCCAGGTTACCTGAAGGGCTTAAACTGAATGTAATCAATAATTGTTTTTAAACAAACCCAAATAACCCGAGGTACACACCCTGGAGTCCCCTTACTAATCAGGCCAGATTTTAGATACTGTATCTAGGCTTCAATCTTTAGAGTTGTGACAGACAAGAGAGACAGACTCACATACATACTTTTTATTATTACAGGTGTGTGTTTGTCTATCTATAGGTATAGATAACTGGGGCCAGTTATAGGGTACATATAACACCCCTATTGCAACAACTGTACTGGCTACCAGTCCATCTTCAGGCCCAACTCAAAGTGCTGGTCATTACCTGTAAAGTCCTGTATGATGAATTAACTACTTCAATGTATGTTAATCTTGTAGAAAAGCAAAGGAGCTAAGCATTCCAGTCATTTTAGCAATGCTGCTTGTGGCCACTTTAATCTAGACCAGTGGTTCCCAATGACCCACAGGGGAACTTCAATTCCCAGAAGCCTACGGTAAGTCATTATATTAGCTGATCAGTGCTTTGGGGAATTGACTTAGGCTTCTGGGAACTGAAGTCCAAAAACCAAAGTTTAGGAAACATTGATCTAGACTTTGAATGTGGAGAAATACAGGATCTGGCTTAATTTACTGGTCTGCCAATTACTGCCAGAAACATGGACCAATGAGGACTTAAGTTTGGCCAATGACAAAGCCAAGAAAATGGCTTCATTTTTGGCAGTCCAGTGTTTGAAAGAAGAAGAATCTAGACTTTTACATGTGGGGATGTGTGAGGGGCTGATTCCATTCAAGCAAGGCATCCTTCCTCTTTCTACCTCTGCCTCAGGCAGAGGAGGAAGGCTGGGAAGGAGGGCAAAACCTTGAGCCTGCGCTTTTAAGTCTTCCATCCACTTGCAGGAGAGAGAAAGAGAGGTTCCAACAGGGTGATGTCACAATGACAAGGAAATGAATTGGGAGGCCATCATCAATCAGGACGGCAGGCGACCAGAATCAAAGGGCTGCTGAGTGCTCCAGTTCCCGTTTACAGCTCACCTCCCTGGGATCCTGCGTGCCCATGTTCCCTGGGGTTACTGGAGCAACAGCACGCTCCGGCGGATGCTTTGCATTTTTCTCCACAGCACACATGTTTCCACTCTAGGAGAGGAATAATAAGAAAAGGCTGTGAGCCCCAATCGGCTCTCCTCAACCCCCTCTTTGCAATACATACAGTCATCCCTTGATCCCCACCAGGCCATCGCTATTTCTTCTTTACCTTCCTGGCTCAAAACAATTAGGCAGCTCAATTACTGAGGGGCAACTTCTAACTCCCTTGCCGCACATGGCTATGAGCCTTGTCTTTGCTGATCAACTTGCTAATGTATCCCTGACCACATTCTAGGCAAATAAATAAGGCAAATGAATAATGGTGCTTGGATTCTCTAATATGTCAGAAGACACTGGTATTAATCTATGTAAGTGGATGGTCATCTATACTTGTTAGTCTTTAAAGTGCTGGAATAGTTCTGTTCTTGTTTTCACTTTGCTTTGTGGGTGTATATTTTTATACTCATGAGTGCAGCCGTGGCTGAACAAAAGTATTGGTGAACCTATGAAGATGTCTTCAACTGCATTAGACCATCTGCTCATTTTGCTCGGTGGTGCTTGTTACCTAATATCAAGGAGTTACATTTTTGTTATGTTTAATAACGTTGATAGTTCCTGTCCCTTCCCATACGTTCACGCATTCACTACATAACCTAGTTTCCATAGACATTGTGTAAACCCAGGGTGCTGCTTGCTGGAGCCAGTGGAAAAGGATGCAGTGACCAGGTTCACTTGGGGCTTGTTCTGGAAGGAATATTATGTGTAAAAATATGTATCTTGGGGGTTTTTCTTATAAAATTGGTAATGTAAATAAATAAGCCTTTTCCACTCTGTATGAACACTAACTTGTATCTTCCTATCTCACAAGAGTAAACAATGGCTTGCAGAGGGCCCCCAGGAGAGACAATGGCTCTTTGTGTTAATCCAATCAATTTGGAAGAAGACTTCTTTGATAAGGAGATTTGCTGCAGCATCCTTAAACCTCAGAGATTATCTACTTCCTAAAGGGATCACAACAAAGAAAGTAAATACCTTCCTGAAGAGGACATCACACATCATACCCTCGGTCAAACAAGTGTGGAGGTGGGCTTCTCCCCTTCCATGTGGATGCTCCTAAGCAAATCAAGTGTGACAGGCAGACCCACTCCCCTTCCATGTGATTTATTGGATCAATGATGTTTGTGCAAACCCCCATTTGTCTCCCCTAAATGCATATAAGCCTGGCCCTTTATTCAGTAGAACTATTTCCTTTCTGGTTCTGTCCTGTGATAGAAATCTCTCATGGCATGAAGGCTCAGTTGGTAGAGGTTCCATAGGGCCGGAGCAGACACAGAGAAATTCCCATCATCTCCAGCGAATGTAGCCTTTTGGCATGATTGCATTTTAGTCCAAAACAATGGGAAGGAGCTCAACTAGGAAAGGCTGATAAAAGTGTTACCTGAATTTCTGGGAGGTGTCCCTGGCAAGGAGCACCCCTTTACCTATGTTACCTAAAGCCCAAAATTTGTAGCACTTATGGAGATTTGGGTGCAATGAAACAAGGGCCGAAACACCCATGATGTGGGTGCCAGCACCCTGGAGTATATATATAAATTACATTAGGAGAACAATTTACAGTATGATTACGGATGTTTATTTTGCCTCACAGCTCTTTGTATTTTCTATCCTATATTTAATTTTATTCTTTTGCAATCTTCCTTTTCTCTCTTTATCCTTATCTTCTCCAGTCTCATTCTACTCCCTGCCAGAGAACCCTTTACTAAAATAAATGAATTGTAATCCATACTGTAAATTGTTCTCCTAATGTAATTTATATATATACTCCAGGGTGCTGGCAACCACATCATGGGTGTTTCGGCCCTTGTTTCATTGCACCCAAATCTCCATAAATGCTACAAATTTTGGGCTTTAGGTAACATAGGTAAAGGGGTGCTCCTTGCCAGGGACACCTCCCAGAACTGAGCTACGTCTACAGATGGACTTGCTGTTTTTTAGGAGGAACTTAAAAACATGTCTGGCAGGACAGGTATGGGGTCCTGGTGGTACCATGACCCCAGCTCGCTGGCTTGTTTGAGCTCCCTCTCCCTCCTGGTCTTTTAATCTTTTATCTTTAAGTTGTTTTTAACTTTTTAATTATTATTGGGACCTGTTGATTTTTATAAATTTTAAAAACTTTTTAAATTTTATAATTGCAATTTTGAAGTTTTTAATAATGGGTTTGGGTTGTGTTGTGTTATGCTTTTATGATGTTGTAAACCGCCCTGGGTCGCCCCGGTGAGAAGGGCGGTATAAAAATGTAAATAAATAAATAAATAAAATTTAGTCAAAGACCTCTGAAAGACCCCAGGTTGAGAAAGGCAAGCCTGCATTGACTAGTGGCAGCTTTCCTCTGGTTTTAGGCAATAGATTCCTCCATCCATGCCCAGAATTGGAAATTGAACCATCATGTAAATCATGCATGCTTCACCACTCAGCTACAGATTCTCTTCAAGTTCACCAGAAGTCAAGACCAATATATGAGATCTTGTTGTTCTAGTGAATGTTACAAGGAATAAGGGTCTGTCAGAACTTTGGTGTAGTTTCTTCCTTTGGTCCAGCAGCTTTCTCGATTTTTTTACCTTTCCACATAGAAACTAGCTCCAGCCTTTCCTGCAGGATTCAGCAAAATCTTGCACAGTAGCAGCCCTTACTTGGAGACCAACTGCATGAGATGCTCAGCTCACATTGAGAAGTTGACAGCATAGAAGTCCTCTAGGAATTCAGCTTGCTCTGGCCTGCTTGCCTGAGCAATCAAACTTGCAGACAAAACTTATATTTACTTCCACAAAAACTGCCAATTGCAAAACAAGCAAGCAAATTTGCAAAATTAAAGGGTTAAAAACATAGGCATTTTGGGACAAACCACATATTAAGGCAGCTCCACTTCTAAATGCACAGCGAGGCATCTTGTATCGTTTGACCATGAGTTTAGTTGGCCAACTCCACTGGTTCTCGTTTTGGCTTTGTTTAAACTAATTAAAAACTGAGAACAAGATCAGTGCTTTCTGTCCTTGCTTACTGTGGATTGAAAGAGATTCCTCATCGGTGCATGTCTCTGGCAGCAATTGGCAGACCAGTAAATGGGCCAGACTCCATGTCTCTCCTATATCCACCTTTAATGATGTTCCTTTCCCAGTGAGCTCCTTCCTCCATCTTCTAATTTGATTTTGCTCTTGCGAACCTTCAAGAATGTTTGTTCTTGCCATATAGCTCTTCCTGGATCTGAGCCAGCAGACTTGAGGCTCATGTCCTTTCAGAGGGTGCCGAGGGTCATTCTCTTGCTTAGTTTTCTCAGTTTCTCTTGGAGGTTGGTTACAGCAACCCTAATACGGTTCCTGTGGTAAGTGAGAAATTAAAGGTGTGACTTTACTAATTCTAAACCATCACTGAGCTTCCATAGGTCAACTGGAAATTTGAACCTTGTTCTTCAGAGTCCTGGTCCATCACTCTAACCACTACACCACATTGGTTACCAAACATAAAGCTGGGAGGAAGAAAAGCATATATGGTACACTGAGGTCATTGGAGGATTGATGGTATTTAAATATGGCACCTTAATCTTGTTCCTCTTTTATCAGAACCTAGATATCATCATGACTATTTTGACATTAGATGAGCAATTCTAGAGAAGGACGTTGTGGAGCATCAAAGCCAGTCTCCCAGCTTCTGCAACTAATAAGTTCTCTTCGTTCCTGCACTATTTCTCCTTTTTATTTTATTTCGAATGATCAGCTATAAGAATTTGTGCTTTTTATTTTTTATTATTTTGTTGAAACAGTCTAGTTTTCAGCATTTTATGATTTTGGGGAGGGCTTTCTTCATTTGCTTTAATTCTTCAAAATATTTCTTAGCATCCAGCAGTAATTCCACATTTCAAATGCTTTATATTTTAAATAGTTAATTGCATTAAAGCCCATTAATCTGGTAGATATAGCAGAGCCAAGAATATATGGTAATGTACAATGTTCATTCTCAAAATTCTTCTGTGGGGTGTTGCATGTTCTTCATGCTAAAAAAGAATGTTCCCCTCCTCCAGGCCCACAACAGCAGCCTGAGGGAGAGGATTCCATGGCCTAGCAGGCGGCTGAGAACATCGCCTCCTCCTCCAGGCCCACACAACAACCTGAGGAAGAAGACTCCATGGCCTAGCAGGCGGCTGAGAACATCGCCCCCTCCTCTGGTTCCACAACAACGGCCTGAGGAAGAAGACTCCATGGCCTAGCAGGTGGCTGAGAACATTGCCCCCTCATCTGGGCCCACAACAACAGCCTGATGGGAGTTAGTGTGTGTTCTGCTTTTGTTTTGTTTTTTTGTGAGGTTGTATTTTGTCATTTTTGCTGTGCTGTTGCTGCGAGTGGGCGGCAATATAAATATGAATAAATAAATAAATAAATAAATAAAATATCTATTCTGACTTGTCCTGCCTGGCTATCATCCCACTGTTCATGCAATCAAATTCCAAGATACTTCCATTTGATAACATGCTCCACACTTTCATCTTGGATCTTTAATTGCATCTCTAGAGCTGCTTGGTTTTCACTGCTTGCCAATATGTGACTAAGAAATAAACAATGATAAAATATTAAATCTTAGTCTGTTCAGGTTGTCCTGCTATGGTAATAGAATAGACTGGGCCAATCATCAGGCAGCAGTTAACTAACCTGATAACCCTGAGGAGTAATAGTCTACAGGAAAGGGCGATGGTCCCCAAGTGGATTACCATAAATCCCACTTGACTTCATCTTGATGGAGGGCAACAGTTTCATCAATATGGCCTGGGGCTGAGGAGGACTTTGTGTGCCAAATGAGTTCAGGGCCAGAAAGCGAATTGTGGAACTGGATCAGTGTCACACTGTTGTGATGTGGAAGGCAAATGGAAGACTAATGCATTATATTGTTCCCATAACAATCTTCATGAGGCTGTTGAGGGGCTCTCTGCAATTCTGAGAAACTGAGCATGGACAAATTTTCATCATCATCACCACTACCCCCACCATCAGCATTATAATAGATCTATTGAAGAGATGGGAGTTTAGCTCCACCAGTTCTGACATCTGCCAACCTATTGCTCATATGCCTGTCTAAAGGGTTCTGAAATTCAAACACTTTGTCTTGTGTTCTGTTGAGTCACATTTTGCAAGATCTGTCTTCTAGCTCAATGTGTGTAACCACAATTAACATCTCCAGATCCTTTGCTGTGGTGGTGGTGTTTTTTTCTCAATGTAAGCAAGCAGTCCTCCTGTGGCTGTTTCAACATCAAGTTTTCATCTTCTTCATAGTTCACTACTATCCTCCAGAAACTAATGCACCAAGACTGTACTTTCCTTGTGAGAAGAGACTGGTGGAAAAGCAGAGTTGGCATTCACAGTATCTGTTTATTTAAGAAGACAAATCTTGACCATGAGTTGAAATTTAAGTAAAAGAAAGCAAGAAAGCGACCAAAGACAGAGTTCTAGTTTTTAAATCAACATCAGTATCCCTTCTCCAAAGCATATTCCTGAAGGCCACATCTACATGCACAATTGAAACCGTTCCATCCATTACAGGGACGGTGAACATGTGACTGTCCAGATGTTCTTGGACTCACAAATCCACCAGCCCCAGACAAAATGGCCAATGGCAATATTTGGAGGCTATACATCAGAAAGATTATGGCAGTCTGTCTAGCTCAGCAATTCAAGCAGACAATATTCATTTTTGCAACAAAAAGATAGGACTCTGGTGCAAAACTGCAGCAGTATGGCAACATGCTGAAAGACCTATGGCTAAAGACCTATGGCTATCTAAGGAAGGCAAGGCTGCACAGTGGCTGCAGAAGCCTCAAAAGACACAACCTAGGTCCTGCTGTGGGTCAGCCTCAGCCAGCTGTGTCAGCTTTACAAGCTGGTCTCATCTCAGTGGGGTCTGGCTGTGCAAGTGTGGTGGCTGGGATAACACCACCTCCTGCTTCCTAGGCTTCTGCTGTGCGAATGATTTGCTCTGCTGCCCTTCCTAGCTTACACACGATCACCTTCTAATCTGTTCCATCTCACCATTCTTTCAAAGGGTTAAAACAGGGCTTGGAAAGTTATTTCTTTTGGAGCAGAACCCTCGGGATCTCTCTGGCAAAAAGGCTGGTCTGGGAGTTGTGGTCCCAAAAAACAGAAAAAGGGGGGGAGGGGACCTTTCAAACCTCTGGTTGAAAATAATGATTGTGAAGCACATGGGAACTATTAAAAATACTCATACATTTTCTGAATATTCTTTGTTCTCTAACATCATAGACCACCATAGGCTTTCAAAAAACATTGATTACAACACACACAAGGAACATGTATTCCACCCGCACCCACTCCCCAGTTATTGTTTCTACTTGTGAAAACATCCTTTAAGAGAGTTCTAGCTAGGATGGCTGTTCATGCAGTCCCTCATGCAGCACTCGACTCTCGAACTGCTGATCTGCTGACCTTCCAGTCGTCAAGCTCAGCATCTTAACCACGGCCTCTCTTTATACCAGTTATATTTATACCAATTATATTGGTATATAATTAGACCAATTACCAGACCACCACATTCAGGAAGAGAAATCTTTCCACACAATGAAAGAACGATTGTCTCCCATAAACTTTCTTAATTACATACCATCAGGTTGTTTTTCTAGTTTCTTGTAATCCTTTGAGGATCTTCTAGGTATAAAGTACTCAGAAGTGGTTTACCAATTCCTCCTTCTGGTGGCACTGACGATATACTACAGTACTAAGGCTACACAGGTGGCAGAACCCATAGCCCCATGACAGCCACATAACTGCCCAGAATGGTGCTTGTTTGCAACAATTGGGCAGGATGTAAGTCAAATAAATAAAAAACATATGCTATTTTAGTCTTGCCTGGCCCGTCTCCAGAAGGCACAGTGGGAATTTGAACTCCTTGCCCCTGAGCACTCTCACCAAGATATACCACTTTTTTCTCCATTCATATTGGGGTGTGTGTGTGTGTGTGTGTTTTGTATATCCCCGAGAACAAAAAGGGTTTGGTAGCAATAGCAATTACACATATATACCACCCCATAGTGCTTAATGCACTTTCTGGGCAGTTCACAAGGTAATTAGCATTTTGCCCTCAACATGCTGGGTACTCATTTTACTGACCTCAGCAGGATGGAAGGCTAGTCAACCTTGATCCCTGTCTGGATCAAACTCAGAATATGGCCAGAGCTTTGAATACAGTACAGCAGTCTAATCTCTGTGCCACAAGGGATCTCAAATTGCTTTCTTTATACAGGGGGTGAAAAGCAAATGCTATCTCACATTGAGGTTATGCGGTATGCACTGAATGGGACCGGGGGGGGGGGGGAGGCTCTGGTTACTCATTTCACCATAGACAGAAGTCTCCAAATATTTTGTGTGTTCCACAGAGCTGATGATGGCATAGGCCAGAATCTTTAGTTATTATTACAAATAGTAACTGACCAGAAACATTTCTACAACCAAAGTGGATTGCTGTTTATGAACAATCAATAGCAACAATTGTGTGGTATCAAGTCAACTCTGACTTATGGTGGCCCTTTCCGTGGGGTTTCTAGGTAGTGAATACATAGAAGTAGGTTCCCACTCCCTTTTCCTGGGAGTACCCTTGGACTATGCAGCTTGCTGATCTTCTCCTGAGAGTCATCATTTAGCAGAACTATATATTTATGCCAGAATTTGGAAAAGTGACCATTTTGGACTACAGTTCCAAAGCCCACAGTGTTGGGCTGGCAATTCTGGAAGCTACAGTCCAAAAGGAACTACAGTATTTCCCAACTCTGATGCACACTAGTGGGACAAATCCCATTGCTACGGGAGAATAAAATGAACACATGTGACTGACTTGCACTAATATTGCTGAAATCATTATGAGTATAAATGACAACAAATACACATAGTCTCAGATAAACCCCAAACAGTCATTGCAACTTTGGGTGTCTATTAAAATGGGCCTTCACTTGTTGCTTTGAATATTGTTCTTTTCTTCCCAAAACAGGAAGAGTTCCTTATGCTCTAGAAATGGCTAGAAGGAGAAGGGGTTCCCCTTTGATGCAATAGCCAGCCCATTCCCCTTTATAATCTACTCCTGCCTACTGTTATCTGGTGGGAAACTCCAAAAGTGATGATGGGTAATGGGGTTGCTTTAACAGTACAGTACCTGTGAGTCATGTGGAGGCTTTGACCAACAAACTGATTGGAGCATAAGTTTTTTATGGACTAGGATCTTCTTCAGACACACAAAGAATAGCCTACTGTTGTCTCATGAACAGGATTCTTGTTTGTGACATAATAAATCTAGAACTCTAGAAAGGCAATCCTTCTGAAAATTCCAATGGCATAGAACTTTGGGGTCCCAATGATACTTATCTTCAGAGGGGGCGGCATGATAATATGAGAGAGAGAGAATTAACTCATAAGCTCAGCTACAAAGGAAAAATTCTAGTGACTCAGCAGCCTAAGCAGAAGGGAGAGCACAGTACTCAAAATCATTAAGGGAAAACTTCAAATAAGCCACAAATTCAATTCAACAGGCACAAATCTGTCCTTTTAGAATAGCCTCATGCTAACTTCTATTCTGGGGAGAAAATAAGGTGGCCATACATATCTGTGGGTCTCAATCAAAGACAGAAAATCCCAATAGCTGTTGACCTGCTTATTCTCTCCAACCATCCACTTCCATATGGCACACTAGTCTTGGCCTTCCCCACCACCACCAAAAAAGAGCGGGAAAGTCCATACAACTGTTTAATAGTTCACCTGTTGACACATGCCTACCATGAGTTATTAATATACTTTCCTGCTCATGATTTATGACACACAGCTGTGTGGGGAGACTATTGCCGCAACCCCAGCTGTGTGGGCAGCCACGGATATCTCTGCCCCTCCTCCCAGACTCCTTTCCACCTGGTCCGGGGGATAAAAGGGCCGCCAGATGGACCCCTGTTGAAGACGCTGCCCCAGCTGCGTGGGAGGCTATTGCCACTGCCCCGGCTGTGCGGGCGGCCACGGACATCTCCAACTCTCCCCCAGGACTTTTTTCCACCTGGCCGAGGGATACGTCACCGGCCACCCGAACCTTCGAATTCACGTTACCTTTTTTTCTTTTTGTTGTTTCTTGCCATTTTGTGGTAGCAATTTTGTAACCTGCCTTGAGTCGCCACAACGTGTGGAGTGGGCGGCTATAGAAGTGTGATTTATAAATCAATAAATAAATATATATCAAAACAAACTGTTGCAGTTTAGACATTGAGTTTCTTGGTTGCTTGGAACTGATGCTAGCTACAGGCAGCCAGACCAGGGCCTGACCTGTGGTGAATCATGATCTAGAATCTGAAACATCTACCCCATTTTCTCCCACAAAGCTAACCACAGGCAGGAGTGTTCCTACACCGTCAGCACACATAAACCTCTCTCCGCTATTTTGAGTCATTTAGATTTAGGCACATCAAAAGCATTTCTCTTTGGTCAGCATCACAACTGATGCTTGGCCACTGAATTAGCCCTACTCTATGGCTGCACTTCAGTGTGTAGGCATAGCTGCCACATGTCCACTGAAACGTCTGCAAACGCTGACAGCTTTGGCTCTTCGGCTATAAACAGAGATGAGCACTGCACCCTAGAGTTGGACACGACTGGCTTTCGAGCAAGAGTGACCTTTACCTGGAAAAGAAATTTGCATTAAAACAGAGACTTTATATGAATTTATTGGATTCATGGTCTGTGAAAGTACTGTACTAGCAAAAAATATGCAAACATCTTTTGGTTTCCTCTTAGAAGGAAGCAGCAAACATCAGGCTTTGCTTTTTCTTTTTCATACTATAGAAGAACACATTCACACAACTAAGGACCAAACTACTTCAGAGAGAGACTTCTCCATTAGAAGCTCAAATGACTTAATCAATAAAGGACATGTGATTACCCTCTAATGGAGTGTTTCCCAACCTTTGGTTTTTGGACTTCAATTCCCAGAAGCCTAAGTCAATTCCCCAAAGCACTGATCAGCCAATGTACTGACTTAGGCTCCTGGGAATGGAAGTCCCCCTGTGGGGTATGGGCTTCTCATTGGGAACCACTGGTCTAATGTCTTTCACAGTTTTGTAAGTTTCAGATGCGTCTGCTTTGTTCCACGGTTGAACATTGGAAAGACTCAACTACCTTTGCATTGTGGTTGTGCGCACTTGGAAACTGTGAAACACCATCTCTGGAAGATTAACATTTTCTTTGTACTAAAAGGAAAAATCCTATCTTGTTTGATTTGGACCAAAAAGGTATATATCTAGGGGAAAACACAAAGAAACATATGGAAGAAAGAAATGTGTTTCCTAAAAAATTCATAGTTTAGGGTAAATATCAAGATAGAATGTTTTCATATGGGAATCTGGACATGAAAGAAGAAAAAGAAGATGTGAGAATAAAAAAATCCAGTTTCACAATCCAGGGTAGAATTTGACTGGTATAAAAATGTTGGTGGCATTCTGAGAAAAGCGATGAAAATGAAACTGAGAGCTTTCTCCATCCTTATCTGTCACATCTTTGTGGGGCCAAAAGGATCTGGAAATAGCTTTTACCATACAAACAGACCACATCCCAGGAGAAAAAGAGATGAACCACTTGGATCCTACAGATCACCTTAATAATGGAGACCACTTTGAAGACCTAAGATCTGAAGAAGGCTTTCTTCCTTCTCACTGCACCCTGAGGACAATTTTTAATGGTCACATTCTACTGGCAGAGTGGCTGGATGCAGGAGATGAGATATCTCCTTCCTGATATAGCACTCTAACCACGTTGATGCCCCACTATCCCTAGATCTGGAAATTTAGAGAACTTTTCATAGATTTTTTTGGATGTGTGAGTGTGTGCTGGTGCAAGGGATTAAAAGGGGCCAGGAATGATTGTATTTAGTTCACTATTCACATTGATTAATGGTGATATGCCCTCTTCCACACACTTAGCCAAAATTTAAATTGACTGGATAGCTCAGCAGTTTAGGTACCGGTATCTGACCTTGCAGCCAGAGGCTGGGCATTCAACTCCTGATAAGTTGACAGCAAGCTATTATTATTATCTAAGGTTCTAGATTCTGAAATGGGAATAAAAGTTAAATTTTCCAGCCATTGAGGCTTCAAACATTGCTTTGTTCTGCTGTCCTGCCCTGTTGAGGCTGTCTCATCACACTCAGGAAACCATTAAGATTCTCCTGACCTATTATATTTGTAAAGTCTTTTGTGTCAGACTTGGTCTTTCCAATGGCAACACGATCAGCCTCAAAAGAGGCTTCCAGAATACACTGTCTTCCATATTGCTAATTAGGTTTTTTAAAAATCTCTTACATCCAGGGGTCTCAAAAAATTATCCAGCACAAACAAATCTCTGCAGTCACCTTCATTTCACTCACTTGGAGAAAGCCAAATGCCTTCTTCTAGGTCTTATTTCCTGCTGCAGTGTTTCCTGAAGATGGTGGCTCTATAAGGCATAAGGAGCAATGAGGCAGCCAATCCCAGAAAGGATTGTGCCAAGGAATAAGGCTAGAAGGAGGTCTTCCTCAAGGTCTCAGCCTTTCTCCAGATACAGAAAATCAAGGTGTTTCCAGGGGTACATTTGTGGGACGGAACCCCAGATTTCTGACTTTTTATATATGCATTGCAGTTTGGTGGGGACAAAACATGTTCATCCCACCAGGTTTCTAGGATTTGGGAAATCTGTGGCCCAACAGATTATGTTGGACTGGAATTCCCATCAGTAATAATTTCATGTGAGAAATTATTCTGGGTTGAAAGGAGTTTTGCAGAAGAAACTCTGCTCAGGGAACACCCCAATGAGGCTCCTTTCATGTCCCCAAGAGCTGGGACAGACAGAAACAGGCACTCAATCCGTCATGCAGCTGCGGCCGCTCAGGAGGTGGAGGAAGCTCCTGCTCCCTAACTCCTGGCTCTATCTGCCCGGAGAAGGATAAGACCAACGTCCACCGGCCGGGAGGAGGAATGGACTTCAGCTGTGGGAGGTGACAGGCTGATAAAACCTGTGCTGCCACCTTTACCAGACTTTTGTCCAATCTCCCCCAGATAATCATGCTGTGTATTGATAGTTATGATGTATTTTAATTTATTGTGTATGTATTTATCGTGTATTGATCTATTATGGTATTGATCTATTATATGGTAATTACTGTACTTATTGTTCTGTTATATTGTATGCCACTGTATTTTTCCTGTATTGTAACTTTGATATTGACGGATTCTGTGAGTCGGTTCTCTCCGAGTAGGGTGGCATAGAAGTCTAATGATGATGATGATGATGATGATGATGACGATGACGATGATGATGATGACGATGATGCAGTACCCGGGTCTCGAACTGCCAACTTGCCAGCTTTCCAGTTAACAAGGTGAGCTTCTTAACCACTGAGCCATTGCAACCCCATTCCCATCAGTCATAGCCACCTTTCCCAGTGGGAAGGGATGCTGGTAGTTGCTCAAACAACCTCTATTCCCCCCCCCAAATTTGTTTGACAAAGCCACTCTTCATCTTTTCACCGTTGTTCCTTGTCACTGAAACATACCCCAGTCCTGTCTGCATTTACTTAGTTGGACCGTGTGCTGGACTCAGATGAATTACAAGTTCAGAATTGAATTAGCTTATTTCAGACCAGTCTGAATGAATCCGGCATGATCTCAATTGTACATATAATTAGTACATATGCAACAAAACCTAAAGCATTTCTGGTTTTCCAATGAGGTAATTGGGTGAGCTTACACATAGACTCTATTCCAGTGGCATCTATTGAACTGAGTGGGCCACAAAGAAGTCAGGATATATTTCAAAGCCTCCCAATCATTCAATTTTACCCATAAGCTTACACACTCCTCATCAAATAAAGGCTGGTCTAACTAAGACAGCACCTTAGCTAAAGCTAATTCTCCAGATTCAAAATGGCAGCTGTTGCCTCTGCGTGCGTGCGTGCGTGTGTGTGAGAGAGAGAGAGCCCTTCCTGAGCATGGCTTGCAGTGTTTTAACTTCATGGCCTTGGGATAAGTAGCCAAGGAGTCCACCCAGCAGTGGATTGTGATATCACTTATATTTGATTAACAACAAAGGCCTTGAATATAGTCGCAACCCTTTGTCAAACTTCATTGATAGGGTCATGGGCAGAGGTCACTTCAGCAGACCTGTGTCAATTATGACCAGGGAGGGGGAAACATCCTCTGGCATCCATGCGGCTGGCGAAAGCATCTGTGCCTCCAGGCTTTGATGCGGGAAGAAGGATGCAAGGGGGTGGGGGAGAGGAAAGGAAGGCAATCTGGAACCCATAAGCTCTCTTGATGTTTGCATTATGGTGAGCAGTTGCACTGGTCTGTGCAGGGCCCCTCCCCTTGTGGGACTCCTCACCCTATCCGTAAAGGGCATGAACACATTTTGCAAGATGGTCCCTCCTCTCTTTGAAGCCCTCAAGGAGGAGGTATGTGTTGAGGAAAGAAGGGGAGGGTGGAAGGAACGGAGGGTGAACAAGCAGATCCTTGAAGGTTTCAGCAACTCAGGCAAGCTTTGAAGCACCCCTGAAACCATTGGCTCTTGGAATCCCATCTGCGAGGTTGCTCCTTTGAAGTATCACGTCGCATTGGCTCGGATGCGCTGAGGCTCGGTGGGTCTGAATCTCCAGCGTTTAGGGCTGAGAGGGCAGAGGAGCTGGACTGGAGGCCATGAAAGAGGAGAGCATGTGTCCAGACTCACCAGAAGGCAGCCTGGTGACCAGTGAGGAGGAGAGCGAGAAGATGCCAAAGAAAGGCCTCCGTAAGAGGAGCCAACTGGCCAAGCCTTCAACCTTCTCGGCCCCTCCGCTGCCAGAGAGCAGCACCCCCTCGCCCCAGGGCAAACGCAGCAAGCGGAGCCCTGTGCCCCAGCCCTTCGAGGACACACACACACAACGGGTCATCGCCAATGTGCGGGAGCGCCAGCGCACCCAGTCACTGAATGACGCCTTTGCTGAGCTGCGAAAGATCATCCCCACCCTGCCCTCTGACAAACTCAGCAAGATCCAGACCCTCAAGTTGGCTTCCCGCTACATTGACTTCCTCTACCAGGTCCTTGAGAATGATGAGCTCGACCACAAGATTTCCAGTTGCAACTACCTGGCCCATGAGAGACTTAGCTACGCTTTCTCCGTCTGGAGGATGGAAGGGGCCTGGTCTATGTCCGCATCCCACTGAGATCCAGCTGGAAGGTATGTCTTGAACCCAGGTGTTTATCTTATCCTCCTGGTCACCTGTTCCTCTTACCTAGGTTTTCATCAGAGGCCAAAGGCTCATGGAGTGATAGGGTTGGCAAGGATTAGCTACAGGTTAGATTTTCAACGGCCACAACATAGCTATGAAACACGCAGTGAGCAAAGAAAGGAAAGAAGGAAGGAAGATGAGATATGGGATGTGTGTAGAGTGCCACGCTATTAGCCATGAGTAATCACAAACAGCTGCCGTATGAAGGTTGTTTTTTCTTTGTATCAGAACACTGGATGATTTAAAATTATGGATAAATACATGAAATGTAGGTAAAGTTCAAAACAAATTAAAATGTTAAAATAATCAGACTATTTTTGACCAGGAGCAGACTACATTGATAGCATTATCTTGGCCATTTACTAGAGTGTCTTCTGTACATATAAACATTGCATTTCTCTGCATTCACAGAAAATTTGTCCTGTATCCAAGTAGCCCCAGTTTATTTAATTATTCTTTTCTCTTCCTACTTTGCTTTGAAGTCTATTAAATGGTTTCCAGATGGTTCAGCCAGAATCTTGTCTTGGTAGGAGACACACTTCAGCAGTCACCTATTCGGCAAGGTGGTTTGCTTTCTGTAGGTTTAGCCATCCTTCTTCAGCTTTACTATTTAGTGCTTGAGTGGTGTTCAGGAAACTTTTCCTTGATTTCAGCTGACGTCTAGGCAGGGATTGGTGCCTGTGAAATGGATGGCTTTTGTGCTGTAATACTTTATTTTGTTCATTATATGCTGGTACCTCTCAACCTATTTCCAGAAGGACAATGCCAACCAAATAATAAACTTTTTCAGTGGGGCCACATGGTGATAATGAAGAACAAAGGTTTTCCATGTCAGAGAACATGATGTCCAGATGATTTGAAAAATCAGCAAAATTAAGACTAAGAGAGATAATTGTACAGTAATTGTTTTTAAGAGACAGTTGAAATTAGCAAGAGTCTTTTTTGTTTTCACTTAGTGTCTGGCATACAGTTCTTTTATCCCATTTTGACATCTGTTCAAAACTTGCTTAGTAGGAGAAAAGTGCAAACTGAGAAGTTAGGTCCTCACTATTGGCAAATAAACACCTCTCTCACAGCATCATTTCCTCATCCGCTACTACCACCCTTCCTTAAATAACCTGTAATCATTTATCTCTATTCTAAAATTACCACTCTTTGAAACTTTGGGGTAGGATCCGAAGGCCATGTGTTTCACTACTAAGCCATCTCAAAATTCTGAATGGCTTATTTCAACATGGTTAATGTGACTGTAGAGTAAGGAAATATGAATGATGATCAATAGCTAATTTTTTGTTTAATTTTATTTAATGGCATCTTTCATTATATTTTAATCCCTTCTAGTTGTAGTCATCTTGGGTGTGATAATTAAGCCCCAATACAAAATGAAATTAGAAATCTAAGCTTTTTTATATATAAATGCACCAGGAAAGAAGTTGCTTCTGCATGTAAGTACTGTAGCTTTATTTATTTTATTGTCAGCCAGTCTGACAGCCAGCTGTACATTTTAATTTATTCTCTGGATGCATCTTAAACAGAATGTAATCAAGATAAAAGGCATCCTTATCTAAATGTCATATACTATTTGTACAGCCCTTGTATGAAAGCCAGAAGAATTTTCACATGCGAAGTACCATGTTCTACTTCTAACAGAAATGTAAAAACTTACAACCACTGAAGTGAACACTAGATTCTGCTTCTGTGACCCCACAATATTTTTCCATATTAAACCACATTCCTTACCTGACCAAGCAACAGCAAAACGTAAAACAAAACAAAAACAAAGGATGATAGTGATTCCAACATACTCTTGCAGCATCAATCACAAGGATCTTCTCGTGATATATATAGCAATATGTGTTGTCCTTCTTTTCTTTCTTTTAATGTGAGAGAAACTTCTACTATTCCCATTCAACAGATGTGGAAGTGAGGTTAATAATAATAATAATAATAATAATAATAATAATAATAATAATAATAATAATAATAATAATAATAATAATAATAATAATAATAATAATAATAATAATAATAATAGCAGAAATTATCCATTGGAAACTTTGCCAGAAGTTTGGATTTAAATGCAGTAAAAATAGTTGGGGACATTAAGTAGATAAAGTTTTAGAGAATGAAAGAGTCATGATCCTGCGGGACTTTAAAATTCAAACAGACAGACATTTGCCCCACAATACAGCTGATATAGCTGTTATGGAAAAGAAGGTCTGGTTTAATTGACATTGCTATACCAGGAGATGCACGAATTGAAGACAAACAACTGGAGAAAATCGCAAAATATCATGATTTGCAATTTGAAGTCGAGCATCTATGGAGGAAGAAATTTGTTATTGTTCCCACAGTGATAGGAGCCCTTGGAGCAGTACTTTAAGTAGTCCCTAGTTATTTGTAAATTTTGGACTTATCAGACTTGAACATCCTAACTCTAAAAAAAACCACACCTCTACTAGGAACTGCATATATAAACAGACGTTACCTTAACAGTTCTTAGGTCCTTGGCTAGGGCTTGAACTGTTAATTTTATTCCAGTCCTCTATGTAACTCACATTAAGTCCATACACTAACATAGACTAAGCGTAGACCACATTGGAAACACAATTTCCTGCTTCTGATGTGGCAACGTCCAAGGCATTTTGCCACGTGAAGCAGGAGGAGATATCCCACTTTACAAAGTCCCTCTCCGCTGTTGAAACATCAGCCCCTAGCTTCCTCTGTCATTTCATTTGGATGGGAGCAATGTCTACAGAAAAGGGTTGTGAAGGCAAGGCTGTCCTGGCAGAATGCCACCCAAGCCGTCGGGCGGCTGTAGTGTTGGTGCCCAGCCGTCGGACGGCTGTAGTGGCTCAGAAGGGCTGGCTGCATCACAAGACATCTGTCGCCATGAACCAGTGCCCTGATCAGACAGTGGATCCAAATTAAATGTGCATTTGGTGCTGAAAAGCATGCCCCTTTGCATCAGAGAAAGGCATCTCTGATTCTGAATGGGGAAGATGACTCCAAGTGAAGGCCAGAACAGATAGCTGCTAAATAATGCTGACTTGAGAGCCATACAGCAAAAACAGTTGATTTGCTCAACTGCACCAGTCAGTGGTAAGGCAGAAATACAGCAGAGGATTGTGCATGTCTGTATTTTTGTTACAGGCTGAGACACTGACAGGGCTGCTGTGCTTAAGAAGACTTTCACCAAAGGAACAGTTTCCTCAGGTGTTTTCTCTCCTTCCCCAAATCACAGTGGAGTGATGAAGGAGAAAGTCACACTTTATAACTTTTGTCAACTATAAGGAGCGAAATAATACATGGCATGTTTATGTGAAACAAGTTACAATTATCATTTTGTGTCTAGGTCAGACTGCCAAAATGAAGCCACCTTTTGATGAAGTCCTTCCCTAGTTCCGTTTGTTTGATCTAGTGTGAGAAAGATTAGCTGGCCCAACAAGGTGGCCATTGCCCGGTGTACGCCCAATGGTGGTTAAAAAAATGCCGCAATCTTCGAGGAGGCTCTTTCTGTGTACACTAACAAGTTACAATGACATCTGCCTTAAAGGACAACCCCCGCCACCCAATTCTGTAAGAGGAAAGAAAAAGTCAATCCCACAACTAGCTGACTTTGTGTGAGTTCCTTTATTCTCTTTATTTTGGGTGATTTATTTTGCATTTTTTACTCCCCTGTCATCCCCTTAAGTTTTTCTTATTTTGCTCTTTAAGAGATAGTCAGGGTGCAGTGAAATGCAGCCTTACAGGTAATGTATGGTGACATATCTTTGCAACAGTAGGGGCTAGAAACTTGTGTTAGCAGGTGGGCTTCAGAGCAATGGTAGAGACCATACAAGGTTCAGCCCACAGCATCTCTAGAAAAAACAATAAACCCTGCTTGAAACTCTTAAAACACCACCAAGCGACATGTGCTAACGGTCTCATTTGGTACAAGATAGCTTCCCAATGTGTTTCTGTGTTTTAGAAAACAAGAAACGAAGGTAATACTCATGGGGTTTAATCTTATCACTATTTAACAGAAAGTAAGTTGGGCTGTTGAACCATAATAACCTTTAAAAACTGCCGTCTTATACGCTCTATTATAATGAGAGGATGTTTTCTCAAACATCACTGTCCTTTGGAGTGTCACGTACAAGGTTCATGCCTCAAATGCTGTAGTCAATGCTCCCTTCATATATCACTGGCATTAGAACAACAGTTTTGCAGAATGATGATGCAGACAATGTAAGCATTATTTTGAAGGGGGAAAAAAAGAAATGTTATGTTCATTTCATTTATGTCCCTACCATATATATTTACTGTGGATTTCTTGTTTTCCTCCGTGGCCAACCACTTCTTTAGAAAATAACATATAATTTCACATTTAAAAGGATGTGTGTGTGCGTGCGCATCCTTTCAAAAGAAAAATGCTGCATGAATTCTTAACACACCACAGAGTGAGAATATTATATTGTTCTAGCCAAAGTCCACCACAAAATATATGTTGTAAGAAATCAACACGGCCAGATGGCATTTGAAATGTAAACCTCATATCTTGGGAAGAACAGATGGATGTAGAAGGAAAATATGTGTTCTTGGTTAAGGCCAATATTTTATGGCTAGTCACAACTAAGAAGTTCAATAAGCAAAAATAAACCATGTGACTCATGCATAGAATCAAACAAATGCAGCAGGAGGGTAACACCTTTTATACATTGTAAAAATATACAATCTGCTGCTTATTTTCCCATGGGACACCTAAGAATAGGAACCTGGTTTGGACAGCATGCCATGAAAGTGCCTGATGAAGTTATGAAAGCTTGCAATGTTTTGATTTTTAAACTGATCTATGCCCTCTTCCTGCATTTGCTTGATCACAACCAAGAGTAGACCTATAGAATCAAGTGCTAAATGGTAAACCCACACTTCTATAAATAGCATTGAGTCAACAGATTTATTTAAATGGAATTAGCAATAGGGTACTGGCCTCAATCTTTAAATTTATGCAGCAGTTTGCAGCCTAAAATAATGGATCTAGTACTGAACACTCTCCAGCGTCTTTTATCCTTTTCCTAAAGGCATCAATATAGTGCAACTTCTTGGGTCTTCCTCCTGAGGGAATCCCATAAACAAGCAGCCAACCTGGAAAATATCAAATCACAACTCTGAGGTTGGTAGAGCTCTCTCACTCACTCACTCACTCAGAGAGAAAGAGGGAGGACTCTAGACTCGAGTCACATACTGTAACAATTGTCCTGAGGAGCATGTGCCCCATTTATGGTCAGAGCCCTGGGATAGGATGGAGACAGCAAAACAGGGACAATTAGTGGAGGTGGGAAAGGTGATAGCTGTTTGGGTTTGCTCTAGGCAGAGAGGCTAGAAAGAGAAGCATGTGTTAAACCTAGCCTGACCTTTGACCTTGTGGCTGTTCTCTCTCTCTCTGGGAGCTGCAGACTCAAAAGTCTAATGCCTCCTCATCTGTTCCCTTCAACCCTCACTGAAATAACATCAACACTCATTTCCCCCTCATTTCCTTATATTCCAAGATTCATCTGAAATGAAGAAAATGCAGAGCTCAGCCAACCTCAAGAGGGACAGAGAGCCATCTCTCTCTCTCTTGTTTCTCCCATACATTTATTGTTCAATACCCCAAGTTCTTTGAGCTGAGTCTGCGAAGATAAGATAAAGAGGTTGACGAGTTCTTGCAAAAGAAAAGTTGTCAACACGAAAAAAAAAATTCCAGCTGGGAAATGTCTCATCAAAATTCAATTGGTACGTTTGGACCTGCCTGCTGTACCTGTTAAAGGTGAGGAGGATGTTAAGGAAGGGAAACAAATAGGTGCTTAGCTAATTTAATGCCATCAACACAGGGATTCAAAATCTCCTTTCATAGAGCTAAATGTTTAGCCAACATTCAACAATTTTCACAACAATTCCACACTCAACAATTTTCTTATAAATTTTAAAAAAAATAGTTTTCCCTAAGTGTAAGTATTTGCTAATGCAGCACCAAAACAGAAAAAATACTTAGGGGAAATAAAAATACCCAAGAGGGTGCATGCTTTCACACACAAAAATTATATATGCTAACATATAGATGCACATTTAGAAATTGCGAGGATAACAACACATCTCAGAATAACAACACATCTCAGAATAACAACACATGTGACCATTTAGCAGGTATAAAATGTGCTATGTTTCCAGTGTTCTATACCTACAATACACCTGCTTGCTTTTTAATGCTTCCTCTTTTTAAAAACTGGACTTGTTCTCTGTCTCAGCAAGAAGGGATATGGAAATTGTGACTGATAGCCTACGTGGGAATCTCCCCCGCCCCCAGCTTTTTCAAATACAGTAAAACCCTGGGTTATGACGGAGGTCTGTTCCAACCACCTCCGTTGTAACCCGAAAAAATTGTAAACAAAAACATCCATAGGGATGCATTGAAAAATTAAAAAGACGGTCCTGAATTGATCGTTGTAAACTGGAAAAAAAAACATTAAAAATTTGTAAACTGGGATAGCATTTCCATAGGATTTGCCGTTGTAAACCGCAGCAAACATAAATCAAGGCGGTTGTAACCCGGGGTTTTACTGTACAGGGTCTTTTAACCTCTGTCTTGTTTTCAAACAGAACATGGGCTCCCATGTGTGCCAGGATCACAGTTATATTCCCAAAAATGCTAGTTTATAACCAGACAGTCCCGTTTCTGGCATGTGAGTCGCTCTCCTGCTGAAATCAATGGAGTTCAAAAAGTAACTTGATTTGTGTGCTTAGCATGCAAACCATAGTCCTCACCCAAGCCGAGAGCTGTTATGAATTCATAAGTAAGCAATGCCTGATCAAAAACCAGGAAGTTGACTCTGTGCCGTGTGTCCCTTATTTTGTCCCCTTAATGTGTGCAAAGATGCAAGTGCATTCTGTGTTTTCAGACTCAAGAAAAGAGATAGGAGAAAGGAGACCTGAGGCAAGGCAAGGGCTGTACAATTTCATATCTAGAAGTGCTAGAGTTGGAAATACTTTATGTCCCCAAATGGTTCCATTCATTGTAGGCCATGTTGAATTAAACTGAATAATGGTAGAGGATCTCTGCCTGCCTTCATACCTGTGTTGGCCCTACATATAATAATAATGTTGTGCCAGAAATTATTCTGGGTTGAAAGGATTTTTGCTGGAGAAACTCTGCTCAGGGGATGCCCAAATGAGACCCCACATATGATAGAGAGGGACAAGAGATTCAGGTGCAGATGGTTGGGTGGGTGGGGCAAATAATAGTTTAAAAACACCCAGCCATTCTGGCTGCGTCCCTTTGTGGAAGAAATTGTCCCTGTGTTGAAACCTGATTCAACTGCTATCAGGGTTCCATTTTGCACATGGAATAAAGATGAGATTGGGTGGAGGTTGGGATGAGAAATCAGATTTACCTCAGGCAACAAAGATTCTGGGGCTGTACTGGTTCTCATCCCCAGCTTCACTTTCCTCCTTACTTCAGGAATGCTCTCCCACCATAGAAAAACTCCCCAATGAATTGTACCCGCTACCCTCTCTCTCCCCATTACACTGTATTATTTGTCTGTTTTTTCTATTCTTCTTTTGACCCTTTTCATACTGGGCCAATCCAATGGTTTGTGGCGCTTCTTGAGAAGCAAAACTAGAGTCTTCTTGCTGCTACTGCAACAGACGCAGAAAATGGGCACAACAAAGATTGTGAAAATCCATTTGGTGCTGTGCAGTCTTCTGCAATGGGGAACCACTAAAACATAAACACAAACCAGGGATTTACACCATGACCACCAAATGGAAGTAATGCGGAAGAAACTCTGTTCCAGGACAATTGTGTGGCGATCTTGCCCCATAGGACTTAGGAATCTGGACTGTGCTGCGGCAGGTGTTTGGTCCAGTCTGTGCAGTATTGTCTATAGACACCCCCAGAAGGGTTTCAGTGGGGAACCAGAGAACATGAACTACAGTAATACCTCATATAACATTAGTATAGAATAACACTAAAATCGCATAACATTAAGGAATCTGGGGGGAAGAATTGCATCGGATAACATTAAGATCCTATGGGATGCTTCAGATAACAACTGCTAAAGCCTCTGTGGTTACAATGTATCTCTATGGATCCCATAGGATTTTAACATGCATCAGATAACACTAAAAATCGTATAACACCAAGACTTGTGGAACCAGGTTTTAGTGTTATCTGAGGTTTTACTGTATATGGAGATGCCAGGGGAGGAACCTAAAACATTTAGCAGCAAAGTTGGTGCCACCTCGCTGAACTTTCCCTATACTGTATAAAAAGAAACAAATGGAAAGTTCATCACTGCTTATAACATTGACGAATTCATGATAGGTATTCATTCAGCCTGGGACAAATAATCATTTAACTGACTTGGCTCCGTAACTGCCTCCTTCGTGAATAAACTGGACTTAAAAGAAGAAAAAGAACAACATATAAATCAGGGGTGTGATCCACTTTGGAGACTAGTTTGGCACTTCAGAATATATCCCAGTTTTGTATGGAGCTGTTTCTGCTCCACCCAATTTGTCCAAGCCTAGCAGTTTGTAACTCTGTAATGCCAGTTCATTTTTTGGCATTGGAAAAGAAAAATATCTAGAGCTAGAGTAGCTGAACCGATGAACATGAAATTTAGAAATACAGTCAAACCTCGCATAAAGAGTGTTTCGCTTAAAGAGCAGAATTTTCTCTGAATGTTCACTTCGCTTAACAAATAAAACCAACCAAAAACTTGCTTAACAAATAAATCAGGGTTCGCAATCCCCCCCACAATTGGTCATTTACAATGGTGTTTCGCTTAAAGAGCAAACTCGCTTAAAGAGCAATCCTGTGGAACGCATTATGCTCTTTAAGCAAGGTACAACTATATGATAGAGTCCTAGACAGAAATGAATTTGAAAAATTACAGACCATAATTTTCACAGGTTTGCTCACCAGGAAACCTTTAAATTTTAAATATTGGTACAGTATTTTTAAATAAAAAAAACCACATTAGTAGGCAATAGTAATTCTGTTTGTGTTCCAGATCTGAATCAATTTGTAAATTAGCTTTGAACATGCAAATTGATCTGAATCAGGCCAATTTAGTTCAGAATTGGTCCCAGTTATTTACACAACCATAGTAGAAATCTAAGTTGGTGGAAATGTCTTTTAAAAAAAACCTCACACTGTGTGTATGTGTGTTCATATGTATGCATGTACCACATTTCATTTTATCAATGCGGCTGACTCAGAAAAAATTGCACATGATTATAATCTGGGATGACAAATTCTGTCTGTTTCTCTTTTTCCTGCATTCAAATGATTTAAATCTTAAATTCTTTCTCCCCAAAATGTGAAACTTGTACATTTTGGCATATCAGAAAACAAAATAAAAAACACTGTAGCACTTTAAAGACTAACTGCTATATTTTTATTGTTAGCTTTCGTGGATCAAGTCCACTTCTTCAGACAAGGAGTAAAACTTACAGGCATGGTTTATATACACCAAATGCAGGGGTTAAAGGGAGAAGGGTTTGCTCAAGCACAATGACAGACAAGCAAGCATAACAATATAGCTTCCTGTATTTTTTGGTACGTAATTCAAAAAAAACAACAGCATGAAACAAAATTCTCATTTATCCACACTGGCCAAGTTGAATAGATGCAGCTATTCCCAGTTTAGAGAATATTATTTTGCATATTTCTGTCCTATAGATCATAAAAATAATAAACTCTTGAGGGGGTTTGGGTGGGTGGGGAGGGTGACCAAAATGAAGTTGAACATATGATTAGGATTTATTTTAAGCATTTTTTCTTTATCTCTCTGGCCCACCAAGGCCTTTAAAAGTTAAGTGCTCAACAGCTGCATCTTCATAGACAAATCTGTCAGCTACACTTTCTCTCATATTCAGTTTTTAATATCTGAAATGCTTTCCATCATGTATATGAATCCTTTGGAGGATTTTCAGTAAATTCATGTACAGTATGTAAAAAAAGAATCAAAATAAAATTCCAACCCATCTTTAATTGCAATTTAATTGCAATTTGAGATGAATTCCAGAGGGCATCCATGTGTCCTTGAAGGCCAGCCCCCTCTTTTCATTTTGACTCCATACTGAAATGTCATTTTTATTTTTATTTGCAACTTCCCTTCCCAAGACAACTCAAGACATTTTGCTGAAAAGCAGCAATCGGTACTTCTTTCTGCAAATCAAAGTGCACCGTAATGAAAGCTAATCAAGTTAAGTTAATTCTAACACAGAAGGAAACAAGGAAACACACATACAGTATATTGTACACGTATTCCAATTTTCTATCAGTGAAGCTGCAATAATAAGTCTAATTAACCTGCATGCCACCTAAAATCTGCCACCTAAGCCTGTTGATTCACTCTATCTCTGTTCCCCTCTGTATTTTGAGCTGTTGGGCAAGATGCCCAAATGAACAGCCACTATCTCATTTATAACAAAAGAAATTATTTAGTACTTCTTCCGTGTCTAGGCCAGATGTGAAACTATTATAAGTGGTTCAATACCCACAAGTGTACCAGATTTTCAGTTTCAATGTTTTTGGTGAGATACTCGATGGTGTGCAAATTTGCAAAAATAAACAATAACACACCAAAACCAAACCCGCCAACATTCCCTTTCCTTCTCCAAAATACAAAGTAAAGGTAAAAGTACAGGTCGCCCTTGCTTGAAAGCCAGTCATATCCATCTCTAGGGTTTAGTGCTCGTCTCTGTTTATAGGCAAAGAGCCAGTGCTGTCTGCATTTGCAGATGTTTCTATGGACATGTGGCAGGCATGCCTAGACACCAAAGTGAACAGAATGAACAAAGTATGTGCTTAATTTGCTGCCCAGCTGATTGCCAAACTGAAGTCTTCAACAGTGAATCACTAAAAATACCACACCAATTAATCTTCTGGGGAAAGCTGATGGCCCTAAATAGGCCTTACACAGCTTTTGAGAAATGCTTTGATCTGGCCTGGGATCCAAAGATCTTATCAAGATGTGCACAGTAGGTTGGGTGGGGAAATCATACACACAGTCATATTTTTGTATTCCTGCTGAAGTCTTGATGGTTGTTATGGCCGCAAAGCAAGCCCAGGTTTAGTTTGAGACTCGTGACTTTTTTCTTTAGCATCCTCAGGTCTCAAACAAATCTCCAGTTGTGGTTTCAGTTCCATCCTGTCATTTAATGTCGCAGTCTTTAGATCAAAACCCAGATCCCAGGAAATCTCCTTGCCTCATAGATAGGATCAGTTCTAGGCAACACATATGTGAATGATCTGAAAAAGCTAGAACAGGTTTGGAGCAAAGATGGGCAAGATCAGACAAGATCTGTAAATGAAGCCTCCAGGAGAATGGTCAAGTACAATATGCTTAGGCTGAAGAAGAAAGGACTGCAAAGTGAATGGCTGTCATGTAGAACAAGCTTATGGCTCTAATGGGTAGGGCCCAAACCAATACTCTCAAATTAGAAAAGAAGAGATTCTGACTAAAACATTAGGATAAATGGGGTGCCTCAGGGCTCGGTACTCTCACCTCTTCTATTTAATATCTACATGAAGCTGCTGGGTGAGATCATCAGTTCCCACGGGGTGAGGTATTATCAATACGCTGATGATACCCAACTGTATATCTTGGCCCGTGGGAACCTGAGTGATGCAGTTGAAGTCCTATCCAGGTACTTGGAGGCTGTAAGGGTCTGGATGGGGAACAATGGGCTTCAGCTGAATCCTAGCAAGACTGAGTGGCTGTGGGTACGGGGGCCCATGTTATCCCAGGAGCTACCATCTTTGGTTCTAGATGGGGCTCCTCTGCCCCAGACAGACCCAGTGCATAATTTGGGGGTCCTCCTGGACACATGAGTACTGCTCGAAGAGCAGGTGGCAGTAGTGGCCAGGAGGGCTTTTGTGCAATTTCGTGTCATCCGCCAATTACACCTGCTCCTGGACTGGGACTCCTTATTTTTGGTCACCTCCAGACTGGATTATTGCAATGTGCTTTACATGGGGCTGCCCTTGATGACCATCCAGAGACTACCACTGGTTCAGAATGCAGCTGCCTGGGTGGTGACGGGGTGTGGGCGTTATGCCCATGCCTCGCCACTGCTACAGGAGCTGCATTGGTTGCCAGTATGTCTCCAGGTGCAATTCAAGGTGCTGGTTTTGACCTTTAAAGCCCGTCATGGTAATGGACTGCATCACCCCAAGGTTTTCGACCCATCCTACAAGAGCAGACATTAGGGACTCCTTAGTGGTCCCATCAGCCAGGGAGATACATCTCACTGGGACCAGTAGGAGCACCTTCTCAGTATCTGCTCCAGCCCTATGGAACCGCCGACCACTTGAATTGTGCCTCTAGGCAGAGTTGCTTCCCTTCAGGAAGGCCTTAAAACGTGGCTATGCCGGCAGGTGTGTGGAGTATAACTGTGGCACCACAACCCAGCCCAGATGGCTTATTAAGCCCTGCCGGGTGTTCTTATTAGTCCCATCCGGGTGTCCTTTTTAAGGGGATCAGGGAGGTTTTTATAAACATTTCTAGATAGTTTTATAGTACAGTCAAACCTCGCATAAAGACCGTTTCGCTTAAAGAGCAACTCACTTAAAGAGCAGAATTTTCTCTGAATGTTCGCTTCGCTTAACAAATAAAACCAACCAAAAACTCGCTTAACAAATAAATCGGGGTTCGCATTCCCCCCCACAATTGGTCACTTACAATGGTGTTTCGCTTAAAGAGCAAACTCGCTTAAAGAGCAATCCTGTGGAACGCATTATGCTCTTTAAGCGAGGTACCACTGTATTTAGTTTTAATTGTCATTAGGTATAGGTTTTAACTGACGTTGTGAACCGCCCTGGGTTGCTTAGGTAAAAAGGGCGGTTATATAAATCCAATAAATAAATAAATAAAATTCTTGATGGCAAAAACAATTCAGTAGTAGAGCAGAGCAGTCTATTTCAGAAAGTGATGGGCTCTCCTTCATTAAGGTATGTTGGTCAACAAAAGCTTTACTTCTTTATTCATTTGTATTAGAGCCTTGTTTAATTTTAACTTATGGATGTATATGACATATTGATACAATCCAAACAAATTAAAATGTAAAAATGATTAGACTATTTTCGACAGTTTGCTAAAAGGTGACCTACTTCTGTATATCTATTGTTGCTAATGGCTGTGTGAAACTACATTCTTGTGCTTGCTTGTCTGCCATCTTTTTTGACCACACCCCTTCTCCCTTTGAGCCCCTGAATTTGGTATATAAAGAACATGCCTGTAAGTTTCACTCTTTGTCTGATGAAGTGGACTTGATCCACGAAAGCTAACAATAAAAATATAGCAGTTAGTCTTTAAAGTGCTACAGTGTTTTTTATTTTGTTTTGTTTTGTTTGTTTTGTTTTCTGATATGCCTGAATCACAGACTAACACGGCTACTATTCCAAAAAATACTTCTGTATATATCATCGTTCTGGCTGCAGGGCCTAATAGGAGTGAATAAACTATCAGCTAACATTGTGAATAGTTCAAAGTTAGAGCTCACACTCCAATTTCTTTAGACTTAGCGAAACTGAAAGGCTATAGTTTTTAGAGTTTGTGATATTTAATCTTGTGAAACATAGGCGAAGGGGTTCCAGCAATTCTGGGAAAATGAAGACTCCCCACACATCCCATGTTTCACAATGGTTTTCCCGCAATGAAAGAGATCCCAAGGGGAGCCTGGAAACAATTGGCTGGACACTGGACATTTTTTAATTCCCAGAAATTGCCCCAGCTGGTGACATTACGCAACATGAGTTCTGCAACAGTGCTTCTTTTTTATTTACTAATGCATTTCCTCCTGTAACAGTTGCCCTGTAAGCTTCTCCTGACAGACCTCCCTTTGAAACGTGTTCCCATTTTGAAATGTGTTCCTGTTGTAGAGACAATGGGCACAGAACTGAGCGAGTTGAGGGGGATGGTGGAAGACAGAAGTGCCTGGCGGACAGTGGTCCATGGGGTCGCAGAGGGTCGGAATCGACAAAAAAGACTACACTGTTATGATTAATGAAAGACCTGTCTGCCCACTAGAACATCTCAGGGCCAATCCCTTGTAGATATCACAGGGGCTTTTTTCCTAGGCCTCAGGATTTGGCCCTGAAATTTCAAGGCCTAGGATACTATACAATAGCAAGGAACAACCCAGGAGAGGGGAACTCTAATGGTACGTTTCTAGAACCAAGGAAGAGAAGAATGAGAATTTCCATTGCTCTGACATGAAGAAAAAGAACAAAGCACTGTACAAGAGAGATCAGCTCCTACATAGCAGGTTCTTCTTCTTCCTGTACAAGGGGAGCCTCTTGGGAGAAAAGAAGTTACTTTGAAGCTGGTCCACCTAACATGTGTGTGGGCAACTTCCAGAGGTCCAGAAGTTGCTCATGCCCATCATGGATCTTGGAGGGCTTAATCTGCTCCAGCAACCTGACCGCTATTTTACTTAAGAGACCGCGTCACCCTGAGAACATCTGTCCGTCCCACTAGAGTGGACTGGAGAGGCTCTCTGGTCGTACATTCATCTCTCTAGCACGAGAAGGAGGGCCTTTTCTGTGTCCGCTCCTGCCCTATGGAACCACCTGCCAATGGAGTTACGTCTCCAGACGGAGTTGTTGCCCTTTAGGAAGACCTGGCTAGTGGGGCATGTGTGGGGAGTGGGCCAGATAGCCAACATGGTTGCCTGGCTCTTTTAAATATTCCACCCCTCTCCTTGGTGTTTTTAACTTGAATTTTAATTTTTATGTATGTGTTTTAATTGTTTTTCGTTGTAAAGCCGCCCCGAGTCTTCAGAGGAGGGCGGGGTACAAATGAAATGAAATAAATAAATAAATAATCTTTTTTATTTCAAAATAATTTTACAGAAGAAGTAAATGATGAATATTTGTGAAAATTAACACAGTTAGGGTGGGGGTGTGTGTGTCAAGTGTTCTGTGGGGACCAAGAATAACAGTTTTTCCATCTGCACCCTCTGAAGGACACAAGGGGTCTTTTCGAACAATGTTCTTCTCTTTTTTTAAAAAAAAATAACATTAGCGGTATGATTGGCCTTTGAAAGAGTACCCAGCCCGGGGGGGGGGGGGATGATAATTACCTTGTAAAACCCCCAGAGAGTGTTCTAAAGTTATGAGGCAGTATAGAATGTATTGGTTCTGCTACTGATGGTGACAAAGGAGGCACAATTTACCCAGCCCTTAGTTGGGTGAGGTGAAGTGAACTGCAGAACGAACTCACCAAAAGGTGGCTTCACTTTGGCAATTTTGTGTGTGGCCTAGACATGGAAGAAGGAGGAGGCCGGTAGGTTTTGTTCATCTGTTGGGACATCTTACAGTCATAATTTTATTTGGAATCCTAAAATTGTGTTGTGCCTATTCAAAGTACTGCAACTCTCATATTCAAGGGTGTACACATATTTAGTTGGCACACATACATAAAAGGAATTCCTTTTAAAGAAGAATGCTCAAATATTATGTGGCTGCTTGTGCACATTTATTACAGTAAACATCTGCAGAAGACTGTTTTGTTTTGCTTTGCTTTTGGTGGCAAGTGCTTTGTTTCAGTGGCCTCTCTTTTCTCTCTCACTGCTACCACATAGACTGGCAAATATCGTAAGCACTTTTGACCTATTTTAGACTAATCCATGGTTTATATTAGTCATGGCTTGTTTATTTGGTCATGAATTTTTCCATAGAAAACTTAGCAAACAGGTTTTCCTGAATTTTAGTTTGTTTCTTTCCTGCTTCTTAGGTCAGTTCCTCTTTCAGATTTGACTGCGGGGGGGGGGGGGGGGGCAGGGTTAAGTAAGGCTTGGGTATTTATTTTATTTTATTTATTTATTTATTTATTTATTTATTTACTCCAATTTTTATACCGCCTACTCGGTTCGGCCGACTCAGGGCGGTTCACAAGCACAGAGTAAACAGCAAGTTTATAGACACATCATGTAAATATAAAAAGAGAGGGGAAAAATCAGTATCAACACCATAAAACAAACTCAACATCGTTACATCATAAAAAGTTCAATAAGTATCAATTTCAAACAACAATCAAAAATTACAAAATTCATCAAATGTACACAAAGATTTTAACATTATCAAAAAGTCCAACCACCGCTGCGGCTTTTAAACGTAGCCTCCGGAAGAGGTGGAGGGAGTCCCGGCTGGGGGCGGCAGTAGCCTCTTCCCCCGGGCGCAGGTGTGTTCCGTATCATAACAAACTATGATTTAAACATGCCAGAATTTATAAACCAACAACAAACATTGATTCTGCTTATTGTTTGTCACTAGCTAACAATCCATAGTTTGCTTGTGGGAATGGGTTTAGGCTCAAGAATAACCAAAGCTCAGCAAACTACAACCTGGCTTATAATGACGGACAAATGTCGCTCACATGTCACCTGATGTTCAAAATATTAGACATTCTCTTGGATGACATCAAAAGAGACACCAGATCACCACGTTTCAGCAGATTTTCTGGTTTCTGGGATCCTTGCAAAAGATTTTAGTCTGATAAATCCAGCAAGGGCATTTCTTTGATCCTTTAGCAAGAATCCAAAAGCTCAGGCTCATTTAGTTTGTTGTTGTTGTTCAGTTGCACAGTCGATTCCGACCCTTTGCGACCCCATGGACCACTGTCCCCCAGGAACCTCTGTCCTCCACCATCCTCCTCAACTCGCTCAGCTTTGTGCCCATTGTGTCTACAATACCATCTAGCCATCTCATTTTCGGCTGCCCCCTTCTTCTTTTGCCCTTCACCCTTTCCAGCATCAAGGCCTTCTCAAGTGAATCCTCTCTTCTCATTTGATGTCCAAAGTACTTTAGCTTCATCTTCACTATTTGGCCTTCTAAGGAGCAGTCAGGGTTAATTTCTTCTAAGATTGACCTATTTGTTCTCCTTGCTGTCCAGGGGACTCTCAAAACTCTCCTCCAACACCACATCTCAAAGGCATCTATTCTTCTGCACTCAGCTTTCCTAATGGTCCAGCTCTCACAACCATACATTGCCACCGGAAATACCATTGCTTTGACTATATGAATTTTTGTTTGCAATGTGACGTCTCTACTTTTTACTATGTTTCCCAGGTTTCTCATCACTTCTCTCCCCAAGAATCAGTTGCCTTTTTATTTCATGGCTGAATCTCCGTCTGCAGTGAGCTTTGATCCCAAGAAAGTAAAATCTGTCACTGCTTCTACTTCTTCCCCATCTATTTTCCAGGGACTGATAGGGCCTGTTGCCATTATCTTGGTTTTCTTGATGTTGAGTCTCAAGCCAGCTTTTGCACTTTCTTCTTTCAACCTAATCAGGCTTCTATTTTCATAGCTCTATAGTGAAGAGCAGGAACGTGGCCAATAGGCCACGCCCACCCAGTCACATGACCACGCCCAGTGTGGTAAGAAATTTTTCGATGCCTACCACTACATATAACTGTATTCGAATATAAACTGAGTTTTTTAACCCCAAAAATGAGGTCCAGAAAGGGGACTCAGGTCTATACATGGGTCAACAACTATGAGGTCTAAAAATATGGGTTTTTAAAAAGTTATTTGGCACTTTAAAGGTAAGTTTCAGGACTTCAGCAGGAAAAGAATCTGAGGCGCAATTACACAACTGGCTACAAGAGGGCGCAAATTGCAATTTCCCATTAGAATACATTGAAAATCAAGTTCTCCAATTCTGATTTGTTTCCAATTAATTCCTATGGAAAACCGCAAATGAAGAAAGAAGCTCTACAGTGAAATTGTGTCCCCCTTCCAAACTGGTGTGGAAAAAGAAAAGATTTTACTTACCATACATTCCTGCCTTTGTTGCTGCTATGGGCCACATTTGGCCAATAGGCTGCAGGTGGAGAATGCCTGGTTTAAACCTATGACCCCGCAAATGTTTTGGACTTCAATTATCCAAAGTCCTGGGCAGTACAGGCAAATGGTCAGAGGTTCTGAGAGCTAACGCTCTAAACTACTGAAGCACCAAAGGCTGAACATCATTATGCTAGTAGAGCTGAAAAAGTCAAGGGGAGAACTCTTGGTTGAGTGGAAGGAGGGGGGTGGGTGAAGGAAATTATGTGTGCCATCAAATAAAAAATGACTTATAGCAGCCCTAATAGAGCTTTATTTACATATTTTTTAGAAAATGTAGAATCATAGAACAATGATGTTGGAAGGGGCTTATAAGACTATTTAATCCAACCCCCTGCTCAATGCATGAATACATCAAAGTATATTTGGCAGATTGTTGTCTAACTTTCTGTTGAATGCTTCCAGTGTCGGAGTGCTCACCACGTCCTGAGGTAATTGGTTCCATTGTCATACTGCTCTATCAGTTAGGATTTCCCCCCTATTATTCAGTCAAAATCTGGCTTCCTGTAATATTAGTCCATTGGTGTATATCTTGAACTCTGGATTGACTGGAAACAGATGACACCTCTTCTCTGTATGATACTTTTCATGTATTTGAAGAGTAGTCATATCTCCCCTCAGGCTCCTTTTCTCAGGGTTTAACATGTTCTTTAATCTTTCCTCTTAGGGCTTAGTTTCCAGTCTCCTGCTCATTCTTGCTGACATCCTCTGAATTTCTTCCAATTTGTTGGAATCTTTCATAAAGTGCCATGTCCAGAACTGGATACAGTATTCAAGATGAGGCCTAACCAGTGCCAAATAGGAATGAGCATGTACTTGGCATGATGTAAAAACTATACTTCTGTTCATGTAACCTAAAATAGCATTTTCCTTCTTTGTAGCTGTGCCACACTTTTAATTCATATTCAGTTTGTGATCTACAACAATTCCTAGACCCTTCTTGCATGTATTATTATTGAGCTAAGTATCCCCCATCTTGCAATTGTGCATTTGGTTTTTCTCCCTAAGTGTAGAACTTTGCACTTATCCCTGTTGAGTTTTGTTCTGTTGTTTTCAGCCCAGGGCTAGAGTCTATTAAGATCTTTTTAAATCTTATATCTGCTTTCCAGGGCATTAGCTAAGGAAAAGGTAAAGGTTTCCCTTGCTCGAAAGTCAGTCGTATCCGACTCTAGGGTTCAGTGCTCATCTCTGTATCAAAGCAGAAGAGCCAGCGCTGTCTGCTTCTGTAGACATTTCCGTGGTCATGTGGCAGGCATGACTAGACACCGGAGCACACGGAACGCTGTTTACCTTCCCACCGAAGTGGTCCCTATTTATCTACTTGCAATTTTTTGCTTTCAAACTGCTAGATTTGCAGGAGCTGGGACAAAGATGGGAGCTCATTTCGTTCTGCAGTACTTGGGAATCGAACTGTCATCCATAGATTTTGCAAGAATTCTGTGCACCCCTTCATCCGTGTTATTAATATAATAGTTGAAGACCACTGGGCCCAGTACTAAGGCTTGTTACCTTCTCCCAGTTTGAGAAGGCGCCATTGATAAACACAATCTGAGTGTGATTCTGTAACCAACTAGGTATCCACCTGATAATTGTGCTGTCCAGCCCTAGCTCGCTTGCTGATAAGAACATCATGGAGCATTTTGTCAAAGGCTGTGCTGAAGTCAAGATATATTATATCTACTCAGTGGTGGGATGTCAAAAATTTTACTACCCCACCATGATGTCATGGGCGTCATGGTGGGGGCAATGTCATGACATTGTGGGCGGAGCCAATGTCATGAAGTCATGACGTTGTGGGTGGAGCCAAAGGAAAAATAATAATAAAATAATAATAAATAAAATAAATAAAATAAACACACACACAAACACCCTCAACCTACCCACCCACACACCCCAAACAAAAAAACCAGGAAAACCTACCAGAAGGAGGCAGACAGGAAACACGGTGGCGCGGTGTGGAAAGGCCACCGCTGCTGCTTTTGGACATGCTGCGCTTCCTTTCCGGGCAGCCAAAATGGCTGCCCAGAACTGCGCATACGTCAAACCTATATTTGACGCATGTGCAGTTCTATTTTTTTACTGCACATGCATCAAATAGAGGTTTGATGCATGTGCAGTCCCAGGTAGCCATTTTGGCTGCCCGGAAGTCACTTCTGGAGGGGCCCTGGAGAGGCAACCAAACCGGGTCGCCCAGGGGTTTTCCACACACCCCGGTGACCCCCTCCGTAATGTTGTTACCGGTTCTGCTGAACTGGGCCGAACTGGTAACAACCCACCACTGTATCTACTGCATTCCCACTATCTGAAAAGATGTTACCCTTGCATGGATGCTAGCTTTACAATTTGTGTGGATGGGAGTGGGCAGGCATTCCCAAAGGAACACAATAAGAACAGGACCACACAAAACATAAAGTTGTGTGATAATGTCGACATTCCCGTCATCAAATTCTTACAGAAGAGTAGCGTGCCTTGGCGGGGCCCCGTATAAAAATTTGTTTGGGGGCCCTTAGGAAGGGTAAAGATTTGTTTTGCTTACGCATGTTGGGGGCCCCCGTGGCCCGGGGCCCCCGTATAATTGATACGGCAGATACGGCGGTAGCTACGCCTCTGAATTCTTACACAACCACAAAAACACCGACAGAGCAGTAGTGATGCCTTATTCATTTTAAACAGACAGTGGTCACTGGATAACAGACTTGTTTCTGTTGGCCTTGCAGCCTGTCCTGAAGCCTAAAAGACGCTTTCCTGAGATAAAACATAAATCTGATACAGTATGTTAGATTCACATTACATTAATCCTGCTAATTTCCAATATTATTTTCTTCAGTTTAAGGCAAACTGGCATTTGCAGGGTTAAATCAAACAGTCCTGAAGTCTCCTGTTTCTTTGCTATGAAGGAAATCATGCTTAAGAAGTCATATAGTCATGTCAGATTCAACATGGGTGCAACTGATTTAAAAACCGATGATCCCACAATGCACAAATCAGCCCACATTATTTGGTCAAAATGTGGATTATTTTAAGTCACCTGCCAGGGGTAATTTGTTTTGCACCCATTCTTGATCTCCATTGATCAGTTGATTAACAAGACAGACTCCAGTTGATTGACGGTGCAAAATCTACGGCGGCAGCAGAAATGCCGCTAATCCACTGATCAGCTAGTGCTCAGGTTCTGCTTTTTTTGTTCAGCTGCACAGTCGATTCCAACCCTTTGCGACCCCATGGACCACTGTCCGTCAGGCACTCCTGTCCTCCACCATCCTTCTCAACTTGCTCAGTTTTGCTTCTACAATACCATCTTGCCATCTCATTTTTGGCCGCCCCCTTTTTCTTTTGTCTCCACCCTTCCCAGCATCAAGGCTTTCTCAAGTGAATCCTCTCTTCTCATTTGATGTCCAAAGTACCTTAGCTTCATCTTTACTATTTGACCTTCTAAGGAGCAGTCAGGGTTGATTTCTTCTAAGATTGACCTATTTGTTCTCCTCACTGTCCAGGGGACTCTTAAAACTTTCCAACACCACATCTCAAAGGCATCTATTCTTCTGCACTCAGCTTTCCTTATGGTCCAGTTCTCACAACCACACATTGCCACTGGAAATACCATTGCTTTGACAATGCAAATTTTGTTTGCAAGGTAATGTCTCTACTTTTCACTATGTTCCCCAGGTTTCTCATCATTTGCCTCCCAAGAATCAGTTGCCTTTTTATTTCATGGCTGCAGTCCCCATTTGCAGTGATCTTTCATCCTAGGAAAGTAAAATCTGTCACTGCTTCTACTTCTTTCCCATCTATTTTCCAGGCACTGATAGGGCCTGTTGCCATTATCTTGGTTTTCTTGATATTGAGTCTCAAGCCAGCTTTTGCACTTTCTTCTTTCAACCTAATCAGGAGCTTCTTTAAGTCCTCCTCACTTTCTGCCATTAAGGTGTTATCATCTGCATATCTCAAATTGTTGACGTTTGTCCCAGCAATTTTGATCCCAAATTGCTACCTCCACATATCTCTTTTTTTATAAAAATTAATAATTTTCATAGCCACATAGTGGCATGCCATTTTAATTTTTTGATGATTTTTTAAAAAAAGTATATTGATACATGGGCTAGTATAAACCCCTGTATCAACATTCTTCTTTCCTGTCCTGATCAAATTTGGACTGCCAGAATGAAGCCACTTTCTTGGCTTTGTCATTGGCCAAGCTGAAATCCTCAACGGTACATGTTTCTGGTAGTAATTGGCAGACTAGCAAATGAGCCTGATTCTGTACATTCACACAGCCCCACTTGAACATATTGGCCTTACATTTAGGCACTCCAACCACCAGCCTGTGCAGAGGCCTCGAAGTAACATAGTTTGAGTTCCTCAGATATCAATATACAACACAGGAGAACAGTTCTGCACAATGGACACACAAGGCGATTTGAAAACCATGCAGCCTGAAATTGGGTTTGAACCACCCCCACGTTCAACCCTGCGCTTTAACATGTAACCATGTGCTTCGTCTCATGCACTTGAAGTAAGTAGTCCCTCAACTTCCCCCTTTTAGCCTGCTCTAATTCTTCTTTTTGTGTTTGCCTTTGATGGCAGCTTTACATGATGCATTAGTGCTATATGTAACCCAGGGAGGAATGAAAAGTAAAGATTTCTTTTAATATAAGTAGCCGGACGGCGAGTGCTTAGCACTTTTTAGGAGCAGTTAAATGTTAAAAGCAAGATAGAATTACATAGACTTGCTTGAGTGATGTAAAAAGAAAAAAAGAAAGAAAGAAAAATCATCTGGTTTGTGATCTCTGGAAAGAACATGGCTGTCAGCTGCTTTCATTTAAATAAAAAAGGAAATGCAGTTCAAAAGCATGTGTGCTCTCTCATCTCAAAAGGGTTTTATGCACTTAATTTCCTTTGAAAGGGGGGATATTGCAAAAGTGTGCAGGAAGGAGGGGTAGAAGTGGTAACAAGTACAAGCCTGGGCAGTCAATCAAGAGATGAAACTTTTCAGTTCTGGAGGGTCCTACTCATTGGTAGGACAAACGCACTGTATGAAAAAGGTCTCAGACTCAACCCCTGGCAGATTCTGGTGGGTCTGAGAAAGACTGCTGCCTGAAAACTGTAGCTGAGTCTAGGGTGGACCCATGTCCACTTCCCATGTTCCTAGCTGCCTGGATGATGTTGACTAGAATCCTCTTGACTCATGTCATTGCACAAGGACAATTTCACAAGCGGTGCACAGTGTTTTCCCAGCTGCCTGGTTGCACATCAAGTCTCCCCTTGGAGGGAGGTGTCATCAATTCCACAACCAACCATTTGACTAAGTGCGATTGACTAACTCAAAAACTTTCCTCCGCAAAAATCCTGACACTAAGAGGGTGTTTCAGTTGGGCTGTGGGCTACATTCCTTCCTGTGGAAAAATGCCATGGAATAGCAAAGTTCTAGTTTAATTCTCTTTTTTCTTTTCTTTATCCAAAACATAAGCACACAAAATCTTTTTTAAAATAACAATAAGAACAAAATGTCAATTAAAAACGTATATAAAATACTAAGTGCACCCACCACCAATGGAATATTGTATACTTTCAACTGGCTGTTCTCTAACTACTGCTAATGCTACTACGTCACAAACAGTGCCTAATTCACAAACTACCACCGGTGGCGGCGGCGGCAGCAGGAGCAGCAGGAGTTTGTGAATTGTGCCCTGTTTGTGAAATTGTACTACTACTACTACTACTACTACTACTACTACTACTACTACTACTACTACTACTAGTAGTAGTAGTAGTAGTAGTAGTAGTAGTAGTAGTGGTAGTGGTAGTGGTAGTGGTAGTGGTAGTGGTAGTAGTAGTAGTAGTGGTAGTAGTGGTAGTAGTAGTAGTAGTTTGTGAATTGTAGTAGTAGTAGTAGTAGTAGTAGTTTGTGAATTGTAGTAGTAGTAGTAGTAGTTTGTGAATTGTTGTAGTAGTAGTAGTAGTAGTAGTAGTAGTAGTAGTAGTAGTAGTAGTAGTAGTAGTAGTAGTAGTAGTAGTAGTAGTAGTAGTAGTAGTAGTAGTAGTACAGCTAGTTGAAAGTATATAATGTCCCATTGGTGGTGGTACATTATATACTTATATTATGTAGTAGCAGTAGCAGTAGTAGTTCCTTCTCATGCAGTGTGGTGCTGGCCTCTGCCACAACAGCATATCGTGCAATGAAGCTCCTCATTGTTTCTTCAGTGAGAAAGTTTTATGGGGCCAGGGCTGTTCTCTATATGATATATTATTTATATAATTGCCCCCTTTCCAGAAAGATGCATATTCCTTCCCCGGTCTTTCGCCTTTCCCTTTCACTAGAACATACTCAATGAATTTTCCCCAAATCTCTCTGAAATCATTCTTTTTTTAACACTCCCTTTTTAAATTTTAATTCACATGTTAATCTGTCATTTATTGCTATATTCTATAACTCTTTAAATCAATCATCCAACTCAAATTCACCATCTATTTTCCATTTTTTTTCAACATGTAATCTCAAAGCTGTTACCATTACGATAATAATTTCTTTCTTGTTTCTTTCTATCTGTTTATTTCCTAAACCCATTCTTCTTCCATACCTAGGCCAGACATGAAGCTGCCGAAATGAAGGCACCTTTGGGTGAGTTCATTCTGCGGTTCCTTTCACCTGACCTTGTGTGAGAAAGATTAGCCGGCAACACAAGGTTGTTGTTACCGGGATACGCCAGATTGTGGTTCAGAAATACCACAATCTTCAAGAAGGTTTTTTTCTGTGTACCCCCACCCCAGTCCATTAGTAATGCTATTCTATGACACATCTGTAATTTTATAGACAGTACTGTATTTGATTAATGATGATCCAGTTTAGTTCTCTCCTTAGTTCTCTTCTCATGCTACTAATCTTCCACTTGTACAATATATCCATATCTCTAGTCCATTGAAAAGAATTCAGTTGTAAACTCTCCCACTGTGGTAGAATTCAGAAATATTTCTTACCATGTGCTGAACTTATTGCCTTTAGAAACTCTCTTGTCTAAGACCACTTTGTTGTGAGGCAAATGTCTATCTGTTTGAATTTTAAAGTCCCACAGGATCTTAACTCTCTCATTTTCTAAAACTTTCTCTACTTGATGTTCTCAATGATTTTTACTGCATTACTGCATTCAAATCCAAATTTCTGGCAAAGTTTCCAATTTTTGCAACCCTGTTATGGCACTACAAATAATCAATCTTGGCCTTTCAGCTAAGATCAAGTGTAATAATCAGTCTGTGAATTTTTGCTGCATCTACTGATCAGATGATCTACTGTTTCATCCTTTTCATTACAAAGCCGGCAGTTTCTATTGTTGAATATAAGCTGTATTTGTCTTGATGAAATTTGTTGGCAAAACTTGTTCCTGAGCTGCCAAGATAAATCCTTCCATTTTGTTCTTCAAAATTCCTACTCTTTATCATTGCCATCTCAGCTTTAGGTCAGCCTTGCTTTCTATGCTTTTCTAGTATTGCCCATGCATTGGCTTGTTTTTCCAGTTTGCAGCTCAACTTTCTGTCCTTTCCTTTCTGTATTCAGCTTTCTTCTTCACTATTTTAAAAAGTCCACTTTTTTCCTCTTCTTGAAGCATAGGTCTACTAGAACACTGTTGCTTATATCATAAGTGTGCAAGCATGCAAAGTCTGATAGGCAGTGGAGATTAGAATGCTAGAGTAGGATTTAGGAGAGCCAAGGTTCAAAACTCAACATGGCCAGGAAGCTCACTGGGTGAACATTGATCAGAACATTGATCAGTCATTTTAGCTCTGAGCCCATCCTACAGTGAGGATAACACATGAGCGAAGGGAGCCATCCTATGACATTAAGTTTATTGAAGCAAAGATGGAATGCAACCCTAAAACAGCCAGTGTGATGTAGTGAATGGACTGCCAAACCAGGATTCAAGAGACCTAGGTTCCAATCCTGTCTCAGCCATAGAAATCCATTTGAAGGTGACAATGGCAAAAACCACTTCTTAAATATCTCACACACCTTTAATGTCTTCCTCAGCTGATAATAAGTTGGAAGCTACTTTACAACACATAACAACAGTTGTAACTCACTGGGAAAGTCCTCCTACAGGGCTGGTATATTTTTGTGTGGCACTGAAAATTCAGTTTGCACTTGGCTACATGGCTTAGTGGTTAAGGTGCTGAATGTAAGGTCGGCAGGTCAGCAGTTCAAGACCCAAGTGCTGTGTGATGGAGTGAGCTCCCATCTCTATCTTAGCTCCTGCCAACCTAGCAGTTCGAAAGCAAGAAATAGCAAGTAGATAAATAGGTGCCGCTTCAGTAGGAAAGGTAATAGTATTCTGTGCAATCCGGTGTCTAGTCATGTCTGCCACATGCCCATGGAAATGTTTGCAGATGCAGATTGTGCTGGATCTTTGGCTATAATTGGAGATGAGCACTGCCCCCTATTTGGATATGACTGGCTTTCGAGCAAGGGTGACTTTTACCTTTACTTCAGTTTTGGTACTGATTGTTTGCTTGGTTTTTATTTTTCCTAGGCCCTCTCAGGAAGAAGGCTGGTAAGCACCCTGTTTCGGGCTCAGCTGGAACAGCAACTGACACTGACTGAGAAAAGCTAAGCCAGCCCCTCTCCTACTTCTCCATCATCATCTTGGACCAGCACCGTCATCTTGTGGGGACAGGCTGGGAGAGGAACCAAGCCAAGAGCTTGGATATAGGGTGGAAAATCCTAGCTTTCCATCACTACTCAAAGGAGAGCTGTGTACAGAAAGATGCCAAGCAGGCGTGGACTACTTTACTTGCAACTGGCTGGTCTCAAAATGTCTATAAGGAACTCTTTTGTGGAGTTAATTTATTTTTATTTGCAGGTGATTGGAGTGACTCCCCCTCCCCAGTTATTACAGCAGGATACCATTTTCCTGAAAGTTTGCCTCCGCTCCTTCAGTTTCCTCAGGGACTGAGCTAATTTTTATTTTTCATGGCCAAAATGGCAGCAAAGTCTCAACCCACAAGGGTCCTAAGATAACACTGGGATTATGTCTTCCCAATTGGAAGGGGTAGGGAGTATTGGTAGGCAGCAAAGCTTTGAGAATGGAGTGTTTCCAGGCAATCCTTTGTTGAGATTTGGACCAAGTATGGAGCACATTCGGTCCATGAGCCTGAGTTTCACCTCTCTATTATATAACTCCATCGCCCCACTCCTCCAGTAACTTTCTGAATTTACAGGCATTTGGATGCTATATTTCATCATTTACCATAAGTGTCCAGAGGAGGGGAGTCAAGGAAGGATCCCCTGCCCCCCAATTCTAAAGTTTGTATTTCTTTAAATGCACACAGATTATTTTTTAAAAAAAAATCATTCTGGTAAACAATCCACAGACATCATTAAATGACTTTGACACGCACACATGCACACCTGTTATTTCTGTGGACACCTGCATCATTTATGGTAAGGTCTAAAACCAGCAAAAGTGGTAACATTTGGGAGTAAGAGCAAGCAAGCAAAAGAGCGGCTGAAATCTATTGGCACAAAGCTGCACTGAGATAGGTAGAACCATTGGATTGGAAGGGACCTTTTAGGCCATCGAATCCAATGCATGAATCCAAATCAAACTATGTTTGACAGATATACTTTGTCTAACTTCCTCTTGAATGCTTCCAGTGTTGGAGTGCTCACCACCTGGCAAGGCAGTTGGTTCCACTGTCGTACTGCTAAAACTGTGAAGTTTCTCCTCCTTTTTCCATATCGAGACCAGACGTGAAACTGCCAAAATGAAGGCACCTTTTGGTGAGTTCATTCTGCAGTTCCTTTCACCTGACCTAGTGTAAGAAAGATTAGCTGGCAGCACAAGGTTGTTGCTACCAGGGTACGCCCGATTGTGGTTCAAAAAACCCACAATCTTCAAGGATGCTCTTTTTGCATACCCCACGTTTTCCCTAATATTCAGCCTATAGCAGACTTCCTGTAGCTTGAGCACGCTATTATGTATCTTGCACTCTAGGATGATTGAGAACAGATTCTGCCCTTCCTCTTAATGATTATCTTTCAGGTATTTGAAGAGTGCTATTATCATATCCCCTCTCAGCCTCCTTTTCTCAAGGCTAAACATGAGAACACTCTTTTTTTCCCCTCTCAAGATGATGACATTACAAGTTATTAAATGGGATTCTTGCCCATGTGGAGAGTCTTTGTCCCCTGTTTAAACTTGTGAAGATGGTGTAAAAAAGAAAGAGAGTGACGGAGAAGTGGGCTAAATGTCCCCTTCTAATTTCATTCAAACCAACAGATCCTGTAATGCAGTGTTTCCCAACCTTTGGTTTTTGGACTTCAATTCCCAGAAGTCTAAGTCAATGCCCCAAAGCACTGATCAGTTAATGTACTGACTTAGGCTTCTGGGAATTGATGTCCCCCTGTGGGGCATGGGAAGCACTGCTGTGATGCCTGAATAGGGCTAAAGTATAAAGCACGCAGATGGTTATAGTCTAGAAATGCCCTTTGTGAATGGAGAAGATTCCAACCAAAGATACCAAACCTTCCACCATGGAATGTAGATCTGTAGTCACTACACCTGCTTCTTTACTTCCAGAAGGTCCTAGATTGAGGCCTGGTGCCTCCGTAGAAAGGATGATACAAATGCTGATGAGCCCTTCTGCCTAAGTCCACCAGCAGGCACCGCAATCCCCCCCACCACCACCACCACAATTGGTCACTTACAATGGTGTTTCGCATAAAGAGCAAACTCGCTTAAGGAGCAATCCTGTGGGACGCATTATGCTCTTTAAGCGAGGTACAACTGTACTAGCTTATCTTCCCATCATGAAGGGTGATTTTAGACTGAAAGAGGGAATATTTCCAATAAATGTAACCTGCTTGTTATTTGGGTATTTGTTAAAACCCAACAACCATAAGTTCTTGTCTGATTTATGACCGTGTAACCTACCCACTGAATTATGAATTGCATCAAGAAATTGGGGGAATTACATGCAACATGAGAGAAATAGAGGGTGGGAACTGGAATATACAGTATTAATTAGAGATATCAGAATGATGATTCCCTTTTCCAAATAGCAGGGATGCTGTCCTTCAGACACTGTTGGTCTGGAATGCTTAGGATTGTTCACCAGTGGCAATGCTAGGAAGGGATGATGGGAAGTGTAGTCCAGCCAACACCTGAAGGGCAGCGCTTTGGGCACCCCATGGCTTATGGAAATCAGCAAGTGTTTTTTTGCTTGCCAAAAAAAAGGGGGGGTGGGGTGGGGTTTGGTCAACTCTGATCATCCATTATTGCCTGGAATCCTGTTGGCACTATATCATGATAATTATGATGATGTCATCACTTGTTGATGTTAATCTTAATTTCAATTTCATTTAAAGCACCATGTTCAGGTTCCAAGGCTCCCCATGGCTCTCTTCTACCTGGAAAAGCCTTTAATATTGGAAAGTTCCTAGCCCCAGCCCTGCTGGAGTGGACCATACAGCATCAATCCAGCAGGTATTTTCTGACACTAAACCAGGGCCCAGGGTCACACTCCCTGAGACAGTGTCAGGGGCAGGATGGTCATCTTGCCCTTCCTCTACCATATGGCACTTCCGGGTGTGATGGAGGCAGTCGGGGCCACATGAAATGGCACCGCAGGCCGCATCTGGCCCATGGGTCACAGGTTGAGAATCCCTGCACTAAAGAATTCTTTATCCTGAGGCTCCCAGAGGCTTCTCTCAGACAAAAGGGAACCTGAGTTTCCAAATTAAAATGTAGATTAACATTTACACCCAGCAACCAGGTTTCAGCCAATGTTTGCAAAACAAAAGGCTTTTACAAGCAAAGATGCAGAGGCACAGCGTTCCACGCGCTCCGGTGTCTAGTCATGCCTGCCACAGAAACATCTGCAGAAGCAGACAGCGCTGGCTCTTTGGCTTTGAAACACAGATGAGCACTGAACCCTAGAGTCAGATACAACTGGCTTTCGAGCAAGGGAAAACTTTACTTGATGAGTGGAAGGTTGGAAGGTCAGCAGTGTGAGAACCAAATGCTGCATGACAGAGTGAGCTCCTGTCTCAGCTCCTGCCAACCCAGCAGTTCAAAAGTAAGAAATTGCAAGTAGATAAATAGTACCACTTTGGTGGGAAGGTAATAGTGTCCATTCACTCTGGTGTCTAGTCATGCCTGCCACATGATCATAGAAATGTCTGCAGACAGAGACAGCACTGGCTCTTTGGTTATAAACGGAGATGAGCACAGAACCCTAGAGTCAAACACGACTGGCTTTTGAGCAAGGACAGGCTTTAGCTTTAGTGATAATGATGATGATCTGTACTATATGAGGAATACAGTAATACCTCGGATAAAGTTTACCTCAGATAACGCTAGAATCGCATAACGTTAAGTAATCTGGGGAGAATTGGATCGAATAACGTTAAGGTCCTATGGGATGGATCAGATAACAACCGCTAAAGCCTGTGCAGTTACAATGTATCTCTATGGAGCTTTAATGTTATCCGATCCATCCCATAGGATTTTAACATGCATTGGATAACACTAACAATCGGATAACACCAAGACTTGTGGAACCAAGTCTTAGCGTTATCCGAGATATTACTGTACCTGTATCTCTGAAACCTTCACTGTTTCTGCAGGTCAAACTGAAGCTGCTAGGGGCCAAGTCAATGGTGTTCACAGTTTGGTTGAACTTAGCAGGCTGAGTAGGCACACAGGTCTCCTAGCCTTGGCCACTTCCATGAGACCTTTAAATTGCAATTATAGCAATGGTTTCTACATTGGTTATTTAGCCACAGAATAGAAAACTTAATTATCTTTATTTTTATAGAATCACAAATCTGAGCTGCCTGTTGTGCTTACTGTAGAATTCTTGTGACTGCAGCAAAATAAAATAATAGTTTGGGGAGGGAAACTTCTCCATTATATGCACAGCTTTTACGCATATAGATTAACATACATTTTAGCAAACATATTCTCTTTTGTCTTCTGCTTTGGTGCTGCATTTCCTTTTTTGGTAATGTGGCCATCCTGAATTAAGTTTGTGGGGACCCAGGTAGACATTCTAGAGTTTAAATATTCTTGTACTTAGATATTTTTTAAAGCATGGAAAGGAGGTAAGAAAGAAAGTGACGATTTGGTGTATTTCCTGCAGTCATGTTACTCTTTGAGTATAGAAAACAGAAAATGATGCGGATGTTTGTTAAGCACAGATTTCATTTTTTCCTGCTGTTTTCACCTCTAACTTTAGTCCAAATCAGAGTTCAATCTTATGGACCCCAAACTTTAGGAAAGTTGTCCCATCCTCAGATAAATCCTAAAGGATGCCCAATAGCTATGCCCCATAATCACTTTTGGAACTCACGGTTGGTTAAAAACTTTAATTGGTTCAGTCAACATACACACAAAGGTGCTGGCAAGCAATTGGGGTTTTCTCAGATCTTGCATTAGGATAGAACAGGAGTCTGTAAACTTGTCTCTCCAGATGTTCTTGGACTTCAATTTCCAGAAACTCTGATCAGCAGGTGACAGACTTGGGCTTCTGGTAAATTAAGTCCAAGAACATCTGGAGAGCCAAGTTTGCTGACCCTGGGGCTAGAAGGTAAGCAAATCAAAAAGGGGAAGAAGGCAGGTAAAAATATTTAACACAGTTTCTATTTGCAATGGATGTGTAGGGGAAGGTTTGTTTCATAGGAGTTATGATGGTTCCCCTCCCCTCACAATTTAGCCTGGTGGACTGTGGTGGCTTAGCAGTTAAGATGCTGAAACTGATGACTGAAAGGTTGGCAGGTCAACAGTTCGAGACCTGAGTGAGCTCCTGTCATCTGTCTCAGCTCCTGTCAAACGAGCAGTACAAAAGTAAGAAACTGCAAGTAGATAAATAGGTACTACTTCAGTAGGAAGGTAAACAGCATTTTTTGCACTCTGGTATCTAGTCATGCCTGCCACATGTCCATGGAAACATCTGCAGACGCAGACAGTGCTGGCTCTTTGGCTATAAACAGAAATGAGCACTGAACCCTAGAGTCAGATACGACTGGCTTTAAAATTGTAGAGATGGATGCCCAGTGTGGTGTAGTGGGTAGAGTAATGGACTACGGCTCAAGAGGCCTGGGTTCCTAATCCCCATTCAGCCATGGAAGTTGAACAGGTAAAGATAGTTAAGATCTCACTTACCTCGAAAAGCCCTGTTGAAGGCATATACAGTAACTACAAAATTTTAGGGAACAAAAAACATATCTGCAAACTGTTTGCTGACAGTTGGTTTGGAAGACTACAACGTGTCCTGATTAGGATGTCGTTTTTTGGTCATCGTCAACACAGTTCTGTTCAGACCTCAGAAGTAACATGTTAGACGTGTGCTTAATTGTAAAGGAATTCATTTTAAGTGCAGTAACTGTTACTACAATTGTAATGGTGGATAGCCTCACTCCCTTTTCAGTTTCACAGGCACTGGTTTTAATTACTTTTGTATGTCCTCTCAGACCTTTTGCTTTGTACCACAAACTAGTAGCTTGTATTCTGCCGAGTCTTAAAAGAGTAACTAAAATTTTATTACTTTCTTTCTTTTAAACAGTAAGAACGCAATGGGTTACTTTTTTTAAACTGCAACTGTAATGACAACTAACTACTTTTCTGGGTCTTTAATTGTAATGGATTAGTTTTTTAAGCCTATCTTTGAAGTTCTACTTTTTGTGTATCTTTTCCAACATTCAAAACTCAACTGATGCACTTGTACCTAATTAACATCTGGATTAAGTTACCCATAGTGTTGCCTATCCTTTTTAAAGCAGTAACCATGCTCCTCTGCCTTCAGCAGCAGCCTGACTCATAAAACAAAAGTTTGTAAAACTTCTACAGCCGTGGAAATAAAATTATTAAAAAAGCTTCACCTGCTACATGTCATTGTCTGTCTTTTACACCTTAACAATAGTTAAGGTTATAAAAGTTGGGTTATAAAAATAAACTGTGAACATAAAGGCAGCATGGTGCTATAATGTTTACTGAGTATACACAGAAAGACACATACCATACAAAAGGCTGTCTTAGGGCAATATTCTACTTCTACTTCTAACTTAGCTAATGGTGAATCTGACCATTTTCCATATCTTTGTCTTCAGCTTTCAAAAGAATTTACATCTATCCAAAGAGAAAGTTGATTAATGCATTTATTAAACCACCACATTATCAAAAATAGGCAAGCTTTCAAGTTCTATAGGAGTCTTCTCCAGGTATTGCAGAGTTTGAGGAGGCTCAGAGAACCTGAGAAGTGTAAAAATAAACATGGTGCTCTAGCTAACCTCTGCAATGCCAAGCTTGAAGAGACGTCTTGCAGAACCTGAAAACATACCTGTTTTTGCAATTTTAGGGAGCAACTACATTGGCAAATACTGTAGTATGGGAACAGCTCTGGGACTGGGATTATCAGATTCACATTGGTTCCCACTGACTGACTGATCAATGTGAATCAACCTGGAGTTTTTTCTCTCCAATCTGCCCTTTTACTGGGGGCTTCTTCTTTTTCTGCAATCAAACACATTTGCATTGGTTCAAGTGGTGTGATTGAGCTCATGCAGCTTCATGGCTAAATGGTCAACCAGAAGCTAACTCTCCAGCTTCCTATTCAAGATTGGGAGAATGGAAGCAAAGAAACACCAATGAGGGTATCAGTTTCCCCTCAAAAGAGAACCCTTTTGTCTCCAAAATATTATTGTTTAAAAGGCTTGGCTCCAATGCTGGTGCTTTAAAGGAGCTCCCCACTTCATCCCACTAAACTTTAGTCTATAATAGGGTAGAACTTTTTGGCATTTCAGATTTTGGAGACCTACAACTCATTCATAGTTAGCTACACTGGCTAGGACTGCTAGGTGTTGCAGTCCCAAACATCTGGAGGATCACAGTCCCCCATTCCTTGTCTGAAAACACCATCCCATCAACCAGTTATGAGATGCAACAGCTCAGTAGTAAGAGACTATACTTTGATGAATAAGGTCATTGGTCAACTCTTCAATATTTCCTGTTGGAAGGACCCCAGCTCAAGTGTTGGAAAAAGATCTCTGCCTACAGTAGCTAATGGCTTCATTTTCAACTGCTGTTAAATCAGACAATTATGACATCACCTTTGTGGACCAATCGGAACACTTCTCTGTGTTGGCTATTATGATATCATTCTCAGCTTCACACAGTGATTGTCACATCAGGACACCAGATGGTTTCTTCACACTGTCTAGCACGACAATTCATCAGAAGCAGTCAGAAGATCTGTGAATGTTACAGGATGGGACCATCACAGGTATTCTGTCACAGTGGCTTTACAGGTAGGCAGGCAATAGCCAGGGTTTATCCTGTTAATTACAATTTTCATTCCACAAACATAGCTGTGCATTGGTTGTGGTCTTGCATGATTTCAAAAGCTAGGCAGGAACAGGCCTGGTTTGGTATTTGGATGGAAGACCACCCTGAGATTTCAAGGCAGAGCTAGCTTTACATTTTTCCTGAAACTTTGAAGAACGTTATCCGTGAGACCAACCATGGTTAGCCAACTTGGGCATAATGGTCTGACTCAATATGCCAGAGATCCCTTCTGCTTGCAGCTTTTTCTGCAGTACCAATAAAAGACTGAATCACTATGTGAAAAGGAGGGACATTTAATTCATTGATAGACATTCCTAAAAATTGGGATGTCTTGGACTAGGCTGGGGGAAGAAGGGGGGAAATACAATATAAATGTGGAAATGACTGGCTGGGGGATTCTTGGAGCTGTAGTCCGCAACACATACATCTGCACACCACTGGTGGGGAATAAGTGGCCCTCCAGATGTTGCTGGACAGCTGTTCTCATCCCCCTTAGCAAGCAGAGCCAATGATAGCAGCTGCAGTCCAGCTAGCATCTGAAAAGCTGCTCCCTTCCTACTCCTGTATTAAAAACACATACACATACATGGAACACATTGGAATACTGAGTGTGCCAAATACACACTTCTCTTGCTAGGAGTCTTTTTCCTTGAGGCTGTGATGAACTTGGGCAAGTGGGGAAGAGGCACTGGAGGCCTCTCGTAGGCCAGTATTTCTCACTTCCTGTGTCATGGCTCAGAATTGCCTATGGTGTTGTACATGTGTTGACTGCTGTGTATAGAGACAGCCCAGTCTGCAGAGTAACGGGTGAGTTTTTGCACCAGAAAGAGCCAGCTTCTTTAAGCTCATTGTGAAACACCCAAACAGTTCTAAGTAGCTAATAATCTGGGATCAATTAAAGGCCTCCCAATTCCTCTTGCTTCACATTTCCTGTTGTCACCCTTGCTCCTGCAGTTTGTTTTCTCTCTCTTTCCCACTCTCCCAACAGCAGGACTCTAACTGGTGTGGTCAGGCTCCCCCCCCCCTTAAACTCTCTGAACCTTATGACCTCTCCCTACATCCATCAGCTCCAGACTGGTCATCATCAGTGATTCATTTCATTTACCCTTGCATGTTCCCGTCTGCTTCTGGGGGCACACAAAGAGCCTCCTTGAAGATGGTGGTATTTTTGAACCACAACCACAACAGACACCTTGTGCTGGCTAATCTTTCTCACACTAGGTCAGGCAAAAGAAAACTGCAGGATGAACTCGCCAGAAGGTGGCTTCATTCTGGCAGTTTCGCACCTGGCCTAGACACGGAAGGAGAAGTCCGATTCTGGAAAGTCGCAGCCTGCCCAGATGGTACTCATTGAATATCCAGCCCCACTCCTGCCCTTTATTTTTCTTTTCCTGCCTTTGGTAATTCCAACCAGCTTCATTAAACCCTATAGAAGAAAGCACCCCCAGGGGATGAAATATGAATATTTCGAGGGTATTAACCTCTAGACGTGAGTGACAGAAAAATAAACCTCTCCCTACTTTCAATTCACCTTCATCTTTAAAAACCACCACCATTATCTTCGTCTTCTTTCTTTTGGAAGAGCATCACATTCTCCTTTCCCATGGGAAGCTTGCACCAATGCCTTACGGTAGGGTGGATGGGAGAAGGTGCCGTTTGTCCCTGGCAGAAAATTGCTAGTTACATCTCTCAAGCTCCCTTCCTGGTTTGTTATACAAACAGCTGCCAGGGGATACAGCAGGATTTACCTACTTGGTGGTGGCCCCATTATAGTGCCCTGGTGGCACAGTGCTTAAACTGCTGTACTGCAGCCTAAACATTGTGAGCTCAATCCTGATGGGACACCAGGTTGACTCAGCTTTCCTTCCGTCCAAAGTCAGTAAATGAGTGCCCAGCATGTTGGAGGCAAAATGCTAATTAACTTGTGAACCGTCGTGAGAGTGCACTAAGTGCTATGGGGTGGTATATAAGTGTAATTGCTGTTGTTATACTGAGAATCACTTCTCACTAGTTTGCCAGATCTCAACACTTAATGTGATGCTCACAAAAGAGAACATTCGTTCATCTCAACAAGCAGACAATGCTGAAGAAAGTTAATGCAAAGGTCTAAGAAGGATTTTCTGCTACCTGCACAAAGCTCCACACACACAGAGAGGCCGCCATGAATCTTAAGAGGCCACTCTGGCACCACTCAGAACATGCCAACCTGCAGGACCTCCTCAACTAACAGCCATTTACAGATGGCTTCCTAAATGTCTGTTTTTCAGAAGTGTGAATGCATCACAGGTGTGGGGGCGATAGGGCCAGATCATGTTATAAACTGGCAAGGAATTTGGGGGGGGGGGAGAGGAACTTGATGCTAATTCCATCCAAGGGTGGAGCCATTTTCAGCCGTTTCTGGGAGGGGAGAAGAAATGGGATGAAGTTTAGTTGTTTGAAAGTGTAGAGTAGACCAACAACCTGCCTACTCAGTCATGCATCCAGAAGACTCAGGTAAATTTCTTCCTCCTAAGTACATATGTAACAGGCTTGTACTCAGCGATGGGATGTAACAGGTTCTCACCAGGTCACCAGAACCAGCAGCAACTTTCCCCAGTGTCCGGGAGAACCGGCAGCAACTTTTTGGGGGAAACACCTTTGGGGCTTACCTTTTCACTGGTTTCCACACTGCACATGCGCACCAAGCACTTGGTGTGCATGCACGCCTACAGTGCTTGGCGCATATGCACGGTCTCCTTGCTGTCCTCCCAAGTGGGGAGGAGGAAGAGAAGCTGCTAGCCTGAAGCTCCCTATGGCCTGCTCCCCAGGGTAAGTGACTCACCTTTGGATGTGGTGTGTCTGTGTATTTTAATGTGTATTTAATATCTTTACCTATATTGACGTACTACCATAGTTCCCAAAAAGGCCTGGCAGCCTGGCTTGGGGTTTTTAAGCAATCTTGAAATTACTTCATCAATAAGCTACACCTGTGCTGTTCCAATTGGAGAACCCTTAAGGAGGTACAGCTGTTTTACATTTACATTAAGGCATATTATCCTAGAGAACTGGTACGATGACCATATCCATCTTGCAACATGGTGCTGCCCAGGCACTTCTACTAACAGGTAAGTGACAGGTTTGTGTTTGGTGGGTGGGTGGGTTGATTTATGTTTGGGGTGGGTGGGTGTATTTTAATGTAATTTTTATTTATTTATTTACGGGTTAGTGTTGTGTGTGTGTGTGGGCGGGGTTGAGGGGTGTGTGTGCACTTATTTTTATTTGGCCCTGTCCATTACATCATGTCATGTTAGCTCCGCCCACACTGTGATGACATCATGGTTGGGTAGTAAAATTTTTGACATCCCACCACTGCTTGTACTGTGACCCACTTGCATTATTTCTAACAAATATCATTCGAAGTTCATTACCTTATCCTTGTATGAGTAGATGTCTCTGTGATGACATTCATTAGTACTTTTAATGCAACCCCACACATATACTTTAATTACTTCAACTGTCATCCTCCTACTCTCTCTCCTCCACAGTTACGGTTCAGAAACTTAATCTACAAAAAATGTGCAAAGCAGAACTAGGTTTATTAGGCCGGATTGAGATTTTGTTCTCAGTTGGATATTTAAATACCATTATTTTTAAAATAAGACCAGCAGTCTTGTCTCTGCATGGATGTTGGAGGAAGCTGGTATGTAAAATCATTTCCGGACAATGCATTGTTATTACAAATGATGGACAGGTCAGTTACTGACAGCCACTGAAGGCAAGCAAGGAATGGTTTAGGTCAGGAGGTGATTGAGGTTCTCATCTACTGAAATCCCTCATCACTCCCTGCCCAGCACCCTTTTAGCGTAGTCAGCAAGCCCCTGGTATATGATTCTGAATATTGGCTATCCTCATGGCAATCAGCCTTAAATATTGTCCTCAGAGCAATATAAGTAGTGGCCTTCCATTTGTCTTCCACATTGCAGTATGCCACCCGTGCCACTGATCCAGTTCTGCAAGTCACTGTCTGGTCCTGAGTCGTTTTGGCACACAAAGTCCTCCTCAACCCCAGGCCAGGACTGATGAAGCTGCTGCCCTCCATCATGATGGATTCAAGTGGGATTTAATCCACTTGGGGACCATCACCCTCAAATCACACTCACTCATATTAAGTCAGGATAGGACTCCAGTGGCTTAGTGGTTAAGATTCTGTACATGATGACTGGAAGGGTCAGCAGTGAGACCCGAGTGCTGTGTGATGGAGTGAGCTCCTACTGTCTGTCCCAGTCCCAGGCAACCTAGCAGTTCAAAAGCAAGAAATTGCAAGTGGATAAATAGATGCCACTTCGGCAGGAAATTTAACAGCGTTCCATGCACTCTGGTGTCTAGTCATGCCTGCCACATGAGCATGGAAATGTCTGTAGAAACTTTCAAGGATCTTTTCCCACCCTCACCCTCCACGCAAACAAAACAAAACATCTGACTTGCATCAAAAGCTCAATTTACTGGTTGGTTTAGATCCAAAAGCATTTCTATACATGATCTGTATACAGTACTGCAATCCCTCCCCATGTCTTGGCTAGCACCTGCCCTGCCTCCCCAGTGATGTTGCCCTTCTCCACCCTTCAAACTTCACCTCTGGTACGAAGAACTAGGGCCCTTCTGGACAGGGTAAATAACCCATGTTGAAAAGAATTGAACGTAAGACAATAATTCATATATATACAGAGGTTGACAAAAGAGTATACACATTGAAAAACTATTATTAAAATTGTAATACTCAATATATACTGATAACAAAAGATGAATACAAGTCATGTTTGACTTGTACAAATACAAGAGGTGCTCAAAGTTGTTACCATCAGCGTTCAGACACTTCTGATTATGGTAAACTACTCCTTGTGCTACCTAGACCAAAGTGTCTATTTGTATCGCTGCGCATGCCATTTCGAATCCTTCCTGAAGTACTGCCAGTGTAGCTGAGTTTCTACAGTACACCACATCTTGTAAGGTCCCCCCTAGGTAGAAGTCAGGAGAATGTTCTTGAATGTCAAATACCATTTCAAAGTGGTCCTGCGCTCCTTGAACAACAACCGTGCTACCGTCATTTTCTTTAATGACTGTCCTGTCTGCCGCATGGTGATGCTAGCATTCATTCTTTTGAGCGAATGTCATCCTACACATTGCTGCCGTAATTTAACTTTGAAAAGACAGACCTAGAGAACGTCTCTTAAAATGTGTATACATTTTTGCCACACTCTGTATACATAAAAGTGGGTGGGTAGTCACATCTGTGCACTGGGAAGGTTTAAATTCACTGCGGCATTCCAGTACATGCAGACTGTGTGTAACACAAAGGCAGGAGAAAAGAAGAGCATGGCAGTCATGCATGTTCACTACACAGGATCTGCATACGGGCGTTTTGGTTTTCTCACGGGCATCTCTGTCACACGGGTAGCTCTGAAGTTAGCTACGTTTTCACATGGCCATGATGGTACGACAGCTCCATAGGTTACATGCTGCTCACATGACTAGCAGCATATCTTCAGGGCCACATACTGCACATTTTCAAGGCCATTGTGCAGACGAGACTGGTGTATATTTATTTTTAATAAACAGGAAAACTTGGGGGGAAATCCCACAAAATAGAAAGCTTTACAAGATGCCCAATTAATTGGGATAATAGATGACAGAATAATTGGGAAAATAGATGACAGACCGCCCTGCTCGTTTTCTCCAGTCCCTTCTCCCCCCCCCCCCCCCTAAGTCCTGTCCTCAAAGTCTGTTCTTTGGAATAAGGCTGCTGATGTTCAGGGATCAAGTCAAACCAACCAGGCACCACCAGCGCTGGTTTACCCAGTGCCTCGATGCCAGGGGGGCGTTCAGGTCGAGGGCTTGGATCCACAGAGGTGCCATTTGTTCCCACAGAGTCCAATGGAAAGCAGACCATGCCTATTGTCTGTAAGAATCTGTATATAGTGCAAATTAGTCCAAAAAAGAAAGGGAGGGGGGTACATTTGGGACAGTGGTTAATCAGGAACTGGGCAGGGAAACTCTTCAAAGATGCTGCCAATGGTTGGACATCAAAAGGGTTGCTTATGAAAGTTCACCTTCTGCAAAGCCCTGCTCCCATGATGGAAGAGTGATGTCTAGGGTTAAGGGCAGATTTCTTGCCTAGAAGAAGAGAAAACAGCATCCCAGCCTCACCCTTGCAGGATCTCTCTATGGTTCTCATCTTTGGTACTGGAGGGAGAAAATCACCACCCCAAAGTCAAGAGTCAACTCTCCAGTTTTGCAGTCCGTTATCCAGTCTCCTGTGTCCCGCTGGAGGTCTTTTGTGGTTCCCAGCGTGGAAGACCCATCCGTCTGGGAATTGCTACTTGCATTGTAGAGTTCCATGTGTGGTCAAGCCCTTCAGGGGCAGCTACTAATCCTGGGTGATCTGCCATGTGCCTCATCTACCAAGTCCCTATTGGGACTATGAATTGGCTTTTTCCAGCCATGTGGCTTCTGGTCACAGGGGCAGCGTGGCTGGCGAGAGGCCAGGACCTGCAGCAGGAGGAATGAGCTGCATTCCTTTCGGGAGGAGGAAACACGCCTTCACTGGTTCTTGGACTCTTCTTCCATTGGCTCATCCTGCTGCCTAAAGCAGGGGGGGGGAAGGCAATGATAGTTAAGATAATGCACAAGGTCTGCAAGGTTAACAACAGCACGGATACTGGCTAGTCCAGCAGTCATTCTCTCTTCCTTCCCAGGGTACCCCGACAGCTAATTTTGTGAGCTACAGTTTTGTCACACCTCAGGGTGCATCTCACCTCACAAGCCTATCTTATGCGCATGTGTAACTTCAGAGACTGGCTCACCAAATGCAATCTGTATGGGACTACTCTTGAAGACTATGCAGAAAGGCCAGAAAGAAGCAAAAGTCTACCTCCTGGTTTGTGTCATACAATTCTGAGCTACCGGTAAATTTGTTCCATTTGGCCAACATGGGTAGGAAGCTCCTGCACAGACTTCACCTTTATTGGGTATGGAGAATACAGTTATCATGAGCTGGTTGGCTGAGCCAGCACCATCTCTGTCAGCCACATTCATTTTCAGCCTTTTTCAAAGCAGCTCTGACAACACATCAGCACACATTCATTTTACCCACACAACAAACTTCTCAGAAAGACTGGAGCAGCGCTACCAACTGAGTTCCACTGGGGGGTGGGTAGGTGGTAGAGCTGAACCCACATTTCCCAGACCGGCATTAAGCAGCAGCATCTACTATAACCCGGGGGGAGGAGGGAGGGAGGGAGGGAGAAGGAGAGAAACATTATTATTACAGTCAAACCTTGCATAACAAATGCCTCGCTTAGTGAAAAACTTGCAAAATGAGCAGGCATTCTACAAACATTTCCATTTCACGTAACAAAATTTTTTGCTATGCGAAGCAGACTTTCCCTATGGAAAAACTCACATAATGAGCATTTCTATGGGAAAAACTCACATAACGAAAAATTTCTGCGACATGAGTTTTTCCATAGGAATTTTTGCTATGTGAAAAAAAAACTCATAGTGGAAAAACTCGCATAGCGAGCAGCCTCGCAGAACAAAATATTTTCGTTATGTGAGGTTTGACTGTACTTTTGAACACAGCTCCGAGAATCTCCGGAAGCAGTAATGAGAAGAGAGTTCTGAGAGGCGAAGAGCAAACTAAGTCAGGCCTGACCATCTCCCACTGGCTCTTCGCTAAGCAGGGCCTGTCTTTTCTAATGGTCAGAGGCTTGGGAATCAGAGGCCACATGCTCAATGAATGGCAGCCACAAAATGTTCCATCTTTGAAACAGATATGCTGCAGCTTAAGACCCATTTGTTGAAATTGTGAGCACACTGAAAGGGTATGGCGTCTGTGGTGGGATTTTCATCTGTGTATTTGGGACTGTTTCTTCCTTTCTACCTATGAAACATTTGTAATTTGAGCTTTCTACAGCCAAATATTTCTTCTAAATAACAAATGACTTTGGGCATTTGGCTAGGGGCAATTGCTTTACAGTGGCTGCTGGAGGAACCAGCTTCCACCGGTGTCACCATTGTATTACACACGTCCTGGTCTTCCTCAAGATCCACAATAGGGGACCCTGAAACTGCCTTTGAAGTCTGCGAAATGGGTCCAAACTTTCAGACGCATGATTTTTGGACCACAACTTCCCAGTGGGTATAAAAACATCACACACGTCACCTTTTTTCTGCCATCACAGAAAGCAAGGCCAGGGCCGTCACAGTCTCCACCTCTTCCATCTCATGCTGCTCAGCTTCCAAGAACGAACAGCCCACAGTGGGAGCAAAGCGATGCACAGAACTCCAGTACTGGCCTGGAATGGGAGACACAGAGTCAGGCAGGGCTGGATTGCTCAGGTTCCTCAACTCAAGGGACCAGTGCGGGATGCATGGAGGCAATGGTGATTTGCATCAGCATCACAATCTGGTTTTCAGCTTCAAAAACACAGGATCAGGGCCGGATTTTCCTATAGGCTAACTAGGCTTCAGCCTAGGGCCTCAAGATCAAAAGGGGCCTATATATTGATATATATCACAGTAATGATGTATTTTATTATCTCTCATGTAATTTACAAACTTAAAAATGGGAGGTGAAAGGGCCACATAAGTGGAATAGCCTAGGGGCTCTTTTCATGTAAATCTGACAATGCCCAGGATGCTACCAGTTGATGCACGTCAGCAGTATTTTTTCACTAAGACCCAAAGCTTAGACAAATTAGGTGCTTTGGACTATGAATCAAAATGACTGTGGAATCCTAGGTGGCCATTTGTTGTTTGTTTTGTTGTTCAGGTGCACAGTTGATTCTGACCCTTTGCAACCCCATGGACCATTGTCCGCCAGGCACTTCTGTCCTCCACCATCCTCCTCAATTCACTCAGCTCTGTGCCCGTTGCATCCACAATACCATCTAGCCATCTCATTTTTGTCCGCCCCTTTCTTCTTTTGCCCTCCACCCTTTCCAGCATCAAGGCTTTCTCAAGCGAATCCTCTCTTCTTATTTGATGTCCACAGTACTTTAGCTTCATGTTTACTATTTGACCTTCTAAGGAGCAGTCAGGGTTGATTTCCTCGAAAATCAACCTATTTGTTCTCCTTGCTGTCCAGGGTACTCTCAAAAATCTCCTCCAACACCACATCTTAAAGGCATCTATTCTTCTGTGCTCAGCTTTCCTTATGGTTCAGCCATAGTCTTTAAAAAGTAACTTTTAGAAGTTGTGGTGTGATCTCCAAAACAGCTGACTTGGATATGTTCTCTGACTAAAAGTTCTTTCTTAGAATTATGGATAGCTCTCCCCAAGTTCCAGCTATTCTCCGACCTGGCCTACAGAGAAACAACAGGTCACGTGCTAAAAACTAACCCTAGACTGAAAATTAAATCAATGTATTTGAAATCTGGTGCTGGAAAAGAACTCTGCAGACACCCTGGACTGCTCGGAAAACAAACAAGTGGGTGTCAGAAAACCCACGGGCTCCATACTCTCCCCATTTAACACAATTAAACTCTCTGCATTTCTATTACACAGCAAGCAATAAAGCATTTGAGCATGAAAATTTCCTCCCTCTCCACATGGGCCTAACAGAGGCTTACTTCTGTATTCAGTCACAGCATGGCATTGCATAGAAAGCAGTGAATCAGCAGTACACTCAGAAATAGGAAATGGAAAAATAAAAGTGAGATTCAACAGAAAAGATGTTAGACATTGCAGATTAATACTTAACATTTCAAGACAGAAAAGTACGTTTTAGCACACAAAGACACGGTGAACTCCTAGGATCACTTATACGGATCAGAGCCAAAATTTCCTGGGATGAAAGCCAATTAATGAAACTCAAGGTTTCCCTTGCAACAGAATAAAGTTCAAACAGGGCCAATTAGTGAAAGTGCCAAACAGCAAAGTTGATTAAAGAGAAGGGATGTTGTGATTCTCTCTCTCTCCAATTAGAATTTCTGCATTTTGTCACACTGCTTATTCAACTTATACAAAATATACATAATGCACAATGCAGGGATGGAGGAATCACAATCTGGGATCAAAATTGCTGGAAGAAATATCAACAATTTGAGATATGCAGATGATACCACACTAATGGCTGAAAGTGAGGAGGACCTAAAGAAGCTCCTGATTAGGTTGAAAGAAGAAAGTGAAAAAGCTGGCTTGAGACTCAATATAAACAAAAACAAGATAATGGCAACAGGCCCTATCAGTCCCTGGAAAATAGATGGGGAAGAAGTAGAAGCAGTGACAGATTTTACTTTCTTAGAATCAAAGATCACCGCAGATGGTGATTGCAGCCATGAAATAAAAAGGCGACTGATTCTTGGGAGGCAAGCGATGAGAAACCTGGGGAGCATAGTGAAAAGTAGAGACATCACATTGCAAACAAAGATTCGCATAGTCAAAGCAATGGTATTCCCTGTGGCAATGTATGGTTGTGAGAACTGGACCATTAGGAAAGCTGAGCGCAGAAGAATAGACGCCTTTGAGATGTGGTGTTGGAGAAGGGTTTTGAGAGTCCCCTGGACAGCGAGGAGAACAAATAGGTCAATCTTAGAAGAAGTCAACCCTGACTGCTCCTTAGAAGGTCAAATAATAAAGATGAAGCTAAAGTACTTTGGACATCAAATGAGAAGAGAGGATTCACTTGAGAAAGCCTTGATGCTTGGAAGGGTCGAGGGCAAAAGAAGAAGGGGACGGCCCAAGATGAGATGGCTAGATGGTATTGTGGAGACAATGGGCACAGAGCTGAGCGAGTTGAGGGGGATGGTGGAGGACAGGAGTGCCTGGCGGACAGTGGTCCATGGGGTCGCAGAGGGTCGGAATTGACTGTGCGACTGAACAAAAATAATAATAATAGATGTTTCTTTGGACTTGCAACAGTTCGGTTTATTCAAGAGTGTCTTTTTCAGCAGACTTCAAAAAACACCCCCCCCCCCATGACATTTATTTAGGGGTTTCCTGCAAAGAACATGCCAGGCGTTTTCTCTTCAGCTAGCACATTCACACTCTCGCCTCCTTCTGAGCTCCGGCACGACACAACCAAATCAAGGAAACAAACTGATTTCTCCAGTAGACAAATAAGAAAAGAATTTGAAGCAGGACTACAAGCCTTGGAGGCTTGGCTTTTTAAAGGAGCCGTCACACTCCAGCCAGAATTATCACATTTTCTCACACTGTAGACTACAACCAGGGAATTTGTAGCCCCTTGATCTCCTGCCACTGAAGACATCTTCTCAGCTTGTGGATACAATCCGCGGCATCTAGGTTGCCTTGCTGCTGTGCCTTTTGTGGTATCGGACCTCTGGATACTCTTGGATGGATTCCAGGTGATTCTCTGGATTGCAGGTGATTCTCTAGACTAAGGATGTCCAAACTACAGCCTGTGTGCCAGATCCAGCCCCCAACACCAATTCATCTGGCTAGGGATGCCCTCATCGTTCCCAGAAGCGGGGGAGGGGACATGCCCGTATGGGCACATTTTGCTTCTGCTTCTGGGAGTGATATGGGCTGGATGAATTGGCATCAGGGTCTGGGGCTGGCACGCAGGCTGTAGTATGGGCACCCCTGGTTTAAGCAGAGAAAATGGTAGCTTAAAATCTATCCCATCCTGTTGCAAAACAAGATTGCAAGGTGCGTTTTACTTCTACTTCATGTGGGAGGACCCATGTGACCGGCCCGCTGAACCACATGACGGGCTTGCAGCCTGAAAAGTTTGGGCACCCCTGCTCTAGACTTCCCAAAATAGTTGTGCCTCCCTCCAGCCATTAACAGCTGCATGACCCCCAGGGATCCCTGCCCTTTGTCTGGGTCTCTGCAGGGACACTACTGGTCCTTTGGCTGCCAACATGTCAGGAGAGTTGTTTACTCATGAGTATGTCTTCTTACCCACCAGTGGTTGCTTCCTGCTTCTGAGTTACCACCCTCTAGCTAAACAACCCAGGATTCTAGATTAGTGTAGATAAGGTAGTGAATAGCCAAGTAAACATTCCAGGTCTCTTCAGGGATTTTAAAAGTATATTGTAATCAGAGTAAGTTACAAAAGAAAGTTTATCAAAAGTTCAGAAAGTATATCAAAACAAAGAAAGCTTCTCTATGGGGAAAGCCCTGGGCCCCCTTCTGGCTTAAGCACCTACATGATTGTAGTTCACCCTTAGCTCAAAGCATCAGGTCAAAATAACCTTTTGCCCCCTCCCACTGGGTTATATCTTCTCCCTCGGGGTCCACCTCCTTGCCATTCCCCTAAAGCAGTGATGGCGAACCTTTTAGAGACCGAGTGCCCAAACTGCACCCCCAAACCCACTTATTTAATGCAAAGTGCCAACATAGCAACAGAGGAAGAAGGAAACACTTTGATTGGGCTAATGGGCAGAGGGGCAGGGCAAACTCTATGCTGGGGTGACTGCACAGGTGCCTGCAGAGAGGGATCAGGGTGCCACCTCTGGCACCTGTGTGATTGGTTTGTCACCACTGCCCTAAAGGAATCCAGCCAATGATCATACAGCATAGCATGTCCATCACACATCGGGTTTCAATTCTTCCAACCCATGAGGCCAGCATGTGTACACATTCCAATCCCTCTGGTATGTTCTAAAAAGTTCTCTCTCTCCCCCCCCCCCCCACATTGAAATCTCCATCTTGGATGAGGCTAAAACCAGGGCATAAATCCTGCCCTGACAGTGGGTTCTAAAGCAAATAAAGGCTGAACTGTCCTTGGAGGCAAAAATGATGAAGCTGAGGCTGTCCTACTTTGGGGACATCAGGAGAAGGCAACACACTTTGGAAAAGACAATACTGTAATGCTATGAAAGTGGAAGGCAGCAGGAAAAGAGGAAGACCCAAAGCAAGATGGTTTGATGGGCAGAGCCAATCAATTTAAGAAAAAGTCCACTAGAGAGAGAAAGACTTGGCCTATCAGATGGTGAATTCTTGGGACTCTAAGCCAGAGAATTTTCTGCTCTGGCTTACAAGAAGAAGCACAATCCAGAAAAAGGTTTGCCATGAATTCTCTGTAGCAGGCAAATTTGTTACTCTTGAGCATGTCCTAATTCCCTTTGCTTTGAAAAATGGTTTCATTTCCTTCTGCTTGTGGCACTGACATGCTCTGACCCCCCCGCCAGTTTTATGAAGCCCCATGTAATGTCCTATTTTCTAAATTAGGGATGAACGATTTCCCCTTTTGAGATATCAAACAAGCAGGCGCACACCATCCAAAGGCAAGGGAAACCAATCTGCCCGGCAGACAAGCTCCTCCTCCATGTCTTTCTCCAAGAAAGGTCCCCTCTCCACTTACTTTGCACCTGGATCACCGCCTCCAATGAATGCACGGCATTGGCGTTGGGTTTCTGCTGGAGGGTCTCCTCTGGAAAGGGTTCCAGCTGCGGGGGAAAAACAGGGGCTCAGGCAGATGTCCTTCTTAGGGCACAATCTGTGTAGTCTAAAATGCAGTAGTACCAGTGGTGAGCAGCATCAGGTTTGCAACCCCCTGGGAGGGGGGAGAGCAAAATTGTGTGGCCTCTGGGCTGGGGGTGGTGGTGAAATTTGGTGGCCTTTGGGTGGGATGTGTGGGTAGAGAAATTGGGTGGCCACACCCACCTCCCTGCCCTGCCCAATCAGGTTTCATTCCTGCAAGTGGTTTAAGGTCTCCCTTGCTCAAAAGCCAGTCATATCCGACTCTAGGGTGCAGTGCTTATCTCCATTTACAGCCAAAGAGCCAGTGCTGCCTGTTTGCAGATGTATACATGGCCATTTGGCAGGCATGACTAGATTGCCCATGATGTAGGCTCCGCCCACAGTGTGGTAGTGAAACTTTTTGCTGCCAACCACTGAGTAGTAGGCATCTGCATGAACTCATGACGATCATGTTTATGAATGTAGACAATGGACAAACTCTGGAGACCTTAGCAACAGCAATCACACTTCTATACTGTCCCATAGCACTTAATGCACTTTCTGGGCAGTTTACAAGCCCCCAACATGCTGGGTCTTCATTTTACTGACCTTGGAAGGATAGACGGCTGAGGCAAAGCTGAACCTCATCAGGATCAAACTCACAACCTCTTGGTTGTAGTACAGCAGTTTTACCACTGTGCCACTCTTAAAGAGTGGGTCTTTGACATTGTGGCATCCTGGCAAGATTCCCTTGATGCCGTCTTTGCCTTCATTTCTGGTCCAGCAAAGTCCTTTTTATTTTCCAAGGCCTTTTAAAATATTCCTTGGATTTTTGCTATTGCAATAAGGATTTTATTCTGAGCTGACTGTTTTATAGCTTCATTATCTTTATTGGAAAAACTTTTGGAATGCTGCATTTTTGTCATTCGTTATTTCCAGTTGCAGCATTTCCCTCCATTTCCTTCATCCGTCCTCTAAGTTACCCACAAAGTATTTGCTGATGAATGGCTGCGGATTATTAGTAAATCAAGTTGAGCTCTAGGGTCAGCAAATCTTTGGATTCCGGCTGCTGGGACAGAAAAGCTGAAGAGGGCCATTGCTCTCATGCTCCACCCACACCCCAGAGACACATACATAGATAAAGTGGATGCTAGGTAGACAGGATTTTGATTTGATCCAGCAGGTCTTTCCTGGTATTGTCCTTCTGCCATGAAATTTTACTGGCTCTCCTTAGGCAAGTCAGTCCTCCAGCCAATCCTACCCCCAACACAGTTGTTTCGGGAACAAAACGGATGAAGAACATCGATGCTACCCTACGTTTCATGATACAAACAGGACAGCAATGGAGCAGATATATAGATAACTTCATCACCTCTGCACCAATGGACACCCAAGCTTTACCACACCCTATCCATGGAGTAGAGCTTGGGAAAGTTACTTTCATGGACTACTACACTCAGAGTGGGGAAATACCCCAGATGGGCAGGGGATAAATTTAATAAATAAATAATAAAATAAGATTCCCACCTGCTCTCATCCCACCAGCTAGTGTTCTTTGTATGCCATTTGTATTATATTTCATTTTGTGAGCTGCCCCAAGTCGCGTTGTTGAGTGGGTGGCATAGAAATGTAAATATAATAATAATAATAATAATAATAATAATAATAATAATAATAATAATAATAATAATAATAATAATAATAATAATAATCATCATCATCATCATCATCATCATCATCATCATCATCATCATCATCATCATCATCATCATCATCATCATCATCATCATCATCATCATCATCATCATCATCATCATCTCATTGTTAATGTTTCAATATGGTCTCATTTCTTTCCCTTCCTTTTGTACTCTTTATTTTCTGGCGACTGCATTTCAGTCTCATTCTTTCTTAAATGTAACTGGGGGGAAATGGATTCTATGCTGCCTTCCCTGAGGTCTCACTGGCATAACATTTAAAAATCCAGATGGTGTTGAGTGCAGGATGTGGCCACTTCTCAGAGGACAGAAAATCCCAAGCACTTGGGCAGGTCTTCCATGACCTTGTCACCTGCTCTAGGGTCAAGACTTCCTCGTGTAAACAAGCTTTGGAATAACGTCCTGCTTCAGAATAAAGCCTGGGCCATCAGCTTCTTTGGTTTGTTAAGCGTGGCCTCTGCTCACCTCCTTCCCCAGCAGGGCAGAAACACAGGCTTCTGAGGCGTCACAGATGGCAGTCAGATCGTGACCTCCTTCCAGAGCAAGAACCAAGGCCCCACCAGCCACGCTCATCAGCTGCTTGGTCATGTAGCCAAAGCCTGCAGGAAAAGAGCCCAAGGAAATCAGAACATTGGACATCATGGGACTCAGTTAACTGTAAAGGTCACCCTTGCTTGAAACCCAGTCGTATTTGACTCTAGGCTTCAGTGCTCATCTCTGTATATAGCCAGTGCTGTATGCATTAGCAGACCTTTCTGTGGGCATGTGGCAGGCATGATTAGACACCGGAGTGCATGGAATGCTGTTTACCTTCCCACCAAAGTGGTACCTATTTACCTACTTGCAATTTCTTGATTTCGAACTGCCAGGTTGGCAGGAGTTGGGACAAAGACGGGAGCTCATTCCGTCCTGCAGCACTCGAGTTTTGAACTGCTGACATGCTGATTTTCCAGTCATGAGGTTCAGCGTCTTAACCACTAAGTCCCCACATTTATCTAGGGTTGTCCTTTCCCTTAAGCATAGTAGGGCAACTGCCTCAGGTTGCAGATGCTGGGTCCAGCAGAGTACTTCCTCTCTTATTCAGACTACTGTTTATTCAATACATATGTACAGGCAATTCAGAGGACATGCTTTGAAAGGCTAGTTCCCACTTGTGGTGGCTACTCCAGTATTTCTAGATAGAAAGGCACAAAGGGGTTCAGTGGAGTATCTAAGTATTGCAAACCCAGATATAGCATCCATTTCTAGCTCTCCAAGTAATCGTGTTGACATCTTTGTTTTGTAATCCTAATTAGACATCAGTAGTCCCAGCCTATACCAAATTTACTCCAGATATATACTGCTGAGGAAATGGGTTAATTTCCTAGATATCTTTGGGACAAGCAGGTAGTTGATCCAGATTCAGGATCAGGCCCCTGGACTTTGACTGTTTGGTGAGGCTGTTGCACACTAAACATAGGCAGCAAGAGCTCCCAGCAAACCCCAAAATGGGACTAAGTGTAGAGACCTCCCTTGTCCACTAAGCAAGCTACTTGTGGGTCCTGGACTGGGTAAACTGGTGCTAGTGGACGGTGTGTTCCACATGTCTCATGAAGCTTCTGGCTGCTGCTCCCAATCCTTTGGTGGAGATGCTGAAGGGGCCTTACATTTGGCAGAGACTTTGTAACCTCCCAGTGGGGGAGGATGGCCATCGGCCGCATCAAAGCCAGCTGACACCAGCACCACATCTGGCGAGAACTCGTGGGCGATCGGCATCACAACTGTTCTGCAATGGGAGAAACAGAACCAAACAGATTAGTCAGCATCTTTGATACTCTGATAGTCCCAAATCCTCCCCAACTTTCCTGTGCTTGTCTGATACTCTGCTGCAGAACAATGAATGATGCTGGCTTCCATGCCATGCCATATGGAATTAATGGCCTGTCTCCAGTCGCAAAGGTATACAGTTAGTAAAGGTAAAGGTTTTCCTTGCTCAAAAGCCAGTTGTATCTGACTCTAGGGTTCAGTGCTCATCACTGTTTCAAAGCCAAAGAGCCAGCGCTGTCTGCTCCTGCAGACGTTTCAGTGGTCATGTGGCAGGCATGACTAGACACCAGAGTACACGGAACGCTATTACCTTCCCACCAAAGTGGTCCCTATTTATCTACTTGCAATTTCTTGCTTACAAACTGCTAGGTTGGCAGGAGCTGGGACAAAGACGGGAGCGCATTCCGTCCTGCAGTACTTGGGAATTGAACTGCTGACCTTCCGCCTCCCAGTCAGCATCTTAGCCACTTGTGCCACTGAAGTTCCATACAGTTAGATATGCCTTAAAATAAAAACTGAAATCCAAATTATGCAAAAATTGATCATGATCACATATTTGGAGGGGGGAACTGGGGAGTATGTATTTCATCCATGCATTTAGCTTCTGTTGCAATAATTCCAATTTCTGCAGTCACATATGGGTGGGAGTGGTGGTGCTACAGAGAGGGGAGAGCTGATGTCCTCTAGGCAACAGCCACTCCCATAATCCTTCAAAGTACTGGCTATGCTTGACGGTTTTGATGCCAAATATCTGAAGAGTTAAATCTGTCCAGTTTTTGTTATGCAAGATTTGGTGGGAAGGGGAAGCTTATGAGAATGTGGGAGGCTTATCGTATCTTGTTTTTTTCAAGTATGGAGCATAGATGTAACTCTCCTCCTCCTGACTTTACCCTCACAACAATCCTGTAAGGTTGATGTGCCCGAGCAAGCAAGTGAGCAATTAGTTTCTTGGTTCAGTGGGAATCAGAACCTCCTTCCTCTAGATCCCAACCCATCATTCTACTTACAAGCCTATACTGGCTCTCAACCAGCATACTGGCTCTGAACTAACTAACTAACTAACTAACTAACTAACTAACTAACTAACTAACTAACTAACTAACTAACTAACTAACTAACTGACTGACTGACTGACTGACTAAATGACTGACTAACTAAATGACTGACTGACTGACTGACTATGGAGAGCAATCTATCTATCTCCCTGTACAGCAGTGGATCTCAGCCTTTTTGAGCTGGGGGCCAGGTCATGCTCCCTCAGACAGCTTTGGGGCCTGGATAGTCATTTTGCCCTTCCTCCACCTCATGGCACTTCCTGTTGTGGTGGAGGAGGGGGGCACATGAAATGGTGCTGCGGGGCCACAAGTTGAGAGCCAGTATACTGGTTGAGAGCCAGTATAGGGATTCAAGGAAGCTTAGAAATTGGTTTTAAAAAACACAAACTGTTTAGGACTTTATAGCTTTCAAACCAGGACTTTGAATTGTGCCCCAAAATGGACCAGAGCTGTTGTTACAAAGAGTCCCTGTTCTCTCTGCAACCAGCTCCAGTGGCTGGATCCACTGAAGCATTCAAACACTTTCTAAAGGCAGCCTCACGTAGGATGTGTGACAGAAATCCAAACACGATGTAAAGCCATACAGAGTTTTATCTCTGTACAATATGCACTCTAAGGAGCTCAGTGGTTAAGAAGCTCGCCTTCTAAGGAGCTCAGTGGTTAAGAAACTTGCCTTCCTAGCTGGAAGGCGGGTCAGCAGTTCGAAACCCAGGTACTGCATGACAGATTGAGCGCCCATCTCTGTCCCAGCTCCTGCCAACCTAACAGTTTGAAAGCAAGAAATTGCAAGTAGATAAATAGGGACAACTTTGGTGGGAAAAGATCCTGGGGACATGAAGGGAGCCTCATTCGAGCATCCCCTGAGCGGAGTTTCTCCAGTTAAAATCCATTCATCCTAGAATAATTTCTGATACAAAATTATTATGCACTCTTTAAAAGAAAATAGTTTTCCCCTTCTTCATCTGTGACCTATACAAGGCTCAGAAGACCTCATTTCTTCATTTACTCCTCTTCTCATTTATAGGCTTCTAGACAGACCTTCATATATCCTATATCTTGCTTTTGTGTGAAAGAAACCTAGGACTTTTTTTTCCATGGGGAGACGATTCTCTGGCACGCTCCATGAGATAATGAGAGGTCCTCAGTTTGGAGCCCTTCCCAGTAATGGCAGGGGTAAGCTGGCTTGGACTCAATTTTGGAGACACCCCGCTGTGGGAGCCTTTCCCAGCCCACTTCCAGAGCACTTGACAGGCCCAGACAGGCCCAATGGGACGAAAACACCAGCTTTCTTTGAAGGCCTGTCCATCAGCTGGGTAACACTTGGCGAGGAACTCAAAGAGGCACAATCGGCACAGGGCCTGGGAGCTGCATTTCGGCAGAACTGGGGAGAGGGGAGAACTATTTATAGAGGCCTTTTAAGTGCAATCAAAGCACATCTGTTGGGCAGCTGTGGGAGGATGGCCTCCGGCCAGAACCCAGCTTGGCACAGACTGGAGCTGCGATTTCAAGTTGGGGTGTTGCCAAGTGCAGTTAGCTTCCTTCACAGAGGTCTAGGTCCTGGTGGTGCTGGCGTTGGCCATGGGGCAAAAAAACTGTATTTGGAAGGGCCTCATTCTCACCGTCCAGTTACATTTGTGACAGCTTCTGGAAGGCCACTGCATTATATTGTTTGAGGGATAATCTTCATGGCTGATCACCATGATGACAGCCAATATTCAGAATTGGATATAGCACTTGAAGAAGTGGAAGCTGAAGCCCCTGATCTAGATTGAGACCCTACTGGCAGGTTTTAATCATCTGTACATTTGATTCAGCTCAGTGGCTTCACACCTGTTGGTTGCCTTGGAAAGAGGTTCCATGTCAGCAGCTGTCTTCCTCCCAATGAAAATGGAAAGAGGCAAAGGACCTTACCTAGAACAGGACTACAGTGGTGGCATGGAGGGTTAAAACCTATACCTCCCTCTTCCTACAAGTGGTCTAGATCTAAATTATATCCCCTGTGTGCCTTCTTACTTTCTAAAGAAGTCACTGATTTTTGTTGTTCAGTCAGTCGCACAGTCGATTCCGACCCTTTGCAACCCTATGGACCATTGCCCTCCAGGCACCTTTGTCCTCCACCGTCTTCCTCAGCCCATCCAGCTCTGTGCCCACTGCATCCACAATACCATCTAGGCATCTCATTTTGCCCCCCCTCTTCTTTTGCTCTCCACCTTTCCCAGCATCAAGGCTTTCTCAAGTGATTCCTCTCTTCTCATTTGATGTCCAAAGTAGTTTAGCTTCATCCTTACTATTTGACCTTCTAAGGAGCAGTCACGGTTGATTTCTTTTAGGATTGACTTATTTGTTCTCCTCGCTGTCCAGGGGACTCTCAAAACTCTCCTTCAACACCACATCTCAAAGGCATCTATTCCTCTGCGCTCAGCTTTCCTAATGATCCAGCTCTCACAACCACACATTGCCACCAGGAATACCATTGCTTTGACTATATGAATTTTTGTTTGCAAGGTGATGTCTCTCCTTTTCACTATGTTCCCCAGGTTTCTCATCGCTTGTCTCCCAAGCATCAGTTGCCTTTTTATTTCATGGCTACAATCTCCATCTGCGGTGATCTTTGATCTTCCCCATCTATTTTCCAGGGACTGATAGGGCCTATTGCCATTATCTTGGTTTTCTTGATGTTGAGTCTCAAAGCAGCTTTTGCACTCTCTTCTTTCAACCTAATCAGGAGCTTCTTTAGGTCTTCCTCACTGACACAGAGCTGTTAATTACATGGATTTTTGGCCTCATTTCTTAAACCAGTCATCCTGTCCAGTTTAAGAAATGAGGCCAAATATCTGCTATTCCCCAGTTTGGTTTCTCCCATTAAATTACTAGCCACTCACTACCTCTTCCCTCTTAACCCACTTCCTTCTGAGACATAGGATCAATAAGACCAGCAGCTCTGCTGAAATGTCATAAGGAACACAACATGCAAGATGCAAAAGCTTCAGGCCACTCCCAAAATTCTACAGCAGCGTTTCCCCAACCTTTGGTTTATGGACTTCAATTCCCAGAAGCCTAAGTCAATTCCCCAAGCCACTGATCAGCCAATGTACTGACTTAAGCTTCTGGGAATTGAAGTCCCCCTGTGGGGCGTGGGGCCCATGTTAGGAAACACTGATCTACAGGAATGTGAAGCATTTCAAGTACTAAGTGAGAAGTTGCTGGCCATACAAGAACCCAAGACAATGTTGGCAGATGAGGCCCTGTAACTTTGGCTTCTCCTACATGGCCAGGGGCTTCTGATATGACATCTCCAGGTTGAAGAGGAAAAACAATGCAACAGCTCTCACGCTACAGAGAATATGCAAGAAGAGGCTGATACTGATCATTTGAGTCTTGCTCAAGGTGAGATGGGGAGAGTGAGCTAATCTTTTGTTTATTCTGGTTCTCTGATCAGATGTAGGCAACTGCTGCTTGGTTTAGCAGCTTAGGTTTTGCAATATCTGTGCAGGATCCTAAGTAAGATTTCTTTAGCCACACAACTTTACTAATATTGTAGAACTTGATTTTGCAGGGGTGCAGCTCTGGTTCTGCAAAGTTCATTCTTACTGGGTTTGCACAGGTGGTGGTCTGCAGAACCATCTATTTCTCTCTCCCCCCCCCCCCCATGTTTCCTTATTCTTCAGTTTCTCACATCTACCTAGTCTAACTTTAGACCAGGTTTGGAAAACAGTTGGTGGGTTATGAATTTTTTTTTTGCTTGGGGCAGCGGGGAAACTACCTACTGCAGTAGCAACCTACTCCTACAAAACAAAACTTTTCTTGGTTGGGAGGGATGGTGAACTCCAGGCCTGAGAAATGGTTGAGAAATTTCTATTCCCTCTGGAAAAAAGTCTGATGTAAGCTATAAGACCCAGATATAAGGTGGAGAGTTCCACCAAGCTGTCTGCAGGCATCTCTAAAACCTTTCCTTTACTTCTTTCAACTGTTCCCAATGCAAGAGAAAAGTGATTAAGAGATGCCACTGCTGGAATAAAGCAAGAAGAAACTGGCATTGTAGGCCACAAGCTAGCAAGGAGACTTACCGAAAAGCAGCCAAGTACTCTGGATCCCCCATGGGCGGGTCGAGGCCACCTGTCCAAGCCACGTTGACGGTGAACCCCACACCAGCACCAGAGCCCACCTGGAAGAGAAGAACCATAGTTGTGTCCTTAGGCAGTGTGTTCCTCTTTGGAGCCAGCTATAAGGCCAGGCTTTGTGAGAAAGACCAAGGTGAGAGTGAAGCTTCCAACCAGATGCCACCAACGCTGCCACTTTCCACTGCAATTTAAGAAGCATCCAAGACCTTCTCTATAAAGGAGGGGTGAGGAACACATGGCCCACCCAACACTGTTGACTACAATTCCCTTCAGGTCCATCTAGCATAGCCAAGGGAGAGACCCTTTTTTATTCTTCAGTTCAAACACTACACAGAATTCAAGCCTGAAAATGGTTTCTGTGCTGTCTAAAGCAGCTGAGCTGATGGGAAAAGCTGTCATGGTCCCATCTTCGGACTCACACAAATCCGGTGAACAGGCTCTGGATTCCATTCCAAGCAGTTCAAATCTCTTTCTACCTCATCCTGACTCTGAACTGTCAAAATTGACAGCTACTGACTCAGCGACCGCCAATTCCTCATCTGACAGTTGTGATCCTTTGATGCTGCAGCGCTGCTCGAAACACTTGTGCAAGGAACTACATCTGTGTCACAAATCAGCAAGAGATTGTCTGCAAAGGCAATTACCAACTGCATGCCCTTAGCCGTGAGTGTTCCCTGCCTTTCTTAACCAGCGTGGGAAGGCCGTTCGAATTGTTGGTTCAACATCTGTGCTGATCGACTCTGATCAACTCCAATCCTTGACTACCTTACCTAGAAACTCTGATGGACCTCCCTGGACTCATTTCTGGATGACCTCACCTTTTGGACATCCCCTTTAGACCCATAAGTTGCTCTCTTGGTAAACGAACCCTGCCTTTCTTGACTACGCTTCTTGGACTCTCTTTGAAAGACTTTTGTGGGACTTTGCCTTCCTCTCTGTCCACCGCCATGAAGCGTCTTTCCCTCCCGTTGGGGTGGGCACGCACAAATACATGCTCTTCAAATGATGTCTGCTAGCACAATAGGACCAATGAGCAAGGTAACATTCCTGGAGGTACCTCAAAAAAGGCTGGCACATCATCAAAATGGGAGAGGTCTCAGACTGTTCACAATCACAGAGAAACAACAGCACAAACCCTTTAACTTGTGGATGTGCGTTTAGGTAATTTTTTTATGGCTTACATGACACACACCCAAATGTTGACATTTTTTGCATGCTTCAAAACACAATGAAAAACCCACAATTTTAGGGACTGACAAACGGAGTAGACCTTCACTGCTCCCCCCCCCCCCATCATTTAGAACAGTGTTTCCCAACCTTTGGTCTTGGATTTCAATTCTCTGAAGCCGAAGTCAAATCCCCAAAACACTGATCAGACAATGTACTAACTTAGGTTTCTGGGAACTGAAGTGCCCCTGTAGGGCCTGGTTGGGAACCACTGATTTAGAAATGGGTCTCAGAGTCATCTTTGAGAAAAACCTTGCCACAAGGTTCAAGCAACGACATCTCTGAGGGCTCTCATTTCCTCTTTGATTTCTGTCTCCACGTAAAATTTGAATTTTGGACTACATAAAATTTGGTTTTCAAAACCACATGAAGTGATAGTGAAGCTAATAGACTGGACCCAATGATGAGACGACACAGTTCAAGACCAGAATTGAATCTCAAGTGAGTGAGATGATAAAGAGCAAGACTGTCTTTTGCCCTTAGGATGTCATAGGTCAACTTGTCCCCACAAAGGGGGGGATCCTCTCCTTGGGAGGAAAATAAAACTTCTACACATACAGAGATTGGATCACAAGGTGACAAAACTTTCTTCAGTTGAGTTTAGTCTCATTCCCATCATATCCTGGACTTACAGTCTCATTAGGTTATTTTGGCACACAGTGGGCCACTGTGATACTCCAATGATGAGTCTGGAAAATTTACTTTTGATGAATTTATCAGCCTCCCAAAAATAGTTTTTAAGCGGTGGTGAAGCAGTTTGTGGGTTAGGCCAAGAGGGGGCTCGCAGGATTTGATCCACACACACAAGACCCCAAGTAAATCCAACCTGGGAGACCTTGGGCTAGTCACTTCAACTTGTTACACCTCACAGAGTTGTTGTGAGGTTAAAAGATGGAACAGATACACTGTGCTATGTTTGCTGGATACACAAACATGTATACTTGCATCATTTTAAAAAATTCAAATTCAGATGGGCCATTTCCTTTTGTGGCTCACGTTCAAAGGTTTGCCACACAACAATTTTCAGAGACAAAACAGCACTTTCCAAACTAATCAAGAAAAAGCCTCTAAGGCACCCTCTAAGGCCCCATGCCCCACAGGGGGACTTCAATTCCCAGAAGCCTGAGTCAGGATATTGGCTGACCAGTGCTTTGGGGAATTGACTTAGGCTTCTGTCCAAAGGTTGGGAAACACTGCTCTAAGACAACGCTGACATTTGTTTGCTTTCAAAATGAACCAGTATATTTTTCAAAACTGTTACTCAAGGGAGTGCACAGGAGAAGTAGTTCTGTCATACAACACAAAAACAAAAACTAAAGTAATGGCAATCACAACGGCAAACAACAGTGGGGCATCTAGGAAACTAATGCAATAGCTAATCATAATTAGATCCCTGGCTGTAGGGAGTATGGAGGGCTTCTTCTACCAGCAAAAATCCAGTTTAGATGGCAGAAAATGCCGTGTAGAATCTTCTCCCACTGCCTGTTCTCAAGAGACCTGCCAGCAGAACTGCTGTGGAGGTTCAGCTCTGCCAGCAGAAGAGGAGGTTCAGAGGATGTACATCAGACAAGGAGAGAAAAACAGAGGCAGATGAGTGTTTGAATGGGTGAAGAACTGAGTTCCAATGCCGTGACACAGACATTATACCCTCAGAAAGTTAGGCCAAGTGGAGAGGAATCCAAAGAAATTTCTGATATCTCTAGTGGGGGAAAGGTTTGGATTCAGCATTGCTCTCCCTGGATCTCAGCTATCTTGGGTAGTTAGGATTCTGCTGTAAAAACAGAACATTTTTACATGATGCTTAAGACATTAATATGGTTTGGTGGATCTTTGAAACAGGATGTAGTAGTGCCAACTTGGAGAACGTACTTCTTGGCTCTATCATTTCTCCAAAGGATGAAGCCAGTAAGAAAGAATTTATCAAAGATCTTTAGAGTTAGAAAAGGCCAAGATTGCAAGCTGTTAGGATATATGAGTAGGTTTGCAACGAGAGCAAACCAATGACTGTATTTTTAAGACTGTGCAGCTACCACAGCCAGGTGCAAGCATTGAGTGTTTGTGTCTAGCATAAATTGAGGCAACAGTCTTTGCCAGCCAGCCAGCCTGTTGTTCTCTGACTGCTTTGTTGCTGTGCTCACGTCCATCAGACCTTCGTCGTTCTTGAGGATTGTCTGGTATGTCTACTTGCCGTTTATTGCAAGATATTGGAACACATACCTCAGCCACATTGTGGTGACCTAACCAAGGACTGTTTTGGAACCGAGCTACTCCGTAGCTAGAATGAACTGGTGAATATCTTCGAAGCCGACCTTGAAGCAACAGATAAAGGTTTGGACTGCTTGCATTGCTTTATCGAAGATAAGAGCTTAATTAGCTCACATAGACTATAAGGACTTGCTGCACCACTTGGTCTGACTTCAAGACAAGAGTTAACTTGCACTTTGTGCACAACCTTTGTAAATAGTGTAAATACATATTTCCTGCAACCCAAGCCGGAGTTTGTTTTTGTCTCCTGTATCTCAACAAACACTCTCAAACCTCAGGGTATGGCAAAAGCCAGCCACCTTCCTGCACTCTGCTATATTTTACCATTTCACAAGCATCATAGTACTTAAATGCCAGCAGCCTATATTCACACAGAAATGATCCAGAAAGCAACAGAAAATTATGAATTTCACAATGGCTATCATTGTGAAACATACGTGAAAGCAGCTCCAGTGAAGAGACACTGTGTTGCTTTCAGGGTTGTGTGTATGCGGGTTGACCTCCTGGATTCGCATGCTGCAATTCCAAAGGAACTGGCAAATCTGAATCGTGTCCCAGCATCCAACGTTTTTATTAGTGAACGCAGAGGGCAAACAAGGCACGTGACACAAACAGAGAGTGTTTCTTGTTTGCTGTTACATAGGATGACAGTGCGTTATAGTGGAAAATCCCTAGGAGTCTTCTGAGTTGCATGCCTCAAATCTAGACCTATAGAGTCATGGCTGTGGAAGGAACCTCCATTATCTCTGGGAAGCCAGCATTTGTACACACTATATCTATATCATCATCACTGCCACCGCCACCTATTGATTGACTGGGAAGCTGTTAGACCCAGTCTCCCAAAAATAATAATACAGTAATACCTCGGATAACGTCTACCTTGGATAACGCTAAAATCGCATAACGTTAAGTAATCTGGGGAGGAGAATTGGATCGAATAACATTAAGGTCCTATGGGATGGATCGGATAACAACCGCTAAAGCCTGTGCGGTTACAGTGTATCTCTATGGAGCTTTAACGTTATCCGATCCATCCCATAGGATTTTAACATGCATCGGATAACACTAAAAATGGGATAACACTAAGACTTGTGAAACCAAGTCTTAGCGTTATCTGAGGTATTACTGTACTGTACAAACAAAGACATGGTTTTTACACTCTGTAAGATTCAGCGCTGGGACTGCAGCTTAGTGATTAAGAAGTTGAACTTGATGACTGGAAGGTTGGCAGGTCAGCAGTTCGAGACTCGAATGCTGCACGACAGAGTGAGCTTCCATCTCTGTCCCAGCTCCTGCCAACCTAGCAGTTCAAAAGCAAGAAATTGCAAGTAGATAAATAGGTACCACTTCAGTGGGAAGGTAACAGTGTTCTGTGCACTCCAGTGTCTAGTTATGCCTGTCACATGACCATGGAACATCTGCAGATGCATACAGCGCTAGCTCTTTGGCTATAAATGCAGATGAGCACCGGACCCTAGAGTTAGATGCGACTGGCTTTCGAGCAAGGGAGACCTTTACCTGAGATGTAGCACCAAATGAGATGGGGTCAGATCAGTACCAAATCAGATGGTCCTGGACGGGAGTGGAATTTTGCACGAGAGGCCAGGATCATGGCAGCAAGTGAGGAGGAAAGGAAAGAAGAAATGGGGTGGGGCGGGAGATGGAGATGATATTTGAAGTGCTTCCAGATCATGTAATATATGCTAGCTGGGTGACAGGGAGAGAGCAATTGGGTGAGAGAGCCACACCAGATTCCCTGAGAAATCTGCCCTAGCCTTGCATTTTGACAGAGCTGCAACATCAAAATAGACAGTGGGGAAACAGCTCATAAAAGGGTGGTTGGAAGAGAGGAAGGGGCGGGAAGGGGGAAGCCTGGAGTGATAGGATGCAGTCTCGCAGGGATCCGAACAAAGCACCATAAACAATCCCTCTGCTCCTTTGATATGTCCTGCTCAGAGGGAAAGATGAGAACCAGATGGGGGCCTGCTCTGGCCCTGGCCACTCTCAGCGCTAAGTCCCTTTGAAAGCTGGTTATAAAACATGATGGATATGAAATGCCAGAGACTTCAGCCTAGGCTCCCTGGCTGCCAGTGAGAAGGAACACCACCATCTCCTGCTCAAGTTGGGAGATCTCCAACTTTGGCTTAATCAGCCTCTCTCCTAAGTGCTTTCACTGAAGTGATTCAGAGATGGCCTTTTGTGTGTGACCAACGAGGTGGTTCGCTGAGATGTGATGTGAATGTTGTAGAAGCTCACCAGCTTAAGACTCTTTCCAAGTTCCAAGAGCTCTTTTGCGAGTGTACTATAGCGGGGCGGAAGTTGGGGAGGTCATTTTGTTTTAGTCTACAACTCCCGAATCCCACCAGCAAGCATCTCCAGGGGTTACACTGGATGGGCGGTCCCACCACCTCCGCCACCAACATTTGTGAACTTTCCAACACTGGTAGGTTGAAAGGAACATGTCGTAGAGGAACACTGTAGTCATTCATGGGTTAAAGCTGGTGTTGCCACTTACAACATGTCCCTACGCCAGCTTTTTTTTAACATTAAGGAAGGGAGAGCTGTCAGTTTTGTATTTAAGAACAGTCTGGAGCCCAGGGAGGATGTACGTTAGTAAAGAGCCGGCTGGGAGTTGGTCACTGTCAGTGAGGAACCTCAAGGTTGGAGAGCTAAAGAGCAAGATGGTGGACATAAAATGCTGGATACCTGCAAAAGATTGTGCACGTGCTTCTTCCCTTATTCCCTGAGGTCTGATCCTGTCCCCGCTCATGGTCCCAACATAGTCCCCTCCAAGCTCCTCCCAATGGCCAGCATTGGTAGTTGTACACTGTTTAAAGATGTCCCTCCTGCTTTAGCTCTAAAATCTGGAAGATCTGCCCTAAACCTAGGTTAGTGGCAGTCACAGGTGTCAGCTAAATGCCTCGCCCCACCTGGCTTTAAACTGTGGTTCTGAGCACCACTGAAAATTGACCTGTGACTTTTTTCTGACACTGAAAAGATGTCAGTAAAAGGGTGAAAGAGGCTTCCTACCTTTCAGATGGAGGTACTTGGAGGAAGGGCAATTGGAAAGGGAATGGAAGACTGATGGTCTTCTGGATATCATCCAAGTCCTCCTCCCCAACATGCTATCCCATTGGCTATGGTCGCTAAAGCTAGTGGGAACTGCAATTTGGAGGCTGACACATCTCCTACCCATCCCTGTGATGAAAACATGGGGGCTTTAGTAGATCATGTCATTAATGGATAGGAGGTTCTTGGGTTCTCTAACCCTTAAAAGTCCTCCTGTGCCTTGAAAAGCAGCATTCTCCTCATTTTGGTTTCTACCTTGATGCCAGCCTTGTGACTCAAAAATCCCAGGAAGAAAAATCTATTCAGCTGTTACGAAAGTGTGTGCACTCCAGACCAGATTAAGTGGACTGTGCTAGGCTGCCCCAGTGGCGTAGCGTGGGGGGGGCGGGGGGGGGGCGGATGCCCCGGGCAGCGGCTTTCAGGGGGCGGCAAAATGTCCTCACCACTTTGGCCTCCTCCCTCTGCCTGGGCTTAGGAAGGAAGCAGGACTTCCCAGGCGGAGGGCGGCCCTTTTGCTGGTGAGCGCTGCTCGCCTCCGTCCCATTGGCTTGGGTACTCATTTAACCGGCCTCGGTCGCCAGCAACCGAGGCCGGTTAAAGGAGTACCCTAGCCAATGGGACGGAGGCGAGCAGCGCTCGCCAGCAAAAGGCTCGCCCTCCACACACCTGGGAAGTCCTGCACGCGCGCGCTGCCCACCTCCTCCCCCCCACCCCTAGCCACCCAGCCAGCTTGCCGTCAGAATGGGCGCTCGTCGGGGGGGTGGCGCCGTAGCGGGGAGCCCCTGGCTGCTGGCTGGGTGGCTGGGCGGGAGGAGGTGGGCAGCGCGCGCGTGCAGGACTTCCCAGGTGTGTGGAGGGCGAGCCTTTTGCTGGCGAGCGCTGCTCGCCTCTGTCCCATTGGCTAGGGTACTCCTTTAACCGGCCTCGGTTGCTGGCGACCGAGGCCGGTTAAAGGAGTACCCAAGCCAATGGGACGGCCACGGAGGCGAGCAGCGATCACCAGCAAAAGGCTCGCCCTCCACCTGGGAAGTCCTGCACGCGCGCGCTGCCCACCTCCTCCCCCCCAGCCACCCAGCCAGCAGCCAGGGGCTCCCCGCTATGGCGCCACCCCCCCCCCGACGAGCGCCCAGTCTGACGGCAAGCTGGCTGGGTGGGTGGGTCGGCACCCCCCCCTGCCAGCCCGCCGCCAGAAGTTCGAAAAAGGTAAAGATCGCGGCTCGACTGCGGGGGTTAGCTGGGATCCCGAGGGTTTTCCCCATCGTCGCCTAACCCCCGCAGAGCTGCCCACGCGCACGCCCGAGGATTCGAAAGGGTATTCCTACCCTTTTGAATCCTCGGGCGTGCACGCGGACGGCTCTGCGGGGATTAGGCGAGGATGGGGGGAACCCTCGGGATCCCAGCTAACCCCCGCAGTCGAGCCGCGATCTTTACCTTTTTCGAACTTCTGGCGGCGGGCTGGCAGGGGGGGGTGCCCACTATTCAGCAGGGGAGGGAGCGCCTTCTGCCTGGGGGGGGGGGGCGAGCGGTGGGGGGGGGGGGCAGCGAGCGGGGGGGGGGGGGGGCGGGCGGCGATTTTCTTCTTCGCCCCAGGCGGCTCAACGCTGCGCGACGCCACTGGGCTGCCCTCTGCACTGTCACTTTAAGCATGTCTAACTCTGCAAGATGTAGATTCTCGCTCGCATGGAAAGCCAACACCAGAAGCAGGCATCCTCCAAAGATCCAGGGGCTGCCTAGACTGAATCTCCATTTCTTCAGTAAATGGCGGGTTTTCACTGACAAGCTACACCCTGCCCTCATGTGGACAAAACAGTCAAATAAAATAATAATTCAGATGTGTGCATTTGGTCTTTAGGCTGTTGAAGGACGGCAGAGACATTGCAAAGTTGCCCCTTCCAACCCGTAGAGGGAACAAAGGGACTTTTCTGGACATTTTCACCAACTGTTAATTGGGGGCAAGGATAGGGGTACTGGGAAGGCACACTTGGGCAGTTGAGAGTGGCTGACCTCTGGCTTCTCACTACTAATTAAATTCAAGTCCCAATTTGGATTTTCTGTGCCTACCAGTCTGGTGGGTTGGGACATGCCTGATAATCTGCATGGGAACATCTTGCTCACCAACAAGAAGCCACTTTTAATTATGCTGCTTACCTTCTTTAGGCATCCTATGTAATAGGATTTTGTAGTATGAACTGGTGACACCCCACCCCTGCAGAAGACATACTTCTGAATGCCCTCTACTCAGTTCTTGCACATGCAAGGCCATGGCTTCCTTTATTGAGTCAATGAGGCATTTGGAATTAAGCCATTTTGAGATAAAATCTATTAATTCTCGTGGTCATCTGAGTCAGATTTTTTTTTTAACAAACGTAAACAAGTAGCTCTTGTTGCTTAGCTACTCACTCCTGCAAGAGGGCGTCTGTTTCAGGCAGGGGTAGGATAATTCCACAAGTTGGATATCTGGCTGTATGGAGATCTGATTCCTTTTTGGGAGAAGAACCAGCCTATGTGCCCCCGGGGCAAACTGCACAGTCACTGAAGTACCTCCAAGAAGAAGGGAAGGGGAAACTATTTCTGACTGTATATAACAAAATCTTGGGTAAGGTCCCCGTTAAGTTGAACTCAATTTAATGGCCTGTAATTATTATTATTAGTAAACTTCTGTGGTGGGAATTGCCTGGTTTCTTCCAAACTTACTGAAGGGACCGTATTGCCATGCTGTCAAATTATGCTGCTGTGAAATAAGGCAAACCTGTGCCATTTTCTGGAAGCACCATTCTTCAAAGGATGACATGAACTCATGGATTGCCTTGCTTGAAAGGGAAATCTCTCTCTCTCTCTCTCTGTTGTGTTTCACAATGTGGCAAAAATTCATTGTCAGAGGAGTTGCACGTACCCTGCAGGTTGCCCACCCTTAATTTAAGGGAGAAAAGGAGGCTCATTCAAAGGATGCTCACCTCACCAGCTGCTCCACTGCCAGGGAAGAAGCTGCCATTGTCATGGCGATGCAGAGAGAGATAGAGGACATTTGGGTCCCGGTAGAACACTTGCTGTGTTCCATTGCCATGGTGAACATCCTGAGGAAGAAGAGAGAGTGTGTGAATCTCTATGCTGTCAGTATCCCATCTTCAGTGTTTCTGCTCAGAGTGTCTACTTTTGCAGGGAATAGGAGGAAAAACTGCACAGGGGAAGAAGGAAACCTTTGTAGGGAGAGAAGGACTTACCCAGTCTACAATCAGGATCTTGCCGATTTTCCCTTTCTGCTGGAGCTGCCTTGCTGCAATTGCCACTGAGTTGAAGAAGCAGAAACCCCTGCCCAGCAAGGAGGAGAGACAGAGGCAGGTCAGTATGAATAAAAGGCACTTGCCTCCAACAGATCATATTTTAATTCTATGTATACATTTTTATGCCAACCTAGCAGTTCAAAAACAAGATCTTGTAAGTAGACAAATAGGTACTGCTTTGGTGGGAAAGGTAACAGAGTTTCATGTGCTTTGGCATCTAGCTGTGCCTGCCGCATGACCAGGGAAATGTTCTGCAGATACAGACAGTGCTCGCTGACTCTTTGGCTGTAAACGGAGTTGACAAGGCTGTAAACGGAGTTGACAAGGTTTAAACAAGGTAGATTTTTACCTTTACCTATATATTTTTGTCTTACACTTCCTCCGATGAGCTCAAAAAGATTCACGTGCCTCTCTTCTTTCTGACTTTTACATTCACAACAAGCTTGTAAGGTAGGCTGAAAGACACCAACCAGCCTGAGGGTCACCCAGCGGCCTTCAGAGCTCAGTGCAAACTGGAACCCGGATATCTCTCAAATTCAGACACTCTTACTACTAAACCACATCACCATTCAAGCCCTCCTATGGCATTAAAATGCCTCTGTGGAGAAGATTGCTTTCTCCCTGTCACTTTCTCGCACAAAGATCAGCCTTTTAAAAAGGCTATTTCCCTTGCAACCCATGATTTGAAAGTGGCTAGAATTATAAACACTTCATGGTCTGAGTAGCAACAATCCATTACTATTTTTATATCCTTCCTCCCCACTGCCAACAACAAAGGATGAAAATCCCACCAAGTACACGTGACTCGTTGCATAAGAAAAATAGCTTGCCCTTTACAAAAAACTAAAGGTGCCAGCGCCACAGATGTGTTCCGTGTTTCAGAACAAAGTCACAGCGTCACCTTTGATGTCTTATTCCCAAACTTTCAAGCTTCGTAAGAACCCATTTCCCACTTCCTACAGGAGCGGAGATCTTGGACCAGGAAAATCTGCTCTGCTATTCCACTTTTCTAGCTCAGCTGGGGGCTGCTCCAGAAACGGAGGAACTGCTTTTTCCTAAACTCTTGCCAACTGTTGAGCTCAAGTCTCTCCTGGAAGCACTTTGAATTTGGCCCAGCTTTTGTGGAGTCTTAGGGACATCAGCTGGTTTTCCGCACCTCCCTTGTAACTTAACAACAGCAACATCAGGTGGCAATTTCAATGTGCAACTGAGCAATGCCAGAAAACAAAGCTATGAGCGAGAGATCAAATGCAAAACAAAGCTTTCGCATCGCCCCAGTGCAAGACTTTTAACTGGAGCCGCTACCCATGTTTAAGCTGAAAGCCAACAGATTTAACTCAGTGGAGTAAGGCACATCCATACCTGAACTAGTGCCAAGGTTTTACATAGAACTGAACAAATAAATCACCAGCCTGTGTACCAATAACAGGCTCAGTCCTCAAGCAGGGATTGTCATGGGAAAAAATTGCAGGCTTTTAGGTTTAGTGTGTTGTTCACTGAAGGGAGGGGTGATTGCAGTGCCTTCTGGGCTTGTTGCTGTGCAGTCTTCGTCTTCTAGACAAAACAACTAGGCCTTGTGCTTTAGAGGAATGTTAAACTTAAAATTAGTGATGTATGATTGGCTGGAGTCTTGCTCATGGGAGGTCAGAGATGAGAGATGGACAAGGGCATATAATGAAGAGGAAAATCACTCTCTTTTTCATGGACGATGGGAGCCACACAGCATGAGGGAATGTGAGTAAACCTTAGCAGAAATGCAGTACGCAGATTTGACCAGGGCAGAGCCTGAAGTGAGCTAGTTATTATTTTAAGGTGTGAAATGACTAGATTGCAAGGTCTTGATCCTATGCCATAATCAGAGAAAAATATACTAAAGTATTTAAAATATAGATCTTTTGTGTCTGTTCATTTGGGTCGAGAACTGTGCTGAACCCACACGCCTACGCCTAAAGCTACCACTGAAGTAATCGTAAAGGAGTCCTACACAAACACACACGTTAACCCACATGCCAGGCAGAGTACACGGGGAGCGATGCCCCACTCAAAGAAGGTACAGGCTGCTGTTGGTTAAACAGGCAAGACGGTGTGGTGTGTAAGAAATTGGGAGGATTCGGCCCTTCCAAGAAGAGGGGGGTCAAGCCTGCATTCATTACAGGGATCTCCATGCAGATAAAAACTGCAAGATCCCATCCCCAAAAAGGGAGGCACAAGCAAGTCCCAAGATTTAGGTAAAAGCTGCCCTTGCTTGAAAGCCAGTGATGTCTGACTCTAGGGGACAATGCTCATCTCCATTTACAACTAAAGAGCTGTTACTTTTGCAGATGTTTCCATGGTCATGTGGCAGGCAATACTAGACATGGCATGCTGTTACCTTTCCCACCAAAGTGGTACATATTTATCAACTTGCAATTTCTTACTTTCAAACTGCTAGGTGGATAGGAGCTGGGACAGATGGAGGGCCACTTTGTTGTGCAGTGTTTAGGTGTTGAACTGCTGCCCTGCCAACCTTCTGGTTGTCAAGCTCTTAACCAACAAGCTGTTTGAGAGGCACAAATGTCCTAAACAGAAACAAAACTAGCAGTGGACAGGGGGTGGAAAAGAAAGGTTGGGGGTAGAGAAGGGTTTACTCTGAGCAGGAAGAAGAACACAAGGAATGAAGCTGTCCTTACATAGCTGTCGAAGGGTCTGCATGGTGTCCAGGGGGTCGCACAACTGCAAAACCATTCTGCAAGGCAAATAATACATATTTGTGCACATGATATGTATATGGTCTGTTTTGTTAATTACTCTACTAAACACATGCATACACTCCACAACCCCACATCTAACTTCAAATTGTGCATACTTATATGCATTAAATATTGGCATGGACGGCGTGACGGACATTTTGATGTCCTTGTTGCTGCTAGGGCAGGGAATCTGATCTAAGTCTGGGACTTTGGCTGAATCTCAAACCAGACCAGGCTGATCCGGACTGATACAAATCAAGCCCAAGGTACACTGGTTCGGCCCAGAGCAGTTCTGAATTATACCATGTCCTTTGGCAGTTTGTTCACTGAAAGAAAGCTAGAGGGTTACAAAACAACACTGTGTAAGAAACCTATGAGTGGTGCGTGATGGAGAAGGGAGCCGGACTTCCTGCCTTACAGATCTTGTTTACAACCTCAAACAACGCACTCAGCCATGTTTTCAAATCACAGCCTTTACAGCACAAGGTTTCTATGAGGTCGCTAACCTTACATATCCAAGTCTGCCAATTCACTTTATTTATTTAGTTGCTTTCCTTTCCTTGTTAATACCAGATAATTGAAAACACTAGTGTTTTGTTTATTGCATACCGTCTTGAGTAGCCTGAATATTGGTCTTTCTATAGGCTAACTTTTGTTTAAATAATCTAAACAGTTTAGTCTACTCTTCTTTCTGCTGTTCTTGTTGATTTGTCTTTTAAACAGTAATAGTAATTGCTAGTTGGTGACAACGATTTCCCTAAACCTCCTTCCCTCAGCTATATGGGATGGACAAAAATATCTCTGGTCCCAACCCTTTAAAGACTTTTATTGGGACCTGATGCTTACTTTAAGTTTGTGTTTCTGCTTTGCTCACTGCATCAGTAGAACTCAGCCTTCAGTCATCTTTTCCTAATTTCCTTACCAGTCCAGGTCCCTCTTTGCTTCCTTAAGGGTATCTTATGTAAGTGAGTCTGTATGTTCTCAGTAACATTTGCTGGGTGTTTTTATTAGGTGGTAGCGTTTCTCTCATCTCCTAAAATCCTCCTAGTGCTACAATTTGGCCCTAGTGTGTGTGTGTGTGTTTTCCTTTTATTTGGATTCTCATCTGTGTGTTTCTATTGACTCTCCTGAATAAGTCTTAGCACGCATATGTCACAGATACTATCACAGTTAAAAAAAGGCAACCCACATTGTAACAAGATGTGCTGCAAGATATGGATAGGACAAAAAAAAAACAGCAAAAAACTTGGAGCTAATGGTAGCACATTAGTCAACAATCAGTAACTAACTTAGAAAGGTCTGCAAGACCCTTAACGTTCGGCAAACCTCCAAAACATTATGGCCATTGTTAAGGGATATTCTAAAAGAGGCTAGCGACCACTCATGCTTCATATTTATTTGTCTGGCATTTGGCAGGAGGTATAATCCTCTCTAAGGAGTCTACTCTGTCTCCAAATTTCATGCACATCTCCAAGAAAAACATGTCAATTTCCCAACGTACATCAGTGTGACAACTGGAAATGGATCAAGTCTAAATCCATCAGAACTGAATCAGGCCTGAATCTGTTATCTCTGAACTAGGTTTCCAGACAGAATCCTGAGTCTTGGCTTAGTTGTACACAAGACTTGTTCTCCTTATGAATATATAACATGCATTAAGTAGAACAACCGTCTTATGGAAATTTGAAAATCTGGTACCTGATTATAAAGTTAGATACTGTATGTGCTTTTTGGGGGTGGTGGTGTGAGGACTGCACTTGATTTGAATCATGTCTCAATATATAGAGTTGCAAATAGAGCAATTCAGTATATGTCTGTTCTTTCTTTTTCCCCTTGATCATATTTCATGTGGCTACTGGCTTATTGTACTTATTGTGTATTGTCCGCACAAGACAGCCCAGAAATGGAAACTCTCCTGCTTACAATTCATAGGATAGTGATACCTACCAATTTAGGTAATAATAATTTCGTGTCAGAAATTATTCTGGGTGGAAAGGATTTTTGCAGAAGAAACTCCGCTCAGGGGATGCCCGAATGAGGCTCCTTTCATGTCCCCAAGAGCTGGGACAGAGACAGGTGCTCAATCCATCATGCAGTACCCGGGTCTCGAACTGCTAACTTGCTGGCCTTCCTATTAACAAGGCGAGCTTCTTAACCACTGAGCTACCGCATCCCCACCAATTGAGGTGATCAACTCCCAAATCCACAAGGTAAGATTTGGCCCATCAAAAAGCATACCAAAATATTTATGTTAGTCCAAGCAACATAGGGCCTCCTGTAGTTTTTTTAAAACTGCATATCTGCTACTGTGAGAAAAGGGGGGGCATGGGAGACCCATATGCTTCTCAATCTAGCTTAAAAGACATCAAAAATCTCTTTGGGAGCTTTTACTACAACGACTAACATGGCTGTTCCTTTAAATTAAAGTCTGAGGCTTAAGCATGTGTTTAGATCAGTTGTAGGAGGTACATCAGGCTTGTTTAATTTGAAATAACGTGGAGACCATCTTTGTACAGCCTAGAGCAGAATTACACAGGTCCTTCAAATCCATTGCAAAGGCATCTGAGGGAACAATGTACTACTTTGGGGGTGTCAAGAGCCTCAGGACATACCGGGAGGTTCTGGGGTCCTTACAGGACATACGCAGCCTGAAAGCTAGCCTTCATCCAACCCTGGCTGAATCCAAAAAGATCTGTCCTCTCTTCATCTCCCCCCCCCCCCCAATCACATTAATGGGCAAATGAATCAGAAGCCATCACTATTCAAAACTGGTTAACTACCCAACACTGTGAAGTCCTCACACTGCTCACAAGTTCTTGATTGAATGAGATCACTGTGTGAAGCCAATATATATATCTATCTAAAAATGCCACCACAACAGGAGATGAAATGGGAAATTACTAGTGAAGAAGCTTGAAAAATGTGACCTTCACATCTCTTTTTTAGTCCCAAAGTATTGACCATGAAAAGAGATTTAAGCCTAGAAGCTGAAACTGCTGCCTTGTCTTTACGTCTCCTTTTAGAGTCAGAAAAATGAAACACTTCTTCCAACCCTGTCCTCCTCTCTGTTCTATATTTGTCCACTTTTCTTCATTTGACCAGTATGGACAAGCTTTTAAACCCACTGGTGGCTAAGATGATGGCATACTGAACTGCTGCAAACTCATCATAGCCTTCCACCAAACTGGTAATTGCTTTGATGTATTGGAGTACGACACTCACATCATCCTGAGAGTGTGGCTTTTTGAGATAGTAGCAAATTTAGTGTGAAACTCTGGAAGGAGTTAGGTTAAGGGAACACTGATCTGACACTTCGAAATAAACCTGGAATCTGAGAAATGTATGCAAAACACAGCCGATGGATGGGAACGGACAACATTTGCACCATGGATTTTGATGAGGACAGCTAGAACGTCTCAAAACTGCGTTTGTATTTTGTTACAGTCAGAACCCACACAGTTGAAGATGAGGTGGATTGTTTGCATAGACTCCCAGTGAATGATCAAGGTCTGTTAAAAATTTAAAGCAAGGCTTTCCCCCAAAATCCTATCTTCTGCTGAAGTTAAAGTGTCAAATGTTGGACATGGGCCTTCTTTTTCGTGGTGGCCCCAAAGCAGTGACATAGGTTTCAGGGTCAATGGGGCCACTGATTACAAAGTCTTGTGGATTCAAGGAAATGATGGCTCCTCAAAAGTTCATTTTCAAAGCTCTGTTTTGGTGGTGTGATTTATGGGAAAAGGAAGTGCCCAATTTACTCCATGACACATGGGAGCTGAACTGGCTGGTTGGGAGTATGTTTCTGCCACCCACTTCATCCTGCCTTGAGATATTTCAGAAATCTAAAGGGTTTTTGTGTGGCTGTGCCTATTCTGCACAAAGCTTCTTCCTATTCTGCTGCGGAACCGAACCTGCACCCAACCCCTCAATTTAAATTAAATAATTATCAATTACCTTGAGCTGCCTGCTGGCCACTTTGAAGGCCAGTTCAGTGACACTTCCGGCTGCCCAGCGTGCAGCATTGCTTGAGTGCAGCTCATTCCAAATGGTGTCACTATCCACCTGGACAGAGAAAGGAGACAATCCAGCTGTTATTTTGTCCTGCATCGCATAGAGACAACCCACCCCACCCCCGGTTACACTTCTACACTATCAGCACATCATCATAGGTTTAGTAGTAGTTGTAACATCATTAATCTTCAATATGAATTTCATTACTCCCATAGTTCTGAGCAGAAAGACTCCTCTTAAAATATATTTTAACTACCCTCACGGTAACTTCTGTTTCTTGCTGTACTATATTGGTTTTGAATGGTAATAAAGACTGATTTGATTGGACATTACTATACACACCGGGAACATCCCAAATACCCACTGGCAGTCTAGGGGTACCCATGGACATCGCCGAAGAAATGCAATGGAAGGCTGCAGAGCTGGAGGGAGTCACCAGCCAGAGCTGCATTTTTCAACCAAGGAGAGTCAAAGTCAAATCTGAGCCTCTACTAGAGTTCATGGAGCACCTTTGGGCATCTTCAACATTCCACCCCCAGATTTGTAAAATGGGCTTACGTACACATCCACCCTACAGAGTCATTAATTTGCAACAGGCGCTTATTGGTGACTAGCAATGGTCCTCGAAAGGAGCACTGTCCCTTTTCTGTCATGATTTCATGGAGGATCCAGCCTTTATTTAAAGATGCGCCAAGGTCATGTTCTGAGAATACTCATGTTGCCCAATTTATTTCCCTCTCAGCCATATATGGGCTGGATTTTTTTAAAAAAGTAGGTGACAGGAGGATCTCATTCTTGTTACCGTCTTGAAACAATCTGACACACACACCGTGCAAAAAACCGAACAACATCTTTGTTTGATCAGGATCACGTCATTGGCAAAGTAAAAGCCGGAAAACCTCTTGTGATTAACTCCATGTGTGAGCACAGCCGTCCCACCCCCACCCACCCCTTCTGCCTTACCGCTCCAGGTGCAGGCTCGTTCTTTCTCTCCGGGTGCAGGGGAGCAGGGCAAGGAGAGGCACGAAGGCCGATCAGTAAGGAGAGAGGAAAGAAGAACGGAGGAAGGGTTGGAGAGCAAGAGAGGAGTTGAGAGAAGGAGAACAGGGAAGGACTGGGAGGCAGCATCCTGGAAAAAAAGAGAGAGAAGAAAAGAGAAAGGAAGGCAAGAAGAGAGTGAGCGGAAGTGAATATGGCCAAGAGCCCAGAGGGGAAGTGTGTGTGGGGGACAGGAGATAGAGAGAAGGAGGGACTGAGGACAACGACCTTTCCCCAATCTAACCCTATTCCCACCTTGAAGGCAACATGCCTCCAAAGTCCACCCTGGCAAGGCTGTGCTTGAACTCTGCAGAGGGACAGGGAGCCACAGTAATAGCGAGTGGCAGGTAGGGTGGCTCTTGGCAAGGTAGTCAGGCAGAGCTTTGGGCCCAAATGAAATGAAATGAAATTTGTAACACAAAACTAGACCCAACAGTCTGGTCTAAATGCTAGGAAAGAACCTAAGTTAGAAACCAGGTTCTTAACTTCTGTGCCTAATACAAACCACTCTGTTAGGTGAGTTCTACAACAGCCTTGTGAAGACCACATACAAATGTAGCATTCTACTAAGAGGCCAGAGAGTAGCCATTGAAAGGGGGTGAGTGGGAGAGGGAAAGGAAGACTGTCCACTTCAAAAATCCTTCCTAGATTCCCATAGCTGAGATGGAATAATAGATACTGAAAACAGGGATGGGGGAGGATTGCTTTGCCCACATTCCCCACATATTTACTTCCAGCTTGTTTTAATACAACTATAATGGCTATCTCTATTATACTTAGGCCACCCTAAAGCAAAACTACTGGTTATAGTTTTGATGACAACTTAACCTCAGAGACAGACCTTTAAGGTTGGACAACAGGGTGCATGGCCAGCAGAAGGCTTTGGTTGGGGTGTGGAAAATAGTTTCCTTCTGCTTCAAAACCATATTGGGATGAGCTAGATGTTTGTGGATATTTAAAAACCTATGGCCCAAATCCTGTTGAATAAATTGTGCCTGTGTAAGATTGATGATACCACAGTATATGGAAGATCACCAGTAATTAAATAGGATGTGCGTAAGCTAGGCCTAGGGTCACCCACACTTGCTTGCACTCTGTCTCATTGTAAATGAGTCGGATGAGGCCCAGGATTAAAGCAGGAGCTTTTTAAATTAGGTACCATTAATTTCTCCTTGCCTGTGATGTCACTGATCTTATGCGGACACAATTTACTTAGTAATATTATAGCCAATCTTCCACAAAAGCATCTGTGGATTTCCGGGCTCTGGTACCTATTAATGGTTATCTAAACCAGTGATGGGCAACCTTGGCACTCTAGCTGTTCTGAAACTTCAATTCCCAGAAGCTCTGATTAGCAGGAGTGCTGACTTGGGTTTCTGGTAATTGAAGTCCAAGAATACCTGGAGTGCCAAGGTTAGTCACCAGAGATCTCAGCTGTGACAAGTGATTCCTGGAAATGGTCTCCAAGCCATGCAGGTGGGTTCCACGTCATTGATGACCTCACAGTGACCTCATAATATGGCAAAGAACTATGGAAGAAGGACTAGCAATTTACTGGAATTCCTCTGTGAGGGTTCATGGGGTACTTCCATGCAGCATCCAGAAGAATGATGACAGGGAGATGGAGAAGAGGCAGAGAAAGATATGGAGGAGAAACCAGAGCCCCGGGGAAAGCAGCAGGGCTGCTCCAGAAATGGCAGGGAGTTGGTTTCTCCTTTTAACTGCCTTTGATTCTTACAGTGGCCTCCTGACTAGCAATGGTCCACTCCTGAAAACAGCTCCAACTGTGCATGAAGGCCTACTCATGAGCAAGGCCAGGGAGAAGGAAAACAATTATGATTGGGAAACCATGTACAGATGGATGCGTGGACTCTCCACCATTAAGAGGCAGGTACAGCCACACAGAGGTTTAAGGATATAATTTCTTCCCTCCCTCCAAGTAGAGACCAACGGTATCTAAGCCTTCTTCAACCATTTACTCACCCAATATGCTTGTGTCCAGTGGCTCGATTTTGCCCTGGGTTTGGTTATATCTCTGGCTCTGGTGGTTGGGGGGGGGGGGGAGAGGATGGCCTAAGTCCTAAAACCCATCGGATCATTCCCTTGCGTATCCCACTGAGGTGCTTTCTTGGGTCTCCTGCCTGCCCAATGCATGGAACCTACTCAGTCTACACTTACCCTGCTCCGCCCAACAAACCAGCCATGAAATGCCTGTCTCCTACCTTCTCCATCATCCTTTTCGCTATACAGAGGGTGAGGGGCAAGCAGAGGTGATGCTCCTCTTTGAGTATAGGCTCTCCATACAGTTAAAACCCTCAAATTTCTAGCAGCCTTTCTTATGCACAGAGCATCAAGCAAATATGGAAATCTTATATATTGGTGTTTCCGTTTCCAAGAGGAGAATGTGACATACTCAAGATGTGGCAAGTTTCTCTGTGAAAGTAACCACTGAATGAGGCGAAACTAACTTCAAAATAGCTCTGAGAGATAAGGATTGAGAGGACTGATCCAGTGGGAACAATCTAGCCTACTAGAAAAGAAACTTACCCCCACTCCACCACAGGGGAGCATAACAAACATCCGCTGGGACAGGATTCCTGCAAGAGAGGGAGAGGAAAAAACAGGACGTCTAGGTTTGTTTGTTTAAAAATGAGTTTTTGTCTGCTGTACTGCTTCAAAACTCAAAGATGGACCCACCATATATTTTGGACTAAAACTCCCAGTCCTTGATGATTTACTGGCCATGTTGACTGGTGGCTTTTAGGAGATGTGGTTCATATCATATCTGGAAGGCCCCAAGATGTCCACCCCCACAAAATAAGATTGGGAGTATGTGAAAATTAGGGGAAGGTCAATATAGCAAAACACCCCCTTCCCCCCCACACACAAATTTTCCTTTCTCCCTGTTTGAATGTACTATAAGGCACTGGAAGTAAAACACTCTTTAAAAAACCTCATTTATACTGAAAGCCCTAAGGGTCACTATAATTTGGTTACAACTTGACAGCAAATAAGTACAGTAATACTTTGAATAACATTTGCATCAGATAACGCTAAAATTGCATAACATTAAGCAATCTGGGGGGTGAGAATTGCATCGAATAACGTTAAGATCCTATGGGATGCATCGGATAACAACCGCTAAAGCCTGTGCAGTTACAATGTATCTCTATGGAGCTTTAACGTTATCTGATCCATCCCATAGGATTTTAACATGGATCGGATAACACTAAAAATCGGATAACACCAAGACTTGTGGAACCAAGTTATAGCGTTATCTGAGGTTTTACTGTAACTATGTTGCCAACCCTAAAAGGAAAGTTGTTATACTTAATTACACTCCCCCACGACGAACAGGTGATAGGTAACATGGTTATTTCTACCATCATTACTTCCCAGTTCTAGGCCAGATGGATAATTTTCACATGGACAGGTTAGAAATACAAAGGCTCCAAAAGAAAGATGAAATGTAGCGGTGGAGAAATTTCACGAGCATTGTGGTCCCAAAGTCTGCTAGGGAGACCCCATCTTAACAGCTACAGTGTTCAAGGGATGTTTCGGAAGTGCAGAAGAGGGTTTGCTTGAACATCAGTCAATGTGGGCATGCATGTTTTCTTCTTCTTTATCTTGGCTCTGCTTCTCAGTCCTGCTTGGTCAATAGCTGGGGAGCGGGTTTGGCTTCTCACCTGCTAGTTTCCCATTGTCCAGCTTCAGGCGGCTGAGGGGGTTGGTTCCATACAGCAGCACGTGGCGCTCTGTGTGAACGGACTGAAGCTCCTCCAAAGTGGCCTTGCGCCCCCGGATACACTGGCAGAGAGACAAAAATCCATGTCATCCGAGAGGGACAAAGAGGAGCCACCTTTAGGGCAGAAGGATTACACTGCTACGCCTTAGTCTACGGAACCACCCCAAGGTATTTTAACCATACCAGGAGGTGAACTGCCTCCAGGTTTTCATCTCCTACTACAGACAGCAGATTTTGGGCACCATTAAGAGCCACCAGTTGAAGACCAGGCAGCTGTACTTCAAGGGATACAAACTGCTAAGATATATCATGAACATGTCTTAGGGAAGTGTCAGATTTTATTCAAACGCAACCGGTGGTAGGATGTCAAAATTTTTACTACTCCACCGTGACATCATCACAGTGTGGGCGGAGCCAACATCATGATGTCGTGATATTGTAGGCGGGGCCAAAGAAAAATTAAAAATAAAATAAAATAAGAAATAAAATAAAAATTAGCACACACACACGTCAACCCACCCACAACACAAACCCATAAATAAATTAAACAGATTAAATAAATAATACATTAAAATACACCCACCCACCCACCCCAAACACAAATCAAGCAGAGCTTTTAAACCAGAGCTTAAAGCTTATTCTGGCTAATCTTTCTCACGCTAGGTCAGATGGAAGGAACTACAGAATGAACTCACCACAAGATGGCTTCATTTTGGTACTTTCCGAGTTTTCAACAGTTAAAGAAGTTAGATACTAAGTCTTTGCCTAACCAGTTCTCTAGGATAATATCTAGGGGAGCAGGCTATAGGGAGCTTCAGGCTAGCAGCTTTTCTTCCTCCTCCCCGCTTGGGAGGACAGCAAGGAGGCCGTGCATACGTGCCAAGCACTGTAGGCGTGCATGCACACCAAGTGCTTGGCACGCATGTGCAGTGGGGGGAACCAGTGAAAAGGTAAGCCCCGAAGGTGGTTCCCCTCAAAAGCAGCTCCCGGTTCTCCAGGACACTGGGGAAAGTTACTACTGGTTCTGGCGAACTGGTGAGAACCTGTTATATCCCATCACTGAATGCAACCCATCACAACTGGCCAGGCTCTAAGTTTGTACTTGAAAAGAAATCTGAATGATCTCGCCATTTGATTAGGCACATGAACGTGCCTGACTGATTCACTTAGTCTGGTGAGTCACACATTGGGGAAACAAAACAGCTTCTCGCTATTATTGTTTTGAATTCCTTAACAGCAGGGCTTCGTGCCAAGTTTTGACAGATCCCCTAGCAGAGCTCATAATTATTAAGAGAAGAATTTACATACATTTTGACCCCGAAGGTTCAAGCACCTAAGAGTGGGGGAAGGGCAACCTTGAAGCGACCTTGATGTTGGGGGATGGGCAATCCCTGATAACGATCTAATCCCAAGGACATCAATTTCCCGTGGGAAAGCAGGTGCATTATACCTCGTAAAACACCCTATAAAAAGGGTTGTCAAGAGCTTAGTTAGGGAGTTGGAAGGATTTTTTTGAGACTTCTTTGGATGTAGCGGAAGCCTTTGAAAAAGTGATTCAAGACTGATCAAGGATGAACTTCTAAAACGAGATGCAGTCTTGGACCAACGAAGATAAGGGGAAAAGGAATCTTTGGACTTTGCCTGAATTCCAGAAAGGACATTTTGTCATTTTCCTGATTTCTTCAGACTTAGAGGAATGGTCTGCTAAGACCATAATTTAACAATAGTAATAATAATTACATGCCATCAAGTCAATTCTGCCATCTGGTGACCTTTTTCTAGGGTTTTCTAGGAAGAGAAGACACAGAAGTGGTTTCTCATTCCCTTCATCGGTGGGGTGGGGGTGGGGGGATGCCCCCTGGGATCGTGCAGCTTGCCCAAGTCCATACAGGCTGGCTTTTCTACCAGGAGGCACAGTGGGGAATCGAACACCCTACACTGGGCTATCCAGCCATCTGTCATCTAAATCTAACAAAGCCTCATGAAAATCAAGCAATTTTGCACACAACCAGTGCTGCTTTAAAGCCGTCCTATAGAGGCATGAAGAGATTAAGAGGCAGGTCACTTAAAAAACAAGGTAAACTTACAAGTAGCCAATTTTTCCAGCATTAAGGGAAGGCAGGGCTTCAGTGCTACATTATTTTTTTCTCCTAATGTTTCACCTGAAAACCACATTAAGCAATCACTGCTGTCTCCCTAATCACAGATTCTAGGACTCCTCTCCTAATGCTAATTAACTTATGAACTGCCCAGAGAGTGCACTAAGTGCTATGGAGTGATATACACGTGTAATTGCTATTGGTCTCAGTTTTTTAATTGTTCAGAACATGAGAGCTGGTCAATCTTTCCCAGGATTAACAGGACAAGGCCCTTTGCTCCCATGCTATGAAAAGGCAAGGGACATGTTGATTTATATATTACAAACTACTCAAGTCATGTCTCTCATGGTTGCGGAATATCCCCACTCTTTTATTCCTTTCTGCCATGTCCTTCCTCATAAAGACAAATTTCCCATGGGAATAATTGATTTGATCTATTCGATGTATTATGCAAAATAATTACTATTTTGATCGTAGAGACCATAATCCAGAGAAGCCATAAACTGAGAATCATGGAATGCTGAAAAAAGGCCAAGATATCCCAGTGAATGAGTTTATTTTGACAGTAGATTTGGCATCTTTCTGAACTTGGATTGGCAACAGAGAATTCTTGTCAGCTAGAAACAGAGATGCCTTCTTAGAAGTAGCAGTGGAACAACCAGTGGAGACAAGCCCTTGCCACGGCTGCTCTTGACCTGCATTGGCCCCTTCCTACCTCACACTGGCTGCGTAAACCACGTTCCTGCAGACGAGACCAGATGCTCTGGATGCGGCCTGCATGCTCAGGGTGGTTGCTGTTGTCGCCACATGAGCACTGGTGTTTCAGCATGACAGAGTCATAGACGATTCCTACAATGAAAAGACAAGGTAGAGGCGAAGTAAGTAAGTAAGTAAGTAAGTAAGTAAGTAAGTAAGTAAGTAAGTAAGTACAGTCAAACCTCACATAAAGAGTACCTCGCTTAAAGAGTAACTCGCGAAAAGAGCAGAATTTTCTCTGAATGTTCACTTCGCTTAACAAATAAAACTAACCAAAACTCGCTTGACAACTAAATCGGGGTTCGCAATCACCCCCCACCAGAAGTCACAATTGGTCACTTACAAATTAACATTAAACACTCCTATAGGACCTTCTGCAACTTATTGGGCACCAAACAGACTGAGGGTAGTAACTTAAAAATAATTCTCTAAATGCAAAGCTTTGATTTATATTTTGAAATTTTTGGCACTGGTGGGACTTTAGAAATTAAAGCAACCCACTGTCAGCAATCACAAGCCATTTTGTACCCAGACATCACCTACATTACTGTCGCCTCTGCCATTGTTGTCATCACTGTAGTGCTTGGTTTTGCTCCACAGGATTTAATACCAAAACAATGGAACATGTGATCCTCTAGTTTTTGACTCTCTCACCTGTGGTGAAGTGTGTTTTTTGGGCCTGCTCCTGCACCGATACTGAGATGGCCTTGGAAGACGTATCCTGGCTTGGTAGGGAAGCTGTGGTTGGGGCAGGTGAGGAATGGGCTCTGGAGAGGGGTCGGTGGCCTCCACGTGCAGCTGGGATCAGCAGTGGGTCAACTGGAGGTTGTCTTCGGAGGAGCTGATGCTGCTGGATACGCTGTTGCTGGTCCCAAGCATACTGTGCCTGCTGGGAGAATGGAAATGTCACCCTATCACACACGGAACCATGTCCTATGAATGGAAAGATACCCCTGTCCCACTGCTTTGCTTTTTGCGTCTGCAAGCTAGATGGATTAAGCATGCATCACAGAAGCTGTGGCTACTGCCCTCTAGTGCATTCACGTGGCAGAGATGCACCCTTGGCTTCCCAGAAGTGCAGGTTTGGATGGAGAATGGGTTGGTGGTGGTGAAAGAAGAAAACAGACAGAGGGAGGAAGGTAGGCAGGCTTTAGAATATTAAGGTGCAGAGCAATGGCCAGATACGTGCAAAAACTTTCAGAGTAAACGAGAAGGTATTTTTAAAATCCATCCCCATTGTAGGAAACTGGAGAGCAATTTCTGGTAGGTTGTGAAGCAATAAAGTAGCCGTTCACAACCCTGAGGTCCCCGTGCATTGCTGATCATTGGCAGTCTTGATTGACAGTGATGGAATTGTAATCCAAGAAGATTTATTGGACCAAAAGTCGAGAAATGCTCATTGGCAAGGATGTTCTCAAAGGCAGGAATTCAAATCACAATTCTCAAAGAGGCTTGCTGTAATTTGTTTCAGGGAGACTTATAAGCTGCCTTCATATAGGAGCCTGTTTATTTCTTGCTTTCAAACTGCTGGGTTGGCAGGAGCTGGGGGAGAGATGGGAGATCCCTCCGTCTTGTAGCACTCGGGTCTTGAACTGCTGACCTTCTAGCCATCAAGTTCAGCGTCTTTAACCACTAAGCCACCATAGTCCCTACTCATTTTTACAACATGTTAAAACAGAAAAGGCTGCAGCAAATCAGAATAAAAGGATTTAGCAAAATGACGAATCACCATTCAAAAATGATTCAGTGTCTAGTTGGAACCCAGTGTGGTATGGTGGCTACAGTGACACAACAGGACTCAGAAGGCCTGGGTTTGAATCTCCGCTCAGTCACGGAAACATGGGAGGTGGGCAGCACTGGTAAAGCCACTCCTTAAACATCTCACATACCCTGAAAACCCCATTAAATTAACAACACATAAGAAATCCTAGTTAGGACAAGCAACTGGATCAGCCTGGGTGTGCAGTTTGGAAAAGTGCCTTTTTGAATTCTAGCTCCCCAAATTTCCTTCTGCTCATCTCACTGCCTGTGGCTTTTTCCCTGATTTTCCTGTTATGTCTATGCTCTTCCAAATACCTGCTGAAGGACATGCTCCTCAGGAGGCTGACCCAGCCGAGAGCTTCTTTCGGTCTCTTTACAGGCCGTCGCTGTGGGCAAAGGCTCTCTGTGGTTTGAGGACTGGTCACTTGGATCTCCTCCCGCTTCGGCTTCCATGTCTTCAGAAGAAGGGATTTGCTTCAACAGAGGCTTTTCACTGGACCTGGACATGCGCTGTTGGGGGGTGGGAGATGGGGTGTAGGGAAGGATGGACGGATCAGATTGGGGATTCTCCCTTGTTTTTGCATTTCTGAAATTGGTCCACCCCAGCTGTTCATACCAACAACAATTTTTTTTAAAGTTTTTAATTTTTTAAAATGATTTTATAATTGTTGTAAATTGCCCTGGGTCCCTTTTGGGAGGAGGGCGATAAACAAATTTAAATAAATAAATAAATAAATAAAATCCATATGCATTTTGTACCTTTTTCTCTAAAGACACGTATTTTTGTGTGCAATTCTGCCCACATATTTCCCCTCCCCCAATAATTTTCCTAACACAGGGACTCTTTCTAATGCATTTTCACTAAAGTAGATTTCTTTGTGAGCTGCTTCTCTTAATTCATTGCTGTGTACATATATTTTGCAAAATTGGTGGAAAGAGTAGATTTAAGAGTATACAGTAAAACCTCGGAGAACGCTAAGACTTGGTTCCACAAGTCTTGGTGTTATCTGATTTTTAGTGTTATCTGATGCATGTTAAAATCCTATGGGATGCATCGGCTAACGTTAAAGCTCCATAGAGATACATTGTAACCGCAAAGACTAGCGGTTGTTATCCGATTCATCTCATAGGATCTTAATGTTATTCGATGCAGTTTGCCCCTCCAGATTACTTAACCTTATGTGATTTTAGCACTATCTGAGGTGTTACTGTACAGTAATACCCCGGATAATGATTGTACCGTATAGCGCTAAAACCGCATAACATTACAAGATTTTTGGAATAATCTTGTATCGAATAACGTGATTTTTAGCATTATCCGGACCAATCGTTTGTGGGGGGGGGGAGGGCCCACCCGGACGATGTTTGGAAAGGGTATGGGCCCCCATACCCTTTCCAAACATCGTGCAGGCGCGTGCCTGTCAAACGCGGCTTGGGGAGCATAAGGAGAAAATCTCCGTATCCTCCCCAAACCACATTTGACGCACGCACACCAACGCGCCCGATGTTTGGAAAGGGTATGGTCCCCCATACCCTTTCCAAACATCGTGCAAGTGCGGGCCTGTCAAGCGTGGCTTGGAGAGGATATGGAGAAAATCTCCCCAAACCGTGTTTGGCGCGCGCGTGCCAACGCGCCTGATGTTTTTTAGCATTGTTCGGTGTATACCCTGGACAACGCTAAAAACCGGATAACAACATGACTTGTGGAACCAAGTCATAACGTTATCCGGGGTACTAGTGTACTTGAATTTAGCAATTACACTCTTATACCACCCCCTAGCTCTTGGAGGACTTCGCTGAGTGGTTTACAGAGCAATTAGCATTTTTGCCCCCCAAATCCTGGATCCTCATTTTACCAACCTCGGAAGGATGGAAGGCTGAGTCAACCTTTTACCCCACCAGGATTAAACTCACAACGTTTTGGCTGCAATACCGCAATTTAACCACTGCGCCCCCAAGGTTATATCAGATCATGCACTAGTTTGAATGTACAGAGTCAATACATTTATGATAAAATGTCATTTGGACACATTTTTACCCCACCCCTTCTAAAGGTGGGAGAGAACGGTAGAGGACACACCAGTGCAAGTAAGTCAGAGCTCAAAACCTTTACTTGCTGGGCAAATTCCCATACGATCTCATGTTTTGTATAGATTATTTCCAACAGTTTAAAGTCCTACATGATTTTCTTGCTTCTGACTTAAGAAAGGGAGTTTTTAGGTGTCCCCCCCCCCAATTAAATTTGCTTAGTTTTACACAACATGCATGCACGCACACACATACCTAGCATTAAAGAATTGGACAATTGCTGAAAAAAGACTCAATCCATGTATCCAATGCTTCTAATATTTCATAAGTCATACAATAGAGTGAGCAGGTGGTTTGGTTTGGCTTGACCTGCATTATTTGTTCAGAAACATGCTCCCAAATACTAAAATCCTACTCTTACGAAGGAGGAGCCAAATTCAGCAGGTGCTTGTTCTCATCCACAAAACTCAACAAGCGAGGATTTCCGAACCAACAGGCGACACACCCTCTGGTGGAGACCAAAGGTCCAGCCCACCTTGCCCAACTGCGTCTGCTGCTTCAGTCGCTCCAGAAAGAGGGTGTGGTAGTCTTGATAGGCCAGCTGTTGCTGGACAGCTCTGGGGCTGGATGGCAGGGGCTCCGAGCGAGTCCGCCCCAAGGGTTTGTGGAGGGTGGGCATCGAGAGACACTCTGGGGGAAGCACGGAAGGGTTGAAGTGAAAGGGGACGGCCCCCAGACCTGGAACTGCAAAGAGAGAAGACAACTGGCTGAAGCAGGAATACATGAAAAAACCCAAAGAAATTCCAGAGCAGGCTTGCAGTGTCAGGGGAGAAAATCCAGCATAGGGTTATAGTTCTCATCAGGGTCTTCATTCACATTACAAAAGGAAACGGGGATGCAACCAAGCAATTTTAGCATTAGTTTGTCAACACAACTTGGTTTCATGTTTCTAGTGTAATAGTCAAGGTTTTCATTGCTCGAAAGCCAGATGCATCTGACTCTAGGATTCAGTGCTCATCTATGTTTATCGCTGAAGAGCCAGTGCTGTCTGTGTTTGCAGAAGTTTCCGTGGTCATGCGACAGGCAGGAATAGACACCAGAGCACATGGAATACTGTTACCTTCTCCGCCGAAGCAATACCTATTTATCTATTTGTAATTTCTTCCTTTCGAACTGCTAGGTTGGCAGGAGCTGGGACAGAGATGGACACTCACTCCATCGTGCAGCACTAAGGCCTTGAACTGCTGACTTGCCTACCTTCCAGTCATCAAATTCAGCGAATTAACCACTAAGGCACTACAGTTTGTTTCTAGTGTACTTTTCCTTAAAGGAACAAGTACCTGGAGTACTTGGCAGACAGTGGTCCATGGGGTCGCAAAGGGTTGGAATTGACTGCGACTGAACAACAAAAAACCTGGAGAATGGAGGTAAGGTTCTGCAAAATCATTACAAACATCAATGTTCTAGTTATCAGTTTACTCAATATAGACCCTGCCAGTGATGGGATGTAACAGGTTCTCACCAGTTCACCAGAACCGGTAGTAACTTTTCTCAGTGTCCTGGAGAACTGATAGCAGCTTTTGGGGGGAACCACCTTTGGGGCTTACCTTTTCACTGGTTCCCCCACTGCACATGCACGCATGCCTACAGTGCTTGGTGCATATGCATGGCCTCCTTACTGTCCTCCCAAGCGGGGAGGAGGAAGAGAAGCTGCTAGCCTGAAGTTCCCTATAGCCTGCTCCCCAGGGTAAGTGACTCACCTTTGGATGTGGTGTGTCTGTGGTGGGTGGGTGGGTGGATGTATTTTAATGTATTTTTTATTTTATTTATTTATTTAATTTATTTGCAGGTTTGTCTTGTGGATGGGTGGGTTGACGGGTGTGTGTGTGTATGTGTGCTTATTTTTATTTTATTTTTTTTCATTGGCCCCGCCCACATCATGATGTCATGATGTTAGTTCCGCCCACACTGATGACGTCGTGGTGGGGTAGTAAAATTTTTGACATCCCACCACTGGACCCTGCCCTTTTTTCATTGTTAGTTTCCACTGATGCTCCATGCTTTGAAGAAGGGGGCGGGGGAATCTAACCCATCAACCACAAAACAAACTGTCAGCTGTGTTTTGATACAAAACTCAGAATTATGAACTGATTAGTCCATCAAACACTAAGGATGTGCCAAATTCTGACTTTTTTTATTTAAAAAAATGCTTCTGTTTAATCTTTGCTGTAGTTCCAGGAACTGCAATGACCACTAATTACAGTTGTCAGCAAACTCTATTGCCTTTTATTATAAGATTTTCCCATGATATTTTGTATGTGTGTTGTGTATCTTGTGTTTTGAGATAGTTTGCTTTGCAATTCTATTTCACACAACCCTATTTTCCTCATTAAGATCTATCCAGCTTCTTGAAAATTGTATTTCATTTGCCTCGGTGTCCTTTGCTATGTACACAATCACAACCACTGACATAATTGTCTCCCCTTACCCCTCATTCCCACCCAGAAAGAATGAAAGACTTGTGATTTTAAAATAGGAATATAAGTGTTTAAACATCCCTTCTCAAAACTGCTGACAATTGGAGGAAGGGGAAACCAGCAGAAGTCAAGGTCAGCCTTGGAGGGTAAAACAAAAAACTCAAAACAACAACAACAACAAAAAACACAGAAAGAAAACTTCTGATGGAACATTAACCCGAGCACAAAAATAGTGTCAATCCAATTAACATATCTTATATATGTCTACTCAAAAGTAAGCACCAAGTAATGCAGGAATGCAGGGAGGGTATAGGACAGCTATCTGTAATAAGCACAGTGCAATAGTATGCAAAGTCAAATCACTGCTATGCTCCATTGAACTCAGTCGGACTTACTCCTAAGTAAGTGGATATAGGATTGCAGCCATAGTTGCCTGATCTGATTTCTTAAAAGCTTCTGGATCCTCTAAAAAGGGGGAATAAAGAGAATTTACAAGTTCTGGTAGAGCAGTGGTTAAACTGCTGTACCGCAGTCAAAACTGCACCTGATGTTGTGACTTTGATCCTGACGGAGCTCCAGCTTGACTCAGCCTTCCATTCTTCCAAGGTTGGTAAAATGAGTATCCAGCATGCTGGGTGCAAAAATGTTAATTATGCTGTAATTGCTAAATTGCTTACTTTTGTAAGTGTAATTGCTAAATTGCTTACTTTCATGGCAATCCTATACTGTTTATGGAAGAAGCTCCCCAAGGGGCCATGTAACCAGTGAGCAAATTAATGGATGAAATACAGCCAGCACTGGCTCACCCAGGAAAAAAGTTAACTTTGCCTATCGGGGATGAGTCTGATCTGAAAACAGTATCTCTTCCCTTGTTTCATCACATATAGAAGAGAGGAACGAAACACAAGAGTGAGGGGTGGCCCACTTTGAGAGGGAAAATTCCCTCCTTTACATTTATGTCAAATCGTTCACAGGGTCTGTGTAATTACATTTTGTGGAAAAAGACATCACCCACAACTGTCTGTGGGGGACAAATGTTAGATCAGCCAGGACCTTGTAGAGGGGAAGGACAAAACACAAGAAAGCTGCAAAGGTCCAAGCTTTGTACTTACTATGAGATCTGTGATGATCCAGGCAGGAAAATTAGGAACTACTTCCAAAATAAATAAATAAAAATAAAAATAAAGTGCCTTTTTCTCTCCCTTGTATATTCTAAACTGTGAATTCACAACCTCTTTTGAAAAGTCTTTGCCCTTTCATGTTTCATCAGCCAAGCAACGCCTTTTCAGGAGTGATATTTTTGTTGTTGTTCAGTCGCAGAGTCGATTCCGACCCTCTGCGATTCCATGGACCACTGTCGGCCAGGCACTCCTGTCCTCCACCATCCCCCTCAACTCGTTCAACTCTGTGCCCATTGTGTCCACAATACCATCTAGCCATCTCATCTTGGGCCGCCCCCTTCTTCTTTTGCCCTCAACCTTTCCCAGCATCAAGGCTTTCTCAAGTGAGTCTTCTCTTCTCGTTTGATGTCCAAAGTACTTTAACTTCATCTTTACTATTTGACCTTCAAGGGGGCAGTCAGGGTTGATTTCTTCCAAGATTGACCTATTTGTTCTCCTCGCTGTCCAGGAGACTCTCAAAACCCTCCTCCCACACCACATCTCAAAGGCATCTATTCTTCTGCGCTCAGCTTTCCTAATGGGGTCCAGCTCTCACAACCCTACATTGCCACCGGGAATACCATTGCTTTGACTAGGCGGACCTTTGTTTTGCAAGGTGATGCCTCTGCTTTTCACTAGGGCTCCCCCGGGTTTCTCATCGCTTTGCATCCCTAGGAATCAGTCTGTATAGCAATTAGTTACATACCAACCTATAGCGCTTTAGTTCACTCTCTGGGTGGTTCACAAGGTAGTTGGCAATGTTTGCTCCCAACATACGAGGTCCTCATTTTACCGACCTCAGAAAGATGGAAGGCTGAGTCAACCTTGATCCGGTCAGGATCGAACTCACAATGTCTAGACTGCCACACAGCAATTTAACCACGGCACCACCAGGGCTCTAGTATATAGACACTCATCATCCGAACCAGTTTCATGTATCAGTGAAACGAAGGCTTCAAGACTTTGGAGATCCAGGTTCAAGTCTTCACTAAGATCCATCGGACTCCACCTGATAAGTCTTGGACTAGTCATTCTCTCACGGATGAGCCTCCATCATGAGGCTGTTTTGAGGAATCAGTGGGCTGCTTTGGAGGAATGGCACGGCCAACATGTTAAATGAGGAAAAAAGTGAGTGGGAGAATCACCAACGTTACAACTTGCACCTCCCAATTGTCGCCCTTTTAGGAGACCCGAATATGAATCTCTTTTGCAAGTGTAAATGTAAACTCAGCATTTTATTAAACAAACTCCTTCTTTGCCCTCTCTTCCCAACACCCACCTGTCACAAGGGGAGAGTGGCTGAGCGAGGGCTCCAGAATGATCACCGGCTGAAGCCGAGGTGACAGGGGGCTGCAGGGCTCATGCTGCTCCAAGCTGGTCGGTAGGAACATGGGCGCATGAGTGCTGGTCAGGACAGGTACTTTGTGTGCAAGGCCTGGGAGGGTCCTGTGATCTCCATCACCCTGCAAACCAAGAAGGAGAGAGAATGGATAAAGAGAACTTCTGGAGGTTTGGACTACCTGCTCACCTGGCAACTCCTAAACAGCAGAGGTAGACAGAGTTGCAAGAACAACAGGCAACTCTTTGGAGCACAGGAGAGCAAAAAACAGCGCTGTAGGACCACTGGGCAATTTCTGGTACAGGTATGTCTCTAAGGACTGACTTTCTCATAAAGATAACTGGCATTTGGTCTAATCTAGGAAAGCACATGTTATCTTCTCAAATGAGCTTTTCTAGACAGGACCACTTAGCTTGGATCAGCTATATTTTAGGGGTTACACAGAAAAAGCCTCCACAACGATTGTGGTATTCTTGAACCACAATCGGGTGTACCCTGGTAATGGCAACCTTGTGTTACCAGCTAATCTTTCTCACACTAGGTCAGATGGAGGGAACTGCAAAATGAACTCACCAAAGGGTGTCTTCATTTTGACAGTTTCACATCTGGCCTGGATGGGGGGGGGAGAGGGGGAGGAGGAGGAGGAGGAGGAGAAGAAGAAGAAAAAAAGCTATACTTGAGAACAATGGCTACTAGGCAAATGCAGGAATGCCAGCAGGACAAAACATTTTCTCCTCCAAAGAACAGGAATGGTTGGTGCCTCCACAGCATCAAAACCCTGCTTCTTCCTGTCATGGCATCTTCAAATACGTACTCTGGCAGCAGCTGCTGAAGTGGCCGGTAGTCCAAGGGTAAGAGCTGGGAGAGAACCAGAGGTCTGAAGAGCAAACTGGGCCAATGAGCTCTCCTGCATTCTCAGTCTCTGGGCCAGTGGAGTCTGCAGCAAAGAAGGGGAAAAACGGGATATCTAAGAACTAGTTCTCAAAACCTCTTGAGCTTCAGAAGAACCTACTTCACACTAGCTTGTCCACCAAGCAACTGAGGACTGCACTTTTGGTGTAGGACCACTGCCTCACTGCAGAAGACTCCAGGATGTCTTCTGTAGCACCCACAAAGACACACAAAGTCCTGTGGACCTAATGCTTCAGCACGAGTGTTCTTCTATGTCCCAGGCTGCCCACTTCATGGCAGGAAACATAACAAGCGGTAAAAGCAGAGGAAGATGGGAGCATGTCAAAGACAGTCCAGGAAAGAGATCAGATCCATTGGATAAGTGTCCTTACATCACTACCTAGAATTCTGGCCACAATCTGCATGATGGAGGTCCATCAAGGAAAATTCCATAACAGTTCTGCACGCAAGAGTTCCTTAACAGATGTCAATGTCAAAACAATTCCTTGAAACTTGACAGGAGGGTAGAAGTGGTGTCCCCATTTGGTCTGCATTGAAACCCTTGGTTCCCCTTCCACCACTTGATAAAAAGCCACCCTGCTCCTGCCAAATAATGTGGAAGAGAACTGGCAGGTGCAATGAAATCAGCACAAGGACACATGTCTGTTCATGAAGGTCTGAATTCCACAAATAAAAGTACCTATTCTCTCCATTCTGACTTCCATCAGTTTCATCTATTCCAATGGTTCCCAACTTGGGGCCCATGTCCTACAGGGGGACTTCAATTCCCAGAAGCCTAAGTCAGTCCATTGGCCGATCAGTGCTTTGGGGAACTGACTGAGGCTTCTGGGAATTGAAGTCCAAAGACCAAAGGTTGGGAAACACTGATCTATCCCCAAAACAAGAAAAGTCATCCTATCTTTCCTTTTAGGCATTTTATCATGCCCCTTGGCTAAAAAGAAATAGTCATAGCATGAACAAATCAAAGTGGCCACAGTAAAATCTCCACAAGGGAAGGGCAGACCACTGGCAACCCCATTGTTGAGGAGGCCCCAGAGGAAAAGTTATCGCCAAAATTCTAGGTTGTGATGTAAGGACTGCATGAATAGAGAAAAGGGCAAAACACTAGATGTGTTTGGACTTCAACTCTTGTCAGTCCCAGCCACACCACTCAATGGTGAAGGATTGTGGAGCTGAAGTCTGACAATAATTGGAGGACCACCTGCTTCCCAGCCCTACCACCGAAATGTAGGAAGGTGGCTTTGACCAAGTCAAACCATTGGTCTGTGGAGACCAGGGTTGACAATTGTGACTAACGATTATCCCTCCCTCCAGGGCTCCAAGCAGATTCCTTCCAACAACTGCCTGGAGACCTCTGGGTGGTCCACCATCCAGACACAAGCCAATGCTCAACTTCTGAAATCAGGAGAGATTCAGTGGGTTCAGAGCAGTACAGCGGCAGTATCAGAAGACTGGTTTTGAGCAGAATCATGAGAAGAGCATACTAGAAAAGCTTGGAGAAGTTAGATTTTTGGACTGCAACACTCAAAATTTTCCATTCAGCATGACTCTTGTTATAGGGCAGTGATGGTGAACTTTGGCACTCCAGGTGTTCTTAGACTTCAACTACCAGAAGCCCAAGTCAGCACTCCTGCTGATCAGGGTGTCTGGGAATTGAAGTTCAAGAACACCTGGAGTGTCAAGGTTCGCCATCACTGTCATAAGGGATCCTGGGAGTTCTAAATGGAGAAAATAAAATTTCCAACCTCTATTTACTGGTGCGATGCACTCAACCACAGATGATATGGGTACCTTTCCCTGTCTACAATGCCTTAAGATCCATACCTCTTGTGACAGGCCTGGTGCTGGTGGAAGGGCCCCGTGCTCTGTCACCAGGCTGTCGTTGGGTGAGCTGCAACCAGACACTGGGGTGCTGCTGCTGCTTGGAGATGAATCTGCAAAAGACAAACAACATGCAAAGTTCTACATAAAGTCTAACTTGGAAGAGAGTTGAAGGGCATGATCAAGGTTAGGCGCTTGCTTTGGGTTGGCACACTCTTGCCCAGGGTTCCACATAGTGAACCCGGACTTGATTTCAAACAGATTTCTGAAAGCTCTTGGGCCCAGTCCAAGGAAAAGCACTACAGCAGTCCAAGGGGTAGCACACAACTAACCCAAGCAGCATGAAGAACTCCCTTACCAAACATCCTAAGGGCCATGGCTGCTCCAGATCAGTCTCCTCCACTCAAGCATCCTCTAGATGTCTTGGATGACAGCTCCCATCATCCCCAGTCAGCAATGGGGAAGTGGGGTGGATTATAGAAACTGGAGTCCAAGGCACCTAGTTGTCTCCAGGTTGGAGAAGGTTGCTCTGGGCAGGAGCTTACTGAACAAACCCTTTGAAGGTATCAGAAAGTAAACAAAACAACAAAAAAGTTGTGGCACCTTTAAGACTAACTCCTGTATTTAAATGTGAGCTTTTGTGGATCAGGTTCACTTTTTCAGACCTAAAGGGTATCCTACTCACCAACGGCTTCAATTGGCCTTCTCTTTATGGAAGGGGGTGCACTCTCCTTCCGGGTCAGCGGGTTTTTGCGTCGCTCTCCCGATTTCTTGGCCTTATAGCGCAACTTCAAGTTTGGCTCAGACGCTGAAACCAAAGCCAAGAAGAATGTGAGAAACGGCCACATGGGCCAAACAAAGGGAAGATCTCTCCAGTATTGGCCAATGTGATCTTAAGGTCACTGTTCTTGCTAGCCCAGTTCTACCCACTCTGACTGGCAGCCAACCTCTATAGTTTCCGGGCATCCTCTCCAGTCTTGACTGGAGTATCTGGAAATAAGCCCATTCTGTCACTGAACCATGTGTCTCTGCTCATCCTAAGTTGAGTAGGGGACCTGAAGGGATCCAGTGATGTCAACACTAGCCCAACTATACACCAGAGTAAGAAAATTCAAACATTGCTCCAATGGAGACAAAAACACGATCAAAATATAATACTGTAACAGTCTAAATCAAGGGTGCCCAAACTAAGGCCCTGGGGCCACGTGTGGCCCCCGACACAAATTCACCCCGCCCGTGAAGCCCTCGTCACTCCTGGAAGTGGAAGTAAAACACGCCTGTACAGGCAAGTTTTACTTCCGCTTCCAGGAGCGACGAGGGCTTCGCGGGCCGTGTGAATTGGCGTTAGGGGCTGCACCCGGTCCTTAGTGACTGGCTCCCTTAGCCACATGCTCAGCCCACAGCCCAAAAAGTTTGGGCACCCCTGATCTAAATAAAAGACAATGACAACCCAACATCTTTGCCCTCCCCTCCCTTCTCTTTTCTTCCTTCCTCTCTCTTTGTATTATGGGCATTCCTGTCCCTCTTTCCACAAACACTGAGTGCTTGCAGGGAGTTCCAGCCACCACATACCACAAAGCCACATCTTTTTAATTGTACGTTTTTGGAAAATGATAAACATTTTGTTTACACCACTGACTGAGACACAAAAGGGACCAAAAAAGGATGAAGGGGCAAAGAATAGTGAGCAAACAAGACTTTCTTCTTATAATTACATAGTAGATAACGACTTCTAAGAATGCAAATGGTTTGGCGAGCCAAGAGGCGCCCAGAGGAGATGGTCTCCCAGGCGAGCCAAGAGGAGTGGGGCCTGCCTCTCATTTAGGTCTCCCTCTAATTCCCGATTTTATGAGAGCCCTGGTGGCACAGCGGTTAGACTGCTGTACTGCAGCCAAAATGTTGTGAGTTCAATCCTGACGGGGATCAAGTTGAACTCAGCCTTCCATCCTTCCAAGGTTGGTAAAGTGAGTACCCAGCATGTTGGGGGTTAAATGTTAATTACCCTGTGAACTGCCCAGAGAGTGTGCAAAGCACTATGGTGCACTATATAAGTATAGGTAAAGGTTTCCCTTGCTTAAAATCCAGTCACATCCGACTCTAGGGTTCAGTGCTCATCTGTTTCAAAGCCAAAGAGCCAGTGCTGTCTGCTTCTGAAGACATTTCCATGGTCATGTGGCAGGCATGACTAGACGCCGGAGCGCATGGAACATTCTTCACCTTCCTACTGAAATGGTCCCTATTTATCTACTTTCAATTTCTTTCTTTCAAACTGCTAGGTTGGCAGGAGCTGGGACAAAGACAGGAGCTTGTTCTGTCCTGCAGTATTTGGGAATTGAACTGCTGACCTCCCGCCTTCCAGTCAGCGTCTTAGCCACCTGAGCCACTGCAGTCCCTAGTATATAAGTATACATAATTGCTATAGACCCGGGGTCAGAAAACTGACTCTCCAGGTATTCTTGGACTTCAATTCCCAGAATCCCCAATCAGCAGGAATATTGACTTGGGCTTCTGTTCATTAAAGTCTAAGAACATCTGGCGAGCCAAGTTTGCTGAACACTGCTATAGACATTTGCATACTAGCAGCAAATGGCATCAAACCCAGTGGAGAACATGCATCTTAACTACATGCAGCTTTTGAGCCCATACTCTTTTATCCTTCTGTGCCAGGTAGAATTACTCCACTTCTTCCTGGCTGTTTTTAAAATCACTTCTGATTAACCTGCCAGGTGCTTCTAACAGCACTCTGATATAGGCATGTAGACGGAGTTGATCATGTTAATCTCCAGATGCCATGAAAGCCTCCTCCAGATCAGATTAGTGGGCTGCTGAAGACACAACCGAGGCCAAGATGTGTTTCCCTCCTTGGTTCTTTGGTTACCATAGTTATTAAGGAAGGCTCTCAAACCCCATCTCCTCATCACCTGTTTTTCTTAGGGGGAAATGCTCCAGAGAATCCCTGGAACTGTTGGAAACAGGAGGAAAGAAACTAGGAAGTGTGGTGGTGGCAGCGGTGCCTTCATGTTCCATTGGCTCCAAAGACCTGCATGAAGAAGGAGGAAAAGGGTTTAAGAAGTAGAGCCTAAGGGTTAAGGAGAAAAGCTGTGAACCAGGAAGTCTTCCTAGTTCAATTTTTTTCACTGCAGCAGGAGACAATTCACAAGTCTCCATTGCAAACACAGTCATTTGCAGAGCTGGAAGTGACTGCAGAATTGTTGCCCAACCAATCAAGCATTCAGTTAAAGCCTGATCTTTCCACTGCTGGCTGGGGATGGTGGGAGATGTAGTCTGGTACATTGGGAGTGTACCTGATGGCGAAAGGCTGCTTTAAGAAATGCAGTCCTGCATACAATCTAGGGTACAGGAGTTTGCAAGTGTAGGTCAAGAACTCAGTCACCTGTATGGCATGATGGGAGCATTGGTCCGTTCCAGTGCAGCCTTCTTCTTTTTCCTGATAACCTCAGCCAATTTCTGCTTGACCACCGTACTGGCCACAGCACCTGGGGAACAAGCAAGACAGCTGGTCACAACCACAATGAGATGCTACCACCAGCAGCCGGACTGAGTGTATCACTTCGTGATAGAGGTCAAGCCAAAGTCACAAGCCTGGAGGTGCCATCAGCTTGCTGATCGTGAATCCTGGCATTTCAACGCAACCAGGGTTGCTGAGGGATGGTGCAGAGTCAGTTACACTCAACACTATGGTAAAGCTTCCCAGCATATTATTATTATTATTATTATTATATTTCAATTTCTATACCGCCCTACTTGGTAGGACCAACTCAGGGCGGGTTCACAACACATGTAAAGTTACAAGTTCATAAACACAACATGTCAATAAATTATAAATAATCAATATCAATATCACAGAACATCAGAATGTCAATATCATTACAGTAACAAAAAAATTCAATAAACATCAATATCAAGTAACAGTCAAAAATTTCCATATCTCAATAAGGCTTACACAAAAAACAGAACTAAACAAAAACAAAATAATTGCTAAATCCCACGACAGGTGGTGGGCCCACATGAAATGGTGCCATGGGCCGGATCTGGCCCACAGGCCTTTGGTTAGGAACTCCTGTTCTAAAGCTATCAGCAACCAATCAGAGAACGCAGCCACAAACTCCCAAGAATGACAGTCTTGGTCCGCTGCGAACCGGCAGGCAAATGATTCAGCCCAGCGTGTATACAGTAATTGCAAAACGCAGGCACAGCATTCAATGGATGTTGTAAAAAACCATTACTGGGTTTAAGAAAGACTTAAAAGATGACATGAAATTGGCGAACCCAACTACAGCAGACTCACTGAAATGAATACACAGTAACTTCTTAGGTCAACATGCAAGTCCTACTGATTCTCCATCTATTCCATCAATTGAAAAAACTGACCTAAGGAAAGCAATATTAATTATTCTAGAACAGTAGTTTCCATAGTTGGGGCCCCAGATATTCTTGGATGACATCTCCTAGACACCGTAGTCAGGACAACTAATAGTCAGGACTTCTCTAAGAACATATTAGATGGCAACGCCAAGTTTATGAACCCACAGCTGTAGTAGAAGGTTTCACCCTCTTTTTTGTCCTCAAAATGTTTTGCTCTAATTTTGGGGGGGATTATTAACTTTTAGAAACTTTTAGTCAGGACTTGTGTTGATATATACGATACAACTGCTAGTCCAGTTTTCTTAGTGAACACCCCTTAACATTAGAGAGTTCCACCTGCTCCAATCTTTTTCTTTTTAAAAAGTCTTCTTTAAACTGAACTTTGCTGTGCCCCGTAGTGGTCAAATTTTTCTAAGCAATTTCAGTGAATGAAATCAGGATGTATGGGAGATGCCTCCCAGTAGTATCTCACCCTGCCAGACTTCATGAAGCTGATCCTTTTCCCACACGTGTTTTAGAGCAGTGGTTCCCAAACCTGGATCCCCCAGATGTTCTAGGACAGTGATGGTGAACCTTGGCACCACAGCTGTTCTTGAACTTCAATTACCAGAAACCTTGAGCAGCAGGAGTGCTGATCAGGGCTTCTGGGAATTGAAGTTCCAAGAACAGCTAGAGTGCCAAGGTTTGCCATCACTGTTCTAGGTCTTCAACTCTCAGAAATCTTCCCAGCACAATCATTGGTAAAAGCTTCTGAGAGCTTTACTGCAAGAACATAGAAAAAGTCTCCTTGAACATTGTGGTATTTTTGAACCACAATCGGACATACCCTGGTAATAGCAACCTTGTGTTCCTAGCTAATATTTCTCACGCTAGGTCAAGCGAAAGGAACTGCGGAATGAACTCACCAAAAGATGCCTTCATTTTGGCAGTTCCACATTTTACCTGGAGACAGAAGAACTTCAGGGCCAAGGCTGGGAACCATCAGTCTAGAGCAGGGTTCCTCAAACCTGGTTCTCCATGTGTTCTTGGACTTCAGTTATCAAAAGCCATAGCTAACATACCTGCTGATCAGGGATTCTGGGAACTGAAGTCTGAGAATACCTGGAGAACCAAGTTTGAGGAACCCTGCTCTAGAGCTTATGAATGTTAGCAGTAGCACTCACATAGAAAGCTGACATTTTAAAGGAAAATGATTTGTTGATTTTAAAACAGTAGTAACTTTATTATGATCAGAATTATTGGAAAAGACTCTAACAAGGTACCAGAAGGAGAAGGCAAAATAGCACTGTTTAAAATAACACATTTTGCATTTTATACTGGGGAAAAATTAACAAACTAATTAATGTTAAACACATTACCTCCAAACTCACAATGGAATATGACCTTGCCCTTCACTCCAGGAAACAAAATGCCTTGGGTTTATCCCTAATTCAAGCTACTTCTATGTTGCTCAAGAATCTCAAGACAGATTCAGGCTTCAAGCTCTGATGCATTCATCCTTCTCAGTTTTCCCTAAAGGAAGAAGACTTTGCTACTTAAGAACATTAACCCAGGTGTGCCATGCTATTCTGATACAGGAAGATCTCCAAATTGCTGACAAGCGTGGGAAGTGGCTGCAGGGATTTCCCAGATCTCTGTCGCTCAGAAGACCTATCTCTATCTCTGTGTGCATGCATGCATGCATATGTAAAACCCTGATGGCATCAGGGCCAATGTAGCAAGACAAGAGGTGCTTGAAGGGCACAAACACATTGCTATGAAACCAAAACTCGTAAATGCAGTGAGCTAACAGCATGGTCCCTGGACCAAGAACCCGTATGTTTACAACCCTGTAAGAATGGACTTTGCTCCATCAGTTGGAGCATCTGGTGGCAAATACAAGGGTTTAGAGCAGTGGTTCCCAACCTGGGGCCCATGCCCTATAGGGTGACTTCAATTCCCAGAAGCCTCAATCAGTCCATTGGCTGATTAGAGCTTTGGGGAATTGACTCAGGCTTCCAGGAATTGAAGTCCAAAACCCAAAGGTTGGGAAACACTGGTCTAGGCAGGAAAAGAATCATGCAAATCAGGCTATGATTTAATTTCTGAAGCTTTATGGTCTTATGTACCGTAGATCCTGTAATGTTCTACATGCTTAAACTGTACTTGCAAATAACTGTAATTGCAAATAACATTGGGAGCTATTTCTTTGTCTAAAAAGCTGTATGAGGTTCTAACATTGAAAATGGCATTTCATACCCTTATTTACATGTATGTCAGTGACTCAGGAAACACACAAGCAAATGCACAGCCACCCACCCAGTCCGACTCATGGAAGTTATAAATCAAGGAATCCTTCCAGAGTTTGCCAAATTTCTTCTTCTTTTAATCTTCCTTGCCTGTGCACATTTGTTTCATCCTTAAGAGGTAGGCAGGGAACTTTCATTTCCTGAATAAGTGGGGTTGGGGCCACTCGTCCAGAGATAAGAACCCATCCCATCCGGAGGGAAAAAAAAACACAGGGTTGGCTGAAAGGGAGGAAGGAGCATCTAAAAAGAGTGAATCTCCAAATCAAGACACTAGGTGGCAGCATCATGTTATCCTGCTATGGTAATAGAGTAGACACTACTGCCAGCGACTCAATGCCCTATCAGGCAGAAGTTAACTAACCTGACAACCCTGAGGCCTTGGGTGCCAAAGTCCACAGGGCAGGGTGATGGTCCCCAAGTGGATGAAATCCCACTTGAATCCATCTCGATGGAGGTCAACATCTTCCAACAATATTGGCCTGGGGCTGAGGAGGACTTTGTGTGGCAAAAGGGCTCAAGACCAGAAAGTGATTGGCAAATCTGGATCAGTGGTACAGGGGTTATGCTACGATGCAGAAAGCAAATAAAAGACCAATGCATTATAATCTCAGGACAGTCTTCATGGCCGATTGCCATGATGATTGCCTATACAGTGGAACCTCGGTTAACAAATGGCTCAGTAAACATAAAAATTGCATAACAAAAGAAAATGAATAGAAAATAGTGACTCGGTTTATAAAAAAATTCAGAACAGATTAATTGGCTTTCAATGAATTCCTATGGGAAACCGTGTTTCGTTTGACATATTTTTGTTTCCAATGCAATCTTATGGGAAACTGCATTCAATGAATTCCTATGGAAAATTTGGTTAAAGTAATTTTCACTGTAAGAAATGTTCCGGAGAACGCATTAATTACGTTAACCAAGGTTAACCATCAATAGTTGGTCAAATCTGGTGTCCCAGTTGAATGGTAATGTTTCAGAAATACAATGGATGCACGCTGACCAGCAACACACAACTTTTTTGTTGTTGTTCAGTCGCACATTCGATTCCGACCCTTTGCGACCCGACCCCATGGACCACTGTCCTCCACCATCCTCCTCAACTCACTCAGCTCTGTGCCCATTGTGTCCACAATACCATCTAGCCATCTCATTTTGGGCCGCCCCCATCTTCTTTTGCCCTCCACCTTTCCCAGCATCAAGGCTTTCTCAAGCGAATCCTCTCTTCTCATTTGATGTCCAAAGTACTTTAGCCTCATCTTCACTATTTGGCCTTCTAAGGAGCAGTCAGGGTTGATTTCTTCTAAGATTGACCTATTTGTTCTCCTTGCTGTCCAGGGGACTCTCAAAACTCTCCTCCAACACCACATCTCAAAGGCATCTACACACAACTTAGGACAAGAAAATGGACCCTCCAGAGATTGCTGAATTCCCATCAGACCCAACATGTACATCCCAAAAAACTAGGGTATGTGAGCTGGCATCATCTGGAGGCCCGTCCTTCACTTTTGCTTGTCCCTCCAACACGATCTTTTAAAGGAAACAGGCTAGGAGGGTTTTTACACCAGAACTGCAGTGAAGGGAGGGCAGCTTCTAATTGCAGAACTGTGAGAAGTTCTCTGACCATAATGCGGCAAGAACTGAATGAGGATTTGAGTATTGTTAGCAATGTTGGTTGGTTGTAATCTTGGGGAAACTGCAAAGCCCCAGCAAGTCCTCATAAGAAAGGAGTGACAAACTGCTTCTCACTACTCTGTACTTAGAAGAATTTGGAAAGGGCCACCATAAATACCATTAGGCACATTATATGCCTGCTTTCCTGCCGTGATCTCAAGGTGTTGCATATGGCTATCCTCCTTGGCACTTTATTCTGTGAGGCAGATGACAAAGAGGGGGAGAAATAGAGAGAGAAAGTGGCTCTTGGTCAACCCTAGTTATTTTTATGGATTGAAACTGGACTCCCATTAGTCCTACAGAACACTGTCTCTCTTGCTCTCTCTCTAAAACAGAATGGTTGTTTATCAAGGACTTTTCCAGGGGCAACTTCCCTTTGGCCATGTCCATCCTGCTGAGCCCTGTATTGCATTCCTATGCTGTACTAACCTGTCTGCTTTGAATTCACCCAGGGTCTATGCTAGAACGTCTTCCAGTCCTCCATAGTTTCAGTCCCTCCTTGATCCCCGTTTATAGATCCTCAGTATTTCCTCATTCATTTCATTCTCTTTTCTCAAAACAGCAAAACAAAAGCAAACTAAATCCTCAAGTGTTATATTTAGTGTGGCCCTAGTTTTGATATCACAAAGACAGGTGGGAACAGGCCATGTGGTTCATTCCAGTGAAGTGAGAGAGGATGGCCTTTACCTCAACCATGCCTCTAGTTAGGCTCCTAAGCCTGCTCCGATGCTTCTCAACAAGGAGACCTTACTAGAGCCACCAAGTGGCACGGTTTCCTCCAAGGCTGCTACTGCCCATCAGTTACTGAAGCAACAAATTATGCACCAAAAAGTCAGTCCTGACTTACATGACTCTCCTAAAGTTTTCAAGGGATCAGGTGCTCTGAAGGAAACCTTCCAGTGCCACTCCGGGAGTACACAGCTTGTCCAAGGACACATAGGTAGTTGCTACTGTTTGGGAAATCATCCTATATAGCTTGGGAACCCTGGAAGCAGTGGCCAGTGGTTGTAACCTACAGCAACACCTCTTCTTCATCCTAAGTGTCCTCATCTGGCCATCCCATGATACCAGACATGGATTATCACTGAAACATCATAGGCCTGAGTCATGGGACACAGAAATCCTGCCGTTCCAGTCATTCAAGAAAAGAAAATGTGAGGCCTTCTAAGTGTTATACTTCACTCCCAATAGTCTTCACTGCTGGCTAGGTTGGGAGTTAGGGTACTCCAAGAACCTCTGGAGGACCCTCACCCAGGCAACACCTTGTGAGCCACCACTGCAAAGAGTGGCCCAGGCACTGAGTAGAACACAGATTGCAGAAGTCCTAGAATCTCTACAAAGGGTATCTACCAAGAATGCTGCTGATACATGATATCATCTGTCAGAGGCCAAGAAGATGAACATCACCGCTGATCCCTTATGCCACCATGAGTCAAGTAAAAACTCAATATCCTTAGAGTACACTCCATGACCCAAACTTTGCTTCCTTGTTTCAGCTTGCCATCAACATGCTGGCCTCATCCAAATCACAGTGTAGACACAATGAACGAATGTGAAAATATTACTGCAAGATGTCAGCAAGGCCAATGTGTCATATGGCTGTTGGCTCATTTGTTTTTGGGTCATTCACCTCCCACTTAGCATGGAAGATGAAATGTGTCTCAGATTGTCCATGTCCATAATGGGGCCCTCAGAAAAGCTGTAGATAGTGGTCAGAGGTGATCTAGGAAATCTATGGCTCCTGTTTCTATGCTTTACATAGTTTTGTCCTTTGGCAAGGTGCAAAGAACTGGAGATCTCTGAAATAAGATGATTAACACACAACTCTGCTTCATTTAATAAATGAAGGTGAATTGTTTATGAAACATATGCCAAACATTCTCCCAATATGCAGGTATCAGAAAAAGTCATTTAATTTTTAATTCCCTAAAACTTCAGTTCAATAGGAGTGGGGAATAATTTTAGGCTGCCTTCCTAGGCATGCAGACCTGAGTATATGGTTCATAATGGCATTCAGTGGGACTTTTATATCTAAGTGGACCTGCAAGAGAACTACCCTGTTCTTACAGAACAGCTGATCCCTATGAGTTCCGAGTTGATAAAGGCTTCATCAGAATAAATTAAAAGCAAGATAGAAGTGTGTTTGTTGCATAAAGGCTGAGATTTGTTAAAAACTGGTTCAGTGTCACTTACAAATAACACGATCTCAGAAGCTGCCACATTTCTGCCTTCTTTTCTCTCTCTTTCAGTGTTTTAAGAGAGCTGTTGCTTCAGGCTGAAGAGGAAACAAACGTTCCTCTTAATCTTTGTTCTTTAGAGAAACTTGGCTGGTTGAAATGTGAGACAGGACCATTCATTGTGAAAGCCCTCCTAACAGAACTCTTTTCCAATTAATGTCCACCAAGCCCTTATTGTCGTATGGCCTCAAGTGGGGCAAGTTTACCTTGGGAGCTGTGCCCACACTTGACTTATTGTGGTATGTTTTGTTGTGCCCTGTTTTGGGAGGGCTTCCCCTAAAAGGAAGCTTAGCAGTCTTTTTAAATAAATAAACAAGCAATCAAGTAAAAAAACTGTCTTTTTGCAAGCTATTGAAACCCAGCCTTCAGCTTCTTCCTGCTTGAAAACCCCCACCTATATTTGGGAAATCTGGTGCTAAATTATTTGTTTATTATCTAACTCACTGTCAGAGGGTTAAAAAAACCAAACCATGATATATTAAAAGTGTCTGTACCTACTTACTATAATTTTTCATTATCTCTGCAATTTAAACAGCTGCACATTGTTACATACAACACACAGTGTAAAATTGTTATCTCCATATACTCATCTCCAACGTTCAGGGAAACTCCTTCTCTTTGTTTTGGAGAATTAAAAAACAGTCACTAAGAATTTTTTACATGCCATCAGACATGCCAGAGCAGAGACACACACAGACTGAGAGTGTTCAGCTCATCTTTTGATTTTGCTACAGAAAACCCAATTGCTTATTCTAGTAAGTCGCACAACAGTAGACCCACTGAATTTAAGGGGATTTGGTAAGACAACTCCTTCATAAATTGTGATGATTCAAATGGGTCTACTCTGGTTACAACTTACTAAGCTAAAGTATGTCACAACTAGAAGAGACCCATATGACTCAACAAAATGATGTACCAAATCCAGGGCTATAGCAGAGGGGGGACCCTCCTGAGCGAACAGTCCCTCCCCCAAACCCACTCTGTGATGCCAATGTTATTATACATGAGTGTGACATTGTTGTCCCTCCTGTACAACTTACTATGGCAGGTGTTAGGATTTCAGCCATCATAAAATTTAACTGTACTTTGGGTGGTAGAGGGAAAGGATAGGAGGAGAAATGTTTTCCATCTCATAAAACTACAGTGGATCCCCGGTTAGTGTTTGCACCGCACAACGCTAAAACCAGATGTTAGGGAATTTGAGACAAACTTTTGCACCGCACAATGTTAAGATAATGTTGTGTGATGCGAAAGTTTGCCTCAAATTCCCCAACGTTGATACCTGCCCCAAAGCCCGGAGGGCTTTGGGACGGAGATCTCCGCTCAGAGCGACGGTTTGGTTGGGGGGAGAGCATGCAATTGCTGGCTGGGTTGGGGAAAGAATGGACGTGCCTGTGCACCTCCCCAAACCCAACCGGCGGTCCCAGAGTGTGATTGCTGGCTGGGTTGGCGAGAGAACAGACACGTGCGCCCTCCTCCCCAACCCAACTGGTGGTCCCAGCGTGAGATCGCCGGCTGGATTGGGGAGGGACAAAGTGGACTTGATCCACAAAAGCTAACATTAAAATATAACAGTCTTCAAAGTGCTACAGCATTTTTCTTTTGTTTACTTTTTGAAGTTGAATTGAATTATGGTAGCAATGTATAGTATGACGTTCTCTCCAAAGAATGAATGCTAGCGTCACCATGCAACCGGCAGGGCAGTCAAAGAAAATGGTGGAAGCACAGTTGTCATTTGAGGAGACCGTGTTGAAGTGGTATTTGAAATTCGAGAACATCATGGAAGTACAACAATGGAGGTGTTGAATATGCAACAGAACCTCCAACATGCCTAACAATTGCACACATTCATGAGAAGTTTGAGAGGCATGGTACTGTGTGTGATGTACGTAAAGGAAAATCCAGGAAACTTTGGTCAAGGTATTTAAGCAGTAGTTCACCATAATCAGAACTGTCTGGACACTGAAGGTAACCACTTTGAGCACCTCTTGTAATTGCACAATTCAGACGAGACTTGTATTCATCTTTTGTTTTCAGTATATGTTGAGTACAGTAATACCTCACATAACGATAAGACTTGGTTCCACAAGTCTTGGTGTTATCCGATTTTTAGTGTTATCCGATCCATGTTAAAATCCTATGGGATGGATCGGATAACGTTAAAGCTCTATAGAGATACATTGTAACCGCACAGGCTTTAGCGGTTGTTATCCGATCCATCCCATAGGACCTTAACGTTATTCGATCCAATTCTCCTCCCCTGATTACTTAATGTTATGCGATTTTAGCGTTATCCGATCCAATCATTATCCGGTGTTTTACTGTATTGCAATTTTAATAGTTTATTCCTTTCTTAAAATTTGTATATATATTTTGGCACCCTCTGTATTTCTGAACCCTTGTGTGACACCACCATGATAACATCTACCGTTCTTCAAAGTGCTCCAATTAGACAAGCATGGGTACCCACCTACGCCCCATCCGAGACAAACTCTGCAAAAATGGATGCTGTGTCGAGCTCCAATTGCTCTTGCAGACAGCCACAATTACAGAAGTTTCCCAAGCTCCCAGTCGACAAGTTTCTCAAAGCTTCTGCGATTTTTGTTTCCTTGCTCGTTTGTTTTTGCTATGTGACAAAATCCATACATTTTAAAAACACACACAAACAGAACACAGGCAGCTGGAACAATGTTCGGCCGCTGTCTTATCGTGATTCCTGCATGCCAGACAGGCAGGAAGAGATGGAATTAGTGATAGGAGGGTCTGAGAAAAACATCACAGAAAGAGGAGTGTTGTGGGGGCTTGTTTTCATTTTCTCTCATTTTTCCTCATTTAACCCTTCCATGCATGTGGGAGAAGCAATTAACCCTGGATGGTTTTTTTAAAGATGCAATTTTCTTTTCTTTCCCAGTCTCTAACTTTTGCTGCTTGATATTCAAGGAATTACTTTATTTCAAGGTTTTTCAACTGTTACAATCCAGTGATTCACTCTGAAATGTTTAACTGACAAGATCCGCTCAGAAACAAGCTGCACTGCTTCAGTGGAACTTTCTCCCAAGTAAATGAACAATCAGTTAGTATATTACTAACACAGTGGCATTATTTGCCATAGTGGCAATGAAGGTTATGCAGTATTTGTAAGGTCTATTAATTTACTTTTATGTCTGGCTGGATATCCCGCTACGGTAATGGAGTACACTGTATAGCGAGAGACTCAACACCAAGTGTTGGGCAGTGATAAATAACCTGACTAAAGGGGCCAACGGCTACAGGTGGATGAGCCACTTTAGGTAGGTTGATGGTCCCCCTCAGTGGAGGAAATGCCAGTGGAAACCATCATATTGGGCCCAACGGAACAAAATGAGCAGAGGAGGAGAAGAACCACTTCAGAAGACAGGTGAGGTGGCCTGGTATTCCCATCTCTTTAAGGACTTGCCACAGTTTATTATGATCTACACAATCAAAGGCTTTGGTGTAATCAATTAAACAGAAGTAGACATGTTTCTGGTACTCCCTTGCTTTCTCCATGATCCAGTGAATGTTGGCAATTTGGTCTATAGTTCCCTTGCATCTTTGGATCTATGGTTGTTTTAATCCTAATTTTAATCAAGACTCATTTTATTACAGTGCTTCTTAATATATTAGGTCTCATGTCTTCAGAGACTAAAAAGGACTTTGGCGTTATAAAACTACATTTCTATTCCAGAAACACATTTATTATGGCACCAACTTTCTCAGCTAAGAGATGCCTCCAAATGTGTATGCAACAGTAAATGTGTTCCCTAGTGAAACATGTTCAAATGCGAAACCTCTGTTTCTTATTGGCAGAATCACATATTACTAGCAGAATCCAGATCCTTTACTTCAGTGGATATTACTGACTTCTCACAATCCTATGCTGCCAATGTTCCGAATGACTCTGAAAACCCTGATATATTTTCAGCCTTGTTATATGCATCCTACTAAGTGTTCATCCCACGTATATTCATCTCCTACCATTAGTTAACTGTTTACTCTTGTGCTCTTGGCAGAAAGCACAGCACCCTTTGTAGCCCAGTGGTGCCCAACCCCCCCCCCCCCGGAGGGCTTCCCTTCCCAGAAGCCTAAGTCAGTCCATTTGCTGATCAGTGCTTTCGGAAATTGACTTAGGCTTCTGGGAAATGAAGTCCAAAACCCAAAGGTTGGGGAACACTGCTGTAGCCTGAGGCTAGGAAATCCACAACCATTCTGCTGCCAATGAACTTCTCCTCTTAGTGCTTCCGCTTGGGAAATATGGCAGTTGAGGATGATGGGAGTTACAGGCCTGTACTACCAGAAGTACTAGAGGTCCCTTAGCCCTGATCTGCACAGTATGCAGACCTCAATCATCAACGCACTACTATCCTTGACTGACAGACCCTCTGCTATGAACAGGCATGGCGTCTTCTCAGTTTATGGGCACAAATCGACTAACAACTTTTTAAACCTGCTGTTTCCCGGAAGAAAAGATATGTAGCTTTCACAACAGTGACCAACCACCCAATGAGCGATACTCACAAATATGCACAGCATCCCTATAACACAATTCCTGCAGCTGCAACCAGCCTCAGGGTCTCATACCCACACGTCACAAAAACTCCTCAAGATGTCAATTCTGGTTGCTGCTTGCTTGAAAGATTGAAAACTCAAACAAATCCAGACTTTTTACATGAGGGCTACTCATCTATTCCCACAACCTGGTTCAGAGATTGAGCCAGGGCTTTGGAACTGGATTCTGATTCGGCTCCCTGTATTTCTTGCTCCCATCCTGTTTGATTTCTGCTCAAAATCTGAATCTATTTGTAAATCTGGATTAACTGCTATAGGAGGACCAAAATAACAGCAATGTTTTTGCTTTGATGCACGTGAAATATGGCAACATGATAAACCTTGAAGATGGGGATGAACCTGGCAAATTTCAGACAGCTAGCTAGCTTCACTGGGTTGTGTCCCAGGCATCTCTACGTATGCTCATCTCTACCAACCTAACATATTTTTGTTTAAAAAGTCAAAGCAATGCACACACCCACCCAACTGACTGAGCTTCTGCCCCCAATATAAATCATTTTGTCAAATTAGTTCACCCTAGAAAGAAATCAGGTCCAGAAAGGTTTGAATTAGGGCAACAAGGGTTTGTACTCTGGATTTCGCCTTAAGCCTATATGCACAGCTCTAGGTCATTTGTTTAACTGGGAGAGAGTCCCACTGAATCCAAAGGATATGACTTTTCCATCAATAAATGTGGCATCATGTTTCCAATCTGGACCTAACCTGCTGCACTGAGTTTGCTTAAACCCTTTGATTGCTTGCGGTGAAGGATGCAGAAACAAAACTAGATTAAATGAAGATTTGAATTTTACTTCCTGGCATGATCATGCCAGGACAGTGCCTGACATGGGATCCCTGGGTAGCACCACAGTTAAATTGCTGTACTGCTGCTAAAACATTGTGAGTTCAATCCTGACAGGACCAAAGTTGACTCAGCCTTCTGTCCTTCTGAGGTCGGTAAACTGAGTACCCAGCAAGTTGGCAAAATGATAATTAACTTGTGGACCACCCAGAGAGTGCACTAAGGGCTATAAGTGTAATTGCTATGGAATTCTAAAACATCAACTGGCTTAAAACTGAGTAATACATGCAGCTCTAACAGGGAGAAACAGTCAGGCTGGAAGGTTCATAAATGTTGACCAGGCTGTCCCCCCCCCCCCCCGCTTCTCCTGCCAAATGTGCTCCACATAGCCTAAATGTTAGGGCCAGCAAACAAGGCAGTAAAGCAGGGCTTGCCGGCTTACATCCCATAGGCCAGATCCGGCCCCTGGGTCAAATTGCCGCCAATGCTGGACGTGTCCCAACATCACTGGAAGTGCTGAAAACACCGTGCTTTTGCACTGAAACACTGTGGAAACATGACGAAAAATTTAAAAAGGACATGAAAATGTTCCTCCCTCCTCCAAGGGAAGTGGCAGAGGTGGGGAAAATGCCTGGAAACGCAGTGCAAATGCACGCACTGCTGCCGGCAGCAACGGAAAGAACTTTGTGACTGGCCCCTCAGCTGATTAAGGGGGCCTGGTCAGGCCCCTGGCAGGAAAAGGTTGGGAACCCATGCCGTAAAGGCTGCCCCTCCTACAGGAAAAGGCCATCTTTGCCTTTTGAATCCACACAAAAAGAGGTTAGTCAAAGCTGATTGCACAGGTCAGTAAATTCCAACCAGACCCGAAAAATAAAGGGGGAGGGGAGGAGAGAAAGGGAGAGAGAAAGAGAGATACTTACTGCGCTTGCTTTTATCTTTATTTAAGAGCAGTAGCAGCTCCTGCTCTTGTTTCCCAGGGACGGAGTCTTGGGACGGGCGCTCCATCGGCATCTGAACAAGGAACAAGAAGAAAAAAGACACTGAAAGAACACCCTGAGGAGGAACCCATCATTTGCTCAGTCTGAGATATGAGGAAATCTCACAAACTGACTTGTTCTTATAAAGAACAGGCTCTCTTAACATGCCTTAACAGACTGTTAAAAGTAAATAAATACAAGTTCTCTGGTCCTCAGTGGATTCCCCCCCCCCCCTTCAGCCGAGGAACAAGACAAGGAAAATCCTTGTTGTTGTTTCTGCACTTTGTGCAAAATGTCTAGGTGTAATCTAGAACCGGCTGATTGATCAAAAAGATACAGAGAATCTCTTTATTTACGATGAGAAAGAAAACATGCCATGCCAAGAATGGGCAGCAGTCCAACTTGCGGGATCTATTCCAGGATCTTCAGGTTCTGTTAAAACATGAAGCTCACCCATGTTATTTTTTTTGGTTTACATCTCCAAGTCAACATGGGTGTGACAGGTAGAAGGAGTCTGGGAGATGCAGTTCAAAATGTAACTTTTACAGGCTCAGTCAACTAGGTGTAAAAGATATTAAAGTACGTTGAGTTGAGAATTTTTTTGAGGCTAAAATTTACTATTCTTCCAACCTCCCAAAAATGCATGTCTAGTCAATGTCCCCTCCTATCCAGCCTTTTTCATCTCAGGGCATGATAATGAACGATCTCAGGGTGTGATGAACAATTATTGGTATAGAACTAGGAGTCAGAAATCCTTGCTGATCCACTGTCTGTCACCCAGAAATCAACCAACAGATCTAGATCTACCTTCTGCCCACTTTCATCATGAGCTGTCTGGAATTCAGACATGATGACACCCACCTCTGTTGAGGAAACAGAAATAAAGAATTTTCAGCAATGGCTAAATACTAGCAAAATCCAAAAGGACATTGGAGTTTCCAAGCACATCTACCTTCCACCATCCAGGCTAACTTTAAAGAGATACACCCATGACAGGGCCAACTGATAAGAAGCAGCCATACAGAGTCCTGACTATGGAGCCTTCTTCTCTTAACCAGCAGTGGCTTTCGAAGGAGCCAGGCAAGAGAGGGATCATCTGCTCCTAATATTTCCGGGGGGGGGGGGGGACCTGGAATCTTCGGCTTACAAAGCATCTGCTCTGCTACTGAGCTATGGACTTCCCATCCCTTCCGATTGATACTTTCCCATCTACTACTTATTCTAGCCTTCTTCTTCTGCTGCTGCTGTATCCGAACCAGAATACTGGTGATCCTCATGGCAGCCAGCCATGAAGACTGTCCTGAAAATATAATGTAGTGGCCTTTCATCTGCCTTCCGCATTGCAGCATGACACCCATACCGATCCAGCTCCGCATGTCACTTTCCGGTTCTGAGCCCTTTTGGCACACAAAGTCCTCATTAGCTCTAGGCTAGGATAGATAAAGCTGCTGCCCTCCATCAAGATGGATTCAAGTGGGATTTAATCCACTTGGGGACCATCACCCTTCCCTGTGGAACTTCGGCACCCAAGGCTGTTAGTCCTCAGGGTTGTCAGGTTAGTTAACCACGTTGAGTCACTGGCAGTAGAGTCTACTCTATTATCATAGCAGGATAACCTACTCTACATTTTATAAAGTCAGTCCATCATTATTCCTCTTTTGTTAATTCCTGTCCCTCAACCTTCTTGAACTTAATGCCCCTTCACCCCAATATTTGAGGTTAAAACTGGCATCGGTCATGATTGTTGAGGCTGATGGAAGCTGTAGACCAAACTGACTGGAAGATACTGTACCAGTTTTGGGAAGCCTGCTCTAGTGACAAGCTTTTTCAAGTCCTTTCCCTCTTTTGCACTGCCCCCTTGACATTTTCTCTCCATGTTGCATTTGGTATTTTTCTCAAATACTGTAACTGTTTGTCAACATTCTATCACTAACACTTTCACAATTATCACTAAAGAATGTCTGGGAACTTCCTGCATCCTCGCCCCAAGTCACAAGATGAGGGAAGCTCACAAAAAATAAGCCACTTCAGGCCACAAAACTGTCATGTTAAGAGATGTAAGATTGCAAAAAGCTGTACAGTAAAACCCTGATTTATGTATGTCTCTTTTGTTGTTTAGTTGCACAGTCGATTCCGCCCCTTTGCGCCCCTATGGACCCTTGCCTGCCAGGCACCTCTGTCTTCCACCATCCTCCTCAGCATGCCCAGCTCTGTGTCCATTGCATCTACAATACCATCTAGACATCTCATTTTTGGCCGTCCCTTCTTCTTTTGCCCTCCACCTTTCCAAGCATCAAGGCTTTCTCAAGTGAATCTTCTCTTCTCATTTGATGTCCAAAGTACTTTAGCTTCATCTTTACTATTGGACCTTCTAAGGAGCAGTCAGGGTTGATTTCTTCTAATATCGACCTATTTGTTCTCCTTGCTGTCCAGGGGACTCTCAAAACTCTCCTCCAACACCACATTTCAAAGGCATCTATTCTTCTGCGCTCAGCTTTCCTAATGGTCCAGCTCTCACAACAATACTTTACCACCGGGAATACCACTGCTTTGACTATGCGGACTTTTGGTTGCTAGGTGATGTCTCTACTTTTAACTATGTTCCCCAGGTTTCTCATAGTTTGTCTCCTGAGCATCAGCCACCTTTTTGGGCCTCATTTTGGGTTCTAAAAAACTCGATTTATACTCGAGTATATATGGTATGTAAGTATATATCTACTTAGGTAAAATTTGACTTACATAAGGGTTGGGTTTTTGTTTTTGTTTTTGCATAAACCACATTCTGATTTATGCAAAAAATTTGATTTACATAAGGGGTTTACTGGTGTCTTTAGATTTTAAAATGGTGCTGCCACTATTTTAAAATCTAAAATTCCACCCAGTGCCACCCGCCCCCACTGCCGGAAGTCACAAGAGATCACTCACCATGGAGGCAGCACCGACAATTGTGACCATGTTTTCTAGAGTTTTCTGTTTGTTGTTTGACTGGCGACATGCTTCAGGGGGAAATCGCTCCATTCCCCTCTTTGTTCTGAGGATTCTCTGGGGCTCAGTTTGGCTGGGGACGTGCTTTGGAACGAAGAAGGGAATGGAGTGGTTTCCCCCTGAAGTGAATATGCCCCCCACCCTCTACCAGAGATGGAAGAACAATACCTAAGACTGGTTTCTGTTTTGTCTGCTATCCCCCTGCTTCTCCCAGCCCAGCCTGCAAGTATGTGCAAAAAGGTACTCACCCGCAGGTGTGGGTGGCTGAAAGGCTCCACCTGTGGGTGATGCAGACTTGCCAAGAAGAGCTGATTCTGCAGCTGTTGCTGTGTCTGTTTCAGAGCAAGGAAGGCAGTGTCAGGGCCGGGTTTGGCGAGGCGCTGTCCGATCCGCAGGTCCATGGGGACGTTTTGGGGAATCTGCAAGGAGAAGCAGAGCTTCACGGTAGCTGTTGAGAAAATACACACACAAAGAAATACTGGTTAGTAACTAGTCAATCCTATCCTCTCCCAAGAAGCCCCATCCCATAAATTAGAAACGTTATCCATTTCTGACTGCTGTCTCTAGCATTCTTAAGTTTTCTAACACTATTTCATTCTGAACATTTTTTTTCCACCATCCCATGGCCCTTTTCAACAAGCCAATATGTCTGGTTACAGAAAAGACCATCTTCCCAGTTCCGTTCCAAGTAATGTAAGGGTTCTGTACAAGCCAAACAAACATTTCCCCCATGAGATGATCAGCAACAGAAACAAACCACATCCTACCATCTCGGTCAACTATTGATTTTCACCTGCAATGTTCAGTCAAAAAGGATGTTTCTTCCATGTTCTAGGTTTGAGGCATTTTGTTTTTGCAACTTCGGGTGAAAATTGAGTGACCTAATCTATACCTCCTGGACCTCAGACTAAGATGAATGGGGATGCATTCTTAATCTTTGGCTTTCTCTTGATTTTACAGCACAACACAACACAACCACACACATTTAATTTTATGAATTTTTGCACAAGGCTACTGCTTTGTCTGCTTCCTCTTCACTCAGTTCTAGATTTGCTTTGTAAGCAATTTCATATTTGTTCACAGCATGTATACTCCACCCTTCCCTCACAAGGTCTTTAAGGTAGCTTACAATAGGATGGAGACAGTTTGGTCACTTTGATGGATGAGCTACACCAGGAACAAGACAGGGGGAGTGTGTCTACAGGGCCCAGAAGATGGTGCTGGGGGATTCATCTTCAGTGCCCTGGCCCTTGGTCTGTAGCCTCTCTCAGGGTTCTGTCCCTACCCCTACCCCCTGCTTTTAAACATATACAGCGGTACCTCATACAATTATTTTAATTAATTCCACAGAGTTTCTTGTTGTAGGAAACAATTGCTATACGATGGATGCATTGTACAGTAATACCCCGGGTAACGCGAGTACCGTATAGCGTGAAAACCGCATAATGTGACAAGATTTTCAGGAAAATCTTGTATCGAATAACGCGATTTTCATGTTATTCGGAACAAGCGTATGCGTGGGGGGGGGAGTTGGATTGGGTAGACCCCCCCGCCCCCATGATGTTTGGAAAGGGTACAGGGATCCTTACCCTTTCGAAACATTCTTTTACCAATTGTGGGGTCTCTGACCCCCCCGCCAGGTCTAGGGAGGTGGGGAGACCCGATCCAAGCTGTTTCTGGGCTTCCCCGACGTCCTCAGCCAGTGCAGCAAGCCAGAATGTCAGGGTTCAAATCCTGACATTCTGGCTTGCTGCACTGGCTGAAGACGTCGGGGAAGCCCAGAAATAGCTTGGATCGTGTCCCCTGCCTGCTCCAGAGAGATCAGAGGACCCGATCTACAGCTGCAGGGTGGCTGGGGAAGCTGACGGGGACTCCCTGTCGGCTTCCCTAGCCACCCGCCCTTGCCTCCGCAGCTGTGGGGTGGCTGGGGAAGCCGACGGGGGAGTCCCCCGTCAGCTTTCCAGCCTCCCCACCCCTGCCTTCACAGCTGCAGGGTGGCTGGGAAGCTGAACGGAGAACCCCGTTCAGCTTTCCAGTCACCCTGCTGCTAAGAACAACTGTATCGGATAACGTTAAAAATCACGTTATTCGATACAAGATTTTCCCGAAAATCTTGTAATGTTATGCGGTTTTCACGCTATACGGTTCTCGCGTTATCCGGGGTATTACTGTACAAATAATGAAAATGATCGGTCTAATATAAATTTAACGCACTGGCAGCTTTGGGTATATTGCGGTTGCAAGGTGTAACTGGAGGGAAAATACCAACAGACAAGAAATTCAGGTAGATGCTGAAACATGACTGGAAGAACAAATGAATAATCCTCCTGAAATACAAAAGAAATTCTTCAGGCCAGAAATTCTACAACCTTTAGGAATATTCCTGCACAGATTTCCCAGGCACCCTGAAGCTATTTGCTGAAAGGAGGCCTAGAGAGTTTTTTTTTTTAACAGTCAATCAGTCTGGTAACCATATGGATTAGAAACTTTGCTGAAGAACCACCATGGGTCTACATTTCAGGGTGTGCTGACCCGGAAAATAATGAATTTTGCTCCCCTCCCACAACAAAGCTGTCGGGCCATGAGAACAATCAATATTTCTAAACACAACTGGGTGGAAGAAGTTGGGTCTTTGGCTGTATGGAGAACGGTGTGTCTTCTGTGTCAATTTGGCAGCATCCTCCAACATCTGGCTCACACTGCTCTGACAAACACAGCTTCCATGTTAAGAATATAAAAACAAAGACTGGTGCAAGCCTCAGATTCAGCGATCTGTATAACTTCCCAAGTCTTTCCCAAGTCTTTCCCACATGACATTCCTTTTTTCTCTCTCTTCACAACCAGAAATTTCTTGGAGCACAATCTGGATCACTTTGGCAAGAAATCTGAATCGTGGGTGGTGGAGAACTAACACAGAGTACATTTAGACCCAGTTAAACCACGATTCCTTTTATAACCTTCCCAACTAGCTATCAACTCATGTGATGAGGAAGTCAGCTTAAGATTCCTGGCTGCACGACAAAACCACTAATCGCATCCTCGTCTTCCAGACACTTAAGAACAAGCCCAGCAATCCACCCTAACAACCAGCAGAGTCGCTTAGCATTTGGGTTGTATGATTCAATTTGACACTGATTTGATCTGACACTTTTAAAAAAACTAGATTTTGAGGAGAACAGCCAAAGTAAAAACATACTGGTCCAAGAATGTACATGCACTCACACACATCCTGATGCAACCCAACCAAATAAAAAGGCAAGAAAATATAACACAGGAGGCAAAATGGAGACGCTCCTCAGATCGGCAAAAGGGGAGCTTGAAGTTTTTGCCTTTGTTAATCCTTTCCAATTTGCCCCATGGAGTACACAGTAAGAGCCTCCTTGAAGATTGTGGTCTTTTTGAACCGCAATAGGCCATACCCTGGTAATGGCTACCTTGTGTTGCCAGCTAATCTTTCTCACACTAGGTCAGGCAAAAGGAACTGCAGAATGAACTCACCAAAGGGTGCCTTCATTTTGGGAGTTTCATAGCTGGGCTAGACACAAGTAATAGAGACAGGGAGGCATAGGTGGACTAGGCTTGTGAGATCCAAATTCTAGTCACAACACTGACTAGGTAACTTCAGGCCTGTTGGCTGATTTGTGAAAGCTTGTGTGGATAAAGTGAGGAGGAACAGGCACAAATCTAATTAAAAATATAACTAATAAAAATAAAATAAAATAAAATAAAACAACAACAACAACAACAACAACAACAACAACAACAACAACAACAACAACAACAACAACAATACAAAAGCCTGTTGTGTCACCTTAAAAGTGAATATTTTTCTTCTGTTTGTACCTCTCAGCCCCTACACCCATGATGGTGAACCATAGCACTCCAGCTGTTCTTGGACTTTAATTACCAGGAGCCCAAGTCAGTACTCCTGCTGGTCAGAGCTTCTGGGAACTGAAGTTCAAGAACAGCTGGAGTGCCAAGTTTTGCCATTACTGCTCTACACTGTGTACAAAAGGACCACTGTTTTCAGTCTAAAGCAATACTCAAACGATGATTCTCACAAGCAGAAGAGATACAGCTGGGCAAGGGGGCAAGCCTTGACTTTTGCTCTGGGTTAAAGGACAGGTTTAGCTTCTCACACAAACCCAGATGATCTCTTTTAACTCTGCTTTCTCCTATAGAGGTGAAGAGTTGTCTTTTGTGCCTCTTCAGTGGGTGGATATCAAGTCCTGCCCTTGGAGAAGAGGTGGGGTAGGCAGAAGTATGTGAGAATCTTGCCTTTGTGCAATAGGGTCTACAGAATAGCATACAAGCACCTTCTCTCACTCTTCCTCAATGCACGAGGGACAGGCATCTTGGTCACAGCTCTGTAGGCAAAATAAGTACATAGCCTTGAGAAGCCCCCATGTTCAAATCATGCCATCCCAGGGCTGGGACTGAATCCTGTCCAACAGTTTAGAGAAGGCTGTTGTCCTAACCAGGTTGGGACAGGTGGAGATGGGCCACTGTCTTGCCCTGCGATCCCTGGTCTGCCTTCTACTCCTGCAGCCATTGTATCTCCTTCCTGGATTCCTCTCCCGGGAAAAGGCTGTCTTTGGATGTTTGGCCTCTTCTGTGTTTTTTTTTTATAGAAGCCAGAGATCCACCAATCAACAGTATGCCACAAAGGACCCAGAGTCAGAGCTGGAAAGAGGTAGGAAGCCCTCTAGTTCTAAAACTACAGCTTTAATTAAAAGAAGGAAGTGCAACTGATTTATCGCTGCCATTAGATACCTAAGAGTCAAAAACATCAATTTGATCTTACTTCGGAACATCCAGAAATAAACCAGCAGATCCCAATGATCTTGCCTGCAATTTGGGCATCGTTCTCTTATAACCTTTCTTTCTTTCCTCTGGAAGGGGACTAACGATGGCTTAGATAAGTACAATACTGTGCAAAGGTCTTAAGCCATCACTAGTTGTTTTGGGGGGAATTCAATGTGTGATGCGGGGTGGGCATAACTTGGACACCCTAGCTCCAAATTTCACCAAACTTGGAGAGTGTTGAGAGGAGAGTCAGCAGGAGTCTCTCTAAATTTGGTGCATCTAGGTGGCTTAGGGCTGAGTTATGCCCATCCCCATCACTCATTAATTTTTCTCCAAACCAGCTGTTGGTAGCCTAAGAATTTGCATGGTACTGTAGAATACATTGTGTTGTATGCAGAATGTTTCAAATAAAAACTGAACATCTCCATGTTAAATCACAGAAAAGCAAGAAATCTTGGAGATCATCTGGTCTAACACCTAGTGACATGTTCAGAGGTCTGCTTAAAAACACAGTCAGCTGTAGCCAACCAGAGTGCTGACATCAGCAGGCTGACTCCCAGTGGCGGGGGGGGGGGGGGGCGCAGCCCGCCTCGGGTGGCACTTTTTGGGCTATGGGTGTTCTTGGACTACAATTCCCAGAAGCCCTAGCTGGAACTGGAGCCAGTATCCACCAGAGGGGAAGCAAATTTGGTTTAAGCCCCAGGCGGCTGGAATCCACGAGACACTACTGCTGACTCCATAAGGCAAAGAAGCTGATTATCCATTCTCACAGAGAAGCAGAAAAGTGCGGCAGCAATAAGTCTAATGATGGGAAGGCAGCAAGATCTCTCAAGGGGAGCTGCACCAGGAGCAGCAATAAATATGCTGCCCTCTTAAAACAGCTGCCTGAGGTGGCTGTCCAGGATCTGCCAGCAAGCAAAAGCCACCGCTGCTCATCGTTTCAACACCATCTGAATGCAGTTTGGCAGAAAACTGCCCTTCTTTTGCTGCCAGGGTCTCATTACAAACAGGTCCTGCTGAGAGCTCCATGACCGTAGCAGATTAATGGTGACCAAAGGCCAGCAACAATTAGCAGCTGGCTTCCGCTGCCACACTGCTGCCTGTTCAGTGCACTGAGTAGGCATCAAGAAGACAGGGCAGATGTTGACATGTGGAAGCCTGTGGCAACATTTTGGTCTTTTCAGTACAACTACCAGTGTGTCCTGACAGAACCTTTAAGATATGGCCAGATAGCTCCAGAATATTTATTTCTTAATAAAAAAATATCCAGGCCATTCTTGTGAGTCAGCTGTGTGAGCAAGGGGTCCAGCAGTGGTGGAGATCATCCCCCCCTCCCAGCATGCACTTCATCCTTGCAGCTGTCACAATCATTAACACAACAGATACATTGAGGAACCAAGATGAAGAAGAGGTTGAACCAGCACCAGCTCAATTGTTTTAATTTCCTCTTAAGGGCTGAAACTATCCACCCCGGCCAACTTCAGACTTGGTTCTCACAGCAAGATGTGACCTTTACCGTTATTGCCATAAAATTGGATGATGGGAGTTGTAAGCAAAGACAGGTGTGGGGTGCCAGGTTGGGAAAGCAGTCCCAAAGCTGTATATCAAAGCCTGGTCATTGTTTAAGAAGACAGCACTATAAACAGGTAAAGCCTTTCCAACGTGAACAGCCCAATCTTACATTATGTTCACAGGGAAATATGCTCTGTAGAGTTTACTACGACTCACTCTTTAGTTGGGGTTTGGAGCAGCTGGCAGAGCTGGCAGTTGGGAATTCGATTCCCTTCTGAGAGAAAAGCCAGGCTGCGTGTCCCTTGGGTGAACTGCACAATCCCAGGATGCTTCCAGAAGAAAAGAATGACAAATATTTTGGGGTACCCAATTATCAAGAAGACTCTGGAAATAATCACTGTAACTTGAAAGTAACTTGGTATATTATTATTTTTAAAAGTGATCAAGGAGTCTTTGGCTATAAACAGAGATGAGCACTGAACCCTAGAGTCGGTTACGACTGGCTTTCAAGCAAGGCAACCTTTACTCTTTCACCCTCATCCAGAGGCTCTTTAGGTCTTCTTCACTTTCTGCCATTAGGGGAGTGTCAGTTATATTCTTTTCTTTTTATCCCCATATTTAAAAAGCATTTGATCATGCAATATCTGCCAACTACTTGGGAGCTTAAACTAACCAAGAGTACTTCTCCTGCTTGCTGATTGTTATGATCTCAGCCCAAGACAAAGCTTAAAAGCCAGAGTTGGTGAAGATAAACAGGGACCTAAAAACTTAGGGATGCAAATGAGTACCTCATCTTTTGATCTTTCCCAGTGAGTGTAATTAAAGACCATCTTCACATGTGTGCTTCTCTTTTACTGAGTTGGAGGTAGGTGTGGGAAGTTTAATGAAGTATTATCGTCCTCCCGCAAATTCTCCCAAACAGCTGTTGGCTCTGGACCAAGGCTTGGCAAACCTGAACCCATAAGATTCCTGGAAGTAACGTTTTACTTCTCTTTTTCTTCTCACTAAGGGACACTGTGCCATGTGGTGAGAGATGAAAAGAGAAGAGACTGCATTCTTCGACTACCCTTCGGTGAGTGCTCTATGCGCAAAAGATGACATTAGAAACTGGAAAGATCTCGCTTTAAAATAAACTAGTTCTAGACATTAAAGCACAGAACTAAAAGCAACAGCAATTGACTGCACATTGTCTGGGTAACAACCGAGAAAGCCAATATGAGTCAATGAGGGCTATCTAGAAGAGGTTCAATTAGAAAATGTCAAGGTATAATATCTCACTTCCTTATCTCAAGTGTGGCTTCCTTAGGATGTGAGTATGAAGACAGTTGTTTGTCTGCATTATCAATATTCTAAGATATCCTATCTTTGAATATGGAAGTTCTGCTTCAATTGTTTTGTCTACCAGCTATTTAAGCCCCTCCTGCATGAACCTATCAAGTCCTACACATATACACAGAGACAAGGATGTGGGGAGAAAGGAGACTTGTAACTATCATTACATCTGTGGATAATTAACTCCTAAGATGTGCTGTCAGCAGCATTGGATGATCATTGTTAACTGGACCATGCTGACATCCAGGAATTCTGCTTCCCAATGAGCCTGAGGCAAAGCAGGGGAAAGGATATCATTGTGAACTCTAACTCTCAGAACCCTGCATTAAAGACTAGTAAGTTTTCTTCAGGAGCTGCAGGGGCTTAGTGGTTAAGACGCTGAACTTGACACCGAGAAGGTTGGCAGGTCAGCAGTTCAAGACCTGAGTGCTGCACAACAGAGTGAGCTCCTGTCGTCTGTCCCAGCTCCTGCAAACCTAGCAATTTGAAAGCAAAAGGCTGCAAGTAGATAAATAGGTATCGCTTCAGTGGGAAAGGTAACAGTGTTCCATGCATTCCAGTGTCTAGTCATGCCTGCCACATGACCACAGAATTATCTACAGATGCGAACAGCGCTGGCTCTTTGGCTGTAAACAGAGATGAGCACCACCGCCTCGAGTCAGATATGACTGGTTTTTCAATATAAGTTTTAGTTAGCTTAAGTCTTTGACAGGGAGAGTTAGACATCTGGCTGTGGAGACAGAGCTTGGGAATTCTGTTCCCCACTGTGACTACTGGGAGAAGAAACAGCCTGTGTGGTTTGGGACAAACAGCACAGCCTCAGGGCAGCCCTCAGAATAGAATAGAATAGAATAGAATAGAATAGAATAGAATGAAAACCACTTCTGAATACTCTTTACCTGAAAAAAGTAATCACAAGTCAGAATCAACTCAATGGCAAATTATTATTTGTGAACTATAGCCCGGCATTCCTGAGGAAGTAGCTACAGCTTAGCTTGAATAATGCCTGCTAGTCTTTTAGATGCTGTGTGAATCTTTGTTAGTTTTGTTCCAATAGGTAATGTCACAGACAATGTCACTAATAATTGCTCTTTAAAATGACAAAAAAAGAAAGAAAAAACCAAGAGCCTTAATCCAAAACACGGAACAATTCACTACAACGGTTCGTCTGCTCTTCTCCAAACAGAAGAGAACACCACAACCCAAAGAAGTGTTTTTTGGCTGCCCTGGACCTTGCTCTTTGTGCCTGCTGGAGAAAACTGCGAATGTCTGAGCACACGAAAGCAGCCCAGCAATCCAGATGAACAGCTGTGGCTTCACAGCAAAGTCATAGCCGCTCTCAAAGCCAAGCCCAAGCACCAGCCCAAGGGAGGATCCTGGTTCCAGTCGGACCTGGACACACTCTCTGTTCGTTGCACAAGAGAAGAGCCAGGTATCTCAGGAAAGGATGGGAGGCAGCATTGGGTTCCAATTGCAGGATGATTGCATCAGCAAAGGGAGGGGATTAAGTATGCTGTGCCATGCAAAGCAGAATAAAGATAATCTCTACCCAATTAACAGACATTTGCATAAGCAAGGAAGGGCCTGGAAGTTGTCCTACAGGGGTGGGAGGGAGCAAGTGTTCCAACTGTCCACCACCCCTATCGGAAGAAGATTTGCAAGTGCTCAGATCATCAACTGCAGCTCAGATCATCATGGCAACCCCATCAGATCACTGAGCAAGTCTTCTGCCGGTGACAAGGTCTAGCATCCGACCTCTAGCACGACCCCCCCCCCCCCCCCGTAGAGGCTGCTTGTAATCACAGAATAACTGACACATGCAATACAAGAAAGACCAAAGGATGGAGATTCTTTTTAAAAACCTGTGGAGCAGATGCACATAATTTAGGCACACCTGCAACTCATGCCAGCACTGCCAAATCTCTGCTAATTTAAAGATGCAAGAGCTGGACCAGAAAACATACAGCAGCCCCAAATTTACCAAAGACAACAGATATCCCCTAAGAGAGTTTCATGCCTATCCTTTGTCAAGGTCACAGCTCCAAACAGTTTTGAAATATGGTGGTTTGGCAAATGCTACACTGGGTGTGGAGAACATTTGATCTTTTAAACGGTGTTAGATCGCAACTCCCATGGCTCCTACGCAACACAGCCAATTCTTCTTCTTCCGTGTCTAGGCCAGACATGAAACTGCTAAAACGAAGGCACCTTTTGGTAAGGTCATTCTACAGTTCCTTTCGCTTGACCTAGTGTGAGAAAGATTAGCTGGAAACACAAGGTTGCCATTACCAGGGTATGCCCAATTGTGGTTCAAAAATACAGTAATACCCCGGATAACATTAAAACTTGGTTCCACAAGTCTTAACATTTATCGCACAATGTTTTAAAAAAGCCCGGTTCCCTTTCTGAAGAGGAAATCTCTTCAGAGACCCCTGCCTGGATCACTAAGGGGCTTAGCAATCCAGGCCGGTATGTGTGTGTGTTTCTGAAGAGAGGCTGGGGACTCTTTTCCCAGCCTCTCTTCAGACACCCCCCCCCCCCGATTGCTAAGCCCCTTAGCAATCCAGTTTTTTTCCCAGCCTCTCTTCAGAAACCCCCGACTGGATTGCTAAGGGGCTTAGCGATCCAGGCCGGGTGTGTGTGTGTTGTTTCTGAAGATATGCTGGGGACACTTTTTCCAGCCTCTCTTCAGATCCCCTGCCCCATCTGGATCGCTAAGCCTGTTAGCTATCTGGAGATCAATGTCGGGAAATTTGAGGAAAACTTTTGCATTGTGCAACGTTAACGTGGTGTGATGCATAAGTTTCTCTCAAATTTCCCAATGTTATCCAGTTTTAACGTTGTGCAGTGCTCACTTTAACCAGGGTATTACTGTATCACAATCTTCAAGGAGACTCTTTCTGTGGTAGAAGATGATGAAAGCTACAATTCCACAACAGCTGAAGGGCCACACTTTCACTTTCCCAGAGCTGTGCTAACATTCCAAGGAACCACCCATCTGTCCGTGGGCACAACCATAACACCAGAATACCTTACCCATCCTCATGATGCCACCTGGGCAGCTCCACCAAATTCAGTGTGTGGGCTTAATCTGCACTGTGGGGGAGGCCACAAGGACAGGTTCAGATCTGCTGGGATTTCTCACTTCCCTTGAATTGCAAGTCTAACAAGAGCCATAAAAAAGGGAAAGGGTGAAACTTATCTCTATTCTTCTCACTTAGCAATTTTCAATGTTAGCTTTTGTTTGGAAGACCTTCTCCTATAATTGGGGCAGTTTGGGATATGTTTCCTAATCTCACCACCACCACCCCGCAAGCCAGCTCAATCATACTCTGAGAACCCCAAAACCCTACCCATAAAGAACTTTGTTCATTTATTTCCTCACTCAAAATGGGGTAAAGCTGATAAAACAAACACACTTGCCCCACAGGGTGCCTTTACGATTGTACGGAAAAGGTAAACATTTCCCACAAAACCTATAAAAATAGGAATTTTCTTTTAAAGGTGCTTTTTTGTGTTCTTTCCCCCCAAATCCTCTTGGTTCACATTTTTGCCATACTCCAAGCACAATGTCTATTTTTAAATACATAATATTGCCAACCTTTTTTTTCCTTTCTTTTTTAACTGGCACTTGTTCCTACGCATTTAACAGCAATTCAATTATAAACTAAAATGATTCACTACCTGAGATCTTTATTTCACCTTCCTCTTAATGGCACAAGAATAAATTCAACTGTGCCAATTATTCCAGTTTAGCTAAAAGGGGAGGGGATGCCAAAATTTTGAGACCAGAAGATAAGATGATTACTACTGGAGAACATGTGGGAAGGGATCAGGGCTGGAGGTGTGTGTGGTTCAGAAAGTCCAAGGCACCTTTGAGAAGTTGGTGCCAAGCTTCTCAAAGCCTGATCCCTGCCCACTCTGGCTGATCTTCCCTATGTGAGACTGAGGTGGTCAGATGCAGAAGACAGAGATCCTTATGCAACACAGTAACTGTGTAGAGAACAGATTTGCAAGAAAAGCTCCCCCAATTTGGGGTTCCCTCTTCTTCACTCTTACCAAAAGTACACATGGAGAAATACAGAATCCGGCTCGTTTGCTGGTCTGCCAGTTACTACCAGAAACATATATTGATGAAGATTTGATTTTAGCCAACAACAAAGACAAGGTGGCTTCAGTTTGGCAGTCCAAAGTTTGATTGGGACACGAAAGAAGAAGACAACTAAAGGTACACCATTCTTGGGTCTGGCCATGCTAGTTGGCACAGGCTGGCCGGGTTGATTTAGGATGGATCAGAAGAACCCTGAACTGGTTCTGGTTCCTTCCTTGTGTCAACCTTTCTTGAAAGACACTGTTGGGCACTCACTGAATTTGAAAAACTTCCAGGCAATCAAGAACATAAAAGCAGTTCTGGGTAGGGCAATTGATAGCATGTGGTAGCAATCACAGTTCCAGACATGCCTGAGTCAAAGAGATTGTCTAGATCCTTATCAGTCTGGGTTCAGGCCCAGCTCTGGCACTGAGACTTGGTTAACCCTGATGGAGGACGTACGCTGGGAGACAGACAGGAAGAAAGTGACTTGGTAGAGTCTTCTAGTCCTCTTGTCAAATTTATGAGCATTGTATTCTTCTGGGCTGTCTGGCTAAACAGATATTTGTAAACAGGATACTGCAACACCACCTACTTGTCAGACAAGAGATTATCCTGGTTTCCCAATTCCACTTGCCAAATAACAATTTCCCTCCCTTTCGCCTGACCCATTGAATTGTGTTTACACATTCCAGCTGAAAACATTGACACTCCGAGAATGTGGAAAGAGGGTGACAGATTAATCATTGGGGGAGGGGATTATGATCTGTCCCCAGAACAGACAACTGATCACAAATTTCAGCCAATCAACAAACCAACACAACCATAAGTGTGACCCTAGGGGAAGACCTGACAGGTGGTTACTGGTGGACTGCTCCCCATCCCACATTGGATTTAAGGAAATCCACAACATCCAGTTGTAGCCTTCATGTAGCAATTGGGGGACATCACCCAGAGATTAGGAATGAAAGGTTGTCTGTATACTGAGGCCACCTAGCTTTTCTGATTCTTTTCATCAGAACCGTATGATCACCATGAAAAGGTGTCATTGTTCCTGAGAAATTCAGTCTTAAAGAATACAGAAATATTAATGATGGGATGTCAACCTGATCTGGGTCCAGGGAGGAGGGTTGAGAAGGGTAACGACTCCCGTGAAAGGTCAGGTACACAATTTTAATTTTTTCCCCAACCAATACCATTGCAAATGCCACTGTCAGCAGCCAACCAGAACAACCAAAGGGGGTGGGGGTGGGAAATGTGAAACCGTATTAGTGCCTGAATTGATTGATCCGAGTGTTCTTTGCTCCAGCCCTTCCTTGTGCGCTATTGAACTCCTGCCTTCTGGTTCCATTCATCTTATGCTGCCTCTTTCTGACTGCTAGCCTGTGCCTCCATCTTAGACCCCTGGATTTTTTGAGAGATTGTCTCTATTTCTTTAGATTATTTTTGCTGCTATTATTATGCAGCCTGTATGTGCTAGCATGCCTCCTCCCTGTTATTGTTTTTCTCCTGTTTTCTTTTTTTCTCCTTCACCCCCGTTTTCTTGGTCCTTTCCTTTCTTGGATTTTTGATGATTCCTTGCCTGTCTGCTGGACTTATGAAAGAGAAAAGATAATAATCCCAATTTCCTCCTCTTTTGGAATGTTTTTTAAACTGCCAAAGACACCAAACGCAAAGTCCTGTGAGGAGTACAGAATGATTAGCCTCATGAGTCATGCTCTTAAGGTCTTCTTGAAAATCATCAATAGTAGAATTTATAAGAATTGCAAAGAAAACACAGGTGAAAACCAAATTGACTTCTGAAATTCTATGGGTACCAGAGAGGCACTGTTTACAAGGCAGGTTCTCAGACAAAGATGTGGAGATATGAAATGTAATGTGCGTGCATGTTTTATAGATTATGCAAAAGCCTTTGACAGATGCCAGCATAAGAAGATGATCACAGCAATGAAGAAAATAGGTGTAGATGATAAAGATATCAGAACATCACTAACCTTTATTGGAATCAGACAGCTCAAGTCAGAGTTGAAGAGCAACTGACAGAGCAGGTTCAAATTCGCAGAGGTGTGTAACAAGGCAGTGTTTAATATATATATTCAGAAAGTATTTTTCCAGAAGCACCATCAGATTTAAACATGAGCATTAAAATTAATGGGGGATACCTGAATAACATCTGATATGCTAATGACACAGTGTTGTTGGCCACAAACCTTGCAGATCTTCAGTCAATGATGGATCAAGTTAGAGCTTCAAACATAGAATATGGTTTGGATCTCAACACCAAGAAGACGAAATATCTGGTTATAAGCCGAACACCAACTCACAGCAAGCTAATGGTAGGAACACAAGAAATCGAAAGAGTGGATAAAATTGTCTATTTGGAGAGTATGTTAAACAAAAATTGGGATCCCAAGGTAGAGATTAAGATATGAATAGTAAAAGCAACATCCACCTTCATAAAAAAGGCAATATTTGTTATGCAGTAGAGATCTAACTCTCGCTCCAAAGATCCAAATAGTGAGATGTTACATATTCCAGTGTTGCTCTATGGAGTAGAAGCTTGGACATTGACTAACTTAGAAGTATTGGGCCAAATGGATAAAGAACAAGAATTCTTTAAGACCATCAAGCAAAGAAGGCTCCAATACTTTGGCCATATCATAAGAAACAATGTAAAGTATAGAATACTCCAATTTGCTGCAAGGAAAGATCCCTGGGAAGAGAGGCCCTGGACGTAGATGGACTTAATGGCTGAATAACCTGAGAGACTGGTGTGACATGTCCATGGAAGAACGCCTCCAAAGAGTTAAACACCAAAGGACTATCGCCATGATGATAGCCAATATCCAGAATTGATATGGCACCTGAAGAAGTGTAAGGAAAGATAAATGGATGCTACTGGTTTTTTTAAAAAGCTTTTTGGTTAATGCACTGCATACATATCCTGTTAAAAGTCTATTGTTTGGCGGGTTCTGGAACTGCGCTGTTTGTTTATGTGACGGTGTGTGCGCTGAGGGTGTATGTAGACATTGTGACTGTGCTACGTCAATATGCACTGAGTTGTGTGAATGCCTGTATAAGTTTGATAACAATGTCTCTTTTGGATGGAATGCTGCTCATTTTTCAAGGAAATGTAGATTGGTTCTCTACTGCCTGCCTTGCCCCTACTTTTTTGTATCACTTTTAAAGGATCTTAGGGGCTTTCAGACCACTAGCAACACAAAATATGGATGAGGGGGAAATGGAATGAAACAACCCAAAGTGGTGGTCCCTTCCATGTTAAGTAAAAAAGACAGGTCCACAAAAGATACAAAATTGAAAGAAACGCCTCGAGAAACTAAAACAAAGAAGTACAAAACAAAAATGCCAATGTTTTCACTATATACATTTCAATTTTCAACATCCAACAATTGAACAATAAAGTAAATGAACCCCCCCCCCCCATTCTGGCTAGTATTGCGAAAGCAGAGCATTACAGTTTCTGCTGTTTCCCACTGTGTTATGTTGCTCTGAACATGGTCCTAATGTTTCAAATCTAAATAAATTAAAAGCACAACTTTGTTTTAATGTGGCTTTCATGCATTACTCTTTTTAAAAACCAGCTTGTCTTTACCTGCCCTGAGGATATCTTCGGTCATGTGACTGAATGTTTATTTTTACATGAATGAATGTATGAATGAACAAGCAATAGAGGAGGAGTACAGGATCCATAAAACAGGATTTGCAGCTAGGTTGAACAAAACAAAACCAATCCAGAAGCAGAGCATTAAGACCTGTGATCACCTTGGTTTCTGCCTCTAACTTCACACAGCTTTATTCTGAATCCAAACCCATCCCTTCTATTTAGATGTCCTGTCTCAGAATGGCAGGGGTAATCATCACCATCTGGTCATTAACAAACCCACCTTGGAGCAGAGATAATTGTGTATCATCCACGAGCATTTTCACCCCAAAGAATAACAAGTTATGGGCCTGTCTGGAAACTATTTGCAAAAAACAAAACAAAACAGGGACTGCTGCTATTATGTGTCCTGGAGAATCAGAAATAACAAGCAAGAAAGACAATCGCTTTTTAAAATATGTGGATGTTTAGTTTTTTACTTATTTAGGTTTTCTAGCCCACCCTGACATTGGAGACTTGGGACACAAGCCAACATTTAATTTAATGAATAGTCAAAACACAACTAAAACCAACAATCAACCACCCAACTAACATCCTGATAGTCTGTAACCACAAACCAAAACATTTGTCCAGATGGGGTGATGGGGAGGAAGAGAGAGAGAGAGAGAGAAATAATTCAGTTGGAATATAAAAGATGTGGGATTCTGAAAGGTATGGCCCAAAAGTAACTTCTCCAAGTCCACTCTTGCGCTCAAACTTGTGCATTCAAACAAGTTTCTCAAACGACAAGCATTCCTGCTTTGCCAATGAATTCCAATGTGAGGAAGCAGCCCTCAAGCATGCCTTCTTTTGCCATTTCCAAAAAAGCAGCCATCTTAGTCTCTGCACGTTGACACAATTAGAGAGGAAAATTAAAGAGAGAGAGAGAAAGAGAGACCAAAGACTGTGGTACTTTAAAGACTAACAGATTTACATCAGTACAAGCTTTTGTTGATCACAATTAACTTCTTCAGTCAGAAGCAGTGCAACTGCATGCCTTAGGCCCACATGATGATAAGGGTCAAAATCAGGTGAAGAATCAGATAAAAAGGCAATGGGACCATGTCTTAAAGGGGGAAAAATATTGTTAAGGGAAACCTCAGAAAGAATGCAAGGGGGTGTAAGAAAGAAGCTTTAATTCTTGAAGGTATGGCTGCTCCATCTATACATCTGAAGCCTATATCGTAAACTCACTGAACTGGCAAATTTGCTGTTGAACAATCTCTCTGTTGTGTTGTAGGAAGTGACCACACAATCTTAAAGTGTTGGAGTAGCCTGTGATTTTGTTACTGGTGCACTCTGGATGCCCAGTAACTAGAAAGCAGAATTCAGCAGTAATGCTACCACATCCATAGTGCTATAGTGGTAAATTGGCAAGGACTTACCATGATAGCCATGCCTTTAAGGAAAATTAAAAAATAACAAGCACCTTCATTGATCTATATCGGGGTCAGCAACCTACAGCCAATTGGGCCAGATCCAACCCATGACGACAAATCATCCAGCCCACGCCATCGCTCCAGCCACTGCAAGTGGTTGCAGCCATGTTTACCACAGCCGCGACTGCATTTACAGCAGCATTTATGGTGGGGGGAACACCATTCCTGACCCCTCAACTGTCTGAGAGAGTGTGACCTGGCCCCCGACCTTTTGGCTGCTGTCGCCCCCTGGGCTGTTTCATGGGCTGTAAATGGAGATGAGCACCAAACCCTCGAGTCAGACACAACTGGGTTTCAAGCAAGGGAGACCTTTACTTTTACCTAGATATGGGTCTGCAGGTAGAACACTTAGAATGGAGAAGTTGAGGCTTTGGAGTCTTAACAAAGAGCGAGAAACAATGAATGGATGAATGGCACATACCTAATGTCAGATGAGGTTGCCATCCTTGCTAATATAAAGTCTTGACATTCTGACCCAGTGAGCTCTTGGCTGCATTTCGCCACTGGTTACAGCACTTAAGCGAAGCATTCAGATTATCCACCCAGCAGCACGCAAACTGGTAGACTATGAAAAATGTCCACTCTGAAATTATTCCTGAATACCAATGAATTTCCCAAGCAGATAAATTTGATTAATAAAAAGAGGCCATCTCAATAGCTTACCGCTTGACAAAGGCTTTGGCACATAATAAGAGCATGCCAATTATCAGGATACTTCCTGATTAACAGTCCTGATTTAAACAGTGCAAGAAGAACACACCCTCAACCTAAGAGCATGGGCCTGACATTTGGCATCAGGTACTAAACTAAACATCCCTAGCAATTGGCCATATTTTGCATCTCATTGCCATGCCTTCCACCACAGGTGTAGCACCCCCACCCCCCAACAACATTTGGAGGTCGCATTGCAATCTGGAAGTGTTAAGAGCAAGAGTAGATAAAGCTGAATCACTTTTGCCCCAGCTCCCAGCTTCATCTTTGACAACTGTAGCCAATTACTTTGGCTTTTCCAGAGGCAATCTTGATATGCCAAAGCTATGAGAAATACCCCCTCTTAAATACAATACAATCAAAATAATGAATTTAAATCCTCCCTCCCTCTCCTGTGCCAAATTCGCAAAGCATACACAAACTACTCTGGAACACAACAGTTTTAGTCAGTGAGTTCACTGTAGAAACAATAATTTGTGTCAAAGCTATTTTAGGCTTTTAAGCTTTTTAACCCTGCACCGTCGAAAAAAGAGAAAGGGGGGCAGCTTTTAAACAAAGGCTTCACTACCCTGATGTAGGAAACAGTATGTCTAGGAGGACAAGAGGCCCCAAGGGGTAGAGAGTCTTCGAATAAATGGGCAGTTTTTCATCTTGGCAAGGGAGAATTGTCAAGTTCCAGGACAATTTCTTATATTTACTAAATGATCTGGAAAAAAAAGAAACGAGTGATATGTGGAGTGCCAAGTGCCTTCCATTCTGGAAGGGTGACCACATCAGCTTTTGTACCAAGAATGATTGAGGGTCCCCTGACATTGTAAAGACAGGTTTCACCATGAGAGCCAGGCAATGAGAAACATCGTCCATGGCCCTCTGTTTGGTCGGGGAACAGACCAACCAGTCGTCGATGTAAGGGAACACCTGGACCCCTTGCAGCCGAAGATGGGCGGCCACCGGCGCCATGCACTTCGTGAATACCCTCGGAGCGGTGGAGAGGCCGAAGGGCAGACACGTGTACTGGTAGACGTTGCTGCCCAACTGGAAGCGGCGATGTTCCCTCCTGATGGATTCGTGGAAGTACACATCCTTCAGGTCGATGACTGCAAACCAGTCCCCGTGGTTGATCAGTGGGAGGATGGACTGAAGGGTTACCATCCGAAACTTCCTTGCGTCGATGTGCTTGTTGAGAAGGCGGAGGTCCAGGATTGGTCGGGACCCTCTGTCCTTCTTGTCCATGAGGAAGTAGCGGGAGAAGAACCCGTCGTGAGACTCCAATGCTGCGACCGGCTCTATGGCGCTCTTCTCTAGGAGAGCTGACAGTTCCTCCTGGAGCAGTGGAGACGGATCAGTGACACGGACCCGTCCGACAGTAGGGCATCTCTTGAACTCGATCGCGTAGCCAGAGTCTAAGATGGTTAAAACTCACTTGTCTGTGGTGATGGTGGACCACACCAACAGGTAGTTCACCAGGGGACGGTAAGGTAGGGGGATGAGAGTCTCGGTCACGGAGGAGTCAAACCCGTTGTTTGCTCCTCCGATCGGTCCGCTTACCAGTCTGTTGGCGTTGCTGATAACGTGGCCGTGGTGCTTGCTGCCTCGGTTGGTGGTGCCGAGGGTAGTCCTCCTGCCTCTGTTGTGGATGAGGCTGGTAGGACGGACCTTGAGACGAGGTCTGGGGTTGGTCCTGCTGGTACCGACCCGACCCTCGGCGTGGAGGACAGAGCTTGTTAATTGTTGTAATGTCATTTTTAAGCTCCCCCAAAGAGACATCCGTCTCTTTAGCGAACAAACCCTCGCCGTCGAAGGGCAGTTCCTCCACCAGTTTCTTGACCTCATCCTGGAGGTCGGCTGAGCGCAGCCAGGAGTGCTGGCGTATCTGGATGGTGGAGGCCAAGTTCTTAGCCTCCGACTCCATGATATGCCTCCCAGTTCGGATCTGTTGGAGGGCCAACTGGTTACCCTCCTGGCAGATGGACCCGAACTCAGCCTGGAGCTCCAGCGGCAGCTTGGACTTGAAGGCCTCAGCCTTCTCCCATAGGTGACAGTTGTAGCCACCCATGGCCGTTGCAGAGTTCGCTGCCTGGAAGGACAGGGAGGCGTTGGCATAAACCGGTGGTGTTTCTTCTTCTCCTCCTCCTTCTTCTCCTTCTCCTGCTCCTTCTTCCTCTTAAACAGTTCTGCGGCAGATGGCCGCAAAGAAGGAGCGGAGGTAGACGCAGCTGGCATCTCCCTTGAAGGGGGAGGTGGTGGTACCAGAGCGGCCTCCATTAAAAATGCTTGGAGGAGGTTTTTAAGGGCGGCCTTAGAGAAGCCCTTGCAGACCGCACACGTCTGGACAGGGTGATTTTCTCCCAGACAACAAAGGCACCGCACGTGTCCGTCCGAGCTTGGAAATTTCATGTTGCAGGACAGACACTGCTTAAATGCTGCAGAAGCCATCCACCAAAGTAGATGGCCTAGTAGAAAAAATTGTCCCGGCCGGGAGGCCCCGACATGAGATTTTCTAAGGTAAAATTTACCTCAAAGAGTCTAGTTTTTTGTTTGTTTGTTTGTTTTTGCCAACGGCTGAGGGAAATCCCCCAGCCGCATGAGGACCAAGGGGTTGCGAGTCCCCTGGTCCGAGAAAAATTGTAAGTGGAAAAAAATTCAAGGTTTTCTGAGGCAATCTCAGACAGAACACACAGCTCTTTTTCCAGGCTCCTGCTCGTGCAGCGGAAAAAAGAGAACTGAGGGAAGAGCGCGAAATGGCACCAGAGGCGGTTGGCGATGGTGGGCGGTCCTAACTTCAAAACTTTTATCCAATCAGCTTTTCAGCTCCGCTCAGATTCAGCGCAGGCACAGAACCCATTAGTGTGCATCCTCAAACAACACGAAGGAGAACGAATAATACTACTGTGATATAAATGTCAGTGGGTAACCATTGCCACCTCCCTCTGCCTCCTCTACATCAGATAAATCATAAACACAGCTCATAGGGCAATGTCTAGTACACCAAAACCTACTTCACAAGAGAGCTGCTGTCCTACGATCAGTCACTGGACTTAGCAAAAGCAATTCCTGAATAAATTAAGCACAGGACTACCCATGTGTTAATGCAGCCTTTTCCAACATGGGTCCTTCAAGAATTTTTTTTAACTATAGCAACGATCAAATTTAACTAGTTTCAACTCTGAGTGAAGCTGATTAACTTTATGATGTCAACTAGGGGTGGATCACTGTTCAAAATGTGTTTTGCTTAGTTTCCATCAGCCACAGCCAGGAGAGTCAACAGTGTGGGACTCAAGAAGCACATCTTCCTGACTGGCTGTGGAATGTGTCCAGCCCTTGAAGTCTAGCAGATGTATTGAAGCTCCAGTGGAATCTTCTTGGTGTTTTATACAAATGCAGAAAGTCCCAATCCTAACCAATCCCTGGCAGCTCCAGGTATGGCTGAGAAAACGCCTCCTGACTAAAACTCCAGAGGCAGACATAGACAGAGCACTGACAATGTCAGGCTAGATAGACCAACAGTCTGACTCAGTTCATAGGCAGCTCCTCGAATTCCAGAGCAGGAACAAAAGCAACCAGGCCGCCAGGGCTCCAGACACGAAGGTATTCAAATGATGGATTGATTGAAGGACTCAAGGACTCCTGAGGCCAGATCCTTCCATTTATGACCACACGGTTGACAATCTGGCAGCTAAAGCATACCTCCTGAACCTTCTTTTCCAAGTCTCTCCTGCATCTATGTCATTCAAATGAGCTAGAGGGGCAGCTGTCTGTCAGCCTAGTGTGACAAAACTAAAAAACCTTTCCTACTGCACCCACATTCTCTTTCTCCCAGCCATCATTTTCTAATCACATCAGAGTTAAGAGATGTGGCAGAGATGATGTTTCTTCACTTTTCACTGATACAACCACTCTCCCCTTGTTGCACTCACTAGTACCAGAGAGGGAGCAGGTGGGGGTGTAAAACAAAGCTTGGAGAAGTTACTTTTTTTAAAAAAATGAAGACTCTCAGAATCTCCACAGCTAGCTATAGGTGGGGACAATAATCCAATATAGGGCTGTGGTGGCGTAGTGGTTAAGACGCTGAGCTTAAAGACCGGAAGCTCAGCAGATTATGAGCTGAGTGCTATGCGATGGAGTGAGTGCCCATTGTCCCAGCTCCTGCCAACCTAACAGTTCGAAAGCAAGAAACATCAAGTAGATAAATAGGTACAACTTCAGTGGGAAAGATAACAGCGTTCTGTGTCTAGTCATGTCTGCCACATGACCATGGAAACATCTGCAGACAGCACTGGTTCTTTGGCTATAAATGGAGATGAGCACTATACCCTAGAGTCAGACACAACTGGCTTTCAAGCAAGGGAAACCTTGATCTTTATTATAGACCAATATATATAGGACTGCTCTGTTATGATGTCAGATGCGCTATTACTCAACTCCTCATAGGGTCTTTTCAGTGGAGACCCCAAGACTGTAAAGCAGCCTCTCCATGGAGATGTGTCAGGTTCCCTTAAGTCAGGCATGTCCAAAGTACGGCCAATGGCTCAAAGCCATTCCATCAGGTCCGCAATACCCTCACCAAACCAGGAAGTGAATACGGACACTTCTCAGCATGTGCAGACATCTCCATATTTACTTCCTGGTTCGGCGCAGATGTCCTCATGGATGCGCAGAAGCGTCCGTATTCACTTCTGGCTTTGATGCAGATGTGCTCACGCATCTGCACCGAAACAGGAAGTGAATATGGACACTTCCGTGCATGCACAAAGTGTCCATGCTGAACCAGGAAGTGACTACAGATGCTTTCGCGCATGCACAGAAGCGTTCACACCGAACCAGGAAGCAAATATGGCAGTTGTCTGCGCTGAACTAGGAAGTGAATATGGATGTGCATGTGCAAACACGCCCTGTTCTGGGGGCATGGTCAGACCTACTCTGCTGTTTCAGGGGTGTGGTCAGGCCCTCCGCCCAAAATGTTTGGGCACCCCTGCCTTATGTGAACCCTGAAACCATGCTGTTCCCTCATTTTAACATGCTTTTTGGTATCTTAAGCTTTCTTCCTCCTGCTGCGATATGGCACTTGACTTTTAACCTCCTATTTCAGAACTGGTTTTTATCTACTGACTTTAATTGTTTGCTTTTGATGATGAATGTGTGCTAATTTATGTTTTAATGTTCTTTCCAGTAGTGTAAACTAGTTCGGCAGTCTTTGGAAGGAGAAGTAGGCTTTTTTAAAAAAATCTAATCCAGTCCAAGCCTTTAAGAAGGAAATGTACCAAATGAGTTGCAGGGTCAGGGGAAATAGGAGGAAAATGTTCACTTAGGGTGATAAAACAGCTGGAATCAGGCCTGCTGAAAGGGACGCCCACACAACTCCAGCTCTTAACAAGCCCATTGTAAAAGAAGAAAGGTCAGTTGCTTTCCTGCCTGTTCAAGAGAAGTTTGTTATTGTTATGTGCCCTCAAGCCAGAATTACCTTAGAATGACCCTATCAGGGCTTTCAACGTAAAGGAGGTATTTAAGGAATGATTTTGGGGTAAACAGAAAAAGCCTCCTTGAAGATTGTGGCATTTTTGAAACCACAATTGGGTGTACCCTGAGCCATCGACAACTTTGTGTTGCTCCTAATCTTCAGGTGAAAGGAACTGCAGAATGAACTCACCAAAAGGTGCCTTCATTTTGGCATATCAGAAAACCAAATAAAAAACACTGTAGCTCTTTAAAGACTAACTGCTATATTTTTATTGTTAGCTTTCGTGGATCATTTTGGCAGTTTCACATCTGGCCAAGACACGAAAGGAGGAGAATGGTTTTAAGGGGCTGTGTTGACTTTGTGGTTAAGATGCTGAACTTGACAACCAGAAGGTCGGTAAGTCAGCAGTTCAAGACCCAAGTGCTGCGCTGTGGAGTGAGCTCCCATCTCTGTCCCAGCTCCTGCCAACCTAGTAGTTCAAAAGCAAGAAATTGCAAGTAGATACATAGGTACTGCTTTGGCAGAAAAGGTAACAGTGCTCTGGTGCCTGCCACATGACCACAAAAATATCTGCAGATGCAGACCGCGCTGGATCTTTGGCTGTAAACAGAGATGAGCACCGCGCCCTAGAGTCAGATATGATTGGATTTTGAGTGAGGGTAACCTTTATCTCTTTTACCAGCTCCACACTTGCATAGTGAGTTTCCATGGTAGAGCCAGGGAATTGAACCCAAACCTCCGAGTCCATCACTCTCTCTGCTACGCCAACTGGGTACCCCCTTTGAGAGAAGCCAGCACCCCACAATTGGACAGTTACTGATATTACCATAATACTGACAGGAGCTAAGGGCAAAAGAGCACAGCAAAGTGGTAGACAGTATGCTGCTGTAACTCAGGGTGATGGCCATTCCTGTCATTAGGCTGAGTGGGGAAACCACCTCTGGTGTCAGTCTGCTGGGTCACTCCTGCCTAGTGGATGCCAGGGGTGCGCTCCCCTCAAGGTCTTGTGTTGATCCCTTCAGCTTCACTGGCAGTGTGGGTGGGGAGAGGATGCTATCCCACCACTAATGCCAAAATGAAGTTCAAATGCGTGTTCTTTGCCTCATGCAGCTAAACATTCTGGCCTACCTCTGGGTACATCAGATGCTTTGCATACAGAAGGCCTCCCATCTCAACTCCTGTCATCAAAAGATCCAATCACTGGAAGTCTTGATTGCCTATCGCAGACTCAAGTCTGGGGCTTCCTTTATTAAATCAGACCACCTCATAGTCAGTCATCCTCTTTTCCTTTTACCTTCCATTTCCCCCTGCATTAGTCTCTCTCTTAGGGAGAGTTGTCTTCTTGTGATGTGCCCAAAATATAAAAGCTTCACTTCAGTCATTTGTGACAGTTCAGGCATGAATGACTCGAGGTAAAGATCACCCTTGCTCAAAAGCAATTCATTGGTGCTCATCTACATTTACAGCCAGTGAACCAGCTATGTCTGCGTCTGCAAATGTGTCCATGGACATGTAGGAGGTATGACTAGACATCAGAACACATGGGATGCTGTTATCTTCCCACTGAAATGGTTCCTATTTATCTACTTGCAATATCTTGCTTTCAAACTCCTGGGGTGGCAGGAGCTGGGACAGAGACAGGTGCCCATCCCGTCATTCAGCACTCGGGTCTTGAACTGCTGACCTGCCAACCTTCCAGTCGTCAAGTTCAGCATCTTAACCACTTGAGCCACCGCCATCCCTGTGAATGTCTCCAGCAACCACCTATTTTACCTTTCTGGTGGTCCATGATATATCAGTAAAGCTTCCCTCATTTTTAACCCCCTCCTCTCCAGCGTTCACTACCCAGCTTTCACACTTGCCCACAGTAATCTCCATGCTGACTCCAGGGAAAACCAATGGCCCAAACCCTGGAGGATTCATATCACACAGAGAAGACCCCCCCCCTTCCCTGTGGGCCCTAAGGGATAGGACATGTTTCCAGGCAGGAAGCAACAAAAGACCAAAGGCTGCAGGGACTTGGCAGCTTCCACAGATTCCCAGTCAATTAGGAAGTCAGGCCTCAGGGAGTTCCCAGATTGAGGTGGAGAAGAACCACCCCTTGGATGGAGCATCTGCCATTCCACTTTAGGTATAGATGTGGAGAAACTTTGCTAAAAAATTTTTCATCCTCCTAGTCAGAGAGCCCGATGAGTGCTTAATCATCACCCAACACACTTTCTCATCTCCCTTTTGAGGACAAGTCAAAAGGGCAATTCTTTCTTTGTGGTTTCATGTGTGTGCGTGCTGAGGCTTTGCACTTTGTGCAGAGTATGTACATACGCAAGCCAGCATCAAGAATTGAGGAATGGCTTTGTGGTATCCAAAATGATACAAAGCTCTCATCGATGGGTCCTAAATTCCATCAGTCCATGCAACAGGGCAGCAGCTGTCATAGTTCTGCACAACTTACATGGAAAGCGATCCTCAGACCGATGCTGAGATGTGGGGAAAGAAATTATCACCACAATTGAAGACTAGGAGGAAAATGTTTGCTGTTTTTTATTTATTATTATTATTATTATTATTATTATTATTATTATTATTATTATTATTATTATTATTATTATTATTATTATTATTATTAATTTATTTATTTATTTAAATTTGTTTATAGCCCTCCTCCCAAAAGGGACCCAGGGTGATTTACAACAACCATAAAATCACTTTTAAAAGTTAAAAACTTTTAAAAACTTGGTATTAAAAGTCTAAAATTACAACACAGGCATACTGGGGTCATGCTTTCCTGAACACAAAAATATTTCCATCCAGCGGAAGCTGAAGCTAATTACAGCTGGTGGGGCAGAAGGCACAGCCACCAGCACGAGGAGTGGAGCCAGTGGCAAAAAAAAATATGGCTCTTCGCGTATGTATGTGCACACAGAATAATTTAATATCTCACACAGAGAAGCAGACAAACAAGCATTTGTATACGTGTGTGGAAAACAGGGGCCACGGTTGTTTAGTGGTTAAGATGCTGAGCTTGATGACCAGAAGGCCAGCATTTTGAGAACTGAGCGTTGCACAATGGAGTGATCTCCCTTTGTCTGTCACAGGTCCTACCAGAGAAGACGTAAAGGAAGTCCTGGTTAAGAGGAACTATGGACACGTCCCTCTTGGATCCATGGCCTATCTCCGCTCTGGAGCAGTACCTGGGGCACTTCACATTGTCCAATGAAGCAAAAAGATCTATATCTGGGAGACCCCATCTCTGGCACAGTATGGCAAAGATGTTGCCGTTGAGCTGCCACTCGTGCGTGGTCGCAGACCATCTGCTCAAGATGTCCGTGAGAGTATTCAGGCTTCCCTGAATGTGTACTCCGATCGGAAACACATGTTTCTTGAGGTACCACTCCCAGAACTGTACCGCAAGGAAGAGGAGCAAAAGAGATGTTTCCCCCTTGTTTGTTCAGGTATGCCAGGGCTACTGTATTGTCTGACGCTACCAGAATTACTTTTCCTGTAATGGAGGATTGGGAGGTCTTCATTGCCTTCCATATCACCAACAACTCTAGAAAGTTTATGTGTCTGGATCTCTCCTGCGGGGACCATAGATTGTTGCTCCGCAGGGTGCCGCAGCAAGCGCCCCATCCTAGGTTGCTTGCGTCTGTGGTGATCTGTACTGTTGCCAAGGGGAGGCTGAATGGTTTCTCAATGGAAACATTTCTGTCCATTATCCACCAAGATAATTGGTTGTGTAGTCTGGTGTCAGGGATAGCCACCACTTGCGTGGATGATCCTTGCAGGGGTCGAAGGAGCTGAGGAACCACACCTGAAGAGTCCTCATCTTCAATTTGGTGTTATTGATGATCGTGGTGGTTGAGGCTTTGAGGCCTAGCAGCCGCTGCGCCTCTCTCCCTCTGATCCTGTTGCCAGATTGGAACCATCTGACTATTGAGCGGATGTCCAACAGGCGCTGGACAGGGGCATATGCCTTGGGTGTCATGGAGTCCAATATTGCTCCTATATACTCCACACGTTGAGTCGGGGAAAGACGTGATTTCTTGAAGTTTATTCTTAGACCGAGACTCTCCATAAATTTGATGCAGTATGGCACATTTTCCGCTGCCTTGTGTCTGGACAAGGTGCAGATCAACCAGTCGTCGATGTACGGGAATACAGTAATACCCTGTATAATGAACGCTTTGCATCGCAAAAAAATTCACACAACGAAGTATTTTTTATGCAGGGGTGATACCCCGCATAATGAACAAAAAATGTTTATTATGCGGGGTTTTCGTTAGCCACTCCTTAAATATCTCATTTACCTTGACATTTTTATAGGCTCAGTATATGTCAGTCTAACTTGACAGCACGAAACAACAGCAAATCAGGCTGTAAATCACATGCATCTCAAGAGACTTAGGGGACATGTCTGAAGCAGGGCATTGGATGCTCCCCACCATCTGCTGTCTAAGGTCATTGTCTCCCTCTGTCAAATGGTAGAGCTGGTCTAGGATAGCATAGCCCAACCCTACTTAGATAAGGCTAGAGAAGGAGTGCATAAAATGAATCAGATTCCTATACTGCCCCATATCTTTATTCAGCAACAGCAGAATGGTCAAAATTTCATGCTCACCTGTATTTTTTGGGGGAAAGAGAGAGGTCTTTGTGTGTGCACACGTGCATATGAAAGAGACATTGATCAACCAGGAGCTATATAACCTCCATCCCTCTTCTACCCCTCATTATTACCATATTTTGTGGTAACTTTACATTAAAAAGAAGACGAAAAGGATGTCCAAGACATCTGGTCTTTAATGTCTAGGTTGACCTCATGGACGAATTCCAAGGTTCTCAGGAACTCAAAGGAGTGGACCAGAGGACATAGGGATGCACAAGACATGTTCTCTGCAGTTGCCCTTTTTATCAAGACATCCGGAACAAGTTCATATCTCTGCTGCTCTGAAAGTTTCCTGGCCGGTCAAACAGCACATACACCCACTGGTTGCTATCTGATAAAAGACCAACCTTCACCCACAACCCTGCCAGGTTCTGTGCCACAAGCATGTAAGATCAGAAGAACAATCCTGGCAGGACCTTCAGCCACATAAACTACTAGTGCACCTTAGTAACAGCTGTATCACTATTGATCTACTCTTTAACTCTAAGCAGAAACACTTCTTTTTAAGCACCCTCGTTTTAACTTTTGTCTCTTGACATATTTTAAGTAATCCCGTTGTAACTTCCATGCAGATTTGCTATATAATAATTTCATGTCAGAAATTATTCTGAGTTGAAATAATTTTTGTGGAAGAAACTCCACTCAAGGAATGCCCAAATGAGGCTCTTTTCATGTCCCCATGAACTGGGATAGAGACAGGCACTCAATCTGTCATGCAGTACCCGGGTCCCTAGCTGCCGACTTGCCAGCAGTTCCAGCTAACAAGGTGAGCTTCTTAACCACTGAGCCACTGCAGGCCGTTCGCAGATTTGTTAATGAGTACGAATCTCTAGGGAGATCAGAAAGTGGTTTGGCTGCATTCATTCCTCACCCCCTTCCCCTTCCCCCTCTTCTTGCAGCTTTTATTTCCTCTTTTGAAGCTCTGGGAGGTTTCCTTAACCAAGTCCTTGGCAGGAGGCCCCCTTGGGGAGATGCCATTCCGGGACAGAGCTAATGACGGCAGCAGATTACGAACGTAGATGCAGCCTTGTTAAAAGGAGGAGGAAAAGGGAGGGGGAGAGGGGGGAGAGAGAGGGAGCGAATTGGCTCATCATGTAAAAATCAGCCCTACGGGTTAGCAATAAAACTCAGCAGGATTTGTCCAAATAAACAAAGACAAACGTTTTTAAATTCCTACAAGACAGATATGGGCAGAAGGTATGCAGTGTCCTCGTGGAGCATTGGAATGGCCTGCTGTAGATCAGCAGTGGTATCTGACTTCTGATTGCTTATCATCTGCAAAAACCAAACCAAACACTGATGCTTTCCTTAAATAGGCTCACAGAATTCTTTACTCATGGGCAAAAGAAGAAGGGGACGGCAAAAAATGAGATGGCTAGGTGGTATTGTAGACACAATGGGCACAGAGCTAAGCGAGTTGAGGAGAATGGTGGAGGACAGAAGTGCCTGGCGGACAGTGGTCCATGGAGTCGCAAAGGGTCGGAATCGACTGTGCGACTGAACAACAAAAAACTCTAAGGCGTATTTGAACTTAAACGTGTGGGTTCCAGTTACATAGCTTTACCCCATGCAGATGGTTACTGGCTCCACAGACCCCCACCCAATTCCTAACCCACCCCTATCCAATTGTTATTTCACCATCCATCTTTGGTGACAGACTTTCAAGGTCCCTCATTCCAGAAGAAAATCAGTCCTAGAAGCCTGATGTCTCTCTCTGTCTAGCCTTCCGTTAAAGCAGAGGTGACCAAAATATGGTCCTCCACAAATGGTTGAACTCAACTCCTCATCAACACAAATCATCCCCGGCCAGGGTAAAAGATGTTAATAGTTATCAAGTATCTGCAGGACAGCATCTGGAAGTCAACAAGGGGGGAAATCTTAGGATAAACGTGTTCATCTTTAAACCTAGACTGTTTTTCTGTTTTTACTATTGAACAGCTCCTTACAATGATGGGGTGAACTTCCTGGAGCAAATTGTGGAAGAGAATTCTATTCTCAGCTTGGCCAGAGACTGGAATCAAATGGCATGAAATCTTTAAGAACAGAGAGATGATCCAATGTTCTTTTCATCCTTGAAAAGACTCTAGAAGCAGCAAAGACTATGAGAACTAGATATTTCCAAAGCTGTGAATAGGTCCACTCAAAGGATTTTTTGTTGTTCTTCAGTCGCACAGTCGATTCCAACCCTTCGCGACCCCATGGACCATCGCATGCCAGGCACCCCTATCTTCCACCATCCTCCTCAACCCACCCAGCTTTGTTGTCCATTGCGTCAACAATGCCATCTAGCCATCTCATTCTCTGCCGCCTCCTTTTTCTTTTGCCCTCAACCTTTTCTAGCAATCAAGGCTTTTTCAAGTGAATCCTCTCTTCTCAATTGATATACCTTTCTATAATTTTTGATAGATTTGACATTCATTCAATTTTGTCTGAAGTCTAGTTGCTTTGTGCACACAGAAAGGCACTATTTTTTAAAGAACAGCAACAACCACATCCTGTTGCTTCTAGAATGAGGTTACCACTCACAACCTAACTTCAATTTAAATCTCCCTTTCAGTCATGAAACATATTGGGAGCCAATCACAGCCTGATTGATGTCATGGCATTGTTTGAGCATCTACCATGCACGCATTGGATGAAAGGTTAAAAACCCTAATGTAGTAGCCGAAAAAATGCATATTACTCGAGAGAGGAGGGGAGGGAGAGAGAGAGAAGGATTACAGATTTAAATCTAAATTTATTCATTTGTACCACGTTAGATCCTGCAGGGGTGGGGAACCTGAGGCCTTGAGGCAGAGGCGTAGCGAGGGAGGGCGAGGCCCGCCCCAGGCGCCACTTTGCAGGGGGTGGCAGCGATGCTGCCCCAGACTTCCTGGCAGCCGGGGTGGGTGCTGGGACCCTCTGCCACCACTAGCACCCTGGGACCCGTCCCGGAGGGTGCGGGGCCAACAGCATGGTGGTGGCCAGGGGGTGCCACTCCCCCCCAGGCACCCCCTCCTTACCCCCTGCTGGGCTGGGTGGCACAGCATCAGCGTCCCAGGCGCACGGCTGCCCTGCCTCCTAGCCCAGCAAAGCCTGAAGGTAGGACTTTCCTACCTGGGAGGGGGCCGAGCCGGGGGCAGCGAGTTTGGCCTGCGGCCCCAGGCGACTGAAACCTGCCCTATGCTACTCCCTTGAGGGGAGCCTGGGCTTCTGAGAATTCAAGTATACCTCAAGGTCCAAGGTTGTGAAACCCTGGCTTACAGGAAATAGGCTAATCCTCCAGGTGTTCTGGAGCATCAATCCCCAGAAATCCAGTCTCCCCTTAAGGCTGAGGATTCCCTACCCCTTGACCAACTGGCAAACTTTTTGGTTGGCCATTCCACTCTTCCATGGTACCCTTACTTCAGCCAATGCCACCTCCATTCCTTCCCACCCCCCAGAATCACGAGAGCCCACAGAAGTCACTCTAGCTGACCTAATTTGCCATGTGAACGTCTGAAGTCACTTTGAATTCACTCTGGAAAGGATATCCACCTAGCTTGGGCGCTCCCTCACAACACCGCTTGGGATTCAATTTCAATGCACAAAAAAACAACACAGGAGGACAAAAAGGAAATGTCCAGATACAGGGCCGAGAGCTAGATTTTGCAATCTTCCAACCCGCCCCACCCCAGGGGTTCTATAAACTACCACAGCCAAGAAAATGTGCACAGTGCCTGAGAAACGAACAACTTTGCTGGAAGATGGATACATATTTATTCCAGCATCCAAGTGGGATGAGGGAAGCCCCTGTCCCACCCCCTCCACTCCATGTCCCTTTTCCAATAGCCAGCTATTACTGCAATAGGCTTGCAGAGTGGTGGGAATAAGACAGGAAGGGAAGATTTTTGTTTATGTGACTCCTTCTTTGCAAAGTTCCTCCCTTTCCACTGACCTGGTAGATCAGTCAGTGAGCCAGCAGCCACTTAACCCTGTCAGCCAAACAGTTGCTTGCAAATTGGGCCTCCCCTTTTCTTTTTCTTCACTCACTCCAAAGGAACACTATTGATTAAGGAACCGGCAACATGCAAACGGGTATTTATCATTAATTCTCCTTCGTGTTGTTTGGGGATGCACACTGATGGGTTCTGCGCCTGCGCTGAATCCGGAGCGGAGCTGGAAAGCTGATTGGATAAAGAGTTTTGAATGTGGGACCGCCCACCATGCCCAACCCCTTTAGGCGCCATTTCGCGCTCTCCCCTCAGTTTGCTTTTTTCCGCTGCGCAAGCAGGAGCCTGGAAAAAAAGCTGTGAGTACTTTGCTGAGATTGTCTCAGAATCTTCCAATTTTTCCTACCTTACAATTTTTCTCGGACTAGGGGACTTGTTCCCTTGGTCCTCGTGTGGCTGGGGCTCGCCCTCAGCCGCCGTTTAAAAAAAAAAAAAAAAAAAGACCAACATCTCGTGTCGGGGCCTCCCGGCCGGGATAATTTTTTTCTCTTCGGCCATCTACTTCGGTGGATGGCCTCAGCGGCAGCGTTCAAGCAGTGTCCGTCCTGCAAGAGAAAGTTCCCTAGCTCGGACGGGCACGTGCGTTGTCTTCGCTGCCTCGGGGAGAGTCACCAGGTCCAGACCTGCGAAGTCTGCCGCGGCTTCTCGAAGGCCGCCATCAAGAACCGCCAGTACCGCCTTCAAGCCTACCTCATGGAGGCCGCACTGGCACCACCGGCTCCCCCAGCTCCAGAGCAGGCCGCTTCCACGTCTGCTCCTTCAACCTCCGCTTCTTCTTCCAGGCCCTCGGCCTCTGAACTGTTCAGGCGGAAGAAGGAGCAGGAGAAGAAGAAGAAAGACAAAAAAGAGAAAAAGAAGCGCCGTAGCTCTTCGTCTTCTCTTCCTCCGACCCCGGCACCGGCTCAACTTTCGCCGCCACGCTCCCTAGCATCCGCCCCGGTCGCAGCTCCACCTACGCCAGGTAGGATGTCGACCGAGGCCCGGGACGCCACGCCGGAGAGGGCCCACAGCCCTCCACCGCCGCCGGAGACTCCTCCACCTGTACCACCGCACAGGTCTTCCTCCCTCCGCAGTCCTTCCGTGGTTCCTGGTCCGGCTACCGAACCGCCGCCCCAGTTGAGCCTCATCGCCCCGTACATCGAGGCGATGGTGCGGAAACTGCACACCGAGCTCTACGGCCCGCAGACGACACCGTGGGAGCGCCCTCTGCCCTCACCACCAGCCACGGAAGCACCACCGCTCCGTGAGGAGGGCCCCGCACCGAAGCGGCAGAGGGTGGAACAGGCGCGGTCGGAGGCCTCTCTCCCTCCGTACCAGCTGCCTTTGCCGGGGAGCGATCCGAGATCCGCCAGGCCGTACTGGTCGGACTCGGACCCCGAGGTCTACCTGCCACCGCCCAGCGTCTCGGAGCGGTCAGGAGACTCCGACTCGTCGGATCAGGAGGAGGAGCAGCATCAGCCACCGCCGGTTGCGGTCGACAAGTCCCCGGACGACAACATCGGCGCCGTCCACGGATCCCAGCCGGAGGATTTGAAGACCTACACCGGACTGATCACTCGCCTCGGATCCACCCTTGGGATTCGGGCGGAGGCTCCCCCGGACGACTGTGAGGATGTCGTCTGCGGCTTGGCCGACCGCAAGGAGTTGGTCCCCGTCCGCCTCGGACTGCTCCCTAAGATTGCGAAAGCGGCCAAGGAGGTGTGGAAGAAGCCGGTTTCTTCGCACTCCGTATCCAACAGAGTGGACTCTATGTACAGACTGCTGGACGATTCCAACTTTCTGCACATTCACCCGGCACCGAACTCCCGAGTGGTCAAGGGCTCCCAACACCGGACGCCGATCAGCAGCACTCCCATCCCGTCGACCCAAGAGGGGAAGAAGCTGGACGCACTGGGCAGGAGGTTCTACGCCAATGCCTCCTTGTCCTTCCGTGCGTCCAACTACGCGACGGCCATGGGAGGCTACCAGTGTCGACTCTGGGAGCAAGCGGAGTCGTTCAAGTCCCTGCTGCCACCTGATCGACAAGCGGACTTTGAAAAACTCTGCATGGAGGGCAACCACCTCTCCCTCCAGCAAATCCGCACCGGCCGCCACGTCACCGAGTCGGAGGCAAAAAACTTGGCCTCCGCCATCCAGCTCCGTCGCCACGCCTGGCTCCGTTCGGCTAACCTGCAGGACGATGTCAAGCGGCTCGTGGAGGAGCTCCCCTTCGATGGCGAGGGCCTCTTCGCCAAGGAGACCGACACCTCCTTGGGAGAGCTGAAAGGGGACTACGCCACAATAAAACAGCTCCGCCCTCCACACCGTGGGTCCGGCCGTTACCATCAGGACCAGCCGTCGACGTCTCAGGCGGGCCCATCCTATCAACCTCGCCCGCCACAGAGACAAGGGGACTACTCCCGGTACCAGCCCTACCGGCAGCGCCAACAACCCAACCGTCCACGCTACCAGCAACGGCCTCAGACTGGCAAGCGTACGGAACGGAAGGGCAAACAACGTGTTTGACTCTTCCGTGACCGAGACTCTACCCTACCGCCCCCTTTCCGACTACCTATCGGCGTGGTCTGCCATCACCACAGACCGATGGGTTTTAACCATCTTAGACTCTGGCTACGCGATCGAGTTCGAGAGATGCCCTACTGTCGGACGGATCCGCATCACCGATCCATCCCCACCGCTCCAGGAGGAACTAACAGCTCTCCTAGAGAAGGGCGCCATAGAGCCGGTCGCAGCGTCGGAGTCTCACGAAGGGTTCTTCTCCCGATACTTCCTTGTGGACAAAAAAGACGGGGGGGCACGTCCCATCCTGGACCTCCGTCTTCTCAACAACCATATCGACGCGAGGAAGTTCCGGATGGTAACCCTTCACTCCATCCTCCCGCTGATCAACCACGGGGACTGGTTCACCGTCATCGACCTGAAGGACGCCTACTTTCACGTGTCCATCAGGAGGGAACATCGTCGTTTCCTCCGATTCCAGGTGGGCGGCAACATCTACCAGTACACATGCCTACCCTTCGGCCTCTCCACCGCTCCGAGGGTATTCACGAAGTGCATGGCACCGGTGGCTGCTCATCTGCGACTGCAAGGCGTCCAAGTGTTCCCGTACATAGACGATTGGTTGATCTGCTCCCCGACCCAACAAAAAGCCAAGGACGACGTTGCACATTGCCTCGCCCTTATGCAGAGCCTCGGTCTGCGGGTCAACTTCAAGAAATCCCAGTTGACCCCCACTCAACGAATAGAATACATCGGAGCCGTTCTAGACTCTCTGGCTCTAAGAGCCTACGCCCCAACCAAACGTCTGCTCGACATCCGCACAGTGGTGGCACGGATCCAGGGCAGACGTCGGGTCCGTGCGAGGGACGCCCTCCGTTTGCTAGGACTCATGGCGTCGACCACGGCGGTGGTCTCGCACGCCAAACTCAAGATGCGCTCCCTCCAGTCGTGGTTCCTCTCCTCCTTCAACGGCACCCACGACAACCTCGGGAAGTGGCTCACACCGACTCCCGAACTCCGAGACCAGTTAAACTGGTGGACAATGGACCAGAATGTGACCGCGGGGAGACTCTTCACCCTTCCCGCACCGTCCATCCAAGTCACCACCGACGCGAGCACCCACGGATGGGGTGCGTGCTGCCGCGGACTACGGATTCACGGCATATGGACGCCCGAGGAAGCCGACCACCATATCAACTTCCTCGAGCTGCTAGCGGTGTGGAAGGCGATGAGGTCCTTCAGACCGTCGATCGCGGGCAGTGTGGTGCAGATCGCCTCGGACAACACCACGACACTAGCCTATCTCAACCGGCAAGGAGGGACCAAGTCTCTCTTCCTCCTCTACCTGACCGTCCAGATGTGGGAGTGGTGCCTGAAGGTACATGTGTTCCCCATAGGTGTCCACATCCAGGGCACCCTGAACTCCGATGCAGACTCCCTGAGCCGCAAAGGGACGGCAATGCACGAGTGGGAACTGGACGAATCGGTGTTCGACCGCCTGTGCCGACGGTGGGGCACACCGACCCTAGACGTTTTCGCGTCACAGACCAACTCCAAGTGCCGCCGTTACTGCTCCCGAGCAGGGATCGGCCACGGATCGGAGGGCGATGCCTTCATGGTGCCGTGGCACCAGGAACTGCTGTACATGTTTCCACCGATCCCTCTCATCCAACGGGTCCTGATACGGATCCGTGCGGAGAACGCCTGGACGATCCTGGTTGCCCCGTCCTGGCCGCGCCAGCCGTGGTTCCCTCTACTCCAAACCCTGGCTTGCGATCGTCTCCGCCTACCCACCGATCCGAATCTCCTCCGCATGGAAGACGGTCGGATCCTTCACTCGGATCTGCCGAGCCTACACCTGACGGCCTGGCTTATCCGCCCAACATAGCACGGATCCTTGATCTGTCCAGGAAACCTTCCACACGGAAGTCCTACGATGCCAAGTACCGTCGCTTCACTGACTTCCTAGCATCCAGCGACCGCACCGTGGACTCCGCATCCCTGCAGGATGTCATGTCCTACCTCCTGCACCTAGCCGAGTTGGGATCCGCACATTCATCATTGAAGGTCCACCTAGCTGCTGTGGTCGCCAAGGCCCCACCTTCTTCAGTATTGTCCTCCGCCTTCAGAGACAAAACTGTTAAAAGGTTCCTTCAAGGGCTACGCAACGCCTATCCTCCAGTGAAGATACCACCCCCTCAGTGGTCCCTCACTACAGTGCTCACCGCACTCACGAAGGCACCCTTTGAACCCATGGCTTCGGTGGACATTAAGTTTGTCTCCTACAAGACTGCTTTCCTTGTAGCTATCACTTCTGCCCGACGGGCAGGGGAGCTGGCAGCCCTTCGGTCTGACCCTCCCTTTCTCAAGTTCTACCCTGACAGGGCAGTGTTGCACCCAGATCTGACATTCCTGCCCAAGGTCCTGACTGAATTTCACCTGGCCCAAGCCATCACGCTTCCAGCATTCTTCCTGAATCCCTCGTCTCCACAAGAGAGAGTGTGGCACTCGTTGGATGTCAGGAGGGCTTTGCTGTTTTACACCCAGAGGACTGCGTCCTTCAGGAGAGCAAAACAACTGTTTGTGGCTTATGGTGGCAAGACTAAGGGACAGCCTCTGTCTGCCCAGAGACTATCTAAATGGATCTCAGGTACCATTTACCTGGCCTATCAGATGTCATCCCTGCCACCTCCGCCTCATGTCCGGGCTCACTCCACCAGGACACTGGCTTCCTCCACTGCGTTCCTAGAGGGCATCCCGATGGAGGATATCTGCAAGGCTGCCACTTGGTCCAGGTCCTCCACCTTCATCACCCACTACCGGGTTGATACAAGGTCCGCCCCTGATGTCAGACGGGGCAGGTCCATCCTGACGGCTGGTCTCCGATCCTCTTCGCTGATGACCGCCCATCCATGATGCCATCGCGCTCTCCTACATCTCAGGACGCCGGCTGCCCACCATCCAAGTAAGTGAGCTTGTTAGTCACCCATCAGTGTGCATCCCCAAACAACACGAAGGAGAAGGACAGGTTTCACTTACCAGTAACTGTCGTTCTCCGAGTATGTTGTTTGGGGATTCACACAACCCAACCCTGCCTCCCCTCAGGGCTGCCGGCCTGAGATGGCCTTAGGCTTAGCGGGCAGCTTTAATATCAAACTGAGGGGAGAGCGCGAAATGGCGCCTAAAGGGGTTGGGCATGGTGGGCGGTCCCACATTCAAAACTCTTTATCCAATCAGCTTTCCAGCTCCGCTCCGGATTCAGCGCAGGCGCAGAACCCATCAGTGTGAATCCCCAAACAACATACTCGGAGAACGACAGTTACTGGTAAGTGAAACCTGTCCTTCCCCTGGCCCTGTATCAGAGAAATGGCCTAGTTGCTTTACAATTGTAATCAAGGCGTTTCAGTCTGAGGTCACTGTAACTTTTCAGTGTTTTTTAGAGTTACAGGCTGGGGTCACATCAAATGGTACAGAGGTGAAATATCAATTCAAGTCAATTCTTCGACTTGCATGCCACCCCACTTGCAATGTGACTCTGAGCGACTAACAAAGCAGTACAATATCACAGTTAGAATAAATACAATTATAATATCACAGTTGCAAAATATCACAATTATACTATCACAATTACAATTATAAAGTAATCACCAAAACATTTCAAAAGCAAAACTCAGAAATACATTACAAACTCAGCCCGAACCACTCTGTCCAACAAAATCATAATACAGTCAAGCCTCGCATAAAGAGCACATTGCTTAAAGAGCGGAATTTTCTCTGAATGTTCGCTTCGCTTAACAACTAAAACCAATCAAAAACTCGCTTAACAAATAAATCGGGGTCCGCAATCCCCCCCCACTGCCCCCGAAGTCACAATTGGTCACTTACAATGGTGTTTCACTTAAAGACCAAACTCACTTAAAGAGCAACCCCATGGAACGCATTATGCTCTTTAAGCAAGATACCACTTGTATAATACATAAGAATACAAATACAGTAATACCTCATATAACATTAGTATCGAATAACACGAAAATCGCATAACATTAAGGAATCTGGGGGGAAGAATTGCATCGGATAACATTAAGATCCTATGGGATGCTTCAGATAACAACCGCTAAAGCCTGTGTGGTTACAGTGTATCTCTATGGATCCCATAGGATTTTAACATGCATCAGATAACACTAAAAATCGTATAACACCAAGACTTGTGGAACCAGGTTTTAGTGTTATCTGAGGTTTTACTGTATCAAACAATAGGATGGCTCTCTGTCCCTTTCCCAGCCAGTCTTCGGCCAGCCCTTCCGGGGGCAGCTGCAGTAGTGGTGGCGGTCTTTGGCCATCCAAGGCCTGACAGTTCTTTATCCCCTCCCGGCCAGGAGGGGCCAGGTTTAATCCCATGGTTTAAGACAAGGGTGCCCAAACCTTTTGGGCCGTGGGCCAATCATATGGTTCAGGAAGACGGTCACTAAGGCCCGGGGGCCAGGTGCGGCCCCTGATGCCAATTCATCCGGCCCCCGAAGCCCTTGTCACTCCTGGAAGCAAAACTGCTTCCAGAAGCGATGAGGGCTTTGTGGGCCGGATGAATTGGCGTCGGGGGCCGCACACGGGCCCCGGGCCTTAGTTTGGGCACCACTGGTTTAAGAGCTGCTTCACATTATACCTTGTTCTGATACATTCAGAATGTAACTTACTTGTAACTATTTTAGCTACTTTTCAGAAACAGGATGTAACTCTAAGAAAAAACTGATACCAATAACTACTCCTTTGTTCCTTAGCTGGAAGGCTGGCAAGTCAGCAGTTCGAGACCTGGACACTGCATGATGGAGTGAGTGCCTGTCTCTGTCACATCTCCTGCCAACCTAGCAGTTTGAAAGCAAGAAACTGCAAGTAGATAAATAGGGACCACTTTGACGGGAAAAAGATCTTGAGCAGAGTTCCTCCAGCAAAAATCCTTTCAACCCAGAATAATTTCTAACATGAAATTATTATAGGAACTAGAGTTGTAATCTATATCTTTTCATTTTCCCTATGCTGTGAACAACAGCTGGGACAAACATTTTGCTTTCTGGTGTATCGCAGCAAACTCCCTTGCATACACACGCACACACACACACATGTTCTTAGACAAATCAAGGTGTACACTGCCTAAAGGCAACTACATTATTTTGGTGCATGAAGCAGAAAATCCTATAAGGGCCTCTCCCCACCCCTGGAGGTTAAAAAAAGACAACAGTGACAAATCTAATAACCAACAACTGCTACCTTTCTGCAACATCCATTTCTAGTGCCTGACGGGCCTGTTTTACGCTACCTAATGATAGGGCTAGTTCTAGGTAAACAAGAGAGTTGGACAAGGAAGGAAAAGGGTATATTTGCATCTACAATATTTCTGCAAGCCACTGATTTGTAGTGTGGGTAAAAGGAGATTTCACACAGGGTGTTATTAAGCACCTGCATACTCTGCAACATATACACATCATAGATAACCTGACCCACAAGTTTGAAACAAAGAATATTGCCTAGAGAAAAAAGCCCAGAGTGGAAACATAATAAAGCTACTAAGTTCCTCACTATTTTGTACAATAGTGCAAAAAACAGGCAGGTAAGAGCTAAAACAAAGGCTGCAGGCATTCTGTACAGTAAAACACCGGATAACGATTGGATCGGATAATGCTAAAATCGCATAACATTAAGTAATCTGGGGAGGAGAATTGGATCGAATAACGTTAAGGTCTTATGGGATGGATCGGATAACAACCGCTAAAGCCTGTGCGGTTACAATGTATCTCTATGGAGCTTTAACGTTATCCGATCCATCCCATAGGATTTTAACATGGATCAGAGAACACTAAAAATCGGATAACACCAAAACTTGTGGAACCAAGTTCTAGCGTTATCCGAGGTTTTACTGTATTCGCATGTGTGTCTGTATGAAAGAACCAAGACCAAGCTTGGAGGAAACTCTTTTTAATAGCCATAGAAAGCCCCTGGAATATATGCAATTGTATAAACTTTTTAAACATTCTCCCGCAGAAGATATTTAAATAATTCTCTAAATGGTACTTTTGAACACATCTTCTCCCCCATTCATGCATTATTAAATGCAATTTATCCTAAACTCCATTCTGATCCTTTGTGTTATTTGAGAACAAGAAATTCAAATAAATATAAAATCCCTAGGCGAGCTGCCTTCTTCCAGATCTCATCAATTCTCTTAGAGACAAGCACTGAACAACATGTACAAATGCCATTTTGGGAGACCCATCAGAACCAAAAACTATCCCATCTACAACTTATTCATCTTACCTATTATAACGCTATTTTTCCTTCCAGGACCTTGAGGTACCACCACCTCTCTCTCTTCTTCATCTTTTCACAACAGCCTAGACTACTATCCTGTGTAGTAGTCTAGGCTGACTTAACATTAGTAGGTGAGCTTCAGAGTTGAGCAGGGATCTGAACCAGGCAGGGAAACCTACAGTTCTCCAGATGTTGTACTGTACAATTCCTATCAACCTCCTGCAGTAGACAGCCAATGGCAAGATATTATGGGATTAGGTAACTTTTCCAAATTATGATCCAGGGGGAGAGATGTCCAGGGCCTTAAAAAAACAATAACACCCAGTGGTGCTTTAGAAATTCCTGGAATTTTGGGCCTCTTCTTCCCCAAATCTCCCGATCTCATCCCACCCAATGTTTCCCTGCCTTTGCTGTGTGTAATTGGTTGCTGCCGGTGGTGATGTAAAAGGATAAATAACATCAAGATGCTGGTAAGTGATACCATGTGTTATGACTGGGGCTGGAAGGGGGCGTGCGCAAAGGACTCAATACATGGCTTCCATTTTTGGAACATAGAGTTCTGTCTGCAGATGTTAGGAAGCAGTCAGACAGAGCACAGCCAAGAAATGAGTATGGTAGAGAAAAGCCCTTGGTGGAATAAAAAAAGAAAGGAAAAATCAATGTTTCAGCTCTAAGGAACCTCAGCCAAGTTCAGCATCTACATGTTGCTTCCATGTTAAAAACTCAAACATGTTCCCCATGCCTTCCTTTCCAACCCTCAAGCATTAGGCAGTAAAATAAATAAATCCAGGATTTTCTCAGCATTTCCTGTGGCTGGCTGGTGGATCACCCCCAAGCCTGCTGCTGGCACAAGCGCCGTCAACGTTGCCTTCCTGCCCGGCTGTACCCCTCGCCAAAGGGTGCTGCAGTGACGCACATCCTGCGCAACATAAAATCCAATGCTATGAGGCACCATGGATCCAACATGTTGAGGCTGTTTCACCCCACTTCTGCCAGCCCTGTATGCCTTCCAAAGACGATCCCGTGCCAACAGACTTTCTGCACTGGGAGGCAAGTTAAAATGTATAATTCCCCCCCCCCCATCTTCCCCCCCAAACCCCAAAACAAATAAGTATTCAAAAAAGATCTGGCAGATTAACTGGAAACGCAGCCCAGGGGTGTTGCAATTGTACCACGGATGACTCTTGTTTTCAGAAAGAAACATATTCACTCTGGCGGCGGTAACGGCACTCGCTGCAGTTCCGCAGTGGAAGGGTGCATTTTTGCTGAATTAACTCAACAGACACACACACACACACACACCTCTCTTCCCAACCCAGCACCACCGGGACCTTGCAGCCCAGGCCTCTGGACACTGCAGCTGCGCCCAGGCAGACGTGACACTTGCGTCAGAACAGGCACAACATAGAGACAAGCAGTCCCTTTCACAGTTGCTGCTGTGAAAAACTAGAGATCCTTGATTTTTACAGGCTACAACATTTGGAAAGAGAAGGCCTGACTTTTGCCAGGATTCCAAGTGAAGCTTAGCTCCGGAGGTCACATCACATCTTAGCCTTGCCACGGGACAAGTTAGCTTTGCAGACATTGGCTAGACTCCAATTCCTAGGGTTGGTGCTGATGGGAACTGTAGTCCAACAACTAGCTAAAAGCCTGCAGTTTGCTCATCTCTCTCAGCAAGTTTGTTAACCACATAAAGAGGTAAATGGCCAGGGCCCCAGAGGAACAGCTGAGGAGGGAAAGGGCTTCCCTTGCACCTGCTTTCTGAGAGATTGCTAGTCCTTTGTGGACTGCAACCTGATTAAAAGGACAGTACAGTACTGTAATTTTATTGCCACCATTCCTAAAAAAGTTAGTAAGGTCTCCCTTGATTGAAAGCCAGTCATGTCTGACTCTAAGGGGCGGTGCTCATTTCCATCTACGACCAAAGAGCCAGCACTGTCTGCATCTGCAGACGTTTCATGTGGCAGGCATGAAATGCTGTTACCTTTCCTGGAAAAGTAGCACCTATTTATCTACTTGCAATTTCTTGCCTTTGAACTGCTAGGTTGATAGGAGCTGGGACAGAGATGGAAGCTCACTCCATAACACAGCACTTGGGTTTCCAACTGCTGACCTGCCAACTTTCTGGTTGTCAAGTTCAACATCTTAACCACTAAGCCAACAGTCCATAAATGTTAGTGCACTGGCACAAACCCTCTTACTTAACTCAGAACAATTGGAGTAACACTTGGAGGCCAACTACCCAAGAAATCACCGTACCAAATTGTATAACATTACATGAAACTGTTAATGTTCATAGCCATTTCTTCACATGTAGCTATGCAAGAGAATTTGTCCATTATCATATTGATTTAAATTGGAATTTTGCAAATTAATAATTAAAAAAACACCCAACATTCTTGTCCTTAAAAATCCAAAATGTAATCTAAAATGCAGCACATTCTGACCTTGCTGGGTTATAACACCCATCAGCCAGTGGTGTAGTCAAATAACATCTGGAAGGCTGCAATAACCAAAACCTCAGGAACAGCAGCAAAGAAAAATCTACACCTCCTCTGTCAATAGCCTGCCTACTCTCTGGTCTCCTGCACATACTTGAGAATTGCAGGTCATGTTAACCAGAGCAGGGAAACAGTATGCTCTGGTATTGGCAATGTTGACTAGGGGAACTAGTCAACGTATTGGCCGTGTTGACTAGGGGAACTCTGAGTGTTGTAGTCCAAAACAGTACTTCTTCCAAGTGCTGATAGGCTGCTAGGCCATTCAGGGGAGCACTACAACTGAAAAGGCCATTGCGGTAGGACTACTCTAGGCAAGGCACTTTGCTTGTCCATGTCCCTTTTGCATATGATTGTTCCACACAGATAACTTACTTTTCCTTTCCAGACCAAGAATTGATACCATCCATCTTCCCACTTAGGGCAAGTTTCAGCACTGCTATTAACCCCCTGCCCTGTGCTTATGATTCAGGAGCCAACTCTGGTTTTTAATCTCGGTAAAAACAGTCCCAAGCCAAGCTAAAGGGAATGAATTCTTCCAATTAAGATTCAGGGAGAGACTGCTGGGTGAAAGATGCAGAATGGCAAAACCAGATAGAAAACAGGGCTACTACGGAATACCCTGGTGCGATGACATTTCCTTCATCTCACTGACCACATGTCTATCCAAGCTTTCCTTCACCTCATAAATACTGAGATGGCAAACAAATGAATGCCCTCAGACTCAAGGAGGGAAAAAATATCATGGAATTTCCACCTTTTTCCTTTAAACACAATGGAAATTTTCAATTCTCTAGGCTCTAGAAAGTAATGTCAGATTTCCCATTTGAGCACCTAGGCACTCACTTGCCTGTTCACCTTGGCTGAGTAACCAGTGGCACCACGCACATGGGATGTTTTTGCCAATCATGCAAGTCAGCAGTCTCGCAAAACAAATATTCTGCTAATGTCACAAAGGCAGCACTTGGGGAACAGATTATCCAATTAGCTATCATGGGGAATTAGGAGAGCTGAAGTCCAACAGATTAACTTTCCCAAGCGTTGCTTATGGACAAGTGACTTAGTAACCTGTACTGACTAATTCATGACACTGCCTTAAGGTGAAAACAGAACAGAGAAGAGTAGGTCTAATTTAGAAACAATGTCAGCATACTTCCCTTCCCACCCACCCCATCTTGTTACAGGGTAAACTCAAGAAAACATGTTCCACTGTCCGTCCATCCGTCCGCCCCAGTGATTCAATGAATGGGGAAAAACTGGCTCAGGAAAGCGTTGATTCACCATTGTGGTTATGCTGCTATCAAATTGCTTCTGACTTATGGTGACCTTATGAATTAAAAGACCTCCCAAAAATCCCATCATTAACCACCCTGTTCGGGTCTCACAAACTCAAAGTTGTGGCTTTCTTACTGAATCAATCCATCTTAATCTTGGACTTCCGCTTTTCCTACTATCTTAAACTTTTGGTAGCATTATTTTCTTTTCCAAGAGCTTCTTTTGTGAGCTTCTAAGTATCAACTGAAACTTGCTTTGATCTAGAACCCACTTAGTTGTCTGCCTGGTAATCTATGGCCCCTATAATACCAATTTCCAATACCATGTTCCAAAAAATCATCTTTTTTCCCTGTTTGCTTTCTCCACTGTACAGCTTTTACATCCATACACAGCATCTGGAATGCATGTGTTAATTGCTGTGAAATTGAACCTATATACAGAGATCCATATAAAGTGAGATGTTTAAAGAGTGGTTTATCAGTTTCACATACCCTTCATGAGTTTTCATGGCTGACTGGCATTTCAACCCAGGTCTATCACTCTGTCCATTACACCACACTGGGTGTCCAGCATCAGTAATAGCATAGCTCAGATTACCTTTGCCTTGGTCTCCAGTGACTCATCCTCATACTGTAATTGAAGATCTTTTGCAATTTTTTTGGAAGCAATCTCTGCTTTTACCGAACCAAGATACAGAAAATCTTTAATAATGTCATTGTCAACACACTATACTAACCCAGAGTAATCTCCCACATGAAATTATTATTATCCATATTTATGATTTTAGCCTCCTTGCAGTTTCACTGTAATCCTGCTTTTGCACTCTCTTGTTTAACCTTCATTTTGTCATTTCAACTTAATGCTACGTTCTGCCACTAACATGGTGTCATCTGCGTATCTGAAATTATTGTGGTTTCTTCCACCAAGAGTCACTCTCCCTCATCTGAATCCAACCCAGCTTTCCATATATGCTCTGAATCCAGATTAGGAGAGAAAATATATCTTTGTCACATCACAACATCTCCATATCTTGTCATAAAAAATAACATCACCTAAAGTACAGATTACACATTGAGACAATTAAAATACTACAGTACAGTATGCCAATTTCTTTTAGAACAATTCACAGCCTTTCATTATCCACACAGTCAAATATACAAAACTATTTTTAATGAAATTTCTGGCATGCTTCTGAAGCCAAAGTATATTTGCAACATGATCTTCAGTGCCTCTGCTTTCTGAACCTAAGCTTGAACTTTTGGCCTTTCTCAATATGTCATAGGATTGTACAGTATCTTGAAAGTTAATAGGCTCTACTTTGTCTGCATTAGAAATGAAATATAATGACCCTATAGCTACTAAACCTTTTGGAGTCTATTCTCTTTGGGATCGGGATATATATTGAATGTTTCCAATCTGGGGGCCATTATTTGGTTTTCCATGGTCTAGTACAGGGACACCCAAACTACGGCCTGCGGGCCCAATTAAAACCGTACATATCATTAATGCAGCCCACAGTGAGTATCTGGGCTCACTGCGAACTGCCCCTCCACCTGCCCCCACCGGCTGACATCAGCAGCGGTGGTGGCGGCGATCGCATTTTGTCCCCCCCTGCTCCGAGCAGCCTCTGGCTCGGTTCCATCCCCCGGTGCAGCCCTTGCCAAAGCCAATCGCTGTGTTGGGGAAATTTTCAGAGTCTCCTCCGTTTCAAAATCCATGCCCTTCGAAGGGTAAATTTGGTGTGCTGTGGTAACGTCATCCAGGGGACTCTCCTAGCATCACGGAAAAGCAGGGCATAAATATTTCAAATAAATAAATAAATAACTATATATCACAACAAACACACTAGGAAAAGAACCTTTTATGAAAAGCAGGAATGCAGAATCTTTCACAATTCTTTACAGCCAGCCCAAATGAGGTACACAGAGAAAGCACCTCCTCGCAGATTGTGGTATTTCTGAAACACAATCAGATGTACCGTGGGCAACAGCCACCTTGTTGTGCTGGCTAATCTTTCTCACACTAGGTCAGGTGAAAGGAACTGTGAAATGAATTCATCAAAAGGTACTTCATTTTGGCAGTTTAAAGTCTGGCCTAGACACGGAAGAAGCCATGCTAGACAGACCTGATGGAAGATGGCAGTGAAAGTGTTGCAGAAGGGAGGACAAGCATTTCCCATCTCTTCCTTCAATACTATGTGTTTCTTGTTAAGAATTAACTGTGAGGAGTCTTACATTGTGGATACGCAGTGGTACCTCGCTTAAAGAGCATAATGCTTTCCACGGGATTGCTCTTTAAGCGAGTTTGCTCTTTAAGTGAAACACCATTGTAAGTCACCAATTGTGACTTCTGGTGGTGGGGGAATTGTGAACCCCAATTTAGTTGTTAAGTGAGTTTTTGGTTGGTTTATTTGTTAAGCAAAGTGACCATTCAGAGATAATTCTGCTCTTTAAGCGAGTTACTCTTTAAGCGAGGCTCTCTTTATGCAAGGTTTTACTGTATTAGCCTCTAGAGTACTTCCAAAGGCTTGCCTTAATCCAACATCCCTATTCTATTTTCCCTCCTCCCAGGTTGTTATGCTGGCTAAGAGTGAGGGAAGCGGCAGCCCAGCAGCCTCTAAAAGGTTGCATATGCTCCAATTCAGTGATCTGTAGCAAAGGAACAGAGTTCTGTAGCAAAATGGACAGAAGATTTCACTGGGACCCAGGACTATCCTAACGACCTAGGTTTGCTTGGGCGGTTGGACTGTGCCAAATCCCTCAATTCCAACAGATTCACAGATCTGCTTGTTGACAATCAAACTAGCAAATCAAGCCCATTAGAGAGCTCTGTGTTTGGAGTCCTATGACACTTCTGTCTACATCACAACAGCTACAGTGATCTCTTCATGTGTGTAGGATGTAACTGGTTACACTCACTAAGCAATGATAACTAGCCGAAAGTGACCTACAAATGAATTTTAAGGCTTCTCCGTACATGTGTACCTGTACCTATCACATGCATCTTCTCATGATCACACACTTGTAAGAACTTTTTTTACTAAAAGGAGGAAATCCCAAGATTTAATTTGCCCAAACATTCTTTATAATCAATGAATTGTGGGAAGTGGTAATGTTCAGCATGAGAACAGCATTCAAGAAGAAACTACTGTACATATTTCATAGCTGTCCAAATGGGTTCTATGAATCAAACATGTTATTTACAGTTGTGAACTTCATGCCAGTCATAACATCCCTGGTATTTAGGCACCACTAGGCGCAAGCCATTCAATCACATATTTACAGCCTTAAGGCTGTGAACATTTAAAACAAACAAACAAAAAAGGATACATAAAAAACTCAAATTCAGAAGAAGGTTTTGCCAAACACCAGCAGGTCTTTGGATCCGGTCAAACTACCAGTGAAGTTCATGATCGGCCCATCCAGTAGGGTGGGAAAATGAAATATGTGGACTTCAACTTCTATCATTCTTGACCTGTCACTATGCTGGCTGGAGGTAATAGGAACTGAACCCAGTAACTTCTGTCAGGCTATGGGTTCTCCACCTCTGCTCTATCCTCTCATTAGGGGGAATCAGTAAAACAGTCCAAATGTAAAAACAATGTAACTGGTATGAAGGCAGGTTATTAGTAATAATATTTATTTAGATAGATTGATACTCCATTTCCCCTTCAAGATGGTGTACATGAAAATCCTTTCCCCCTACATTGCACTCAAAACGATTTTCAGCCTGAAGGAGAGCAACTGGCCCACGGTCATCCTGTGGGTTACAAGGTCTAGTTGAGAATGATCTAGAGCAGGGTTCAGCAAACCATGTTACCTAAGAGACCGCGTCACCCTAAGAACATCTGTCCGTCCCACCAGGGCGGATCGGAGAGGCTCCCTTGTTGTTCCATCGGCAAGAGAGGCGCACCTCGCCTGCACTAGGAAGAGAGCCTTCTCCGTGTCCGCCCCAACCCTTTGGAACCTCCTGCCCACTGAGTTACGCCTTCAGACAGAGCTCCTGCCCTTCCGGAAGGGTTTAAAAACCTGGCTGGCAGGACAAGTATGGGGACCCAGGAATGTGGGCTCTCATGCTAGGTGGCTCATTTAATGGACTGCCACCCTTTTGAGTCTGAATTTTTATATAATTCTGTGTGCAGCTTGTACACTGTTTTAACTTTTTATGGTTTTTTAAGAGTTGATATTAAGTTTTAATTTTAAATGGCATTGATGTAGATTGTTTTATGTTTTAACCTTGATGTAAGCCGCTCAGAGTCAGGTTCACCCGATTGGGGCAGGGTAGCAAATGTAATAAATAAATAATAATAATAATAATAAACTTTGCTCTCCAGGTGTTCTCGGATTTCAATTCCCAGAAGCCCAAGTCTGTACACCTGCTAATCAGGACTTCTGGGAATTAAAGTTCAAGAATGCCTGGAGTGCCCAATTTGCAGACCCCTGATCTTGAGAATGGATTTCCCAAGTCCATCACTCAAACCATAGCATCCTACTGATTTCCCTACAGCACTCATGATTGAAAGAACCTTCACAGAAAGTCTTGTGGGCAAGAGGACTTGAGATGCACTAATAACTTTTTGGGGGACTATAACTCCCTTAATCTTTTAGTTGGTGCAGCTGGGTGCTAGAAATAAGAGGGCCTGACCTGATATGTTGTTGATGAGAATGAGATGGAGCAGAAAAGGAAGGAAACCTGGGTTTCTCAGGATGATAAACAAGAAATAGGCAAACAATGGCTACCAGTCACCATCCTTCATATTGATCAATGGTGAATTTTCTCTACATCTATCTATCCCTTGATTCTCTGTCATGAGCAGCCATGATGGCCCATTAACCTTTTAGTCTGGGTGCATACTTCCTCTCCTGGTCTTATACACATGAACTCAACGGGAGCTTCCACTGCATTCAAGGTGTGTCACCCAGACAGAGATGCTGCTCTTTTGTTTCATATTTTGGTCACCAAAGAGTTCCAATGAACTGGGCAGTCTGATCATTATCAGAGTTATTTTACACTATAACTTCTGACTACATATATAACTTCTTATTTCATATATCCAGCATTAATCAAATTAATTTTTTACTCTCTTACTTTGTGTTAAATTGTGATCATATATATGACAGCAAAACACTGGCGTAGAAACTGGCAAACCACATCAGGAAGTTTGCCAAGAAAATCCTATGGACACACAAGACCAAAAGGCGTAGCAAAGGGGCAAAACAGATGAAACAGGATGTTTAGCCCATCGGGTTGGAAGAGGGGGTGGATAGGACAATGGGAGGAGAAATAAGATGTTGTAAGGAGCAATACTACACATGGACATGGATTGTAAGATCTATGAATCAAGGCAACCTGGAAGTAGTAAAAAAGGAAATGAAAAGAATAAGCATTGACATCTTGGGAATCAGTGAGTTAAAATGGACAGGGATGGGTGAATTCAGCTCTGGAAACCATCATATCTACTGCAGTGGACAAGAAAACCTTAAGAGAAATGGAGTAGCCTTAATAGTCAATAAAAGAGTAAGAAAAGCAATAATGGGATATAATCTTAAAAATGATGGTAGTTGATTTGTGATGTTTTGACTTGTGCTAACTGTATCTTATTTTATTGCATTGTGATATGTGTATAATGTATTAGATGTGGTATTGCTATGAGACACCCTGAGTCGCATCGTCAATTGGCTGGCATATAAATCCAATAATAATAATAATAATAATAATAATGAGAAGAAGAAGAAGAAGAAGAAGAAGAAGAAGAAGAAGAAGAAGAAGAAGAAGAAGAAGAAGAAGAAGAAGAAGAAGAAGAAGAAGAAGAAGAAGAAGAAGAAGAAGAAGAAGAAGAAGAAGAAGAAGAAGAAGAAGAAGAAGAAGAAGAAGAAGAAGAAGAAGAAGAAGAAGAAGAAGAAGAAGAAGAAGAAGAAGAAGAAGAAGAAGAAGAAGAAGAAGAAGAAGAAGAAGAAGAAGAAGAAGAAGAAGAAGAAGAAGAAGAAGAAGAAGAAGAAGAAGAAGAAGAAGAAGAAGAAGAAGAAGAAGAAGAAGAAGAAGAAGAAGAAAGAAAGAAAACCAAGATAAAAACCAAGAGGCCCTATCAGTCCCTGGAAAATAGATGGGAAGTAGAAGCAGTGACAGATTTGACTTTCCTAGGATCAAAGCTCACTGCAGATGGCGATTGCAGCCATGAAATAAAAAGATGACTGATTCTTGGGAGACAAGCTATGAGAAACCTGGGGAACATAGTTAAAAATAGAAGCAACACCTTGCAAAAAAAAAAAATTCGCATAATCAAAGCAGTGGTACTGTATTCCCGGTGGTGATGTATGGTTGTGAGAGCTGGACCATTAGGAAAGCTGAGTGCAGAATAGATGCCTTTGAGATGTGATGTTGGAGGAGAGTTTTGAGAGTACCCTGGACAGCGAGGAGAACAAATAGGTCGTTCTTAGAAGAAATCAACCCTGACTGCTTCTTAGAATGTCAAATAGTAAAGATGAAGCTAAACTACTTTGGACATCAAATGCAAAGAGAGGAGTCACTTGAGAAAGACTTGATGCTGGGAAAGGTGGAGGGCAAAAGAAGAAGGTGGCGGCCAAAAATGAGATGGCTAGATGGTATTGTAGACACAGTGGGCACAAATCTGGGCAGTTTGAGGAGGATGGTGGAGGACAGAAGTGCCTGGTGGGCAATGGTCCATAGGGTCGCAAAGGGTCAGAGTCGACAGTCCAACTGAACAATAACAAGAAGAGAACTTCCAGGCTACAACTCTGCTCTCCTCCAACAACAGAATGGCAGCTGATTATGCCAGGACTCTGGGAGTTGTTGCTGAGAAAACGAACCCTCCTGAAGTACAATTAGTTTTTTGGGATGCTTTCATTGCTCAGACCTCAAACATGCATCATAAACCAAGAGAAATTGATGGAGGGGGGAGATGGAACCTTTGAAGGACCATATATTCTGCATCTCTGAGATAAGAGAAAGCACTGAATATTTCCTGGACTCACCCCATCCCAACACCCCACCAGCCACCCAGCACAGTCGTGACTTTGGCTTCTTTCATTAACAAAGCTGTAAGATTTGAAGAACTGCTCTGCTCTGTTGCATATGAGGAGCTAAAGCATCTCAGAGTGGTGAGTAGGGACAGAGCTCATGAACCATTCCTATGTTGAGTTACTGACCACCAAACAAAGATTCTATCATAGGGAAATGGAAATTTTTCCAAAATCACACGAGATGATTCTCTCACGCATTACTACGAACTAGTCAGCTTTGTTTCAATTTTCTGAAATCTAAACAAGGTTTGTCATTTGCTCCTTCATCATACCAAATTACAGTTGTACCTCACTTAAAGAGCATAATGTGTTCCACAGGATTGCTCTTTAAGCAAGTTCACTCTTTAAGCGAAACACCATTGCAAGCAACCAATTGTAACTTGGGGAAGGGATTGCAAAACCTGATTTATTTGGCAAGAGAGTTTTTGGTTGGTTTTATTTGTTAAGCGAAGCGACCATTCAGAGAAAATTCTGCTCTTTAAGTGAGTTAGTCTCTAAGCGAGGCACTCTTTATGTGAGGTTTTACTGTATCAGAATCTTCACCTCAAGCATTGCTATTTTTACAATAAAGGAAAATGCAACTGAATTGTGTCATTTTTTCTTGCTATTCTTTCTCTTTTTCTTGAGGACTAGAAACATTGCTTTCGCATGGAGGAGGAAGGGAGGCTGAGATTTTCCATATACAGCTGTGGGGATGATGGTGGATCTACTGCTTGTCTCCTTCTGTTCTGATCCTCAGCCAAATAACGTGGCACTGGGCTGTGTCTTTTACATCCTTTGTGCTCCCCTCTTTGAAAGGAAGAAATTGTACATAGATAAATAGGTACCACTTTGGTGGGAAGGTAAACAGTGTTCTGTGCACTCCGGTGTCTAGTTATGTCTGCCACATATCCATGGAAATGTCTGCAGATGCAGACAGTTCTGGCTCTTTGGCTATAAACGGAGATGAGCATTGAATCCTAGAGTCAGATATGACTGGCTTTCAAGCAAGGGTGACCTTTACCTTCAACATCAATCTGGCATGTCCCAAGCTGAAATGAGTGTTCAGAGCACTGCTGCTCAGGCTAGTGAACAGCCAGATGTTTAGAAAACCAGAAATTGGGAGGGGGGGAGAAGAGGTTCATCTGGCAAAATCATTCCAGTTCTAGCCCAAGCAGCAGCTTCCCTCCCTCCCTCTGCCTGCCTTTCCCGTCTCTAGCTGTGACATTTCATTCCCAACTTGTCTAAAGGAGGAAAGGAAAGGAATGTCTCTTCATGGAGTCTGGCAGGAAGTGGTTTGGGTGCTTCTCTCCCCCACCCCCCAACTTCTCCCCCAACAAATGTTTAGCCAGGATCCTTGCTTTTTTTCCAGCAACTACTAGCAAAGGAAAGCTGGTCAGAGTGTGTAGAGACAAATCGAGCGTGCCATTTATAAGTAAAGCCTGTAAGGAGACCCGTTTGGTCACTCTGGAAAACACAATATTTGACCTACATTGTCAGCAGTGGAAAACTGTACAATCCAGTTTTCATGGCTGCCATACTGAGCATGTGTAAAGGGAAACTCAAACCCACCCTTACAGGCTTATTCTGACACTTAAATGTACAGTTGTACCTCGCTTAAAGAGCATAATGCGTTCCACAGGATTGCTCTTTAAGCGAGTTTGTTCTTTAAATGAAACACCATTGTAAATGACCAATTGTGGGGAGGATTGCGAACCCCAATTTATTTGTTAAGCGAGTTTTTAGTTGGTTTTATTTGTTAAGCGAAGCGAACATTCAGAGAAAATTCTGCTCTTTAAGCGAGTTACTCTTTAAGCGAGGTGCTCTTTATGAGAGGTTTGACTGTACAGTAATACCTCAGATAACATTAGTATCGAATAACACTAAAATCGCATAACATTAAGCAATCTGGGAGGGAGAATTGCATCGGATAACATTAAGATCCTATGGGATGCATCGGATAACAACCGCTAAAGCCTGTGTGGTTACAATGTATCTCTATGGATCCCATAGGATTTTAACATGCATCGGATAACACTAAAAATCGGATAACACCAAGACTTGTGGAACCAGGTTTTAACGTTATCTGAGGTTTTACTGTATTTTAAAGCTGCTTCCACACTGATATATACCAATGTGCAAAAGTCTTAAGCCATCACCAGCTGATTTACAATTTTTTTTCCAGTAAGTGGTTTTGGGAGGTGACTACTGAGCCACCTAGACACAACAGAATTGGAAAGAGTCTTCTGATGACTCTCCTCTCAACCCTCTCCAAGTCTGGTAAAGTTTGGAGTTAGGGTGTCCAAGTTATGTCCCCCACAAATCAGTCAGTGAATTTTTCCCAAATCAGCTGGCAGTGAGCTAAGACTTTTGCACAGTATTGTATGCCTACTCAGATATTCTATATCTTGATTTCAATGAGACACTCTTCAGATAAGTACATACAGGACTGCAGCCTTTTTATTTACAAGACTGTCTTCCTCAAAACCACCAACACCATTTAAAGGTATATTGTACAAGGGAAACTTTCTAAAAGTGAGGAGCAAGCCATATTGAGCTTGTTGTTTATGCTCAGTTCTTTAATGCATTTTAAAAAGCCTGTTCCTCAGCCACACTATCTCACATGTCTTTGAGACTTCTCTCCACCATCAGAAAGGCTATTTAACTGACTAACACAGGGGTCCCCAACCTTTTTACGCCACAGGCCTGACCACATCCCCCAGAAAGCTGAGCAGACTGGACCACGGCCCTCGGAAGCAAAAGCAGGCGCATTTACAGCTGACGTAAACACGTCCGCTTCCACTTATATGGGTGCGGCAGTGATGGTCCAGGCCACATGAAATGGTGTCACTGTCTGGGGCCAGCCTGCGAGCTACAGGTTGGGAACCCCTGGTATAAGAGTTAGGGCTGTGATGCTGTCTTGATTAATTGGTTGCATTCATAAAAACAGCAGGAGATTTTATTTCTGGCGTACTGTTCTTCAATTAAGTTCTTACTTTCCTAGCGATTTGCCCACCATAAATTCCTGAGATCCTGTTAGCTCATACTGGCTAATGAACAGGGAAGATAATATTTATTTTAATATATTTTGTTTTAAATGCTAGAGCTCAAATAAAAAGAAAATGTACATTAGAGATTCCTAAGATAAGGTTCTCAGTGAGATGGGTCCTAATATGCTTGGTGGTTGTACATATATGTCAGAGATGGGGAAAATGTTGGTACTCTGGATATTTTAGACGGAAACTGACATAGTTCCTTAATAAGAATTTTATGCTGTCAAGTCAATTCTGATTTATAGAGAGTCAGGGTTTTCTAGGTAGAGAATACACAAAAGCAGCTGGGACACAAGCTAGCTCTTTTCTCAGGAGGCACAGTGGGGAACTGAGGTCCCATCCTTGGGCTCCATAGTCAGACACTAAACCACTGAACTATCCATATCTCACACTTGGATGAGACATTTGGGATTTAAAGTCCAAGACATCTAGAACACTTGGGATGGCTTTGGAGAAGTAATTACTGAATTATGATTTTCCCCATCAGGTAGGATTAGGAAGATCTATCAAATTTGTATTCTCCTTCATCTGAGCTTTCTGAGCATCCCTTTCAGATATACAAAAAACAAAGTGAAATGAAATGTTCACCCAACCATGTTGGCCAAATCAAATTCATGAAGAGAACTGTGTGGTACCTGCCTCCCCATTAGCTGTTAGAGATGAATCGCTACTCGGGGGAAAAGAAAAAACGACAACACCTAATTGAGCAATAACATGGTTGAAAGTATAGAGATCCAAACCTAGACTTTGAAGACTTCAGCACTCCATGGATGAATTTGTAAATTTTGGTTTCGCCTACATTATTATTATGGTTATTGTTACATCCATCATTTTTTCCATTCATAACAAAGAGAAACCTCCCAATTTTGGAACGTTCTTATCAAGACCAAACAGAAACTACCTTCTATTCATTCCTATACCTGGGTCCACAAGGATGCACTACCATCTACAGGTTACTCTATAGGTGGCTGAAAATGGCTGGAAGTGGCCATTTTAATTTCCCACTGCTGTCCCCCCTGCAGATGCTAAAATAGCACAGACCGAGCTGTTTGGCATGGATGACCCAGTGCAGGTATCAAGGCAGGTGAGCACTGCTAAGGCCCTAACAGCTGTCTAACAATTCCAGGTAATGACAATCACATTTTAATTAGCAAAGTAGCATTCTTTTTTGCAGCAGCATTCCCAAACCACCTTCCTCCCTATGGCAGTTGAGGTGACATGTCAACCCAATACTAAAAACCGATTTGTTGTTCAGTCCAACAGTCGATTCCGACCCTCTGCGACCCCATAGACCACTGTCCGCCAGGTCCTTCTGTCTTCCACCATCCTCCTCACACATAAACTCTCAAAATACAAATAAGCAGAGCTAGTGTGACTCTAACCCGACCGTTGGTTTATTTGAGCTGTGATATGTCATACATGTCTGGTTGAGGCTTTGACAGATACAAAAACATTCTGAGAGTTGTTATCCTCGTTTGTTGAATCTGCTGTTATAACAATTTATTTGATATTAACTGTCTTGTTTATAACTCTCTTTAAAACTTTATATTAAGATGATATGCATGCACACAACATAGGGTTTGTTTGCACGCAAGGGTCCCAGGAAGTCCTTGGCATCTCCAACTGAGACAAAGAAAGATGTACCCAGACCAAGGGACTGATATGATACAAGGAAACAATACTGAATGTGTTCTTGTATACACAATTCAAAACGCAAAGAAATGCACAATATTGTGTCCATGTTGACAGCCAGGAAAAGGATGCCAAGCTTTAGGTAACAAAGGCCATTGTGAATGTTGAAAACAACCTACGGCAGTAGTCAAGATGGTGTACAAGATACCCTCATGTGCTCACTATAATTCACATAATGACACCAAGTAAAGGAAAATCCAAAAAGCTGACTTTTTTCACCAGTTTACCACTTGGCACCCAAACACAAAGCAACTCTTGTTCCTATTTTTTTTAAAAAAATGTGAATAGGAGTGACTGGTGCCACTGGTGTTGTCAATATTCAATCTATGTAAACTTTGGCATCCTTTTTCCTGTGGGACGTGACATTGAGCAGCAATAGCAGTCTGGTGTTTTGAGTTATCAAGAGAAGCATAATATTCCATGTTCATAAACAGGAGGGCTTTTTTATATACTGTATATATAATTTGAATTTTCTGGCTTCTTAAAACAGAAGTTTAAGTATATATACACTACACACAAATTCCAAGGGAAACTTCTCCCATGTAGAATTACCCAATGCAAGAGATCCCAGAAGATGAGCAAATGAACTGTGCGATGGTTCCTGGAAGATGACAGAAGTAAGGACAGCTAGGATATGGCTGTGTCAAAATATTTTGAAGGGCTGTTTTGGGTTTAGTGAAATAGTGAAACAGAGGTGTCAGCGCAACACCTTGGAGAAACACACAATTCCTTTAACCTCTTAGGTAAACTAATGTTGCCATTTCCTCTCCACAGAATGCAGACTAGAAAGGTATCTTCCAATTTCCAAATGCTGTCCAAACAACTTGAGGAAGAAAAGTAATATTGGACTAAAAGCTCTATGAACATGTGCCTGCATGTTTTCCATAAGATGTCCCCTGGCTTTTTGAATTTTTTTTAATAAAAGGAAGGGCTCAGAGTTAGCAAATACTGTCACTGGATACCAATGAAAATACATCGCAATATAATACAATACATTAAGAGGACATGAAATTACTGTATATTAAATGAAATTACATTTACTTTCTGGGTCATTTCACATTCCAATTTTCTTCAAAGTTACAAAAGGCTGCATCCATGGTATTCAAAAAAAATCCTGAGAGGTAGGCCACAAGGGAAGGTCTCCCATTTACAACTTTTAGGACCAAGTCATCTAGTTTTCTTTCTAGAACTGAGAAGACAAAGGCTAAGCTAAATACATAGCTAGTTAATCAGTGGCAGAGGCATGATGCCATCTCAGTTAAAAGAAACAAGCACACTTTTAAAATACTGTTGAAGAGAGTTTTCCTTTCTCTTTTCCATCATGCTGAATACTTTACAGTACAGACTGCTCTGAAACCTTCACATAAGCATCTTTCTGCCCCTCCCTCCCCACTATTCCATGGGACACTGCTCCAACCATTAGATGACAGAGTAGTTTGTTCAATAGACTCATTGGACATCACCAGCAGGTAGCATGGCTATCCTGTCAACATTCTGCTTTATGACAGCTAGGCAAATGAGTCTGGTTTGTGCTTTTTAATTACATGCAAATTAGAGAGTAATTGGGGAAATGCAAAAAGAGTTTCGAGCTATTATGTTCCCTTTTCTTTGGAGGGCATCCATGGAGCTCCACTGTCAGAGATCCATTGCCAGAGATTTCATTTCACAGCTTGGGCTAAAAGGCTTTGGTCAAACCTAGTCTTCTGGTTTTGGAATTTTTCATCAAATTTTTGCTGCGTTTCCATAGCGAAAATGAGGCACTTTTGCACTTCCAGGTTCCGCAGTTGGAACCCACGTGCCACCAGAAGCTCCCCCCCCCCCGGGGTCACTGGAAGTGCCAAAATGCCGTATTTTCGCTGCCAAAATACAATGAAAACACAGCGAAAAATTACAAAAACAGAGCGAAAATGCTCCATATACCCTCCCACCACCATGGAAAGCAGTGGAGGCTGCAAAAGCAGCCAAAAAATGCCATGCTGCTGCCGCCACGGCAGAAACTAGAAGTGCCAAAATGCCAGTTTCCACGAAAGGTGGCAGTGGTTATCATGGTGTTTTTCGGTTGCTTTTGCAGCCTCTGCCACTTTCCATGGTGGCAGGAGGGTATGCGGAGCATTTTTGCTCCATTTTGTAATTCCCCCCAACCCAGAAGTGCTGAAAACACTGCATTTTTGCTGCCAAAATGTGCCAAAAAAATAAAATACAAAAATGGAGCGAAAATGCTCTGCATACCCTCCCATCACTGTGGAAAGCGACGGAGGCTCCAAAAGCAGCAAAAAAAAAAAAACCCTGCAGAGATTGCCGCATCTGCACAAACTGGTGTTTTGACACTTCCAGTGGTGGTGGTGAGTTCTGGTGGTGCCACAGGCTGGATTAATTAGTGCCATGGCCCAGATTAAATTGGGAACCCCTGCTCCACAGTTATAAAATGTCAGATTTTGTGTTTAAGATTAGTGTTTTAACTTCTGAATATTTGTATAAATTTGGTGCTGATCCAAAGCCCAGTTTAAAAGTTATCTTTTTTTTGTTGTTGTTGGGGGGTGCCCAGATTTTTAGAATCGCCTCATAGGATATTGTTCTGTTGTGCTGCATAGTAACATCACCGTACTCCAGAGCTGTGATAAAATAGCATCAGTCACACATAAGAGAAAAACATCATCAAGCTTGAAGGAATCCCAAGATTTGTGGGACTACAGAAACGAGTATATGGGAAAGAAAACCCAAAGTGCAACAAAACAGCCCGGGGACAGGCATGGAAGGCCAACTAAAATCAGAGAAAGAAAAGGGAAAAGTCATCTTGGTAGAAAGGAACGGAGTGTCTAGAATCTAGAACTAATGCATCCATTTGTTGCTGGTCTTGCCTGTGACTCAACTCAAATTGAAACATCCTGCAATGCAAACAAACTCATGTGTATTGTCTGTTTCTTACTTTCCGTTGTAGCAGGAATCCCTGCCTTCCAGAACAAACAGTCTGTACACTATTGCTCCAACTTCCCTTAAAAGATCAATAATTCCAGTCTCAGAGACTGGAAAGTTTATTCTTTTTTGGAACGGACGACATGGACTTATTTTGCTTTTCAATAGAATGAGAAAATGAAAAGGAATGAAGCACGTACAAGAGTGCAGAAATCTTACATCCTACCTTATGACGAAAAGAATTCTAGCCCAAAGAGATCATCCAAAGCTCTTCCCAGGAAAACTGTAACAATGAAATCGGTTGGCACGGCAGTGCCCCATGCCAATTTCCATGTATTTGCTGCTTTGCATACACTTTGTTCTGCTTCTTTTAATAAGAAACAGAATCATGCAAAGTAACAAAGCTCTTCCTTACCCCATCACATAAAGCAGACAGCCACAGGAAACCCAATTTATCACCTGTCCGCCCACCCTGAGATGGCACTGTCAATCTACTTTCAAGCCTTCCATAGAAACTGCATCAGCAAATTTCAGGTATTAATCCATACAAACTTTACACTGTTGCTCTGCATGTCCCTCCAGACTTGATAGAAATCAGCTAAGCCCACCAATTTGATTGACTGATTGAATTTCTCAGCAGACAGTTTGAGTTAGATAAGTCTTGTGGCACCAGAAAGGCCAAGGAACCTTATTTAGCATAAACTCTCATGGCCTGCAATCCACTTGTACCTGATACGCTCATCTTCTTCACCACACCCACTCCAAAAGAAGGGCCAAGAATGACATAAGTCAACCAGATGGCAATTTAAGAGAAACAGATCTAGACCTGTAAGTCATGCAGAGATGCAACAGACAACCTCCTTTGTGGGTGGGACTCTGGAGACAGAGGAACCTTGCCTTATCTAATTACCATGCAGGGGTAGGACTTGAGAACTTTGATGTCCCTTTGAAACCTACGATTTTACAATTAATAAAGGCTGCAATCCTGCTGCCAATTAATTAGGATTAAGCCACACTGAGCTCAGTTGAGACCTACATCCCAGTAGACATGTTTAGGGTTACCACAATGGTACACGGTTAGGGATTACAGAAATTTAGGCATTTTAAAAAAACCAAAACCAAAATTTGTACTACTCCAAATATGGTGAATTTCTGGTTTAGAATTACTTTGGTGTCTGCCATGATATCAATCAAACAATCTTATTGCAGTCATATGGACCACACAAAGATACAGCAACAAATACAGAGAACAAAACAAGTACCAGTTGTACCTTGCTTAAAGAGCATAATGCATTCCACAGGATTGCTCTTTAAGCGAGTTTGCTCTTTAAGCAAAACACCATTTAAGCAAGGTGCTCTTTATGCAAGGTTTGACTGTATAATATTCAGGCATCAGGCAATAATCTTTCTACATACAGTCAAACCTAGCATAAAGAGTGCTTCGCTTAAAGAGTAACTCGCTTAAAGAGCAGAATTTTCTCTGAATGTTTGCTTCGCTTAACAAATAAAACCAACCAAAAACTCACTTAACAAATAAATTGGGGTTTTCAATCTCCCCCACCAGAAGTCACAATTGGTCACTTACAATGGTGTTTCACTTAAAGAGCAAACTCGCTTAAAGAGCAATCCTGTGGAACACATTATGATCTTTAAAATTCGCAACTTGAGCTGTTCGGGATCTGATCTAGCAGGCAGTACATGACCAGCCAGTTTTCTGAATAACCTTGAAATTTATGAAGCAGGGGAGAATAGTATAACTCCTAATTTGTTCATACATCATATAGCAAAACAGAGTGTGTAACAGGAATTTGGGTACCCCAGTCCCACATGAGCAGCAGTACATGCTATGGTGTCATCATGCAAACAGAGTTACATACTTAGAAGACAAAGTAATCCTGACTTCTTTGGAGAACTGACCACTGTAAAAACAGAGATGAGCCTTATAACCATGACATGCATGTCCTTTCTGTATGCAACAATACCAAAACATGCACCATCTGTAGCCTGTATCTCAACCATCACCATGCTAATCCCTGTGTATTACATATTTCTAAAGCCCTCACCTTGATTATGGGGCTCTGGTCCAATACAAGTCCACAAGGAGAAGGGAATGAGAAGAAGCATTTTTGAAAAAGTAAATCAGACAAAGACCTATTTAAGAGAGGAGGCTATCTTCAGTGGTGGACAGGGGAATGCTCACAAAGAAGGCATGAAAACACATTTTGTTTCAGGCATCTGGTGATTAGACATCTGAAGTCTTATTAACATAATGTTTCTATTTAGCTATCAGGACCGACAGCCCCAACTGGAGCTTGGAAGTGGCTTTTAAATAAATACTGCAATACCCAGAATCCACAGACAGCACAATCACTGGCAATACAAGGAGTTACAGATTAAGAACATGACAATGCATGCTCTTCTTCTCAAAAGACATCTAAGCTAACTGCCATCATCATATCAATTAAGAAAGGCAACACTAGACTGGTGCTTGGTATAAACATCTAGGTTAAGAAGAAGCCAACATAACCTGGCCATCAGGACTGCCTCAAGATACACAGCTGCCTGAGGCAGAGCAGTCAACAGCTGCAACAACACCCACAAAGCATTACTGTTGTAATTTAAGTGCTTGGAAGTTGCCACCAACTTTTAGGGACCCTGTGAATGAGTGACCACTCCAGAGCATCATACACAACACCAATTACTTTTTACATGGTGCAGAAAATCTGACAGGTTGCCCTGAAAATAAAAATATAATGCTAATGAATCAGTAACTAACCACTCACTGCTTTGTTTTTAGATGCAGAGAATTCACTGCTAGGGGTGACTGCCTCAGACTGTCTAACAGAAGAGCCCATCCTGCCAACCCTAACAGGCTTGGACAGTGATGCAAAAGGGCTTATGTGTCTATGCATGATCTTGTACAAAGCAAGGGGCTATGCTAGCTTGGGATTCTGGGAGAGGTAGTCCAAAACCACAACCGTTCCATTTTCTGATTCTGCAAGCTCCAGAGAAACATCACATAAGATTCAGAGCCTCCTCTGAAAACCTTGAAATTGACATCCTTTCCAAACGAAAGGAAAGGAACCGGAAAGAAATACCAGGTCACCAAACGTCACATGGAGACCCACAGAGGATGCTGTAGAATGAACAGTAAGTCAATGACTGGGCTTCTCCAGAAAATGTCCCCTTGCCTGGAAGCTGAGTGTGCAGCTATATTCTTGGACTTCTCCCACTTGGGAGTGAACCTGCTGTCCTGCCAGCACTAGGGCCCTCCAGTCCTGGCTGGCCTAGGAAGAGTGGAGAGAGGAGTTAATGATGCGCCTTTTGGGTTGTGAATTGAGATAATGATGGGAGAGTCTGCCAAGGACAAAGGGGCCCTGACCTCAAGCAAAAAGGCAGAGCTGCAGAGAGCAATGTGGAATAATAAAGGGCAGCCCTCCGGGGTCTTTGTCATACAAGCTAAGAGAAAACATTGGTGAATGTGACAATACACTACCAGTTGGGCTGCCAAGAAATGTCTCAAGGCACTGCCGGAAGAACAAGCAGAGCTGTTTTGGACAAAAGTTCCCAGAATCCCCCTAGCTGGTCCAAAAATCCTCCTCCTCCCAAGCTCTTTTGCAAACGAGATCAAGGGTCCATTTTGTTCCCACTGCCATACGGGGAGGGGGGGAGCATGGACTGATTATGACTATCTGGAGCTCACCACAACATCTCAGAGGAGGGCTTCCTCTCTCCATTCCAGCCAGGAGCTATTTAAGTCAATAGGAGATATTTTTCCTGGTCTTTCCCAGACCTCTGACCCCAAATCCTGGGTCAGTTTCTTTCTGAAATAATAAGAGGCCAGAGTTGGTAAACAAGAGATGGATAAGAATTGTGTTTTGTTGACCACGCTTTTGCTTTATCAGAAGCGTAGCAAAATCCACAACTTCCTTCATCGACAAGAAGGAAGGCATCTGAATAAAACCATTTAAAAGTTGGGAGAAAGTAAAACTGATATGCTGGAAGATTTTGAAAGCCTGGATCTCTAAAGCCTGACTTTGAAGGCCTGTGGAACTGGAACCCTGCTTGCAGAGCTAAATTACTTGGATTGTCACCTTCTTTCTTCAGATCAGCTTATATTCCTTAACAACTCCATAGCAATCAGACAGAATGTGACCTTCTTTGTGGTGACGATATCAATGCTTTTATGGATTTTGGAAGCACAGAAGGGCAATCATTTTGTCCAGGTTGTTTTCTGGATTAAAATTCCAAAATGACTTGGCTTTGCACAGTGACAGTTATTGCAGGCAAACTTAAGTCAGAATTTGATTACATTTTCACTGAATTTCATTTCAATTGTAGTACCTGCAGGGAGAAAACTCTAAAGGTTATCAGAACAGAAAACTTCACACCAGCTATCTGAAATTTGGTCTTTAGGTTTAACATAGGTCCCAATCTTATTTACACTAGTAATAATAGTAATAATAGTATGCTCGGATATGAGTAGCAGCTGATTAGGATGACAAGGTCCCCATGTCATTTACACTAGTAGTAATGAAGTTTTGCTGTCAAATACATTCTGAATTATGGTAGAGAGTACTCGGAAGTGGTTTACCATTCCCTTCTTTGGGGGGCACCCTGGGACTGTATATCTTGCTCATGACTATAGGGGCTAGCTCTTCTCTTAGGGGACACAATTGGAAAGAACTCCCAAACTCTGTAGCTAAATACCTAACCCACTGAACTATCCAGCCAGCTTTACACCAGAACCGGGGGGGGGGGGGGGTAGTCATTAAGATTTTCCAACCCAAGTAAACCTACACAAGTCATAACATTATCCAGTTTTTAACGTGTGATGCATTGATCGTACATTAAAAAAAAGCCCTGTTCCCTTTCCGAAAAGGGAACATGGAGGCGATCCGGTTTGCTTGGGAAGGCACCTCCAGCCACCCCGATCCTAAAGCAGGCAGCCCGTGTGGGTTGCCTGCTTTAGGAATGGAGTGGCTGGAGGTGCAATTGCCATAATCTCTAACTGGTGCCCAATATGGGAGTTGCAGTCCCAACATACTGGAAGGATATAAGGCTTCCAGAGTAGTAACTTGAAGTTTTTCAGCTGAATAGATATGGGAATCAGTTTATTTTTGCTTATTCTCCACTCAATGGATGGGTGTTTGCGGAAGTCAACTACAGTAGTTGTTTGTGAGTTTATGCTGGGTCACTCCCCCTCCCCCAATAAAATCATAGAGTTGGAAGGGGCCTATAAAGCCTTTGAATCCAACCACCATCTGACTTCAAGGGAAAGTGTCAATTCCAGATCTGTGGCTAATTTCAAAAAAATGGGTAAGGTCTTGCTTGCTCGAAAGCCAGTCATGTCTGACTCTAGGGAGCTGGTGCTCATCTCCATTTACAGCCAAAGAGCCAGCACTGTCTGTGTCTGCAGATGTTTCCATGGTGATGTGGCAGGCATGACTAGACACTGGAGCACACAGAATGCTGTTACCTCTCTTGCTGAAGCTGTACCTATCTATCTACCTACCATCGGGTCATCGAGTTCAGCATCTTAACCAGTAAGCCACAGTGGCCCCTTAAAAAGATGAGATCCTTAGCTAAATCTCAACAAAGAGGTCATTTTTCATGAGCACAAGATAACTTGCAATTTAAATAACAAACACTACCAATCATTTCAAGGAGGAAATATTTTTTTCCTTTAATTTTTTCTTCTTCTTTGTCAAAAGGGCAAATATCTAATACAGGTACACTAGTACCCCGAATAACGTTATGACTTGGTTCCACAAGTCCCGTCGTTATTCGGGTTTTAACGTTGGGCGAGACATTGAACACACAATGTTAAAAAAAGCCCTGTTTCCCTGGAGGCTGCAGGAAGCGAGAACATCGGGATTTGAATCCTGACATTTTGCCTTGCTGCTGCCTCCAGGGAGGTGGGAGAACTTTGGAAACAGCTTGGAGCGGGTTTCCCCACCTCCCTGGACCCGGCGGGGGGGTCAGAGCCCCCAAAATTGGTAAAAAAAACGTCCCGCTGGGTCCAGGGAGGTGTGGGGACCGGATCCAAGGTGTTTCTGCGCTTCCCCGACGTCCTGAGCAAGTGCAGGAAGCCAGAATGTCAGATTTCGAATCCCGATGTTCTGGCTTCCTGCACCGGCTCAGGATCCTTGGACCGGATCCAAGGTGTTTCTGGGCTTCCCCGACGTCCTGAGCCGGTGCAGGAAGCCAGAACATCGGGATTCGAAATCTGACATTCTGGCTTCCTGCACTGGCTCAGGACATCGGGGAAGCCCAGAAACACCTTGGATCAGGTCTGCCCACCTCCCTGGACCCGGCGGGGGGGTCAGAAACCCCAAAATTGGTAAAAAAAACGGACGTTTTTTTTACCAATTTTGGGGGCTCTGACCCCCCCGCCGGGTCCAGGGAGGTGTGGGGACCCGATCCAAGGTGTTTCTGCGCTTCCCCGACGTCCTGAGCCGGTGCAGGAAGCCAGAACATCGGGATTCGAAATCTGACATTCTGGCTTCCTGCACTGGCTCAGGACGTCGGGGAAGCGCAGAAACACCTTGGATCGGGTCCCCACACCTCCCTGGACCCAGCGGGGGGGTCAGAAACCCCAAAATTGGTAAAAAAAATGGACTTTTTTTTACCAATTTTGGGGGCTCTGACCCCCCCGCCGGGTCCAGGGAGGTGTGGGGACCCGATCCAAGGTGTTTCTGGGCTTCCCCGACGTCCTGAGCCAGTGCAGGAAGCCAGAACATCGGGATTCGAAATCTGACATTCTGGCTTCCTGCACTGGCTCAGGACGTCGGGGAAGCCCAGAAACACCTCCAGAGAGATCAGAGGACCCGATCTACAGCTGCAGGGTGGCTGGGGAAGCTGACGGGGACTCCCTGTCGGCTTCCCTAGCCACCCGCCCATGCCTCCGCAGCTGTGGGGTGGCTGGGTAAGCCGATGGGGGAGCCCCCCGTCAGCTTTCCAGCCACCCCACCCCTGCCTCCGTAGCTGCAGGGTGGCTGGGAAGCTGAACGGAGAACCCCGTTCAGCTTTCCACCCACCCTGCTGCTAAGAACGACTGTTTCGTGTAACGTTAAAATCGCGTTACTCGATACAAGATGTTTCCGAAAATCTTGTAACGTTATGCGGATTTAACGATATACGGTACTCGCGTTATACGGAGTATTACTGTACAGCTTATTGTAGCTGCACAAGGATGTTACTACAGTAGAACCTTTGCTTTTAAAAAATTGTTTGATTAACACAAAACTTGCATAACAAAAGGAAATACATAGAAAATAGTGGCTCAGTTAACAATTTTCCCCCAGAATGGATTAACTGGATTACAATTCATTCCTATGGGAAACCGTGTTTTGGTTAACAATTCTTGGTTTTCAATGCATTCCTATGGGAAATTGCATTCACTGCATTCCTATGGGGAAATCACTTTATAAAATTTTCATAGTACGAAAGGTCCCGGAGAACACATTAAATTTGTTAAGCAAGGTTCCACCCTATGTGCAATCCACAACAGTTTAGGGATCGCATTTTGAAGACCTTTCTTGCGTTATTTCTAACTCCATCCTAATTACAATCAGTCTCAGTTGTCAGTAGACAAGTTTCAGCAGTGTGCCTGAAAGGCATGCACATCCTTGAGCATTGGAAAGCAACAGACAGGAAAGGAAAAGATTCCTTTCTCAAGTAGTTTGGTGCAGGGAGTGGCCTGTATAGCAGAAACAAACTCTTTAAGAGTCATAAATCTTACAGTTCTCTTGTGTGTCAGAAGTGACAATCAAAGGCAAACCATAAACTTTACACAAACATTTGGTTGATTAATTATACTCAACCTACAGAAGCTTGCAAAAGATTACCACCAGGAACTGGTGTTAACTACCTTCTCTCTCCTCCTCCACAGGACAGTTCAATCCTGCATGTAAATATAATTTACTTGCAAAATTTTCTGAAAGAATAAAAACAAGTATCAAGTGCAATTTGACACAATCCGAATTTTATACCAAGAAAAACTGGATACATTTGCTTACTTTCCCTTACACGACATGTCTACTACTTATTTTTTGTCTAAATTATTTGTTTCTGTTTTATCACAACCTAAACCAGGGGTTCCCAAACCATGGCCTGCAGGCCTAATCCGGCCTGTGGCGCTAATTAATACAGCCCGTGGTGGGAACCCAGGCATTGCTTGAAGCTCCCTCCACCACCAGAAGTGCCAAAATGCCAGTTTGTGCAGGGGCGGCAGCAATCGCAGTGCTTTTTCAACTGCTTTGGCAGCCTCCGCTGCTTCCTGTGCCGGCAGGATTGTATTCGGAGCATTTTCACTCAATTTGGGTTTTTTCACTATGTTTCTGCAGCATTTTGATACCTAAAACATGGTGTTTTGGCACTTCTGGGTATCATGGTGGGAAACCAGGCACCGCTGGATGCTCCCCCCCCCCCCGAAAGTGCCAAAAGCAGCAGAAAAGCAGCAGAAAATTCCCAAAATGGAGTAAAAATGCTCCAAACACCCTCCTGCTGCCATGGGAACCAGCACAGACTGTCAAAGCAACCGAAAAAATGCTGCAATTGCTGCTGCTGCCACACAAACTGGTGCTTTGGCACTTCCGGTGGTGGTGGTAACTTCCAGTGGTGCCTTGGTTCCTACCGCAGGCCAGATTAGGCCCACGGGTCGTAGGTTGGAAACCCCTGCCTTAACGACTAACTGCTATATTTTAATGTTAGCTTTTGTGGATCAAGTCCACTTAATGCCATGAAGTCTCACTCTTATGTCTGATGAAGTAGATTTGATCCACAAAAGCTAATATTAAAATACAGCAGTCAGTCTTTAAGGTGCCAAAACTGTTTTTGACTTTTTGTTTTGCTTTCTGTTATATTTCTGGCTCCAGAGATTGTAATACGTGTCACCAACATACAGTAATACCCCGGATAACGATTGCATCAGATAACGCTAGAATCGGATAACGATGCAAGAGTTTTGGAAAAAACTTGCATCGGATAATGATTCTGGATAATGATTCTTAACGTTATCCGATGCAATGGTCTGCCGGTGTGGGGTGGTTTGGGTAGAACAACCCAATCCACCCCCCACGCGCAGTGGTCTCTGTGACTGCAGTAGGGTCGGGGAAAAGCACCCGCCTTTCCCCCGACCCTACTGCAGTCGCAGAGACTCCTTTTCTCTTCCCTCCCTGTATTTAAACTACAGGGAGGGGGAAAGAGAGAGATGTGATTGGTTCTCTAGAGAACCAATCACGTCTCTCTCTTTCCCCCTTCCCTGTAGTTTAAATACAGGGAAGGAAAGAGAAAAGGAGTCTCTGTGACTGCAGTAGGGTCGGGGGAAAGGCGCTTTCCCCAACCCTACTGCAGTCGCAGAGACCACTGCGCGTGGGGGCTGGCTTTAAAGGCAGGGAGGTCTCTTTCTTTCCCTGCCTGCCTTTAAAGCGGTTTGTCCCTGAAGTCAGGGCTTTTTTTTTGTTAGCGTTGTTCGATGCATGCATCGGACAACGCTAAAAATCGGATAATGTCATGACTTGTGGAACCAAGTCATAACGTTATCCTGGGCATTACTGTATTTCCAAACATTAACTGCCATCTTTATGACTAGCACATGCATTTCTTAACAAAACCAAAGCTGATAATCTTGTAAAGCTTGCACTTTTCCCTCTGTAGGGCTGGAGAAACTGAAACCTATCTGCAGCCATTTTCCATGAATCACCAAATACCCCAAAATGTAACCACTGATTTCTGTGAAGAAATGATTAGGATTCCCAGGGGAGAATCAAGACTTTCTTGCTCTTTACAAGAGTGTACCAGCAGTGCTAGAGGGCACACAAGACAGAACCTGTGGCGGCTGGGGTGTTGGCATTCAGAAGAGCCTGTGATGTGGGTGCAGAATTATAATATTACACGCACTGAGTTCCCACTGGGAAATAAGTATCTTGCAATCAGCTTCAGGAGTTGGCATCACAACAGTTGGGGATAACAGGATAAAAACAAAAGGTAAACCCAACTTGCCTTGTTATTCTGCGTGCTCTCACTCTCCCAGGCCTCCTATACCTGAGATTTGAAAATAACCGCAATAATAAATAGCAATTGTCATAGGTATTTGTAGTTTAGCCAAACCACAAGGTCCGATCGGTTTCCAAAAGAAAGTAAGTACTTCAGTCACTCTCATTTAAATCTGGAAACGCAACCTGAAGAATCCCATGTACCTCTTCCTGTTTACCAGAAGGACCACACTGGTGGAAGGAAGTGATCTGTGCCAGATAGCTGCTGCCAGTTAGCATAGGTGACAGTGGGCCAGACAGCCTTGGATCTTCCAGAGATTTTGGACTGCAATTCCCACCTTCCAATGACCACACCTGAGTGGGCCTCTTGAGATATGTAGGTCAAAAACACCTGAAAAGCTAAAAGAGCCTTACCCCTAGAACAGAATGGACTGGGCAATTTGACCAGAACAGGTATTATCAATTATGGTAAACCACCACAGTGCATTAGAGGAACCTTTCTGGTAAGTGAACAGAATTCATATGGAAAGACAGCAAAATAGAGAAGATCAGCCTGAGGAACAAGATTATCTTTAGTTTAGAGAATATAGTTATGATTTTTCTGGGAGGCAAGGTGGAGAAGGAGAAACACCCTACAGCAGGGTTTCTCAACCTCGGCCCCCCAGATGTTCTTGGACTTCAATTCCCAGGAGCCCTGATCAACAGGTGTACTGACTTGGACTTCTGGGAACTGAGGCCCAAGGTTGAGAAACCCTGCTCTACTGGATTTCACACAAAAGAAAGGTTCCTGGAGACAGGAGACAACAGTATGCATATGCAACTCCACACTTGCCATGCTCTATCCCAGAACTGGCCATTTCAACATCAATGACAATGAGGCATCACTAAGGGAAAGATCCACCCGTCTCTACTAGGGATTTCTTCCACTGGCCATGCTTCAAACTCAAGCACATTTCAGTGGGCAGAAGGGTGGATTGCCGAGACAGGGAGATGACACCATCCACGGACCAGCTGCACAAATGCTAGGAGGAGATCGGCCCAGGTGATGGCAAACATTCTCAGCGTGGGCGAGGAGACAGATTGCGTCCTGGTCCCACCCAAAGGATCCTGCCCAACTTCCTCCGCACAGCCGCCTCATTACCGCTCAACATTATCACAAGCATCTCTATCATCTTCAAGCACTGCAGCAAAGGATATATGAGTTCACAGCATCTTTCTCTTCTTTATCCTGAAAGACCTCAAGGTCTTGACAGGTCCATCAACTTGGCAGGTCCATCAGTTGTGTCACACAAGCCAAATATGCTAAGCTTGGTGTGTGCAATTGTTACACAGGTCTTGACTACCTAAATGTCAGAGAATATGGAGCCACTTGTCTTCTGAGAACTGACAATTTAAAATCTATTTTTGGCCAGTCTGGAATTGTAACTAATACAAAATCCATGCTCTCAGGGCTTGTCATCAGGATAGGTCTTTGTCGTAGATGTCTAGGGCCACATTTAACAGAAGAAGAAGCTGAGACCCAAATGTAGGAGGGCTGGGAGTAATATATACTGCCCTATAACAAGCTGCAACCCCCTCTTCACAAATATGACTATTATGATCAGAGTCTAAACTCTACCTACTGCACATTGTTATATACAAGAGTTAAAAGCAGGGGTGTCCAAACTACTGCCTGGGGGCCGGATCCAACCCCCAACACCAATTCACCAGCCCACAAAGTCCTTGTTGCTCCTGGAAGTGGAAGTAAAATGTGAGTGCATTTTACTTACGCTTCCAGGAGCGATGAGGGCTTTGCAGGCTGGATGAATTGGTGTTGGGGGCTAGATATGGCCCCTGGGTTATAGTGACCACCTCCCTGAACCATGTGACCGGCCCATGGTCCAAAAAGTTTGGGCACCCCTGGTTTAAAGCAAAGTATCAAGAAGCCTAATTAGAGGTACACTGCATGGGGCAGTTTCAAAATAACGGCCAATACGAGTCCCAACTAAGTGCAGAATTCTGGGTGAAATCCAGCAGTAATGTGCCACTAAAGTAGATCTTTTGAATCAGTGTGGATTTGGTGAGCCAACTCTTCCATAAGTTCTACTGATTCAACGGGCCTTCTCTAATTGTGACTTATTCCTGAGTTTCAGCCACCGAATCAATTGCTCAATGCTAAGTTCGCAGTTTTTAAACTCCACTGAATCAGTGCATCTACCGCAACTGGGATCACCAATGGGAAACTACCCAGTGAATTGTAGGCAAGATAATTTAACCTGTTACAAGTTTCATTTGTTTTCCTTGAAGGAAGATGCAATGAGGCTATATTACAAAAAAATAATGCGTTGGGAGCAAAATTACTTCACTGGTGCAAAGTGTCAAGTATAATAGCAATGTCTGGCTGGAGAGCCTGCTACGGTAATGGAGTAGACCATACACCCAGTGACTCAATGCTGAGTGTTGGGCAGTGGTAAATAACCTGACTCCCTAAAGGGGCCAACAGCTACAGGCGGATGAGCCCCTTTAGGTGGGGTGATGGTACCCCTCAGTGAAGGAAATGCCACTGGAAACCATCATATTGGGCCCAATGGCAAAACGAGCAGAGGAGGAACCACTTCACTATTCTGATTCTTAACAGTCATGGAGTTGGAAGAAGCTATGCCAGATGGACTGGCTGTGAAGGCGCACTTTGCCAATATCGTTAAGGCTGAGGCAGTCCATTGCAGTCCCGGTGTCAAATCCTTCATGTCTCATTTCATGTGTGCCTGCAGGAGAAGGCTCTGTGATCATAGTGTGTGGGTCACTTCATGGCAGGCTGGGATCCACCTTAAACAAATTCACGCCAATGGCATTTTCCCTGAAAATGATTTTCAGGAAAAATATGTATACTCAGACATGAGTAACAGCCGACGATGAATAGCAAAAGCAATTACACTTATATATCACCCCATAGCACTTAGTACACTATCTGAGCAGATCATAAGTTAATTAGCATTGCTTCAGTTACTTCCTCTCTTTTTAAGGGCACTGAAAAATGCATCTCCAATGGACTCCCCCACCTCATTTTTATGCCAATTTGTTTGCAATCTGAGGGTTTCCCCCTCAGAAAGAAAATAAACAGTAATAGATGCCTGCAACGAGTTAACCACCCACAGCAACACATCACAACGAGGAAAAGCAAATGCTTACTCTATAAATATAGGTGTATATAACTGAAGCAATTAATTATTTTCACGACTGCAGACAAAGGTAAAGATCGCCCTTGCTTGACTGTAATTCACAGAATCCCTCCACCCTGTCTGTTTATCGTTTTAGTCTACATTATACACACTGAGGAACAATGGCTGAAAGCTATCATCTTCTTCTTCTTCTTCTTTATGTGCCATATCTGATTCTGAATGTTGGCTCTCATCATGGCGATCAGCCATGAAGACTGTCCTGGGGACAAAGACTGTCCTGAGGCAAAGACTCCATGGCCTAGCAGTGGCTGAGGACTTTGCCCACTCCTCTGGGCCAAAAACAATGGCCTGAGGGGAGTTAGTCTGTGTTCTGGTTTGGTTGAATTTTGTATTTTGTGAGGTTACGTTTTATAATTTTTATTGTACCATCGCTGTTTTGACTGTAAGCTGCCCTGAGTTGCCTCGGCGAGTGGGGGGCAATATAAATATGAATAAATAAATAAATAATGCCTTCTGCATCATAGTGTGACACCCATAGTACCACTGATCCAGTTCTGCAAGTCACTTTCTGGTCCTGAGCGATCCCTATTGTCACACAAAGTCCTCCTCAGCCCCAGGCCAGCATTGATGAAGCTGTTGCCCTCCATCAAGATTGATACAAGTGGGGCTTAATCCACTTGGGGACCCTTCCCTGTGGACTTAGCCACCCAAAGCCATTAGTCCTCAGGGTTGTTGTCAGGTTAGTTAACCATTCCCTGATGATCGGCACTGAGTCACTGGCACTATGGTCTACTCTATTACCATAGCAGGATAACCTGGTCAGTCTCTTATCTATCAGAAGGCTATCATAGCTCATGCAATCTCAGGAGAGCTATTCCTCCCCACTGCTTTAACTACTGGTTTACGCTTCAACTTCCTCTCTTTCCAAATCATAGAATGAGACATTTGCAGAGATAACAGGCATTTTTCCCCCAGGTAGACTCACAAGGATCTGGTAAGGCAACCAACAGCGTGTGCCTTTGGGCAAGGGAAGGGAAAAAGAAAGAGGCTGAGAGAAGAGTTTCCCATCACCTGCTCCTGTTTTAAATTGCAACAGAGGCTCTGCTTAGGACAGGATATGTGTACAACCGCATACTGTTAAGCAATCTGAAAAAGAAATTGCATCGGATAACATTAAAATCCTAAGGGATGCATCAGACAACGTTCACTAAAGCCTGTGCTGGTTACAATGTATCTCTATGGAGTTTTAATGTTATCCGATGTATCCCATAGAATTTTAACGTTATCCAATGGATGCATCAGATAACATTAAAAATCGGATAACACTAAGACTTGTGGAACCAAGTTTTAGTGTTATCCGAGGTTTTACTGTATTTCCCACCGGGGGGGGGGGGGGTAGAAAGAAATGAGGAAAAACCAAGAACAGGCCACAAACTTCTAAAAGGGACACAGTGTACCCCTCCTTTCAACCACAAGGCAAGAGAAGACAAACTGGTGCCTTCCATGTGTTTTAGAACTTAAATCTCATCATCTCGGACCACTTGGCATTGCCAGGTAATGTATTTACGGAGCTTAAATATGTGTTTACCAGGGTGTCCACCCTTCAGTAAATCAGGGGATGGGAACCTATGGTCCCCCAGATATTGATGGACTACAGAAAAATCCCAAAATGGAGTGAACATGCTCCGAAAAAGCCTCCCACCACCCTGGGAAGTGGCAAAGTCTGTCCAAAAACCTGGGGAAAGGTCACATAGTGCGACTTCCAGTGGTGGTGGGGTGAGTCTAGAGGTGCCCAGGTGGCCACCACAGGCCAGATTAATGATATGCATGGGCCAGATTAGGCCCACAGCCTGGGGGTTGGGAACCCCTGATCTATGTACTAATTTGACTACTCCTTAACTTTGAGCAGAAATGCTCCTTTTTAAGCACCCTCATTTTAACTTTTGTCTCTGGATATATTCTAACTTTTGTTCCATCTGCTGTTCTATGCTAGTCTTGGACCATAATAAAGATTTGATTTGATTTGCACAGCCATTCAACTCACACCACTGAATAATGGACATCTATTGGATTCAATTTGTCTGCCAGGTGCTTAAGAGAGCAAACAAGACTGTCTCTTCCTCTTAACTTTACAATAACACTGTATCATAGAAGAGGAAATCTTCCATTGCATAAACCCCATTCGCCCTATTGAGGGTCAAGAATGCATCCCCTTTGTATCTAGAATTGTGCTACATTGGTTAGGGAAATATTTTTTTAAAGGTGAAAGCAGAAGAAAGGATTTCTCCATCATCTATTTTAATGTCATTTTTTTGTTGTTCAGTCGCACAGTCGATTCCGACCCTCTGCGACCCCATGGACCACTGTCCGCCAGGCACTCCTGTCCTCCACCATCCCCCTCAATTCGCTCAGCTCTGTGCCCATTGTCTCTACAATACCATCTAGCCAACTCATCTTGGGCCGTCCCCTTCTTCTTTTGCCCTCGACCCTTCCAAGCATCAAGGCTTTCTCAAGTGAATCTCATTTGATGTCCAAAGTACTTTAGCTTCATCTTTATTATTTGACCTTCTAAGGAGCAGTCAGGGGTGATTTCTTCTAAGATTGACCTATTTGTTCTCCTTGCTGTCCAGGGGACTCTCAAAACTCTCCTCCAACACCATAGTCCACTACATATCCATCACAAGTTTGTCCCCAAGATTTTTTTCCCACCCAAGTGATCCCTATTTATCTACTTGCAATTTCTTGCTTTCGAACTGCTAGGTTGGCAGGAGCTGGGACAGAGACAGGTGCTCATTCCGTCATGCAGTACTCGGGTCTTGAACTGCCAACTTGCCGGCCTTTCAGCTAACAAGGCAAGCTTCTTAATCACTGAGCCACCCATAGTCTCTCCCCCTCCCTGCATAAGTAATAGATAAGAACGGTACTACAATGTATCTGCCTAGCATGTAAAAATGGCATGTACGTAATTTTATATCTAGAATTGTGTTTCATCTGTTAGGAAAATATTTTAAAAGATTAAAGGAAGGGGCTTCTCCATCGTCCATTTTAATGTCACAACCTGCTATGTATGCCACAGGGTTGTCGCTCCAGATGACAGCCCACAGATCCGCTCAGGTGCATACCAACTGTCCTCATGGGCTACACATCGGCTACACTCCCTCCCAACCAAAAATGAAGTCTTAGTGATATGCCAGAAAAAGAGTGCAACAGTTTAAAAAGGGGTGTGCATGCTGTAACATAAAAAGAAACATAGATAACTTTCTCCTTGATTAACTCTGATTAAACCCAAAGTGCCCCAACTACTGAGCTATATATCCAAGTCTGAGCCTGCTCTTAGTGTAGTGGTGTGAGTGGAGAGCTTTCCCTCCATAGGGTACCTTCCAGCTGAGCTACAACTCTTAACAGCCCCAGCCAATGTGGCCATTGGCAGGATGACCAATAATAATAATAATAATATTGCAACCCAACATGCTAAGAAGATTTCAACTGGACCGATCACGGCTCAACTCTCCACTTGATCGTAAGTAAGCTCAGGGCTGTCACCATCTCACGAGCCAAGCCACCACTGTTTACAGATGTCCTTCTTATCTCTCCTCCCTCCCCACCTCCAAAAAGTCTTGAACTCATGCCGGGCGGACATTGGGCAACATAATTTGCTCAACTAACCCGCAGGCTAAGAATAGACTGCCATCCACAAAGGAGCATGTATCGGGGGCTTGGCCTGCTTAAGAGAGGAGGATGAGGATGACGTAACAGGATGTGGGGAAGAAAGCCATGAGCAAAATGCATCACTTGGGAGACCGGGGGGGGGGGAGGGAAATGCTCTTGAGTAAGCATGCGGTGCAAACATGGCTTGCAGACACTGTTCACATGTGTGACACTCATGACCGTTTGTCATATTGCTATGCTGCCGTGTGCAAAAGTGCCATTCCTGGGAAACCTGGGGATCTTGGACAACTATAATTTATGCACCACTTCCAATGCCAGCTGTTTTTATGGCATCTCTTCCAGTGCAAAAGACCCAAGAACGCAGAAAACAAAACCCACAACAGCAAAACAGAGGTAGCGCTTTGCAACCCAATCCCCTGGAATAGGCCTCGTGTTTTATACCAGGGATTCTCAGCCTGCGGCCCACGGCACCATTTCATGTGGCCCATCACCACCTCTACCACACCAGGAACTGCCTTGTGGTGGTGGAAGGGCAAAATGGCCATCCAGCCCCTGAAGCTGTCTGAGGGAGTGTGACCTGGGCCCCGCCTTAAAAAGATTGAGAACTCCTGCTTTATACACACAGATCAGTAAGAGAAGCTGGATTTACATCCCATGTTCTCTCCAAGAAGCTTAAGGATACGCACATGTTATTCTCCTCCCTTCTTTACCCTCACAATAACCCTCTGAGGTAGGCCAGACTGAAAGAGCAAGGCTGGCTCAAGGTCACCCACATGTTCATCAGCCTGGGAAGTGCTACAACCTTGATTGCCAAACACCTGTCCAACACCCTAATTGCTACACCTCAGACTACGGGTACCAGACCCCAATTATCATACAGTGGATGCTCTGAGATTACAAGAGTCCAACTACATGTCCCCCCAGCCTTGATTTAAGTTTCTGCTAACTGCAAAGTGTGGTGTATGAGACAGTGTGGCGTAGCAGACACAACTTTGAACTAGGATTCATAAGACCAGGTTTGAAATTCCTGCTCATGCATGGAAACCCAGGGAAGGAAGGGCAACAGTGAAATGCTCCTTGAACATCTTTCACCCCTTGCAAACCTATTAGAGTTGCCAGAACAACAGTATACAAAACAAACCTCCTTCTGTTAGGTAGTGAGCAAACATGTAACTGAATGGTGAGACTCCACAACTTCAACAACGGGCCGCCAGGCAACCAATGAAGTCAATGCAGATAAGAGGCAGACAAAAGCTATGTACTACCTTCAGAATGATCCCAAAGCATCTGGGATACACTCCTTGAACGTCCCAAATGTCAATAAAAGCAAACATTCCTATGCTAGTCAGACCACAAGCGCATCAAGTTGTTTCCTTTGGTCAATACACTTGCTTGCCCCTCAGCTTGTAGTGGCAGCTTCAGTTCTTTACCTATGGCCTCTATTGTACTTTGCATGCAAAGCACCAAAACAGCAGCCTTAACTACACTGGCAATGACATGGACCTTGTTTTTCCCAGAACTCACTTGACAGTATCCAGCTCTGCAGATGGCAAAAAAGAAGTAACCAGTGGGGTATGGTTTATGCCTGCATATTCCTTCCTACACAATTCCAGACTGCCTCCCCTTCAGTTCTGAATTGCTTGTTTCCCAGTTTCTGACACCAACATCAATTACAGGGCTAGGGATTTTCCACCACTGATCTGCGCAGTCTGCTTTAGACACACATACAGATCCTACACAAACCACATACAGGTCTCCCAACAGTTACCCTCACCAGAAAGATCTGATCTATAAAGTGAAGGGTCAGGCCACCCATTGTGACCACCAGAGGCCTCTTGTTAATCACATGGGATCATGCTGCTGCTGATTTACAATGGCTGAAGTGGCTGCACTGTATAAATTCTGCATTCCAAGGAAAAATTATAAGTAACCCATCAACTCTTATACACCCTGCAAAGCAAATTATACATATAATGAATACATTAAAATGGCTACTGCAGAGATTGAACAAATCTTCCCAAATTCTGCAAAGCCCAACTCAGATATCAAGTGAAAACATATCACTGCAAACATTTAACACTTCTAGAAACTTTTGTTTTAAAAAAAATCCTAGGAGACTGTGAAGCATACAATTTGAACACAGGGAAAAGGCATGCTGGACTCTAAACTTCCACAGATCAGAAGCAGGAAACCAGTAGCCCTCCAGATGTTATTGGAGTATCATTACCATTGTACCTGAGTAGCCATCATTGCTGATTGTGGGTAATGTGAGCTGGAGGCACAAAACGTCTGGAGAAATCAGCTTCTGTCACATCTACGTTCAATGCCAAAATGAAGTGCGGCATAGACTCGTAAGTAAATATTTCAACTGCTTTCCAGGGTTTTCTCAACCTTGAGCCCCCAGATGTTATGGACAGAGAAGTGGACCAGGACTCAGGAGATGGGGGTTTGAATCCCTGCTCAGCCATGGAAACTCACAGAAGGGGTGGCAAAGGTGAAACTACTTCTTGAATATCTCATTTTCATGGAAAACCTCTTTAGAGACAGTATATATTAGCATGTAAGACACAACCCCACAGCTGTTGAGGTTTTCATCCTTAAATGCTTGGGGGGACAGACAACAGATATGGGAACAAACTACCATAGTGCCAGAAATTCTCCAGCCCTTGGAAAAACACTCCCTAGCTTTCTTTGAAAGCCATTTCCTCAATTTACAACACCAATTTGCCAAGTTTACACTGGTCTACTAAGAACTGCTGTGTTACTTCCTCCTCCTCCCCCCTTTCTCCTGAGTGGCTGTTTGTTATGTACTCTGGGGCTGCCTTGGAGGAACATTCAAAGGCAGCCCAGTAAAAGGCAGCTGGCAGGGTCAGGTGGCTTTCTGATCTATTATCCAAGGCTATAAATAGCTGCTTGGAACCCAGCTGCCCAGATCCTAATGGTTCTTGGAAAATTCTCAAGCACACCTTGACAAGGTGGGTGCAGCAGATGACCAGTTGCACGTTAACCATTAGCTGCACCAAGCATTTGGACAGCAGCAGACTGTGTACAGAGTAGAAAACGAGGACAGAAAAGATGCAGATCCAGACGTTACTTTTAAAAAACAACTAACTCCCAGAATTCCTTACCCCTTGAGGCAAGTGTGAGATTCTGGGAATTGTAATTCCAAAACAACAACAACAACAGAAAAGCCCAACCTCTTCTAAGGTTTGGAAAGAATAGATATGAAAAGGAAAGACAGATGGAAGAAGAAAATGGCTGACAATCTTTTTGGTTTTTTATTCTGTAGCAGAGTGAATATTAAAGAGAACCCACCGCACTCGCCCACCCCAACCAACCACTTCTTGGATGTAGGAGTTTTTCATCTCTATCCCATTTATCATCTGTACTGATGATCTTCTAGGGGGAAGCGTGTGGCTCATACACTGCTCCGCACTTCCATCTCACTAGACACTCTTTTGTGCAAAGAAAGTGGTGGTATCTTCCAGGGACAGGGTAAAGTCGGAGTGGGGGTTTACAGAACAGTGTTTCTCAAGCCTTTGGTTAACTAGGAACACTTTGTCACATCAGGCTCCCTGCAAGGGATCGGCATATTGTTCGGAGAACACATTTTAGGGTATGCATGCTGTCTAGGATAGGCAGTGATTGGCGCAAGAGAGCCTCACTGCCCACCCAGGTGGACTCTGGAGTCCAGCCCAAACTTACTTAATTCTAATTTCTCTCTCTCTCTTTATCTTGCAAGGTAGGACTATTAAAATCTATGAGGTGCTTTCTGTTAACTGAGTTCTCCTTCCCTACCCTTCTTCCCAAAGATGTAGGACAAACAGTTTGCGATGAGTAGGGTTGGAGGGGGGATGGTTTGGTAAACTGATAGCAATGGATCTCCACTCACATTTTTGATGGCCAAATGACTTAGACTGACATTCAGAGAGGCTGCCTGAGGAATTCTGAGTGCTGGCACTCCAAATTAACAACTATACCAACCTGATATGCTGCAATACACAATGTGTGCGTATCTGAAAGGGCCAGGGTTGGTTCTACCATTACACAGAGGGAAGCAGCCATGTCCATTAGCGGGGCATCACCAACCATGGCACAGTGATTCACTTCCCCCAGTCTTCCCCTCTTCCGCATTGCATCCCACCCCATGCCACCCCAGTCCCTCCCCAGGCCTCAGTGGCTCAGTCTCTTGCTGAGTTGCCTATGCAGGGCCACCTTCAGCTCTTCACTAACACAACCAAACCTTTCAGTATGTAGAGCAGGGATTCTCAACCTACGACCCATGGGCCAGATGCGGCCTGTGGCACCATTTCATGTCGCCCTCCACTGCTTCCACCACACCAGGAAGTGCAATGTGGTGGAGGAAGGGCAAAATGGCCATCTGGCCCCCAAAAGTGTCTGAGGGGGCATAAAAAGGTTGAGAACCCCTGGTGTAGAGTAACAACCAGTCACCCCAATAGCCACACACAGCCTCCTGCAGAACCATCAGCTCCTGAATGGCACTTCTTGAAAGAGACCAGTGAAAATAAGGTGCCTCAGGCAACAGGAGAACTTGGGCTATAGGTGGTAGGAGTCAGGGTTAGGACACCTGTCCTGAACACAACTGCCTGTCTGCTTTTAAGAGAATGATCATTTACAGTTTTCACTTTCTGCTCCCCACCCTCCTCAGACATGGGATTGTGGGCAAGAGTTACAAAGAGCGGCATAACTACTTGTCTCTTTAATGCTAGCCTTTCCAAACAACAGGCTTCAGAGAAAAAAGACAAAATCAGAGCTAGTAAAGCAGAGTTTCTATTATCAATTCACAAAGGAGTACCTTAGGTAAGCTGCCCTCTGTAGTGCGGAGGTCACCAACTCTGAGGCACTTTATTCATTTGTTGTGAAGATTAAAATGTCGATCCAGCATGTGGACCTGTATGGTTGTTATGTATGATTATTATGGGAAGATCTGTTCATGAAAAACAGCAACTGAAGTGGAAAAAGTGTTTCCACCTTTGACTGCAGGTGGGGAAATCACAAACTTAAAGACTTTTCCATGGTGGGAGGGAAGACATACATAAACATGCAATCAAGCATCTCTCACAACTGCCTTATTTTCTGACAGTGTTGTTAAAGAACACTATTAAACACAAGCACTGAAAGTTTTGAAAGCCAATGTGGTGTAAAGGACAGAGTTTTGGGTTCAATTGTTACTTGGCCATGGAAACCCACTAGTCTTGCTGTATGCTGGAAATGACTGGACAGGGTGTGAAACACAGCAATTTAAAAAGAATATATATAAAAAATAGTGACTATATATAAAATAGTGAATATATAAAAAAATCAGTCTACTGAATAAATATGAGATAAAAGTACAGGCATATCAAGTACAGAGAAGGGCTACAAGGACGATCAGAGGACTGGAAATCAAGCTAAATGAGGAAAGACTGAAGGAACTGGGCATGTTCAGCCTTGAGAAAAGGAGACTAAGAGGGGATATGATGAACACACTCTTCAAATACTGTACCTGAAAGATGAAACCCAGAATGCTCTTAAAAGAATGTGGGAAATAGTCTTAAATATAAGCATCTCTGAAGAAAATTAGTAGAGTGGAAAAATAGGATTATGCGAAGCCTGTCCACAAAAGTTAAAGAACACAATTATAAAAAATTTTGTGGCGATGGTATATGACGCCAGTTTGACTAAATCAAATAAGACAGCAGTAACTCAAAGGTATGTTGGAGATGTCAACAGGAAATAGGGATATATAAACATATGTGGTGGGACTGCAAAACCATTTCCAATTTTTGACACAAAATTGAACAAGAAATAGCTAAAATTTTAAATATCAATTTAAAGTCGAATGGAAAAATTGTTTTATTGACAGATTTAGAGGATTTGAACTTAGATGAAAATATAAAGGATTTATTAGCCATTTTCTTAACGTTGGCAAGACAACAGGTTGCCAGAAATTGGAAGAGGGCTTCGAATTTAGAATTGAGTAAGTGGTATATTAATGTTTGGGATATGGGCACTTAATAAAAAAACTTACGAGGGATTTAAATATAAAAAGGGGATATTAAAACAAAATAGATTTTGGGACATTTGGAGGCCTTTTTTGCAGTATGCACTGGTGAAAAACAAAGGAGATAAGCCTGTACCAGATGTAATGTGTTTTTGGCAGAATAATTGAGTTGAAGGAAAGACAACTGGTAGATTCAAGGACACAAGGTTAGTGTACTTGGATGTTTTATGTATTGTATTATGAAAAAAATGTAAAAATAGAAAAAATAATAAAAAATGGAAGGGAAGGATCTGTTCTCCATCAGCCCAGAGTGCAGAATGCATAATAATGAGCTCAAACTAAAGGAAGCCAGATATAGGCTGAATTTCAGGAAAAACATCTTAACGGTTAGAGCAGTATGGCAGTGGAACCAACTGCCTCAAGAGGTGGTGAGCGCTCCAACACTGGAGGCATGCAAGAGAGAATTGGACAATCAAAAATCATCTCTCAGATCTGCTTTGATTTGGATTCCTACACTGAGCAGGGGGTTGGACCTGATGATCTGAAAGGCCCCTCCCAACTCTGTGATTCTATTATTATTCTGTGATTCTATGACAAAACTGATGCAAGCAATCACCTGCAAAAGAAACTACAGTTGTAGCTCGCTTAAAGAGCATAATGTGTTCCACAGGATTGTTCTTTAAGCAGGATTGCTCTTTAAGCGAAACACCATTGAAAGTGATCAATTGTGACTTCTGGTGGGGAGAATTGTGAACCCCGATTTATTTGTTAAGCAAGTTTTTGGTTGGTTTTAGTTGTTAAGTAAAGTGAACATTCAGAGAAAATTCTGCTCTTTAAGTGAGTTACTCTCTAAGTGAGGTGCTCTTTATGCGAGGTTTTACTGTACAGCTGAATATGCCTAGGCTAAATATTTAAGAGAGATAAGGTGGATTAGAATGCCAGCAATCAACAACCTTCTATGTATTTTTCTCTTTTCTTTTGTTCTTACAAGATTTCTGCACAGGAAGGAAAGACTTTAATATATAAATGGAACATGATTACCCCCAAACTTGGAATTTGAAAGTCCCTTAACAGTTCTCTCACTCCTATTTATGCATTAAAGTCCACTGCATTGAGAGACAAGCAGGTGAAGAAAAGCTGACCCTGTGATGCACCTGATCCTCCCACATAGTCAGCAGAAACTTGAAGCAAACTTAGTATATCTAGGATTGGTCTGTGCCTGGATTGATGCCAAGAAACCACCTTTTACCATATCCAATTATCCACCCGCTTAGCCCAGTGTGTTCTACTTTCCAGCAGGATCTCCCAGGATCTCAGGTGTGATGCTATCTCATAGGACAGTGATGACGAGCCTTGGCACTCCACGTGTTCTTCAACTTCAATTTCCAGAAGCCCTGATTAGCAGGAGTGCTGACTTGGACTTCTGGTAATTGAAGTCCAAGAACACATGGAGTGCCAAGGTTCACCATCAGTGTCATAGGGAAGAGCCTCTGGGTCTCCAAATGTTTGTGAGAATTCAACTTCCATTTTATCCAAGTAAAATAACTAAAGGTCAAGAACTATGGTAGTTCACCAGCATCTGAAGAGGCACAACTTTCCCTTCCCAAGTTACTGGACCCTATGAATTGAAGAGGCTGTGTGCAAAATATTTGCTCTATATACAATGATTTTCTTCCCCTGTAATCTTCATGTAAGCACCCTTGATTTTCATACTCGAAGAGAGGCAGGAAGTAATAACTGAAATGGGGGGGGGGGGAGAGAATAACATATCCTGCTGGACTGGAGTGATTTGAAGAGGAAAACATCTGGATCAATGATGTACACACACACACAGCTGCTGCAGCTCCTTCGTGAACAAGCTCCTCCTGTTTATATAGTCAAGCAGCTCACTTCAAATGATCCACAACAGACAAGTGGCAGGAAAACAGCAACTTTACAGCTGTTGCATAAAATCAGGGCCTGCCAACTTCTAAATGTTATGATCAACACTCCTCTCAGGACAGATTTCCACCAGCATTGCTTGGATGCTTTCAAAAATCTCTTATTTTTTAAAAAGTACCCTTCAAAAAGCCAGACTGCATGCCACTCTCCTTCCATTCTTTACTACACAGAAAAAAACTACCTACGCACACTGCATTTATTAATATCAGGACTGCATAACAATGATGACCAAAAGGAAAGCTAGAGGATTTACACTGTTTCAACCACTGTCCATGATGTTTTGGCACATTTTTTGCACATTTAGGCATTATTATCTTGGTTGTTTAAACAGTTTAGAAGTTCCTTCTGATTCTGAACTGACTCTACACAATAGCAAGCTGAGCCAGGACTCCAAGCTTTGTGAGATCCTGGTCCTACAAAACAAGCACAAGACACGACACACAAAGCAACAGATTTGGGGCCATTTTCCTCATGAAATTGCCATGATAATGAAACTTCCAAGCAATTGGGGGCGGGGGGAGAGATCACAGACATTAAAATGTGGAATATTGCCAAATCTAAGGGATAAATAGCATCCTATTTGCAAATTTGCAGGTGCTTTGCATGATTGCTTTCTAAACTTCACCCTCATTCCAAATCAGTGTTTTCAGATCAAATCAGAGACATGGTGAGGAACATCCTTGCAGCAGTAGAAACCTCTGGGTGAGATGGTTTTAGAAAGCCAGACACACTACAAAAATTCTAGCTCACCATTTCACTGCTGGCTCCAGGCAACTTACACAGCTCTCCTCTGCCCACTTTCTCTTCCAACAATTTTATGAGGTAGGCCAGGCTGCAGAAAGAGTAACCAGCCCAAAGGGACATCAGTCGGACTTTAAGGCTGAGATCTGAACCTAGCTCTCCTTACCCTAACAATCTTGCTGCTAACCAAACCCAACTTGTTGTCTATCACACAATGCTGCACTGACAGATCTGGTGGGCAGGGGTTTAGTATCAGTGCTGCCAAAATTACCACTACTCTCTCCTGCCTTCCTTTTGTGTATCTTTCATCTTCAGCCTCTTTTCTACCCCTGCAACCCACCTGTTTATTAACAAAATTAATATACCACTTTCCTTCTGTCCCAGTAATCACAAAGCTGGGTGGGTTGAGGAGGATGGTGGAGGACAGAGGTGCCTGGAGGACAATGGTCCATAGGGTCGCAAAGGGTCGGAATCGACTGTGTGACTGAACAAGAATAATCAAGGCAACGTATAGAGTAGAATAGGGATGTTATAGACATGTAACCCCAAAGCTCCCATAAACGTGATCAAAAGAAAGAGACTGCAGAGCTTGCAATGCAAAACCCGTGGGAAGACCAAGGGTTCCAAACCCTTGTTGTACAGAGATCGTAGGTGGTCACTCATCCAAGAACTAACCATTTCCAGATCTGCTTAGCTTCAGTGCTGGCTTCTTCAACACAAGCCCTCAAGTCATTGCTTTTGTTGTGGATAACAGGATCTACTGAATCAAGATGAAACAGGAAACTGAAGAGAATCCTATGCATGTGTGTTTAAAATTACTGTATACACAATTCAAGGTCCAGCATTAGTATTGTAGCTTAAAGTTCCAGTCCTATATCTACATACCTATACAGTACTCAAGACTCAGTGAGATGAATAGTGCTTACTTCTGAGCACACATCTATAGTATTGCATAGTAAAAGTCTTAAGAGATGTAAACAAATCAGAACCAGACACAAGCCAATGTATTCTGTATCCAGGATGACCAACAGGCCAAACCTATCTTGCTGGGCCTGAAACCAAAATATATCTGGTAACATACCCAAAAAACAAAATGTTGTGGTTTCCCCCAGGATTTCTCACGTCATAAGCTTTTTTCTCCTCTTACACATCAAGTGGAAGCACTTAATTCTTGAGGGAAGCACAAGTAAAACTCGCAGAACACTATAAGGCTCAGACAAAATGAACTTCACAAATTAGAGAGTTTACAATAAGGCAGAAGCAGAAAGAACAAGTTTAGGGAGAATAAACATGCTACCAGGGCTGCAGTGGCTCAGTGGTTAAGAAGCTCGCCTTGTTAATTGGAAGGCAGGCAAGTCAGCAGTTCAAGACCTCGGTATTTCATGACGGGTTGAGTGCCTGTCTCTGTCCCAGATCTTGGGGACATGAAAGAAGCCTCATTCAAGCGTCCTCTGAGTGGAGTTTCTTCTGTAAAAATCTCCTTTCAACCCAGAATAATTTCTGACACTAAATTATTATTATAATGCGCTACCATGAAGTCATCTCCAGAGTGGAAGGCAGCATGCCTCAGGGTTAGAGACTGGAAGGATGCTTACTACATTCTCCTTAATTTCTCCTTGATTTAGCTTATCAGGATGGGAGGAGCGATCTCAGCACACAATTCCAAGCCCTAAAATACTTCTCACCTCGGGTACAAAACAACACAAATGTTTTTTGTTCTGAGGGTTCCCTCCCCCCCCCCCTTGCAATCTGTACAAATGGTCTCCGTGCAAACTTCCATCTGTTCCCCTTGGAGACGCAAGGCACATGGGGTGAGCACAGAAGAACTGGCCAAATGATGGGAAAGATGCAACAAAAAACCTTGCAGAATTCTAATTTTTAAAAGTCCCTGCAAGAAGACAACGGAGCTTGGCCATAAACATCACGATTGGTACAAAAACCACCCATAAGAAAGCTTCAGTCAAGATGAACAGAAAATATCTTGTGCTCCAGCAGGTGAGTGGAAAAGAAAGCAGCTTCTCGTACTCAAGTTGAAGGGAAAAAAGCAAGTCAGGATTTGAAATACTGGGCCAGGGCTATTGCATTCATGGCTTTTCTGTGGGCTTCTGAGATACATGTGGGTGGCCGAGATGGAAACAGAATACTAGACTAGGCACATCTTTGACCTGGCCCAACCCGTGAGCTCTTTTTATACAACCATCTTTGAACGCCACAAACAAAACTTTTACAGTTCAACTGGAGAAGAGAATGAAACCCTCAAAAATATGTATGTGTTATTGTTGTTCTTCAGTCGCACAGTTGATTCCGACCCTTTGCGACCGTATGGACAACTGTTCGCCAGGCACTTCTGTCCTCCACCATCCTCCTCAACTCGCTCAGCTCTGAGCCCATTGCATCTAAAATACCATCTAGCCGCCCCCTTCTTCTTTTGCCCTCCACCCTTCCCAGCATCAAGGCTTTCTCAAGTGAATCCTCTCTTCTCATTTGATATCCAAAGTACTTTAGCTTCATCTTTACTATTTGACCTTCTAAGGAGCAGTCAGGGTTGATTTCTTTTAAGATTGACCTATTTGTTCTCCTCGCTGTCCAGGGGACTCTCAAAACTCTCCTTCAACACCACATCTCAAAGGCATCTATTCTTCTGCGCCCAGCTTTCCTTATGGTCCAGCTCTCACAACCATACATTGCCACTGGAAATACCATTGCTTTGACTATACAAATTTTTGTTTGCAATGTGATGTCTCTACTTTTCACTATGCTCCCCAGGTTTCTCATTGCTTGCCTCCCAAGAATCAGTCGCCTTTTTATTTCATGGCTGCAATCCCCATCTGCAGTGAGCTTTGATCCTAAGAAAGTAAAATCTGTCACTGCTTCTACTTCTTCCCCATCTATTTTCCAGGGACTGATAGGGCCTGTTGCCATGATCTTTGTTTTCTTGATGTTGAGTCTCAAGCCAGCTTTTGCACTTTCTTCTTTCAACCTAATCAGGAGTTTCTTTAGGTCCTCCTCACTTTCTTCCATTAGGGTGGTATCATCTGCACATCTCGAATTGTTGATTATAGGAGGAAATAGATCAACAATAAATCAACCAATATAATAGCTCAACACACAGTAAGGTGCACTAAAAGTTCCTACCTACCTATTTCTGGTTTGGCTCCTATACAAAGTAGGATTCAACAACACTACATACAAAAAATAAATAAAAGGGGGGGGTGTCTGCCACATAACCACGGAAATGTCTGCAGATGCAGACAGAGATGGCTCTTTGGCTGCAAATAGATTTAACACAACTGGCTTTCAAGCAAGGGAGACTTTTACCTTTACTATATGCTCTACTTCTCGACTAGAACCCCTTTTTACAAGGCTTATGGCCAGAATAGAACTTCTCTTGTTTGAGTCAGATAAAAAGTGAACCATTTTTGACAACTTTAATCAAAAATGGCTAATTTAGGCCCTTTAAAATTTGGCCAGTGCAGCCAACAGAAATGTAGAATACATGGATGTATCCAAACTGAACATGTCGGCATAGCCGAGGCATGAACACAGTCACAGCCTAGCAGAGAAAAGCAACCCCCAGATGAATGTTATCAGCAGTACTGTATTGCTCAACTGGAGAACCTCCAAGGCTCCTGTCCCCACTGAGAGATCCTCTTGACATGGGTGAAAATCTAACCACTTAGCCAAGGCAAAGAGACCCTTAGGCAACATAAACAGATGTCACTTGAGAACAACCTAACAAAGCATCCCGTTCTCCTTCCTTCAATGGGGTGTGTCCCTGCTTCCCAGCAAAGGCTGAAGTGTGTTGACTTTTGCTTCCCCAGCACCACATCAAGTTTCAGAGTGAAATCAGGAAGGGAAGAAACCATGATACATCTCACAACTCTACCTTGCCAGCCACCCTTTCTTACGTACAATGCAAATAAAGTCTAAAGAAAGCCAAAGGTTTTAAAAATAAGGATGGGACAGGGCCACAAATGTACAAATCCTATTACAGGTTAAGGTCACCTTTCCTCGAAAGCCAGTCATATCTGACTCTAGGGTTCAGTGCTCATCTGTTTCAAAGCTGAAGAGCCAGCACTGTCTGCTTCTGCAGACGTTTCCCTGGCAATGTGGCAGGCATGACTAGACACTGGTGCACATGGACCGCTGTTTACCTTCCCACCGAAGTGGTCCCTATTTGTCCCTATTTATCTACTTGCAATTTCTTACTTTTGAACTGCTAGGTTGGCAGAAGCCTGTTACAGACAGTTGGAACAAATTAAAATTGTAAAAGAAACCAAGGGGGAGAGTTAGGTGAAGTTATCTGAACAGTGCTGGGCTTTTAAGTACAGAAGTCCAATGGGCTAGAGAAGGCGCTTATGATTCAAGAATAACTCAAGTCAGTGAGCCAAGCCACATAAGGTGTGCGTGTATTTGGGGGGGGGGGGGTCCGAGAGAGACCCGGGAAGGCGCCCGTTTCCCGAACCTCGTCCCTCTATCTCGCGGGCGGTCTCCGCAGAAACTGGCCTGAAATATCCAGGGCGGTGGCCGGGTGGGTTGATGAATGGGAGAGATGCGAAAGCAAACACACACACACACACACACACCACAAACCCCCTGCGGACTCAAATCCTCGCGCGCACACTCTCCTTCTGCGTCTCTCATTCATTCATTTATTTGGGATATTTTCTCAGACTGGGCGGTTTGCAAGAGATTAAAAAAACCTCTTTACAATAGAAAATTAGATATAAATAATAAACGCACTAAATAAATTATAAATAGCAACAAAAAAACAAAAATGTTCTCTCCCCCCCCCCCCATTAAAAAAGCCCAACAAAAGAGAACACATCTGGGCGACGGAAAGTGAATCGCAACCGATTGCTCGGCCGTTGTTGGCTCCAGATCCTTAAAAGCTTCCCCCTAATGAATGAATTCATCCCCAAATGGATTAATTCATGCTGATTCCCTCGGGAACCGCCCAGAACGTGGACGAAGCGCTACCGGGCAGTAGAGATACAGTAAGGGTAATCTCTTCCTTCCCCTTCCTTCCCCCAAGGCTGTGTCTGCCGTGGCCCTCCCGGGCGCGATCCAGTCCCCTAGTCGGCCGCCCCTCCGCGCTCCCTCCTTACCTCGGCCGGCGCTCACGCCCTGCACCGCCTCCTCTTCCTCCTCCTCCACCTCCGCGCCGGCCGCTCGCCCTCTCGTCCCATCGGCTGGCCAGAGGTCGGTGTCCGGGGCTGGGGGCAGTCCCGGCATGGGGCCAGCCCTTAGTTCTCCCGGCTGCCTCGCTTCCCCTCCCGGGCCGCCGCCCCCCGAAAGACTGCGCCTGGCCGAAGAGGGGAGCCCCGGCCGCCCGGCCGCGCCCCTCTCGGGGCCACGCAGCGAAGACACGCGCTCGCTGGCGGGGCGGAGGCAGCGGGTCGCTCAGCGCCGCGCCCCGGCCTGCTCCATCCACCCGCGTGGCTGAGGCACCTGCGCAGGCTCGGGCCAGGCAGCAGCAGGGAACCCGGAGAGGAGCCGCAGGCCAGGCAAGGCACCGGGAGAAAACCGCGGCGAAGGGCGGGAGGAGGGAGGCGGCCCGGTGGTGGTGGTGGGGGGGGGGACAACTCGAAAGCAAGCGCGAGCCAGCCGGGGGAGAAAGTGGCATTGTCTGGCTGGGGCGCCCGCGATTGGCCCGGCCTCGGCCAATGGCAAGGCGCCGGGAAAGTCTGCGGCCCGAGGGCTCCCTCTGCTGCGGGATCTCGAGGGCGGGCGCCCCCCCCCCCCTTCTCAGGCGGCCCGAAGCCCAAGCGGGACGGGGACCGGGGGGAGTAGAACAAAGCAATTACACCTCTATACGCTGAACTCACTGACTGGAAGGTCGGATTTCGATTCCCCGGTACTGCTCCACAGAGTGAGCTCTGGTCTCTGTCCCAGCTCCTGCCAGCAGTTAGAAAGCAAGAAATTACAAGTAGATAAATAGGGACCACTTCGGTAGGAAGGTAAGCAGTCCCGTCCACTCCGGTGTCGAGGCATCCCTGCTACATGTCCACCGAAACGACTGCAGAAGCAGGCACCGCTGGCTCTTTGGCTCTAAATAATGTTGAGCACTGAACCCTAGAGTCGGATACGACTGGCTTTCAAGCAAAGGAAATCTTTACCTAGATACTCATACATATATGAATGAAGTGGTAGCTGTGTTAGTCTGTGTTTCAAGCATATCAAAGAATAAACAAAGCAACAATAAAAAAGACAAACAAAAAACATCGTCATAGCATCTTAAAGATGAATGACTGTACTGTGGAACCCTGACATACAAACGGTTCCACTTACAAAAAAATTCAACATACAAATAGAAATCCTGGCTAAAAAAAGATTGACATACAAATTTTTAATAGGAAAAATTTGACATACATAAAAATATATGGTAACATCTAGAGGCTTCTGGTAATCCAATGTGTTTTTGAAATACAAATTTATTCGACATACAAATAACCTTGTGGAACAGGGAAAAATTCATATGTAGAGGTTTTACTGTATTTTAATGTTAGCTTTTGTAGTCCCAAAGTCCACAGAGAAGGGTGATGGTCCCCAAGTGGATTTAATCCCACTTGAATCCATCTTAATGAAGGGCAGCAGCTTCATCAATACTGGCCCGGGGATGTTGAGGACTTTATGTGCCAAAAGGGCTCAGGACCAGAAAGTGTCTCATGGAAATGGATCGGTGGTATGGGTGTCATGCTGTGATGCGGAAGGCAGATGAAAGGCCACTGCATTATATTGTCCCCAGGACAGCCTTTATGGTACAGGTACACAGAAAGAGCCTCCTTCAATATTGTGTTATTTTTTAACCATAATCGGGCATACCCTGGTAATGGTAACCTTATGTTGCTGGCTAATCTTTCTTACACTGGATCAGGGCAAAGCAACTGCAGAATGGACTCACCACAAGGTAGCTTCATTTTGGCAGTTTCAGGTCTGGCCTAGACACAGAAGAAAAAAACTTTTGTGGGTCAAATCCACTTTGTCAGACATAAGAGTGAAATTTCATGGCAAAAAGCCACACTGCTTTGTCAACGTATCTGTTATACTAACCAACCATTGTGTACCTCTGTACTCCTAGCTGATATGCATAACAAATGCTAACATTAAAATACAGTTGTACCTTGCTTAAAGAGCATAATGCATTCCACAGGATTGCTCTTTAAGCGAGTTTGCTCTTTAAGTGAAACACCATTGTAAATGACCAATGGTGAGGGAGATTGCGAACCCCGATTTATTTGTTAAGCGAGTTTCTGGTTGATTTTATTTGTTAAGCGAAGCGAACATTCAGAGAAAATTCTGCTCTTTAAGCAAGTTACTCTTTAAACGAAATGCTCTTTATGCGAGGTTTGACTGTACAGCAGTTAGTCTTTAAAGTGCCACAACGTTTTTGTCTTTTTGTTTTGTTTATTCTCTAATATCCTGTACAGTATTTAAATGTGAGTTTTCGTGGATAAATTTTTGGAATAGTAGCAGTGTTAAGTCTGTATTTAAAGCATATCAAAGAGTAACCAAAAGAAAAACATTGTAGCACTACAGCCGTTTGTCTTAAAAGTGCTACAACATTTTTGTTTTGTTTACTCTCTGATATTTGTGCATCATGTCCACTTTGTCAGACATACGAGACCTCAATTTATATACACCAGGTACAGAGGCACACAAGGGTTGTCCAGCCTGACATAAAAGTAACTTGTAGCTTTTTACAACGGGCAATAATGGAAAATCTTCGGTTGTTATTCAAATTTGTTGCGAAGCTTAGCCCTCTTGAGTTGCAAATGACTGCAAAACAAACTTCTCTTGCAAGCTGGTGCATCACATCCAAAGGATGGATGCAAAACAAACATCGTGGAAATACACATTTGCCAATGAGTTAGCATCTATTGACAATGGACCTAGATAAAATCAGTATACAACAACCTGTATAAAGCAAAAATTACACTTATATATCTTATACCAGGGATTCTCAGCTTGTGGCACCATTTCATGTGCCCCCTACTGCCTCTACCACACCAGAAAGTGCCATGTAGTGGAGGAAGGGAAAATGGCCATCTGGCCCCCAAAGCTGTCTGAAGGAGCGTGAACCAAGTCCTTTTCATTCACTGCAGATGCAAAAAGAAAAGACTAGACATACACCTCAAGTGGTGCTTTGACAAAGCACCTTCCCCATCATCTTTTGAGGAAGGACAAGGAACTTATGCACACATGCACCACATACACAAGCACCCCTTCTCTCAAAGCCTTCCTTCTTTTTAAAAGACAGAGTCCCCTACTGGTATGTAGTTCCCTTTGTCTGTCTGTCGGTATGTCTGTCTGTCTGTACATCTTCACAAATTCTACCTGCAGGAAAGATAAGATATGGAAATGAGTGACTGAAGAAGAAAAGCCTTCTTAAGGCAGTCCCTTTGAGCTACACCAAGAACTGTAAGGTGGCTGTCCCCCTCCCCGCTTGTGTGGCTTTTAACTTTGAAGAGAACCAAATCTACATTCACAGTGAGAAAATGTAACTTAATTTGCATTTCCCTCACTGTGTACTGTAGTTGCATCCTCTCTCTGATGACACTGTACCAGGTCATATCCCTGGTACAGTGGATCCTAAAAATTGTCTCAAAGTAATTGAGATATTCAAGTGCCACTCTCAGCTGTGAGCTTCCATGACTAAGCAGGGTATCAAACTCTGGTCTCCTAAAATCCAATCCATCACTATTTACTATACCAGCTCGGTAGGGGATCAGATCTCTGCTAATAACCTATAAACACCCTATATTTCCATATTACCAAAAGGGCAGTGAATCTATTTTTTGAAAAGATTAGACATCAATCAAAACTCTTGCCAGTCCTGCTTCACCAACATTCAGAGAAACTTCTATCCAATTTAAAGACAACAGCAAACAATGTCCAAAATGCCAAACAACAGGTCACAAGGAGTAAGATGTAAAATAAAATAAATAAAATAAAAACCACAGAACTTTTAGAAGTGTGGTACTACATTTATTCACTTCCTCCCACTCCAGGCACTGTAAGGGACAGAGTGAGTCCAGGACATGGATTTGGCCGTGCTTGTCAGCTTTTAATCTTTTATTGATTATTGTATCTTTTAAAATTTAAAATTTTTTATAATTGTAAATTTGAAGTTCTGGGTAATGGCTTTGGTTTTTATGATGTTGTAAACCACCCTGGGTCGCCCCAGCAAGGAGGGCAGTATATAAATTCAAATAAATAAATAACAACTGCTACTACCATACCAGCCTAAACTCACCAGTCCTCACCTGATTTTGGGTGATAAGCAGTATCACATCCCATTAGTACTTAGATGGAAAGGCTCAGGTCATAGTAGGGATCTCCAAACGAGGCTAGGGATGAACCCTGCCATAAATCCTTGTAGCTGCTGCCAGTCAGAGTCAACGGTAGCGGGTTAGGTGGTCCCACTCACTATAAGGTAGCTCCCAATGCTCTTAAGCTTCTTGCAGGCTTGGCAGTTATCATCTGCTTCCAATGGAATGGATTGTTGCCATGAAGGCTGCTGAGAAGTGTATAGGCATCGTTTTATACTCAAGAGTATAGGCATTGTTTTATTCAAGACTAATGCATCTGAGGGACTGCAATGGCTTAGTAGTTAAGACGCTGAGCTTGATGACTGGAAGGTCAGCAAATCGGCAGTTTGAGACCCGAGTGCTGCAGGACAGAGTGAGCACCTGTAGTCTGTCCCAGCTCCTGCCAACCTAGCAGTTCAAAAGCAAGAAATTACAAGTAAATAAATAGTTACTTCAGTGGGAAAGGTAATAGTGTCCTGTGTGCTCTGGTGTCTAGTCATGTCTGTCATGTGACCACAAAAATGTCTGCAGACCCAGACGGTGCTGTCTATTTGGCTGCAAATGAGGATGAACACCATACCCTAGAGTCGGCTACTACTGGCTTTTGAGCAAAGGAGACATTTACCATTACCTCTAATGCATCTGAAACAACAATAATTTCAGTCTCTATATTAATATCCCTTCCCTAAACCCGGACTTCTTAGATAGGCTGGAGAAAGTAGTTGTCTTCTGCTGCCAAGCAACATTCAACAAGGATTAAGGAATACCTATTCTGTATTAGGGGTTAAGGGCACATGCTCAAAATCTTTGTAAAAAAAAACTCAATAGACAAGGCAGTATATTTTACTAGATACCATATTTTACTAGGTCAATTTCTTAAAGTCATACACACACTTGTAAGCTGGATAGTACATTTCTCCAAGATCCTTCGTGCAATTCCAAATTTTGAAGGGCTTCATGTTCTCAGGTTCTCGGCAGACTGAGAGATGTACTATCTTTCCCAACTTTGTATTTCTCAATCTTAAAACATGCATTTCTTATTCCCCACCCCGACCCCTTTCTCTGCCTACCCAATGTTCAACTGTGTTTGCATCATATACTCCCCCCCCCACCTTCCTGGTAAAACAGAGTTAAAGTGCAAACAAAGGGTGGATGTGCACTGTATTTTGCACATATAAGGGGCCAGATTGAATCTCCTGCATCTCTAAGTCAGGCTAAAGAAAGTTCCTGCCTCAGATGCTGGACAACCGGCAGCACTAGACCAAGGCTACAAAACCTGGTACCTTGTAGATATTTTGGGACTGCAGTATCCAAAGCGCTTGACCACTAGCCACGCTGGCTGGAGGACTACTCGTTGCATCTGGCTGCATCTGCAGGGCTACTGTTTGCCTATCCCCAGTGCAAACAATACAGATCAATGTAAAGCAGGTTTCTATTTATTTATTTATTTGTTTGTTCAAATTTATATTGCTGCCCACTCGCCGTGGTGACTCAGGGCGGCTTACAGACAATACATTACATTACATTACAATACAATATGTTGGGGTGGGCACAGGGGGAGGGGCGGCAAGGTCCTTAACCTGCCCTGGCTTCTTCTTCCCCTGGCAGTTGGTGTAGGCACAGTGGGAGGGACAGCAAGGTCCTCAACCTGCCCTGGCTTCTTATTCCCTTAGATAAGTCAGGTTTCTTTTTTCCAGTATCAAACCAATGTTGAATTTGTTATAGAAAGAAATCACCCTGTTTATGATGGAACCAACATTTTATGTTAATGCTTTATTGAGGTCATCACAATGTTTATTCCATACCCACAGATCGAGACCTACAGTGAATGTCCATTGAGGTTTTGTTGTTCCCACTAAGTTCAGAAAAACAGAGAGAAATAAGACCAAGAAGAAAATATCTAATACTTTCCTAATACAGTTGTACCTCGCTTAAAGAGCATAATGTGTTCCACAGGATTGCTCTTTAAGCAAGTTTGCTCTTTAAGTGAAACACCATTGTAAGTGACCATTTCTGACTTCTGGTGGTGGGGGGATTGTGAACCCCGATTTATTTGTTAAGCGAGTTTTTGGTTGGTTTTATTTGTTAAGAGAAGCGAATATTCAGAGAAAATTCTGCTCTTTAAGCGAGTTACTCTTTAAGCGAGGTGCTCTTTATGAGAAGTTTGACTGTATATTAAGAGATCAAATTATTTGTACGTGTATAGACAAAAAAAACCTAACCCCTAACACACACACACCCAATAAATCTTTGCAATTTCCAGCCTGAAGTGACTTGGGCATTGATGGTTGATGGCTATTGGCTATGCAAAAATACACATGTGTAGTGCTTTTAGAATATGACCAGTTAGAACCTAATGGATGAAGGAGTTAAAGTTTTATATCTGCTTTGCTAGAAGAAGTTTTATGGGTTCCCACATGCAAACTGCTGCTTATAGAGAAGTAAGAGTGTGATGCAGAGAAGCACTGCCTATATCCAAGTATCTGTCTCCTTTATGTCCATCTCTTCCCTACACAATCAAGTTATAAACAACTGGATGTCACAAAGATAGCACAAACCTCTTTTCACAAGGAAATTGATCTTGCAGAACAGTTCACCTATTACTTAGAAAAAACACTATTATTCAAGAAACCATGTCAACCAAAAGCTCTACTGAAACCAACATGACATTACTTTCAAATAACTGCTTAGAACTGCGATCTAATTCCTCCCCAATATCTACAAATATCCTCAAATTTTAGCCTGCAGAAAAACAGAAATAACTTAATCCACTAACTATTATAAAGAACATTGCAAAAAGCTCATACATCCCAGCACAACATTTTTGAGAATACAGTAACTAGATGAAATAAAGCAGGGGTTCCCAACCTACAGCCTGCAGACCGGCCCCGACTCCTGATGCCATTCCATCTGGTCTGTTGCTGCCTCCGCCACACCTGGAATTGGACGCATTTACATCAGATGTTAAAGGTGCCTGCACAGACGCACCTGCAACTGTCGTAAATGCAGAATTGGGCACATTTATGACAGCCGTAAACTTGACCGCTTCTGCTTCCAGGGGTATGATCCAGCCTGCTCAGCTGTCCGGGGGTGTGGTCAGGCCCATGGTGGAAAAAAGTTGGCTATCCCTGAACTAAAATGAGAATATTGTTTCCGTATATAAATGTGTTAATCACACTCTCTTATTAGTTCTTTCCCCCCTGAAAAAAGAAGGCTGTTTTAATCCCTTCTTTCTTCTGGACTACCACTGCTTTTACAAAGTGTCATAAAGCAAAGTAGTCCCAAGAAGTGCCTTTATTCAGAGGCTGAGTCACCACCTGGCATCCCAAGAAAGGAACTGGCCTCTCTTTACCCAACAGTTGGTTGAGTCATTGCCTGCCTTACATGATGAGTTTGCCACTTCACTGGCAGACAAAAATTCCTTCATTTCAGCTAGACTTGAAACCAATAGTCAAAGCTGCACACTAGAAAAGAAAAAAGCAATAAGAAACCTCTGACTCAAGCACGTTCCATTTATTTTGCTCACAATCACCATCAGCCACAGATTCAAGGAGTATGTCCAGGGACCCATTAAGAGCTAAATGAGTACTGGATCTATTCTCAATCTTAGCAGCGATTTTACGGAAGAGAGTAATCAGTGGGGCTGAATTGTCAAAATTTCAGTTGTTCAGTTCCTTCTCCCAAGAACTGCTGAGAGAGGTCCAACTAGCCAATATTATACTCGGGACAAGAATATAAATTTGCACTCCTCTGTGGTTTTTATAGGGACTGTGGTGACTTAATGGTTAAGATGCTGAACTTGACAATGGGAAAGTCAGCAGGTTAGCAGTTCAAGACTTGAACACTGTATGACAGAGTGAGCTCTCGTCTCTGTCCCAGCTCCTGCCAACCTAGCAGTTCGAAAGCAAGAAACTGCAAGTAGATAAAGAGGTACGGCTTTGGTGTGAAAGATAAAAAGTGTTCCATGTGTTCTGGAGTCTAGGCATGCCTGCCACGGAAACATCTGTAGATGCAGACAGCATTGGCGCTTTGGCTGTGAATAGAGATGAGCACTGCCTCCTAGAGTCAGATACAACTGGCTTTCAAACAAGTGTGGCGTTTACCTTTACCTATGGATTTTATGGTATAGTTGTACCTCGCTTAAAGTGCATAATGTGTTCCACAGGATTGCTCTTTAAGCGAAACACCATTGTAAGTGACCAGTTGTGACTTCTGATGGGGGGAATTGCGAACCCCGATTTATTTGTTAAGCGAGTTTTTGGTTAGTTTTATTTGTTCAGCGAAGCAAACATTCAGAGAAAATTCTGCTCTTTAAGCGAGTTACTCTTTAAGTGAGGCACTCTTTATGCAAAGTTTGACTGTACTTATTTTGGCCAGAAGATAAGCGTGTACATGAAAAGAACAAATAATAACAACACAATGGCTGAAATCCTGTTGCTTGCCTTAGTAAATCACACTAGAATTGTACTATATTTTATACTGTGATATTGTATTATTGAACTGTTACATTGTACAGTATTTTATTGTATGTTGTGAGCCGCCCTGAGTTGGTTTTCACCAAGTAGGGCGGCATATAAATCGAAATGAATGAATGAATGAATATGACTACTGAATTAGTAGGGATTTCCATTGATTTCTCTGGCTTGCAATACATCTTCATTTCTTGCTTTTCCATTTGTCCAAAACATTCAGACAAACCATGCAGCACATAACCCACAAATATACACAACAAACACAAAGTTTGAAATTTGCAAAGCTTGGTTTGATTCAAATGTATAAGCCCTTTTAAGGCATTCCTTGCTTGGATAGGCTTAGAAGAGAGCCGCTAAACCAATTTTTCACTCCATTGTCATTTTTTGGTCTGTGGAAAATGACAAGATTGTAGGGAGACATTCCCTGCTTGCATGTTGGCCCTACATTTGAATAAGAACCTGGAAACTGAAGGACATAGTCACTCTCCATTCAATGTAAGGATAGAGAATAACTAAAACGATAGAAAGGTGCCTACCACGTGCATAATTTGGACAGAGGATGCATATTTTACATTTTATTTCTTTCCTACATCTCTTAGCCTTACATACCCAAAGCAAGCTCCTTGTTAGAGCTCTGTCTGTCAGATCAGCCTAGACCAGTGGTTCCCAACAAGGGGTACACAGCCCACTAGTGGACTTCAATTCCCAGAAGCCTAAGTTAGTACATTGGCTGATCAGTGCTTTGGGGAAATGACTTAGGCTTCTGGGAATTGAAGTCCAAAAACCAGCATTTGGGAAACACTGGCCTAGACCAGTGGTTCCCAATGTGGGGCCCATGCCCCACAGGGGGACTTCAATTCCCAGAAGCCTAAGACAGTCCATCAGCTGATCAGTGCTTTGGGGAATTGACTTAGGCTTCTGGGAATTGAAGTCCAAAAACCAAAGGATGGGAAACACTGGTAGATATATTACAACCCTCTCCCCCATGCATCTCCTTTGCTAGAGTCCTTGTGTGTCAACTTTCTTTGTTACCACTGAGAAACTCAACAGTACTGTATAGCAGATGAGTAAAAGGGATGACAGGACTGTTGGGGAAAACATCTGCTGTATTGTATTCTTTTGGGGAGGAGGGGGCTGGTCCAGCAAGACAGTTTGAAAACCAATTTAATACATATCCTCTGAACTTTCACAGATATATACAGCTCACAACATCAGAGCACCTGCCTGTGAAGGCAAGGGCCAAAAGTTCAATTCTATTGCTTTGCTCTGAAACAGAAAATAGAAATAGAAGCCAGGGCAGGTTGAGGACTTCACCGCCCCTCCCTCTTCACCCCCATCAACATATTGTAATGTAATGTAATGTATTGTTTGTAAGCCACCCTGAGTCGCTATGGTGAGTGGGCAGCAATATAAATTTGAACTAATAATAATAATAAAAGCAAATCTGTGAAATTTTGTACAGTCCCACACCATTCCCAAAAGGAGGGGGTGATAAGCCATTCTGAGTAATATATACCTCTAAAGCCCTTAGGAGGGTCACCATGACTCAGAATTAACTTGATGGAATGTAATTATTTATTATAATATACTATCTCTGGGTCACCATGTAACAACCATGTCTCCTCAAGATCATGAACTTTGGTGCTGATATCAGAGGCCCCGATTTTTGCCTTTGGAGAAAAGATCATTGAGTAGGATTTGTGCACACACAGACACACCCACAAGATGCACACAGCAAGAGAGCAAGTGCCAGAAAAGGAAATCCTTGGTATTCATTGGTTTTCTCTCAAGGGAAGTTTTCAGAATAGTATAGGAAGCTAGGCAATGACCTGTCCTTTAGGATTTGACAGTGTCTGTAAATATGCAGGGCATTAATATGCCACAGACATACACTTACATACACAGAGGGATGTGAGTGAATCTGGCAGTGTTTCATTTTGTTGCTGTCATTTCCTGCAGAGAATCTCTGGGAGGCTCAATCAGTAGTGACACTTCCTTTTAGGTGGCCACCGTGCTGACATATGATATGACCTGGCTCATCAAAACCAAAATGAAACTCTGTCAGAAAGGGAAGAGACATAAAATTAGCACAAGAGATTCTCACGTTGCTAATTATAGTGGCCGACATAAACAAAGGTACATAGACAATGTACAAAAGGGGAACATAAAAGAAAGAATCTCAAGATGTTGTAGACGTTCAGCCAAGCATAGGATAGCCAAGTTGCTAAGAGTAACACAGAGGACTGTAATCAAGGTTCACACTGTTAAAAGTCTGGTTTTCTTTCCTTCCTTCTTTCATTTTCTACACATGTAAAATATAATAAACAGTTATTACATTTTTAAAAAATCACTCCATGTCATGTGAGTAAATATGTGAACTGGGGTAAATTCTTCTTTTTTTAAAAAAACTAACTGAAACAAAAGTTTCACCCACCTCTTCCTGTGATCATTCATTTTATCCCAGCAATCACTCTCTGAGAGAAGGTATGGTTGAGAATGACTGGCCAGCCCAGTCTCTCAGTAAACCCTAGGAATGAGAAGATTTTGAACCCAATCTCCCCAGGACTGCAGTCTCGTGTTCCTGAGAGTGAGAGTGGATATCACTGGCCTTCGTAGCTCCGAAGCAGTGATCTTCGACTGACTTCAAACTAGGTACAGAGAGGACTGTGTTAATATCAACACTTCATTAGCACCTTCCACATCTCTGGATCAAAATAGCCTCAATGCAAAGCAAGCTCGAGGACAGCCGTTTCAGTTTGTGCAGACATATCAGACAAGAAGCCAAAATGAAAACAACAACAACAGCAACAAATAAAGAAGAAAAACACATTATGCATTAGGAAGTGGCGCTATTTGCCTTCATGCGAAGAAAAACTTCTGAAGGACCATATCTCTCCACATGTGCCTTCTAAGCTCTTAAGATCATAGAGGAGGCTCTCCTCCCAGTCCTATTTGTCATTAGAGGTACATCTGATGAAGTCACAATCACTTACCAGTACCTGGTAAGTGATTACTTACTCGTACCAGTTACTTGTGGCAGCTCCCCAATTATGGAATGCTTTCCCTTGGGAGGATAGTTCCCACCCCCACCTCTTCAGGCAAGCTTTTAATAGCCAACATTGAGTCCTTGGATGCAGGTTTCTAGCTGAGTTAAGTCTGCTTTTAAAGCATTTAACATTTTAAAAGAAGTTTTAAAACAATTTGATATATTTTAATTATTATTATAGATCAATTGTTTTTAATGTATATTTTATTTTATTTGATCTTTTAAACATTGTAAACCACCTTGGGTCTCCCATTAGGAGAAAAGCTCCCTATAAATCAATCAATCAAACAAATAAATGTTGCGAGTTAGCAACTTTCCCTGAAATAGTCTGGTTATTTGACAATCTTATTCTATTTTCTTCCTGAATATGCCATTTAAATAAAATTCACATTACCTTCTTTAGAATACAGTACATAATAGCTATATTTATGTATATTTAACAGATTGCAGTTCTTGTCCTGTGCCTCCCACTCAAACACTACTTCATCTCAGTTCCACTGTCCTTTCTTTTGTTCCTAACTGGAAATGAATAAAAGCAAAACTCTACTGTGAAAATATAACTTTTCTTCTGGCCTGCTGCCTCAAGGATGCTCATAACTTTAGTCTTTGATCTCCAAGTCTATATTTTACAAGTGTTGTTATTCCAACCATTGACAAATGGAAGCACATGCGTGTGTGTGTTTCATGCAGTGGTGGGATGTCAAAAATTTTACTACCCCACATCATCACAGTGTGGGCGGAGCTAACATCATAATGTCATGACATTGTGGGCGGGGCCAAAAAAAAAACACACACACAGACACTACAAACCCATAAATAAATTAAATAAATAAATTAAATAAAATTAAAAATACATTAAAATACACCCACCCCAAACACAAATAAACCAGAGCTTTTAAACCAGAGCTTAAAGCTTATTCTGGCTAATCTTTCTCACACTAGGTCAGATGGAAGTCCTACAGAATGAACTCACCACAAGATGGCTTCATTTTGGCACTTTTCAACTTTTCAACAGTTAAAGACGTTAGGTACTAAGTCTTTGCCTAACCAGTTCTCTAGGATAATATGCCTTAATGTAAATGTAAAACAGCTGTACCTTCTTAAGGATTCTCCAATTGGGACAGCAATTGGAACAGCACAGGTGTAGCTTATTGATGAGGTAACACCAAGACTTTGCTTAAAAACCTCAAGCCAAACTACCAGGCCTGCCAGCTGCCAGGCTTTTTTTAGGAACTGTGGTAGTACGTCAAGTGCTTGGCGTGCATGCACAGTTGAGGAACCATTGAAAAGGTAAGTCCCAAAGGTGGTTCCCCTCAAAAGCTGCTACCGGTTCTCCAGGACACTGGGAAAAGTTACTACCGGTTCTGGCGAACTAAAATAAAATAAAAATAAACTTTTCAAGCTAGTTTTCTAAAAAATAAAAATAAACACACACACACAGTTCTGGCGAACTGGTGAGAACCTGTTACATCCCATCACTGGTTTCATGGCAGGGATGGTAGACTCTTTCAAAAAACTGTACAGTAAAACCTCAGATAACACTAAAACCTGGTTCCACAAGTCTTGGTGTTATACGATTTTTAGTGTTATCCGATGCATGTTAAAATCCTATGGGATCCATAGAGATACGTTGTAACCACACAGGCTTTAGCGGTTGTTATCTGATGCATCCCATAGGATCTTAATGTTATCCGATGCAATTCTTCCCCCCAGATTGCTTAATGTCATGCGATTTTAGTGTTATTCGATACTAATGTTATCTGAGGTATTACTGTACATGTTTTGCTTGGGACATCCCCCCTCCCTGAGCTACCGGGGTGGGGCAGGGTGGAGAGAATGAAACAGAAATGAAATAAGTGAATAACTGGGACTGCTCAACTGTTATTTCAGGGTAAGCTTCACTGGTTGAACTTCTGCCTGTTTCATGTGATCAACATAAAGGCAGCCTGCAAAAAAGTTGACAGCTCTGCCCACCCATCTCTCTGGAATTCTTTGACAGATGTGCATTCCTTGTGCCTATCAGGAACACAACCACTTGCATCCATCTACTATTTACAATTTAACAGAACCAAACTCCACAGTGAAAAAATCTGAATACCAATCAAGGATCTTAAATTATTACCGGTTGTAAAAAGCCACACTGATTTGTTACACTGATTTGTAACCTTATCTATTATACTAGCCAACTATTGTGTACCTCCTGGTATGTATAAATCATGGGTTCCCAATGTTTTCCTGCCAGGGGCCAGTTCCCGCCACCGACACTCAGCTGTGTGGGCCAGAGGTGTGAGTGCATCCACTGTTTTTGGTGGAGCCCATTGTGCCATTTTTGCAGCTTCTTGCACAGCCTCCACCACTTCCCAGCTTTCCAGAGCATTTTAGCTCAATTTGGGGATTTTTTCTCCGCTTCTCCGCTGTGTTTCGGCAGCCAAACTGCAGTAGTTGAGAACTTCATGGTTCTGCAGTGGGAACTCAGGTGCTGATGTAAGCTCCGCCAGGTACTGGAAGTCCCCAACCCCCAAAAACAGTGTGATTGCTGCCACCGCTGCTGCCACCGAAGTAAGTGATGTATTGTGACTTCCGGTGGTGGTGGTAGATTCTGGAGGTGCCTGGGTGACCACCGCAGGCTGTATTAATGAGCTCCACAGGCAGGATTAGGACCACAGGTCATAGGTTGAGAACCCCTGGCATAAATTAATGCCATGAAGTCTCAATTTTATGTCTGATGAAGTGGACTTGATCCACGAAAGCAGTGGCGTCGCGCAGCGTTGAGCCGCCTGGGGCGAAGAAGAAAATCGCCGCCCGCCCGCCCCCCGCTCGCTGCCCCCCCCCCCCCCAGGCAGAAGGCGCTCCCTCCCCTGCTGAATAGTGGGCACCCCCCCCTGCCAGCCCGCCGCCAGAAGTTCGAAAAAGGTAAAGATCGCGGCTCGACTGCGGGGGTTAGCTGGGATCCCGAGGGTTCCCCCCATCCTCGCCTAATCCCCGCAGAGCCGTCCGCGTGCACGCCCGAGGATTCAAAAGGGTAGGAATACCCTTTCGAATCCTCGGGCGTGCGCGTGGGCAGCTCTGCGGGGGTTAGGCGACGATGGGGAAAACCCTCGGGATCCCAGCTAACCCCCGCAGTCGAGCCGCGATCTTTACCTTTTTCGAACTTCTGGCGGCGGGCTGGCAGGGGGGGGTGCCGACCCACCCACCCAGCCAGCTTGCCGTCAGACTGGGCGCTCGTCGGGGGGGGGGGGGTGGCGCCATAGCGGGGAGCCCCTGGCTGCTGGCTGGGTGGCTGGGGGGGAGGAGGTGGGCAGCGCGCGCGTGCAGGACTTCCCAGGTGGAGGGCGAGCCTTTTGCTGGTGATCGCTGCTCGCCTCCGTGGCCGTCCCATTGGCTTGGGTACTCCTTTAACCGGCCTCGGTCGCCAGCAACCGAGGCCGGTTAAAGGAGTACCCTAGCCAATGGGACAGAGGCGAGCAGCGCTCGCCAGCAAAAGGCTCGCCCTCCACACACCTGGGAAGTCCTGCACGCGCGCGCTGCCCACCTCCTCCCGCCCAGCCACCCAGCCAGCAGCCAGGGGCTCCCCGCTACGGCGCCACCCCCCCGACGAGCGCCCATTCTGACGGCAAGCTGGCTGGGTGGCTAGGGGTGGGGGGGAGGAGGTGGGCAGCGCGCGCGCGCGTGCAGGACTTCCCAGGTGTGTGGAGGGCGAGCCTTTTGCTGGCGAGCGCTGCTCGCCTCCGTCCCATTGGCTAGGGTACTCCTTTAACCGGCCTCGGTTGCTGGCGACCGAGGCCGGTTAAATGAGTACCCAAGCCAATGGGACGGAGGCGAGCAGCGCTCACCAGCAAAAGGGCCGCCCTCCGCCTGGGAAGTCCTGCTTCCTTCCTAAGCCCAGGCAGAGGGAGGAGGCCAAAGTGGTGAGGACATTTTGCCGCCCCCTGAAAGCCGCTGCCCGGGGCATCCGCCCCCCCCGCCCCCCCCACGCTACGCCACTGCACGAAAGTGAACATCCAAATACAGTTGTTAGTCTTTAAGGTGCCACAACATTTTTTTTTGTTATTTTGTTTTGATTACTCTCTGATATACTAAGTCTCAGTGTCTGATCTTCTGATGACAGAAGAAAGCTGCTCCACGAAGCCAACTTTTATCCTGTGGAATTGGTCAAGGCACTGGAGGTTATTTTTGGAAGGGAAACCAGTTTATTCTAGTGTGGGGTTTCTAAACTCACCAGTTCTGCTTTTCTTGCAGAGAGCCACCAGAAGTGACTTTCTCCGAAGCTCCTAGAAACAGGACCGCCCAAGGAGGGCCATTTTTAGCACACCCGTGTGTGCGTGCGTATGTATGTGTGCGTAAAACATGCAGCTGCTTCTGCTGGCACGGAAGGGCTGAGAGGAGATCCAAGCCCTTGGCCGCTGACAGCAAGATTGAGAAAGCGAGCTTGCTATTTTCATCTGGGAAGAGGGATGTGATTCAACCTGTTGTGCAATCGCCTGGCTGCAACCTCAAGAAAAATAGATAAATTAAGTAAGTAAAGAGCTAGGAAACCCCACTTGGGAAATGTAGACTTGCCAGCAGAAAAGCTGGGCCCTTTGGTTGGATTCAGGGCTAGGAAGGGTCATGGGAAATGTGCCCTTTTTCAGTCACTGCAGATAAACAACCCAGCATCAGCATACAGAGGCTAATTATCCTATTCAGAAGAAGGCAACAGGATGTCCTTCAGATGTTTTGGATTACAACTCCAGTAGTTATTTTATGAGCACTGGCATGGTATTCACAAGTAGGCAATTTGATGATCTCCAGCCTGGACTGATTGATTAGTTATTTCTTCATATTCATCTTCTTTTTCTTCCTTCCTCTTCTTCAAGTGCCATATCTGATTTAAATACTGGCTCTCATCATGGCAATCAGCAGTAAAGATTGTCCTGGGGACAATATAATGCATGACATCCATACCACCGATCCAGTTCCACAAGTCACTTTCTGGTCCTGAGCTCTTTTGGCACACAAAGTCCTCCTCAGCTCCAGGCCAGAATGGATGAAGCTGCTGCCCTCCATCAAGATGGATTCAAGTGGGATTTAATCCATCCCCCAAACTAGTTATTTCTTTGATTTAATTGGTTTATGCACCCCCAAAAAACTGGCAAATAAAATTGCTCCCATGATTAATCTTTCAAAAGGTACATACAGTCAAGCATCTACAGTCAAACCTCGCATAAAGAGTGCCTCGCTTAAAGAGTAACTTGCTTAAAGAGCAAAATTTACTCTGAATGTTTGCTTCGCTTAACAAATAAAACCAACCAAAAACTCATTTAAGAAATAAATCAGGGTTCACAATCCCCCCTGCCCGAAGTCACAATTGGTCACTTACAATGGTGTTTCGCTTAAAGGGCAAACTCGCTTAAAGAGCTATCCTGTGGAACACATTATGCTCTTTAACCGAGGTACAACTGTATTAAACTACAAAATACTGTGACATTAAATCATAGCTGATGATTACACTAAAACACAACTAAATTAAAAACAATAAAAGGATACATCAATAAAAGCATATCACATTCATTGATTTACTTATTTCACAGACCCCTGGAGTGGGATGGGAGACAATGTAAGAATCACTTATGCTAAAGCAAGATTTATTCATGACTATGGGAGTTGGGTACAGCTCTACAATACTGAACCATTTAAAGACTCTGACACCCAATTCAGGGGCATGTTACCTTCCAGATGTTGGCTTCTAATAACCATTATCTTTAGCCATGTGCTGCTAGGCTGACAGAAGTTTCTGGGACCTATAGTTCAAAACATCTGTAGGGGATTGGGTTGTCTTCCGCTACACACCAGTAGGCTGAACCAACTGTGGTTCATCAGTCAGTGATTGCAAAAGATGGGCTTAAGGACTGGCAATGCCTTGGTGAGCCATATCTAAAGGGACATGGCACACAATCCTATTTGCATTTGTTGTTGTTCAGTCGCACAGTCGATTCCAACCCTCTGCAACCCCATGGACCACTGTCCACCAAGCACTTCTGTCCTCCACCATCCTCCTCAACTCGCTCAGTTCTGTACCCATTGTCTCTACAATACCATCCAGCCATCTCATTTTTGGCCGCCCCCCTTTTTCTTTTGCCCTCCACCTTTCCCAGCATCAAGGCTTTCTCAAGTGAATCCTCTCTTCTCATTTGATGTCCAATGTACTTTAGCTTCATCTTTACTATTTGACCTTCAAGGGAGCAGTCAGGGTTGATTTCTTCTAAGATTGACCTATTTGTTCTCCTCGCTGTCCAGGGGACTCTCAAAACTCTCCTCCAACACCACATCTCAAAGACATCTATTCTTCTGCACTCAGCTTTCCTAATGGTCCAGCTCTTACAACCATACATTGCCACTGGGAATACCATTGCTTTGACTATACGAATTTTTGTTTGCAATGTGATGTCTCTACTTTTCACTATGTTCTCCAGGTTTCTCATCGTTTGCCTCCCAAGAATCAGTCGCCTTTTTATTTCATGGCTGCAGTCACCATCTGCAGTGAGCTTTGATCCTAGGAAAGTAAAATCTGTCACTGCTTCTACTTCTTCCCCATCTATTTTCCAGGGACTGATAGGGCCTGTTGCCATTATCTTGGTTTTCTTGATATTGAGTCTCAAGCCAGCTTTTTCACTTTCTTCTTTCAACCTAATCAGGAGCTTTTTAAAGTCCTCCTCACTTTCTGCCATTAGGGTGGTATCATCTCCATATCTCAAGTTGTTGATGTTTCTCCCAGCAATTTTGATCCCAAATTGTGATTCCTCCATTCCTGCATTGCGCATTATGTGCTCTGTGTATAAGTTGAATAAGCAGGGTGACAAAATGCAGCCTTGTCTTACTCCTATTTGCATAACATGCTTGTGCCTTATTGGTGGGGAACATCTCAGTCATGTGCCTAAATTATATGGCTGACTGCAGAACTTAGATGCATCCCTGACCTAGTCAATTAGCATCAATTAGCCACAATAAGCCATGCAAATGTTAAGCAAACACTAGCAGGATTCCAGCCATGGCAGAGAGCTTGTACAGATCTCACAATTGCAGGAAGGTGTTTGATTTGGTTTTAGATTTGGCCTCTTCATTCCACCAAACAGAACAAGATCGCAATGCAAAGTAATGTCTTGGAGGAGGAGCCAGTTTTTTAATAGTGGGTTACAGGCAGAACCAATTATGGACTGCTCAGAATAAGTCATAATTTGGAATTCCCTGGGCATAACACATAGAGGTTCACATTTGAATTTCTACAGATCTGGGGTTATAGCATTGTTGTTGCTGATGGTTTTTAAAGCTTTTCTTTCTTTATTTATTTCTTCTATTAAACAAACAGAAGTCACGAAACCTTTACTGATCTCTGGAACTTATCTCCTCTATACCAGGAGACAGGTGAATCTGCCACATATCTGTTTCTGTAGGAGAGAATGGCAGATCACCCATCATATTAAACAAGCAATAAAGTGAGTGTGAAGCGCACGCGCACACACACACACACACCTCTCTCTCTCTCTCTCTCTCTCTCTTCTGTGCAATCTGAGCCATATTCCCAGAGCTAAGCAACAAGTTAAAATCTAATCCCAAACTCTGCCCTTTTCCATCTGGATTTAGGAGGGGAAATGGTTCCCACCTGATGTTACAAAAGCATGGGAAGGATTGCCAGATAAACAGTTTGTGGGGGCAGAAGGAGATATAGGTCAGATATAGTAGGGTTTATGGGGTGCCATGGGGAACCTGAGTCACTTCCCATACCTTTCCTTCATCCATCTACAGTTCTCAAGCCACATATAACCAGTTTTAGCTCAGATGTGACTCACGCTCATTCTCTCTTCATGTGCCTACAACAGGAGGGAAAAGGTGAAGTCAAGAGATTGAGGTCTCCAGTCCTCTCTACATTGCCTGGAAGTAAACCAATCTTGTAGATTTATCTCTCTCAAAAAAGTTCAGAAGCTGATCATTACAAGCAAATGCAGGGAATGCTAAACACTGGAAACTTTTTGAGAGTTACCAGAGAAAAATCAAGACAAGAGTGTGTTTTTTAAAAAAATATCTTCCACCTTTCCAAGGCTCAAAACAGCTTTCAAGAAATAAATATTAGGGTAAATCTAAACAAATGATAACATCAAAAAGAAATAACTCGGGGGTGGGGTGGGGACTGCAAAGGCTAGCTAGGAGAGTCAGATGGAAAAGATGAGTCTTACAAACTCTCCAAAGGCCTAAGGCAGAGGGAGAGCAGGGAAAAAAGGTTACCTTCAGAGAGACTTAAAGTCTGGCCAGGTTATCCTGCTCCTGTAATGGAGTCAATCAACCATACTGACAGCAACTCAACACCAAACGTAAGATGCCGGTTAACTAACCTGACCCACCCTGAGGACTAGCAGCCTTGGATGGAAAAGTCCACAGGGAAGGGTGATGGTCCCCAAGTGGATTAAATTCTACCTGAATCCAACTTGACGGAGGGCAGAAGCTTCATCAATCCTGGCCTGGGGCCTATGAGGACTTTGCATGCCAAAAGGGCTCAAGACCAAAAAATGACTCGTGGAACTGGATCAGTGGTACGGGGTTCACTGCATGAAAGGCCACTGCATTATATTGTTCCCAGATGATCACCATGATGATAGACAATATTTGGAATCAGATATGGCACAAGAAGAAGGAGGAGCAAGAGGAAAAAGACTTGCCATTTCAAAGCCATAGAAGCAACTGGTAGACTTCATTACTACAACTTCATTATATACCCAATTCTGAGCACCATGCTGAGGGGATTTTTAATAGCCAACCAACAGAAATCCAAGAAGGGTGTAAGATAAAGGTCACCCTTGTTCAAAAGGTGAGGTGCTCGTCTCTGTTTACAGCCAAAGATCCATTGCTGTCTGTGTCTGCGGAGATTTCCATGGTAATGTGGCAGGTATGACTAGATGCTGGAGTGCCCAGAACACTGTCACCTTCCCACCAAAGTGGTCCCTATTTATCTACTTGCAATTTCTTGCTTTCAAACTGCTAGGTTGGCAGGAGCTGGGACAGAGACGGGAGCTCATTTTGTCGTGCAGTACTTGAGTTTTGAACTGCTGACTTTCTAGTCATCAAGTTCAGCATCTTAATTCCTAAGCCACAGGAGTCCCCTTAGAAGGGTGTACGGTAAAGGTAAAAGCCACTCTTGCTCGAAAGCCAGTTGTATCTGACTCTAGGGTCCAGTGCTCATCTCTGTTTATAGCTGAAGAGCCAGCTCTGTCTGCATCTGCAGACATTTCTGTGGACATGTGGCAGGCATGCCTAGACACAGGAGTGCAAGGAATGCTGTTTATCTTCCCACCGAAGTGGTCCTGGCACTCATTCAATCATGCAGTACTTGGGTATCGAACTGTTGACCTGCCTTCTAGTCAGCACCTAAAATGCACAAGTTTTGAGGAACATTTCCTCTTCATCAGGTGAAATGTCAAAAGCAAATGGTGAGGATGGAAGGTGAGCTAGAAGCAGAGAGGAATGGTCTTAAGTCAGGAATAGGTACAGACAGACAGATGGACGGACGGACAGATGGATGGATGGGCACACACGTTGGAAGGTCAAATAAGGCCACATCCATGAAACTTCAGTTAGATATACTTTAAAATGTACATTTGTTTTCTTTAAAAAATCTAACTACTTATATACTGTACAGTACTGTACAGTAATACCTCAGATAACGTTTACCTTGGATAACGCTAAAATTGCATAGCGTTAAGTAATCTGGGGAGGAGAATTGGATCAAATAACGTTAAGGTCCTATGGGATGGATCAGATAACAACCGCTAAAGCCTGTGCGGTTACAATGTATCTCTATGGAGCTTTAACGTTATCTAATCCATCCCATAGGATTTTAACATGCATCAGATAACACTAAAAATCGGATAACACCAAGACTTGTGGAACCAAATCTTTGCGTTATCTGAGGTATTACTGTACAGTTGTACCTCGCTTAAAGAGCATAATGTGTTCCACAGGATTGCTCTTTAACCGAGTTTGCTCTTTAAGCAAAACACCATTGTAAATGATCAATTGTGGGGGGGATTGTGAACCCCGATTTATTTGTTACGCGAGTTTTTGGCTAGTTTTGTTTGTTAAGCGAAGCGAACATTCAGAGAAAATTCTGCTCTTTAAGCGAGTTACTCTTTAAGCGAGGTGCTCTTTATGCGAAGTTTGACTGTACTTAATAATTTGCGGGGGAGAAAAACATATTTTTGTTAATTTTAAAGTTACTAAAATAAAATTGTAAAAGACAAACATGTATTCATAAAAGTGAAAGGATTTGCTTTTGCTCAGTCAGAAGGCCACATTTAAGGACCTAGAAGGCCACGCGTGATCTTGAGGCTGGAGGTTCCCCACCCCTGCCTTAAGTCCTTCCAGAGTGCATATGCCATTCCAAGACGTGATGGAGAAAGAATGCAGCAGACAAAAAAATTGCTCTCATCAGGCGATACAGCTTTGATCGGACCCTCCCCACCAGGGTGGCTCATAGATTCACTGTGGGCTGGAAAGTTAGAAACTTTAGATCTTCCATCTTTACACACACACACAAAATGTTAAGTCTCCCACAGCGAACCAAAAAAATATGTCACTCCACACTGAACATGCATTGTGCCCTGGTTGGTGAAAAACTGAGTCATCAGGAAGGGCAGGACCTGAAGCTTTCAAAATTTTATTTCCCGGCTTCAGTGAGACCTGGGGCTACCCTAGTGACATCCAACAAGACCGCATCACCTGTAGAAACCCACTCCTTTGTCTGCCATAATATTTCTTCATCACATCTAGGAGCAATGAATGAATGAATGAATGAAAAACAGTCGTCTTGGCCCCTGGCTCCCAGACAAGGGTGAAGGAGCATGGGAGTTGTAGCCCAACACATCTGGAAGGATTTGCACGTCTCACCTCTTCCTTGCAACCACCTCGTTCTCTTAATCCAATACCTCTTTTTTGCCTTCTCCACTGTACATTCTAAATCCACTTTTAATTCTCCACTTGGCGTCATACAACCACCTGGCAGGCAGGTGGGCAGCTTGAGAGTTGCAGGTTTGTGAACAGGGTCTGTTGGTGTTCTTTTGGTAGTGATGGGGATTGTTATTACCTGTTTAAGTGCAGTTCGGAGAAGAAAGCCAAGCAGCGACAGGCTGCCCCACCTTACACAAGGCGGTGCCACCGTGCTGGGAAAGCTATGCCAGGACACAGGGCAGGGCTGGGTGTGTTTACTCAGCATAGGAATCACACATCCACATCAGGAGCCTGGGACTTTTCAGGACACCTTCACTTGCAACACATCCAGTTTGAACAAAGAGCCAGCAAGCAGTAGTTCCTACTCACTAGCTTCAGAAAGGAAAGGTAAAGGTAAAGGCTTCCCTTGCTTGAAAGCTAGTTACGTCCAACTCTAGTGGGTGGTACTCATCTCTGTTTATAGTCAAAGAGCCAGTGCTATAGACATAGGCATCTATAGACATTTCTGTAATCATGTGCACGGAATGCTGCTATCTTTCCTGCCAAAGAAGTACCTATTTATCTAGCTGCAATCTCTTGCTTTTGAACTGCTAGGTTGTCAGGAGCTGGGACAGACGACGGGTGCTCACTCCATCATGTAGCCCTCAGGTCCTGAACTGCTGGCCTGCTGGCCTTCCAGTCGTCAAGTTCAGCATCTTAACCACTAAGCCACTTGTGTTAATCATCATCAACATCATCATCATCTGCCAGCGAGTCAATTCTGACTTAGTGACCCTTTCCAGGGTTTTCTTGGCAGAAAGTACTCAGGAGTGTGCAACATTCCAGTTGTCATGCTCAGTAAAAATCTTAGCCATTAAGCCACACGGGCCTCTACTTTTCACAAGGGACATGCTGACCCTCCTTTGGGTGGCAGTTTTAAAAGCAAATATGCTTGTCAAGGCTGGGACAAGCGTCATCCTCCCAATGTCACTGGGCTGTAACTCTTAGTGGGCACCTGTCATGTGCCCCAGCTCCTGCCAACCTTCCAGTTCGAAAGCCAGACATTGCAAATAGATAAACAGGTACCGCTTTGACGAGAAAGGTAACTGCATTCTGTGCACTCTGGTTCTAGTCATGCCTGCCATGTGACCAGGGAAACATCTGCAGACACAGACAGCGCTGGCTCCTGGCTGTAAACAGAGATGAGCACTGCACCCTAGACTCAGACACGAATGACTTTCGAGCACGGGAGCCCCAAGAAAAGAAAAGGCAGGCAAAGAACATTTGGTTTAGGAGTCGGCTTCAAGCCCATAAGCTGGTGGCACCAACACTCAGCCATGTCTCTCACTGTCACCTTTTCCCACGGTGCGCAAGCTGGTTCGGCTCTTGACAACAGAAAACAGGGAAGGAAAGGTGTGTGTGTGTGTAAAACAACAACAACCCCAAAACCATTTCCCTCCCTGAAAATGTGATTGTAAAACTACAGATGCTGGCCAAAAATAGCAGGTTAGAAGCAGGCCATTAAAAATACATTCTCATTTGAACTGGGTTTGCAGGACATGAATGGGAAAAAGGCCAGGCTGGGGGGCGGGTTCACTATCTGTCAGATGGAGAGAGGAGCAGGCAGCTGAGAACAAACCATTTGGCAGGGGTGGGGGTGGGGGGTGGTCCAGCTGCATTCCCTTACTTAATAATTTGGATCATCCTAGAAGAATTCATGAAGCGAACCATGAACACCACAACAGTACTGACTTCTTCCAAGTGCCATTAAATGAAAAATTTTTACGAGTGAATCCAGAACACAGTAACAGACCTTCCACATCTTAAACTCTAAAATTACCCATCAGTTAACAGGAAAAACAAAACTGTTGGACCATTGAACACAGATGTAGAGGCAGAGATGAAGTCCAAAGTAGCAATAGCAATTATACATATATACTGCCCCATAGTGCTTAGTGCACTCTCTGGGTGGTTTACAGGTAATTAGCATTTTGCCCCCAACATGCTGGGTACTCATTTTACCGAAGGATGGATGGCTGAGTCATCCTTGATTCCCCATCAGGATCGAACTCACAACATTCTCACTGCAGCACAGTAGTTTAACCACTGCGCTACCGGGCGTCTAACTGATAAGTAAACACATATCAGTTATTTCTAAGTACAGTATAAGCAAGTATACATTTGCTGATTATTGACCCTCATTCTCTCTTTTAAATTTACCCATTCCCCACAGTAACTTTTGAAACTTCTAGAATCAACAGAATCTGATGAACTACACAGGGGGAAGGAAATACCAGCCTTTAAGGCTTGGCACTGACCACCGACTAAATTGCTGCACAGTCACAGTAGCTGGAAAGAGAGAGCAACCAAAGAAGGCACCAGTTGATGGACAAAACCCATTGGCTGAGCTTCTGCAATGTGACTGTAATGGGCCATACATCCTAATACTCACATGATGGAGCAGTGATAAATGCCTGGACCCTGGCAAAAGGACAGTGGGTTTTGTACAGAGATGAAGTGGAAAGAGTGACTTTGGGCAAGTAGATAGCCCATGAAATTGGTTTAGAGATAGAAGAGGTCTGAAGCAAAAAAGCAAAGCATTACACTTATATATACCACACCATAGTACTTAGTACACTCTCTAGGCAGTTCACAAGTTAATTAGCATTTTTGTCCCCATATAGTCAACATCGAACTCACCACCTTTTGGTTGCAATATGGCAGTTTTACCACCAGGGCTCATTGTTTTGGTGGTTACAAGCCTTCAACAATATGATGCATTGGAAAGAGACCGAGCCACTGAATTCTTTTCACCAGAGCCTGGAGAAGTGTTTTTAAAATCTAAATGGCTACAGTGTTGGTAAAGTAACACGTTACTTTCCCATTGCTTTTTATGACATTGAGAAAGTAACTGATTATTTTACTTGCTGTGGTGATTATCACTTTGTCATATCTTTAAGTTACTTTAGAAGATGGAGACACCTTCAGCCTGGCACGTAAACAGCATAAAGCTTGAAAACTTTCCAAACCATCTGACCAATGTCCTAGAATAGCCTGTAAATGTAAACTCTGAAAATAACTAGAAGATGTTTCTTTTATATCACTAAAATCCCTATATTGAGCATAGCAATACAACTGGTGTTTTAAATTTCCCATGTGATCTCTATGCTCCCCAACTAATGGGCATCATAGCATCTCCCTCTTTAAATGGAGCAAGAAGAAATGTTACTAGAAATGGAGGGGGATTTCCATAACCTATAACCTGCCAACAAATGTTAGTGGCATGCAAAGTTGGCTTGTTCAATCAAAGAGATTTACAAAGATGTTGACTAATCCCTTTGAAATTGATCAAATCTGTTTTCTCTAAAAAATGGATGTAGGATTTAATTCTGTTGTTTTTGGTACCTTTAGTATGATTAAGTACCAAACATTGGGAAAGCGTTTTCTGAAAATTCAGAGGAATATGAAATGGCTAGATGGTATTGCAGAAGCAATGGGCACAAAGCTGGGCGGGCTGAAGAAGAATGGTGGAGGACAGAGGTGCCTACCGGGCAATGGTCCATAGGGTCGCAAAAGGTCAGAATCACTGTGCGACTGAACAACAACAACAAAAATGTGGAGATAACTTTCTAATTAAGAGCTGTTTTTATGATTTGTAATGTCTGCAGTCTGGCAGGAAAGAGGAGAGTAAAAAGATCCATATTACCCTACTATAAATAAGGGCCCTTTGACAAAATATCCAAGGGTTTTTCTAGAGTTAAAATCCTGGATCTACTTAGTTGGCAGATAAATCAGATAACACCTTAATTGCAGATTAAAGTTTGCCTGCCAATTAATCGGTGAGTTGGAAGCTGAAGGCCTTATAGCTGTCACCTTGGACCCCATCCAATAACAGATTATCTGCTTGTCTTTATTGGCTCTCTGGCTTATGTGCCAAATATTTTAAAAATAACCAACATAGATCACAAACACACACACACTATTAAGTGCAGATATCAACAAACTCTTTAAGCCCTTGTTTTGTGTTCTTGCAACATACAGCAAACATCTCAATGTTGTATGATTCCCTATCCAAAACAAGGGCTAAAACCAATTCAAATTGGGGAGATCAGATACCAATACACAGTCTCCCAAAAGCATTTCACTATAGTGGACATGAGATGCGATGTCAGTGTAAGTCCACATCTCCGTGACTTGTCTGGCTAGCTGTCACTTTCCTGCTCAGCCCTATGGTGCTGCATCCAAAATCTGCTTCAAATAAACATTGGGGACGAGGTATGGTCTGAGGAAGAGATGTGCCATGAAGACATCTATGCTTTTAAGGCAATAAATTCTCACCATAAAGCAAATCCTTCCCCCCTTAGACTGAGCAATTTAAAGACAGGCAAACATGATTCACTGGCACTTTCAAAACAGATTAAAATTTCCTTGCCTGACGAATAAGTGGGGGGTGGAAATTAAAGGGCATACCAGGAGCCATTCATGCACCAATACTTTCCCAGTGGTAGGTTTTCCTCCTTACTGCTGGCTTTCAGTGAAAGGGATATTGTTCCATCTGCTCTTTCCGCCATAAGGGCCACCAAATCAGTGATTCTGTTAAAATCTAGGTTCAAACCCTTTTTGAATCTGGATCCTTCAGACTGAGAATGTTGAGGAGAATCAAACTTGTTCATTTCTAAAAGGCTTAGCTTGTTAGAGTAAACATAAAATGATTTCTTAAGGCTTGTCCAGATGGATGAAAAGAAGGATGCCCACCAATGTTCAAGGAAGTCGCTTCTTCCTGAATCCACACTAAAGATGTCCTAACATGCTTATCTATAAGTAAGGGAGGCCATAGCAGCTTCTCCTCGTGAGACTGCCACTTCTTCATCTACATCTCCCAACTGATTTCTCCATCCTGTTCTCTGTCCTTTTCAATTGCACTACCTCAACACCCCCTATATCACTGATGGTGAACTTTGGCACTCCAGATGTTCTTGATCCTCAATTCCCAGAAGCCCTGATGAGCAGGGCTTCTGGTAACTGAAGTCCAAGAACACCTGGAGTGCCAAGGTTCACCATCACTGCCCTATATATCTACTGGTGCCTCCTCCTCAAAACAAGCTTGAATGTTTGAGCTGGTAAATATAGCTAGGCACAAATTCTTAAAGCACATCTGAAGAATATTTCTAGAAGGAATTTAGCTAATTCACCTTTGATGTCAAGAACTGCTTAAGTGGGCAGGTTTCAGTGTTAGCTGTCACCCACTAGAGAGCAATTCTCCCCTGAGAAATACACCAACACAGAGGCTCACAGAGGATCCCTTTTTACAGGGTGTTCCAAAAGCTGTTGAAAGGTTGATCTCAAAGAAAGTTGATTTCTAAAGGAGATTAGGTGTGGAGCCAGCCTCCCTGGTCAAGGGCCGAGACTGGAAGTTGTCAATGATAGTTTTAATTTCTCCCCATAAAAATCAAACAAGACAAGACAGGCAAAAGGCAAGAAGGATTAGATGTGCTCATGCCACACCCCGATGGTGTCATCCCAAAAACTGTGATCAAAGATAGGTCTATCAAAGCTATGGAAGGCACTGGTATGTTTGACTAAATACCAAGCCAAAATCACATTAAACTACAAAAATGACAGCAGACATGGGCCAGACTAAACAAAATGGACTGGCAAGGCAAACAAAGACCTCACTTGTCATTGGTGTAACCAAACATTTCATGTGGGCATCTAGGCAAAAGGCCATCTACAGACGACCCAGTCCTTCTTGTAGGATGAAATGACTGCTCCGTTAAACACATTTAAGCACTTGTTGCATATCTAACGAGAGTCAAGTGTATTAGTCAAACTGTAATTCAGACTAATGGACTCTACTTTGCTGGAGGGTTTTTAACAGAATTTGGATGGTCATCTGTCAGGCAGATAGACAGAACAGTGGGAGGACAGTTCCAAATCCATAGGGCAACAACTAAGAGGATGTTATCTGTCATGCCTTACTAATGACCCCTAGAAGAGAAAAGCAAACACCAACACAAGCTGATTCAAATTATTTGCACTGTTCAACCATTTGTTTCACAGTTTGCTGCTGTGGTTTCTGAGAGTGAACACATCCTTTCCCCTCTTGTAAGGGGAAAAACTTGACTCACCCTCAATGCGTCTGCCATGCATCCAGGCTGCATATTTCATCAGTGGGCTGCCATTGACTTTCCACCACACTCCCAAGAGCTTGGCAAGAAGACTCAGTGCTGAATTGCGACAGTTTGGGAATGTCAATGGGAAGTTATCAATTTCTTTTTATACCACCATTCTGCATATTTCTTTCAAAGAAGCATACTTCTTCCGAAAGCTTCTTTCCAGGAACTGATAGGCAGTAGTATCAGTTCCTTCTGATGAATTGCTTCTCAACCATTTGTTTTCATCTTATACAAACCGATCTTGCATTTGTATATAACATTTCACTGAGATAACATTTCAAAACAAAAAATGTGGAAATGTATTTAAATGATTTTGCAGAACTGAACAAACTTTGTAGGGAACTAGGTGCAATCCAACAAAAGCAATGCTTACTCCATAAGCCTTTGAGTCTGTTCCAAGGAGAAATAAAATCCCACATGCTGGACATTGGAGGTCTGCCAGATGAAAATGCATCACATCATCACAGAATGGCCAGCGTGGCATAGTGGTGAGGGTGCTGGGATGGGATTTGGGAACTGTCTTTTTCAATCTAATCTACATCACAGGATTGTTGTAAAGATAGAGGAGAACAAAGAATGTCATTTGCACTGGCTGATGTCCAGAACTCTGTACTCTACCTTGGACTCAATGAAGGAAAGTCAGGACCATGAATGTGAGCATGAAATAAAACAAGCACCATCTCTATAGCTCTTGGTTGGATGCAAAACAGTAGGGAAAACAAACAGGTTTTTCCAACCAGGAGGTCCCTACCAACCACTACCTTCTTGAAATGAAAGGAACAACTAGTTGGGTGATGAAAAAAGATTATTTGTTTAAGATTCCAAAGAAATGGCTCTCCTAGGTAGAGGACATCAGGGTAGGCAAATGTCAGTTTATTGTTGAATTTCACTTAGTTCAGAGGGCAAAACTCACAAGGAAACCCATTCAAACTCTGAAGACAGGGGAATAAACATCATGAAATTCTTGGCAGAGGGCAATTTCCCTTTGGGGTATGGGTGGAGAGTGTGGGGCCCTCCAGATGTTGTTGTTGGATCACAACTCCCATCAGATCCAGCTGGTGTAGCCAGTGGCGAGAGACAATAGAAGATGCAGTAAAACAACATCTGGAGGGCTGTGCATTTTTGACCCTGATGTAATCCGAGGAGGTTCCTCCCATCAGCTGGCACAGCTGGCTCTGCACAGGCACCAGGCCACATGGTTAGACACCACAATTTTGATCTATAAACACAGATTTATTTATTTATTTATTTATTTATTTATTTATTTATTTATTACATTTGCTACCCCGCCCCAATCGGGTGAACCCGACTCTGAGCGGCTTACATCAAGGTTAAAATATAGAACAATCTACATCAATGCCATTTAAAATTAAAACTTAATATCAACTCTTAAAAAACCATAAAAAGTTAAAACAGTGTACAAGCTGCACACAGAATTATATAAAAATTCAGACTCAAAAGGGTGGCAGTCCATTAAATGAGCCACCTAGCATGAGAGCCCACATTCCTGGGTCCCCATACTTGTCCTGCCAGCTAGGTTTTTAAACCCTTCCGGAAGGAAGCTCTGTCTGAAGGCGTAACTCAGTGGGCAGGAGGTTCCAGAGGGTCGGGGCGGACACGGAGAAGGCTCTCTTCCTAGTGCAGGCGAGGTGCGCCTCTCTCGCCAAAGGAACAAGGGAGCCTCTCCGATCCGCCCTGGTGGGACGGACAGATGTTCTTAGGGTGACGCGGTCTCTTAGGTAACCTGGCCCACTACCATATAGGGCTTTAAAGCTAATAACCAGCACCTTAAATTGCACCCGGAGACATACTGGCAACCAATGCAGCTCCCGGAGCAGCAGTGAGGCACGAGCATAACGCCCACACCCTACCACTACCCGGGCCGCCGCATTTTGGACCAGCTGAAGTCTCCGGATGATCATCAGGGGCAGCCCCATGTAGAGCGCATTACAATAGTCAAGTCTGGAGGTGACCAGATGATCCCTCTTGTGTTGCACATTATCACTTTTGCAAATAGATAAGTAGACAGAGCCCCCCAGATGTTCATATACATCACTGTAACTTGTCCAACAAGGAACAATGCCTAGAAAAATTGCTAGTATGGTCTGCGAAATGGTGAAGCCATAAGCTGGTTTGGCAGCTGAAAGAAAAAATGAACGGATATTCTCTCCCACAAACTGAATCACTTTAAAAAATTTAAATTTAAAAATTTAAAAACTGAATTACTTTAAAAATGACACAGCATACAGATTAGTGGGGGATAAAAAGGAATCTTCTCCTGGATTCTTATCCTGGAACTGTCTTCTTTAAGCACCTGATAGTTTGGGAAACATCCGCCATGAAAGCAGTGAAGAAGCTGCTCTTTATTAAGAAACTGCTCTTAATAGCACAAGGCCTGAAAACCCTGGAAAATATTTTTTAAAAAAAACAGCCTCCATGTCAATGTTGCAAGACCTTGCTGAATGCAAGCCTTGCTGTGTTAATAATCTCTAGCTCTGAACAGGATCGACTTCTGTCTCCAAACTTTTTACCCAGGGCCAGGCAGTACCAACATTGAAAGAAGGGCATCCTCTACTGGCTGTGGAGATGTGGTACACTGTGTTTTCCCATCTAATGCAGAAGAAAAAGGAAGTGATCTCAAGTAAAACAGCATCAAGAGTGGAAATGCTTCAATTTTCCCCTGCCATTGTATTCCCACATTAGCTGCCACCTTCTGTCCGTTTCTTACCCCATCAAGCTTCCCTGATGCAGGCTTGTAGCCATGCAGGGGAAAGCAACTGTAAGAAGAGGGTTTCAATGGAAAGGAGTGGAGCAGGGAAAAGGTAATGCACCCACCCCACATTTTTCTACCCTGCTTTGTTGTCATGGGTCAAAGGCCTGGGCCCTTTGTCCATCATCCTTCTAGCATGTCCTTTAGCCCTTAAATCAGGGGCTGACAACCTATGGCCTGCAAGCCTGACCTGGACCCCGACTCTATTCCATCCGGCCCATGACGATGACCCCGGAAGTGGATGCATGGTTTACGGATGTGTTTATGATGGGGGGGGAACCACATGTCTGGTATGCTCAGCTGTCTGAGGGGGAGTGGTCCAGCCTGTGGTGCAAAAACCTTGAGAACCCCTGCCTTAAATGGTGCGAGGGCCGACAGAACCTGGACAGAAATGTTCCACAAAGCTTACAGATACAGCGACCATGTATCACTAGTTTTCACTAGGTCACAGTATGTGCCTTTCCACCTGTTGCTCCCTAAAAGGGCTCAAAGAGAGCCCTCTCTGAGAGGGCCCAAAATTGTCCAAAGCTACCAACTTTGAAAACATTACTGGAGGCAAGGGGGGATTATATAGGTTGTTATTCTTTCTGACTTAACCCTCTATTCAAGATTCACACAATCATCTAATAATAGGATCTGAATTCCCAAGTTCCACTTGCCCAACTTGCAGAAAGTTAGCTATCTGCTGGAAGTCTGGCCAGGGTATCCTGCTATGGAAATAGAGTAGTAGACCATACTGCCAGTGACTCAACACAGATTGTCATCTGGCGATAAACTAACCTGACAACCCCGAGGACTAAAGGCCTTGAGTAGCAAAGTCCATGAGGAAGGGTGATGGCCCTGAAATGGATTAAACCTCACTTGAATCCATCTTGATGGAGGGGAGCAGCTTCATCCATGCTGGCCTGGGGTTGACGAGGACTTTGTGTGCCAAAAGGGCTCAGAACAAGAAAGTGACTCATGGAACTGGATCAGTGGTCCGGGTGTCACTCTGCAATGTGGAAGGCCAATGGAAAGCCACTGCATTATATTGTTCCCAGGACGATGGGATGATAGCCATGAGGATAGCCAATATTCAGAATTGGGTACAGCACTTGAAGAAGAAGAAGCTCTCTGCCAGTGTAGTGAAGGTGATTATTTCCTTCCCCTGCCAGGTTTTTACAAGACTGTTCCTTCTTCCCATCTCTTCAATAAGGAAAGCAAACTCAATGGAAACCTGCCAAAAAGCTAACGGAGCACTACAGCCAGCTGTCTCAGGCACAGGGTGGGACTGACGCAAGTCCATTTCCTGAGCGATGTGGATCATTTCATTGGCTAAGTGCCACACATTGACAAAAGCATAAGAATCCAGCTTCTCTTGGCCACCCAACTGAGTGGCAAAGGGGGAGTCGGGGGTTAAAAAGGAAGGTAGCAAAGTTTCTGGCAAGGAAAGACAAAGAGTGTTTATTTAGTTAGTTCCAAGCAGCTGCATTCAGCCAATTGTGTTGCAACAGAAAAAGCTGCATGCATCTGGCATAGGGTTGCCTCACCAGCAGCCTGATATTCAGGAATGTCAACAGGTAAATTTCCTCCTGATCTTGACACTTCCTTTCATGCTTTCTTCCACTTTGCAGGTACAGTACAGTATTTAGCTTTCATGCTGTGGCTAGAAGCACAACATCAGGATCAGTGAAGGTGGCAAGGCCCAACCTACTCCTTCTTGCCCCCGCCCCCGCCCCCACCACACACACATCTCACAATATGGAAAGCTACAACTAATGGGCAATCTTGTTAATGAGCATAGCTTTTCATTATTGCACTGCAAGGCTTCAAACTCTCAGAAATATTCAAGATGGCAAACCGTGAGAGTGCCTCCCCCCCCCCCCCATTACAGATTTCACAAAATAACACGTATTCCCTTCCTGTAGTACTTTTGGCCTCACTACAACCGTTCTGGAGATTCTGCTTTGTGAGTGGTTATCAATGCTGTGGTTGGTAATAAATCCCAAAATATGGCTTCTTAAGTTGATTATGTAGAACAGTGGTCCCCAGTCTTGGGTTTCCAGATGTTCTTGGACTAAAAACCTTCACATGGGCTATACTGGCTAAGATTTCTGGGAGTGGTAGACCAAGAACATCTGAGAATCCAGAGGACACTGCGGTGACTCAGTGATTGAGAAACTCGCCTTGTTAGCTAGAAGGTCGACAAGTCAGCAGTTCAAGATCCAAGTACTGCATGATGGAATGAGTGCCCATCTCTGTCCCAGCTCCTGCCAACCTAGCAGTTCAAAAGCAAGAAATTGCAAGTAGATAAATAGGGATCACTTTGGTGGAAAAAGATCTTGGGGACATGAAAGGAGCCTCATTCGGGCATCCCTTGAGTGAAGTTCCTCCAGCAAAAATCCTTTCAACTTTTGTGTGCTTCTGACACGATTTTAAAAAATCTGGAGAATCGAGGTTGGGAACCACTGATGTTGAATAACAACAAAATTTGAGGTCTTGTGGCACTTTAAAGAGTAACCAATTTATTTCAATTTGTGTTCCCTGGATAGCAGTCTGCTTCCTCAAATATATAATTATAAGTACCACAGGATCCAATGTTCCAACCAGGGTCTCCCAGGTCCTAGCCTAGAAGTACTAACCTTTCACCACATGGCCTGGCAAAGAGAGAACGGCAATTCCAGCATGCATGCACATTTTTTCCTTTTATTCTCACAGTCTTCTCAAGAAATGGGTAAGAGATGTACCTGGGGGCAATAATCAGAACAGGGACTTTATCAGGGATCAGATCCAAGACAATGACGGCTCTCTCTGGACACTAGGCACTTCTATACACCGTATAAGGGAACCACATGCAGGAAAGGTAGGGGCTACATGCAGCCCAAAGGTCTAGTCTGAATGGAACTTCAGGAACAGGGGAAAACAGAAACCAAGAGTCAGATTTTCAATGCTGCCAGGGCTACACGTGTGACAGCATCACAGGGCATCGTAAGTGTCTCTTGCTCAGAGCCCTGCCTTCTCTGCCCTCTCAGAAGGACCTTCCAACCCTAAGCTGCATCTCATATTATCTCCCCATGTGGTCTACCTTCTGCCCTGCATTAAGCGCCATGATAACCACCATGACTGGTTTCAGAATGACTACACCGAGTGTTGATGCTTACAGTCATTACGCTGGCTGGTTTCTCCACAACCTCACCGAAACCATTCATCAAGCAGAACTGGGGTTGCAATCTACTGTTTGGCAAAATGTTGCTTCTTCTCAGATTCTACTCAATAATTTCCATCAAATCTCACAAGAGGTGAACAACAGTTGCATAAGGCCCAGTGCAATACATTTCCATAAATGTCCTCAAGCACAATCAACTGGTTCACTTTTCTCCTGATGGTAACACATACTTTGGCTTCATTCTATCATGAGATCAAGTGACAGAGAACAAAATTGCTTGTACAGTTTCTGCCGGGCACAAGGCAATTCACAGCCCAAAGAGCAACAAACCCGATTTGCCACAACAGGCAAAGTCTCCGGGAGCCACAGCAAACCCTGCTTCGTTGCCAAACAAACCTGGATAGAACATGGCTATTTCCCTCATCTAATGGAATACATTTACTGGGAACCCCACTTTTAAAACAGAAACAGTGACAACCCAAACCACAACAATGTCCTATATTGCATGTGTCTAAAAATATACCATGTGGAAAAAAACCTTTTCAATAGAGTCCTGAACAGAGTCAATAAGACAAAAACAAACAGGAAGACAAAGAAGAAGAAGAAGATGATGACAATGATGATGGAGGAAGAGGAAAATGAAAAAACAATTAAATGGTACAGTATCAGAGATAAAGAATTTATTTACTTCAGAAATGGGTACTGCCATGGAAATGGGAGGCATTGCCCCTTCAACTCTTGAAAGCCCACATTCACACTTTTTTAAAAAATAAAATAAAATTTATTATATAAATAAACCATAGTACAAAAAAAACTTATAAAAATAAAAACACATAAACAAAACAAGGACAAAAATAGATTACAATGAAATAAAACAAGATTATCAAAAATAAATTGATAATACACTAATAATAGTGCACCTTTCACCTGTTTCTTGTGGGGGTTTCCTCCCTATCCCCTTGACAAAAACATAGTTAATAAATTCCCCCCAATTTTTTCCAAAATCATTTTCTTTTCTTATACCTCTTTTGCATTTTAATTCAGATGTATTTATCATTTTCCAATTTTTGGCTATTGATGTTCTCGCCGCTGTCAATGTCATGACAATTAGATTTCTCTTATATCTATTATGTTTCTATAATCCATCAACAGTGCAATTCTGGGACAGACCTATAATTTCAAGTTTAATATTTGATTAACTTCATTGAAGATTTTATCCATATTTTGTTTACATCCTTACATTTCCACCACATATGGAAATACGTCCCATTACTCTTGTTACATCTCCAACATATTGATTCAACCAAACTGGTGTCATGTACCATCTCCATATCATCTTGTAACATTGTTCTTTTATTCTTACCAACATGATTTTTATTATTCTTTGATTCCATATCCTCTCTCATTCCATCTCTTTTATTTTCTCATTCAAGTCCTGTTCCCATAACTCCCTTAAGAATGTATGTGTATCTTGTCCATCTGATAAAACCTTGTAAATTTTGCTAACATTCCCTTCATTGTATAGTATTTCTGTTCTAGATGAGTTAATAATTCTTCAAAACCCATCAGCTCTCTGCATGGGGTATAAGTCTTTAAATGATTTCCCATCCATTTCTCAACTTGAAACCTTTTAAACCAATTTAAGTTTAGCATTATACAGTATATATCTTTTCTCTATCTTCCCTAGTAATAACTTTATCTGTCCAATCTTTTATAATTTTTCAATCCTTTTCCCTCCAATTCCCTTGAATCTTTTCTCCATTTGATCGGGAACTCAGTCCAATTTCTTAATTCTAACATTGGAGAATTTCCTGGATGCAAAAACTTCCATATTGCTAAAAGATTTCATGAAATGGGGTTTTGAAGATCCTTTGTTTTCTTAAAATTACCATCTTCCAAAAACCAACTTTTATTTATATGACTCATCTCTTCAAATTCAATCTCCTTCCATATCACTTGTTTCCCTATCATTAGTTTAATAATCACTTTAATCTGTATTGCTAGGTAATAATTTTTCAGATTCAGTATTCCCAATCCCCCTAGTTTCTGATGGGTATACCAAAACTTTTTGTTTATTCTTGGTGTTTTACTTCCATTGCCAAATCTATCATACTTTGTCAACTTTTTATTTCTTTGTCAGTAATTTTTATAGGGTGCATCTCATATAAAAAAATTAATAACTGGTAACATTTTCATTTTACATATTGCAACTCTTCTGAACACCAAGGCCTCATTGCACAACACAAAGGATTTATTATTAAGGAGATTAAAAAAAAATCACTCTTGACTCTATTGTAGCAGAGAAGAGAAAATAAGAGGAGGAATCTGTCCCTTCCCAAATGTTGCCCCTTCCCCACCTAAAGTAGTTAAAAGCATGTGTGGCTCCAGCTTTCTGGGTTGTGCAAAAGTAAGAATTTCAGCAGGTATAGCATGGACTACTCCAACCTCTTTTCCGTCCTCTTCTCTGCCCTCCTACCCTGGTATGGTCTATGACAAACACTCTCAGCCCCCACAGGATCTCTTACCTGTCATAGCATTCATGACTGATCACACAGTTAGGCCTGCCAAACCATGCTCAGCTTGAACTCTGGCATACCTGCTTATCAGTTAATTAAGCTAATAGCACCCAGGTAGGCTTGGATGTACACTGTGCTATCAAGTGTCTTGAGTGTGCCTAGGTGTTCAACACTCTGTCAGATGAATAAAGTAGAACAGACTTCACTGAAGTTACAACCATCCTAGGCAAACAACCTCTCAATAGGCTGGGGCCACACCACATTCCTGCAAATGCTGTCCCTGAAAGCTCACATTCAGATTGAGAGGTCTAATAACTGAAAGTAGCCTGTTTGTTGTTTTACAGGAAAAGTCTACATTTCACATTAAAAATATGATAACAGCAGAGTAAGACTTGCATCCAGTTGGTAGACTCAATGGGAGCTGTTCCATGTAATCAATGGGATTTCTACAAACACTGACTCCTTCAGCAATTGACTCCAGTTGGTGCAAACAATTGCATTTCAGCCCTAAATAACTAACGTAGCCACCTGCCTAAATCATAGGACCAGGCCCACATAGAGGCATAAGCTAAAATCACACACTGATGGCAGGTATCTTTGGTGACCAGAATTACTGGAGGACATCTGCTAACTGTGGTTAATCCCATTAGATAAACATAAGGATCATTGTTCAGATGGAGGGCAGAAAGTGTTTCCCAAATGCTGGATCTTGGACTTCAACTCCCAGAAGCCTAAGTCAGTACATTGGCTGGTCAGTGCTTTGGGGAATTGACTTAGACTTCTGGGAATTGAAGTCCAAGATCTAGCATTTGGGAAACAGTAGATTATAGCATTATTATTGTTTCTCTTCCCATTAAATTACAGTTCTCTCTCTCTCTCTTCCTCTAATGAGCTCAAAGAGATGCCCATTGCTATCTTCCTTGTTCATTCTCACAATAACGGCCTTGCAAGGCAGATCAACCTGTCTGCCCAGGTTATCCTGCTATGGCAATAGAGTAGAGCATACTGCCAGTGACTCTACGCTGAATGTCAGGCAGCAGTTAACTAACTGGACAACCCTGAAGACTAATGGCCTTGGGTGGTGACATCCACAGGGAAGGATGACGGTCCCCAAGTGGATTAAATCCCACTTGAATCCATCTTGATGGAGGGCAGCAAGCTTCATCAAATCCTTACCTGGGGCTGATGAAGACTTTGTGTGTCAAAAGGGCTCAGGACCAGACAGTGACTCAAGGAACTGGATCAGCGGTACGTAACTTAGCCATTTTCAAGAATTTTCAAGCATTATTGGAAGAAACTCTGGAAATGTCTGGAGAGAAACACCCAGAGTGTTTGCTCAGAAGAAAAAGTGACATAAGACACTTCAATGCCCAAAGTAGCACCCAAATGGAAGCCCCCGTTCTGGGCTTATGCCAGCATGTTCAGAGGCCCTGAACCTCCTTTTGTGCCAGCAAGCACCCTGCCAGCCACACCCTCCATCCCAGGAAGCCAGTTTGTATAGCCTGGCCCTCTGCTTTTCTTCTCATTCTTGTTTATTTAGTTTCTGTTCTGCTGGAGTTATTTTTAGGCAGCGATGCCTGGGGTATTTTGATGAAGGATATCCGGTCTAAGCTACTTTCTGGGAAGTCCATGTGTTTTAATTACTAACAGCCCCATTCAGTTGTTGTGAACAAACATAGAACTGAGCCTTTTTGGTGTGCATGTTGAGTGAAACAGGAAGCCTCTTACTTTCATGTGTGCAGTGGTGATCGTGGTGGGGAGTTGGAAAAGCCAAGAACAAGCCTAGTCAACTGTTGCTGCTGTTCAGAATTTTTTGCCAGGCTGGAGGGTGAATGCTGCCAAATGGTTCTCAAGCAGATAATAACAAAAGTGGGAATTAAATAGTTCAAAAACTAATCTAGATATCCTGCACTGCCTTAAAAAATATCATTTGGGCACAGTTGCAAAGAAACTAGTTACCAACCATGAGTTACTTGTAATTAATTCAATTTCTCTAAATAACAAAAGGAAGTAGAAGGAAGTGGAAGAAAGTAGAACTACTTTACATGCAAATTACCAAGGCATAACTTTTTCTGTTATAATTTATTTTAGTTACTTTTATACTTACAGTCTCACTAGAGTGAAATCACTCAAGCAGGGAACTGCGGCTACTCAACAAGGTGTTGGTTCTGATTCTGGACAACAGGCCCCAAACCAGGAATCCAACTAGAATCTTGTTAATTAGCAGCAACTCATCACTAGAACCTACATGGTTTCACACATACCCATCAGTCACCAATGAGATTCTGGCCATTGATTGTTGTTGAAAATGGAGCTTGCTGTGCCATTTGCAACCAAGTAATTTTGCATCTTTAATTTGTAGTGCAAGAAATTATAGCAGGGGAAGTTTATCACTAAAGGTGCAGAAGCTCCAAACCCTTTCTTTAACCCTGGGAGAAAATGCATAAAAGTAAGAATATGTAATATTGTACTGCATTTCAGCACATGTAGAAAATTCCTTCTCCTTCCCTCCTGAGTGACCCATTCTAACATACAGAATTCCTCAAAGAACAGCACCAGGACATTAATGAAGAGATCAAAACAACCAACTTTTTCAAAAGAAACACAATGTAGCCACACATGAAAAATCTTTCAAGCAGCAGACCTTACCTGGGATCAACTGCCATTAAATCATGTGGAGCTTTCTTCCAAGCAGCCATGGAGAGAATTGTACTGTCACTTTCAGAGAAATAAAAATAAAAATAAAGGCAAGCAAGGGGATGGGTGATGGACAATTCAGATCCCCTCCTGGTAAAATGATACAGAAAACTTATCCTAATCAACCCAAAAGCACTGACCATAGGAAAGACTGCTTCTGATCAGTATGGCGAGCAAATGTGTCAGGAAGAGGCAGCACCTTCCACAGTGGCCTGAAGAAGAAATGTCAGCCCAGGGGGAATCCCCCTTCCTACTAAAGGCACAAGAGTCCTCCCACCACCACCACCACCACCACCACCACCACCACCACCACCACCAGCTGATCCTACCAATGGGAAATCATCTATCAGAAATATCTTCTATACAAAGCCTATATCCACAGAATCACTTAGGGTGCCACAAAAGTGCAGGATTTACTTTTGTGCTACTCATGAGCCTGCCATAGGGAAAACTCCCTGGTGGATTTTCTCCTTCAACATTTCTCAAGCCAGGCATTGAAGGGAAGAGTAATGTTTTGTGTCATCCAGGGAGCATACAGGACTCCAAAGCGGGGTGAACTTATTCCCTCATGATCTTATAAAAATTCTGTCCTCTGCCTGATTTTATTTCATTATACAGTACTTAATTTTATTTTGCCTAGTGGCACGCTCAAGGAAATGTCTGCGGAGTGTCCATCTCAAGACTGAGACACAACACGTAAAGCACATAGTTACACTCCCCTTCTCTGATCTGACTACTTTCTACATCTCTTAAGGGAAGTGCTGGGTCTGGTAAACAGGGCTCTGCATCCCCTCCTCCCTATTAGCTCACAGGAAAAAAATCCAGTGTCTATTTTTAACCCTCAAACACCCACACCATGTACGGCGTGTCTTTGTGCACAATTTTTAAAAAAGGAACAGCCTGACTTCTTCCTGCTCACTTGGGAGTCTGCCAGCTTCTCTGCTCCAGCTGGCACCAACTTCTGCCTACCAGGCTGAGCCACATATGTGAGCAAATTGTCCAAGAGACTTTGTAGTGGGGTGGTGGTACTGATTACCACTGTGCCCAGCTTCTGTGCCAGAGGAGAGCAACCTGCAGTTCTTGGGCCACATCTGGCCTGTAGCCTTAATTTAGGTGCCCTGGAGAGGTTCTTGACACTTCCTGGTCTTTCCTGTACCAGTTGCCCTGGCTTCCACAAGAAGAATGAGACTGGCAACCAGCCCAGACTTGGGTTTGGGTGGAGTGAATGGATATATATATAGAGAGAAAGAGAGAGAGAATGGGTGGATGGATGACAAGAATGAGAGAACAAATGTTTTCAGTGCTCTTGAACTTAAATGTATCTTGAGGAACAAGAAGCATAAAAGGGCAAGACTTTGGCTCACAGCCTAGAATTCCTCCAAACCTCCATTCTGACAAACCCTTCTGGGAGTGCTGCCATGTTAACATGTGGCCAGGAAAAGGGGAGGGGCTGGCACAAAGAGAGATGGTTCTTTGAGTAGGAGGTCCATGAGTGGTCTCAACTCCAGAGGTTCTGAAGAAGGCTGTCAGGTCAGCAGCACAGCATCCCATCAAATTTTGAGACTTAAAAAAAAGGGCTGTTCCTCAAAATGTCATTGGTGATGTAGCCATCAAGAATGAGGATGGATGGATGGGGGACACTGATGCAAGCATCTTTACACTTGAGCCAATGAATCTTGACACCTGCCTAGGGGAATGCCCAGTTGATAAAGCCACGCCCCACACACAAATCAAATATGTTCTCATCTGGGACTGTTTGTGCTATAGTTTGTCTCCCTGTTTGGAGACACAGAGAAATACAGCAGTTCACTGTAACATCAGTCACTGTCTCAAGACCTGACAACTCTAATCTGTAGCTCAGGAAAACTCAAATTGCTTAAACTATGACCTGATCCAAATTCAGGGTGTAATCTATGGCTTGGCCACGATTCTGAGATCTTTAGTGTCCCAGTCACTCTGAATTTGAGGCAAACTCCAGCTTCTCTGAGTAGGGTTCTTGTGGCCAGCCCTTGATATTATGTTACCTGAACCAGAAAGCCTAAACATTAGTTTCCTCTTGCGAACCAAAATGGGACACAAAATTTCAGCAGAGAAACTGAATGGAAATGCAAGGGGACTTGAAAATTCAGTTGCAATTATTTTGCAAAGAAGACCTTATTCATGTACTGTACTGTACTGTGATCTGTGGAACAGAGATTTCCCAACCTTCTATTCTGCCCCTTTTAAAATCATGTCAAAATCTGCCCCTTGAGATAGTGCCCTCATCTTGTCTTATGCCGGGGATCCCTCTGCACTCTCTATATACTGGAAACATACACTGTAAGGATGTGGGACATGATTCCAGAAAAGGTTTCATGACTGAAAATTAGACTTTTAAACAAAGCTCACATTTGAGACCAGAAGAACAACTGCAAAGGAAAACAAATTGATTTCCAAATTGTGAGCTGAATGAAAAGAGCCTATTGTGATAATCCAACGTTTTTCACTTATTATGGATTTTTTTTTCTAGTGGGAGGTGATCTCATTATCATCACCCATTTTTCCTTCTAAAATGCTTTTCCAGACAATGGGAGGTTTACTACACAAGAACAGTAACAGAAACCAAAATGTTTATCAGTGCAAAATTGCAACAATATTTTCTTAGTATTCAAAGCAACTCATACATTTCATTAATGCCAACACAATATCACTCTTTAACTCTCTTTATAGAGAAGGCACTATCAATCATATATCAATGAATTATTACTTAGCAGTAATACATAACCTTTAGATACTGAGTGTGGTGCAGTGGGCAGAGTGACAGACTAGGACTCAGGAGATCTGGGTTCAAATCCCTATTCAGCCATGGAAACTCACTGGCAGGGAGGAAGTGGTAAAACTATTCCTTAAATATCTCATTTATAACAGGAGCAACAACATAAGTTTTAAGACAAATGTGTCTGACTTTTATACAAGCATGCATTAACATAAAGACCTTGCAACTAGCTATTCCTTCTTCATATTAGAAAGTTCCATAATTCAAAATCATGGAATGTATGAAATACTGTATAGGTAAGATTCAAGCAAATTAAAATGTTAAAACAATTCAACTAGTTTTGACCAGAAGAGGGCTACTTCAATAGTGTTATCTCAGCCATTTACTAGATCTTCTTTTGTACACATAGTAGGGCATAAAATTTGATTACACAAAATGCCCTGAGTGAATTTCTCCACATTCACAGAACATTTGTCCTGTATCCAAGCAGTGTCATTTTACTTTATAATTTCTTGATCTTCCTACTTCACTTCAAAGTCTCTATGATGTGCATGGGTTTAGTGCTGTATTACTTTGTTTAATCCATTATTTGCTAGCATCTCTCAATGTACTTTCTAAGGGTCAAAGTCACCCAAATAATATGCTTTTCCAGTGAGGTAGGTTTCAGACAGCCAATAATATTCCTGCATGATTCATTAAGAGTTCCATCCACTTGTTTGGTGTGTGCTAATTTGTACCATATGACGCTAGCTAGCATATTCTACAGAGGTGTGGCACAGGGACAAAGCTGTTGTTCTTATTGTTTGTGGGTGTTCACTCCAGACTGAACCAGCCATTTTCTTAAGTATGTTATTCCTGGCAGAAATTTTCTGTTTGGTGTTTAGATAAGTTTTTTTGTATGTCAGGGTTCAATCCAAAGTGACATCCAAATTCTTCAGGGTAGGGCAATGTTCCAAAGTCTTGCTTTTCCAGCTAGCTCTGAGCTTCCCCTTTCCATTTTTATTCTTTAAGTGGAAAGCAAGACCTCTGTTTTTCAAAGGATTTGGTTTCAGCTAGTTATTTTCATAATACTGTATAAAGAAAGATCTTCTCATGCAGAATCCTGTGCTCAATGGACTCAAACATTTTCCCATGGGGTCTCAAGCCAAGATTATCAGCACTGACAAAACTCCCGGAGTATGGCAACATGGGATGATCATTTGTATAAAACCTTAAAAGTAACAGTGTCAGGATGCTGCTCTATGGGAAACCTTTCTTTTGATTCTTCCAGTGACTGTGTTTATTATTATTATTATTATTATTATTATTATTATTATTATTATTATTATTATTATTATTATTATTATTATTAGATTTCTATGCCGCCCAACTCAGGGGGGCTTACAGAATCCACCAATATCAAAGTTACAATACAACAAAAAAATACACTAGGATACAATATAACAGAGCGATAAGTACAGTAGTTACCATATAATAGATCAACACACACAATAAATCAAAACACAATAAGTCAATACACAATAGATCAACCCCTCATAACTATCAATACACATTAAACCCAAACAGACCAAACCACAGTGTCCCCAACGGAACCCGTGGCTCAACGTCCATGGCGGAGCTTGGGCTCAACATCTGTGGGTAGGAATAATGACTGTGGTGGCAGAAGCGCATTTTGAGGCCAACCACCCCAGCTCCAAAGGCCAAGTCCTGGCTTTTCATCCCCTGGGCATGGGTGGGGCCCGGGGGGAAGGGCAGTAGGTGTCCTTGGCTGAACAGCGGGTCAGCGAGCCATCTCTTCTGCGAGGAGCTGGCTTGGCTTTTTATCCCCTGGTCATAGGTGGGGCCTAGGGGAGAGACGGCAGGTGTCAGCGGGCCGTTTTCTGGCAACTCCCGGCGACAGCGAAATGCTGGTCTTTTGAGGCCACCGGGCTCCACAGCTGAGCCCTGTTTCTCCTGGGAGGCTGGTGCAAGGAGGCAGGAGTTTCTTTTGGGATTCAACAAAGAATGGCAACTATTTCTGTTAGTCCATCAGTGATGGGATGTCACCGGTTCCAGACGGATCTCTGGAACCGGTAAGACCAATCCCGGAGGGTTCTCCGTGAGGGGAAGTCCACTTTTGGGGCGTCCGGTTCCGGACGCCTGACCGAAAGAAAAAAAAATTAAAATCGGAGCGAAAATGGTTCTAATTGACTGCGCATGCGCAGAAACTCAATCTGACGCATTGCACATGCGTCAGATTGAGTTTCTGCGCATGCGCAGTCAATTGGAGCCATTTTGCTCCGATTTTCAAAACATTTAGAACTTTCAGGGCAGCGGCGGCGGCAGCAGCCCTCTGAGGGGGGCGCCTCCCCGCGGCACGTTGAGGGCTGCCTCGGCCGTCCGCTGCTGACAAGCCCCATGCCCTGGGGACGCCCGGCGGGGTACACCGCTGCCGCCGCCTCCGCCGGGCGCCTGTGGGCCGGGTGCCTGCACCCGCCGTCCACAGCCGCCGCCCGCCGCCGCCGGAGCTGCCGCTGCCTGAATCCCTGTGGACTCCTTCTTGGGTCGGTCCCTTTTGAGCTCGGCTGCCGCGCGCTGCGGAGGAGGAAGCTGTAGGCGGCGGCGGTGCGGCATGGGGACGGCCCAGGGAGGCGCGGCAGCCGCGGCTGCCCGTCGCCCCTCGCCATGGCCGGAGCCGGGCTAAAAAGGTACCGGCCCAAGGAGGACGCCACAGGGGTGCAGGCAGCTCCGGCGGCGGCGGCGGCTGTGGACAGCAATCGGGGTGCCGGGTCCCAAGAAAGGTAAGCGAGGGGTTTTTATTTGGGGTGGGTGGGTAATTTATTTGTGTTTTGGGTGGGTGGTTGTTTTTATTTTATTTATTTATTTGTGTCTGGGTGGGTGGGCTGAGAGGGAGGGGTGTGTGTGTATGTTTATTTTTATTTTTTATTTATTTTTATTTTGGCCCCGCCCACAACGTCATGACTTCATGACGTCGGCCGTGACGTCATGACGTCATGCCATTGGCCACGCCCATGACGTCCGTGACGTCATGGCGTGGTAGTAGAATTTTTGTCATCCCATCACTGTAGTCCATGATCTTTATTTAGTAAGAAGGTAGAGCTTTGTGAGCAACAATTGGGGTGGATAGTGTGTGGCTTTAGTGGTTAAGATGCTGAGCTTGACAACCAGAAGGTCAGCAATCAGCAGTTCAAAAACCGAATGCTGCTCGAAGGAATGAGCTCCCATCTTTGTCCCAGCTTCTGCCAACCTAGCAGTTTGAAAGCAAAAAATTGCAAGTAGATAGATAGGTACCACTTCGGTGGGAAAGGTAACAGCCTTCAGTGTCTAGTCATGCCCAGCCATGGAAATGTCTGCGGACACAGACAGCTCTGGCTCTTTGGATGTAAACAGAGAAGAGCACCGAACCCCAGAGTTTGATACAACCGGCTTTTGAACAAGGGAGACCTTTACTTTTAGTGTCACACACAGCCTACGTGTATTTGCAATACTTTCCACTCTTAAGGGAAGGTCCTTCTATGTCATGGATTCACAACCTATGGCCTGTGGGCCAGACCCGACCTGCCCTCACTCATTCCACCACTGCCGGAAGTGGCAGAAACAGCCGAAAAAAGGTGCCATAAATGCATCCACAGCTGTCATAAATGCTTTTATGACAGCTGCAGATACATTTTATGGCAGCGTTTACAATGGGGGAAACTACATGTCCTGCCTGCTCAGCTGTCTGAGGGGGCGAGGTCTGGCCCCTTGGCTGGAAAAGTTTGAGAACCCCTGTTCTATGTCTTTAACTTCACTGTATAATTTGGCCCCATCAGTGTAGTCAGCTGCATTAAATGGAAAGCACCATGTCTGTTGCCTGGAGGAGCAAAATATCTTGAGTGGAGGCCTCTCCCATCATGAGATCCTAGTTTGTCTTGCATGTGTATCACGGGAGGGGAGGAATCTTAGGGCAGAGGGCCTTTTGTTTTGGCAATACTATTTCAAGCATGCTGCATAATTTACATGATAAAGTCAATTTATTTTAATCTGACAGGGAGAGGAAAAGCACCCTAGAAAACAAGCGGATAATTTTTACCATGGTCTAATCTGTAGATCACAAGCAACTCACATAGCTCTGAGTGTGCAGTTGCAGCTAATATTAATTCTGGCAGCAGCAGTGGGGAAATATACACACTCATACACATACACAGAGAGAGAGACAAAAGACAAGAGAACAGCCATTGGAGCCCACTCATTGGTCCCTTCCAAAGGGCCACAGACACTCACTCTGATTCCCCCCCCCCTTTAAATTAATTACTGGAATGCTGTGTGAAGGACAGTGATTCTATACCTCAGCCTGCCTTTCTTACAAGAATCCCAAATTATCATGCCTTCCTTCCTGTGGCTGTTGAAGCACACAGAAACTATGCCAAATCTTCACACAGGCACTGGACAAGCTGACACTATGCACACTTATCTGCAAGTTCCACAGAGGTTAGTTTCCTTTGCTCATGTGGATCACTAACACAAAGAGTGCCCAGAAACAGTGGGGGTGGTCAGGAGACACAAGCTGCCATGTTCAAACTGTTATGTATTGTGGAACCTGGGGCTCTCATCCAGTGGCCCCACAGGAAGTGTTTGGCATCTGGGCAGCAGACATCCATGAAATTAGAAAGCAGACACTTCTCATCTCGGCAATGGGAGCCTTCTAAGCCAGAGATGGCCACAGTGCCATATGTGTCCCAAAGGCATTTTTCTTTTTTTGCAACCCCAGACTTTAACTCTGCATTTGGCATAAAATTTCAGCACCAAGTCCTGCTGCAGAAATCAATGCCACTGGATTTCTAGCAAAATCTACTTCTTTATCCTGCTCTGAAAATGGTTATAAACTTTCTTGTTAAAAACTTCCTGCTGTATTTATTTATTTATGTTACATTTATTTATAGCCTGCCTCTCATCCAACAAGCTCAAGGGGCATGGATTTCTTTCTCTCCATTTTATCCCAGAGACTAAAAAAGTACAACTGGCCCAAGTTCAGCTTCATGGTTGAGCAGGATCTGAATCCAGGTCTCTTGAAACCTAACTCAGTGCTCTAAGCAGTTCATCGCACTGGCTTCCGTGAAGAGCCACTAAAGTTGTTGCCAGGATGTAATGCTACAAGTTGTAGCCTACAACCTGAGTGGTGGTAAATTCATTGGCAATGTGGCCTCCAATGGGATTAATGCTGTAGATCAAGGGTTCTCAACCTATGCCCACGGGCTCGATGAGGGCCGCGTCACCATTTTACCACATCAAGAAGTGCCATTTAGTAGAGGAAGGGCAAAATGGCAGTCCGGCCCCTGAAGCTGTTTGAGTGAGTGTGACCTGGACCCAGCTTAAAAAGGTTGAGAACTCCTGCTGTAGATCAGTGTTTTGAACTGTTACAGCACATAGCATCTGGGGAGGCATGGTCCGTGAACAGGCAATTAAGACTTAACCTTGATGGAAACTGCTAGAACTGATTTGTTGATAAGGATCAACAGAACTGAGTACATTTCTGGACTCTCTTTGAATGGTGTGCGTAGGAGGACTGTCACCGTGAGAACCTGTACTTCATAACTCATCACCATAATACCAGCTAAGGATAGTTCAACTTCATACAACACCTACATGGTGAACAACATAATTCACAGACTAGGCCCAGGAGACAGTAAGCAATATAATCAAACTGGGTATCGGCACTCTCAGATACTTTTCAATTAGACATCTTTGAGATTTCCCCCCACTTCCTTGGAGTTTTTCAGATTGGGCTGCCACCCCTGAAACTGCTCCTCTGCATTGTACACAGTCTGATATACACAACTTTAGATGGCAACAACGTTTTCTAGTTGTGCGTGAGGATTTTCCATTGTAAGTGCTGATCAGAATGCCTTTTACGGCAAGGTCACAGTCAGAGAAAGAGACCCAGTTTCCAATCTGCCAGCTGGGCCATACACACGTGAGGACTTTCTGAGGGCTTCCAGGCAGACTTTGAGGCCAAGGGGAGAGGGTGGTTCCTGACAGTATGTTTCCTAAACTCCTTCCAACCTAGATTTCAAGGCAACCGAGCAAGAGGGGTTCCACCCATCCCAGGAGAGGACTATTCTGCATCCAAAGGCCATTTGGAACAGCAGAACCTCTGTCATGTTGTTGAATCTGGAGGCTGGTTTTGCAAGAAGAGCCCACCATCCATGGCACAGAGGGGCCCGGAACAAAACAAAACAAAAGTAGAATGCATCTCTTCCACGCTGTCTGCTTTAGGAGTTTGCAGGCTCACACACACATTTGGCCAGTTTGTGCAGTTTGTGCATATTACAGCGACAGCTTCTCAAATACAGAACAAGTCACAGACACAGACTTTTGAGCTTACAAATTGAACCACTAGGTAATATTTATTTAAATTGACTTTGAATTGGCTACAATTGGAATACCTAGTGTGTAAACCAAATCTCACCCACCCGCCCCCAATCCTCTGATGGAGGTTACTGAAATATGCATTATTTTGACCTGGCCAGAGAGAGGGGCCTGTGGCCTCAATAGAGCCATTTGGAAAGAACAATAAGCAGAGGCCTGGTTTCCTGTGTCTGTTGAATGGGAGAGGGTTATAAAATGGACTGATACTTCACATTTATTTTTTAAGAACAGAGCCTGGCAAACACCACCGTGCCACAAACATTTGGACTTTCATTGATGGTTTCCCTACCTTTGCATGCCTGAAGAAGTTATCTTGAATCACAAAAGCTCACAATGGTTTTTTAATTTAGTGATCCGGAAAAAGGATTTTGCCATCTTCTTCTACATTTGTTTTGCATATGGATCACACAGCTGATTTGTTTGTTTGTGAGCTTCCATGTGTATAGCTGCTCTTCCTCCTCCTCGCTTGGGAGGACAGCAAGGAGGCTGCTGAGGACCTCAGCAGCAGCCACCGGTTCCTCCGTGGCTGTGTGAGGCCGCCCAATGCTCTGTGTTGCCACACTCCAAGCAGCGAATGGCTGCGTGGCTCGGCAGGCAGAGTGCTGTAGGTGTGCATGCGCGCCAAGCGGTGTAGGTCTGCATGCGTGCCAAGCGCTGTAGGCATGCATGCATGCCAGTAGGCACGCATACGCAGTGGGGGGACTGGCAAAAAGGTAAACCCCGAAGGTGGTTCCCCCCAAAAGCTGCTACCGGTTCTCCAGGATACTGGGAAAAGCTAATACTGGTTCTGGCAAACTGGTGTGAATTGGCTGATGCCCATCACTGCACATGACCACAGAAACATCTGCAGATTCTGACAGCACTGGCTATTTGGCTATAAATGGAGATTAGCACCACACTCTACAGAGTCAGAAGCGACTGGCTTTCAAGCAAGGGTGACCTTTACCTTTACCTAAAGGTTTATTGCTATGTGCTGTTGAATTATAGGATTTTAAATTATGTCTGATATTTAAAGAGCGTTTTTACCATACTAGCTCCCCAATGAGTTTCGATAATCAAGTTGGATTTGAATCTAGGTGTCCTGTTAATTCCTCACTGTATCCACTACAGTATACTGGCCCTTTTCTGTAAAATATTTATTTAACAAAACAAATGTGTATTTTTCTTGACACTTTTTCAAAATGTTTGAAAATGCCTTTATAAAGTATTTTGTAAAAGTAATTGGGAATAAGTTACTGCCTGTACATTAGAAATTAAATGTTTGAAGTAACAGCTGTATAGTATTAGTCTATGCAAGCATATCTGTGATTAAACAAAACAGCAAAAAAAAAGACAAACAATGTTGTGACATGTTGAAGACTAACTCTGATGAAGTGGATTTGGTCCATGAAAGCTCACATTTACATTCAAGAGTTAGTCTTTAAGGTGCCACAACATTTTTTTGTCGTTTTTGCTGCTCTGTTTTGTCTAATCTCAGATACCACTAAAAGAGTAATTGGTTCTAGTTAATTATGTCATTTGTATAATACAAGTGGTTTCCAATCTCTGGTTTTGAGTCAAAACTTCAAATCTGCACTGAAGCATATTACAGGTCTTATGCAGGGGACTGTGGTCAGTTGGAAAGGAGAAGAAAAATCTAGTTCATGAACACAGAGTAGTTGTAGCTCAAAATATCTTGCTCTTGCTCTGAATATCATTTTCTCTCAGTGAATGAAAATTTAGATCTCAACCATACAAAGAAGGTCACCATCAACTCTCCACATGTGTGGATGACCAAACATCACTCAGAAGAGCAATTGAATTTCTCACTAATATATGCGGAACATAAAAGAGGTGGGGACTATTTTCAATAGCTTGGAGAAATAGTAAGGGAGGCATGAAATCAACCAGCCAAGAACCCTTAGAACTGCAAAGACGGTGTTAACTGTGACCCAGCCATAGATACATTCTTGCTGCTAGGAACAGCTGGCTGCTGCAGCCTCTTGGCTAGGAAGAGTCCTGATTCAGACTAACTTAAGAAAGCCAAAAAGGCTTTTGGGACCTTTTGAGCTCTGGGGAAAAAGCATAAAAACACTGTTGTGTTGCTGCTAAGCCATATCTCGAACATTATTCACCTGGGCTCTCTTGTGGTCATTTCCTGATCATAACTGCTCATCCCAAACTGTTGCTTATGTCCTACCCCTGTCCCAGACATGCTATTCTCTGACCTGGAAGGAATCCCTGATAGGTAAACTAGCTGTGGGTGATTATCAAAGAGGTTGATGGATGGGAATAAAAATTTGTCAATTTGACTCCTTCATTAGTCTACTGCCATTTCTCATAATGGGTCTTGCTTCTCTCAGCATGGAACCTGAGCACTGTTCCTCCTTTGCCAATGAATGCTGGGCAAACACCATTTCCCAGAGCAGCCGGGTTTTTCTCATGAACATTGTTTCTCATGTCAATGTTATGTTCCAAATCCCCCTTGCAGCTAAGCCAAGCATACATATGATGAGGCAGAACAGGGTGAGGGGGAAGACATTCCAACACTGTTGAGTTCCATGTGGCATCCCTGGTACGATAGCAGTATCTAAAACAGTTCTCAACCTTTTTAAGTTGGGGGGGGAGGTCATACTCCCTCAGACAGCATCGGGGGCCGGATGGCCATTTTGCCCTGCCTCAAACACATGGCACTTCCAGGTGTGATGGAGGCAGTGGGGGCCATATGAAATGTGTTGTGGGCCTTGCTCATGGGCCGCAGGTTGAGAATCCCTGATCTAAAATTTCAGGAGAGTTACTTTGGGAGGCCTAATTTTCCAGTTTGTATGAACACAGGAGTTTGCTGAACGAAATACCAGACGAAGGATAGGGAAAGCCCACCAGAGGCATTCTGTCACATGTTGAGCTCTGGTGGTGCAGCAGTTAAACTGCAATATCACAACCAAAAGGTTGTGAGTTCGTTCCTGACCAGGAATCAAGGTGGGCTCAGCCTTCCATCCTTCCAAGGTTGGTAAAATGAATACCCAGCATGTTGGGGGCAAAATGCTAATTGACTTGTGAACCACCCAGAGAGTGCAGTAAGTGGTACAAGGTGGTATGTAAGTATGATCACTTTGCTTTGCTTTAAATCCTGGTCCCACAAAGATATCTGAAGATTACAACCCAGCACAACCTGAGTTAAGAATCTTTAGTGTTGCTTGGTTGGTTGGTAAAACCATAAACTTGGTCAACATGCTGTAATAATGTCACCAAACTGCAGTCAACAGGCAGAGCAGCTGCAGCACAAAAAGAACATGTGTGTGTGTGTGTGTGTGTGTGTGTGTGTGTGTGTGTGTGTGTGTGTGTGTGTGTGTGTGTGTGTGTGTGTGTGTGTGTAGACAGGAATGCCGTCAGGCTTTCCCTCTAACTGGTGTGGACACAGGAAATATTTTCTTTGGACAGTTAGCCTGACGAAGACGGAGCCCCAACTGCGCAACCTGCTTGTGCAAATAACATACCCCGGCTCAGAATGAGACAGGTTTCAACAATTCAAAGCAGGGATGACGCCAAAGGTCTCAAGTTTCATGACTCACAGGGATCGGGACGAGTCAGCGGAATTCACTTTTCCAAACTAAGCTTGGCTACAGCAACCCCTGGACTCATCTTTCCTGCCCTTCTCCAGCGGGAAGGAAAAGCAACGATTCAGACAGAGGCTTTGCTCTCAGGCAGGGAATTCTCTCGTCAAAGGTGGGAGTGAGGCAGCTCCTGCTTCTTCTAGACCAGGGATGGAGAACATGTGGGTCATCCAAGAGGTTGTCCACTGCAACTCCCATCATCCCCCACAATAAGTTCTGCTCAGTGGTGGACAGCAAAAAATTTCGCTACCACACCATAGGTGGAGTCTATGTCATGGGCGGAGCCTATGTCATGGGTGGAACCTATGTCATGGGTAGAGCCTACGCAATGGGCGATCTAGTCACGCCTGCCACATGGCCATGTATACACCTGCAAACACAGGCAGCACTGGCTCTTTGGCTGTAAATGGAGATGAGCACTGCGGCCTAGAGCTGGATACAACTGGCTTTTGAGCAAGGGAGACCTTGAACCACTTGCAGGGACAAAACCTGATGGGGAAGGGAAGGGAGGTGGGCGTGACCACCCAATTTCGCTTCCCCTCCCCCCTGCCCAGAGGCGACCCAATTTTGCTAACCCTCACCCCTCCCGGGGTGTGTGTGAACCTGTTGCTGCCCACCACTGGTTGTGCTTCATAAGGTTGGTGGGATGTTGCAGTCCAGAAACATCTTGTGAGCTGCATGTCTCATTTCAGGCAACACACAAGGAATAGCAAAAGTTCTGCTGCTGCTCCTGGATGAACAACTGTCAAAGCTCAGAAGGCAGAAAAAGAAGACTTTTAAAACATGTGAACATCTGCTGCTGCTGTTGCTGCTGCTTCCCGTGTCTAGGCCAGACATGAAACTGCCAAAACGAAGGGACCTTTTGGCGAGTTCATTCTGCAGTTCCTTTCGCCTGACCTAGTGTGAGAAAGAGTAGCTGAGAAGTCAAGCTTGCTGTTCCCAAGGTACACCCAATTGTGGTTCAAAAATACCACAATCTTTGAGGAATCTCTTTCTGTGTGCCCCTATCTCAGACTTGATAAACAGCCATTCTGCTACTGTAGCTACCTGAAGTGAATAAGAATTGCTTAGAAGAGACCTGATGGCACAGTGGTAAACTGCTGAACTGCAGCCAAGATATTGTGAGTTCAATCCTGATGGGTATCAAAGTTGACCCAACCTTCCAAGGTTGGTCAAATGAGTACCCAGTATGTTGGGGACAAACTGCTAATTACCTTATTAAACTGCCCGGAGAGTGCACTAAACATTATGGAGCCATTTTTAAGTGTAATTGATATTGCTAATGCTTAGAAGTGACCCAGGATGAATGAATTATGAAAAGCAATTGTACTCACTTCAGGCTGATTTAGACCTGGGTTTATCCAAAAATCTAAATCTTCACAACACCTATTAAATTGCATGGGGGAAATTGAAACACCTGTACCCTTTTTATTCTACTCATGTATGGGTCATTGTAACTCCTTCTGAGATGATTATTTCTGCTAAATTCTAGACAAGCAGGTATGGGGATTTTTCCTACCCACCCTTAGAATTTCCCTTAAAATCTGTCATAACCTTTTGTGTTTTATATATGTACGTTTATTGAATTTGGAAATATATTCTTCTCTTTTAAATTAATGATTTCTGACAAGTTTCATATACAGACAAGTAGAAAGATTGTTGTAATTTTTGCCTTGAACATTGGCTTTAATGTGTTTGAAATTTGTAAGTATATGTGTTACTTGTCTTCACTATGGTTCTGCTGTGATTTATGTATGATGTTCCTGCACCAACACAGGGTAAAGCCAATTGAAATGGACTTAGCAATATGGATTGAAATCAAATCAAGAATAAACTAAAAACTAGAGCTAAAATGGGTCTATCGCAGTGGTAAAGGAAACTGTCAATGTTTAATACAAGTACTGTACTACTAAACTAATACAAGTACAGTCAAACCTCACATAAAGAGTGACTCGCTTAAAGAGCAGAATTTTCTCTGAATGTTTGCTTCACTTAACAAATAAAACCAACCAAAAGCTCACTTAACAAATAAATTGGAGTTTGCATTCCCCCTCCACAATTGGTCACTTACAATGGTGTTTCACTTAAAGATCAAAATCGCTTAAAGAGGAATCCTGTGGAACACATTATGCTCTTCAAGCAAGGTACAACTCTACTACTAAATTATCCTGCTAACCTAGCAGTTCGAAAGCAAAAAATTGCAAGTAGATAAATAGGGACCACTTCGTTGGGAAGGTAAACAGCATTCCGTATTGTCCGGTGTCTAGTCATGCCTGCCACATGACCATGGAAAAGTCTGCAGAGATTAGCACTGAACTCTAGAGTCAGATATGACTGGCTTTTGAACAAGGGAAACCTTTACTACTAAATTAACACTGACACCAAATAAGTTACAAATATAAAGAGTGAGAAAAGATGTGACTACATTGGGAAAGAATCAGGAAATGAGGATTGAAGGTTGTGGCACTGGTAAGAAGAAGAAAGGGGAAACAAAAGAGAAACTCAAGCTAAAGTAAACACAAAACTATTATCAAACCCTAACAAAGTTCTTTCACAAACTGGTCACAGTTCTGGTGAGATGCCTGCCTAGGTCAAGTTAGAAACTATAAGTTTAAGTAAAGAGGAAATATCATTTATCTCACTTATTGGCCAAAATCCTGTTCTATAGGCATGCCCACAGAAGAGAAATAGTATAAATCACAGTGACTAATTGGTGCTAATTAATAACTCCCACCCAAATACCCCACTGTGCGCTAGTCAGGTGGCTTGGTGTGTCTAGGAAACAAAGCAAGGATTTCTGGATTAGTAACAACTTTCCATTACAAGTTATTACAATTTCAGCAAGGACAATCAACATTTTCTGGTTCTAATGGTTTAGATCAGACAGTCATTAAAATTCTGTTCCCAGCACTAGCCAGTCAACTTGACTTGATGATCCATAGGACCTCTTTCAGCTCTCGTGTGCTACGATGATGATGATAATGATGATGATGATGATGATGATGAATTACATAGTTATGGAAAAACCTACCAGTAAAACACAGAAGCAACAGGCAAACTCTTCTGTTCCCACCTCCAGATATGGCCAGTGTGTGGGCCTGTAGAGGTGGTTAGGGAACCGTTTCTTGTGATCGTCAGTTTTGCTTATGCCAAGGTCTGTCAGGAAGTGGCTCCAGGAACAGCTGGAGGTTTTATATGTTCCCTACTCCTGGTGTAATAGTAGGCCTGGCTCTGCCTCTATGCCTAGTTGGTCTAATGTTTGCATATGAACTGCTGGATGAACAACTTCAGAGCTCCAAGGCTCCTTGCCAGATAGACAGATCTACAATTGCAGCCTCCTGCTGAATTCCCAAGGGATAAGACATGTGCTTCCCTCCAGATGTTGTGCATCATCCTTCATCTCTGGCTATGCTGGCTAGGAGTCACTGTCCAAAAACATCTGGTTCCTGCACTCTCTCCCTTGCACATGATATTTTGATATACACTGCCTTGACCACAGTGGCATCATGACCAAGAATATGCATTTGCAATTTTCTGGACTACCAATTGCATTATTCTCCTTCTTGAGAGCACAGGATCCAGACCTTACAGACAACTAAAACATGCTCACCTAGAGAGAAGTCAGCTCAGCTGACATTCTCCATTCTTTGGAGAGACCAAACTTCCTGTTTGAAAAGGAAGTTTCCCAGAAAACATTGGAGCTGATCTGGGACCTGCAGGTGGGCAGCTCAGGAGTTGCAAGGAGATGTATGAGAGGAGTATGGGATTTGTAGTACAAAAGGAGAAGTATGGAATTTGTTGACCAAAAATAAATAAATAAATCAGAAATGCACATTCCCAAGTGCTATCAAGGGCGAAGAATGATGTTGTGTTTAAAAAAAGGCTAGAAATGTGATTTTTCTAAAAAGAAATTTGAGATGCCCACAAAGCTGAATTCTGTAGCCAGTTCTGTACATTTTCTACATTCCTGCAGAATTGCTGCCAGTACAGTACTTGGCAAGTGATGACAATGAAATGCCAGTGCATTGTCCAAAAAGAAGCATTGTCACTTGGCTTTCTGAACATCTTGTTCTCCTTGATACATCAAAGCAGGATTGCAGAGGAGACAGTGTGGAAGAAAAAAGCCTGTGCAAAACTCCAGACCTCTTGCCTTTCCTGTCTCCTGGAGGCATAAATTTTAGCCAGAGGTTTCCAGAGGGATGGTAAATATTTGGGGAGTGTTGCTATGACCTCTCAAGGCTCACGGATGCTGTTGGGTTGCCGTCACCAGTTGCTTATCATTCCCCCAGGGAGCTGAACAATGAAAAATCATGTTCTTGGAGGATGAAAGAGCAAACAAAACCACACGCATTCACATAAACATGAAGAACTTTTCCCAAAGCGGGACATTTGGAAAGGGGGTTCCTCTTTGAAAAGTGAACACTCAGCACAGATCTGTCTTCCTGAAATGGGGAGAATGAACAGGAAGTCCCTGTTTCCTGCCTGCAAAACACAAGCCCTATCAAAGGCCTCTGGTCACAAAACAAACACCACTTTGATTAAACAAACAAATGGGCCCAAAATTGCCATCGCCTGGGTCAGTACTAGTGCTAAGGAAATGAGGCCAAAAGGGGAAAACTCAACACACACACACACACACACACACACACACACTCACTTGTGGGTTTTTTTGTGCTTTTTTTTTGGTCTTGTTCTAAGAAAAGTGCTTCCTCTGCTATCATTACTTCACCAAGAACTAGCACCAGCATGGAACAGGATACCTGCCATCGTTATAACACTCATTACTAATACTTTTTGGTCACTTGTGTGATCAATAATTCTGCAATGCCATGTTGATTTCTGACATATGCCAACATCTCTCAGGGTTTTCTTGATATGAAGCACCCATAATGTGGTTTCCCATTTTCTTCTTCCAGGGGAGAGGGCACTTCTGGGACTAAGACGTTTGCTGAAGTTTACACAGGTGGCCCCTTCTCCTGAGAGGCACAACAGAGAACTGAACCCCCTGATCTCTGGTTCCACAGGTGAGTGCTCCAAGTCAGTGAGCTGCTGCAGTGCCTTTTATGACTGCCTGGAGGAAGGGATTTTGGCACCCTTGTTCCACATCCAGATAAAAACCTAAGAAATCTCTTCCTATACAGTGGTGGGCATCAGCAGGTTTGCCAGAACCGGTAGCATAAATTCCAGCTGGCCCTGCCCATCCAAGTTTTGAAATAAAGTAGCCCTAATTCGGGTACAATGCAGGGCTTTCCCCTTGGCCACGCCCACCATACCACACACACAGTGTGGTAGTAAAAAAAAATTTTTGAGCCCACCACTGCCTATACATCATATTAGAAGTCTATGTAGCCCTGCCCAATTTTTAGATCCATCCACCTTCGCATGCACATTTCTCCAATGCTATAAACATTGTTTATAAATGTGCAAAACCAAATGCACAGCTACAAGATGGGGGATATTTGGCACAGTAATATTACAGGCAAGAAGGATCTCAGAATTGTTGCAGATCACAAGCTGACTTTGAGTCAACAGTGTAATGTGGCTGCAAAAAAGGCCAATGCTATTTCAGGCTACCCCAAGGGTGCCCAGACATCTTGGGCCATGGGCCAGTCACGTGGTTCAAGGGACTATGGCCCAAGAGCTGGATCTGTCCCCCAATGCCAATTCATCCAGCCTGAGAAGCCCTTATACGGATGTGTTTTACTTCCACTTCCGGGAGCAACAAGGGCTTCGCAGGCCGGATGAATTGGCATCAGGGCTGGATCTGGCCCTGCAGCTGTCGTTTGGGCACCCCAGGGCTAGCCTAAACAGAAGTATAGTCTCAAAAAAAAAAAAAAGGGCTACTAGTCCCCCACTATTTGGCACTGTGTCCAATTTTAGACATGACACTTTAAGAAAGATGCAAACAAGCTGGAACTTGTTCTAAGGAGGGCAACAAGAATTGAAACCAAGCCCTATGAAGAAAGACTGAAGGAACTGGGCATGTTTAGCTTTGAGAAAAGGAGACTGAGAGGGGATATGATGAAAGCATTCTTCAAATATCTGAAAGACAGTCCTAAAGAAGATGGGTAGGCTCTGTTCTCCGTCATCCCAGAGCACAGAACATGTAATAACAGGCTGAAGCATACCAGATGTAGGTTCAAAATCCAGAGAAAGATGTCAACTGTTAGAACAGTATAACAATGGAACCAATTACCTCGGAAGGTATTGAGCACTTGAACGGCGGAAGCATTCGACAGAAAAATCGACAGCCATCTGTTAGATCTGCTTGGATTTGGATTCCCGCACTGAGCAGGCCTCCCCCTTCAACTCAGTTATTATATAAATTGTGATAATGTGGGGCTTTGACAGGCCAGACAGGCCCTCTGTGAAGCGGTTGTCTTAGGCCAGGGATCTGCAAACTTGGCTCTCCAGAGGTTCTTGGACTTCAATTCCCAGAAGTCCTGATCAGCAGGCATACTGACTTGGGCTTCTGGTAATTGAAGTCCAAGAACACCTGGAGAGCCAAGTTTGCAGATCCCTGTCTTAGGCAGCAGAGGACAGGAGGCAACAGTAGAATGCTGAGGAAATGAGGTGTTTCCAGAATGGTCTATACCCAACATGGGGCCCATGCCCCACAGGGGGGCTTCAATTTCCCAGAAGCCTAAGTCAGTACATTGGCTGTTCAGAGCGTTGGGGAACTGACTCAGGCTTTTGAGAATTGAAGTCCAAAAACCAAAGTTTGGGAAACACTGGTCTATACGGTCTATACCGTGTTAATATCCTCTAGACCAGACCGCTGACAGCAGGCATAGGGCAGGATGCTGCCCCATCATCACCAGTTTTGGAGAAGGATCCAACAGACATCCTACAACACGACACATGCATTTCCTCTGCAAGTCTACTAGCTATCATGAGGCCATGTCTCCACTACAAAATGATACAGTACAGTATTTCTTTCTTACATACCTGCCTATACATAGAGAGGGAGAGAACGTTTATAAAGCATGCCGCATCAAAGATTTCAGAGCAGTGTGCAGTACATTACAGCAGCCAAATCTAGGATAAAAATAAATGCATTAATCAAACTGTGCCTGGAATTTATCAGTCAGGAAATGTTTGTCTAATAAAAATATAAAAGCCTTTTGCGAGGACTGAAAACATCATTGTTTTTAATACTACATGATTGTTATTACACTACTTTCAGCCTTCCTGCTGGAATCCTGGAGATTACAATTTAAGGGAGGCTAAGAATTCTCTTCAGTCCTTATGCACAAAACTATAATTCCCATGGTTTCTGTGGCAGAGAGGGAGGAGGGATGGGATAATTTGCTAAATCCAATTAAAGGCTGTAATGCCATTTTCCCCAGACATGTGGGATGGGGCAGAAAGACACTACAGCCACAAACTTTCATTTGAAAGTCAACCTGTGTATGCCATGTCATGGCAATTCTTAATCTAGTCTTTAATTTTGAGTGCAGTCAGCAGGTCAGATGTGGTAGGAAAGTACACTTGTATCACAGGCTTTGCTCAAAAAGCTGTTTATTTTTGGCAGGTAAGGAAAGGAGAGCAAGCAAGATTGTTCAACAATCAGGGATGGAGGAGAATCTAGTGCCTAGGGAGGCATAAATATGGCAAAGCAGGTATGGTTCTGCATTGGGCAGTCTCTGGAGGAGGTGGAAGGGGGGAACCCAAAGGGGGAGAAGGAACTGTGGCAGAGCACACAACTGACATACAGAAGACCCTGGGCCCTACCTCTGCCTCCTCAATTAATGGATGAGGTAGCACTGATATAAAAAGATTTCTGCCTGAGGAAAAGAGCTGCTGCCACTCATACCCAGAAATACTGGGTGTCACAGATGAATGGACAGGGCTGTCACATTTAGCTATAACAAATACCAAGTTCCATTAACACACCCCATTTACAGAACAAGCCCCCCCCTCCCCTGAAGAACAGCAGGTGACATTCCTCATTGAGGTGGGGTGGGGAATATACCACCCAAACTGATGTCCACTTTGCAGTCTACACTTGGGAGTGAAAATCAAAGCTGCACAGAACAGACACAGTTTCCCTAAAAGGCTTACAGCGCTCTGGGATGTCTCTCGGAAGCATAGTAAAGGTAAAGGTCACCCTTGTCAAAAGCTAGTCGTATCCGACTCTAGGGTTCAGTGCTCATCACTGTTTATAGCCAAAGAGTCACCGCTGTCTGTGTCTGCAGATGTTTCCATCGACATGTGGTGGGCATGCCTAGACACTGGAGTGCACAGAACGCTGTTTACCTTCCCACCAAAGTGGTCCCTATTTATGTACTGTATATACTGCCGTATAAGACTACTTTTCCCCCCTGAAAAACATGCCTCCAAGGGGTGTGTGTCTTATACGCCGGGTGCACTTCAGTTGGGATAAACATAGCTGCCCATAGTGGCCTCCCAATGCTCGCCCAGTGCCCGTAGTGGCCTCCTGATGCCCGCCTGGTGCCCATAGTGGCCTCCCGATGCCCGCCCACCCACCTCATTCTACATACCATCCAGTATCGCGCGGTATCCAGCGTGGCTGCAGCGAGCATCAGCAGCGAGACAGGGGTACTAGCCTTTTCGGCGTGATCGGCCCGTTCTGCTCGGCGGGAAGCAGCGGTGCTCTGTCCTGCCCCTTGTCTACACAGAGCTCGCACATGCACACTTGCGCACTAGTGCCGGCCACAGGGAGATGTTGAAATCAAATCTGATTTTCTTTTATGTTTTATTTGGTGTTTGGAAGGTGTGCGGAAGAGGGGGTAGTCTTATACGGTGAGTATATAACAAACTCTATATTTTGAGTGGAAATGTTGGGGGGTCATCTTATACGCCTGCATATACGGTACTTGCAATTTCTTGCTTTCAAACTGCTAGGTTGGCAGGAACTGGGACAGAGACGAGAGCTCACTCCTTTCCATCATGCAGTACCCGGGAATCAAACTCTGACCTTCCAGTCAGTGAGTTTAGGTCTTAATCACTTGAGCTACTGCATACCTGGTGTGATTGTGACTCTGTAGAGCTAATTAACCTTCCTAGATCATGTGCTCTATAGTTACCTATGTGCACTAATTACTCTGCTAGCACTTCCAGGAGTCTTTCAAAAGCACTATAAACCTTTCAGTTGGATGGATTATGGTGGTGGTGAATAAAAGTCAAGGTCACTTTTTAAGGTTCTTCTGAAGAGACCATGCAGTATCTAAGCTAAGAGCGAAACAGTGCTTCCAGAAATACCACACACAATCTTTATTAAAATGGGACAGAACAGAGCTGTGACTTTCTTCTGCCCTTTCCAGGTAAATCCTGTCCAGGAAAGGTGTGATGTTCCACATAGAACTGTAACAATCTTGCACAGACTGGTGTTTCTTCTGACTACTTCAGGTGAGTCCTGAGGTTTCCCATGGTATTTCTCCTATCTCGTTGCAAGAAGAAAATACTGTAATGATTTTGTGGGGTCCCCACAAAATCATTATTTTCTTCTTGCAATGAAATTTTGGATACCTTCTTCAGCACACTTGCTAGCCTCAGACCACACAACACCAGCCCTCAAACAGAGCAATACAAAGTGTCCTTTATGCCCAAAGATCTGGTTGATAAACATATGAGCTAGATCAGGGGTTCCCAACCTAAGGCGCGTGGGCTGGATCTGGCCTGCGGCACAATTTCATGTGATCCCCCAAGGGGCATTTGAGAAACAAAATGGCCACCCCTTTGAAATTGTTGGGACAAAATGGCCACCCCCATCGCGCAGGAAGGACAAAATGGCCATCTGGCCCTTGAAGCTGATTGAGAGAGCATGACCCGGGCCCCGGCTTGAAAAGGTTGGGACCCCCTGAGCTAGATGTGCCACACTTAATTGTCCCAAACTGAAAAGAGAAACTTCTCATGAGATACCTCTGCTTGGAATAAGGGAAATCACAAGACGAATACACTACCCTGAGGTAACGCATGAAACTGATGCAACAGCAGGAATTCACGGACCCACTAACAAGTTTATAAGAACATAAATAGCTCATTGTGAATATACCAAAATAGAATAACTAACTCAACATTTTTAAAAGCAAAAAAATAAAAATAAAAGAATTGAAACACATTCCTTCCTTTTAGAGAAGCTCAATTTGGACACTTAACCTCCTGGCATTCTTGTGGTTATAAATGCAGCTGCTTCTCTTTCAAATACAGAAGGACTTTATTGTAATTTTTTAAAATAAAAAAACCATTTAACAGATCAGGAACATTAACAAAGCTACTTTCATCTTGTCTAGAAATTAAACTTGGGGCATCTTCCTTTAATTTTGTTTTCCAAATCCTTTTAAAGTTTGGCAAGGAACTAATGAGAATGCGCCATGCTAACAGCTGGCTGGTTCATGTACGCATGTATCCTTGTGCTCTCTCTTATACCTTGATTATTGAATGCTCGCTCCACACATGATGTGACAACTGACTGCATACCTAAAGCCTCTGGGTAGTGCAATTAACTAAAACCTACACCAAGAGACCTACCTCCTTGGATGAGCCACTTAACCCACATCAAAAGGAGTGAAGTCTAAGTTTATTCTAACGTAATGAACTTGCCGCATTTAGAAAAATCAGCTTCGCTTGTGTGTGTGTTTGTTTTTGTCTAATGAGTGGTTAACTGGGAGATAACAAGCCTTAGTTTGTATCTGTGATGTCTCAGGGTGGTTGTGGAGTGTCTGGAAGGATAACTTTGAAAGGAATGGAGATCTGCATTTGCCTTAAATCTAATTCAAAGTTTGTTTGGTTTTGGAGAGATGGTGGCAAAAGAAAGAGAACGGCTTTCCCTTAAGGGACTATCCACAATTAATAGCTGCACAATGAATAAGCCTACAGATACTCTCAGCCAGTTTCAATGTACTACATCACCCAAATTTCATTCTTGGTAGTTAACACAGTCTGTATTTGGTCATCACAACAGGATGGAACACAAAGATAACTCTGGCTCATCAAATATGAGCCAGTGATGGGCACATGATGGCTAATAACTCTTTCAGTTGCAGTAGCTAAGCAAACCACAGAACTTAGGTGTATGGCTTGTTTCTCATGACAGGCAAATCCAGCAGGACTCAGTTTTCCGACTATCCAAAGAAATAATCGACTCTTATTTTAGGTGTAATTCCCTGTCCCACAGGGGAAAAAACAAGAGTATCAAAATAAGCAAAGCATTACAAGCAACATTGATTGAACCCCATCCACATTAGCACATTGTTCACCCATGGCAAGACAATACCCACCCATTTCTGAACTAATGTAAGTTATGAAATAAGCCACTGGAATATGCCATATACAAAATCAGACTACAACTCCACCTAATTTAGCATTCTTCTCTTCTATTCCCCTTCCGACCTAGTTCTCTCATTCATCCCGCCTACCTTCTCTGAATTTGGTAACATCAAAAACTAGTACAGTGGTACCTCACTTAAAGAGCATAAAGATTCCTCGTTGGACTATTGTAACATGCTCTACACGGGGCTGCCCTTGACAACCATTTGGAGGCTGCAGCTGGTCCAGAATGCAGTTGCCCGCATGGTGATGGGGTGTGGATGGTATGCCCACACCTCACCCTTGCACTGGTTACCGGTATGCTTCCGGGTGCAATTCAAGGTGCTGGTTATCACCTTTAAACCCCTACATGGTAGTGGACCAGGTTACCTGAGATACCACATCATGCCGAGGTTATCTGCCCGTCCCATGAGAGCGGACCGGAGGGGCACTCCAAAGGTACCATCTGTCGGAGATGCTCATCTCTCCAGTAAAAAGAAAGAGGGCCTTTTTGGTATCTGTTCCGGTCTTTTGGGACCTCCTGCAAATGGACATTTGTCTTCAGCCAGAAATGTCAGTTTTTAGGAAAGGGCTGAAGACTTGGCTGGCCCAGCAGGTGTGGGGAGTTGAGAAAGGAACAGTCACCTCCCATTGACTGATATGAACATGCTAATCGCCATCCGGATTTTTAGTCTATTTGTTTAGTTTTTTTGTTATGAAGATTTTAAAGTGTTTCATATAAGGTTTTTAATGATATGTTGGGTCTTTCCATACAGGGTCATGTGCAATTGGATTGTGAGCTGCCCGGAGTCACTTTGGTGATTGGGCAGCTATACAATCTAAACAAACAAATAATGCATTCCACAGGATTGCTCTTTAAACGAGTTGCTCTTTAAGTAAGTGAAACACTTGGAAAAAGCACCACTGCTGCCATGGTAAGTGACAGATTGTGACTTCTGGAGGGGAGACTGCGAGCCCTGATTTAGTTGTTAACCATGTTTTTAGTTGTTCTATGAGGTGACCATTTGGAGAAAATTCTGCTCTTTAAGAGAGTTAAGTCTCTAAGTGAGGTGCTCTTTATGCAAGGTTTTACTGTATCCAAATTTGATATTTTTCCTTCTAGGTAAAGGTCACCCTTGCTCAAAAGCCAGAGTTACCTGACTCTAGGGCAGAGATCCTCAACCTACAGCCTGCAGGCCAAATCCAGCCTGTGGAACCAGGTCATCTGGTCTATGCCCTCACTCCAGCTGCCGCTTCTGCTTCCACCAACACCACCTCAATCCTTGTCCCCTCCACTTGGCGTGTCCCTAATGGTGCTCCATAGTAGAGTGGATGTTGTAAGGCTTACAACATCTGCCCTGCTATGGACCGTCGTTAGGGACTTGCCAAGCCAAGTGGAGGGAACAAGGATTGAGGTGGCAGTGGCGGTGGGGGCTGCCTATGGCTGCCCGCATCTTTCCCAGGGGCCACTCTGGCTGAGCACAGCTTTCCCGGCAGCCGCATAGGTGAGAGGGACAGCCTGAACCTCTCCTTCACCCATCCCATGCAGCTGGTCCAGGGAAGCGGTGTGGGAGGAGTGGGAGATTGCTTGGGGTGGCCCTGACCCCACCAGCAGAGGGGGCCCCTGGAGGGCTGGGGTGGTCCTGTCACCACTGGAAGCAGTGGGGGAAGGAGTGGTGGGTGGGTCAGGGTGGTCATGCTGCTGCTGCGTCCAGTCTGACCACTCAACAGTCAGAGGGGATATGAACCCATTCCCAGCTTTAAAAGTTTTGAGGACCTCTGCTCTAGGGGGCAATGCTCGTCTACGCTTCTGTGGTCATGTGGCAGGCATGACTAGACACCGGAGCACACAGATCACTGTTACCTTCCCACCAAAGTCATACCTAATTTATCTAATTGCAATTTCTTGCTTCCGAACTGCTAGGTTGGCAGGAGCTGAGGCAGAGATGGGAGCTCACTCTGTCATGCAGGACTCGGGTCTTGAACTGCTCACCTGCCAACCTTCCAGTTGTCAAGTTCAGTGTCTTAACCACTAAGCCACCACAGTCCCTATAAATTTTCCTTCTACAACTACCTTTACACATATATATAGTAGTTGGATTTTGACACATAGATATATATGTCTATAAAAATACCTATTTATGATGTAGCTCATCCAAGCATGGGTTACATATCATTATATCTGCTGTTTGTTTTGAAACTCTGTTTTAAAATTGGAAATACATAATCACCACTACTAGTGGTTCTGGCCTTTCCACTACATTTTGCTAATCCTCTTTCTCATGCAGCTTTCCCCTTCCTTCCTTCCCACTCACTTTCTCCTTTCCTATATTTGCACTAGCAAGCTTCTTCTCACAGGACAGCTCACGCTAAGGCATTGACATCCACACACAAAAGAGGTGTGTGCTATAAAATATAGAGACCACACATTTCCTTTCAAACATTTCCTTTCAAAGACTTGCATATGCAAACCAGCTCCTACGACTTTCCCATTCAAAGGTTTACTTGTTTTCTGTTTTTAACAGGCAAGCAAAGGAAAGTAGCAACCAACAACAACACTTAACAAGCAACATCTCTACCCTCCACAAGCCATCTGTACCAGCCCAGCCACAATGAGTGCAGCGTGCAACTCGGCAAAAGTTCAGTGGATGGAACTGCAATCCAGTCAGCCTGCCCTGGATTAAAAGAGAACAGCCTTGAATGTGCAGTTCTTTTGTTAAATTTAAAGGGGGGGGGACAGGTTTCTAAATCTGGACATTCCCTCCCCCTCAATTTTTTCATTTGTTTAGTAAAGCTGCATTGCTAAACAATGAGGACACTAATTCACACAACCATGACTTCTTTGAGCCACTGACATAAGCAGCACCTTAGTCAGCAACAAGATTCCCAGAGGATGCTCTGATTAAAATGGGATTTCCTGGAATTCAAAGGAAAGAGGGTCATCTGCTACGCTCCATAGACTTGAATTCTAATGGAGAAAAGCATGATTCCACTCCCCACTTCTTTCCCATGGCCTGGTAGCCCAAATCTCCCCACCAAGTCTTTGGGACGTAGTTTGCCTGGTTGAAGAGTGAACCTCCATCTCCCAGTTGGTTGTACTATACAGTGTATTTTAGAGTTTTAAAATTACTTTTCATGGCTGAATTCTACAGTCATACTAGAGAAAGGACAGCCTTCCCAGTGTTGCTGACTGCTACTCCTACCTGCAATAACTTGTATGGCCAACAGTGATGGATGATGGAAGGTGAAACCTATTGAACAGCTACATCTAGACAGCTAGATGTTTGCCACCTTTGCTCTACAAGTTGTGGTTTCAGGAATCTGGATATGATCATCAATATTTTATTTTAAAAACCTACTACTATTTTATATTTCTTTTGCAACAAGGAGATATCCTGGTAGATATCAGAGACCTACAAGCCAAAATATGTGCTACACAAAATGTGTCATTAAGCTGAACCTGTTTTGATGTTCTAGAGACGTGATTAAGGTAGGTTCTCATGTCTGAGAAATCAGACTTGAAAGGGAATATTGTGCATAGGCCCTGACCTCAATCACAAAACAAAGTAAAGGAAGGGAAGCTCCTGCTTTGAAATTCACAAATACAGTAAAACACCGGATAACGATTGGATCGGATAATGCTAAAATCGCATAACGTTAAGTAATCTGGGGTGGAGAATTGGATTGAATAACGTTAAGGTCCTATGGGATGGATGAGATAACAACTGCTAAAGCCTGTGTGGTTACAATGTATCTCTATGGAGCTTTAACGTTATCCGATCCATCCCATAGGATTTTAACATGGATCAGATAACACTAAAAATTGGATAACACCAAGACTTGTGGAACCAAGTTTTAGCGTTACCCGGTGTTTTACTGTAATCAGCACTCAAGAAATCCCCCTTTCCGAAGACATGTTATCCATAACATGCAGCTATAGCTGTAAGTAGTGCTGAAGAAGCCCAATTTCCCTCTTTTTACATTTTAAATATGATGTTATTCTCTTCCATAGTGACTGGTTCTTCCAGGCAAGGCATTCTGATACCACCTCTTTAAAAAGGGTGTCAATTTTGGGTCTGAATAATCTGGATGGTTGGGGGAGACAGGCTGAAATCTCCAGAAGCCAGCATTTCCTGAAGGCTAGACTTCTATCCTAACTGCAATTTGGCCCTGGGCATCATTTTCTTAAAAAAACAAACAAACAAACAATGATATAAATTGACAGAATTTCAGAAAAAAGCAGCAGATGCAATGAAGCAACCAAGGGAAGCTGAGATACTAAGGGAGATTAGAAGTCTGAAACATCATGGGATAACAGGCTTCCAAAGTGGCACGGCATTCCTCTATCACCACTGTTCTTTCATATAATAGACCTGGAGATAAAAGAAAAAAATGGATTGGTGCCTGGAGAGGAGGTAGAGGAAGAGTAAAGTGGGATATGAGTGACCTTTTCTGAATCTTCCTTGCCTTTTCATGTGGTCTTGAACCCAATCATAAAGGTAAAGGTCTCCCTTGCTCAAAAACCACTCCTGTCCAAGTCTAGGGACTGTTCTCATCTACATTTACAACCAAAAAGCCAGCACTGTCTGCATCTGCAGACATTTGCATGATCATGTGCCAGGCATGACTAGATGCTGGAGCCTGCAGAACACTGTTTCCTTTCCTGACAAGCCAGTACCTATTTATTTACTTTCATTTTCTTGCTTTCAAACAGCTAGGTTGACAGGAGCTGGGACAGATGATGGGAGCACACTCCATCATGCAGCGTTAGGGTCTCAAACTGCTGAACTGCCAAACTTACAGTTGTCATGTTCAGCATTTTAACCACTAAACCACTGCAGTCCCCAGTCATACCCATCAATAAATTCAGTTAATCAATCCTTTTTGCTTCCACCTCCCTTCAAACACATTCTTGAAATGGCCCTATTAAAATCAATGTTAAAGTGCTATCCTAAAAGCTTTCAACTGTTCTGCTGTTCTCCTGGAGCCTATTCAGAGGGATGGACCTTAGCTTTGCATGGCTTCTCAGCTTTGCCCAGGACTAGCCAGCCATGGAACAGCCACGGAGATCCATCCAGTTCTGATCTGTACAATAGCCTAAAGTAAAACAATAGTAACAACAAAATGAACTCATACAAGGCTATCAACAGTACCTATACAGCCAAATCAATCTGTGGCAATCAGAACTGGTGGTGGTGGTGTTTGACTGAGGCATTCTGGGACTTGTAGTTCCAAACCACTATTCTCACCCAGCCAGTCACCCAAGTTCTGGAGGCAATTCAGTGCTGTAGAAGAAAACCCATGACAGCTTGTCTGGAGGGGCAGGCAAGTCCAAGAGAAGAATCATAACTGCAAAATGGTTCCTGTCTACACAGCACTGATCTTAACTCTTTGTTCACGTAAGATGGACGTGATCGCCTTCTATGCCCCTTCCAACTACATCATTCTATGATGCTGAGATGGAAGCAGGGCTCTCCTCTGTTCTCAACAGGGTGTTTCCTCGAGCCCTTTTACTGACAGGGGGCTTGCACTTTTCTTGGACAGAAGAGGAGAAAGTTCTCTGACACACACAGAGACACATCCCACTTCTCGGAAAAGAAAACCCAAGGGAGCAGCACTGCAAGAAGAAAAAAGGAGCATCCAAAAGAGCTTGAAAATGGAAAATTACAATCAGTGTGCTAATTAACCTGCCTCCTCCACCCTTCCCCATGATATAATTGAGTCAAATTACTACAGAAATGTTAACAAGAGAGAACACCACTCCTTTAGCCGCTCAACTAACAGTGCTGGGAGCACAGTGCCGGGGGCACAGTGGCTTCCTGACATAAACACATCATGCGCCAGAGGAAAACCACTCATAGCACTCTGATAGATTTTTAAAATTATTGAATAACAAACACATACCACAACTTTTAAAACAATTTTAACAGTGACCAGCCCCACAAGAGACTTGAGATTGTAAGGAATCTCATTACTTTAAAAAGTGACCTGCCAAAATCTATCCAGGAAGCTGCCTTGGTCTCAAGTTAGATGCAGCTCAAACTGAAGCAGGGTAAGCACACAGTCTTCCTACAGTCCTGCTGGCCCATTCCATAAAGAAACGGCTAACCTTGTCTGTCACTATCCATCAGAGCTCAACCTTCACGAGGCCTTGAAGGAGAGATGGTCAGGCAGTGTGTGATGGATGGTCTTCTGAGTTCACAGTTCAGCTCATCAGTGGTGACCAGCCTTATGTTTGTAATGAGGCTGAGAAAGAGAGACCCCATCTACTGATCACTTCTTCCATATTTGGGATTCAGATTTGGGACAAAGGAAGAAGTAGCAGAATAACACTGACCTGCATCATTGCTTACGCAAATCTGCATGCACTATGTTTTAATTTGCTGTTTTATTTCCTCTGTCTGGAAATGCGGCACATGCTACTATCCAAAGTGTGTTTCCACTTTGTTTTTATTGGTTCTTTGGGACTGCAGTGGCTCAAGTCACTAAGACGCTGACTGGGAGGTGGAAGGTCAGCAGTTCAATTCCCGAGTACTGCAGGACAGAATGAGCTCCCGTCTGTCCCAGCTCCTGCCAACCTAGCAGTTTGAAAGCAAGAAATTGCAAGTAGATAAATAGGGACCACTTCGATGGGAAGGTAACAGCGTTCCGTGTGCTCCAGTGTCTAGTCATGCCTGCCACATGACCATGGAAACAGAAGCAGACAGCGCTGGCTCTTTGGCTTAGAAACAGAGATGAGCACTGACCCCTAGGGTCGGATACGACTGGCTTTCAAGCAAGGGAAACCTTTACCTTTACTTTTACTAGTTACATGGGGAGGGTGGCAACCAAATGGAGGTTCTTCCACACCGTGGAATGACATACAGGGACATGATGTACTACAAGGTGTTTCGTCATTGTATGGATGACGTACACCTATCTCGGCACACCATCTGTGACATTATGTGAAGAAATGGGATTTTCTCATGCCACACAGAAAATCCAGCAAGATTCATATTTAGAGCAGAATACAAGTAGCTTATCAGGGGATCTCAGGCTTTTTGAAATGTCTCACTGTAGTTGTTGGTTTAGAACCAATCAGAGCAGTTGATGGGTAGGTCTCTTCAAGCAACCTGGATCAGATCCCCATTTGCATTTTTTTGGTTCAACAAGACAGATGCCAACCAGTTTGGAACCCAACTGTGAGTAAAAAATTGATGCTTAGCAAGGACATTACAACAAACAACAAAGTGGTAAGGAGGGTTGTCTAGATTCCCTCTTAGGAGTTCAAAACAGCATGTTTCCGACTTTATCACCACAATAACCCTGTGACGCAGGACAGGCTGGGAGACAGCGGATGGCCAAGGTCATCCAGGAAGTTTTATGGTGAAGTGAAAACTTGAACCCAAAACTCCCAAGTAACCTGGCTGCTATAAATCAAAGGCATTGCCCAAAATATAACTCTAGATCAGTGTTTCCCAAACTTTGGTTCTTGGACTTCAATTCTCAGAAGCTTAAGTCAGTACATTGGCTGATTGGTCCTTTTGGGAATTGAAGTCCAAGGACCAAAGGTTGGGAAACACTGCTCTAGGTACTATCTCTGCATACAAGAGCTGTTCTTCTATCTTTAGTGGTGTATTACATGCCGATTGTGCTCTGTCCTGAGTCACCTGTGCGAGTAGGAAGGAATATAAATTTGATTAACAATAAATAATAAATAAATCTTGATGTCCCTGCTGAAGCCAGACAAAGCACCCCCTCTGCTACTTTTTCATCTTCTGAAGTATCGATCCCACAATAAATCCCACATTGGTCTTCTTTTTGTTCCCCCTCAATTTGACATGCTGTCTATTCATTATACACGCTAAAAATAAAAAACAAAGAGTCACAAGGCATCATCAGATGCAAATGGGCTGCAGTCCATGGAAGCCTCATTAAAGTACTGTACTGCTAAAAACTACAGCCACTTGAATACAGTCACTTGAATACAGAATTTCAAAGAAAAGGAAGGAGAGATAAGGAAACCTACCTGAATGAACAGTGCAAAGAAATAGAGGAAAACAATATCAGGGGCAGGACTAGAGATATTTTCAAAAAAATTGGGGAACTCAAGGGAACGTTTAAAGCAAAAATGACCATGATAAAGGACAAAGATGGCAAGGAATTAGCAGATGCAGAAGAGATTGAGAAAAGATCGAAAGAGTACACAGAGGAATGCTACAAAAGGACCTCAACACCCCTGATAATCACAATGATGAGAACATTGAACATGAGCCAGACATCCTAGAACCCAAACACCTAATATGCCTCATGAGAAATCTGTACATGAATCAAGAAGTAACAGTTAGGACAGAATACGGAATGACAGAGTAGTTTGGAATAGGAAAAGGAGTAAGACAAGGCTGCATTTTGTCACCCTGCTTATTCAACTTCTACACAGAGCACATAATGCGCAATGCAGGGATGGAGGAATCACAATTTGGGATCAAAATTGCTGGAAGAAACATCAACAATTTGAGATATGCAGATGATACCACCCTAATGGCAGAAAGTGAGGAGGACCTAAAGAAGCTCCTGATTAGGTTGAAAGAAGAAAGTGAAAAAGCTGGCTTGAGACTCAATATCAAAAAAACCAAGATAATGGCAACAGGCCCTATCAGTCCCTGGAAAATAGATGGGGAAGATGTAGAAGCAGTGACAGATTTTACTTTCTTAGGATCAAAGCTCACTGCAGATGGTGATTGCAGCCATGAAATAAAAAGGCGACTGATTCTTGGGAAGCAAGCGGTGAGAAACCTGGGGAACATAGTGAAAAGTAGAGACATCACATTGCAAACAAAAATTCGCATAGTCAAAGCAATGGTATTCCCGGTGGCAATGTATGGTTGTGAGAGCTGTACCATTAGGAAAGTTGAGCACAGAAGAATAGATGCCTTTGAGATGTGGTGTTGGAGGAGAGTTTTGAGAGTCCCCTGGACAGCGAGGAGAACAAATAGGTCAATCTTAGAAGAAATCAACCCTGACTGCTCCCTTGAAGGTCAAATAGTAAAGATGAAGCTAAAGTTCTTTGGACATCAAATGAGAAGAGAGGATTCGCTTGAGAAAGCCTTGATGCTGGGAAGGGTGGAGGGCAAAAGAAGAAGGGGGCAGCCCAAAATGAGATGGCTATATGGTATTGTAGACACAGTGGGCACAGAGCTGAGCGAGTTGAGGAGGATGGTGGAGGACAGAAGTGCCTGGTGGACAGCGGTCCATGGGGTCGCAAAGGGTCGGAATCGACTGTGCAACTGAACAACAACAACAACAAAAACTCTTTGTTGGTGCACTTGTTGTGACAGAGTAACCGGCAACTACAGAACAGAGAGCAGAGTTGAGGGAGGGGTGGCGACAGGGAAGTCTTTTTTTGGCTTACAGCTCATGGAATCTCCTAGTCAAGCTGGTGAGTTTTTCTGATGACCGAAGGACTCTGGGAACTGCAGTCTAAAAATCCCACCCACACACACAAATCCTGCCTATAAAAAAGCGAATGAAAATTGTTTTCGATACGTATAGTTCTTGGTCTGCAGATTGCTTCCTTTTGTTAAAGCAACACACACAACCCTTTAAGAAGGCCACATTCTCCCCCTCTATTTCATCCACAAAGCAAGATCCAATCCTGGAGCCCACCAGGAAACACACCACAAAGGGAAAGAGTAAACATCTTTCTCCCTGTGTCTGGTGGTTTCCTTCCTGCAAGACTGAGCGCGTGCGCGCACACACACAAATGTGCTGCATGGTAGCAATCAGGCCATGGGCACTTTTGTTTATTCCAAAGAGGTCAGTTTCAGAGCCTAGTTAAATCCCACCCCCACCCCATCCTGGCCCGGCCAACCAATGGATGGCTAAGAAAAGACAGTGTGGGAAAGAGGCTATCTGCTTTAGATTAAGATTCTCCTGTACCTCTCATCATTTGGACATGGATCTCACTCCCACATTGTCTTAACATTAACAGCAATAAAATGGTTGTTGTTAGGTTGCATAGTCGAGTCCGACCCTTTGCAACCTCATGGACCATTGCCTCAACCTGCCCAGCTCTGTGCCCATTCTGTCTACAATACCATCTACAGATCTCATTCTCTGCTGCCTCCTTCTTCTTTTGCCCTTGACCTTTCCCAGCATCAAGGCTTTCTCAAGTGAGTCCTCTCTTCTCATTTGATGTCCAAAGTACTTTAGCTTCATCTTCACTATTTGATCTTCCAAGGAGCAGTTAGGGTTGCTTTCTTCTAAGATTGACCTATTTGTTCTCCTTGCTATCCAGGGTAGGCGTAAAGGAAACTTGACACAAACAAGAGCAAATTTTTGCCTGAATGTTACATGAATCCGGTTCGTTCTTGATGAACAGAACATATTCATGAGTTTAGGATTCTCTAATTTTAAGTGTACTTCCCTCCCCTCCCATTAAGCCTCAGCTGATGTCTATTAGATTATATGACACAAAAATTAAGACTCCACAACCTTGTGATCTGCCCCCATCTGCTCTGAGACACCTACATGCTGGTGTCTATTGGATTATTATTATTATTATTATTATTATTATTATTATTATTATTATTATTATTATTATTATTATTATTATTATTATTATTATTATTAGTAGTAGTAGTAGTAGTAGTAGTAGTAGTAGTAGTAGTAGTAGTAGTAGTGATGGGTACATATGTTCCATCTTTTTTCTGATGATCTCAACATATTGACATTCCTTACTGAAAAGATGGAATAACACCAAGAAGCAAAATTCAATACAGGCTGCTGCCAGCTTGGAAATAATGCATCAGATTTAAGCGATTTAAGTCAAAAACATTACATTCACGTTAAACAAGAGGAATGTACCTAATCTTTTTTTAAAATAACATTTTATAAGTAATGTTTAACAGTACATACTTTCAAAAATGTATTCTTTAGCAGCTACATCAGTTGGTTTGCCCCCATGAAACACAAATGTATCTTATCTTAATGTTAACATGTTACATCTAAGGTGACATTTTTAAACTCTACTATAGTGAATAATCTCTCTTATAGAGTCAGCTGCTTTAGTTCATTGCACTGGGAGCAGCTAGGGCACAAGTGAAGGGGAGAAGAAAAAATCTCAAGCAAAGCCATAGTTATGATTTTTTTTAAAATGAAAAACCAAAGTATAATTTTACTAAATTCAGATTGTCTCCCCTTCCCACTCCATTTTTTTTTAATAAAAAATTCTACTTGGATTTAGCTTTTTTTAAAAAATTGAAAATAAAAGAATTGAACACGGAACATTTCATGCTAATCAATAATTAAACAACTAACAAACCAGCAATGTGGGGTTATTTTTAATATTTTTAAAAAAGCAAAATCTATTTTGAAAAAAACCTAATTTGTCATTTTCAGTATCTGAATTCAAATTTATAATCTCTTTCCCATTTTTTTGGAATATATATACTGTATATATAATTTTAGCTCTTCTACCATAAATTGAACAGAACTGAAGCACAATAGGACTAAACTATGGAACTTTCCTAAACTTACCAGATTTTATTCCACACCCAACACACAGCAGAGGAATGAAAATCATCTCGACCTTTCTTCATTTTTATGAAGAACTGACCTAACATAAGAAACAGCCTCAGAACCAACACAGATGTGTTTGATTCATGACCTGCCCATGTCTTCTTGGACTATATTTTTTTTTGGTCAGTTGATTTAATCTCAGTGTTTGAAGCTCTTCCAAATCTCAGTGTTTGAAGCCAGATTTGTTCCCCTTTATTTTTATTTATTTGTATAATCGATTTCTATACCATCTAGCTGGGTATTGTACCCACTCTGGGTAGTTGATAACATAGAACACATACAAAGAATAGTAAAAGTAAAGGTCACCCTTGCTGGAAAGCCAAAAAAGATAAAAAGAACATTTAGAGCCCATTGGCAGATCTGGAAGGATTTGCGCAAAATGACTAGTAGGAACTCTTGAGAAAACTAATGAAAAGGAAGGAAGGAATGCATCACTGGAGAGGAAGGATACAAATGGACACCTACACCTGCTGTGAAAGCAACACACAATTCAACTTGTATCTACTGTAACATAACATCTCCTTACATTCCGTTGGATTTGCATACACAGGATTGCCTCTGCTGTTAGCAAATCTGGGCATGGTCAATCAGGAGTAGATCTTACAAACTGTACTGGAGGTTACTTCTGAGTAAACAGGCACTGTGTTAAGGCCACTGACTGGCCATCTTTAGGAGACATTCACTTCCTAGAGTTTGCCAGTCTGAGACTCTCCATCTTTCCAAGCATCCCCTTCTATAGCTGAAGTTTTGAAAGTGGTAGCCATACTAGCCTGTGCTACTAGTCTGATGACAAGGAACAAAAGTAAAAACAAATCCCCCCAAAAAAATGAAATAAAAGAAAGGACACAAGAATGCTTTGCCACATTAAAGACTGAGCTATACTGTACTTTAATGTGAACTTCTGTGGCTCAAGTCCACACTTGCTCACACAGATAGTCTCACTTTTAGGTCTGAAGAAGTAAGCTTAAAATGTAGCATATTGTTTTTAAGGAGCACTGTGTTTTTCTTTTCTTTTTACTTCTTTTTTTGTCTTCTACAGTTCTGCACCTGGTGGTACATAGTATTGAGAAAGGCATCCACATAGTGCCCTATTCTGTCTTGGCAGAGCAGGGGATGAGACGTAAAGAACAAACATTCTTAAGGGTTCGCAAGATCAAAATCAAATTAGAAGACGGAGCAAGGATATAGCTGAAGATCTCATCTCCCCCATGTCATGTGGAGGACCCTGAATAGGCTGAGGGTTGGAGTTGCTAAATACAAGACCAACACGCTCAATTGGGGGCCGCTGGTGGATAACAACACGTGCTGTGAATGTGAAGAAGAATCCAGCTCATTTCCTGGTCTGCCAAATACTACCACAAGCATGCACCGATGAGTACTTAAGTTTGGCCAACGAGAAAGCCAAGAAAGGGGCTTCATTTTGACAGTCTAGGACTCTAGGGTTTGATTGAGACACAAAAGAAGAAGGGGGTGAAAGTCAAGGGGGGAGGAGGCAGGGGGCCTGTTCAGTTCACCAGGTTCTCTGAGAGCTCAGACAAGGACAGGTTCTTTCACACTGCGAGCCCCTTTCATGATTTGGGAAGGTGGTAAAAAATTAAGATTAAAATGACACTTTTTTATTCATAGAAACCAAATGTGACTAGAGTAAAAAAAAAATTAACCCTCTCCCCCCCACACACACACACACATGAAGTCCAGCCAAATGTCCCTGAACCACCAGTCCTGTCGGACACGAAGCCCATTTCTCCTATGAAATAGGTTAGGATGCCTGACTAAGTAAGAAAGAACCCTTCATTTGCAACTTGCTAATGATGCAAAACAGCTAATCAAACACACAACTGCCTCAACAAAGCCACAATCTTTCTGTTGCGACCTGGATCCTAACAGCCGGTCAGTTCACCAGGCTCTCTGACTGGGCGCAAACTTTCAAGTTATTCAGAACTCTTCATCTGCCTATGTGGTTCAGAACATGGCAGGGCATATGCCCCAACAAGCCTGGTTATTAAAAAAAAAAAAAAGCTTCCAGAGACCTCATCTGTTTTGCACAATTTTAGTCCTAATACAGAATTTTGTTTTTGCCTCATAAACAACAGGACAAACTTGGTGTGTTTTTTGGCGAGTGACTGCCCACATTCGCCTTTACTGCTGCACAACAAATTCCTCTACTTATGTATTACTATCTCCACTGAGATCATCTTTACAGCTTCCCTGCAGTTTTCACCTGCTCCAGCATTCTTTAAGAAAAATAGTTTCCAGAGAGGCAGCTGTTTTAATCATCATCATCATCATCATCATCATCTGCCAGCGGCACTTCTATTATTTACAAGTTCCTTTAACGGTAGGACCATAGCCAGGATTCTAGATGTGTATGGGCGAATACTGTAGTTTTTTTCAGGATGGGCAACAGTCGTGTGTGTGTGTGTGTGTGTGTGTGTGTGTGTGTGTGTGTGTGTGTGTGTGTAGATAAACAAAGAGATTGTCATATATACATATACAGTACATGTGTGTGTGTAGATAAACAACGAGATTGTCATATATACATATACAGTACATGTGTGTGTGTAGATAAACAACGAGATTGTCATATATACATATACAGTACGTGTGTGTGTGTGTGTGTGTGTGTGTGTGTGTGTGTGTGTGTGGTTATAGCAGGGGAGTTTGGGGATGCTCAAACTGCTAACTCAGGGTGGGCGATGCCAAACCTTGGCCACCCCCTGGCTATACGGCCCTGTTTAACGGCAGCTTTCTTGGGTTAATCGCAAGCCACTCGTTCCGTGCCGTCCAGAAACAACCTGGGGCCCGACTGTCGAGTGGTTTCCGTTAGCGGAATCATACCCGCCGATGCCTCGCAGACAGAGACCCTTTGCGCCGCCGCCCCGTCTAGAGATGGGTATCCCGGACACCTGAAGGCAGGAGAGGAAAGGACGGGGTGGGGGTGGGGCTCCCCAACGGGGAGAACGCACAACAAAAGCGGCGTGACATCGCGAGGGCTGCCCCCGGGGAATTCGGGACGGCTCTCTTCCCCACCAACACAGACACGCTTCCAGCACTTTCTACCGCCACCCCACTTTCGCTGCTCCCCTCCTCTCCCCTCCCCCAGGGTGCACGCAACTGGCCGTAGACCAGGAGAAAACGAGGGGCAGACAGACACGCGATCGCGCGCGCACACACGCACACGGGTCCCCCTCCTCCTCCTCTGGAGCCACCTGCCGGTTCCTCCGGCTCCGACTCACCCGCCTCCTCCTCCAGCCCAGGCATCCAGGAGAGGTCGTCGCTCGGCCGTCACCTCCCGGCGGACGCGTCCCTCTTCCTCGCCCGACCGGCGCGGCTCCCTCTGTGGGCTCCCCTTCTTCCTTCGGGGCAGGGAGGCTCTTCGCTGGCCGGAGGGTGGGCGAGAAACGCTGAGAGGCAGGGGGGGGGGCGTCGGCGGGGGAGGGGGCGGGGCGTCGAGGCCCACCGGCCCCACAGCGTTGACAGCGGGAGGAAAGACTGGATCAGCCTCCCTGCGCGAGATCGGACCGGCCTGGGAACGGCCGGGAAAAGTTAGCCCGGCCACGTCGGGGCCTCCCCTTGGCCGCTCCTCCCGCTCCGGCTGGACTAGTCGGCGTGCGCGGCGACGAGGCGCCCCCCTTTGGAGGAAGGGGAAACGAGGAAGTTGGGTGTTCAGCCCGGGAGAGGGGGAGGGCGGAGGAGATCGGCGGAGGGAGGCAATAGCAAGTAGCCATTCCACTTGTATACCGCCCCCAGAGCGCTTAGCCGCCCTGCCTGGGCGGTTCACAAGTTAGTTAGAGTTTTGCCTCCAAGCAGGCTGAATAATTTACCAAACTCGGGAGGATGGAAGGCGGAGTCAACCTTATTCCCAGCAGGACCGAACTCACAACGTTCGAGCTGCAATACAACAGTCGAACCACTGCGCCACCAGGGCGCAAGCCGGTCCGGAGAAAGGGCTGCTCTCTTAGGCCCCGACTTCTCGCCCCGCACTTTCACCACCTGTCTTTGCTACTATCATTCCCATCTAGTTAGGGTGCCATCCCTTCCCTTAGCAACGGGGGGCATCCACCAGAGGGCAGCCAGAGTGGGGGTGAGAGGCACAGACAGACCCTCCCCCTCCGCCACCAAATGTGAAACAAATTTGTGGTGGTGGTGGTGCCAAAATAGTTGATTGTCCCGATGCCTAACCTGTATTGTGGACAAGTAGCTAGTGCTAAAACAGAATATAAAGACACAGAATGATTTTCTGTAGACAGAGCTGTCAGACAAGGGTGCATTTTATCCCTTTATCCCTGCAACCTGCACACAGCACATACAGAATTCAGAAAGCCAGACTAGATCCAAATGAAGGAGAACTGAAAGCTGCTGCCTGAGGCACACACACACCCCAAGTTTGTTTCTGAACAACCCATAGTTTCTCATGAGCCACACAGTCAAAAGTTTTGTTGTAGTCAATAAAGCAGAAGCTGATCTTCTTCTGAAATTCTTTGGTGCACTCCGGTAGCCAGATGATATTTGCAGAATGATCTCAAGTGCCTCTTCCTTTAGTTTAGTCGTAGAATCCACCCCTGGGGTGATAAATAAAAGGGTGGTGGTGGTAAGGAAGGAAGGAAGGAAGGAAGGTGAGGGTGTTGGATGGGTAGCTAGAACCATTATTTATTATTATTCATCAGATTAGGTTACTTTGCATAAATAAACTATGGATTCAAAGACTGACATATCTCAATCCTTGCGTTGGTTCTTAAATACTGTACTCCATTAAGTACAGTATATGAAAGAGAGGGAGTTCTCTGCATATTCTGAGTGATGGTGGGTTATTTTTAAATTTATAAGAGATGTCTGAACTCAGAGTAAATTATCTAGCAACTTTCGGGTCCAGGACTTCATAGGAAATCCCTACACAGTTCACATCCATGTTGACACCTTCTTTCACCGCAGACACAAGTTTTTCAGTGGTGATTTGGGCCAAAACATAATCTGACCTAGAATTCTTGTCCGTAACAGTGACCTGTGTGATACAGTCAAACCTCGCATAACGAGTGTTTCGCTTAGCAAAAAACTCGCATAACGAGCAAGTTTTTTGCTAAGCGGTCTGACTCGTATAACGAAAATTTTTGTTATTCGAGTTGGACATTCCCTATGGAAAAACTCACATAACGAGCGTTTCTAGGGGGAAACTCGCATAGCGAATTTTTTCGCTATGCTAGTTTTTCCCCTTCAAATGCTCCTTATGCGAGTTTTTCCATAGGAGTTTTGTTTGTTTCACATAGCAAGCAACCTAGCATAGTGAGCAGCCGGATAACGAATTAAATTTGTTATGCGAGGTATTACTGTATATTCAGGAAGGAAGTATATAAGCAGTGCATGATCCCAGATGCAATTTCATCGTTCTTGCTCCTTCTTGCACATTCCCCAATTCCCTGAATGTGAGTGGTTCTGAAGCATGGTTGCAAGGTTAGCACTTCCAATGGATGAGGGATTGCTGGAGACTTGTATTATCACCGAACAATACTGTATCATTTTTCATATCCTGCTTGAGCCAACTGTAGTGGCAGAGAGCCGTTGGTCTGTTTCAGATTTCCAAAGAAGAACTACTCCAGAAAGATACTGAAAACTCTTATCTCTCTGTACACACACAGGCTGTTTCCTTTCTGCCAGACAGTAGCAAAAGTATCTTCAGATCCTATGAAATATTTATCAAGATTAAATTTAGGATTGTCCCTGTCTTGGGAGGGTGAGGAGAAACCACACAAAACACTGTTGTTTCAATACATTTGTTGTGCCTTCCAATGAAGTGCCATCCCACATACAGCATTGTTGGATATCAGAACACATGTACATTGTGTACAGATATGTGCTCTGCTAGAGTTACTTGGCACCCAGCTTTTGTAGTGGATAGAGCAATGGACTAGAACTCAGGAGGCCTGGGTTTGAATCCCACTCATCTATAGAACCGGGGAAGTAGAACTGGTCAAACTGCTCCTTAAATATCTTACTCAGGAAGCAACTGCACTAGTCCTTTGGGTGCAAGCTCTAATTAAGGTCACTTGAAGTTGAGGGAAGGAGTGATATGCCATTTGGATCCAGTCCTTGCATCTAAACAGCATAGCAGCCTCAAACAGTTCTGTTTAGCCCAGCTCTTCCTTCTGTCAATTGATCACTTACCCTGGTCTTCTGTGGAAGGGCAGAGGAAGTGAAATTGTTTTTCCTCTGTGCTAGACTGAATTGCTTTTTAAAAAAAAATCATTTGCCTTGTGTGTAGTGCTGATCAAGAAACTCCCCACAGCCAGAGGTTTGGTCAGCACACAAAGGCAAAGAAAATAATAATTCCATCTGTGATTCAGCACAACAGTGATGTTCTAGTATAGGCTGAATAGCAGCAATAACAATAATGTCATCCCCCCTGCTCCTCCACAGAGAAGCAAGGGAAGTGTTCAATTTGCCAACATCCTAAAGTGGATCACTTATTAAACAACTTCAAAATACTGTAAATGAACTCCAGAAGGCACCTTGGCAGCGTTGACAGCTGCAAAGCTTAATTTTGCTCATTCCTATCCATTGGACCAAAAAAGAACCCTCTGACGGGCTCAGAAAGGTGTGAGCGGGGGCACTATAGGGCTGGATTGGTCAGCTCTAGCAATCGGGATGTCCTATTACCAGAAAGGAAAAGAGAGCAAACCAACTGTCTCCCAGAGGACACAAAAACAGTGGGACTGAGCCCTTGCCTGAAAATCCTTGCCCTTGCCTGGCAATCCCTATCAGGGATTGCTATAACTGGGTCCCAACCTGATGGTGCATACCTACCTAACTGGAGCTTCTTAGCTGTGAACCCACAAGGAACAAGTTGGGGTGCATGATCTTATGAAGTCATGGTGCAAAGCTGGATCAAACATGAAGCATCTCAGAGAGCAGTTTTAAGAGGTCAAGGAAAGGCAGCAAGTTGATTTTTGGCATAAAACCTCCATGTTGCCTGAGGGTTCTGTGAGTTGCAGTTCCTTCTTTCAGTTGGAAGTCATTACTCCATGTCCATCATTTAGGAACAGAGCAGTGTCAAAGGTGAAACCTTCCTGGTCCTTCAGCTTTAAGACCTTTCTGTTCCCACAGGTTCAAGGCTAACCCTAGAGTGAGACAGCCACTCCTGGCAGATCTTTTAGTGGCAGCTGATGGTTCATTATTGTTATTCTCTTTCAGTACATCTTATCTAGGGGACTCTGGGAGTTGTAGTCCAAAAAAACCCATTTGTCAAAAAGTCCTGTGTCCAAGGAAGGATCTCTCCCACCTGAACTGGATCAGCATCAGTAAGGCTTTGCCTTCCCTCTTGGAGCTGTTCCTTGGATTGGGGCACGCTCTCAGAGCCCTCTCTTCACCAAGACCTGGTGAGTCTCTTGCTAGAAGGGCATGGAGGAGATAAAATTCTCCCACCCTGAACAAGTCAGACCTATGCATGAGGAAAGGGCCTTGGAGAAAAGCCTATTTGAGCCCAGAACAGAAGCTGAAGTACTCAGTATGGAGCCTCTTTCCCTCACTGCCCCTCTTCCATGTAGAGCAGGAGTTCTCAACCTTTTTAAGCCGGGGGCTGAGTCACGCTCCCTCAGACAACTTCAGGTGCCGGACAGCCATTTAGCCCTTCCTCCACCACATGGCATTTCCTGGTGTGGTGGAGGCAATGGGGGGCCACATGAAATGGTGCTGTGGGCCATATCTGGCCTACAGGCTGCAGGTTGAGAATCCCTGATGTAGAGGTTGTTCTTCCCTGATGAATGAAGCTTTGAACAGCTCCATGAATGCAGCATGGAAGAATCTGCATATTGCTTTTCACCACAGGGGGATTCCCTGATCAACATCCTTTTTCCTCTTTTCTTTCACTGTTCCTCCCCTCTTCCCACAAGAGGACAAAACAAGGCTGGGGGTTTTCTTCCCTGTAGAGTCAAGGTGAAACCCTTTCCTCCACCTTCCTTTGTCTGCCTTTTCCAACCCCACCTCAGTTTCCCTTGCCCTCATATCCAGTGCTGGGCATCAATAGGCCCTTTAGGATTTAGGGCCAGAGACCAGAAAGGCCCATTATGTTCATCTTTTGCTTTGGATAGATGTAAGGGGAAGGTTCTCGAAACAAACTTATCTGTTCATGTATACCCTGTTTTCCCAAAAATAGGACCTCCTCCTATAGTAAGGTACCCCCCTATTTTTCCCCACCTCAGAAATATAAGCCCCCCCCCCCCCGGAAGGCACTCACCTAAATCTTGTCCTGGCGATCCACTGTATCAGCAATAAATGTGTACTGTATTCTTCTTTGTCATGGAAAAATAAGACATCCCCTGAAAATAAGACCTTGTGCATATTTTGGAGTTTTTAAAAATATAAGACAATGTCTTATTTTCGGGGAAACACGGTATATATCCTATTCCCTATTTCCAAAAGGTTACATATTCTTAATCAGGCTTTATGAAACACATATTCAACGAAGAATGGATAAGAGAATAAGGTCTCATGGAGAGGCTGCACTTTGTAGATATATCAACAAGTGTGAAGATATGTATTATTATCATATTTTTTTGTAATATTGAAATTTGTTTTCACTAAGGTGTTATGTCTGTTTTATGTTTTTCAAAAATAATAAAAAAATTAAAAAAGAAGGAAGGAGAAGGAGCAGCCAGTTCTATACCAACACTGCCAGTGCAAAACAGCTGTTTTGGTCATGTGTTATTTATGTTTCTTCTTTTGTGGTATCCGAATCTGAATATAGGCGATTATCATGGCAATCAGCAATGAAGGCTCTCCTGAGAATATAATGCTGTGGCCTTTCATCTGCCTTCTGCATTGTAGCATGACCCCTGTACCACTGATCCAGTTCCTTGAGTCACTTTCTGGTCCTGAGCCCTTTTGGCATGCAAAGTCCTCCTCAGCTCCAGGCCAGTAAATGAAGCTGCTGCCCTCCATCAAGATAGATTCAAGTGGGATGTAATCCACTTGGGGACCATCAGCCTTCCCTGTGGACTTTGGCACCCATTAGTCCACAGGATTGCCAGACTAGTTAACCACTGCCTGATACTCAGCATTGAGTTGCTATCAGTATGGTCTACTCTATTACCATAGCAGGACAACCTGCCCAGACTGTATTGGGTTTATTGCTTGTTTGCATTGGTTTTCTTTGCTTACTCTTCTCCTATCAAATTGGGGCTCAATGTTACTAACAATAAAATCAAATAAAAGTCAATGAAACAAAATCCAAAAATAATGAACTACCAAACCATTTAAAGCAGAGGGTGATCTTTCCCCACATACTGGCACTTGCCCTGGTGGAACAAGACAAAAAAGAAGCAAAGAAGGAAAGAGCACTTCAAAATAAAAGCATACTCAGAAAGAATAACAACACAATCCTACACAACATGGATACCAAAAAACAACAGATCCACTGGGTGCCTAAGTCCATCCTAATTTAGCTTTTCTTACAGTTTTGCATCTTGCAACTATTAAGTTTGACTTATCTTGGAATCTGGAAATTTCCCCAGGCTTCACCTTTTTTTTAAAATAAAAAATCTTAACCTTTTAAAGCTTACATGAAAATGTGCATTTTGTGTGCATTTCTTCCAACACATGATATTTCTATGCAGTTCCATTGTATAACGCTGTATTATTATTATTATTATTATTATTATTATTATTATTATTATTATTATTATTATTATTATTATTATTATTATTATTATTATTATTATTATTATTATTATTATTATTATTATTATTATTATTATTATTATTATTATTTATTAGGGGAAGAAGGGGCATAGAGATGGCAACTTTCCCCCTTAGCTCATATCTGAGAAATTTCCAGCAGATGTTACGGTAGCATCTTGAGCTCCTCTTCAGCTCTCCCTCAATCTATAGAAAGAAACTTCTCCTTCTCCTTTTCTTCCTCCTCTGTTGCATGACACCCCTCCCATCCACTGCCAAGTCACAGCTTGGTACTGAAGCGGCTGAAATGGCAGAGACAGATGATCTCCATTTTCTGACTATTAACCCCAGTTGAAACTCACTCCCCCACCCCTTCAGTCTGCCCAGAGCTATTTATAGCTGCTCAGAATAGCTGAAAATGAGAGAGGGGGCAGCACAAGAGGGAAGGTGAAACACGTGAGGAGGCTGTTTGCTTGCTTTCCCCATCTCAGCCCCTGTAGGGGACATCCAAATATTCCAACAAAACAGGAAAACTATATTAGGGGGGTGGCGGGTTGAACAAGGAACAGCTGCTGAAGAGAAGGAATGAAATGCACCCTACAGAGTATGTCTGGAAGACTTCAAGAAATACACAAGAGTTCACAGATGCTCCCCCTCCCCCGCCGCCTCCTTTAAAGAGGCTTTACAGTATTAGGATTCTGCTTTGGGATTTAGGGTATTGGGGTGGGGGCCCTCTTCTGTGCTGTGGGGAAAATAAAAAACCTACGCTGAAAAGAAGTGGGCTTCAACAAATCAAGCAGAAACACAGCAGAGAGAATATTCCTTCACTACACCCTCATGTTAACATCACGTCCATACACACATACACATCACCACCTAGAAATTTCATGTAAGGTTTGATACTTTACATGAAAGCAAGATCAGAGGTCCAGAATTTTAGTTACACCACAGGCAAATGGCCGAAGAAATCTGTTGGCTCCCTTGTTGGTTGTGTTTTGTTGTTGTTCAGTTGCATAGTCGATTCCGACCCTTTGCGACCCCATGGACCACTGTCTGCCAGGCACTTCTGTCCTCCACCATCCTCCTCAACCTGCCCCACTCTGTGCCCATTGTCTCTGTGCCCATAGTTCTAACTTAAACTACAACTAACTGAATTCTATTCTCTATTTTAAAGTTACTGACCAATAGCCTTTAAGGGCTTATTGGTACTCTCCAGCTGTGAGGAAAGGATGGGGCATGGAATGGTGAGGTTGAGCCTTTCTAGATGTCCTATTGGCAGCAATCTTCCCCATCCATAGCATGTTTATGGCTGTGAAAGCATCAACAAGCCTCTGTGAATTCCTTGAAGTTGGGCTTCAAAGAGTCCCTGTTTTTCCCTAAGCCATCTGCCCCTCCATTTGAAACAACAGGACAAAAACATAAAATGATACCACATTAATACTTAATTCAACATATATATATATATATCTGAGTCAGGAGAAATTTTGGTTCTCTTTCCCTTGTGGGGTATGTCAAAAAGAAAATAACAAACCAACTTTATTAAATGAAATCAAATCAAATCAAATAAATGACAAAGTTGGAAATTATGGTTACACAAGGACCAGCCTTATTTTGGCACCTTAGGAAACAGTTGGTTTGGATCAGGCTTACCAGTTTTTTTGATCAACCTGTTATCTAAATTAGAGTTTCCAATGATTTAATCAATGATAATACTAATAACCAGGTTTGCCATGGCAGAAAACCAGAAATAAGATTCAATAGTTGCTGCACTAAGTCAACTTACTAGAGCCAAAAAAGAGAAAGTATAGCAATGGCCCCTTTTCTAATGTGAAAGGAAGACCGTGAGATACAATCACAGCATTCATTTGTAGATACAGTACAGTTGTACCTCGCTTAAAGAGCATAATGTGTTCCACAGATTTGCTCTTTATGCGTGTTTGCTCTTTAAGCGAAACACCATTGTACGTGACCAATTGTGTGTGTGTGGGGATTGCTATCAGCCATGTTTTGATACAGTAATATTTGTAACACTTTAGCTACAGTCAGATTCAGCGGTTCCAAATGTGGGGCTCATGCCCCACAGGGGGACTTCAACTCCCAGAGGCCTAAGTCAGTACATTGGCTGATCAGGGCTTTGGGGAATTGACTTAGGCTTCTAGGAATTGAAGTCCAATAACCAAAGATTGAGAAACACTTCTCTAATTACTCCATTCTTGAGCACTTGGCCCAGTTTTGTTACAACATTTTTGTTAGAGTTTTTACTTATATTTTCTATTTAATTCATTAAGTTTTCATAGTTATAGTTCTAAAACGTTGAGGGTTTTTTTTTAATTAGGTACTCAATAGATAGAAAAGAATATAATGTGTTTATATCTGCTTGGCCAGGCCTGTTTAATAAAAGGAAGAGCTATAGCTGGACATTCCACTCATTTGTCTTGAATAGGGCAAAAGTTAAAGGATGTTCAGAAGAAGAGAACGAACTGTATAAGGTCCAAAATATTCCACTAGGTCCTACTAAACTCAACCCTTTTGGGATAATTGCCAGCTGTGGTGAACATGAGAAATTAGTACATAAGTCAAGAAGCAACAGTTAGGACAGGCTACGGAATGACGGATACCGAATTGCCTCCCTAATGGCAAAAAATGAGTAAGACCTAAAGAAGCTCCTGATTAGGTTGAAAGAAGAGAGTGCAAAAGCTGGCTTGAGACTCAACATCAAGAAAACCAAGATAATGGCAACAGGCCCTATCAGTCCCTGGAGAATAGAGGGGGGAGAAGTAGAAGCAGTGACAGATTTTACTTTCTTAGGATCCAAGATCTCTGCATATGGTGATTGCAGCCATGAAATAAAAAAGCGGCTGATTTTTGGGAGACAAGCGATGAGAAACCTGGGGAACATAGTTAAAAGTCAAGACATCACATTGCCAATAAATAAAATTGTATTGTCAAAGCAATGGTATTCCCGGTAGTAATGTTGGGTTGTGAGAGCTGGACCATTAGGAAAGCTGAGTGCAGAAGAATAGATGCCTTTGAGATGAGGTGCTGGAGGAGAGTTTTGAGAGTCCCCTGGACAGCGAGGAGAACAAATAGGTCAATCTTAGAAGAAATCAACCCTGACTGCTCCTTAGGTGGTCAAATTGTAAAGATGAAGTTAAAGTACAGTACTTTGAACCTCAAATGAGGATTCACTTGAGATAGCCTTGATGCTAGGAAAGGTTGAGGACAAAAGAAGAAGAAGTGGCAGAAAATGAGATGACTAGATGGTATTGTGGATGCAGCGGGCACAGAGCTGGGTAGGCTGAGGATGGTGGAGGACAGATGTGCCTGGCAAACAGTGGTCCATGGGGTCACAAAGGGTCGGAATCGACTGTGTGACTGAACAACAACAAAATTATCTGTTTCTTTGTCAATATAGATGTCTACATTACTGTATGTACGTGTTGCTGTTAGCTAACATGAGCTTAACATTTATTAACATTAGCTTCCCTGCCCTCCACAAAGATGACCTCAGAACAGGAATAACTCTTCTGTCTAATAAGCATGTGCAATTGTTTTAAAACAAGAAATTAAGCCAAAATATACCAAAGTAGACTCAGCAAGAGATAAGGCTTATTTTCCCATGAATACATGAATAGTATGAATGGTTAATTTATACAGAATTCAAATTACTTGACAGGGAGTATGTCAGCTCAAAAGATTTTTACTATCACACTGTGGGTGTGGTATGGTGGGTGTGGCCAAGGGAAAGGCCCTGTGCTACACCCGAATTAGGACTGCTTTATTTCAAAACTTGGATGGGCGGGGCCAGCCAGAATTTCTGCTACCGGTTCTGTCAAAGTGGTGCGAACCTGCAGAGGCCCACCACTGGAGTATGTGCTTTAGATGGTATTGTGTATGAAAGTACTGTACTGTACATTAAAAATGATTTACACGTTGTTATTAAAAAGGTCTGTCACCACAACTTGCCATAAAATGTACTTACATATTGGCAGCTGCTTCTACTACCCAATAACTAATGTTCTCTGGGCAGTTAGTAACAAATGTTAAAGCCACAAATATAAGAACAAACATACCACCAAAAGAGAACAAAACAACCACAATGTGAGTTTGAAATAAATGGCACCAGCCACTGCAAAACATTAAAATAGCCAAGCCTAAAGGGGCAGAATGGTCTTCAGATTAAAATGCCTGAGGAAATCAAAGCTTTTTACCTGGTTCTTTGCAAAGGATTAAAAAACCCAAAAAATCCTGTGCAAATATTTTTTACAGCTTGCTGAAGCTTAAACGAGAGATAATTTACCATGATACAGTACTAGTTTCTAGTCTTCCTTCCCTGCACTAATTTTTAGGAGGTTGTTAACTCTCTCAGCAGATGAGGACTTGAACTTTATGTGCTTTTCCATGTCAAGCTAAGTTTAGAACTATCCCAGCATACACCTCCCTAATTAAGAAATCATTTCTTTCAGCATCAATAATGATTCTCTCCAATTAACATAACCATTTCGGGGCAGGGCTCAACAAGACGGGATGACACCCCCACCCGATGACAACCACAGATAAGGAAATGGGAAGCGGAGTCCCAGGGTAACATTGATGCTCCTCTAGATAATACATCCCTGAGTCTAAAGCCAGGCTCTTCCCCCAAATCCTCAAGTACTGTCTGACTGAAAAGTTTTGCAGGTTACTTTTGAGCATGGGGAACAAGTATGTTTGAGTGAAACAAGTTGACATTGCTGTTAATGAAACAATGTGTATAGTGACAGAATGCCTAAACCTACACCAATTGAGATAATGTATCCTCTTGTTAATTCCGCTCCACCTAAGATAAGGAGAGAAGTAGCAGCAAACACCTAGAGAACTAAGCAAGAGAATGACCCTCGATATCCTCTGAATGGATATGAGCCTCAAGTCCACTGACTCAGATCCAAGAAGAGCTTTATGGCAAGAACAAACATTCTTGAGGGTACACAACAGCAAAATCAAATTAGAAGATGGATGAAGTTGTTCACAAGGAATAACATTAAAGGAAGATATGGATGAGGAACTCAACCTCCCATATGTCTCTTGGAGGACCTTGAATAGGTTGATGGTCAGAGTGCCTAAATGTAAGACCAACATTGGCAAACAACAACATGCTGTGTGAATGCTGGTCTGCTGATTAGTGCTGTACTAATGAAGACTTAAGGTTGGCCAACGACAAAGGCGATAAGGTGGCTTCATTTTGGCAATTCAAGGTCTGACCTGGACACAAAAGAAGCATGGGATACCATGGCAATCCTAGCCAACATCTCTACAAAAACCATAAGAAATTAGGGCTCTTTTCTGCCCCTCAAATAAGCCACTGGCTACCCCAGATCCTATACTCCCCTTACCAGAAACATGATATCTACGGAATGGTACTAGCATCTGGCTAGATGTTTCTGTACATACTGTGGGTACTCTCAGGCATGTATTCTGCAACTTAAAATTAACAGTGGATGACTCTAAATTAGAGGCCCTGGCAAAATGCTATTGCCTAACTTTGTATTAGGTACAACTTGCATGAAGCACTGGAAACGCTTAACTTTGGCTTTTAAAGGCTCCCCTCCCCTCTCCCAAAGTTGCCAAAGTCTTCCTCAGAGCAAGAGGGAGGCCACGGGAACCTGGATGTGTGCAAAGTTATGCAACAGGATTTCACCCACTTTAATCAAAAGTAGGATATCCCACCCCATCCAGCCCATTGTCTCTTATATACACAAGGCATGGTTGGTCTGATAATACGCAAAACAGGCACAGAGATGGAAGGACCTACCTACATTTGTTATTACAATTTCTTCTTCCATGTCTAGGCAAAATGTGAAAATGTCAAAATGAAGGCACCTTTTGGTGAGCCCATTCTGCAGTTCCTTTCACCTGACCTAGTATGAGAAAGATTAGCCAGCAACAAAAAGTTGCTGTTACCAGGTCACACCTGATAGTGCTTCAAAAATACCACAATCTTCAAGGAGGCTCTTTCTGTGTGCCCCGTTATTACAATTATGTGTGGCCTAATCAAATCACTTTTCAGGGTTTTTAAAATACTGTACAGTAAAACCTCACATAAAGAGTGCCTTGCTTAAAGAGCAGAATTTTCTCTGAATGGTCACCTCGTTAACAACTAAAACCAACCAAAAACTCGCGTAACAAATAAATCAGGGTTTGCAATCCCCCCCCCCCACAAGTCACAATTGGTCACTTACAATGGTGTTTCACTTAAAGAGCAAACTCGCTTAAAGAGCAATCCTGTGGAACACATTATGCTCTTTAAGTGAGGTACAACTGTATAAAGATCTCAGACATGGTTTTGCATTCCCTTCTGTTGAAGGGAGGTTTCCCTGAGAAAATGCAACTCACCCAAGGCTACAGAGGTGGGCTCTTCTGAGATACATATTGGGGAACTGAATTCTCAACCAAATATGTCTCACCAAGCTAGATAGCCAACAGTTTTGCTGTTTCTGGCACAATTTTCATTGCCTGAAAATACAAAGAACAAGCTTTGACCCAGATGTTACGTAATGTCTTTGCATAGAAGTAAATGTCCTGGATATCATGCAAGCTTGCACTATGTTTTGCTTTCCTCCTGCATTTGTTTTATGTATAGATCACACAACTATCTTTGTTTGTTTATGTCTTGAATAAGTGGGTCTATCATTTCTGAGGCGTATATAGGGGCTCAGTTCAATGTTTTTGTTGTTCAGTCGCATAGTCTACTCTATTCCGACCCTTTGCGACCCCATGGACCACTGTCCGCCAGGCACTTCTGTCTTCCACTATCCTCCTCAACTTGCTCAGCTCTGTGCCCATGGTGTCTACAATACCATCTAGCCATCTCATTTTTGGCCACCCCCATCTTCTTTTGCCCTCCACCCTTCCCAGCATCAAGGCTTTCTCAAGCAAATCCTCTCTTCTCATTTGATGTCCAATGTACTTTAGCTTCATCTTTATTATTTTACCTTCTAAGGAGCAGTCAGGGTCGATTTCTTCTAAGATTGACCTATTTGTTCTTCTCGCTGTCCAGGGGACTCTCAAAACTCTCCTCCAACACCACATCTCAAAGGCATCTATTCTTCTGCACTCAGCTTTCCTAATAGTCCAGCTCTCACATCCATACATTGCCACAGGGAATACCATTGCTTTGACTATATGAATTTTTGTTTGCAATGTGATGTCTCTATTTTTCACTATGCTCCCCAGGTTTCTCATCGCTTGCCTCCCAAGAATCAATCGCCTTTTTATTTCATGGCTGCAATCACCATCTGCAGTGAGCTTTGATCCTAGGAAAGTAAAATCTGTCACTGCTTCTATTTCTTCCCCATCTGTTTTCTAGGGACTGATAAGGCCTGTTGCCATTATCTTGGTTTTCTTTATATTGAGTCTCAAGCTTCTTAAAGGACCCTATAGAGTCGATCAAATGCAGCTCCACAGGTAGACTGTTTCAGTTAGCTGGAGCCGCTATTGAGAAAGCCCTCCATCATTTCTAGCAAACCTGAGAGTTGGTCCTTGGAGTTGAGGTGTAAGAGAAGACTGGGTGAAGCGGGCCTGATTTCTGAGGAGTAGACACTCTGCCAAGTAGGAAGATCCCAAACCGTTTAGGTCTTTGAAAGTTAGCACAACTACTTTGAACCTCACATGGAACAAAGCAGGAAGACAGTGCAATTCTGCCAGGACTGGGGAGATATGTGCGAATTTTCTCACCCCAATAACCAGCCTGGCAGCTGCATTCTGTACCCTTTGAGGTTTTCTTATCAGGCACATGGGGAGCATCCAATGAGATAATTAGTGTTATGAGGGACCACCTCTCCAAGTAGGGATGTAACTGAGATATTTGGTAAAGAAGGAGAAAAAAGCAGCTGCAATGTGTGCTTCCAGGGTCAGATGGTGATCTAATATGACCCCCAAGTTGTGTACTTGATCCTTAGGGGACAAGACCATCCCATCTAATGTTGGGATCACGGCCCCTAGTTGGGCAGATGGACCTTCCAACACCAGCTCCTCCATATTACCTGGGTTCAGTCTCAACTTGTTACTTTGGTCCATTCCAGAACCACAGCCAGCCAGTCATCCAGGCACCGGACATAGCCTCATCTTTGGCCATTCTGTAGGCCCCCACCAATTCCAATAGTCCTGCAAATCATTCACATCACATTTTAGATGAAAGGTGGAGATTATCTGTCAGTACCTTGGGGGGAGATGTCCAGTGAGATATCTTCCCAGGCTTCTTGGGATCAGTTCAGTTCAGCTTGTGTCAGCTGAGGAGGTGCACAAGGAGCTTGTATGTTGTAACCCCACAACATCTCGCTCCGATCCTTGCCTGTGTTGGCTACTAAAATCTGCTAAGGGAGTAGAGGAGTGGCTGAGAAATACCATTAATGCCTACTTGGCTGAGGGTGTTATTCCCTCTAGAGTAAAGGAGACAGTTATATGCCAACTTCTGAAAAACAACAACACAAATTTGGCCACAGATGTCATGGACAACTGTAGACCTGTGGTGAATATCCCTTTTTTGGGTAAGATCATTGAAAGGATTGTGGCAGACCAACTGCAGGGTTTCTTGGATGAACCCAACTCCTTGGACACATTCCATTCAGACTTTAGGCCATACCATGGCACCCAAACCACTCTGGTCACATTGCAAGATGACTTGTTCCAGAAGTCTGAGCAGGGAGTGTCAGAGCAGGATTTGTGCCCTGGTTCAGCCTCGTCCCAAGATGGGAGGACCTATAGCACATACCTTAGGGGAATTGGAATTTGAAAACATGCTAGCCTCTTGGATTGGAAGAAATGAAACCTAATTGTGATGGACATGTTATACTGGTGTGGTCATTGGTAGGATTTCATTAGGGGAATGGCAAGAGGGTGGACTGCGTGTGAAAAGATAAAACCCAGAAGGAGGAGCCAAGATGCTCTCTTGATTGTATGCATCTCTCTGAGGGTGAGCTGTGAATTGAGACAACATGTAGGAGCTTAAGCTGGGGTGGGTGGGTGGGCTTGCCCAATTAGAGAAGCTCTCTTTGCTATGATGTGCTTTCTAAACTTTTGATAAACTTTCTTCTGTAACTTACTCTGATTACAAACCACTCTGGTCACAATGCAAGATGACTTGCTCCAGGAGGCTGACTAGGGTGTTTATCTATCCTGGTATTCCTAGACCTCTCAATTATTGGCTTTTGATACCACTGACCATGGTATCTTGCCTGGGTGATTATCAGAGTTGAGGGTATGAGGCCCTGTTTTACAGTGGTTTGGCGATCGTCGCCAGAGAGTACAGCTTGGGAAATGTTTGTTGGCTTCATGGACTGTCCAATGGGGTATTCCTCAGGGGTCAATTATCTCCCCATTGCTATTTAACATCTATGTGAAGCTGCTGGGAAGGGTCATCCGGAGATTTGGAGTACGTTGTCACCAATATGTGGCTGACACACAACTCTATCTTTCCTTTACAATATCTGCAGTGGACACAGTCCAGTAACAAAGCGCCACATTTGATCAGTGTTGGAAAGAAGATAGCTGGATCTTACCTAGATAACCTCAAGGTCTAATCAGCAGGGCACTTCTCCCACCTTGAACAACAGGGCGCAGTGCAAAGAACACCTTTGCTTCCCCCTTTGGTGCTATAAGGGTTAAAGCCAAGACCTACAGCAGGAAGGAGTGAAACAGAGGAGAAAGTGCCACAACCTCAACTCTTATAACTTCTTCTCCTTCAACACCTGCAACTCGGGTGCTTATCAGTTCAAAAAGCAAACCACACTTCCTTCATTGCTGCCAGGTGTAACCACCCTGGTTCTGTTTTCCTACCCTTCACCATCTTGCTTGCTTTCCCTCCACGGGTTCTGTCACCTGAACTCCTGCTAAAGAAGCAAACAGGCATCTGTGTTACTCTAACTGCATCTCCCTGAAGGGAATAACTCTTGAAGGAAAGATCCATGTGGGGAAAAGCAAATACAGTACTGTACACTCCTCTCTGCCTCTGTGTCATTTCATTTCAAGTAAACTTTACATGGAAAGTGAGTCGATTCCATGAATTAGAGTAGTAACAATAAGTAACAGTTACATGAGTTCAAGTCAATTCTGACTTATGGTGACACTTTTCAGGTTTCTTTTTAAAAGGTAGAGCAGGGGTAGCCAACTATGGCCCATGGGCCGGCCCCACCCCGTGGCACCATTTCATGTGGCCCATGATGACAACGACAATGACGACGCACTGGTGGCGGATGCATTTAAGACAGCCATAGATGCATTTTATAGCAGTGTTTACGGTAGGGGGAAACCACGTGATCGGCCCACTCAGTTGTCCGGGGAGCGTGGTCAGGCCTGCAACATATAAAGGTTGGGAACCCCTGAAGTAGGGAGTACTCAGAAGTTGATTTCCCATTAACTCCTTTGTTCTGGAGTTAACCTGGGACTGTGAAGCTTGCCTAAGGCTACATAGCCAGGCTCTTCTACCTGAATCTAGGGCAGATATAACCTGAATTATTTAGTAGGGTGAGATGGAAAAGAGCCAAATTTAAGTCCCTGCAGACATATGAAATTCAGGAGGTGAGCTTGGGCCAGATGTTCTATCTCTGTCTGATCTACCCCACACACATATTTTGACATCAGGTAGTTTAAACAGAAAAACAATATGGCTTGCCTACTTGAGAAAACTGTGAGCGGTGACCCTCCTATATTCCTCCTACTGGCTTCTGTCTCTTGATGCTAACTGTTGAGCAGGGCCATATTTAGTGTCGTTGCTACTTTCTGTTTTTCTAGATGTGCCAGCCATTCAGACAGACCAGGCAATTGTGGCCTAGCTATATCTGGAGGGTGACACACCCGTTCTTCATTCCATGGAACACTGGTAGACTTCAATTCCCAGAAGCCTGAGTCAGTACATTGGCTGATCAGTGGTTTGGGGAATTGACTTAGGCTTCTGGAACTTCAAGTTCCAAAACCAAAGGTTGAGAAACACTGAGCTAGAGGATGCCCTTCCAAAGAGGACGTTCCCTCTGCTAGCCCTTCCAACAGAGGATGGTCTTCTCCAAAGTATAAAGATTACGTTGACAGTTAGCGAGGATGCCGTGTGAGATACGAGGAAAGCTTGCCAGTTAAAACACTGGGCTGCCAGGTGGCTGATTCATATCTCTTTACGAAGAGCCAGGGTAGCAGGCAGGGGGTTTGGTTGGGAGAGCGAGAGACATGACATTTCCATCTGCCAACTCGTCAAAAGGTGTGAAGGCCACCAAAAAGCTTCACCAGAGGGAATTAAGATCACGAGTGGTTTAAGTGGTTTACTTGGAGAATGCACGGTGGCTGCCTCTCCCACGCCTCTCTCCACTCTGTCGGCACACTTCTCCAACCTGATAGGTTCCAGATGCTTTTATACTACAACTCCCATTATCTTCAAACAGAAACCCAATACTTGAGATAATATTGTCATACATGTTTTTAGACCAGAGACTGGGAACAGCTGTGTTTAGTGTATTACAGATAAAGGGTCATACGGAGAAAAATCTACACTGTATGCCCCTTTGGCACAACACTACTTTCTGGAAAAGATTGCCAAGACCTATTAATAGTTTTAGTTTAGCATAAACTAGAAAGAAGCCAGAAGGGAAGGAATGAAGGGTCAGTCAGAATCCCAGTCCTGAGAGCTGTGAGTTGGCATGGGGTGGGGAATTAACCTGATATGCAAACAGAAAAGGAGTTTGGTTACAAAAGGGTGAATCCAACACAACTTCTTGCCTGAAGCCCAAACCATATGAAACTCCCTGGTGACCCAGGGTATGATGCCTAGAACTCAGACTGAACAACTGAACAGTGTTCAAAGTGCAAAAGGAATTCTGTAAGAGGGGGAAATGACAACCCTTGACAAAGACAATGAACCAGTGATAACGTACCTGCTCTGTTACATAAATCCACAAATGTCTTGCTCAAAGAGTTCCATCAATCACTGTGTTTAACATCAAATCTTTCCCCTTTTTCGTTGTCATTGGCTGCAACTCATATCCAGGAATACAATTTTTTCCCCTGAGGCAGGAAAAATGCCACTGGCATGAATTTGTTTAAGGTGGATCCCAGCTTGCCATGAAGTGACCCACACACTATGATCATCGAGCCATCTCATGTGGCCAATCAAAAATTTTACCACACTGTGGGTGGAGCCAACATCATGGGCGGAGCCAACATCATGACATCATGGGTGGAGCCAACATCATGGGCGTAGCCAACGTCATGACATCATGGGTGGAGCCAACATCATGGGCGGAGCCTATGATGTAGGCAGAACCAACGTAAAAAACCCATAAAAATAAGAACACAAAAAATGCAAATTAAATTGACATAAAAATACATAAAAATACACATAAAACACAAAATACACATTAAAATAAATACACATTAAATAGACATAAAACACATAAAAGTACATAACAATACACATAAAACACAAAATTCACATTAAATAGACATAAAAACACATACAAATACAAAATAAATACACATAAAACAGATAAAAATACACATTAAAAATACACATTAAAATACACACCCACACCCCACACCCAAAGGTGAGTCACTTACCCTGGGGAGCAGGCTATAGGGAGCTTCAGGCTAGCAGCTTCTCTTCCTCATCCCTGTTTGGGAGGACAGCAAGGAGGCTGCACATGTGCGCCAAGTGCTGTAGGCACACATGCACACAAAGCGCTTGGCGCGCATGCACGGGCGAAAATGTAAGCCCTTGAGGTGGTTACCCCCAAAAACCACTACTGGTTTTCCGGCACAGTGGAAAAAGTTACTGCCGGTTCTGGCAAACTGGTGCGAGCCTGTTGCTGCCCATCACTGCATGTAGCACATATGAAATGAGACATGCAGGATTTAGCAGCCTTGAGGATATGGACAAGGTGTGCCTTCACAGCCAGTCCATCTGGCATGGCCTCTTCCGCCTCCATGACCATTGGGAATTAGAGTTCTTCCTCTGCTTTCTAAGCCAATAGAAAAACTGTTGGGAAGCGAAAGTCAAAATAGTCCTTTTTCTTTTCTTTTTGGAAAATGAAATGTGGGACTGCATGCTTGGGGGCTGACAAATACAGTCTACAATCTGTTTGTAGCCTTAAAGCACCCCTGTCAGGTTTCACAGCACAACCACAGACCCTGCTTTAATTCCTTTTGAAATTAAGATTGCTCAAAAAGCCCCTTCAGTGGCATCAGAGGCAATGTGGACCCCTACCCCAATGCTTGGTTTTTTAAAAAATTGACTCTAGACCAGCGTTTCCCAACCTTTGGTTTTTGGACTTCATTTCCCAGAAGCCTAAGTCAATTTCCCAAAGCACTGACCATCCAATGTACTGATTTAGGATTCTGGGAATTGAATTCCACCTTTGGAGAGTGGGTCCCATGTTGGGAACCACTGGTCTAAAGGGTACAGAAGGAAATGTTTTCAGTCTTTTTTTTTACTGTAGCAATCTTTGTTCATGGCTGAAAGTCAAATAAATGCAGCCCTCAGTCCCTGACAGCCCTTCAGTGGGTGAAGGGTGCTAAGAATCTCTGGGTCAGCCATAAAAGTCTGTACCTGGAATGTCAGGAGTATTTATGAAAAAGGAAATATGTATACTGTAGTAAAGGAAAGGAAATGGAATGTTGATATAATGGGAATGAGTGAGACAAGGTGGCCAGCAATGGGTCAATAGGATATGATGGGTTGACCATGTGACTAACATAGAAGTATCCCACCAAATGGATAAAGAACAAGAACTCTTTAAGATCATTAAGCAAAGTAAGGTACAATACCTTGGCCGTATCATGAGGAACAACATAAAATATAGACTACTCCAACTTGCTCTGCAAGGAAAGATCCCTTGGAAGAGAAGCCCTGGACATTAATGGACTTCATGGCTGAAGAAGAAGAAGAGGAGGAGGTGGAGGAGGGGCAGGAGGAGGAAGCAATTTTGACACTACATAACTATTGTATGAAAATGGCTAAACCAATGACTAAAACAATAAAAAAAGTAAAAAATAGCCACACCCATATCCTTTAAGTCAAGGTCAAAGCCAGTCATATATGACTCTAGGGTTTTGTGCTCATCTTCATTTACAGCCAAAGAACCAGCGCTGTTGGCATCTGCAGATGTTTCTGTGTTCATGTGGCTGGCATGACTAGACAGTGGAACACATAGAATGCTGTTATCTTTCATGTCGAAGCAGTACATATTTACCTACTTATAATTTTTTTACTTTCTAACTGCTAGTTTGCCAGGAGCAGCGACAGACAATGGGAGCTCACGCCATCATACAGCACTCAGGTCTTGTCCTTATGATCTGCCCACCTTCCAGTCATCAAACACAGCATCTCAACCAGTAAGCCACTGCAGCCCCTTGCCCATAGTCTTTAGTCCTTCCCATTTAGACAGAAAACATCCCTTAAGCCTGCCAAAATCACTGACCCTTAGCTAAAAACAGTCCCTTCTCCCTTTATGTCCCTATATATTTTATTAAAAAGTGTGATTCAAAGGTTAGAATAGGACTGGAGAGACCCAGATGATCATGAAGCCGGCAAGCGATTTGGGGTCAGTCATTCTTTCTCTATGTGATCTATCTTACATGGCTGTTAAAACCAACTTGCAGTATTGCAAAAAGCATTTTCTGAGGCATTTAGTAGAGTGGAGTGTGTGTTTTTTCATAAAAAAAGGTTGAGGACTCTTGAATTTGGCCTAGCTTTTTGTGTGGAAGAACTATGAAATCTATTAACCTGGTGTCCCAAACAAATTTGAACCAGTCTGACCAAGTTATCCTGCTATGGTAATAGAGTAGACCATACTGTCAGTGACTCAACGCCAATCATCAGGCAGAAGTTAACTAACCTGACAGCCTTGAGAACTAATGGTATTGGGTGGCAAAGTCCACAGGGAAAGATGATAGTCTTCAAGTGAATTAAATCCCACTCGAATCCATCTTGATGGAAGGCAGCAGCTTCATCAATACTGGCCTGTGGCTAATGAGGCCTTGTGTGCCAAAAGGGCTCAGGACCAGAAAGTGACTCATGGAACTAGATCAGTGGTACAGGGGCCACACTGTGATCCAGAAGGCAGATGAAAGGTCATTGTATTGTATTTTCAGGACAGTCTTCATGGCTGATGGCCTTGATGATCACTTATATTCAGAATCAGAAATGCCACTTGAAAAAAAAGAAGAAGTAAAATTCAAGGGCTCAGAAATCAGGATTCTAAGTTTGGTCATGGATTCCCAACCCCATGGGCAGGATCTGGTCCATGATGACAATTCATGTGGCCCCCTACCTCTCCAGGAGCATTCAAGAATCAAATTGGCCATGCCCTTTGAAACTGTTGGGACAAAATGGCCACCCCCATCATGCAGGCAGGACAAAATGGCCATCTGGCCCTTGAAGCTGACTGAGAGAGCATGACCCGGCCCCCAGCTTGAAAAGGGTGGGAACCCCTGGTTTAGGGTCTTTTGTATAGGCTCTAGTTCAGGAATTCCCAACCTTTTCAAGCTGGGGGTCGGGTCAGGCTCTCTCAGTCAGCTTAGAGGGCCAGATGGTCATTTTGCCCTGCCTGCATGATGGGGGTGGCCATTATATATATGTATATATATATACATATATGTATATATATATATAAAGTGGGACTGTGTACTGTTTTTAATTTTTGTGGTAATATTTTGATGACCTTTTAACTGATGTTTTATTGGAGTAAACTGTTTCTTATGCTTTTACTTTTATTTTTAGTGTTTTGTAAGTCGCTCAGAGTCGGGTTCTCCCGATTGGGGCGGGGTATCAAGTGTAATAAATAAATAAATAAATAAATAAATAAATAAATAAATAAATAAATAAATAAATAAATAAATGCTTTGCATATTAATTGTCAACAATTGTGTATTTGGACTATATTTATAGTTTTAACTATTGTACATTACCCAGAGTGGGAAAATTTCCCAAGGAGGTGATAAATAAATAAATAAATAAATAAACAACCAAATCCTCCTGTTAGTTATGCTGGCATAGCACAAACACTGTAAACTTGGGAGACAAATTACTCAACATTAAGAAATCACTATAGACATTAACATTGCATGCTAAGTTCTATGACCCAGCTTGCAACTGATAATATCTATGATGATTTCATAACTAGGGGCAATTTGCCTCCAAAAATTACACCGCTTGCGTAGCTATGCAAGAGGATTGGGGATACTTACAACTGTTGCTTGCAATATTTTGCCATGTGGCACCTTGAGGACTGGTTAACGCCCTGAGGACAGACTAACAAATGTTGTTTCAGTGGAAAATGGAAAGTGGGAAGAGATGGCAAGAGGCGATAGCTCCCTGGTGGCAAATCTTGGCACCCCAGCTGTTCTTGGACTTCAGCTACCAGAAGCCCAAGTCAGTACTCCTGATGATCTGGGAATTGAAGTTCAAGAACAGCTGAAGTGCTGAGGTTAGGTGTCACTGTGATCGTTTAATGGTTTTGGTGTGTGCTTGTGGAGCCAGAGGCAGGGAGCTCGACCACTGTGTTCAATCAAAGCTGTGACCACTGTGGAAAATCTGCCAGCATAAATTAGCCAGTTCCAATTTGGTATCTTCCAGATGTGTTGGACTACATCTCCCAGCACCCACTTCCCAAGTGCCCAATGGTCATGCTGTCTGGGAATGATGAGAACTGTGTTCCAAAGCCCTTGGAGACTGTCACCTAGGGAAAGCCCAATATTGGTTGTGATAGGTATTTTGTGCAAAAATCCAGTTTCTGGGCAGGATTGCTCTCAAGTCATTCCCAAATTGTCTATAATTTTGGTCATGGCCAAAACCTCTGAGTGACACTTCCTTCCAGCTGGAGAAAGGATGGCTTCCTAAACCATCTCCAAGAAGAGAACATCCTCTTTTGGTCAATGATTCATATGAGATTCTTGTCTTCTGGTCTCAGATCCTAAGAAAACATCCCTGGCTGTGAACATTCTGCTTTACTTTTTGGATTTACTTCTACCCACAAACCAAACCACAGCAGGCCACCACAGCAGCAGAAAAAAGAAGACCACAAAGTGACTATGCAAAGCATGAGTGAGGATGGCTATGATCCACACACGACATCCTGTTTCCAAGCCCCAAAACCTTGGACTGGAAATGTACTTAAGGCCTTCCCAGCTCCTTGGAAACAAGCCCACTAATTCACCGTTCTCCTGTTTGCCAGCTCATATGCTTTTCTATAATCCCACATACATTAGCTGCCCCTTTTATCTACAAACTATACCACATTTAGACACTCTGATCCCACTTCTACAAACACCAGAGGATTACTGAAACCAGTGGAGAGACAGAGAGAAGGAGATTGAGCTTCCCTGAGATAAGAGAACCCTGTAAGAATATTATAAGAAGTCTCCCAAAACATAATAAGGATCTGGGGCTGTTGGCTGCCCTGAGAAGGTTTTTCAGGAGGTCATGGGTTCAATTTTTGACATGTTCCATTAAAAAGACTAGGGAGGAGGTAATGGGGCAGACCAAGGCACGGGATGTTGGACCTCCATTGGCCAATAATTATGTAGAGGAAACAAAGTAGATTCTTAACCTTGTTGCAAACCCAGAAAGGGTAGCACCTCATATAATGGGTTCCTAAAATATTTATTTATTTATTTGGTTGATGTCTATCTGGGTATTGTGCCACTCTATACCATCCAAGGGATTGTGAGACTTTTAATCCCAAGATAAACCTTCTCCTGGTGGATGGACACTTCCCATATTCTACTACATTCACCATAGGGCCATCTAAAACACTGGGGTCCAGTGTGGTTACATCGTTCACTGTGATGTGGGTTATCACCTCCTAGGAGGAATGCCTGCCACCACCAGTGATTTGGAAATGCACAAATACCAATGTGGGCACAGGGCAGGATCAGGTGAGATTGTCACCAATCAGACTGGGTCAGGGATCAATGGACATCTTGAGTCTAGGTACCAATATGCCAGTCTCTCTGTATCTGTGTGATGCAGTTGAGGAAAAAGAGTCCTAACAAGCTGTGCCTGTTCCTCTTAGGCTTTGTCCTCATAGGGTCTGCAACCCTTAGTTTAGAAAAGGGGCTCCTGGCCCCAGAGAACACCTGCCCCTCCTTTGCTGTTGTATAAGAAAACTGACGGGAGTGTTTCTGAAATCTATGGAATGATCAGAGTCCTGCTCTATGGACTCAACCAGAAGCCAGCCTGAGGCTTCAGGTGGAGGCTCTATAAATCAAGGGTTCACCTAGCACTGCCCTTTGGATATTGTTGTGGCCTCCATCAGCTCTGGCCAGCATGACCAATGGTGGGAGAGATAAAAGGAACTGCAATTCAGAAACATCTAGAGAAGGGGTTCCCAACATATGGCCCGTAGGCCAGCCCCGGCCCCCAATGCCATTCACACTGGCCTATTGGTGTCTCCCTTGCACTCAGAAGTGGAAGCGGGTGCATTTATGTCAGCCATAAAATGCACCCATGCCTGTACAAATGTGCCTGTGCAAATGTGACATAAATGTGGAAGTGGGCACATTTATGACAGCTGTAAATGAGGCCACTTCCACTTCCTGAGGACATGGCCTGGCCCACTCAGCTGTTCTGGGGGCATGGTCAGGCCAGTGGCACAAAAAAAGTTGGCCACCCCAGTCTAGAGGACTGTATTCCCTCCCCTGCCACATTCTGCATGAAACCCTCTGCTTTCATTTACCCACTTTCCAATTCATGACTGGAGTTTCCAGTCATAATGGCATCAATCAGAGCGAAACAAGCTATACTGACTGTCATGAGGAAAATAAAACACATTGACCCGGTTGCAACCATATGCACACCTATTTCTGAGTGGGATTTCTGAGAAAGGATTTCATTGTGCTGGCAGTTTCAAGTGGCAAACAAGTTTTTTTAAAAAACCAAAACAACCAAACACAAACCAACAATAGGTACTCCAGAAAACATGAAGCATGTTTTTGAAAAAATCATGTTTTGAAGTCGTAGAAACAAAGATATTTTTAGTTAACAGGAAGACCTTGTAATTCAGCTAGCCTGGCTGCTCACAGCCCGCCAATTTGGAAGTTCTTTTGTTCTGCTCAGTCTAAATATCCTTTTCCTTTCGAGATTAAACACAGCAATTAGTGTGTTTAGGGAGAGCTATTCCGAAAATTTGCTCCAGAAACCTGGTTGTGGACAACAACAATTGGCTAATTCCCAAGTTATCAACCCTCCACACCCGCATCCACCCCTGAAAGCCTTTTAGGTAAATTTCACTTTTTTTTGAGGGGGGAGGAACCCACAAAGACTTTCCCAGTTCCCTTATTAACGTGGTGATAAATAGACAAAGGCACCATACTTCCCTCCTTACAGAAAACAGTGGTCAAATCTGGGAGCAGCTAGGGTGGGGCAAGGAAAAGGGAGACTAATGATGAAAGGTCCCCATGCCATTTGCTAATATGCATGCCCACCAATTCGGCTGCCAAACTGGGCTCTCATCTAAGAGGGAAGCTCTCATTTGAGCAGAATTTGGAACATTTGCAAATGAGGAGCCAGCTCCTGCCACCCTAGTAGTTTGAAAGGAAGAAATTTCAAGTAGATAAATAATTTTCAAGTAGATAAATAAATTTCAAGTAGATAAATAGGTACCGCTTCAGTGAGAAAGGTAACAGCATTTCATGAGCTCCAGCATACGGTCATGCCTGTCACATGGCCATGGGAAAGTCAGCAGACACAGAGAGTGCTGGCTCTCTGGCTATAATGGAGAAGAGCACCAACCCTTAAAGTTGGATACGCCTGGCTTTCGAGCAAGGGAGGCCTTGATCTTTTTACTTTAATCCAAAGAAAGCAGTGATGGGATGTTACCGGTTCGGTCCGGCCCACCTGAACTGGTAGCACCCATTACGAGGCGTTTGCCGGGTGTGTGTGTCGTAGAACCCTAGGCAACAGGTTCGGTTGCCTCCCTGCTTTGGGCCAAACCCTTTTCTGAATTATGGCTGAGTTATGGCTGCCCATAACTGCGCATGTGTCAAACCTTTATTTGATGAATGTGCAGTAAGAAATAGAACTGTGCATGCCGTCAAATAGAGGTTTGATGCATGCTCAGTTACAGGCAGCCATTTTGGGTCCCCGGAAAGGAAACGCAGGCAGCGCTTAAAGTGTCGGCATCAGACTTTCCTTGGTGTGGTGCGGCACCAGGCCGCTGCAACGGTTTGCCGCTGCTATGGTTTACCGCAGCACAGCTGCACCACCACGCCACCTCCTCTCTTGCTCCCAGACGAGTTGATCGACCCAGGGTAAGTGAACCAGGGTTTGTGTTGGGTTTTTTTATTTGTGTTTGGTGTGGGTGGGTTTATTTGTGTTTGGTGTGTGTGTGTGTGTGTGTGTGTGTGTGTGTGTGTGTGTGTGTGTGTGTGTGTGTGTGTGTGTTGGGTGTAATTTTATTTAATTTTTATTTTATTTATTTATTTATTTATTTTATGGGTTTGTGTTGTGGTTGTTTGGGTGGGTGGGTGGGTGGGTTGAGGTGTGTGTGTGTTTATTTTAATTTAATTTTATTTATTTTAATTTTTTGGCCCCACCCACAATGTCATGATGTCATGACGTTGGCTCCGCCCATGCCATCATGACATTGGCCACACTCACAACATCCATGATGTCACGGTGTGGTATTAAAATTTTTGTCATCCATCACTGAAAGAAAACACTCTCTCTCTCTCTCTCTCTGTGTGTGTGTGTGTTTTTTTTTCTTCTCTTACTGGATTGTGTGGTGGTCCATGGGGTCCTGAAGGTTTGGAATCGACTGTGCAACTGAACAACAACAACTGGATGTTTGTCTTTGGCCCAACCAGGCGAGGGTTCCTTGCAAAGCCTGCAGACAACAGTGGACTGCAGAGCGCGGGGAGAGAGCGGAATGTCCTTGAACCTGCAGTGGACTAGGCTGGATGACCTTTCTCATTGTTTCAGGGCTACAGGCTAAACAAGGCTGAAAGCTGGGTTAGAATAAATCTGGGGAGGCAAGACTCAGATTCATATTACTAACCATTATGGTTTGTTCCTTTAATGTTTGGTAACTTCTTATATCTGGGGCTCCCCCAGCTTAGTGCAGGGGTTCCTAACCAATGGCCTGCAGATCAGATCCGGGCCCCGGGCCAAATTCATCCAGCCCCCAAGCTGGATTGCTGCCTATGCCAGAAGTGCCTCGAACATCACTGGAAGTCAAAAATGCTGCATTTTCATCCCAAAATTCTGAAAATGTGGCAAAAATAATAATAATTCAAAATGGCTCAAAAATGTTCCTCCCTTCCTCTTTCCTCCAAGGGAAGTAGCAGAGATGGAAAAATGTCCAGAAACATGCCACAAATGCATATGCCACTGCCACTGCCACCACTGCCACCATCAGGAAGAACCATGTGATTGGCCCCTCGTGATTGGCGTGGTCAGGCTCCTGGCAGGAAAAGGTTGGGAACTCCTGGCTTGGTGGTTACAATGCTGAGCTTGATGACTGGAAAGTTAGCAGTTCAAGACCCGAGTGCTGCATGATGGAATGAGCTCCTGTCTCTGTCCCAGCTTCTGCCAACCTAACAGTTCAAAAGCAAGACACTGCAAGGAGATGAATAGGCACTGCCTTGGCAGGAAAGGTAAGAGTGTTCAATGCACTCTGGGATTTAGTCATGTCTGTCACATGATCCCCTCTTCTATTTAACATTTGCATGAAGCTGCTGGGGGAGATAATCTGTTCCCACAGGGTGAGGTATCATCAGTATACATCTCAGCCTGTGATGATACAAGTGATGCACTCAGAGTCCTTTCCATGTGCCTGGAGGCTATTGGGGCCTGGATGAGGAACAACGGGCTACAACTGAATCCCAGCAAGACTGAATGGCTGTGGGTTAGGGGCCCCATGTTATCTTGGGAACTACCATCTTTGGTCCTGGATGGAGCTACTTTGCCCCAAACAGACCCAGTGCGCAATCTGGGAGTCCTCCTGGACTCACATCTACTGCTCAAAGAGCAGGTGGCAGCCATGGCTAGGAGGGCTTTTGCACAACTTCGTGTCATACGCCAGTTACATCCGCTCCTAGATTGGGACTCCTTGCTTATGGTCATGCACACTCTAGTGACCTCCAGACTTGACTACTGCAATGTGCTCTACATGGTAATGACCATTCAGAGGTTGCAACTGGTCCAGAATGTGGCTGCTAGGGTGGTGATGGGGTGCGGGTGGTATGCCAGTGCCTCACCACTGCTTCGGGAGCTGAACTGGTTGCCGATATGCCCCCCGGTGCAATTCAAGGTGCTGGCTATTGCCTTTAAAGCCCTACATGGTAGTGGGCCAGGATACTTAAGAGACCACATCATCTCAAGAATATCTGTCTGTCCCACCAGAGCAGCCTGGAGAGGCTCTCTAATTATTCCACCTGCTAGAGAGGTGTGTCTCTCTAGCACTAGAAGGAGGGCCATCTCAGTGTCTGCTCCAGCCCTATGGAACCTCCTGCCAATTGAGTTGCGTCTCCAGATGAAGTTGCTGCCCTTCAGGAAAGGTTTAAAAACCTGGCTGGCAGAGCAGGTGTGGGGCACCGGCAGTGCTATGGCCCCAGCTTGCTGGCTGATTTAAGAATGCTCTCTCCCTCTTTTTAAACTGGTGGGAGGGTAGGGGAATGTTCTGTGGTAGTTTTTAATGGGTTTTTAATTGTGATTTTAAAATTGTGATGGTTTTAATATCTGTACGCCACCCTGAGTATTTGGAATTGGGCGGCAATACAAATCAATCAATCAATCAATCAATCAATCAATCAATCAATCAAACAAACAAACAAACAAACAAACAAACAAACAAACAAACAAACAAACAAACACTGCTTGCCGTCCTCTGTGTGACTGGGATGATCCTTGAATTGCCCACAAGGCCTGGAGCATTTTGTTTCTAGCTATGTTTTGAGCCGGCTTAGTTAATCAAAAAAATTGCAAATCCCCCGTGCTCTTTCCCACGGCCTAGCTTTGGGCCTCATCCCAACTTTGAGACAGAAAATAATGACACAACCTGCAAAGGAAGCTTGGTGAATAAAAGGAGAGAAAAGAGATAGGGAAAGGGCTTTGTGCCTTGAATCCAGAGCAAAAGAGTTTTGTGTGTGTGTGTGTGTGTGTGTGTGTGTGTCTGTGTCTGTCTGTCTGTATACGCACATGTGGGTGCATGCGGGTGCGGGTGCGGGTGCGGGTGCGCATGCATGTGCATGTGCATGCATGCGTGCATATGTGTGCGCATGTGCACATGCATGTATGGGCGTGTGTGCACATGTGTACACGCACACACCTTAATTGACTGTTGAACTCAAGACAATGTCTCCGACCATCCTAGCCCATACTACCAGAGCCTTAGACCGTGTAGATATGCTGAGCTACAATGTCCAACATCTCTCAAAGCAGCCCAGGTAATCTTTCCAGTGACTTGTCCCACATTACCACAATGTTGGCTGGTTAGGTTGGCTGGGGACTGGGAAGTGCAGTAAAAAGAAGTAACATTGCCCATCTTTGCTGCACCAGCCACACTTTTCTGTTTTGCCAGATTTCTGCAGAGCAATATTGGCCCTGTTGTATCAAAGCAAGAGAAAGAAGAGGGCCCATGGTAGTGATGCCAAAGGGGATGAGGAGTGGCGTGGCGAGGGTGTTATTTCCTCAGGTGGCAGGGGATCTTGGGCTACTGCTGCTGCTTCACCCATACTAGGCTCAACACTTACAAGACTCTTACTTGCTGTGCTATTTTGACACTAATGTCTGCTTTCACATGCCCTCTCTGACCATTGATGGGACAGGAGGCCGTACTCAAAGTGCTGCATGGCAGGGCTGGCTGTGCCTGGTAAACTCTTATCATCCTATAATCTGAAAGTAGGTAACCCGGTGCTCTCTAGATATTTTGGGTTTACAATGATTGAGGCAGATGAGACTTTCAGTCCAACCCAAAATGAGGAAAACCACTCACCATCTCTTCCTGCTACATATGAATTAATTGGCTGGACTAGTTAAAAGTCTAAAAGAGAGAGAAACCCATCTAAACCTAAAGGTTATTCAGTTGGCTGAACAGATCCCTTTAAGCACCTTGCATGGGTATCATGTAGCCCTTCAGATATTGTTGGACTACATCTCCCATCATGTTGAGGGGTCAAGAGAGTTGATGCCCAGCAATGTTTGGAGGACAGCACAATCCTCATCCTAGTTTAACTTTCCAAAAGAGATTTAAAAAGGGATTCCTGCCATCCTATCGTATGCAAAGCATATCAAAATGTTAATCATAGGAGTGCTGTAAAACTTGCAGCTTCATCTAGTTCACTTTCCCATGGACATGACTTGACTCTTCCATTCGTAAGATGATGCCTCCTCCAATGTGCAGGCATAGACCTTCTCAAAGCAACCACTGGAAGCCTATTGGCTTTGAGGTGCCATCAGATCATTTGATGGGATCTGTGAGCTGAGCAGCTGAATTGACAAAGATATTGCAACCATTGAGGCACAAACAATGTGGGAATGTGGGCAAACGCTCCCTCAGATAAGACATGCTACCTTTGGCCTGGTTTATTAAAGCCCTTGGATCTATCATTAATATATATACTTGACACCAAGCCACATTCTCTATTCCCCCACCCATCCCATCTTGGGAGCTTTGTGGCTATGCTCTTTATCACAACAGTTGGAAGACAGTTGGATGCCTCTCTAATCACAGAGGGTGGGGAAGACTTTGCTCCTGAAGATAAGGAACCCAAACCTTGGGAGATCCCTCCAAAGTCTGCATATGGACATGCAAGATGGGAGAGGTGGAGGGCCTGACACAGATACGTAGGCAGACAGATACCCAGAAGTGATATTTTTGAGGTCAATTTAACGAGCTCCCCCCCCCCCCAGCTTTATTATCCCTCCTTTCAATTTCATGACCATATATATCTTTGTAGGGTCTTATCTACCAAGTCCTCCTCATGTTTACTTCACTGTCCTGGTGGAGAAGAACCCATTGTGGTAAAAGATAGGCTGCAAACAACAGAAAAGATGTGGATGAAATTACCCGTAATTCCTCAAAATGGCTAACTGGGAGTATATGTCAAGGCCTCATAGATGTCTCCTCAATACAGGGACCCTCCAGCTGCACAAAACAAACCAGAACTGGAACCAGATGTAACATGGAAGATCATATTGGATTCTTTTTTCTGAGTTGTGAAGGTCTGGACAGAAAAGGAATCCAAATTGCAAGGATGCATCCAGCACCAATGTGGAGAAATGGCTAAAAGGATGGGATCTAGTGAATCTGGGTTCTAGTTCCCTAGTGAGCCATGGGGTGTACTGGGTGACTTAGGGCCAGACATTGTTTCAGACCGATCTGCCTCTGAGAGCTGATTCTCTAAGAGCAGATGGGGTGAGAGAGCTTTGTATGCCACACTCAGCTCACTGGACATAAAAGATGGGTGTAAAGAATATGCAGATGATATTACCCTAGTGGCAGAAAGTGAGTAAGACCTAAAGAAGCTCCTGGTTAGGTTAAAAGAGGAAAGTGAAAAAGCTGGCTTGAGACTCGATATCAAGAAAACCAAGATAATAGCAACAGGCACTATCAGTCCCTGGAAAATAGATGGGGAAGAAGTAGAAGCAGTGACAGATTTTACTTTCTTGGGATCTAAGATCACTGCAGATGGTGATTTCAGCCATGAAATAAAAAGGCGACTGATTCTTGGGAGACAAGCGATGAGAAACCTGGGGAACAGAGTGAAAAGTAGAGACATCACATTGCAAACAAAAATTCACATAGTCAAAGCAATGGTATTCCTGGTGGCAATGCATGGTTGTGAGAGCTGTACCATAAGGAAAGCTGGGCACAGAAGAATAGATGCCTTTTAGATGTGGTGTTGGAGGAGAGTTTTGAGAGCCCCCTGGATAGCGAGGAGAACAAATAGATTGATCTTAGATGAAATCAACCCTGACTGCTCCTTAGAAGGTCAAATAGTGAAGATGAAGCTAAGGTACTTTAGACATCAAATGAGGATTCACTTGAGAAATCCTTGATGCTGGGGAAGGTGGAGGGTAAAAGAAGAAGGGACTGCCAAAAATGAGATGGCTAGATGGTATTGTAGATGCAGTATTTTATTTGTTTGTACACCGCCCTGAGTTGGTCGCACCAAGTAGGGTGGTATAGAAATCCAATAAATAAATGAATAAATAGGCACAGAGCTGGGCGGGCTGAGGAGGATGGTGGAGGACAGAGGTGCTGGTGGGCAATGGTCCATAGGGTGCCAAAGGGTCGGAATCGACTGTGCAACTGAACAACAAAAGAATAACTAATAAATAAGCAATAAGGGATATTGTACTCATCTGAGAGAACAGTATGATGGGATTGAATCTGGTGCCACCTATGCAAAGAAATAGGTTCATCTCCTGAACAGGAAGCCTACTCAGAGTCCCATGTAGTCTGCTGGGGTTTCTTAGGGGAATGGCAATTTGTTGTGTTGATAAGAACTGCAACAAAGCAATAACACAAAGTGACATCCAAAGTTGTGCACACAGATACTTCATCACACAATGTGATTTCTCTTCCTTTCCCCCATACATCCCCTCAAAACTGCCCTGGGGCAGATTATGTCAAGTTTGAGGGCAGGCTGCAAGGAGGAGAGAAATCTCTTCTACCTGTAGCACCTATGTTCCATGACTAGATGGTCATCAATGAATTTCATCCATGGCCTCTTCCGTTCATCAAAAGTGCCATGACCCACTTGAAAGGTCATAAAAGTTCTGTGGCCAATCTAGGAACTGCTAGATGCTTCTGGCTGATCTCTGTTTGCCCAGTTCCAGGGAATCTTTCAGTTTGGGTAAGAGAAAACTATTTCCTGGAAACTGTGGACCTTGGCTGAGATGCAGGCTACAATCATACAGGTGTCATGCCTCTTTGAGTACAAGAGTAACACTTCTAAAACATGCTTTTCCTGCCAGAGTCTCCACTCTCCATTTGGAGGCCTCTGGACTTGCTCTCCTGAATGACAGCTCTCCAACCAACAGGGCTACTTTTTCTTTCATAAGAACCTACAAAGCCACTTTAGCTCCATTGAGATCTTTGGTCCACCTTGCTCTGACTGGAAACAGCAATCTCTCTAGGACAATGGTGGTGAACCTATAGCACGTGTGGGCATGGAGAAGCCTTTCACCTGTCACATGGGCCATCAAGAGGAAGCCCCCCAGCCCCCCCCATGCCAATTCCCCACCCACCCCTCTTTCTGCTAAAGGGGAGGTGAGAGGAGAGGCTGAAATCTTGGCCAGGAGGCTTCAGCTGGGAGAAGTAAGTCAATCAGAAATCCCCCACCCATCCCTCCTAGGAGTTGGGTGTACCCACAGGACTGTGGCAGGAGCGGGGAATGACTGCCTGTGTGGGGGACATCCTTAGGGAATGGGGGTGCCTGTGAGGGTGCCAGCAGGGGATGGAGGGTGGGCAGCACCCTTGGGGCTGAGGGGCACACCCATGGGGGAGTGGGGAGAGCCCTCCTCACACCCACATTCTTTCAAGAAGAGAATACTCAGAAGAGGTTAACCCTCCTCTTCTTTTGAGATTGTCCTGGGACTGTGAAGCTTGTCCAAAGCTTCACAGTCTGTCTCTTTTCCCTGGAGGCATAGTAGGGATTTGAACTCCCAGCCTCTGGCTCCATAGCTAGTAATAATCTTTTCACTCTATTGGGGGTGCTTCTGGAACCTAGGAAAGCCTCTCCTGGCACATTGAGTTAATGGCTGCCCCTTTCCCGACTCTGAAGTCAGAAAGAGAAGGACTCTGGATGGTTCCAAAAGAGGTCTTCTTCTTCTTTACTTCCACTTTTACTCCTTCGGATGTTGAGGAAGATACAAGGTTCTTCCTCTGGTACTCCTAGCAGCATCCACCTTGCGTTATTTGGTGTTCTTGCAATGTTTATAGATGTTATCTCTCCACCTTTCTTTGGGTCTGCCTTGTGGTCTTTGTCCTTCTCCTCTTTCCACATGTGTCTTGTAAGGCATGGAATTCTAAGACATTCTCTCCAGATGGGGAAACCACTTTATTTGTTGTCTCTGGATGTAGTTTTAAGATTGGTTCTATTCCGGTTCCTTCCCTTATAATCTCATTCCTGATTTTGTCCCTTCTAGTCACTCCAGCAATCTTCCTCAGACATCTCAGTTCCATGTTGACTAATTTTTGTTTATGTTTTGTAGTACGTGTCCATGTTTGACACTGGTAACATAAGGTGGGAATGAATATGCTTTGTATGAGGTGTTTCTTTGTGCTGATTGGTATAGTATTGCCTTATGTTGTAAGAGCAGAGCTGATTGGTTTGCCTTAATGAACCATATGTTAACCTCTTTGTCCATTTTGCCATCTTCAGTAAATGTTGTTCCTAATCCATGGTGATGAACCTAATGCATGTGTGCCAGAAGTGGCATGCAGAGGCCTTTCTGCTGGCATGTCCACCACCGAGGGAAGCCCCATCCAGCCTGGCCAGGACAACTTCCCCAACATCTCTCTCCATCCACCAAAGGGGGAGCAGGAGCACCCATGACATCACCAGTGCACCTCAAACAGCTCTTGTATGCACACACCCACATGACTTTGCTGGAGGCAGGCCAGTGACATCAAATGGATGTGTAGGTACCCATGGTGCCTGTCCACGAGCCGCTTCCTCCTCCTTGGGCATTCGGTTTCTAAAAGGTTCACCATCACTGCTCTAGGGTTTCTAGGAAGGGTTCTCCCCCTGCCCTACTTAGAGATGCAGAGGAACACAGGAAGGACACTTACTATGCAAAGCAGCCCCTTTCCTCACCTTAAACCTCCCAGGTTGGCTTCAGAGAAAAACAACACCTTCTAGACTTCTCATGCTTGGATAGAAACCAGATCAAGTTGAAAATGGAACAAATGATACCCACCATCCCTGCACTTTTCCGTCTAGACTGAGAAATTTTGGACAACAATTGCCACAAAATTCCCCACCTCTGATTTATCTCACAGTTTCAGAGGCTCTTGTCCTGTTGGCCTCGGCGATTACACCAGGCATTGCCCCGTGTACTTCTAAGCATATCTTGCAAGCCATAAGGACTAGAAACTTTGAAAACAAAATGCAACTGTTTTACCACACATGTAAACTGAGTGCCAAAATCAGGAGTTCTGTTGCTATGCTTTTGCTCCCCTTTTCAGTCTTGAGGCTGCCACCTAGCAACAATGTTTATGTTTTAGCGGATGCATTTGATCCATCTATTCCATGCACGAATGATTGACGGAGGGGAGAAGAGTTAACTCAGACCCTTAATTTTAGGGTCATACCCCTAGTTATTTGTGGCCTTGCACATGTTGCTGGACACCAACTTCCATCAACCCTAGGTAAAATCACCCATGGAAAGGGATAATGGGAGTCATGGTCTAACAAACAAGTGGTGGTTCTGGTGCTGCCTACTACTGATCCAAGCACTGCACATGTTCTTGGACTTGACAACTGGAAAGTCAGCAGTTCAAGACCCAAGTGCTGCATTACAGAGTGAGTTCCCATCGTCTGTCCCAGCTCCTGCCGACCTAGCAGTTCGAAAGCAAGAAATTGCAAGTAGATAAATAGGTACCACTTCAGTGGGAAAGGTAACAGCGTTCTGTGCACTCCTGAATCTAGTCATGCCTGCCACATCACCATGGAACTGTCTTCAGACACAGTCAGTGCTGGCTCTTTGGCAGTAAATGGAGATGAGCATGACTAGCTTTCGAGCAAGGGTGACATTTACTTTTACTAGAAGCAAGGAAATTCATTTCTTCCTATAAGCCTGGGAAGAAGGGCAGGAAAAAGGTGCTGCCAATCTATATAGCTGAGTGTTTCAATGCAAACTCCAAAAATGCATTTATGCCAAGCTCCGTGCCGCATGCAGATGGCTTACTTCTGAGCAAATGTTTGGGGTAGCTTTAATTCAGAATTATTATGTGCCTGGTTTAATTATGTGCCTACTTCTGTTTAGACACACCCAGATGCTGCTAGTGCCTTAGGAGGATTCAACTGACCATACAATAAAAATAATTCATTTCTCTAGAAACCTGAGTGCAACAAGTTGAATTCAATGAATTCTGTAGAAAAGGAATAAGGGCTCATCCAGACAGAACATTTGTTGCTGTGAAAGTATCTGGTTTGTTATGGATTGTATCAATATTTCCCCCTTCTATCCATTTGATGCACTAAATGAGTTAGCTAGTTACTAGCTCAGCACTTGTTAGTAACAAGAGTAACAAATCGATCCTCACTAGCTTTTTGTGCCTACTGAAAGCATGAGTCCCCCACCCCCCACAATCCACTACCCCCTGGCTAGGCTTGTTATTGGGTGTGTGTGAAATTGTGTGTGTTTCCAGTATAGTTATCTTCTGTGTCACAACCACCTCTCAATGTAAAGCTTTTAATTAGGATGCTGTTACATTGGGGGGGGGGGATCTCCAGAAAACAAGACAGAGCAGGGATGTGGACTTTCAGCAAGTGTTTCAAATATAACTTATAGGGCAATATTTCTGGAGGTATGGATTTTTAAGGTTTAGTGTAGACCATGCATCCCAGCAAGCCTCAAGATGAGCTATGACCAACCACAACCCAATAGGGTAGTATTCTTGCCCTGTGTAGAAAGAGATCCTAAGTTAATATTGGAGTACTGTAACTTGAAATATACTGCCCAGTACTGTGTATATATTTCAGAAAGGTCACACTGCTCCCTGGTGGCCAGATAGCTAAACTAATCTACAGGTGCAGTTGGGACTAGTCACCTCCTACAGGTCTCCTCTTAGGTCTGTGTTGGTGAACCTTGGCACTCCAGATGTTTTGGAACTTCAATTACCAGAAGCCCAAGTCAGCACTCCTGCTGATCAGGGCTTCTGGGAATTGAAGTTCCAGAACACCTGGAGTGCCAAGGTTCACCATCACAGACCTAGGTAAAGGTTGCCCTTGCTTGAAAGTGACTTGTGTCTAACTCTAGGGTTCGATGCTCATCTCCATTTACAGTCAAAGAGTACATTATGAGAAAGCAAGATTCCTTCTGAAAGACAAAAATTCTGGGAAAGGTTAAAAAAAACAGGAAAGGTAGAAGACCAAATATGGGATGGGCTGACACCCTAAAGGAAGCCACAGTTTACAAGAGCTGAGAAAGAAGGGCTGTTGAAAAATGAATGTTTTAAAGATCTCTCTTTCCTAGGGTCACCAAAAGTCAGAATCACCATTTGAATCTCATTAACTTGATGACATAAAACAACAACAAAGTTTCAAAAACCTATTTGTCAGAAAACACCAGTATTTTAACAAGGAGAGCAGTACATGGAAAGGAAGGGAGACAGATGTCAATAAGAGATGCCTAGCAGAGAGAAATTGATTAGAATGACACCAATTCTGATAGGTTTGATGGGGATGTTGGAATAAAACCTAAAACCATGGCAATGTTCAAAGAGATGAACATATCTGTGAGAAATGGTTTCCCTCCCAACATAACACCATCTATACATTGATTTCCTGGCAAATGCGAAAACCTATCACATGTCAGTATTCCCGCTATACTGGGAAGTTTCTGAGATATGACCAAAACAATTCAAAGCAACTGCCATATAGCCCAAGCAATAGCTTCCATCCTATCTGGGCAATATCTGGTGAAGGTTAAACAAAAGATGGAAAAATGCTACAGTGTTGAACTCCATTAGCAACAATAGGGCAAAAACTGCACCCAAATGTCCTGGATTTCAACTAGTCAGTAAAACTACCTCTGCCTAAATCGAATGGTTATTCCTGACTAGCTACTGTTGCTGTGACTTTAAACAGCCTCCTTATCTACAGTGATCATATAAAATAATGATACCACAGAAGCCCTACCATTGAAATCCTTGCTCAAATGGAAAGCAGTGGCTTCCTTAATCAGGGCAATCCTTCTCATGTTTGCGCTCTGCTGCTTCCCCTCTGCTAGGCATTTCTTACTGGCATCTATCTCCCTTTCTTTCAACTTTCCCCAGTTTTATTCCCTTTTCCAGCACATCTTGTCTTCTCATCAAATGTCCAAAAGACGATATAGCCTCACCTCAGTTGTTTTAACCTAATATGTCCACTGAACTGATTACCAATTGAGGTGATTCCACTGACGGGGACGCACGATTGGTAATGCACTCTAGTTTCCAAACCATAACTTCGGCACTCTTTCTAGTTCACTGGCGATGCCTCTCAGGAAGGTGCAAGGAGAAAGCTACAATTTGGACAGGAGCTCTGCAGTTTCCAGGCTCCCTCGGCTAAGGAACAGCAACGCTGTATTTCCTCAGTGTGGCCATTATGGGGCAGTAGCGGGAAAGCGGCGAGCACCGCACTGTCGAGCGTCAACGCAATCATCTGGCTGGTTCGTTACCTCTTCCTCAAAGCTATTACAGATTATTCCTCGCCCCGCCCCCTTTACGTGGAAAGATGTACTAAACTGGAGCTGCCCGTCTGCTCAAAAAGCTGGCGCAGTGGTTAAACTGCTGTGCTTCAGCCAAAACGTTGTGAGTTCTATCCTGACGGGGATCAAGATTGACTCAGCTTTCCATCCTTCAGATCTTGGTCAAATGAATCCCGTGAAGTGTAATAGTTATTGCTCCCTTGTTCTTCCACGGACCGTGGCGTCGCGGCTCCCCCCCCCCCCCAATTTGTGGCGAGTGAGTCAGCTGAAAGCAAAGCTTCGGGTCTCTGCTCTCCCCCCCCCCCCCCAACACACACACTTGCCTGATCCGCCGCCCATTGATAAGACACCCAGGCGGCCTGCTCCTCTGAGATTAAAATAAAAAGAGCCTGGTTTCCAATTTAGAGGGGGGGGGGCTTTCATGACTCGGAGGTGGTTTATGATTCTTTCTTTGGGAGTGGGCGGGCAACCAATGCTAAGCGTTTGACCCCAAATTTACACCAGCCAGGGAGGCACAGCTCAGTACCGAAACCGCAATCTCCGGCTCCACAGCCAGATTCCCTCCTTGGGTGCCTGTGGTTTGTCCCGTAATGGGAGGTGAATTGTGGAAGTGTTTTAAATAACAAGCTCGTGGCCCGAAGATGTTAATGATCTAATACGATGTTGTTGTTTTTTAAAGTTTAATTTCGCTAACATTTTACAGATCCCTCTATTTCGGCTGGATCTCTCCCCCGCCCCCTTCCTGTGCACGGGAAAGAGGACAAGGGGGTCTTTAGGAATGGTAAAGTATCTCAACAGATAATCTGTTCTATGAATATCTCCGTGTGTAAAACCATGCCCCCCCCCCCGCGATAGAAATGTACAGCCCCAGGAAAGATTACATGGCAGGGAAGGAATTTTCTTTTTAGTTTTGACAACTCGCTGCATTAACAGAGAAACTTACAAAACACGCGCAGCAGCTGGGGAGAAGGGACGCATTTAAACAGTTTAATTGGTCAAAAGATGAATGAAGGAATAAATAAATAAATAAAAGCCCCCACGAGCGTTCCACGTGTCGATTTGGCACGACAGCCGTCCAGTGACTCGAGTTCTTTCGCGAAAAAGTGGGTGGCTCTGAAAAGAGCCTTTGGGTTCTTGGGTGCCTCGGACTTCGGCCTTACTTGGAGCTGGTGTACTTGGTGACGGCCTTCGTGCCCTCCGAGACGGCGTGCTTGGCCAGCTCGCCGGGCAGCAGGAGGCGGACGGCGGTCTGGATCTCCCGGGAGGTGATGGTGGAGCGCTTGTTGTAGTGAGCCAAGCGAGACGCCTCCCCGGCGATGCGCTCAAAGATGTCGTTGACGAAGGAGTTCATGATGCTCATGGCTTTGGAGGAGATGCCCGTGTCCGGATGGACCTGCTTCAGCACCTTGTAGACATAGATGGAGTAGCTCTCTTTCCGGCTCTTGCGGCGCTTCTTGTCCCCCTTCTTCTGGGTCTTGGTCACCGCCTTCTTGGAGCCCTTCTTGGGCGCAGGAGCGGACTTGGCAGGCTCAGGCATTCTTGAGCGGCAACTGGCGAGGACGTCCCCTTTTCCAAAGACGAGACTTTTAAGGACGGCCAGCTATGGAGAGGGAGAACTCGTGGCGCCCCTGTCTTTATAGTCTCCCTATGCAAATGAGGGGCTCCAAAGTGACACGCTTCTATTGGCTGAGCCCGGGCACGCACATGCAAATGAGAGGTCTGTAACTCTCCGGTTTCTATTGGAGAGAGGCGCTTGTGGGACTCTTGGTTGGCCTTTGGAGCATCTACAGCCTCATTGGCTAGGAAAGGTTGCTATCGGGCGCGGGCCAATCGGCGGCTGGTGAGGAAGGCATAAAAGGCGTCCTTCGCTTTTTTTGCTCGCTAATTGCAGTGTTGCTCCCTCGGCTGCCTTCTTGCAGAGGGAGAGTCGTGTGCGCCATGTCTGGTCGTGGCAAGCAGGGGGGGAAGGCGAGAGCGAAGGCCAAGTCCCGCTCCTCTCGGGCTGGCCTTCAGTTCCCCGTGGGCCGTGTCCATCGGTTGCTGCGGAAAGGGAACTATGCGGAGCGCGTGGGGGCGGGAGCCCCCGTTTACTTGGCCGCAGTGCTAGAGTATCTTACGGCTGAAATCCTCGAGTTAGCTGGCAATGCGGCTCGGGATAACAAGAAGACTAGGATCATTCCTCGCCATTTGCAGCTGGCTGTGCGTAACGACGAGGAGCTGAACAAGCTTCTGGGAGGTGTCACGATTGCCCAGGGCGGAGTTTTGCCTAACATCCAGGCGGTTTTACTTCCTAAGAAGACTGAGAGCCACAAACCCAAAGGCAAATGAACGGCTTGCTGTTTTGGGGAGGGGCTGGGAGACCCGCATCCGAATAACACAAAAAGGCTCTTTTAAGAGCCACCCACTTTTTCAATGAAAAGAGCTGATGCTTAAGTGAGACCCGGGGTAGATCTGTCAAAGACATTCCATTTCTATCCATAACGTGCACTTGCGTTCGAATCCATTGACCAGCCATAAAAATTTCACTGGTTTGAGGTGGCAATGACGACGTTTGTTCATTTTGGATTTGTCATCGCTGCAACGTGTGCTGGTTTATACATGGATTTCTGAACAGGTTCTGCCTTTTTATGACAAAGTAACAATAAACCAAGGGACTGCAGTGGCTCAAGTCACTAAGACGCTGACTGGGAGGCGGAAGGTCAGCAGTTCGATTCCCGAGTACTGCAGGACGGAATGAGCTCCCGTCTCTGTCCCAGCTCCTGCCAACCTAGCAGTTCGAAAGCAAGAAATTGCAAGTAGATAAATAGGGACCACTTCGGTGGGAAGGTAACAGCGTTCTATGCGCTCCGGTGTCTAGTCATGTCTGCCACATGACCATGGAAACGTCTGCAGAAGCAGACAGCACTGGCTCTTTGGCTTAGAAACAGATGAGCACGGAACCCTAGAGTCGGATACGACTGGCTTTCGAGCAAGTGAAACCTTTACCTAACAATAAACCAAGGGTATGATACTCATGTAAAACAGCAAATCCAGCTCTTTGTTGAAAACATGGGTGGCCCTGAAAAGGGCCTTTGGGTAATGCTTAAATGTATCTTTTCAAGCTGTAATTTAGCCACCAAATCCATACAAGGTGCGGCCTTGGCGCTTCAAGGCGTAGACCACGTCCATGGCGGTCACGGTCTTTCTCTTGGCATGCTCGGTATAAGTCACAGCGTCTCGGATCACGTTCTCCAGGAAGACCTTCAGCACGCCGCGAGTCTCCTCGTAGATCAGACCAGAAATACGCTTCACGCCTCCGCGCCGGGCTAAGCGGCGAATAGCCGGCTTGGTAATGCCCTGGATGTTATCTCGCAGGACCTTACGGTGGCGCTTGGCGCCTCCCTTCCCCAAACCCTTTCCGCCTTTACCACGTCCAGACATTGCTACTAACAAGGCAAACCCAACTACGCGCTCAGCTTTGCTGGCTGTGATTATATTGCCTGTGGACCGACCAGAAGGAAAACTAGGCAAGCAGCGCAAACGTCCTTGTAGGGGAGGAGCTAATGCGTTCGCCACATCCTGTTACACAGTGAAAAGGCCATCTCGCCAAGCTTTGATCAATAAGAAGCAGCGATAATGACTTTTTTTTTTTGAAGTGGTAGCCCTGTTAGTCTGTGCAAGCATATTAGAGAGTAAACAAGACCAAAAATAAGAAAGGAAAAAAAAAACATTGTGACACCTTAAAGACTAACTCCTGTATTTTAATGTTAGCTTTCTTGGATCAAGTCCATGTTGTCAGACACAAGAGTGAAATTTCATGGCATTATTTTATACATATCAGGTAAAGAGTTACACAATGACTGGGTGGCATAACAGATAAGTTTGCAAATCAGTGTGATTATTTACAATTAGCAATAACAAGATCCCTGACTGGGGCTCAGATTTGTTGCTGTGAAGTTTGGTTCTGTAAATGGTTAGCAGATGGGTTCAAAATTAACATTGTGGCATGATTTGTTGTTGTTGTTCAGTCGCACAGTTGATTCCGACCCTCTGCGACCTCATGGACCACTGTCCTCCAGGCACTCCTGTCCTCCACCATCCCCCTCAACTCGCTCAGCTCTGTGCCCATTGTCTCTACAATACCATCTAGCCATCTCATCTTGGGCCGTCCCCTTCTTCTTTTGCCCTCTACCCTTCCAAGCATCAAGGCTTTCTCAAGTGAATCCTCTCTTCTCATTTGATGTCCAAAGTACTTTAGCTTCATCTTTATTATTTGACCTTCTAAGGAGCAGTCAGGGTTGATTTCTTCTAAGATTGACCTATTTGTTCTCCTCGCTGTCCAGGGGACTCTCAAAACCCTTCTCCAACACCACATCTCAAAGGCGTCTATTTTTCTGCGCGCAGCCTTCCTAATGGTCCAGCTCTCACAACCATACATTGCCACAGGGAATACCATTGCCCTGACTATGCGAATCTTTGTTTATAATTTAATGTCTCTACTTTTCACTATGCTCCACAGGTTTCTCATCGCTTGCCTCCCAAGAATCAGTCGCCTTTTTATTTCATGGCTGCAATCACCATCTGCAGTGAGCTTTGATCCTAAGAAAGTAAAATCTGCCACTGCTTCTACTTCTTCCCCATCTATTTTCCAGGGACTGATAGGGCCTGTTGCCATTATCTTGGTTTTCTTGATGTTGAGTCTCAAGCCAGCTTTTTCACTCTCTTCTTTCAACTTAATCAGGCATGATACATTTGCTAATGAGTTAAATGAAGATGGTGTGAGTGATCTAGCTAAAGATCAATTACTCACCCAGTTCTGTGAAGTGGCTTGGGATCTATCCCCCTGGAGTTAGTTCTGTAAACAAACCTCAGGTGGAATGGGTAAACTACAGCATATAACAACCCTGCTAGCTGTGGCATTTTAAATTTGGTGATGTCCCAGAGACCCTTGAAATGAGTGCCCAGAGACCCTTGAAATGAGTGAAATGAGTGTACATACTTAATCCTGCCATCTTTTTCTGGATCCTTGTCTTGTAATTTTTTCTGTTCCAGACTGGCAACTTTTAAGTTTTCTGAAAAGTGTCCAGGTAGATTTAAATTATTTCAAACAGGTTTCTGTGTATTGTCATTACTGATGATAGTAAAAAACAGACAACATGGATTTTTCACCCAGTCTCCCGATTTACTGATGAGGATGGAACTACTTCCATTCTCCAGGGGCAAAACTTAAAAGCTTTCTTGGTATGTGAGATGGGAAGGGCAGACCTCGTCTGCTCTCATTCACTTGAACATGGTGCTGATTCAATCAAGGAACAAAGAGAGATCTTGATACATTGTAACCACTGCAGGTGGGCTGATATTGATACTTCTGAGGTTCATGAAGAGGCCATGAGGAAAGGTGGTGTAAGGTAATTCAAAGGGAAATACAGTACTGTAAATGCAAAATAAATGTTCTATTACTGTTCTGAGCGAATTAACACTCGGCAATCAGTTCTAACTGGTAAAATCAGTTCTCCTATGTCTGGTCCAGTTCAAGATCAACATTTTTCTGTCTGACCCTAATCCCTATATCCAAATGTCCCATGTATCCAGATGTCTTGCATTTTTGGCAAGAGATGGCATAAACCACAATAACAGAGGAACCAATAAAACTGCCCATAGTGTTGTGTGTGATGTTGTTGGGTCCACTGATTGTGTTGCTGGAGTAAATGGGGGAGGGGGCATAGATGGCATCTGGATTTGTAGCAAGGTTTAGTTCCCATCTTTGTTTCACTGTTGTGTAATCTGTTGTGTGTCAATAGTTGCTTGAGATTGGTGGGTTACCTGTAAACAAGTAAATATCTGCCACAGAGAGTTTTGGAGAGTGAAGTAGTCTTGCCAACGATAGGTTTAAGATCTTTTAGTATGTGTGTGAGAGGTCTCAGTTGTGGGCTGAAAGTGACAACCAGCAGTGCTCGATTGTTTTCTCTTCTAGGCTTGTTTTGCAGTAGTTTGCTTCTGGTCTCTGTCTCACTCAGTTGATCTGTTCTTTAACCATATTGGATATGGGTAGGTTAGCCAGAGAAATGCATGTTGTAGAACCTTGAGTTTGAAGTCTCTGTCTTGTGACTCTGAACAGCTGCTGTTATACTTGAGAGCTTGGCTGAAGACAATGGCAACGATGACTCTGTTGCTGATATTCCAATTCTTAGGCTTTGGGTCTTTTTATGATTCTGAGTCTGTGTAGAGAAAGAAATATTTCCAATGGGCTTTTATGGCAAGCATTCCCATTTTCTCAGTGTTTGAACTATAAAAGAATTCAGCATCACTGAGCTGTCTTTGTCCTATAATTCTAATGAAATTAAACATGTAGCAGAAAGTTGTGATGTGGCAACAGCATTTCCTTTATTACCAAACTGTAGCAGGTGTTGAATTGGGAGAAAGATGCTTTGGCAGAGCCTTGAAATAGTATTCCATGTATTTGTAAATTAATTGATGTTTGTGTGTCAGAGAGAGAGATATGATGGTGGGGAAAATGTGAGTGTCAGATTTTGAGTGCAGTTTAATCAAATTTTTGTTTACTCTTCATCACACTATGAAAAATGAAAATTAAAAAGCTGTTGGCAAATAAAACAAGTATTTCCAAAGCCACATGTTAATAGAAAGTATATCAAAATGGTGATTTCTTACCAAAGTTTGGCTATGGTCAAGGTAGAATGGATTGCTATTTGTAGCAGCCATGTCACCTTTCTCAGGAGAAGGCAAAAGCTCCTCTGTACACCCAAAACCTTAAACTAACAGAATTACCAAAGCAATTGTGCCCTGTGACTCTCCACCACAACCTTCAGGTTTATTGCCCAAAGGATCCGTGACCTTTGGCAAGTTGGCAGTTCAGGACCCGAGTACTGTATGATGGAATGAGTGCCCATTTCTGTCCCAGCTCCTGCCAACCTAGCAGTCTGAAGGCAAGAAATTGCAAGTAGATAAACAGGAACCACTTTGGTGGGAAAAGATCTCGGAGACATGAAAGGAGCCTCTTTTGGGCATCCTCTGAGCGGAGATCCTCCAGCAAAAATCCTTCCAACCCCGAAAGTACCTTTGTGTGCTTCTGTCACGATTAAAACAACAACAACCACAACCAGATTGCCGCTTTCTCATGGCTAAAGGGTCCCCCAGAGCTCATGACTGCCGAGTGGGACAGTGCTCTTCCCAGCTCCGATTGGATGACAGCAATATTGCTTCTTACAGTCAGCACCGCGGAGAAAGCTTTTTTTCGTTTGGTAGCATCCATTGGATGCCTCACCATCGCCCAAGGTGGTGTCCTGCCCAACATCCAGGCCGTCCTGCTGCCCAAGAAGACCGAGAGCCACAAGGCCAAAGACAAGTGAGGCGGCGGCCAGCAGTTGCCTCCCGTCATACTAACCACAACAATGGCTCTTTTCAGAGTCACTCACAGGTTTAAGGGAAGAGCTGGACGTCTCTGGATTGGTTTTTGCTTTTGGGGAAGTCTGACATCAGGGTGGTCTGTTTCAGCCATTATTGTGTGCAATTGTCTTGTGAAGTCCCACTGGTTCACCTTTCCTGTTAATTGAGTGCTCCACAAGTAGAATATGACCTCCATCAGACCAATTCTTTTCAATAGGCTAACATATTATGTGGTTTTTTGTGGGCTAATTCTTCAGTGGGGCGGGAACCATACTGGCTGGGTCTGATAGGAGTCATAGGTCAAAACATCTGGAAGACCAAAGACCTTTACTTCAGACCAATGTTTCCCAACCTTTGGCTTTTGAGCTTCAATTCCCAGAAGCCTAAGTCAATTCCCCAAAGCACTGATCAGCCAATGTACTGACTTAAGCTTCTGGGAATTGAAGGCCCTCTCTGGGATGTGGGCCCCATGTTGGGAAACACTGCTCCAGACAAAACATAAACGTGTGTGGAAGAAAATCACAGGGCGACAATCTCTTTTCTGTGAATATCAGTCCAGATTTCCTAAATATTTTCTCTTCCGAATACTTACAAAACAGGAGACATAAACAATTTCTACTAAATATGCATATTGAAAGTGCTCACAATATTTCCCACCATCGGTATGCACGGTTTTGCTTTCTCAAGAGAACTTTCCCAGAAAATGTTCTTAATCCATCCCATCAAAAGCTATTTTTCAGCCAATCCTCTTAGACTCCTTGGACAACTCTTTTAAAAATTCTTAAATATTCAATAGGCAAATAATAATTTTGTGCTAGAAATTATGGGTTGAAAGGATTTTTGCTGGAAAAACTCTGCTAAGGGGATACCCAAATGAGGCTCCTTTCATGTCCCCAACAGCTGGGACAGACGGGTGCTCAATCCATCATGCAGTACCCGGGGCCTCGAACTGCTGACTTGTTGGCCTTCCAGCTAACACTGAGTTTCTATTGGGAAATTGATTCTGCTGAAGACTTGTTTACCCTGAGAATTCCACAGTCATGCTTGAGGCTTGACTCATGTATCCAAATAAACCCTAAAGGCAGAAACCTCTCTGCCCCTCTGTCTTGGGAAATTTGCTTTTCAAGCAGAACCAAATTAATCTTTCTGCTTCTGTTTGAGAAGGGAGGTGCTGGTGACATTTGATTTGGCTCAGGACGGCCTCTGAAGTAAAATAGAAGCAGAGCTACACATTATGAAACAGTGTGAAATGATTTTGATTTGTCTAAGATGATTTGCTTGCCAAAGTAACTTTTTGAACAAACAATGGACAGAACCCTTCAGGCAGTTTTGGCCCCGATTCTGGGAATTGCAAGCTAAGAAAGTAACATTTAGAAGCTGCTTCTTCCATTGCCCTCTGCTTCTGTCCCTCCAAATTTTGAGGGGTGTGTGGGAGAGAAGGGAAAACAGGATGCACAAAGCTAACAATCTACTAAAGAACTGGGATGCCATTTTTGCCGATTCAGATTGTTTTTACATATTCATTGTAGTGATTTTTATACTATGTGTTCTTTCAAGAAGCTCAGAGCAGTTTGCAAGGATCTTCTGGTCCTGAGATAGCTCAAGTGGTTAAGATGGTGAACTCGCTGACTGGAAGGTCAGAGTTCGATTCCCGGGTCCTGCGTGATGGAATGAGCTACTGTCTCTGTCCCAGCTCCTGCCAACCTAGCAGTTCCAAAGCAAGAAATGGCAAGTACCTGTAGATAAATAGGGACCACTTCAGTGGGAAGGTAAACAGCATTCCATGCACTCCAGTGTTTAGTCATGCCTACCACATGTCCACGGAAATATCTGCAGACACAGACAGCGCTGGCTCTTTGGCTATAAACAGAGATGAACACTGAATCCTAGAGTCAGATACAACTGGCTTTTGAGCAAGGGCAACCTTTACTTTTACCTCTGGTGCTGATGAGACTTTAGAGGTAACTGTGAAACTTCTATCAATATATATATATATATATATAAACTGAGAAGACTAAGTGAAACAAGCCAAGTGAGTATGCAGCATAATTCACTTGACATGAGAATAGGATAAACTGCTCTAAAGTATAAAGGTGTGCATGGATGCTCGTCTGCACCAAGTGGCAATGGTAAAAATGGATTTCATTTCTTTAAAATCATTGTATGAATAGTCAAATGAGTAAGAAGACCCAGTGGATTTTGGGACTTGAAAGAGTAGCCTCTGGTGACCCTTGGCTTTTGGGCCCTCTGGAGCCCCTTACCTGGCCTGAACTGCTTCTGCTTCCCACAACTCTGGACCTTTGCTACAAAGGAAACATTCCAGTCAGTTCTTGAAAGGTTAAAATTGTATTTAAGGAAAGGATCACATGCAAACTCCTTTTCAGGAGAGGAGGGCCCCCCTAAGGGCTCCCCCCTTCTAGACTAGCAGTCTACATTAAGGCAAGCTGGGCCGCACAAACATCTCACAGTAATTTATCCCCTCTCCTGATACTCCATCATCCATGATGCTGGACCGGCCACCCATCAAGAGCTACAGCCAATCAGAAACTCAGTATGGAAATTATGGGACCACCCCTAGATGTTATACCAGCCCCTCTGGTGTTAATGCCCCAGGAATGTGCCCCTTCCCTTGGGAAGTGTGGAAAAATAAATCTCTCTTGCCAGGGCCCAAAGAAATCCAGGCCCCCACCTCCAACAATAAGCAGAACCAAGTTGTCTTCATTTTTGAATTCATCCTGGCCTTTACAAAACTTGAATTCATCCTGGCCTTTACAGAACTTCAGGTAGAACATTAGTTGTGTAGATCCTTGCTTGGCATGTGGAGGCAGTGAGGAGACACTCTGACAGCCTCAATTTTCTCTGCTGGAGAATCAGCCTTGTGATGACCCATCTCTACCTCAGCATGCTTGACAAGGTGTAAGTTGACCTTTACACGCAGTCCTGGTTGTACTACAAGCATGCACCCAATTGCATAACAGACGTATGCAATACCCATTTTAAGCTCACAACTTTAACTGGTTGCAACATTTGATCATGACCCTGCTGCTTATCCAAAGGACTCCCCCCTACATCACTTTCTTCATCCAGGCTGGAGAAGAGTCTAAGGAGGATGTCAATGCTTTACATGCTCATGAAGAATTTTAGTCCATTCTAATAAAGGTATTGACTTCCTAGACATTTGGACTTTACTTTGTTTTTAAAATCCCATCATCATAACTATTTTTCTTTTTTATTCATCCCTAGAGTGTCACACCAGAACCCCATTCCCTTCATGCCTTCCCGGACGAAATGCAAGAGAAGCAAAGAGGCGATTTGCCCCCCCCCCTTCCTTTCAGACCTGCTGAAAATAAATATTTCCCATTCCCCCAGCCCATTCCCCCCCCCCTAGCTTGGAGCGTGGTGGTGGTGGGGAGCAGGGACGCGATCTAATTCCCCCTTTCCTTCCCTGCCGCTTACCCTCAGGCTGCAGTAAAAGATTTTCCTTTTGGCCTAGCTCCATAAGGCTAAAAGCTGCTACCCACGTGTCTCCTTTTGAAATTCTGATGCAGTCAGCCTGTTAGGGGGAATGATCTCACTCTCTCTCTCTGCACGGTAAATGAAATACTGTATCCTTCTTTCGTGTCTAGTTCAGACTTTAAACTGCCAAAATGAATGGTTACAAGAATGAATACATTGCTACTGTTTGTGCAATGATATCTTTATGCAATTTAACTTGCATGTACGGTACTGTACATATAACACTAGTGTCGGAATGGACAGTCTCTCTCTCTGCAACTTCAGTACAGTTTCCACGGTAAGTGAGATAGCCTTTCGTGTCTAGGTCAGACTTTAAACTACCAAAATGAAGCCACCATTTGGTCCTAGTTTAAGGGGTAATTTAAAAAAAAAAACACCCCCCAACAAACAAAAAAGAACTGTTTGATCATTATACAAATGCAGGAGCAAGACATACCTGTTTTGGAGGACAGAACTATCAAACACCGAACAAGTTTTCATCATTCAAGATTTCCAAGCATAGTTGGCTAAACTCCCCCTTCCCACTCCTTAAAAAAAAAGTTCTCATTCCTCCATGGCGTTTCCATAGCTGAGTGGGGACTTGAACCCACATCTTCAGAGTCCTAATTCATGGGTCTATCCATTACACCAAAGATAATACTGCGTACCTCAAATGAGCTAATATAAAAGCCATTGAGAATTGCTTTTAGATGATGCCAGTATCATTCAACAAATTGTTCTTCCTCTGAGAAAGGAACACATTTCTTTAAGATGCTGCTTTTGTAAGCACTTGCACCACTCCTCCCCACCTTAAGAAATCTGTTTAAAAATTTTGTATCTCTACTTCATTTCCAATTGTTAGGAAGTGTAACATAGTTGTCAGAAAAAATATGACATGGATAACAGTTAATACAACGTGTCTGGGGGTACCTAGTGTGTAGTAGATAGCATGATAGATTAAGCAGTGGTGGGCTCCTTTTTTTACTACCACACTGTGGGTGTGGCCAGAGGGAAAGCCCTGCGTTGCACCCAAATTAGGACTTTATTTCAAAACTTGGATGGGTGGGGCCAGCTAGAATTGCTAATGGTTCTGGCGAACTGATGCGAACCTGCTGATGCCCAACACTAAGATTAAGACACTAAGAACCAGAATTCAAATCCCCGCTCGCTTGGACTTGGAAGTTCAAAGCAGCTACTCGTCAGCTCTCTCTTGACAGCACAGAACGAACACGTGTGTTGGCGATCATACGTTTTATGGGTTGTGGGGCTTGTTATGTTTTTAAAATTTGTGACGGTTTAAAATGGTTGGACACCACCCATAGTAGGAAAGTGTTCTAGATGGGATGTATATAAACAATGAATTTTAAGAGACGAGTGTCGGATTACCCGATACTACTGTACTTTCCTTTGTGCCTAATTAAAGCAATTTCTCCACTTCAATGTCGACACCACACACAAACAGGCAGGCTTCCCTAAGGAATTGGGGGGGGGGGGAGAGTAAGGGTAGCTCGCTTTGTGAGCCAAGTGTGGGGTGGCCCTTAAAAGAGCCGTTGGGTGGTTTCCTTGCTTTCTGCCGCCCGGAGGGAAGCAACTCAAGCCCTCTCTCCGCGGATCCGGCGTGCCAGCTGGATGTCCTTTGGCATGATGGTCACCCTCTTGGCGTGGATGGCGCACAAGTTGGTGTCCTCGAACAGGCCCACCAGATAAGCCTCGCTCGCCTCCTGCAAGGCCATGACAGCCGAGCTCTGGAAGCGAAGGTCCGTCTTGAAATCCTGCGCAATCTCTCTCACCAGGCGCTGGAAGGGAAGCTTCCGGATGAGTAGCTCGGTGGATTTCTGGTACCGGCGGATCTCTCGCAAAGCGACGGTGCCCGGGCGGTAGCGGTGGGGCTTCTTCACGCCGCCGGTAGCAGGGGCGCTTTTCCGGGCAGCCTTAGTCGCTAGCTGCTTGCGGGGAGCTTTTCCTCCCGTGGATTTACGCGCCGTTTGCTTCGTCCGAGCCATGGATGGTTCTTCCGCAGACTCCCCCCCTCCAAGGGCGGCTGCTCCCGCGGATCGACCAGTTGAAATGGAGCGAAAGAGCCTTGGAGGCGGAGAATTTATAGGAGCCCCCCCTTCTTTCGATTGGCCGACCATCCTGACGTATCCCATTCGGAGTTCGAAATTCCCGCTCTTGGAAGGGATTGGACCGCAGTTCTTGCCAGGCTCTCCACGCCCCCCCCCGCCCTTCTGCAGTCCTTTAATTCTCCAGTTATAGTCCAGGGGTGCCCAAACTACGACCCCGGGGCCCGGATTCAGTCCCTGATGCCATCCAGCCTGCGAAGCCCTCATTGCTCCTGGAAACAGAAGTAAAATGCCCCCACGGATGAATTGGCGTGGGGCGGATCCGGCCCCCAGGCCATAGTGACCAGCCCACAGCCTGAAAAGTTTGGGCACCCCAGTTATACTCATAATCTTAAATCCTTCCAAGATCTCTCTGTGAATAATGGTGAGAAAGTAAAACCATGTCTTAATTTAATACCTATCTCACAGAGCTGGTGAAATAAGAATATTAGCCATCCCTCTGTCTTCTCCCTGCTACATGTTTGTGTGGGAGCAGTATTTAACCAGAGTGGGGAAGAATTTGGAAAATGCCTTTATGTAGGAAGTACTTAGATGATAGGAAGAGAAGTTATTTTAGAATCAAATCCGCGTTCCATCATCTTTTTAGTGCTTCATTTAGAGCCAGAATCAAATCCTATCCTACCGGTGAGCTTTCTGGAGGCATAAACAAAGGAATCTGGTTACAGGGAGCTTGAGAATGTTCATTTTCACCTTAGGTGGAATGATCTGTGCATATTATTATGTGGAGGTAATTGCTGGTCGGAGTCACCATAATTAGCAGCCACCAAAGGAAGGTGGTCCTAAGGGAGCCTGCCTTAAGATTTGCAGCAGAAGTGTCTGATTGCTAGGTATTAGTTCTGGCAGGAAGATTTCATTACATAAATCTGAAAGATGGCTATATGCTAGACGTCATCATCATCTCAAAATGTCTAGGCCCCTGGAATGAAGATTTGCCTCCCAGCAAGTTGCAAAAAAAAAAAAAAAAACACTAATAGAGCAAAATAAATAAAGACTGCCAAGTTTTATTTGGCATGGACTGGGTCCCCCACTTCTTCAAAGACAAGCAGCTGAAGGAGGTGGGTGGTACACCTCGAAAGCTTGTGCCAAACAACACATGTTAGTTCTTATGTTTGTAGGCTGATTTCTGAAGGTCTAGTTTTTTTTAAAAAATATTCATATTTTAATGAACAGAGTACATTATTTGTCTAAAGAGATAGGCCGTCCTTGGTTACCACCTAGCAGGGAGTTTGGCTCTGTGGAGTCTCTGGAGAATCAGGGCAAATTTTCCTATTGTTGCCACTAATCAATTAACTCATTCATATGTAAAGGGACCCAATGCCTCCATCTAGGTAAAGACATTTCAACAGAGCTAATTGTGAAGCTATTTGTGGATTCAAATACATGTACAACTCAATGCTCTCCCTCCAAGGGAAAAGCCAGGCTGGCAGGCTGGCTATGGAGCAGTTTGGCATTTTTATTATCTTAGAAGATTTATGGCTGCACCATGGGCCATTGTGTATGTGCCTTTTCCCCTTGTGTAACTCTCAGCCTGGACCCCTGCACAGGCGAAGGGCCATTCTAGCCAGGGCTGTAGCCAGGGGGTGGCCAGAGGGGTGATCAGCCCCAACTGAGATAACAGCCCGCCCCAACCTCCCATGAAAAAAAATATTCACCCCTTCAAATCTAGAATTTTGGCTATGGCCCTGGCTCTAGCATGTACCCCTCTGCTTACGTAGGGAGAAGTGTCCAATGAACTTTTCCCATGTGACCTTTTGAGCCAATACTGGAAGCAACATGGAATCTCTTTGTCTAGGAGTGTATAAAAGGAGTTTTACAACTTCTCGGGGCTTCTGGCTAGTAACTGCTAATTTGGCTGTGTAGCTGGTAGCCCCTGGGGAAATTTGACTCCATGCACAGAAATGTGCTCTGTGCATGAATCTCAATACCCCAGGTCATTTTTAACTGTTTTATATTGTTCAACTATGCAGAACTGGCCATAGGTCATGGTGTGTTCATAATTTCTTGATGTTACCTTATTTTAATTTTTCTAATAAATACATTTATTAAGATATCTTCTGCTCATGTATATCATTCTTGGTCACGTGGTCATTTTGTGGCAGGACTCTTCCAGATCAAAAGGTGCACATTTTGGTTTGGTAGACTCTGGTGAATTTTATCACACTTTAGTGTGGTCCATTATTCACCCCCGCCAATGAGATTCCAAATGTGTGGCCTGTGAAGCTAACATGTTTACATAGGACCCGATATAACCACAGTATTGAGAAACTGTGTGTATTTTAACTAAACAAGCACCACAATCGCAGGAATGCTGCTTGAGTTTCCGTGTGCAAGTTTGCTGGCTACACAGCATTCATGACACTGATCCTTGGGAACAAGTGAGGCGCTCTGCCCATTATGTGCAATCTTTTTCAACATTTTGTGAGGGAGCATACTATCAGTGGCAGAAAAGGAATAAGTCTGAAGAAAAATCTAATTATTTAAGGATCCCACTAATGGTAGTACTGTATTAGCAGTTTTTCCAAAGTGGGCACAGGATCAATAAAAGAACAAGGCTTTTTTACAGACAAAGTGTAACGAACCTTTAGGTGAGTCTAAAGCAGACTTGAACTGGGTGCTCGTTTACCATAAAACGCATTAAAGGTGCTTTCGCCTATACAGTCAAACCTCACATAAAGAGCGCCTCGCTTAAAGAGCAGAATTTTCTCTGAATGTTCGCTTAACAAATAAAACCAACCAAAAACTTGCATAACAAATAAATCGGGGTTCACAATCCCCCCCACAATTGGTCATTTACAATGGTGTTTCGCTTAAAGAGCAATCCCTGTGGAACACATTATGCTCTTTAAGCGATATACAACTGTACATGCAAGTTCAACTCTTTCAAAGTGAAAATGTGGGTGGCTCTGAAAAGAGCCTTTGGGATTCTAAGGGCCGCGATGGGCTTCTTTCACTTCTCTCTGGCTGGCCGGATACTTCACTTCCCTTTGGCCTTGTGGCTCTCGGTCTTCTTGGGCAGCAGGACGGCCTGGATGTTGGGCAGGACGCCGCCTTGGGCGATGGTGACTTTGCCCAGGAGCTTGTTGAGCTCCTCGTCGTTGCGGATGGCCAGCTGGAGGTGGCGGGGGATGATGCGCGTCTTCTTGTTGTCCCGCGCCGCGTTGCCGGCCAGCTCCAGGATCTCGGCCGTCAGGTACTCGAGCACGGCGGAGAGGTAGACCGGCGCGCCTGCCCCGACCCGCTCGGCGTAGTTGCCCTTGCGGAGCAGGCGGTGGACGCGCCCCACCGGGAACTGGAGGCCCGCCCTCGAGGAGCGCGACTTGGCCTTGGCCCGCACTTTGCCGCCCTGCTTGCCCCGGCCAGACATGACGACGCTTCTCTCCTTCTTCTGCTCACGGAGGCACAACCCAGGGCCAGGGCAAGCGGCGCCTTTTATACTCGCGGTATGCTCGGGAATGCTCTCCCTCGATTGGCCGGCCAGGCGCCAGGAGTCCTCGACCAATGGAAAAAAAGATGTCACGAACTAACCAACCAGAGGAGAGGCAACTCCTTGCCACCAATCGGATCTAAAACAACTGCTTGTCTGCTATGAGCATCTGCGGGGACCCCGGTCGCCTCTCTCCCCCTTTACTTGCATGTAAAGTTCTAGGTCTCCCTTGCTTGAACGCCAGTCCTTCCTGTCCCACTCTGGGGTGCTCATCTCCGTTTACAGCCACAAAGCTAGGGCTGTCTGCCTCTGAACATGTTTCTGTGGTCATCTGGCAGGCATGACTAGAGTGTGCATAACCCTGTTACCTTTCCCATCAAGGCAGCACCCATTTATCTACTTGCAATTTCTTGCTTTTGAATTGCTAGTTTGCTAGGAACTGGGATAGAGACAGAAGCTGAACGCACTCACTAACATTCACACAAGCACTAATACACAATGAATTACAGTGGTATCTCACTTAAAGAGCATAATGCGTTCTATAGGATTGGTCAAACATAGGCCAACATTTGCCAGTGGCTTCATGGACGGGTTGTATAGAGTTGTACCTTGCTTAAAGAGCATATGTTCCACAGGGTTGCTCTTTAAGAAAGTTTGCTCTTTAAGCAAAAGACCATTTCAAATGACCAATTGTGACTTTGGCAGGGGGTGATTGTGAACCCCAATTTAGTTGTTAAGCGAGTTTTTGGTTGGTGTTATTTAAGCAAGGAAGCCATTCAGAGAAAATTCTGCTTGCTCAGAGAAAATTCTGCTCTTTAAGCAAGGTAGTCTCTAAGCGAGGTGCTTTTTATGTGAGGTTTTACTGTACTATGCACACATCTACATAAAAGCATTCATCTGCTATACAAACTGTTCTCTTAAGTAACCCAAGCACCCTTTAGGCATTTCTTTGTGTCTGAGAAAACAAAAGATATTTTCTTTTGTTCCTAGGAAGGATATACAAGTAAAACCTCATATAACACTAAAACCTGGTTCCACAAGTCTTGGTGTTATATGATTTTTAGTGTTATCTGATGCATGTTAAAATCCTATGGGATCCATAGAGATACATTGTAACCACACAGGCTTTAGCGGTTGTTATCTGAAGCATCCCATAGGATCTTAATGTTATCTGATGCAATTCTTCCCCCCAGATTCCTTAATGTTATGCGATTTTAGTGTTATTCGATACTAATTTTATATGAGGTATTACTGTACTGTATATCAAAAGGTTTATCTATTACAGGAGTTAAGTAGGGACAATAACAATAAATCCCTCTGAATATGGAGGATGAGTTGCCAGAGACTACTTTCTGTAACATTTCTGTCAGTTTTAGGGTGCCATGAATATTCCAAATTCTTTTAAGGACACCCTGTATCTAATTGTGTTAACTTTGTGGACTTTTAGGTAACTAATCTCATTGTAGGATGTCTTTTGACCAATAAAGTAAAAATGATTATTTCTTTTGTGTCAACTGTCTATGCGTTAATGCTGTAATTTAATGCTGCAATTGTATCTTGGGGTCTTTCTATTGCATTAAGGCACATGGAACATTGTTACCTTCCCACCAAAGTGGCCCCTATTTATCTACTTGCAATTTCTTGCTTTTGAACTGCTAGGTTGGCAGGAGCTGGGACAGATGGGAGCTCATTCTGTCCTGCAGTACTTGGGAATCGAACTGCTGACCTTCTGCCTTCCAGTCAGCGTCTTAGTGACTTGAGCCACTGCAGTTCCTTTCTATTGCATTAGAAAGAGGAATAAGTGTATAGATCATTTCCATCAAATCCTCATTTGTTTTTTATTTAAGAAACATTCCGCCTGTAGTAATCACATCTCACGAATTTTGCCAAGCAGGAAGATTTTTAAAATTGTGTCAGAAGCACACAAAGGTGCTTTCTGGGTTGAAAGGATTTGTTGCTGGAGGAACTTCGCTCAGGGGATACCCGAATGAGGCTCCTTTCATGTCCCCAATATATTTTCCCACTGAAGTGGTCCCTACTTATCTACTTGCAATTTTTTGCTTTCGAATTGCTAGGTTGGAAGGAGCTGGGTCAGAGACCCCGTCATCATTGCAGTACCCGAGTCTTGAACTGCCGACTTGCCAGCCTTCCAAATAACAAGGCGAGCTTCTTAACCACTGAGGCACCCCAGACCCAGCAGGAAGATGTGGAACAGGCAAAGAATTCTAATTTCACAACCTCACCGGTGGGCAGTTGGTTTCTTTCTAGCGGAAACTCGGAGACAATGGAAAGGCGCCAAGTTTAGATGATGTCTGATTGGCTATTTCGAAAGGTTCTCGTTTCTGATTGGAGCAAGGTGACGCTCAACGTCCTATGAGAAACAAACAAAAATAGCCTCGCCATCCGAAGGTAAAGTTTTCCCTCTGGTCGGATTATGCGCTATATAAGTCCGGTGTTTTGAGCAGTTTGGCATCATTTGTCCAGTTTGAGACGTTTGCGAAGATGTCCGGCCGCGGTAAAGGCGGAAAGGGTTTGGGGAAAGGAGGCGCCAAGCGCCACCGTAAGGTCCTGCGAGACAACATCCAGGGCATTACCAAGCCGGCTATTCGCCGCTTAGCCCGGCGCGGAGGCGTGAAGCGTATTTCTGGTCTGATCTACGAGGAGACTCGCGGCGTGCTGAAGGTCTTCCTGGAGAACGTGATCCGAGACGCTGTGACTTACACCGAGCATGCCAAGAGAAAGACCGTGACCGCCATGGACGTGGTCTACGCCTTGAAGCGCCAAGGCCGCACCCTCTACGGCTTTGGGGGCTGAACAACGACTCGGACAAAGCAAAAAACCCAACGGCCCTTTTCAGGGCCACCCACGCGTTCACACAAAGGCTGAATCTGTTGTATTTCTATTATGCCTCCCTGTATGTTTTCTGTGGACGGATAGCTTTCGTTCACAGTAGGCAAGTAATAGACAAATGGAAGTACAGCAATGTAGATTGAGGTCGGCCGAAGTACCTTCCATTTAAGTAGGATCTCCAGCATTGGGAGTTGACTATTCCGTTGCTGAATCGAGGTGTGTGTGTGGGGAGAGGCTTCTTCGGTCTGTCGTCAGCGGAAGCCGAAACAGGAATGTGCCTTCTCTGATGTTTTGCTCTCGAGTAAAACGGGAGTGGTTCTAGTGAGTGAAACCGGGTGTGTTGGGAGAGGAGAAGAGGGTGTAAAATGTCCTGTTGGACATTGAATTTTCCGGTAAAATATTACTGCGTGGGAATCGCTACCAGCGTTTGTACTATAGGGTCTGTCATCATGTGCCCCCTTTGTGATTTTGCGTTGGCTGCAGCCAATGAGGAATGTCGTTTTCCCAGCGCAATTTTGTCGCATAGAGACGGAAAGGGTTGAGGTGGCCTTTGGGCGGGTGGGAACCTTGCCTAGGAGGTAGGATCTCCGCTGTCAGAAGGTGTGTGTGTGTCGCCTTGTGACCCTGGGAACTGGAGTCTAAGGAAACTAGCATTTCGCACTATCTTAGAAGAGGAATCCCATCATCTGGCAGAGGAGGATGAAGGAAACTGCTTCAAAGGAAATGATTCTCTTATTTCAAAAACTTACCTTTCAAAAAAACCCTCAAAGCAAAAAACAACAGCTCAGTTATTTAGGAGTGTCTTTTAATTGGAGGGATTTTAACAGGTTACTCAGTCAAACAAATTGACTACATCTGCTGCCTTCGTCTCTAAGCAGCTCAACCCCCTCCCCTTTCAGCAAACAAGTGAAGCACATTATTGGCAGTACTCAACAATATGGAGACCTGCACATTTCACTTGAAAGGGCAGCTCCACAAGTCACGGCAGCCTCTTTTCCAATCACAACTCCCTACCAAGCAGAAACCATAGTGAGCTATGAAGGGACTCTCCATCAAGCAGCATCTAAAGAGGTACTACAGTACTTCCTAGCCGCCTTATTTGAAGGCCCATTTTTGGCAATACAGTACCATGTTATTTTTGACTTGCACTCTTCTAAGTCTATTTCAAGAGCTTCATTAATGATGTTCCTTGTAGGTATAAAAGGTATCAAGCAAGGCCTTTCCCATGCTTAGTGAGAACAAAGTACAGGTACAGCAAACTTTCCTGAGGCATCAGCAATGTTGAGGTACTGTATAACTCCAGCCATCAAGAGCACTGCATTAAAACAGCCGTGGTGTTCCCTGTGGGTTTGAAATGAAACTTAGGTTGCTATTTGTAATAACATGAGCTTGCTAAGGATGGTGGAATGGTAAGGTAGCTATCAAAGGCCTGCATCTGGCAGGGGAACCAAGGGAGATGTCTGGGAGTGGGATAAAACTTTCAAATAAAGGTAAAGCATATCCCTTCCTCCTGTTTAAATTAAGGCTGGCTGTTACATGAGGCTAGCCTTTAGTTGTGCCACCAAGGGCTGTATTCCTGGTGTGACAATCATGTAACACAAAGATTTTGGTGCTCATGTCTTCCTGTTTTGTGCAATCATAGGAATTTAAAGCTTGTTTGTGATTTGTAAATTGTTGTAGTTTCACATTTTCTTTAAGCAAGGCAGATCATTCTGTGAAAGCCTCAATACCCACTAGCTGGAATTTGGCCAAACCAATACTGTATGTAGACAAGTGTGTGTGGAGATGCTTCTCAAAATGGTACAGCTGCCAATGTTTCCCTTTTACTATTAGTGCTTATTGGGGGTTGATGGATAAGTGGATCAGTATGGCAGGCAAATGTTTTCCTGGAAGACAGATGTGATCCACCCCTGGTGAATGTCTCCAGCAGTGCGAAAGTGTTGGATGTTTTCTGCCTGGTGTAGGTGATTGTAAGGCTCAGTGAACCTGGACCATGGGACCACATAGAGTGATTACACCCTATAGAAGAGGAATGAATGATTTGTAGCCCCTCTAGATGATGTTAGACTGCAACTCCTTTCAGCCCTATCCAGTATAGCCAGTAGTGAAGAACAAGAGGAATTGTCTCCAGAATCTGGAGAGCTGCATGTCCCGCACTGCTTCTGTAAAATATGCCCTCTCCTCCACGGTTTAACAAAAGGCAAGTCATATGGGTGGACTCTTCAGGTGGAAAACCACTAACCTAGGGGATTCATTGCCTTGGAATGGATGTGGGCCTCCACAGCTTTCCAGAACAAAATAACACAAATCGAGAGAGAATAGGTGCGTTTCAGCCTTGGTAATAATATGGAGGACTAGTGCACAGGGTCTGTCTGGCCAGGTTGTCCTGCTATGGTAATAGAGTAGCCTCTACTGCCAGTGACTCAATTCTGATTGTCAGGTGGAGGTTAACTAGTCTGACAACCCTGAGGTCTATCAGCTTTGGGTGCCAAAGTCCACAGGGAAGGGTGATGGTCCCCAAGGGGATTAAATCCCACTTGAATCCCTCTTGATGGAGGGCAGTGACTTCATCAATCCTGGCCTGGGGCTGAGGAGGACTTTGTGTGCCAAAAGAGCTCAGGACCAGAAAGTGACTCACGGAACTGGATCAATGGTATGGGTGTCATGCTGCAATGCAGAAGGCAAATAAAAGGCCACTGTTAATCACCATGATGATCACCAACATTCAGATATGGCAGAAGAAGAAGACGTTCACAGGGATAAGGAATATGGGGCCCTCCAGATGATTTTGGATGGCAACTCCCATCGGCCCTAGCTAAGATAGCTGCTGGTAAGAAATGCTGGGATTTGTAGGAGGGCTGCACTTTCCCCTGCACTGAATTACAGGCTGGATACCATAATGTCATCTACATGAATTACCATGTGGCCTCTGCCTTCCTGCTCTTGGGAGGCAAATCCTTGAATTGATAATAAATCTACTGTGGCAATTTCTGTGTTCTTTACCTATGAGGTACATCCAAAATGGTTAGCTTGTTTTGAATCAGTCCATTTCACTTTCTTTGCTTAGCACCAGTATTCAGTACCTGGTCTTATCTTTGGAGTCCTCATGCTTCACACCTATTCCATTTTTCCTTTCTGTCTCTTTTCTGCTGTGGTCCTTTACCTTCCTCCCCAGTTCCTCCTGTCTTGAGGGTCCTGCCTGAGCTTCCCAACCCATTAAAATAGGCTTGTTAAAATTACTTAACACTCCAAAATGCAAAGAGAAGTTGTTCAGTCGCACAGTCAATCCTGACCCTTCCTGACCCCATGGATCACCACCCTCTAGGCACCTCTGTCCTCCAGAGAGAAGATTTTCATCTAAATGTGTAATTTCTTTTAAATTTTCCTGCAGATTCCCCACCCCAAATGGACTTTGCTTTGATTTATGCATGAAACCATCTCCCAAAGGCATTTTGTCTTTGACTTGACCAGAGGCAAAATTTCAGGGTGGCTCTTGCTAATCATTTAACCTTTCCCCCCTCATCAGTTGAAATATTCATGGACATCACCAGAAGCGAAAACAGAGCTGTGATGAGTTTGCAATCAGGTAACGTTTAGCCAATTTTATAAAAGCTACCTATAGTGACAACCTGCCCATAATCAAAGAATACTTTCCTAGGGGCTGACTTCCACTATGAAAGGATCCATATCATTCTGCCCTCCATGTTTCTGACCAGTTGAGATTCTATAGAGAAATGAGGGAAGTGATTATAAATGTGGTATCATGATTCATACTCCTCACCTCCAAAGAGATCTAGTCCACAAGGGTGATCTAGGAGGCATGGATCTTTTGTGACTGAGCAGCTGGATAATTTGCTTTCACGTTACCTGAGAACCCTTGCTTTCCCCCATATACAAGAGCCCTGGTGGTACAGTGGTTAAACTGTTGTACTGCAGTCAAAGCATTGTGAGTTTGATTCTGATGGGGATCAAGGTTGGCTCAAGCCTTCCATCCATTCTGAGATCAGTAAAATGAGTACCCAGTATGTGGGGGGCAAAATACTAATGACCTTGTGAACCACCCAGAGAGTGCCCAAAGCATGATATATAAGTGTAATTGCTATACAGTAATACCTTGGATAACGTTTACCTCAGATAACGCTAAAATCGCATAACAAGTAATCTGGGGAGGAGAATTGGATCGAATAACGTTAAGGTCCTATGGGATGGATTGGATAACAACCGCTAAAGCCTGTGCGGTTACAATGTATCTCTATGGAGCTTTAATGTTATCCGATCCATCCCATAGGATTTTAACATGCATCGGATAACACAACACTTGTGGAACCAAGTCTTAGCGTTATCCGAGGTATTACTGTATATGAGGGCAGTTTTGCAGTCCATCAGCTAAATCTCACCTCATGGAACAATCAACACTAGCATGTTACTTTCCATTACCTAGTCCATTGCTTGGACTGTGACATACACAGATTCAAAACAGCTGTTACCATGATATGTAGGGACATGGTTTCTCACTGGAGTTTGCCACCCTGTCTATGAACATGCCGGCTAGCCTTAATGTCCTGGAGTCATTGGGCATATTGCCCTCAACTCCCCTTGCCTGCCAAGTAACTGGACCCCGGCAGCTTTATAACAGGGAGTGGGGTGTTGTCCTGTAATAAAACTTCCCACATTTCCCCTTCTAACTGAACCTAGTTGTCCAAAGCAGGATGGCTATGGGAACAAAGCTGCAGCCTCAGATTCACTTCTTAAGCGGGGGTGACCCGGCGCCGGAAGCAGCTGCAGGTGATGCATCTGAGGAAGCTCATGCTGAGGTGGAAAAGGCCTGTGAAGCGGAAAAGCAGGTTGTAGTAGGTGTTTACAGACAGGCCCCCAGAGGTGTCGGCATACTTCAGAGCCACCAGTGGGGTGTATAGTGTGTTGGTTTGTGTTCGGAAGGGTGGACGCTCCTTAGCGATGACGTTCACAACAGCCTGGAGAGGAGGCAAAGGCAGAAAGAGATTGGCATGTTGGCCTGAATAGTCTTTCTTGTGTTGATGACTCGATGCCCTTTTTATTTTATTTTTAAAAAATCACAAAAAACATATTTAAATGAACACAACATTAGAAATAACAGATACAACATTACACCAACAAATATGTGCACCCACCACTAATGGGACATTATTTATCTTCCCCTTGTAATCTAAATCTTTCACTTTCTTTGAAAACATCACCATAGCAAGAAATAAGAAGGAAATGATTATAACTATGGTAACAGCCATGAGGCTACTTATTATTAAAAGGTGGAAAGTATATTGTGAACTCTAGCTGGATGATTGGTATAAGTACTACGGAACATTGCGATGAATGACAGACAGACACGTGAATTAAAGTTTAAGAAAAGATTACCAAAAAGAAATGCCTTCAGAGAGATTTGTGGAGAATTTATGGAACATGTCTTAGTTACAGTGAAAAAAGCAATACCAGGACAGGAATACATAACTTTCTGAGAAGTAGGGGCGAATATATAGAATATTGTTAACAGAAATCTTTTAATAGGTTTTAATTTTGATTTGATTTTAATTGTTATTGATGACTTGTTGTAAATCGCCCTGAGTCACTTTGGTGAGGGGGGGGGATAAACAAGTGAGATCAATCAATCAATCGATCAATCAATCAATAATCATAAATTGAAAGTTTAAATCCCATAGGTGGTAGGGAGCACACAGAAGATTGTTTTGTTAATATTAATTTATATACAGTATACATATAATTTATTATTATAATAGCTATTAATGTAGTATTGTAATTGTGTGTGTGTGTGTGTTGTTTTGTTTTAATGATAAAAATTAAAACTCCCCCCCTAAAAAAAACCTGAAAACAATGCTATTCTACGACACACCGCTCATTTTAAAGACAAAATTTGATTTATTTCTTCAAGCAATTTTATCCAAGTCCTCATTACACCCTCACAATCCCACCATAAATGAAGATCTGTTCATTTCTTGTGTTTACATCTGTCGGTTTCCTTTCTTTGGGTCTTCCTGTCATTCGTTCAGTCCATTTTTATTTATTAAAGACAATTTTTTAAAAAGAACCCACAGGCATCTCACAGGCTACAGGTTTATTATAGTGTGAGGTTTCATAGAGCATTGGCTGCAGAGTTAGATGGATCCACTGTTGAGTCTATTTAAGCTTGTCACCAGATTCTATGTCATGTATACGTAACTAAAATTTGTATTTTGTAACCTTATTTTGCAGTGTGGTTTTGTTTTATTGCACTGCTGTACTGTATTGTTGTATTTATTGTATTATACTATATGACCTTTGATTATGTTATATTACTTTTGACTGTTTTATATGTATGTCTTCTGTAAACCGCCCTGAGTCGGTTGTACTGAGTAGGGTGGTATATAAATTGAATAAATGAAATGAAATTCTGTGACGGTGGATCTGGTGTTGCTGTACAGCAGTTGGTTTGGAAGCCATGCTCACAGTGGGAGACACTTCCGAGGGGAGTTTGTCTGCCAGTTCATAAGATTTATTGCAGGGGCAGAGCATTATCCTTGTTCACTTTAAGAACAAGAGCAGGAGGCTGCTTCTGGATTCATGCCCTTGCCATGAACTAAGGAGAAGTATCTGTTTAACCACTGTGTTGTAGGAATTTGCATTAGTTATGTTACCAAAGCATAGCAGGCTAGTGAGCTGAGGTTATAACCATGAATTACAAGGACACCGACAAGAAGATATGGCCAAGTCTCTTGGCTTTTATTGCAACGATTCCACCAGCTACCAGGTTGTTCCTGCAGCCTATTTGCAGCAATTAGATCTCCCTAATTATAGGCTGACATTCACTCAGGCCCGTTGTGGATGTATGCCTTCAGCCATCCTTGAGGGCAGATGTAGTCGGATATCCTACTCAGAATGATTATGCCCATGTGGTAGTGGGGATGTTGAATCGATTGAGCATGTTCTCCTTTATTGTTCATTTTATAGGGACACCCATGCAGAATTAATAATTCCTTTCCTGTGCCAATGCACAGGAAAGTTGCCTAACCAACAAATCTCCTTTCTACTCGAGGACAGTAGTATTACTATCACGTACAAAGTGGCGGGTTTTTGTTGGTTGCTGACTAAGAAGCCCAGTGTGGCCCTGTGGCTAACTGAGAGTGCTTCTGCACTGAGCAGCTGATCTATACTATTTTATTTGGTCTCTTTTTCACCCATATCATTGTTGGTCTGGTTATAACAGGTTATAACTCCCACTGCTTCGGGAGCTGCACTGGTTGTCAGTATGTCTCTGGGTGCAATTCAAGGTGCTGGTAATCACCTTTAAAGCCCTACATGGTAGTGGGCCAGGATACTTAAGAGACTGCCTCACCTCAAGAAAATTGTCCGTCCCACCAGAGTGGACCGGAGAGGCTCTCTAGTTGTTCCATCGGCCAGAGAAGCGCATCTCTCTGGTACTAGAAAGAGGGCCTTCTCTGTGTCCGCTCCGACCCTATGGAGCCTCCTGCCAATGGAGCTGTGCCTCCAGATGGAGTTGATGTCTTTTAGGAAGAATTTAAAAACATGGCTGGCAGGGCAGGTATGGGGTACGGGTTGTACAACGACCCTAGCCCGTTGGCTGGTGTGAGCCCCCTCTCTCTTTTAACTTCTATTTTTAACTTTTTTAATTCTCAAGAGTGAGTTTTAACTTTTTGATTTTGTCATTCATATGTCTATTTTAAATTATTTTTTTCTAAATTAAATTTCTTGTTGATGTTTTTATATGATACATGATATGTTAAACTGCCCTGAGTTGCCTTGGTAAGGAGGGTGGTATACAATTTTGAATAAATAATTTAATAACAACAACAACTTACTGGGTTTTACTAAGTTATAATTTAAGGAGAGAGTATATATATCCTTGAAGCGAGGCATTCCTCTTCTTTCTTTGTAAGTACAGTAAAACCTCAGATAACGCTAAAACTTGGTTCCACAAGTCTTGGTGTTATCCGATTTTTAGTGTTATCCGATGTATGTTAAAATCCTATGGGATGGATCGGATAACATTTAAGCTCCATGGAGATACATTGTAACCACACAGGCTTTAGCGGTTGTTATCCGATCCATCCCATAGGACCTTAACGTTATTCGATGGAATTCTCCCCCCAGATTACTTAACGTTATGCGATTTTAGCGTTATCCAAGGTAAACGTTATCAGAGGTATGTATTAGTATTTTACATTCATGCCACTAGGTTTTAGCAATTATTAATGGGTTTTAGTAATATTATCCCTTTAGATAGGTGGACTGATGTTAGATAGGTGCACTTCAATTTTCAGTAGGTTTTAGTAGTACAGTATATTTTATTGTTACCCTTGTCCAGCCTACCTTAGGATGTGGTGTTTATGTTTTTGTGTTCTTTTTATGCTGGCCATGGACCGTAAACAAATAAAAGTATATTTTCTCCTCATTTTCGACCAGGAAGCCCAAAGTGGCTGACATAATATTCTCAGTGATGCAACATTTGGGAATTACAAGTAACTGTAAATTGAACATTTATTCTCAGAAATTCACTTCAGATTTTGGGTAAAACCTAGGCCTGAATACAGAAGCCCATAGAGTCGGCTTCAGTATGTGGAAATATGGTGACGGCCATCATGGAGACAACCAGCCAGGAGGTCATCATTTACAGAAAAAGGAGCAGCACTGTGGTGGCTTAATGGTTAAGATGCTGAGCTTGAAGACTGGAAGGTCAGGGTTCGATACCCGAGTGTTGCATGTTGGAGCTTGGGGACTTGAAAGGAGCCACATTTGGACATCCCCTAAGCTGAGTTTCTCCAGCAAAAATCCTTTCAACCCAGCGTAATTTCTGACATGAAATTTATTTATTACAGACAAAGGAGAAGAAGAAATCTCTTTCCTTGAAGAAAGGAGGTGGTAACCCAAAGAGGAAATAACCAATGTGTGGCTACCTACAAAAGTCAAGAGTCAACAAGGTACCCAAGCCCACATAGTTGTTTATCGGTCTATTGCCACAAACCAGATTAGCTTAAATACAACGTATTTTCATTTTTTCTAACAGGATGAGCCTTGATCTGATTCAGGGTTGTTTTTCTTAAGGTAGCATTCATGTTTTGCAGGAGGAATTCCCAATTTTGAGTCTTAGCATCACTAGAAGAAAGGTTGCAAGATGGGGAAAGACTTCCTTTGCTTAAGACCTTAGATTCCTTGAAGTCACCGAAGATGGCTTTACAGTATAGGACAAAATGTATCATTGAATTTGATTCCATATAGGACAGATCTCTAGGGCACACAGATAACCAATGCATGAATTCTGTGGATTACTTCCACTGAGCTCAGCAGTCAAATGCTTAGGAAATACTTTAGTTTTTCCCTTGGATGTTTCTAGCTCTTGTGGTTTTTACATAGAAGTTGATGTTCCAGCTTCATCCAGAGTTGGGACTGTGTGGTTCACCACCTGGTGGACTAAAATATCCAAAATCCTATCTCATGGGTTATGCTGGATATGGTCAATGGGAATTGTAGTCCAACTGTATCTGGAGGGCCATGCGTTCCCTACCTCTGTGCTGCATGGGAGAATGAAGTGATAAATGTGAAAAGAATTATGGCATTTGCTGTTCAGGATTTTCCCCATATCATGGACATAGATTTGTTCTCTAAGATAAGACACTATTTAAAACAGGGGTGGCCAACCTTTTTTTGCTGTGGGGCTGACCACACCACCTGAACAGCTGAGTAGGCCAGACCATGCCCCCCAGAAGCAGAAGTGGGCACATTTATCCCTGACATAAATGTGCCCACTTCTGTGTTAACGACAGCCAAGGGCGCATTTGTGTATGCGTGGGCACATTTTACGGATGATGTAAATGTGCACGCTTCCACTTCCAGGCAGTGGTGGGTTGTCAAAATCTTCGCTACCCCACCATGACATCATTGATATCATGGGTGTAGCTGACGTCATGATGTCATTACGTTGTGGGCGGAGCAATTTTTTTAAAAAAATTAAAAAAGTCTGCATGCATCAAATCTCTGTTTGATGCATGCACAGTTCTTTTTTTTAGTGTGCATGCATCAAACCTCTATTTGATGCACGCACACTAAAAAATAGAACTGCACATGTGTCAAACAGAGGTTTGATGCATGCGCAGTTCCGGGCAGCCATTCAGGCTGCCCGAAAAACATTTTTGGAGGGGGGTTTGCCACCTCCCCGGTGACCCCTCCTGATGGGGCACTACCGGTTCAGGTGAACCGGTCCGAACAGGTAACATCCCATCACTGCTTCCAGGTGTGGCAGACGCAGCAACGGGCTGGATGGGATGGCGTTGGGGTTTGGCCCGCGGGGTGTAGATTGGGAACCCCTGATTTTAAAGACATGAGCCATGTAGGTTACTTGAATTACTGGAAGAAAGGCAGGGTGGAAATGTAACCAATAAACAGACAAACAATGAAGCCCACGAAGTAATTCTATAAGCATAGAAGAACTTTGCTTCTAAAAGTACTCTTTCATTTCTTGTCCCTACCTTAGCTACAGACTCAGGAGTCTGACCCATGGTGGTGAATATTTCATGGGAAGCTGGCAGATAGACCTCCTTGAAGTAGCGCACAGTGGCAGCATCCGTCCCTGGGAACTCTGAACGTGCCACATCTTCCATCAGCTTCATCTCGAAGTCTGTATTCACTGGACCAGGCTCCACCAAAGAAACACTGTGCAGCAGGGAGGGTTGTTTAGACAAAGCAGTCAGTTTTTGAGACTGGGATAATCATATCAGAATCCTGGGAGTCTAAAAGAATAGACTGTAGCAATATTTTTACAAACACGTTAGGCAATCCCCACACACCCTACACCCGCCGGATGAAACCTAGATGTACACTTTAATCACTATACTTCCAAAGAGTTAATTTTAACATGTGGAAAATATGAGAACATCTGGAATTTAAATCCCCAAAAATTTGGAGTACTGATGGTTCTTTACCTCTGGTTTAAGGGCTTTGCAAACGGGACTGACCTCTACCATTGAGCTGAATTGGACTTAAAAGCCAACATTTTACTGGTGTGTGGCCTGAATTTACACATTTTCCTGGGACGTGATTTCTGCCCTTGGTCAATAAGCTTAGCTGATGCTCTCTTTTAAGTGTACAGTACTGTATTTGCATTCAGAGTCAGTTAACATGACGACATGAACATTATAATCTTATATATACAGTGGTACCTCAGGTTACAAATTTAATGGGCTCCAAGGCATTTTTCATGTTATGAACAATTTGTAACTCGAATTTCCCATAGGAATGCTTTGAAAACCAAAATTCATAACTTGAAACATGATTTCCCATAGGAATGCATTGAAAACCAATTAATCTGTTCTGGAAAAATTCATAACTTGAGCCATTATTTTCAGTTGATTTTCATTCATATTGTGAAAATTTTGTAACTTGAACCATTTGTAACTTGAGGTACCACTGTATGCCTAACTATTAGCAAGTAACCATCATGAAGGTTAAAGTGATCCTGTCACCTTTCTAACCTTTAGCCAGCAAAACCAATGCTTGTAATCTCATTTTGTCTTTTCTAGGACTTGGATTGCATTTGGATGAGAAAAGGAAGTGGAACAGCCCTAGCTCTAATTGAAAACATGGACCTTTTATCTTTAACTTGTTCATCAATTTAGAGTTGCGATGGTAAATACCCCTTGCTTAAACAACAACAACTTGCCACAGGGATACTGATATTGTGAATAATTGGTCAATGCAGCTCAAAGAGGACACATGTCAGTTACTGGGGTTGGTGGTGGGTGGATGGGGGTAACTACAGCCTCATCTTCAGTCCTGTTGCTTATGTATGAGATTTACATGTGCTGATCACATGTTGTGTGATGAGACTGATGCAGTTTTGCCTTGGATAAGAAGTGGGCGTCATGGCATACAAAGTGGAGATGATAGGAGTTCTAGTTTAATCTATCTGAAAAGCACCAGTTTTGAGAAGAATGTGATCGATCTTTTTTAAAGGGGATTGTAGGGAACAATAGTAAAAAGCCAAGTCACTGGGCATTGCACTTTGTAAGAGAGATCCTTTCACTGTGTTCCATCAAATGAAGGACTCAGACCAGACAAGCATTGGGCTCCTGTGGATTGGGCAACACATGACTCGGTTTTGTTGAGTGTGCTGTGAGTTAGGGAAATAACACTGCAATCAATGTAATGCAAAGGGGCTAAATTGTATATTTCTATAAAGAAGGGGCAATCTGAAGAATGGAAGGTTGGTGCTAGATAGAGACACTCAAAAGGAAGGACCTTCTGATGTTGAAGTTAGGTGACCCAACACACAAATGCTTAGAGAGTGGAGACATTGAAGGTTGATTTGTGGATTAAACCCCTAGTTCTGGTACCACCGCTAGCAACTCCTCCCTGGGCAGAAGTAAGCATGAAACAAGCAGGCTTGGCATGAAAGCAATGCAGCCATTGTATCTTTCCAACCAGAGGTTCCTCCTTATTTCCTCTGGGTTTCATAAGGACCTACAAGTTGAAATAACATGGCAGCAAAAAACCTAGGTGCCAAAATGACTAATAACAGCCTTGAATATACATGGAAATCATTTTAGCTTTCCTAGTTCAGATGGATGAAATCCAGCTTTTTGTAGGGGTGGTAAGGTAGTCTCATATCTGTTCCAGAGAGGAATACATTGCAGAGCAAAAATTTGCATAAAATTTGCACATGCAAATTTAGAACCTGTCAATACCAGTACAGTAAAACCTCTACATATGATTTTTTCCCGTTCCACAAGGTTATTTGTATGGCGAAAAAAATTATACAGTACTGTACTGTATGTTGAAAACACATTGGATTACCCAAAGAGGCCTCTAGATGTCACTATATATTTTTATGTAGGTCAAAATTTTCCTATTAAAAAATTGTATGTCAATTATTATTTTTTAGCCAGGATTTCAATTTGTATGTCTAATTTTTGGTAAGTCGAACTGTTTGTATGTTAGGGTTCCACTGTTTGCTTCTTCTATTGCACAAGAGCAGGAGGCTGCTTCTGGATTCATGCCCTTGCCATGAACTAAGGAGAAGTATCTCCTTTAGCCACTGTATTGTAGGAATTTCCGTTAATTATGATACCACCCTAGACCAGGGATCAGCAAACTTGGCTGTATACCTGCTGAACAAGGCTTCTGGGAATTGAAGTCCAAGAACATCTGGAGAGCCAAGTTTGCTGACCCCTGCTCTCTAGACTATAGGATGAAAGCTAAGTGAAAAGCCTATTCAGCTGTAATTTTGGCCATTTCCTGTCCTGAGCCATTTGTTGCTGGTTGGGGCTCTCTCACACTGCCTAACAGTAGAGTTGACTCTTAAGTCTCTATGGTGGGGGCGGGGGGGGGGTCCCATATACCACTCACAGTTCAGGAACTCACAAGATATTGAATTTGAGGAGTTGCACAGCGAGGCATTCACAGAAACCTTCCATGGCAAACTTGGAGGCAGCATAGACATCATTGAAGGGGACACCTGATCGGAAAATCAGAATGAAGGTGAGCTGGTGATCCCTGCAATCCATTTCCTGGGCTGTTATATTCTTCAGCTGGCTGGATGATAACTCAGTGGATTAGCTATCTGGCGGTGCAGCTAGAGGCTGGGAATTTGATTCCTCACTGTGCCTCCTGGGAGAAGAGCCAGCCTGTGTGGCGCTTGGGCAAGCTGCAGAATCCAAGGGAGGAATGGAGTACTTTTTTTTTTGCCCTCCACTGTTCTCAAACCTTCATTTTTATGCAGCAAACCTTTTTAATTTTATTTTTTAATTTGTAGTTTGTGCTGGAGTGCAAAAGTGAATTTGCTGGTGCTAGCTTCAACTTTGTATCCTGTGGTCACACGAATGCAGCATTGGATTTTGGGGGTGGGTCAGAAAAGCTGAAAATATGCTTAGTGTAGATGGGCCCCATGATTGTGTTATGTGTGTTATGTGTGTGTTTTGGTCCTGGGGTGGGGAAAGATGCCAGGCATGCCTCATCCACTGCACAGCACTAGGCACACCCAGCCAGCCCTCCAAGGTATATGTTGGGCGAGTTTTTGTGTGCTGTTCTGATGGTTTGGGAATCATGTCCTTGGATTGTATGCCCTTTCCTTTTGCATATTACCCACTGCCCACCCCACAAAGTGCCTGGGCAGAGGGAGCTTCCCATGCTGTTGTGTGCCTGCATATATGGAGGTGTGGATTGGAATTCTGACAGACACAGGCAGGACAGACACTCCCACCTCCTGCTTTAGACTGTTGCACGTTACAAAGGTTGTTCAAACAAACCAGAAATGAACAGAAAAAAGTCTTGTGGCTCTTCCACTCCACCATGGCCAAGGAGGGATTTGAACCAGGTCTCCTGAGTCATAGTCTGTTATACTATTTCCCTACACCATGTTGGCAATTCATCAAACATAATCCCAATTTCTGCCAACAAAAGATTAGGTTTCTTTGTGGCATTCTGCTATCAAGAAAGGAAGGAGAGTCTGATGATGCAAATTGAATTTTGACCTTATTTTCAAACAAGACTCAGCCTGGCGTGGCAGTAAAAATGCTTGACTGAGCCTTGGGAGAGAGTTTTCTAGTATCCATCATCCATGAACCTACTTATGGGGTGATTTAGAGTCAGTTGTGTCTTTCTGAGCCAACTCTACAGCATAGGGTTATTATGAGGCTGGTAAGAAAGAGAACCTTATACACCACCACTTCAAGATGTCTTTTTTAAAAGAAAGGGTGTGTATAAGAGGCCAGTTTCATGCACAAGGTAAGAAAGCTCCAGTTTAGGGCTTCAGATTTTGAGGAGTCTCTAAGCAACAAACAATATCAACAAATCTGGTAAAATGATACTCATTATTTTGTTAATGCTACAGTAGCTTGACAAACAATTAGGGTCTTCACACATCTTAAGTCAGGCCCTGAATATGTTCCCACCCACCAATGACATCATTACCTTGCAAGCCCATGACGCTGCTGATGACTACTATGTGGCCTTTTTGACGCTGCTTCATCTCAGGAAGGACCGCTTTGATCATGCGGATGGCACCAAAGAAGTTGGTTTCAAAAACACGTTTCATTTCGTCAATGGAGATGGACTCGATTGGGCCAACGAGCCCCACACCGGCGTTGTTCACTGGGAAAGGTCCATTGAGTGGAAAACCAGAAGGTCAAGCCTGTCCTTAGAATCAAGTCCCTCATTCTCCTGCCACCAATGCATCATCTACTTCTGTTAAACATGTTCTGGGCAAGAGTACAGGAGACCTCTATTTCACACCTAGTTCCAGCCACATCCATCTACGTTCCTCTTTAACAGGGCTCTGTTTTATATTTTTCCATTGGTATATCTATGGATGCTATTTCTCCCACACTTCCTAGAGGCATCTTTGGTTGGCTGTAGTGGGAAACTAGGTAATGGACTGGGTCAGTGATGGCAAACCTTGGCATCCCAGGTGTACTTGGACTTCAACTACCAGAATCCCAAGTCAGCACTCCTGTTGATCAGGGCTTCTGGGAACTGAAGTTCCAGAACACCTGGAGTCCCAAGATTCACCATCACTGGACTAGGTTCTTTCCTAACCTCTTGCTTTTGGCATGTTTGGACCCCAAATGTCAGCCTTTAGCCATGCTGGTTTGAGATGAATGGAAGATGAAATCCATGACCTCTGAGACTGGAGAACAGCAGGCCAAGAAATTAGGGTTGTAAGTGGATCTCTGGATCTCTAGGCAGTGATACAGATCTCAGGATAGATAATGCTTGAAGAGCAGAAAGTCTGATTTTGGGCTGTGAATGGCTTTAAACCATGGACAATTGCTTGCACCCACACGCAACTGACACTAATGTTCATTGGCTTAGTGCAAGGAGACTCAAGGAAATGAAATTGAGTCTTGGGATATTTTAACCTATTTCAGTTTGAAAGTAGATTGGGTTGTAATTATAAGGGGGATATGAGCACGCAAATACATCTTGCCTGAAATATGCCCCTCCCCTTCCTGGTGTGAATGCCAGTTTGGGTTTTGTGCACCCTGTGTGAAGGTATGGAGAGATGCTTGTTTTGCAACGTTCACTTAAATGCAATTGTGTCTGACTTGGAGTCTTGCCTTATTATCAGAGCACGAATGAATGAATGCATTTATTTGTTACGGTCAGTGACCAGCATCTTATCAGAGTGCTTGATCACAGAAGTACTGAGATGTGTGGCCAGTTGAAGGCACTTACAAGTGCTTCTTCATCCTAAGGGTTCAAGTGTTGATTGATGTCTGGATGGGGAGGAAATGCTAGGGCTGAGGGCTTGCCTGGGCTGTTGTGTAGCCATCACAGATGGCGCCCTAGTTGCCTTTAGACTGTGACACTTGAATGTACCTGTACAAAGCACTGGATTCATCACTGATCATTGGCTATCCCCAAGTGGAATACTGTGGTTGCCAGGAAACCACAGCAACAATTGGCCCATCTTAGATGGGCTTTAGCAACTGCAAACACAGTGTTTCCCAGTCTTCCCAAGCATCAGATAAGGATCCAGGCTAGGATTGAAACAAAGACCTTTAAAACGCAAAGGCAGCAGGCCAAGTTCAGATGGGGTCCTGTTTTATACAGAGGGCTAGTTAGCCTCTGGCCTCTCACTGCCAGGTAGGCGGCTGAGAACGCCCCCTCCTCTGGGCCTACAACAATGGCCTGAGGGAAAAGACGTCATGGCCTGGCAGGCGGCTGAGGACCTCGCCCCCACCTCCAGGTCCCCATCAATGGCCAGAGGGGAGTTAGTCTGTGTTCTGCTTTGGTTGTTTTGTGAGGTTGCATTTTATGATTGTTACTGTACTGTTGCTGTTTTGAGTGTAATCTGCCCTGAGTCCCCTCGGCAAGTGGGCGGCAATATAAATCTGAACAAACAAACAAACAGACAAACAGACAAACAGACAAACAAAAACAAACAAACAAACAAACTTCTCAAGTGGGCATTTGTTAACTTGCTTATTGGGTTTGTTTCATTTATTTCTCATCTCTCTTGCAATTCAGGGACCCCAAGACTAGTTATAAAATGCTGGAAGAGAGGACTAGCAAATACATGAATTAGAGCCATTCGTTCTTCTTTATTTAGATCAGAGTGTTGCACAGTTTAAAATTAAGAACATACATGAAATATAGGTAATGATGGATGGATATGAAATACAGGGCTGGCTAGGTAGCCAATGGTTTAAGTATCTGGATGTGGAGCCAGAGTTTGGGAGTTCAATTCCCCACTGTGCTTCCTGGGAGAAGAGCCAACCAGCATGACTTGGGCAAGCTGCATAGTCCCAGGGCACACAGAAGAGGGGAATGGTAGACCAGTTCCATGTATTTTGTACCTAGGAAACCTGGAAAAGCTTGCCATAAGTCTGAATTGGCTGGATGACACATTATTATAATAAAATATAAGTAGGATTCAAAATAAATTAAAATGTTAAAATAGCTAGACCAGTGTTTCCCAACCTTTGATTTTTGGGCTTCAATTCCCAGAAGCCTAAGTCAATTCCCCAAAGTATTGATCAGCCAATGTACTGACTTAGGCTTCTGGGAATTGAAGTCCTCCTATGGGGTGTGGGCCCCACGTTGACTGAGCAGACTTTTTGACCTGAAGAGGGCTACTTCAACACTTCTGTCTTGGCCATTTACTTGATCTTCTTTTGTACATATGGTGGACCATTTCTCCCCCTTCTGTATCGTGGTCAGATGTGAAACTGCCAAAATGAAGCCACCGTTTGGTGAGTTCATTCTGCAATTTCTTTTGCCTGGCGGTATATAGTGTGATTGCTTTGCTGACCTAGTGTGAGAAAGATTAGCCGGCAACACACGGTTGCCATTACCAAGGTATGCCTGATGGTGGTTCAAAAATACCACAATCTTCAAGGAGGCTCTTTCTGTGTACCCAATTGATGGTAGGCCATAAGTTGCATACACATAAATGCTGCATTGGCTGGATTTATCAACATTTGAAGGCAATTTATCAAATTTTACTTGATTATTCTTTAATTTTCCAACTTTGCTTTGAATTCTGTTATGTGACTTCGAGACGGTCCAGCCAGAATCCTGTCCTGGTGGGAGATACTCTTTGGTATTCATCCCTTTATTAAAGTGTGTTGTTTTTGTACTCTACAGTTTTAACCTAGCCTCTTATGATTTAATGTTTAGAGCTTGAGAGGTGTAAAACAATCTTTTCTTCAATTTTAGATACCTTCTAGGAGGTTGATATTCATGAAATGAATGGGTTTGGTGCTGTATTGCTTCATTTTATTTGTTTTTTGCTAGTACCTTTCAATGTACTCTTGAAGGAGTAATACCAGCCAAATAATAGACATGTCTAGCAGGGTAGGTTTCAATAACAGTCCTGCATGATTAAGAGCTACATCTACTTGTTTGGCGTGGACTGATATGTACCATACGGCACTAGCTGTTGTTCTTATTATTTGTGGGTATGCACCCCAGTCTGATCCAGCCAGTTCCCTAAGTATGTTATTTCTGGCAGCAAATTTCTCTTTAGTGTTTAGCCAATATGTTTTGTAGGTCAAGGTTTGATCCAGATATTTTGGGGAAGGGCGATGTTCCAAAGTCTTCCCTTCCTGGTTAACTTAGAGTTTCTTCTAAGCTTCTCTGTTTTTTAAGGGGAAAGCAAAGACCTCTGCTTTTATAGGATTTGGTTTGAATTTCTTGTTGTTTTCATAATTTAAGGAAATATATTTTTATGCAGAGATTAGTCTATGTTCAATGCACTCCAGTGGTTCCTGCACTGTCAAGGCATGGTCATCACCAGACTTGAAACACCTGGCATACGGGAGTATTGGTTGATCATTTGTGTAAATTTTACAAAGTAATGGTGTCAGTATGCTACCGTATGAGAGACCCATTCCTTTGACTTCTCCAGCCACTGTGCCTCTCTTGAAATTCAACCAAGAATTTCTGCTTTTCAAGTAGGATGGTGGCTATTTCTGTTAGGCCATTATCTTTAATAAGGAGGTACAGTTGTACCTCGCTTAAAGAGCATAATGTGTTCCACAGGATTGCTCTTTAAGCGAGTTTGCTCTTTAAGTGAAACACCATTGTAAGTGACCAATTGTGACTTCTGGTGGGAGGGATTGCGAACCCTGATTTATTTGTGAAGGGAGTTTTTGCTTGGTTTTATTTGTTAAGTGAAGCGAACATTCAGAGAAAATTCTGCCCTTTAAGCGAAGCGCTCCTTATGCGTGGTTTGACTGTACAGTAGATCTTTTTTGAGCAGCAATTGATGGTGGATAGTGTAAAATGGCACTGTACGTTTGACAGAAGCTGCTCTAGTTATTTTATGTGTTTCAAAACCATCCTAAATGCTGAATTAGGTTTAAGATTTAAGCTGTACAGCTGTTGTCAGGTCTTAAGCCTCCTGATCTGGAGCTAGACAGATGATGGGGTGTGGTCGCTATGACCATGCCTCACCCTTGCTGTGAGAGCTGCATTGGCTACCGGTGTGCCTTTGGGTGCAATTCAAGGTGCTGGTTATTACCTTTAAAGGTCTACATGGTAGTGGGCCAGTTTTACCTAAGAGACCGTGTCACCCTGAGGATATCAACCCATCCCACTAGAGCAGACTGAAGGGGCTCTCTGAGGGTACCAACTGCTGGAGAAGCTTGCCTCTCTAGCACTAGATGGAGGGCCTTTTCGGTATCTGCCCTTTGGAACCTCCTTCTGACTGACCTCCACCTCAAATCAGAATTGCTAGCATTCAGGAAAAGCCTGAAGACCTGGCTGGCCCAGCGGGTGTGGGGTGCTGTGATAGGAGCAGTCTCCCCTGCCCCATCTGGCTCATATGACCATTCTAAATAACCCGTCATTTGGGGATTTTATTTTAATTGTTTAAAGATGTTTTAACAAGGTGTATTTTATCTGCTTAAGTTTACTGATTTTGGTCATAGTACTGGGATTCGACAAATAAATAAATAATACCATATTTTCTAAAGACTTTGTATAACTGGCAGAGAAAAGAGATTGCTTCTGCCCCACTAGCGAAGGGACAGGCATGGTATCGAGAGAAGGTGTGGTGAAGGACTGATCAATATTCCATCTTGGATTCCATACACAGTATGGTACATACAACAATTGCTCATTCTCATGTGACGTGTTGGAGTGACACATCACTTTTCATAGTGAACTGTGGCCTGCTTCAAATTGGTTAATTTGGATGGAAGAGGTTGCTTGGATAGTTTGTTCTGAGGATTTACATGCTTAGAACAGGCAACTTTATGACATGGCTATAAGGCAATATAATACGTGAGGAAAAGAAAATATGAATGTTTTAAAGTTAATGATTGGTCCCCCACACGTGCAATCGATATACCATACCAAGCAGGGATACAGAAGACATGACCTTCTATTTTTTGGATTGCTCATAGCAGGGGTTGTCAACCTTTTCAAGTTGGGGGTTGGATCACAACTCCCTCAAACAGTTGAGGTGGGCCAGATTGGTTGTGGCCCCCCCCCCCATTTACAGCTGTCATAAACACGTTTATGATGGCCATAAATGAGTCCGCAGCCATTTCTGGCGATGGTGGAGGTGGCGGCGGCAGTGGCAGTGGCTGGAGCAAAGGGTTAGGACCAGATTATTTGGCACCATGGGACAGATCTGGCCCATGGGCCATAGGTTGAGAACCCCTGGCTTACAGGGTTAGGGATCTGGATTAGGAGTTTGATTCCCCACTATAGCTTCTGGAAGAGAAGATCCAGCCTTGAAGAAGCTGTGCAGTCCTAGGTTTCCTCTAGGAATAGGGAATGGGAAATTACTTCTGAACACTCTCTACCTTGAAAACAGACAGTGATGATGTTTGCCATAACTCAGAATCTGACTAAATGGCACACAATTACTTTTATTTCAGTGAACCTTCTCTGGCTGCTGTATAGAACTCTCTGTATCAAACCTATTAATAGGGTGTTGTAGCTCTTTCCTTGGAAAGCACTTAAGATTTATTTATTTATTTATTTGCTCACACTTGTATGCTGCCCTACTCACAGAGCGACTCAAGACGGCCAACATGGTGTCACAAAACATTACAAAATAATCAAAAACACAATAAATCCCAATAAATAAATTTAAACAACAAAACAATGAACTATCCAGTATACATTTTAAAGATTTAAAGATTTAAAAGTTTAAGAGAGAGAAGGGTATTATCGAATCAGCCAACAGGCTGGGGTTACCGTATTACTGGTCCCCCACACCTGCCCTGCCAGCCAAGTCTTTAAGCCTTTTCTGAAGGGCAGCAGCTCTGTCTGGAGATGCAAATCAATTGGCAGGAGGTTCCATAGGGCAGACACTGAGAAGGCCCTCCTTCTAGTGTTAGAGACATGCACCTCTCTAGCTGATGGAACAATTAGAGAGCATCTCTGGTCCGCTCTGGTGGGACAGACGGATGTTCTTGGAGTGACATGGTCACTTAAGTATCCTGGCCCAGTACCATGTAGGGCTTTAAAGGAAATTACCAGCACCTTGAATTGCACCCGGAGGCACACTGGCAACCAGTGCAGCTCACAAAGCAGTGGTGAGGCACGTGCATAGTGCCTGCATCCCAACACCACCCGAGCAGCCACATTCTGAACCAATTGCAGCCTCCAAATGGTCATCAAGGGGAGCCCCATGTAGTCAAGTCTGGAGGTTACCAGAGCATTTGTGACCATGAGCAAGGAGTCCAGATCTAGGAGCAGGCGTAACTGGCATATCACTTGAAGCTGTGCAAAAGCCCTCCTGGCCACGACTGACAGTTACTCTTTGAGCAGGAGTCATGAGTCCAGGAGGACCTCCAGATTATCCACCGGGTTTGTTTGAGGCAAAATAGCCCCATCCAGAACCAAAGATGGTAGCTCCTGAGATAACACAGGACCCCTGACCCACAGCCACTCAGTCTTGCCGGGATTCAGTTTTAGTCCATTGTCCCCCCATCCAGACCCTAACAGTCTCCAGGCACCTGGATAGGACTACTATTGCATCGCTTGGATCTCCATGGGCTGAAATGTATAGCTGAATATCATCTGCATGTTGATGATACCTCACCCTGTGGGAATGGATGATCTCATTCAGAGACTTCATGTAGATATTAAATAGGAGAGGTGAGAACATTGGGCCCGTGAGGCACCCCATATTAGAGATAATAAAGAATAGCTCAGTTTCTACTAAATTCCTTTTTCTTTTTCTCTTTCTTCCTCCCTCCTCCCCAGAGATGCCTTCACAGGGCTACACAACTCATACTCTGGCTGTGCAGCCTGTTCTCCTACCTAGCACATCCAGCTGTTTCCCAGGAAGGCTGTCAATGCATTCAGCCACAGACTCATTGCTGCAGACATCAAGGCGCTGGATGGTAAGAGTCTTGTTGAGTGTGTCCCCCGCGGCAGCTTCCAGCTTGTCTTTCTTGCGCAAGTCACGCATGGTGGCAATGACTGGAAGGAAGGAAAGGCACAGATGCCTAGCCACACATAAGTAAGTCAGCGAAAGAACCCCAGAAGCTCATGCGTGGCTAGGATTGCAAATGAAAGCCTTTAAGTTTGTACTGAGAAAATAAAATGACATTGATATGCTAAACATAATATAATAGACTAAATATCCATCATTTAAAAAATTTAATGGATTAAATACCAAATGAGTTGGTTTGATAACTCAGATCCAAGAGAACACTCACTTTCTTCCCTCTCCCCTGATTGTCATCCTCTTAAAAAATTATTTCATATACAAAACAGCGTTAGAGCACCGTATCGCCTTATTGCTGTGTCATCATTATTACGGTAGTTTTCCCTTTATGTATGCCCCTGTGTTGTATACATGTTTTGAAGTAAGAGAATGGAGGTGAATAATGAGAAGTTGTTCTTGCCAGGAACCATAGACGCCTGGAGGAGGATAAAATGCTGCCGGCTGCGGCTGGTGGGTGGATGCTGTATGCACGATACCCTATTGTTCCTACATTGTATTGCTTTATTGTACTGCTACATTGTATTGTTTGAGTGTGTTGTTACATTTTATTGTCATTTTTGCTGTGTGGTGTTCTGTCCCACTGCATTGCTGTATTCTATCATTATATTTTATTGTATTATATTGTACCATATTGTATTATACTGTTGGTTATATTGTTGATGCGTATTGAATGTTATATTGTGGGTTGTGAGCCGCCCTGAGTTGGTTTTACTGAGTAGGGCGGCATACAAATCGAATGAATGAATGAACTTCCACCCGACCAAGTGTCAAGAAAAGGAAACTTAGTTCTGTTGTTGCCCAGGAGAGGTGGTGAGGAATAGGGATGAGTGTTTCCAAATAGCTTTGGCAGAAGTTCAGATGGAAAGATAATCTTACCCTGAGAGAGATTCAAGGTGCTCTGCCTGTGAATAACACGGAGGTGTGTGTGTGTGTGTGTGTGTGTGTGTGTGTGTGTGTGTGTGTGTGTGTGTGTGTGTGTGTGTGTGTGTGTGTGTGTGTGTGTGTGTGTGTGTGTGTGTGTGTGTGTGTGTGTGAGCCAGAGCTGGGAATTCAATACTTGAGTGTGAATCCCAGAAGTACCATCCTGTATGGCCTTGAGTAAGCTGCACAGTTACAGGGTGACACCCAGAAGAAGAGAATGGTAAAAAACTTCTGAGTACCTGTACCTGTACTTTCTAACTAGAAAATACTGAAAGGGGTCAATACAGAAGCGTAGTGTGCCTTGACGGGGTCCCGTATAAAAATTTGTTTGGGGGCCCTTAGGAAGGGTAAAGATTTGTTTTGCTTACGCACGTTGGGGGCCCCTGTGGCCCGGGCCCCCCGTATAATTGATACAGCAGATACGGCGGTAGCTATGCCCCTGGGTCAATACAAGTCAGAACTGACTTGACAGTGTACAATTATTTATTACTAAATGCCCACCAGTCATTCTAGTTCCCTTGCATTTGTTAGCCAAAGTATTGGCAACCTGGAAAAGAATGATTTGTTAAGAAACTATTGAGTTGAATATAGCTTTCTCCTACCATCCCATTAAATCTCCTTAAGTACTATAGATTTAACGTTTTGGCCAGAATCCTCTTGATGTTAATATCGAGTTTGTATAACTTGCTGCAACTAATTGAGGCTACTTGATGAGGTTCTTGGGTATGTCTTGGTCAACCTCTGTCTGGTCAAGCAAGAGGCACCCCAGCACCTGGTCAATTGACTGTAATCAGCTATGCCAAGTTACACAAATAGCAATCAGATCCTGGCCTTGTACAAAAGAACATGGGTTTTTTTTTTTTGCCGTGTGTGTGTTGGGGTTTCTTTGTGAATGAAAACCGATTATTTCAAGAAGGGGATTAGAATCTGTGTGGAGCAATTTCAAGCATGCTCTGATGAACCAGCTGGATGTGCATAATCAGGAAATATAGTTAAAAATATTTACAATAGCAGCAAAGGCTGGAGCTAGGATGTTGGATCGTTCTGGTGTCTTAAAGCCTGAGTGCTCCAGTGGTCCAGGACCAAGCATGATGGCTTGATGCCAGGAAGCTGGAGGGCAACTGAGGATTCATGCCCTGTAAGCAGCTTTGGGATCAGGATGCTAAATCCTTCTTGAGCAGAACACTTGTTTCCAAGAGTGCTAACAACAGACAAGTGTGCTTTCTTTACATGGATATTTTGTTGTTATTGCTTTCCCTCTCTGTTGAGAATAACTGCGATTAGGCACATGTGCCATATATAGAATGTTGAGATAACTCTTAACATATATTACATAGCTGGTGCATAGACCACAGTGCTATATTACAGGGCTATAGAACCTGCTGTCCTGCAGATATTGATGGAGTATTAGGCCCACCATCCCTTACTCATGAAACAATGTAGTAGGGGCAAATGGGAACTGGAGTTCACTATCATCTGAAGTGGCCATAGGTTAGCCATCCCAGGAAGCTTAGGGCTTTGAGTTTGGTCAGGTTTGTGGCAGTTGTCACTGTTCTTTGCATGCCTCATCCCATCCTTTATGGGTACACACTGGCATCCAGGAAATCCAGGCTCCATCTTTTGCATTTCCATTTAAAATAGTGGGGGTGGGTGGGTGAGTGAAAACTAATCTAGCAAATGTTGTTGAATTGCAGCTGATAGCATCACTCTGTATTAGCTCAACTACGAAGAGGCTGATGAGAGTTTTTTACACAATAATGTTCAGAGAGTCACATTCTGCTCACCTCATTAGAAAGAAGAAAAGATCAGGTAGCAGGGGATGGGCAAGATGATTATCTGCCTAAGCAGCTGAATAGCTGCTGCCAGCCAGAGCAAGACATAATAGGCCAGATAAGAGAAATAGCCAGACATAGCATACGTAACATGTTTTGGTCCCATACTATGTGTAATTGGATTGAGTAAGGGGATTTGGTTGTATAAAGTCACTTAGTCAATTCATTCTGAAATATGACTTATTGTTGAAAGTATTTTAATCCAGTTGTTAGTCTCAGCTGCAAATCAGAGATTTGCTACACGATTTTGCATTAGCACTGACTTCAGAGACCTCATTCAGTTCTGTAGGTCTACTGGCTGGGTTCAGATCCTTAACATGTGATTCATAGCTCTCTGAAGGCTATACCAGCTAAAATACTTGGTGCCATCTCTGGGCCACATTTCCGGTCCAAAAGTGTTGCATCCAGTTTGGCTCTGAATGGCATCTGAGAGAGCCCCATCATTGCAAGACTGTGTGTAGTTTTAAAAATTAAGTTTAGAATGGTTGTAGAAAAATAGGTTTAAATATTATCTCAGGTAGTTTGGATTGAGCTTTCTTAACTGAATGTACGCCCTTCCCTCTTGCTTTATTCAGTGGCTCCAATAAATTGCCCTACAATATATCCAGCCCACAAATATCCCATAAGTCTCCATCTTTCTTCCCAAGGCTAATAGGAGGTCAACGAAACGCTACCCTAATACATTCTACCTAATTTATGAATTTATCTGAGTTTTGGAAAGGTGCTTTCCAGAGTAATCTAACAAAAGGGCATTCCCATTATTACAGTGCACCTTCCCTCCCCCATGGGGGGAAAAAATCCTCGAAATCCAATGACAACAAAAAATATGTTGCCAAGCTCCAAAGCTGATACTGTACAACCAATCGGATTATTGGGTGGCAGAGTATAAAGGGAGAGGAGGATTAGCACAGAGTAGCAGACTCCTTTGTGGCTGTCTGCTTTTACCGCCTGCGAAGCACTAGTGTTTCATAAGGCTTCTCAGCTTATGGATCAAGCTGAGAAATGTGGTGGAATGCATGGGCAGGGTGCATGTGTGACCCAGCAGGTCGCAGGGCCCGCACCACATAGAAAACATGTATTGGTTTACATATGCTGTGTTGCAAAACTCAAGAGAAGTTACTTTTCCTACACTATGACTGGAAATCGAAGATTTTGGAGGTTGGAATCAAAAAGGTAACTCTTCCAAGCTCTGCTCTGAATAAATGCCACAATTAGCTCCAAACGTTAAAGCCAACACATTTATTCTGGCACCTTTCTTGAATCACTAATGCAGTTGCTGGGGGGAGAGGGGAGGGGCTGGCTTCTTGTTTCTCTGTGTATGTGGAATGGGCACTTTGTGTCTCAGGAGTGGGAGATATGTGTCCTCCAGAACAGAAGATGGGAAATCTGTTTGTTTAGACTACAGTCAGCCGAATCTCCCAGCTAGAATGGGCACTCCCCCTCTTGGCAGGAGGATTTTAAGCGTTGTAGTCCAAAAGTTCACTTTTTTAAAATTTGGAAAGTCCCTGGGTTGATGTCCTCTGTAAAAACTCACACAGACTCAAGGAGGTCTCCTGATGACTATTGCCTAGTATGGTAAAGCTCCATGTGAAGTGGCAGTCTACCTTTCAACGCCAGTGTCTAGGGATGTGCAGAAGAGAGTGGTTCAAGTGCTTCTGTGAACTTCACTCAGGTGACGTGATTAATCGGTTCTGTAAACATGGTGTTTGACCAGCTGAACCTTTGGTCTGATAAAGGCAAGCAAGGCAGTTCTTGCAAACACTTTGTGTGGTGCATAAAGGTAAAGGTTTCCTTTGCTTGAAAGCCAGTCGTATCTGACTCTAGGGTTCAGTGCTCATCTCTGTTTGAAAGACGAAGAGCCAGTGCTGTCTGATTCTGTAGATGTTTCCATGGTCATGTGGCAGGCATGACTAGACCCCAGAGCACATGGAACACTGTTTACCTTCCCACCGAAGTGGTCCCTGTTTATCTACTTGCAATTTCTTGCTTTCAAACTGCTAGGTTGGCAGGAGATGGGACAAAGACAGGAGCTCATTCTGTCCTGCAGTACTCGGGAATCGAACTGTTGACCTCCCGCCTTCCAGTCAGCATCTTGCTAATGGACAAATAAGATCCATGGGGTAGGTATATGGCAAAGGATATAAGGTTGATAAAGGTGTGGTAAGTGTGTGCGCATGCAGTGTTTTGCATCCTTGTGTGTTTGGAAGTAGCATGTGGTGCCAAAGTCCTCTGAGGCTTGTCTTGTGTATCAGTCCCTGAAACATTATCTAACAGAACTCAAGTTTACTCTCTATCTCTTGTGCCCTTTGGACTGCCTCCCTCCCTCCCTGATCCAGTGACTTAACTCTGGGCTGTGTACGCATCACAAGGCTCCATGCTTGGATTCCTCTCCCTCGGCAAGAAGATCAACCTAGATGGAATTGAAGTGGAAGCGTGGTGTGTGTATGAGAGGAAGAGCTGTGCTTTGGTATTGTTCTTAATCCCGCTTGGTAGCCGGTTACACAAGTGTCCTTTGGACACAGTACCTGAATCCACACTGAGCCAAGTGGGGCAGCTGGGAACAATCACAGGTCAAGGAGATGGCAGAATCAGTGCCTCAAAAGAGAGAAGTAGCCAGGAGAGAAAAGTCCGGCAACTGGGGATGGAATCTAGAAAGCCGTGAATGCCAGATGCCTGGGGTAACTCTGGGCCAAAGGTGTGTCAGTTTGGACCATCCACTGAAATCCCCTGGCCACGAAGGAGCCAAGTGGGTGTGGTGGCACACATGCACAATGCTGGTGCAGACTGAAGTGGAGCACAGAGAGAAGACTCCCAGGTTTGAAACAAGCATGCTGCATCCCTTTCAATACCCTATTAACCCTGTTGCCTTGTCTCTGCTGGTTCCACCGCTGCTGTTTCTAGGAAAATGTTCAGCCAATTGTTATAGGAGATGCACAACATTGCTCCAGCCAGGAGGATTTGCCTGGCACTGGCTCCCTAAAGAATAAGAGGGCCTCTAACTAAAAACCTCCCTCTTAAATGCCCTAGACTTACCATGAAATCGCTTGCCTGGGTCCTGGGCCAGTTGCACAGCCATGCGCAGCCCGATGCCTGAGGAGCAGCCAGTGATCAGAACATTGCGTGGAGCTGTCTTGGCCATGGCTGAGCCGCTGGGACTGCTGCACGGAAGAAATCAGGACTGAGTGAGTGGCAGATCTCTCCTGAGCATGTGACCCGGGGATCAGCCAGGGAATAAAGCTGGTGGTGACAGGGCTGGAGTGGGTGGGGGTAGATCATGACTCCTTCAGGGCAGATGGCCAGCCTTCCAGATCTGAAGGACTGCTGTTCCCAGACCTCCACCCTGTGATTGCTCTGTTTCAATCCTCTCTATCACCAACTGGGAGTCTAGTGACTTCTTGTAGCCCCATTATTACACCATTAGCTTCTTCTTCTTCTTCTTCTTCTTCTTCTTCTTCTTCTTCTTCTTCTTCTTCTTCTTCTTCTTCTTCTTCTTCTTCTTCTTCTTCTTCTTCTTCTTCTTCTTCTTCTTCTTCTTCTTCTTCTTCTTCTTCTTCTTCTTCTTCTTCTTCTTCTTCTTCTTCTTCTTCTTCTTCTTCTTCTTCTTCTTCTTCTTCTTCTTCTTCTTCTTCTTCTTCTTCTTCTTCTTCTTCTTCTTCTTCTTCTTCTTCTTCTTCTTCTTCTTCTTCTTCTTCTTCTTCTTCTTCTTCTTCTTCTTCTTCTTCTTCTTCTTCTTCTTCTTCTTCTTCTTCTTCTTCTTCTTCTTCTTCTTCTTCTTCCATATCTGATTCCAAATGTTGACGATCATCATGGTGATCAGCCATGAAGATTGTCCTGACACCGATACTACTGATCCAGTTTCATGAGTCACTTTCTGGTCCTGAGCCCTTTAGGCACACAAAGTCTTCCTCAGCCTCAGGCCAGTCTTGATGAAGCTGCTGCCCTCCATGAAGATGGATTCAAATGGGATTTAATCCACTTCGGGACCATCACTTTCCCCCAGTGTACCTTGTTGAGTCACTAGATAGCCTGGCCAGGCTTTAATCAGGCGTTTAAGGAATAAAAGGAACCAGACATACATCAAACATAAGTTGTTCAGAAATAAAATACGTGGAGTTGCTTATTATACACTTTTAACTGCTGCTTGTCTACTTAGCTGTAATCATTTACCTTTAATTATGTAGTTGTAGAATGTAGAATGTTTTATTAATTGATTTGGTTTATGATATTGATTTGTTTCAAACCATTGAGGACCACTTCAGAATCTTTAATAAAATTGATAAGTTTTAAAAATAGAAATGAGAATCAAAATTGCCAAGGGGAAGTGTAGTGGTTTGGAAGTGTTTTCTAGGAAGTTTGACAGGAGGTCTCAGAACTTTGGGTCAGAAAGAGATCTTTCATCCACATCCTTCTGTTTCCAATATGGCGGAATGCATTGGATGAGCCTTCTAGGGTTATTGGCAGGAGTCATACAATCATTTTGAAGCAGCTGGTGTCCTGCAGGAACACAATATGAATGGAAGGCATGATTATTGCTATTTTAAAAGGTGGGTCCCTCATTTCCCCCCAAGTAGACTTATGGATAGCATGGGAGCTCTATCACATGTGCAGCCAAGATGGTGCCTACACTATGCAGTTAAAGCAGGATGATAACAATTTAACACATTTTATGTCTCTTCCCTGTAATAATAATTTAGTGTCAGAAATTATTCTGGGTTGAAAGGATTTTTGCCGGAGAAACTCAGGGACTGCCCAAATGAGGCTCCTTTCATGTCCCCAAGAGCTGGGACAGAGGTGGTTGCTCAATCGCGGGTTTTGAACTGCTGACTTGTTGGCCTTCCAGCTAACAAGGTGAACTTCTTAACCACTGAGCCACCAGAGCCCCTTTCCCGTGAAATCTTTGCATTTGTATACTGTACTGAGAATTCTCTGCTGTAGTTTTGGAGATGGCACTGGAGCTTTCCAGGGGTGGATGTCATATAAATCTGCCTAATCACAACCCCAATGAGGGACAGCAGTGCAACGATGAATTGTTGTCTGATTTTTGTGTTTAATAGGGGTGGGGGAAGATGTCTGTAGGCTCTCAGAATTCAGCATTTATGGGACATTTCAGATAAAGAAGAATGTCTCCTATGCTCCATCAGTCTGTATGGAGAAAAAAGCAAATGATGTACAGTGGTACAGTTGTACCTCGCTTAAAAAGCATAATGAGTTCCACAGGATTGCTCTTTAAGCGAATTTGCTCTTTAAGCGAAACACCATTGTAAGTGACCAATTGTGACTTCTGGTGGTGGTGGGGGATTGCGAACCCCGATTTATTTGTTAAGTGAGTTTTTGGTTGGTTTTATTTGTTAAGCGAAGCGAACATTCGGAGAAAATTCTGCTCTTTAAGTGAGTTACTTTTTAAGCGAGGCACTCTTTATGCGAGGTTTGACTGTACCTCAGATAATGCTAAAATAGGATAATGTTGGAGAATTTGAGGCAAAAATTTGCACTGCACAATGTTAGCGTTGTGCAATGCAAATGTTTGCCTCAAATGTTGATCTCTGCCCCAATGCCCGCAGGGCTAAAGACCAGTCCTGCGGGCTTTGGGGCAGAGATCTACCGAGGCTCAGACCGCAGGTTTTTAATTAATTTTTTTAAATTAAAATTTCAAATAAAAGTACAAATACAACACTACTAAAAATAACAACATAATTTTTCACATTATAAAACAAAATAGAAAATTCAATACATAAAAGATACATAAAATACATAAAAATGAACATGTAATACTATCCTCCATTATTCTCTATTAACTTCTAATTACACTGTCCCTAAACACATACTATTAAACACTTTTATTAATGCTTCATATTCAGTGTAATATCTACTATCCAATGTAATACCTAACTTAAAATACACATCACGCTGATATGTACAATGCCCAGAGGATTGCGGTATATCACATTCATCTTCATTGTTTCCAAAAACTCATTTGATCTGGTACTGGCTTTATTCCTCCACTCCTACTCAGTGTAGCTTCCACAAATGGTCGCCAAATTTTCCAAAATTTATTTTCTTGTACTATACCTTTTTTAACATTCAGTTCCCATGTTAACTTGCGAAGTTCATACAATAAAATATTGTAGTAAGTGCTTGTTTCTGCTGAGCCCTTCCTTTGCCATTAGATGGCAATCTATCCTAATAATGGTCTAGGCTCCATGGTTATCTCTGAGGTTAGAAGCAGAGAAAATCAGTGGACAAAGTTCACTGTTGGCTTTTTTGCATTCAGGCAGCTGAATTAATTAGGAATTTGGGAGGGAGCACTTTAAATATAAATAAAACAAACATCAGTTAAAATCTGCATGTTATTCCAAAATCAAGTGTTTGAATCTTCTGTCCTGTTAACTTCTGTACAATGGTCTCTTTCTCTCTCTGAATCATTCCTTTGGGGAAAGGAAAAGAAAAGAAACAAAACTTCATTTTGATCTTGCTAGAGGAAAAATAAATAGTGGCTTTGGTAGAAGTCTGACCTAATTATGTTTCTTTTTGCCTAACTCTGACACATTTGCTCTACTGAGAAGGAAGTCCCATGAGACTTACTTTCGGGCAAATGGGTGTAGGAGTGCAGTCTTAGTGTGCCATCACAGGATTGCTCAAATTTCTTCAGGCTGAATCAGTGAGCAAACAAACAAATGAGTGAACAAAAATACAAACAAAAAGTAATTGCAGTGGTTAAGGAACCATGAGAACAAGAACTCAGTGTTCCAAAAGTGAGGGTTGCATGGGAGAATGTAGACAAATGGCCAGGCCAAGGATGGAGCTTTGGACTCCATCTTCCATCAGCCCCATCTACCACTGGCAGTGGTGAAGGTTCATAGGAACTGAAGTCTAAGGACATTATTGCTCCCTACCTCATTCTAGTTGCAGAATCCTTTTCTTTCTTACATGAGTGGGCCAACAGCAGCCTCCCCCAATTTTCTGCCTTCCAGATGTTTAGGATCACACCTACCATTTATCATACCTCACATGGCAATTGGTAAGCCGTAAGGAGAGTTGAAGTCTAAAGATACCAGGAAAGCCAGACAGTCCCAGACTTTGACTAGGGATTGTAGGAGGATAAAAAAAAGACATTCTTCAGTGAGGAAACCTAGTTGTTTAGCATAAGCTCTTTGAACCTCACATGTCTTGTAGAACAATTGTCCTTTTATTATGGGTGATTGGGTGGTAAATACAGGCTTAATTTGCACATCTGATTGCTGAGGCAGGTGTCATTGAGGAAGTCAAGCTATGTGACGAGTAAAGGGCTGGTTGGATAGCTCAGAGAAGTGGCTACCTGACTGCAGAGTTTGGGAGTTAAATTCCCCAATGTGCCTCCTGGGAGAAGATCCATTTTTGTGAGTCACTTTCTGGTCCTGAGCCCTTTTGGCACATAAAGTTCTCACCAGTCTCAGGCCAGTATTGATGAAGCTGCTGCCTCCATCAAGATGAATTCAAGTGGGATTTAATCCACTTGGGGACCATCACCCTTCCCTGTGGGCTTTGCCACCCAAACCATTAGTCCTCAGGGTTGTCTGGTTAGTTAACCACCGCCTGACACTCGGGATTGAGCCGCTGGCAGTAGGGTCTACTCTATTACCATAGCAGGATAACCTGGCCAGACTGGAGTAAGTGTAGCTTCTTGCAGGGAATACACTTTTCCATTGGTACAGTTTATACTGATGGGGATGAATTCTCTCTCTAAGCTTCATTTGATATCTGACCTAACCCACATAGTTGCTGCAGGAACAAAAGTGTGAAGACAGGAGAGCCAGGCACTTCTAGAAATGAAAAAAAATTGATCTAAATATGGCTAACAAATAGTGAATACCAACCCCGAGGTCCCATAAACCATCACATGTTTTTGAGCAGCTGGGACTGAACTTTGTGCTGGATAGGGATGGACAAGGGGCAACCAAACCATCCTTTCTTCTGGATCTTGCTGAGATTCTTCCTCTCTCCTTTCCTCTCCCCACAAAACATCCTTTGGGGCTCTCAACTGAGTCACCCTGTTGCTTCATGGTATGAGTCACTGGCTCATCTCCCCAATTGTTGACCCAGATTTTTAAGTTCCCAGCAAATATTTACAGCTGTAGCTGGAGAAACATTTCTCAGCCCCCGGTCTGGAATGGGACCAGCCTTCCCACTGGCTTGGTCTTTGTGGCTGCTTTTTGCTCTGTAAAAAAAACACACACAGCAAAAATCTTAGTGGGACCTCTGGCAGTTCGGGCTGTGTCCAGGCTTCATAACAGAGACTCCCTCTGAGAAGTCCCTGCCAGAATAGTTTTGGCTAGGTTAGGCAGCATGGCAAAGAGAGGCATGAATCCCAGGAATATGCCCAGGGTAGGGAGAAATGGGGTAGGGACGTAGGGTGGGATAAAGAAACCTCCAGCCCTCTTCTTAGGAACAATATTCTGCCAATCCACTTAGCAAACCAGAACAGAAATAGCTGGCTTTTTACTGCAAATCGTCCATCTGGGATGTTCGCCCTTTCTCTGATGGAAGGAGGGATACGGTGTGAATGGCTCAGCATTGTGGCAGGGCGTTAAGACAGCAGAACTTCTGAACTTTTCAGGCTGAACTCAGGATAGTTTTTCTGGACAATAACTCCCAGAAATCCCAAAGGAACATGACTGTGGTTATAAGTTCCATGGAGCTAAATTAAAGGTAAAGTTCTCCCTGGCTCAAAAGTCAGTTGTATTTGACTCTAGGGTTCGGTGCTCATCTCCGCTTGCAGCCCAAGCACCAGTGCTGTCGACACCTGCAAACATTTCTGTGGTCATGTAGCAGACATGACTAGACACTGAACACTATTACCTTCCCACTGAAGTGGTACCTGTTTATTTACTTGCAGTTTCTTGCTTTCAAACTGCTAATTTGGCAGGAGCTGGGACAGATGATGAGAGCTCATTCCATCATGCAGTACTCTGGTCTTGAACTGCTCACCTTCCAGTCTTCAAGCTCAGCTTATTAATCGCTAAGCAACCGCAGTGCCCTTGGAACTAAACGACCAATACTGTAACTATTCAAAGTTCAGCTGCAAGGCTTTCACTATTTTCCCTCAGGAACCTGAATCTATGCTTTGAGTAGCAACTGGGGCTTGTAGATATTCAACTGTAGGTGGAGTGTTTGCTGTTAGGTGAATAATCAGACAATTGTCACCTGCTAATTTCTGTGTTAGGTTGTGTGGTTTAGGGCCAAATTATACATTACAGACAATCTAACGTTAGAAGGGGAAATTCCTTAACTGCAGATTGCATGTGATTGTCACAGCAGGAACTTTTCTCACCTCTTGTAATCTGCAAATAACCTTGCTCTGCTATGTGATTGGGCTGCAGGACCTATAGACATCCTTCATTTGCAAGTATAATTTCCCAGATTTGAAAGACTGTCTGAATCGTGTCTCTGGAACGCTAGCAATATTGTTGCCCTAAGGATGGGTTCTCTGTAATGTGGCTATGCACCTGGAGGCAGTTCTTCCATCTTCTCCTTACCTGGAGGTCTCCCTTGCTTGCTGTCCCATTGTGATGTTTTTCCCATCTGTACAGAAGCAACTAGGATGCAATGCATGGAAACAGCTCTGGGTCTGGAGCACCCAAAGCTGAGAGGTGCCCTGCCTTGTTGCACCTAAAGGGTTGGCTGTGGCATTCTCTGCTTTGGAAAGCCACCTGCTTGGGATGGAGGTGAAGAGCTTGCAAATGCTTCTGGCCACCAACGCAGAATCACATGTTCAAGGCATGTATGGGCATCCACTGTGATTACAGAAATGCCGGCTGTGAAAAGGAGCAGGATTGATGGGAAGACGTAGAGCTTCTGATTGAGAGATGGGGAGAGGGTGAAGGAGGGGACATCCCTGAATGTAGGATGATTAGCAAACGGTGCCTGGAGCGCCTCCTCCTGTTGCTCTTGTCTCCTTTTGATGGGCCATCCTAAGGGGACAGAGCAAGGAGGAGGAGGAGGAGGAGGAGGGGTGGGTGGGCTGCATAGCTTGCGTTCCCAGCTTCCCTAGCCCTGTGTGTCCTGACATGTCTGAGCTCTCGGGGGCTTTTCCAGGCCTTAATCATTTGCAGAATTTTGCACTTTTTACCACTGCCCCCCAATCAGGGCCAGTGCCAAAAAGGAGAAGACCCTCAGGCCCTCATTGCCCCCACCCTGAATAGTTGAGTAAGCTGTGCATACAGGACATCTCTGTCTTCCCTGTGCATCTCAGCCCTATGAGAACAGTGGAGAGTTCTGTGACACAGGGTAACATTTGGGGTTGCGATTGCCATGATTCTGCATAAGGATCGAAGTTGCTGTTCAGTAATACCTGGAACACTGCCCATTTCCCAACTCTGGTGTATGGCGCTGAGCCTGGTTTGATATCCTGATTCTACCCTGGTGCCTACTTAGGATAAGTGTGGCTCAGTGGACAGAGTGTCAGACTAGGACTCAAGAGATCCGGGTTCAAATCTGCCCTTGAGTCCAGGGAAATTTCCTTTCAGGTTGCTCAATGGGAAATCACTCCTCAAACATCTCACCTGTCTCAAAAACCCTGTTAGGTTTGGCTGCTGTAAACTGGAAATCACTTAATAGTATTGAAGAACAGCAGTCTATTAAGTTCCCTATTCCCTGGCACAGTGTCTACTGGGGGCCTCACCCAGTTGCCAGGTCCTTTCACCTAACATAAGATATTGTTCTAGCAGTCACACTCATTCTCTCTCTCACACACACCTGATTCGGCAGTCCACTGAAATAGGTAGCCCTTGGAGATGGTAGCTAAGCTGCTGTTTAACTCCAAGCCATGGCAGGGACTCACCATTGTCAACTTCCTGTCATGCAATGTGTCCTCTGCTGGGCACTGCACTGTGGGAGAACTGGAGGTGTCAGCCAGCCATGGATCAGATATGTATCGAACCAGACACCTTTGCAGAAACCCACCTCCAAATCCTGTCTGATTAAATCCAAACAAAAAGTCATATTACCAGTGGTGGGATGTCAAAAATTTTTACTACCCCACCGTGATGTCATCAGTGTGGGCGTCGCTAACATCATGACATCATGATGTCATGGGCGGGGCCAAAGAAAAATAATAAAATAATAAAATAAAATAAAAATAAGCACACACACACACACACCTCAACCCACAACACAAACCCATAAATAAATTTAAAAAATAATAAAAAAAAATACATTAAAATACACCCATCCACCCCAAACATAAATTAACCCACCCACCCCAAACAAAAACCTGTCACCTGTAGGTATAAGTGCCTGGGCAGCACCATGTTGCAAGATGGATATGGTAATTGTAGCGGTTCTCTAGGATAATATGCCTTAATGTAAATGTAAACAGCTGTACCTCCTTAAGGGTTCTCCAGTTGGAACAGCAATTGGAACAGCACAGGTGTAACTTATTGATGAGATAACTCCAAGACTTTGCTTAAAAACCCCAAGCCAGGCTGCCGGCTGCCAGGCCTTTTTAGGAACTGTGGTAGTACGTCAATATAGGTAAAGGTATTAAATACACATTAAAATACACACAGACACACCACATCCAAAGGTAAGTCACTTACCCTGGCGAGCAGGCTATAGGGAATTTCAGGCTAGCAGCTTCTCTTCCTCCTCCCCGCTTGGGAGGACAGCAAGGAGGCTGTGCATACATGGCAAGCACTGTAGGCGTGCATGCACGGCAAGTGCTTGGCATGCATGTGCAGTGGGAAACCAGTGAAAAGGTAAGCCCCGAAGGTGGTTCCCCCCAAAAGCTGCTACCGGTTCTCCAGGACACTGGGGAAAGTTACTACCAGTTCTGGTGAACTGGTGAGAACCTGTTACATCCCATCTCTGTATATTACCCTGACTTCAGAAGCTATGCAAGGTTATACCTGGTTTGTTCTTGGATGGAAGACCACCCGCAATTACAGAGACTTTCCTGCTTGGAAAGAATCAGGCCTCAAACCCTGGAGAGAAGCTGGCAGTCAGAACTGGCAATACTAGGTTGGGTGGCCCAGCTGTTGAACTAGAAATACAGATGTTTTCTATGTCTTAGGGTCAGGTAGATTCCCGTCTAGAGCAGGGCTTCTCAACCTTGGGCCCTGTAGATGTTCTAGAGCAGTGGTGGTGAACCTATGGTATGCATGCCAGAGGGGGCACTCAGAGCCCTTTCTTGGGCACACATGCTGTTGCCCCAGCACAAAGTTCACCCTGCCCCTCTGCCCAGCAGCCCAATGGAAGTGCTTTCTCCTTCTCCCAGCATAGAGTTCACTCCTCCTCTCTGCCCAGCAGCCCAATAGGACTACTTCCTCCTTCTCCCCAGCACAGAGTTCCCCCCGCCTCTCTGCCCAGCTCACATGCAGCATGAGGATGCAGCACTTGGTCTCTAAAAGATTATTTTATTTTATTTTATTTCATTTGTACCCCGCCCTCGTCCGAAGATTCAGGGCGGCTTTACAACTAAAAACAATTAAAACACATACATAAAAATTAAAATTCAAGTTAAAAACACTGAGGGAGAGGTGGAATATTTAAAAGAGCCAGGCGACCGAGTTGGCTGTCTGGCCCACTCCCCACACATGCTCCGCCATCCAGGTCTGCACTCCTTTCCTAAAGGGCAGCAACTCTGTCTGGAGACATAACTCCGTTGGCAGTAGGTTCCATAGGGCTGAAGCGGACACAGAAAAGGCCCTCCTCCTCGTGATAGAGAGATGAGCCTAGAGAGATGGTACTACCAGAGAACCTCTCCGGTCTGCTCTGGTGGGACGGACAGATGTTCTCAGGGTGACGCAGTCTCTAAAATATCCTGGCCCACTACCAGCTAGGGCTTTAAAGGTAATAACCAGCACCTTGAATTGCACCTGGAGGCACACTGGGAGCCAGTGCAGCTCCTGGAGAAGTGGTGAGGCATGAGCATAACGTCTGCACCCCATCACAACTCGAGCAGCTGCATTCTGGACCAGCTAAAGCCTCTGAATGGTCACCAAGGGCAGCCCCATGTAGAGTGCATTACAATCACTGTTCTAGAGGATTGGAGCCTGAGATTATACTGGCTGCTGGGCAATCCTGGGAACTGTAGCTCCTACCTTTCCCTGATTTGCAAGTTTTCCCAGCTTTGCCCCATGATGCCTTGCGTGGCTCCTAGCAACATGAGAAACAGCCAGATCAGGGGTGTCAGGAAAACTTTGGTCTATCCAGCTCTTTGGTTTATCCTGCCCGTGTTCCTGATAGAGATGACAATGGGTTTAGAACGTTATGACTAGAATGATCTCCAGAATGAACAGACCTGATCGTAACACTCTGACCCTTGCCTAGTTTCATGGGCTCCCAGTTGCTTACCATATCACACACAAGGTATCAGTTTTAACATATTAAGCCATAAATAGTTTGGGACCCCGTTGCCTATTGGAGTGTCTCTCCCGAAGATCTACTGCCTGCATCCCATGGTCCTCCCAAGCTTCAAATGCCTATTCAGAGAACAGCAAAGGAAATATGAAGCAGGGAAAGAGCCTTCTCAGTGGTGGCCCCTCCTTTTGCAACAGTTTTTCTGGGGAGGTATGCCTGGCCTCCTTCCTTAACATACAGAGGGTGCAAAAATGTACTGTATACACATTCTAAGAAAGAAAAAAACTGTATTAAACTTGTAAAACTCAATAAACTGTATACTGATATCAAAAGATGAATACAAGTCCTGTCTGACTTGTGCAATTACAAGAGGTGCTCAAAGTAGTTAACATCAGCATCCAGACACTTCTGATTATGGTGAACTACTGCTTGAGCATCATTGACCAAAGAGTCCACTTGTGTCACTGTACATGCCGTTTCAATTCCTTTCCGAAGTACCACCAGCATAGCTGGTTTTTTATGGTACACCACATCCTGTAAGGTCCCACATAGGTAGAAGTCAAGGGGGGTTAAGTTAGGAGACTGGGGTGGTGGTGGGAGATGCAACTGCACCTCTTGCATGCCTCAAACAACAACCATGCTTCTGCCATTTTATTTGACTGTCCTGCCTGTCGCATGGTGACGTCAGCATTCATTCTTTGGAACGAATGTCCTACTACACATTTCTACCACAATTCAATTCAACTTCAAAAGGTAAGGCACAGATAACATCTCTTAAAATGTATACATATTTTGGCAACCTCTGTGTTTAAAAGAAGAAGAAAGAAATTGAATTATGTATGATGGCTTGCAAAGGTCTGTCTTCCTCCCAATAACTGTATGTTTGATTTTTCAGGACCCCATAGGTTTGAATTGTATTAATGTACAGTTGCCATTGCCTTGGAGTTGTTGTTTTATGTGTTATATATTTCATTGTCCATGCAAACCACCCAGAATGGTAACTCCTCAGTAGATGGGCAATATATACAGTATAGTATATGTACTAAATAAAATAAAAGAAATATTGTCTGTATTGACCCAGAGCTGCTCTTCTTAGATAGGATTTTTTGTTCCTGCCTGACCTGATCTGCAAAAGGACACATTTTTGCAAATCCCCCCCCCCCCAACTTGCTTGGGGAACCAATGCCCCTCCCTGTCCCCAGTCAGAGGCATTTGCTTTTTGTGTGGGGTGGTGGGAAGGGAGGGGAAGGGGTTCATTGTAGGCATAGGTATTATGAGTGGAGATTCCTCAACACCCAGGGCAGAGGTGTACAGGGCACCATGGGAAGGCACTGGACAGGGAGTGGTGGGGGCGCTTATGGGGGGGGGGCTGGGGGGGAATCCCATACATTGCTAAGTCAAGGGCAGGATGGGACAAAGCCCGATTGCCCGATATACCAGCACGCGCCTTCCCAAGGGACTGAATCCCCCAATCTCTGTTTCTGAAGTCAGGGCCTATGGAATGGGTTCAACCTAGTGGAAAAGGAACATGATTTGAACATGTAGAGTGAGGAGGGGTGAATGAATGAAAACTTCCAACGATTCTTGTACCATCATTTCTATAAACCGGTCCCCACGGAAGTGGGGCTGATAGCAGTTGTAGTCCATCAGATTTAGGGACCTTGATGTAGGTTCTTGTGTATTTCCAACTTGGTCAATCAACCAACCTCAGCCTCCTAGGAGCAGGCATGCCCAAATGGGATGGCGGGGACTTTGACCCATCTCTCTCATAGTTTGAAATTTGCAAGCCTTCCCAAACGTGCCAGGCATGTTGGACTACAGTGCCCATCTTCCCCCACCAGCCTGTGGGGAAAGGGGTTCTCTGCTGCCCCCAACCACATTTTGGAGAAGTGAGTGGGGCTAGGCGGATTTCCCTTCTTTTGCTCTCCCTCCCTGCCAGGCTGCCCCAATCGACCTTGTCCGCAGACTGGGGAAGCCAGGCTTGGCCTTCGGGGATGCCAAGAACGGACATCCCCTGGCGAAGGGCAATCGCTCCCCTCGTCCCCGCTCCCAACTTGGAGCCAGGCACAGCGGGAACTGGGGCGTCCACTTCAGGATTCCGGAGGGCGGTGGGAGCGGAACGCGTGTAGCACCCGTGTGCTCTGATCGTGTGAATCGGATGTCCCGGGAAAGGCCAATCCCCCTCCTCCGAGGCTCCTTCAACCAGAGACCGTCCCCCCCATCCAAACTAAACTCTCCCAGCCGGCCTTTCTGAGGGCTGGTGTCCATTTCAGGGAGAACCCCCACCCCACCCCACCCCACGGGGGAAACCGGGGGAACACCCCACCCCACCCCACCCCCGGGTGGGCTGCCTCCGCGCCCTCCTCGACTCCCCTTGCCCGGCGGGGTGGGACGGGACGGGGGGCGGAGGGAGAGAGCGGGGCCGGGCCAGCGGGGCTCCTTCTCGGCTCCGGCTCCAACTCCTGCCGCTGCCACTGCTGCTCGCAGCCCCTCCAAGGAGCAGCTCCGTCTCAGCCTGGGTGTATCTCTACACCGTCCCCTCCCCTCTTTGCTGGAGACCCGCGTCGACCAAGGATGGCAATCAGGTCCTGCGCCCCCCAGAGCCGTCACCTCCTGCTGCTGCTGGGCTTCCTCTGGGCCCCCCGGGCAAGGGCAGGTAAAGCGGAGGGGGGGGGGTTGGAGCCCTGGGATGGGGGCGGCGGCGGGGCGCGCAAAGACCAAGCAGGGCTCATCCGATGCTCTAAGGTCGCAATCAGCGATAGCCATGACACCTCTCTGGGCGGTACACAAGTTCATTAGCATTTTGGCCCGAACACATCGGGTCCTCACCTCATTTGAGCGACCTCGGAAGGCTGATGCAAACTTGAGCCCCGTCAGGATCGAACTCACAACGTTTGGGCTGCAGTACAGCAGTTTAACCACTGCGCCACCAGGTCCTAAGGTCGACCCTGCGGCAAGGCTGGGGGGTGGCTCCGACGGTTTTGAGATCGCCTTCCAGGTGTATTTATTTTAACCCCTTTGCGCCTTGCTGCTCTTCAACTCCACAAAGCACCCGGGCAGAGGCGGCTTTCTTGCGCGCTTGCACGCGAGTAGGCGCGGATTGGGACGCTGGCAACCGCCGAGAGTGGCGAGGCAGGAGGACCCCGTACCCGCTCTAGAACTCGGTGCGTCACAAAGGTGGTCCAGATAAACCAGAAACGACGAGGTGTCTTGTGTCGTCTTAAAGACGTCGAATTTCTGCGTGGCCTTAGTTTGAGCGAGCCTTAGTCCGTCTGTTGCGCTTTGGGTGCAGGAGGTGGGATGCTGTTGGCAGAAAAAAGGGCAAACTCTCTTTTGGGGTCGGGTTATTGTTATCCTCACAACATCCAAAATAGATTAGGAGATGGGATAAAATGGTATTTCAAGGATGCTGTTTGGGAAAGTCTCTTTTGGAGTCTGCAGCTCCAGAATCCCGCAAGGCCAGTGCTCTTGTTAAATCATGAGTTTGGATGCAACTTTTCTAACCTCTGCACTCCTATGCTAGCTGGTATAATGATGTAAGTTCCACTGGATCCCATTCTCCTCCTTGTGGGGGTCTTTAACCCTCTTCCTCTGTTCCCAAAGCTTCCCTGTCCCAAAGGTACTGCTGCTGGTGATACAGTTTTAGTTAATTAAATGATTAGTTTACCTGCTTTGGCAGCTGTTTTTAATTGGCTTTAAATATTGCTGCCTTTAACTATGGAAAAGTGCCATTTTAATTCAGGTGTTGCTCAAACTTCTTGCTTTAGCCAGAGGGTAGAGTTTTAATCCTCTTGATTTTTCTTCCTTTCCTCCAGTGAGCTAATGTTTCTTCTTAGATGTTTTATGGCACAGGATCAGAGAACCAGGTTCATCTTTCTTTAAAAGTACAGTATTCTTTTATCCATATGCAAATAGGAGCAAATGTAAAATATTAATCAATTGAGGATGACATGTGTGATGTGGCTATATTTGTGGCCCTAACATTGCTTCATCTTTGAGGACCCTATGTGTACTTGGTAAGAACTGATATGTACAAAAGGCTTTTTGCACTGGAAGTAACCTTCAGTTCAGTTTAAACGGCTATCCCATCCTAGAATCAGGAGAAAGAAATTGTAGCACTTATTGTGGATTAATGCCAAGTAAATGGTTGTGAGTGTACAAGGGGTGTGGTGGGAGAGATGCATGCAATTATATTTGCCTGTAGGAGTTTACAAAGGAGACCTCTATTCTCATGTTGCAATAGGGTGGAAGGTGTCCTGCTCAACTTTTCAACCTGTGGTGCACATTTCCAGGATGCTCCATTATATTCTCCCCTTTCTTTCTGCATTCTCTCTTCCCCCCTCCTCCATTTTTCTCCTCATTGTGCTTATTTTTTCCTATTTCCATTGAGCAGGCTCAGACCTACTTGAGCTTTTAAAAGATTTGTTTCCTTCAGCTCTCTCCCCCCTCCCCCCAAAGTAAGTACAGTACTGTGCAAAAGTCTTAGTTCACCACCAGCTGGTTTGGAGAAAGCAAGTGATTGATTTTGGGGGCATAATCAGTGGTGGGCAGCAAAAATTTTCACTACCACACCGCAGGCAGAGCCTATGTCATGGAAGGAGCCTACGTCATGGGCGATCTAGTCCTGCCTGCCATATGGCCATGTATACATCTGCAAACACAGGCAGCACTGGCTCTTTGGCTGTAAATGGAGATGAGCACTGCACCCTAGAGTCGGATATGACTGGCTTTTGAGCAAGGGAGACCTTGAACCACTTACAGGGACAAAACCTGATGGGGCAGGGCAGGAAGGTGGACGTGGCCACCCAATTTCGCTACCCCCCCCTCCCAGGGGGACTGCAAACCTGTTGCTTCCCACCACTGGGCATAAGTCAGCCCCTGAACCACTTAGACACATCAAAAATGGAGTCAACAGAACCATTGACTCTCTTCTCAACCCTCTTCAAGTTCAGTGACACTTGGAGTTCAGATATTTGAGTTATGCCCCTCCCTAAATCACTCACGGATTTTCCCCCAAACCAGCTGGCTATGGTCTAGGACTTTTGCGTAGTACTGTATATCTGATCACCTTAACATTAACCTCGGAGAATATTTTCCTTTTCTGTGTAGATGGTGTCATTTTGGCGATGTTGCAATCCCTTGCTAGAACCCTAATAATTTTTAAAAAGCAGTCTTAGGTAAAAACTAAGAACCTTGATGGCTCAGTGGTTAAACTGCTGTACTACAGCCAGAAAGTTGTGAGTTCAATCCTGCCTAGGGTCAAGGTTTACTCAGCCTTCCATGGTTGGTAAAATGAGTACCCAACATGTTGGGGCAAAATGCAAATTAACTTGTGACCCGCACAGAGAGTGCACTAAGTGCTATGGGGTGGTACATAGGTGTAATTGCTATTGCTAAACCTCAATACTGTAAATAATTTATTTTACTTAGGCTACCAGCCATTGCTCATTTTAACTCTCTGGAAGATATGTGAATAAACAAGGAAATAACACTCTGTCTTAGAAACTGTCCAGACAAAACATTAAGGATTTCTTTGGATGTGGGAGAGAATTACGCACAGAATGGGAACAGGTTCTGAGACCTTTTTCAGAGCCAGCCTTTGGGAAAGCTGCATCATGTTATAGTTTATCTGTGTTGCACATGCTTAACGTATGGCTTGTAGTGCTTCAAATATATTCATTTAAAATATATGTGCAGCTCCAATACATGCCACAGAGAGCTCGCGTAGCTATCTCATGAATATTAGCTGGCTTGAATTAAAATTGCATTGTTCAGAATCCTCTGGCAGTTCAGAACAAGGGAGACCTGCAACAAGATTTTGGAGGGAGGGAGGGAGGATCCTTCAATGTGGAGTGTCAGCAGGTCAACTGTGGTTCTTCCAGAATAGTCAGCTTTAGTTCCCTTTTCTCCACATCAGGCAATTCATATTCCATGACCATCGAGTCTCAACTTTGCTATTTCCTGGACCTCTGTCACTTGTCATTATTATTTCTTGTCATTATTATTTCTTTCTTCTCTGTACATCTTGGTGTTTCCACCCACTCTGCTGATGGCTCCCTTTTGTGTCGCAGGTAGTCCTGTTTTGTTTTAAAGGCTGGCTTTTGGAGAAAAGGTTGCTGTTGAAACCTAAGGTAGAGTAAGCAGGTTGTAAACTGGGACTCACCACGGCTGGAGATATTTTCCCACTGATTGAAGGTTTTCAGAAACCCCCAGTTTCTTTCTGAGCAGAATCAATAGTGCAGGTGTGTGAAAACATGTCTCTTCGCTTAGATCACAACCTCAGGACTGAGGCCATTTTGTGTGTCCTTGTGTTCATAATTGAGGTAGGTGGGTTGTACAATAGTTAATTTTTTGGACTACATCTTCCAGAATTTCTCAGCCTGCATGTTCACTGTCCAAGCTGATGGAGGCTTCTGAGAGGGGATGTTCTTTCAGAGTAACTTTACTAAGCTCTTGGTGGCTGTTAGGAAGAGAACCCTTTCTATCATGGAACATGGCCCAGTGACAGCCAACTGGGGCAACGACAGGGGCCTGCACATCCTAGCAGGGCTTCCTGAGGCTGATCCTACTGCAGTTCCCATTGTGTTGCTCCAGAGCGTTTACTGGGCAGGCCAAATGTAGAGGGCACCAGATTTAGAGTGAGTTGGCCAGAGAGTAAAATGGACAGCAGCAGCAGCATCGCCTAGTTCTGTTCTGTCTCAGCAGAACTCTCTTTGGAAGTGGCCCAAGTTTTTCCACCACTTAAGAAGGTAGCAAAGTGCTGCTCCTACATCCAAGTTTGTCCCATTGTGTTGTCCCCAGAAAAGAAAGAGGAAGGTTACAGTTTACAAGGAAGAAAAGGAGACAAGTCCATCTTTTGCTCTATCAGAGAACAGTAAGGATGTTTGCAGCTGTGGTATTCCAAGCCTAAGAAAAAGAAGACTGTGTCAACAGTGGCCTTGTGGGTGATTCTGCCAGCCCTTCCTCCCCAAAAGTAAGGGGTGATTTTCAGGGTGTAGTCAGTGAGATAATATTTTTTCCCCCAGAGGTAGATTAAGCAAAGTAAGCAAGTGCTTAGGACATCAAGGGAAGGGGGCACCACATAAATTTTCCATAGCTGAATTTACCATGGACCATATGCAGTGATGGGATGTAGCAGGTTCCCACCAGTTCGCCAGAACTGGTAGTAACTTTTCCCAGTGTCCCGGAGAACCGGTAGCAGCTTTTGGTGGGAACCACCTTCGGGGCTTACCTTTTCACTGGTTCCTCCAGTGTTTGGGTTGGTGGGTGTATTTTAATGTATTTTTATTTATTTATTTTACGTGTTTGTGTTGTGGGTAGGTGGGTGGGTGGGTTAAGGGGTGTGTGTGTGTGTTTTATATTATTTTATATTTTTTTCTTTGGCCCTGCCCACAATGTCATGACATCATGATGTCATGATGTTGGCTCCACCCACGATGTCATGATGTCATGAAGTTAGCTCTGCCCACACTGTGATGACATCACGGTGGGGTTGTAAATTTTTTGACATCCTACCACTGACCATATGGTGCAATACTGCAAATGGTGCAGCTGAACCAGGATCTGCAAAAGGGGCCCACATTAAATGAAAAAAATTACATATATAAATACACACACACACACACACACACACACACACACACACACACACACACACACACACACACACACACACACACTAATAACAAGAACACTTGGAGAGTGCAGCTCGTTCACTAAATCTGGTAGGCCAAAGTGCTGTTGACTGTTGTCAAGAGTCAGTTAATTTCTTCTCTACAGTGCAGTTACTCTATACCTTTTTTTCAGCCTCAAGCAGCCAGTGGAATATTCTTAAAGGTTGTATTGGAAATGAAAGCGTCTTAAAATCTTTCTCTGATACCAGATGCTATGGCACATGCTATGGCAAATTTTCCTTAAAATTTTAGAAGCATTAGAATATATAGTCAAGGACCAGTCACAAAAGGGAGACACTAAAAGAGAAGCAAATAATATTGCAGATAAGATGCAAGAGCTAGAATTTGTTTTTATGTTGAATTTTTGGAATGAGATTTTGCAGAATTTTCACAGAGCAAGCCAAGTTCTACAGAATGAGGATGGGAACTTAAAAACTTGTGCAGATCTGTATGTATCATTAGCTGACCAACCATGCACTTCACGAGATGAATTTGAAAGATCTGAAGCAGCTACAAAAGAAATGCTACCAGATGTTGATTATAAGGCAGGTACAACTTGCAAATGTATAAGAAAAAAGGTACCTAATGACGGAGATGCACCCGAAGTATGTGTGAATGCCAGGGATAAATTTCGTATCACTATCTTTTACAAAATTGTTGACAAACTTGAAACTGAGATGAAAAGAAGAGAAGAGATATACAAAGAAATAGCAGAGAGATTTTCTTTTCTAAGTGATGTGTCACATAATGTCAATTCATCATCTACTAACATTGAAAGGTATTCTTGGTGCTGTCAAAAGCTGATTGATGCTTACCCAGAGAACCTCAACAGTATTTCTCAGCTGAGCTTTAGCAGTTTCATTCATAAGCCATAAGTTCAGTCAACTAAAAATGTAAAAACAAGAATCAGTCATGCTGAACTTTATATAATAATTGTAGAAGACAATATTGAGTGTGTCTTTCCAAATTTAGAGATTGGCTTTCGTATACTTTTAACATTAAGGGTCACAATGTGCTCAGCTGTGCATTTATTTTCTCAGTTGTAGTATATTAAAAAATCCTGTCAGAACAACTATGCAGCAAGGCATATTACTTGTATGTGATATGTGCTTCTTTGATATGTTGTTGATATGTGCTACTTTGATTTGTTTTAATATGTAATATTTTGTGATCTCTGTTGTTAGCCGCTCTGAGTTGCTTTAGCGAATAGAGCGGCATACAAATACAAAATCCAAAATCCAAATACAAACAAGACAGGCTGGATGGCTTATCTCTATTAAGTATAGAAGCAGTTGTGTTACATAAGATTAGTTTTGAGGATCTGATCAAAGACTTTGCAATTAAAAAAAGTAGGATAAAACTTTTCAAATATAAATAAAGTTGAAGTATACAAAAATAAACATTTTCCATCTTACTGTAAGTTTTGTTTAATTTCAATAAATAAAATTTTACTTTATGGTTTATTATTGTTTATCTTTTGAATTACATATATATGGGTGCATGAACACCTTTTAAGTGCTTAGGGCCTCTATGGTCTTAATTCAGCCCTGCCCAGCAGCAAATTGCTACTTATAGCTCTAAATCCTATTCCCCTCCCCAATCACCAGTCCCATTCACCTCACTTGGTGGCCCATCAATCACTCAACTTCTCCTCTTCCAAGTGCATACTAAGTAGGCAATGCGTTGGGACTGTAGCCAAGCTGCCTCTCAACTCTGCATTGCAATAAGCAACTTGGGGGATCTAGTGGAGACTGAACCTGAAGGAGATGAAGATGTTGGAGATGCTGTTCTGTAGTCTGCAGAAGATTCAAAAATCTATGCTGAAATCTGCTACCTTGGATTCGTTATTCAGCGAGGAGTCCGCGCATTGGTAGACATTTCCATGATGACATTCTGCACATGCAAATGGATTTGAGAAATCAAGTCCATTTGCATGTGTGTGTTTTTTAGCCATTTAGATATCACATCGTCCACTGGCTAGGCGGACCATGACGTGTGCCCTCTGCTTTCACCTTGCCCAAGGGATCTGATGGAGGATGCTTTGGTGAGTTTTACTCCCAGCCTAACATCATTGACAAGAGATGGGCAACACTGCCTAGTTAGACCACTCAAGCTCCTGTGCCCTGACAAGGCACTCGCCTAGTGGGGGAAAAAAATCTGCTACAGATCAGATTTTTAAACAATACCTCCATGAACATAGGGATGCCATTGGCCTTCAGAAGTTACATGGGATGGGGCCTGCTTTGCACTTGGATGGGAGAGTACCAGGGAATATCAGAGCAAGAAAAAATTCTACCTGGAACCCTAGTGAGATGCTGCCAACTAGGAGTTGACTACCCTGGACTAAATGGACCAAAGATTTGACAGAATATAAGGCTGCTTCCTGTGTCCTACAGGCAGTTGGGCTTTGTTGCTATCCAAAGGACCAGTATCTACTGACTCAGCAGAACTGCAGGTATGATGGGCTCTAGTGTGGTGCCAAGGCACCGCCAGAGCCTGATTCTAGATTCTGGCCCTAGTAGAATGCCTCTCAAGAGGCATCAGACAAGTGCTTACTCTTCTTTCCTGCTGGCACCAATGTCAACCTTTCTTGTTTATACAAACATTCAGTGGGAGGTGGCATGGGAATGGTTTTCCTCCCCGGTTATTCCTATCTGCAGTTTAGTTCTCCTGCTGCTTGATCCATTTTATGTGTTTATTTTTGCTTAACCTCTGTTGCGTATACCCCAATGTGGTTTGGGCATTTACTTCCCAAAATGTGTTTCTCAATCTTTAATTCTTGGCTGCAGTGGAGGCTCTACTACAGAAAAGCAAGATCCAGGCTGTTTCCGATAAAAAGAAGAAAGCAAGCAGAATAACCAGCCATTTATCCATATTGCCTTTCCCTTCCTTTCTTTTTATGTGGGTTGATACGGAAAGACTTGGCATGGGAAGTCAGGGTGTGACATTTGCTTTTTTCACATTCCGCCTACTGAGCTCAGACACAGAAAGGGCCTCAAGCAAGCATGAAGCAAAGCACATACAGTATTCTCATTTGGACACAGAGAGCTAGGCGGATACAAATGCAATACTGCTCCATCCACATCACCCTGTCTCTCAGGCACAAATGCCCACACAGACAGAAATCCTGGAGGATAACGTTGTCAATGACTTTCCCCCCTACGTTATTGTGAGGTTCAATCAGTTGCTGGGGTGTGTGTGCATGTGTGTGAAAACAGGAGAGTGTTATTGGGCTCATATCCAGTTGCTGATGGGCTTCCCAGGGGCAACTGGCTGGTCACTGAGGAACAGAATACTGGATATGATTAGAGATGCCACAATTCTCTCCCACAAAACCGGGACAGAAGTATACTTGACAAAAATGGGTGGGTTATCTACAGAATAGCCTTTTAAAAACATACATAATATAATGGAGGGCAAAAGAAGAAGGGGGCGGCCCAAAATGAGATGGCTAGATGGTATTGTAGACACAATGGGCACAAAGCTGAGCGAGTTGAGGAGGATGGTGGAGGACAGAAGTGCCTGGCGGACAGTGGTCCATGGCGTCGCAAAGGGTCAGAATCGACTGTGTGACTGAACAACAACAAATAAAACACTTTCACATTAAATATATCAATACATAAATGAATTTATTTACAACAGTTAATTCTTACTGTGAGATGATCTGTTGTACTTCTGAGAAGTCGTGTCACAGTCAACTCCTAACATCCTCAGTTCCAGGAAGCACATTGGTCACATTTATCAGGCGGTGGTGTGAGGCGAAGACGTTAAGATCTGTCTCCAGGTATACTCCCAACTCCAATGTGGCAAGAAATCGCTCGTTTGATGATGAGAGTTCAAATTTATTTTAATGGTGTGTACACAATCAGTAAGTTTTAAAATTCCGGCACTTTAACATGATTTTTATTGAACTGGACGGGACAGTTTTTCTGACCTTGAATCCGGGACAATCCCAGTTCTCCAGGACATATGGCAACCCTAGATGTGATCAGCCAGGAGTGCGTAGCTTTTGGTTCTCCAGATGTTTGAACTACAATTCCCAAGATGTGCTTGGAGGGGCCTTTAGGAGTAGAAGTCAAAAATGTATGGAAGAAACCATAAGTTCCTCACCCACCCACTGAGATGGGCCTTTTGTTCTGATCCAGTACTAAATGGCTCCTACTGAGTTCTTATACATAGAGCACCACACATGTCCCTTATTGTTGCAATATATGTTTATTGCTATCCTCTTAAATGTTAGCCTGGCCTTAAAAAAAAACTCTCTACTTTATTTGTTTCAACCAACATTGGAACTTTTTTATTTATTTTTTAAAAGGGCACAAATACAAGATTATGTTTCTAAGAACAGGATTATTTTCTAGACTCGGGCAAATTCATCCCTTCCACTATGTCTTAACTTTAAGCACCCCTCTCAGCCTGGCACTGAAGGCAATTGCTGGCTCAAAGCCAGCTTCTGGAAGAGCTGTAGCTCCTCTCCCACTCTTCTCCTTCTATCAGTGTGTGTGCGTGCGCGCACACACACACACGGAACTTGGGTGGTTCCTAGGTGTTCCTCTAGATTAGAACTAATCTTTGTAAGAATTGTTTGCTTTATAGTCAGTTCTGACTTACAGTGACCCTTTCCAGGGTCTTCTAAGTGGAGAATACACAGAAGTGGTTTATGATTCCCTTCTTCTGGGGGTGCCCTGGGACTATGCAGCTTGCCCAGGGCCACCCAGGCTGGCTTCTTGCCCAGGAGGCACAGTGGGAAATCGAACTTCCAACCTCTGGCTCCTCTGGCTGTTGTTCAGCTCTGTTTTCCAAATAAATTATCAGGACAACATAGGATTAAAAAAAGAGATGAAATAACAAATGCATTGTAATCAGCTAAAAACTACCCATGTCTCCATCCATCCATTTATAACCCACCTTTTGCCTAATAAAGGGATCCAGGATAGCTTACAAAACATTCAAAAGACAGCTGTGAAGACTCTTAAAATAACAATAAATTATGATATTAAACACAATTAAGCTTGTTAAATATTCACAATATTAATAAAAATATTTTAAATAATTAAAAAAAGATGTAACATCAGCCATTTAAAATCCTTACCTTGACAACCAGTTGCTTGTTCTAGAAAGGCAATAAAATGGTTCGTTTGTTATACTGCTCCAACAGCTAAGATTTCCCTGATATCCATCCTATATCTGGCTTCCTTCAGTTTGAGCTATTGCGTGTCCTGCATTCTGGGATGACCAAGAACAGATCCTTCCCTTCCTCTTTGTGATTGTCTTTCAGGTACTGTATTTGAAGAGTGCTATCATATCCCCACCCAGTCTCCTTTTCTCAAGGCTAAACATGCTCAGTTCCTTCAGTCTTTCCTCATAGGGCTTGGTTTCCAGTCCTCTGAGCATCCTTGTTGCCCTTCTCTGCACCTGCTCTAATTTGTTTGCATCTTTCATAAAGTGTGGTGCCCAGAATTGGACACAATTCTGTAGATGTGGTCTAACTACCACATGGGTAGAGAAAATGTGATTATTTTGTTTCACATCTTGTTGTAAGGTTAGTCTTGGGCTTTTTGAGTGCTTTCAGCTTTAAGGGAAAAATCCTTGAATTTAATCACTTCATCAAATGTAAAATGGTATCTCAAAGCAGTGTGGACAGAACGGCAACTGTTAAGAAGGAACAAAAAAAGTTACAAAACAAAGAATGGGAATAATTATCCTTTCAGACATCGGAAATGAAAGGGTCACAGCAAAATGTTCAGGTGGGGCTGCAGTTTTACATTTTTTGGCAGCATGCATAAATGGAAACAGAAACCAAAGTAAACTAATGACAAACATGCAGCCAAAATACAACTTGCATTTTTTTATTTAAATACTTTGAGAAGGCATGGCGTGTCTCACTCTTGTAACATTACAAGATACTGTTCTGGGACAGTCAAAAGGGATTGATCTTCTCAATCAGATAGGTTGATCTCTGGGTTGCCCTGTTAATATAGGAAAAGAAAGACAGCTATGCATCTGCTTCCATCTGAAAGTCCTGGAAGAGAATTTCACCATCTCCTGCCAACCTGCTGCAATAAAGACTTGGGGTGCCATAAAGAACATGGTCCACAGATGGTCCATGGACAAAGGTGAATACCTTGCTGCTCTTCTACATTGCTATACAGTATATGTAAATATGGTCCATTGTGCAAAAAGCTTCAATCTCTGATTTCTACAGCTAGGGCAAAGGCTGTCTCCCAAATCCTGGGGAGTCATGATTAGCATCTATAGGTAATACTCAACAGAGATGGGGAAGGTTGACCTTTTGGGGATCCAGTCCCCTGAACACTCCAGTCAACACCAAGCTGGCTCAGGTATTCTGAGAACAATAGTTAGAAGGGTAACTTCTCCCGCCTCTCATCCAGAGCTAGATACAGTACAGTACAAAGCCTCCATCTTTCCACAAGGTGCCTCCAGGTTGCAAATGGCTAACGGGAACCTTATGTCCATTACCCTCCCTTGCATTCATACACATATATTCTTACAGACAGTACAGAGCATGTGCATATCGCACACAGAGTAGCTCATGCTCCATCACTGATGCGCATTACAATGCACAGTTGCACACAGAAAGCGAGATAGTCACAGCTGAACATGGACTGAACTTTTGTCTGAAATCACAAAGATAAACTAACTGAATGCATTTGATAACCTTGCTGCTGTTATGCCGCACATGCAGAAAAGTCAGCGAATACTTCCTTGAATCTAGTAGCAGCCTCCACGTGAGGAGTGCACATGTGCTGCAAAGCATGGAAATTACACTTTTGAGGACTGCAGCTCCCAGAATCCATCCCCCTCCTAGTGACCATTCCAAGTCCAATCCACAACCCCTTTACAGTCAAAACATAGATCCCTTTAGTTCAGTATGCACACTGACTGGCAGCAGCACTCAAGAGTTTACAACAGGAGACTTTCCCCATCCCTAGCAAGGAATAGATAGATTCAGAGACTTTGGGAGTACAAAGAATGTGGCTTGTTCCAGTCCTTCCCTTCAAAACTCCTTGCATTTTCAGAAGTACACAGTTCAACGCTTCACTGACACATGCACACATTAGCCTCCTTTCCCAGTTGTCCACTCAACTCTTCCAAGACTTTTTCCTTTCTGACAACCGACCGCCTGCCTGCCCCCTTTTGCACACACCCTGATGCTCTGGGATACTCCTGGCAGAAGTGCTTTTCCAGGGAAATGAGCAGAAAAATGCATTTGATTGGAAACAACTGGAGGAGAGGTCTGGGGAGTTGCTTAAATGCAGCTTTGTCCTTTTGCTAGCTCTTGCCTCCCCTCCCACCCTTTGTATTTCACAAGGAATTTATCCTAACATTCCTGTGAGAGAAGATGGGGTTTGAAGGTTCTCCTCTTGAAAGAAAGCTTTCACTTGGGTTCCCTGCTCTATGCCTTTCTCTAATATATTGCTTCCTCTCCACCCACATCTCTGCCTCACCTTGGATGGAATTCAAGAGGATAAGTGGTCAGCTTTCTTCTTCTGTCATCTTTAAGAGACCCTTCATCTTGCAGAAAACATAAGACTCTTTGCCTCTGAAGCCACCTTCACCTGACTAGGTGCTGGCCAGATGTCCTGGACCACAACACCCATCACCTGCCCAACTAGCAGAGCGGGGAAACATTCTTACCATGGGCATGGGGCAGCTTTGGACTTTGAGCAGAGGGAGGAGAAAGGAAGGGATGGTGAACCTGCCAAAAAAGGAGAGGTGATTCTGTGGTTTCATGATGTTTTAAAACACTGTGGTGGTATGACTGGGAGCTGGGTGGGGAAGGGTACTGGTTCTTCCTTGGGTCTAGAGTGCAGAGGCATCAACACTGCAGTAGTGAGGGATTCCCCACCTCCACCCCAAACCTTTGAGATCCAAACACTCTTTCCACTTCATTCTGTCTGGTGGGAGACCTGTTTAGACATGACAGGAGAAGCAAAGCAAAGGGGCCTTTGGGGCAGATGAGCTCAGCGTCTGCACCTGAAATGCCACAGGGATGGCGCAGGATGACAGCTGCTGGAAGATGCAGTTTGCGTGCCTGCAAGTAGAGACAAGCTTGTGGACATCATTGGTGGTCAAGAGCAGGGAGGACAAGTATGTGTATGTATGCATGCTCTGTCTCTCATTCTCTCTCTTCCCCCCCCTTTCACTCACAAACATACAAAAACACATTATTTCTGATGGACATCTGCCCCTACGTCACTGTGAATCACTGTTTGACCTCCAACAAACGTATTCACTCTACATGATACTGGATCTTTGTTTCACCCCATCTTCTTGTTGATGTTGGCAATCTGCCCTCAAGCAGTTTCAGACTTGAGGCGACTTTGTAGATTAGTGACCTCGGAAAAAGTCCTGTTGTTAATAGCCCTGCTGAGGTCTTCCAAACTACAGGTTGTGACTTCCCTTTTCTAGTGAATCTGTCTGGTCCTCTTTTCGACTGCATTTTGCTTTTCTTAGCATTGTTGGCTTTTCCAATGAACGTTGTCTCATTAATAATGTCCAAAGCATGATAGGCTTAGTTTTGTTATCGAAGCTTCTTGTAAGACTTTGGGGTTGATGTGATCTGGAACCAATTTATTTCTGTGATATCGGCATCTTGTTTTCTGTTATATTTAATACTACCTATAAAAAGGAAAGAGAACATCAGCTCTCTGTATTTTTATGAATTACAGTTCTCATCAATTCTCATCATTGACCATGCTGCCCACCTTTGATTATGTGTGCTGATGGGAACTGCAGTCCAGCAATATCTGAATAGCCACACATCTTCTCCCACCCTTGCTGAAGAGGAACATTTTGCAAGGAATTCTTGAGGGGGAGAGGTTGCTTCCTGGATTATAAGTACAGTAAAACACTGGATAACGTTTACCTCAGATAACGCTAAAATCGCATAACGTTAAGTAATCTGGGGTGGAGAATTGGATCGAATAACGTTAAGGTCCTATGGGATGGATTGGATAACAACCGCTAAAGCCTGTGCAGTTAAAATGTATGTGTATCTCTATGGAGCTTTAATGTTATCCAATCCATCCCATAGGATTTTAACATGGATCGGATAACACTAAAAATTGGATAACACCAAGACTTGTGGAACCAAGTTTTAGCATTATCCGGTGTTTTACTGTATAGAGCTATTACATACAGGAATCCTGTTTAGGTAGGGGTGTGGGGGCGATCTTCATTCAGTGAGCAAACAGAATGGGCTTGCAGTAATGTGGGGCATGGTAGGGAAAAAGAGGCCTGTCATCATATTTACGTCTCTGTGGTAGTTCAGCATTACTACAACCATTTGAATGAGGTATGATTGTTTAGGGTGTGTCTCCTCAATCCCATTGTAACTCCTAGCACCAATGCCTGGGAGCAGTCTACAGTCTTTCAATTAATTATCATAAGCGTTTTAGAACTGGAAGAGCTGGGAGAGACCCTATGGATCACCGAGTCCAGCCTCTGTCAAGGAAGCACATTTAGGAATCGAACTCCCAACTTTTGGCTCTGCAGCCAGATATATAAACCATGGAGCTATCCAACAGTTCAAAGCTCCCCCCCCCCCCGACTTTGTCTTTTGGTGTTTCTCCTTCTGTTGGACTGCTATCAGGGCAACGAGTCTTTCTTGTGTACATCCCGCCCCAGATTGCAGTCGAAGATTATTTAGATTCCAACTCCCATCAGCCCCACCCAGGATCTGCAATGGTATGGCATAGTGGGAGGTGTAGCTCAAACATCTGGAGGACCCAAGCCTGTTCTAAATGGAGAGTTTGTTATTTCCCCCCTCAATCTCTGTTTTGGAGCAATAGCACCAAGCGGAGACACTGGTAGGCTAACATTGTAGTGCAGTGAGATCACTAGATGGATTTGTCTCAACCTTCTGCAGCTGAGTGGGGAAAGAGTATGTGTGCCCCAGTTGAGGATTTCCAGATTGTAGCAACTTCAATCCCACCCCCACCATCCAAGTCAATTACATTCAGGCTCTTGGCTTCTATCAGCTGGTGTTCTGTCTTGTCCCACTTACTTGTTTTACAGAGCGCATGTGGTCTGTTGTTGTTTCTACAGCAGGGCAACTTTCTCAGAGTAAGAAAGCTTAGTTTGGAATGCTTCTACAGTCAGTATTCCATAAATTGTCAACTGTGTGAAGCAAGAGCTTGGAAAATTACTTTCTGGATTCTACTTTCCAAAATCCATCAGTCCAGATGGTCAGTGGCCATACTGCCTGAAGAATTTGGGGGGGTTGCAGTCCAAGCTCTTCTCTGAAACTGTGTCCCCCAAACCCAATATTAATAATTTGGTGTCAGAAATTATTCTGGATTGAAAAGAATTTTGCTGGAGAATCTCTGCTCAGGGTATCCCAGAATGAGACGCCTTTCATGTCCCCAAGAGCTGGGACAGAGAAGGGTGCTCAAACCATCATGCAGTACCTGGATCTCGAACTGCTGTCTTGCCAGCCTTCCAGCTAACAAGGCAAGCTTCTTAACCACTGAGCCACTGCAGCCCCTAGACCCAAACCCAATTTCTAAACAGGGAAAGTGCTTGATTCAAGGCTCTTGGAGTCAAAAGGATCATGAAAGTGGGATTAGAGAATGGTCATTATTGCATCTAAAATGTATTCATTTAAAGAACAGTATACAATATATTAAAGCAGTAAAATAGAGCAAGCTCCCAAACAGCTCCCAAAAAATGGTCATTGAAAACTTCATGGAACAGAATGCGCTCAAAGTATTTTTAGTACCCCAAAGGCCTGGATGGATTTTTGAAAAGTCTTTGCCTTAGCAAGAGTTGATGCAGACATCCAACATATGGAAGGCCTCTTCTATTAGGGACTTTCTGTTTTGGAAGCTGTCTCTATTGTAGTGGAGTTGTTTAGATAGGTGTAAACATATATATTTGCTTGTGGGGGGAAATGAATGGATGTCTCAGTTGTTGGAAGAGGGTGTTAAATCACACCCTGTGTTTCTAGAGCCAACTCACTTGTGTTGAAAAAGTAAATATATATGTAATCACAGAAGGCAGGGAAGGGTGGGATGATGTTTTGCAGATTCATTGATCTGTGTACAGCACAAATGAGCGCTAAAGAAAAAGCATTGTTTTGTTTCAGCCCTGATGTCATAATGAATTACAGAAATAAATAATCTGGAAGCCCTTAAAGAAGTGTAAAAGGAATCAGATGGGGAATTTAGCCTGGCCCACATAATGTCTGTTTTCCTTGTATTTTTTTTAAGCAAGCAAGTTTCTAGCTCATTTGATTGCAACAAAAATTTAAAATGAAGGCAGTCAACTATGATTTCAAAACTCATTTGGGGTGGGTCGGGAGGTTGATAAAGGGCTTCTAGGAGAGGAGTTTGGATAGCATCAGGAAATACCCTGTTCAGTTTATTCTCCTGCCAAGAGCTTAATTAGGCACTGTCTCATCCCTCCCACTTTTGTAATATGAGGAAAGGAATGCTGACATATTTTACAAGGTTGTGAGGATTCCTATGATAATATGTGTAGAGCTGAAATCAGAACTAGAGTAAGCCCATTGAATCAATGGAACTTACTGAGAAGTTGCCTAGTCAAACCCCTATTTGCTCAATGGGCTTACTCAAGTTGTCTGACATACTAGTGGATCTTAGCCAGCTATTTGGTTATTCTTTATGTCACAGCATCCCACTTTTTCTTCAAGAAAGATTAGTGTGTTCACTTCTCCTCCTTCTCCATTTCATCCTTGAAATAACATTATAGATAGTTTTAGCAGAGTAGCAATCAGCTCAGCGTCTTCCTCTGTTATCCTTTACAAGCTGACAAAGGAATTTAAACCTAGGTTTCCTGAATCCTAGTCCAACCCTCTTAACCAATGAGCCACATTGGATATTGGCATTGTTGCTGGTGCTGTTACTACTACGACATGGAGAGAAATGAGGCTTTAGTCCATTATCAGCTGTCATCAATATGTAGGTTCCAGGGTCAACTTGTAGAAACCCATATTTTTGTTGTTGTTCAGTCGCACAGTCGATTCCGACCCTCTGCGACCCCATGGACCACTGTCCGCCAGGCACTCCTGTCCTCCACCATCCCCCTCAACTTGCTCAGTTCTGTGCCCATTGTCTCCACAATACCATCTAGCCATCTCATCTTGGGCCGTCCCCTTCTTCTTTTGCCCTCGACAGGAATTTTTGCCTTCACAGGAATAATGTATAGCCAGAATATCTGGTGTAGGTTTTATATGCCAGAAAAAATCAGCTTCTTTCCATGTATAAGATTTTTCTAGGCCTTATAATGTTCACAGAGCATCTCTGTAAAATATCAAGCACTACGTCTAAGTGAACTGAGCAGTGGCTTTGGTGTTTAGGGCTGGGTTTCAATCTAAGAGTCTCCTGGTTCTTTGCTCTTTGCCTCTTTAGTTTTTTGCCCTATCCTTTATATTCTTGTCTCCTGCATTCCTCACTGTTCTTGCTCATTGTTTCTTGGTTTGACGGAAAAGGGAGAAAGCGTAACTTGGGAAAAAACCAAACCATTGCATAGTTTGTAGGAAATTACATTGCATATGTGAGTATATAAATAAATATACCTGCATTTGTTTTGGTTCATTGTATACAAAGCGATGATCAAGAAGAAGAACTGGAGCAAATAGCTTGGATTTCAAGAGCCGGCACAGCTGTTTGCCTTCTGTTCTTTGGCCTCATTCCTGGACAGCTAATACTCCAAAGCATGCAGTTCTGACCACAATGTTCTGTGAAAGTGAGGTCAACGGGACCTTAGGCTATATGGTTGGGTCTGGATTTCTCATGGCAAATGGGAATCCATGGTCTGCCTTCCAGAGATGTGCCACAGTGCAAGATGGGTGAAGATGGCAGGAGAGCATGTGCAGAGCTTGTGTGTGTGTGTGTGTGTGTGTGTGTGTGTGTGTGTGTGTGTGTGTATTTGTTTGTGAAAAGACAACTTGAAGATTTCTGGGAGCAATGCACCTCCATTCCACCTGCTCAATTAAAATGTCTGCGCTCTGCACTTGAGCTGGTTCTAGGCCTGCTCATAGGTCAGAGATACAGTAAAACCTCACATAAAGAGCACCTCGCTTGGACACTAACTCGCTCAAAGAGCAGAATTTTCTCTGAATGGTCGCCTCGCTTAACAAATAAAACCAACCAAAAACTCGCTTAACAACTAAATCAGGGTTCACAATCCCCCACACCAGAAGTCACAATTGGTCACTTACAATGGTGTTTCGCTTAAAGAGCAAACTTGCTTAAAGAGCAATCCCATGGAACGCATTATGCTCTTTAAGCGAGGTACCACTGTGGTTGCTTTACACTGCCTACCTGTAGGATCTGAGATTTTAGAGGGAAATCTTCTCTACAGTGCTCATAGAGTGACAGAAACGGAACCCAGGAATCTCCTTGAATGTAAAGCATGTTGTCTCCTAGTGAATGACATATCCTTCTTTTTTTGACATCCACCAATAGGATAATCATAAAATGTATTTTTTGTGTTTAAATCTATATATCACCTTTTCTATTTTACTTTCCACCCAGAACTCGGATTCAAGATGGCTCATAACCACAATGAAACTGCTCTGTTTTCTTTTATAAGGGAGAGATAAAAAACATATGAAGAGTTTTTATGCTAAAATGTAACCACACTTGGAAAAGATGATAGCTGGTAGATTGCCAGAAGAGTTGAGGAAACAAACAAAGGAGCAAAATAATAATAATTAAGAATGACACATACCCAGACTGGCTTGCATTTTGATACTGAAAGGGCAACACAATGACATTTCTTTCCACTACTGCATCTCTTAAGAATTTCTGGTATAATATTTGCAAACCCAGTGGCAACCAAATTCCAAACATATGAAGTAGGAGAGGATGAGGAGTGGCCTTCTTGCCACTCCTCATGATCTCCTACTCTGGAGCCAAAGAAATAGAGAGATTGATGAAAGTGCTGGAAAAGCTCTCTGTGAACTTAAAGCCTGGTTTGGCCCAAGAAGACCTTTTCTCTCAAATTCTGTTGTGCATGCGAGAGAGATGAATGGGCTGCTAGATGTCTGCTTCTGGACAGTGCAATCCAACACTTATGATATTCTCTTATGGTATGAGGTGCAAGAGAAACATTTGAGTAGCTTCCAAATTAAATCCATTTACCTCCTGTAGCTATGGTGCTCAATACATCGGGGGGTGGCGGTGGTGTGAACATGTTTTTGTCAACCACATATGTTTTGATGACTGAAAAGGAAAGTTTCAGGATTTACATAGACAAGTGATTTGTCTCTTTAGCATGTGGTTTTCTGTAACTCCTGCCACTTCCTCCATTGTCATCCCTGCTTTAGGAATATAGATCATAACTTTGATGAAATCAGATCCTATCAGTTTTGCACCTGAAAGTCTACATTGCATATACATTGACAGTTCTCTGTACGTTTATTTTTCAAAATTCTTTTAAAATTATTAAAGTATTGGGGGGAGGGGGACAAAAAGAAACACAACTCCTAAATACAGTTATACCTCGCTTAAAGAGGATAATGTGTTCCACAGGATTGCTCTTTAAGCGAGTTTGCTCTTTAAACGAAACACCATTGTAAATGACCAATTTTGGGGGGGATTGCAAACCTCGATTTATTCGTTAAGCGAGTTTTGGGTTGGTTTTATTGTTAAGCGAAGCAAACATTCAGAGAAAATTCTGCTCTTTAAGTGAGTTACTCTTTAAGCAGGGGCGTAGCTACCACAGTATCTGCCGTATCAATTATACGGGGGCCCCAGACCACGGGGGCCCCCAACGTGCGTAAGCAAAACAGATCTTTACCCTTCCTAAGGGCCCCCAAACAAATTTTTATACGGGGCCCCACCAAGGCACGCTACGCTTCTGTCTTTAAGCGAAACGCTCTTTATGCGAGGTTTGACTGTACATATAATATAACTTTCTACATGCACCCACCACCTGTAGGACTTGTAAACATTCTCCATTAATTATTCTCAATATCATTCTGGCTCTTTTCCTTTCCCTTTCCCAATAAATAATCTAAAAATTCTCCCCATCTCTCTAAAATCCCATTTTTTTGCTAATCTCTTTTTAACCTTTATCTCACATGTTAATTTATCATTGATAGCTCTATTACATATCTTTTATGCTAATCATCCAATTAAAATGTCCAATCTACTTTCCATTTTTTAACAATATTCAATCTCAATGTTACTACAAATATAACATCTCTTTCTTTTTCCATTCTATCTGCATATTTCCAAAAGCCATTAAAAACACTATTTAAGGACAAATTTCCAATTATATAGACAATATTTCCATTTCCCCCATATTTTCTGCACATTGTTACACTCCCACCATAAATGAAAATCTGTTCCAACTTCTTTTTTTATTATCTTCCTGTTATATATACTGTTTATATATACCACCCAATTTAGATGAGTACACTATCACCCCAAATCAAATCATTTGCAATTATAATATTAAGAACCATCATAATCTGGTTTGCTATGTAATAATTTTTTTTAAATTTGGGATCCCTTAATCTCTTCCTTTTGGAGATACCACAATTTTTAAAAATTTATTCTAGGTCTTTTATCTCCATTGCAGAAATAATAATTGTTTGCCTTTGTTTTAATTCCCCTCTGTTAAATTTATTGGTAACATAATTTTTTTAAAAAGTAATACAGTAGTTTCATTTTGCATAATGTTTTCTCCCAAATCATTGTTGTGTGTGTTAATTTAACTGCTGTTATTAAGTTATTGTTCTGTTATCAATAGAAACTCTTTGGGCTGCAAGTTGTAAGAATAATAAATACAACAAATACTCCAGAAATAAAGCAGAGAAGCAACAGTTGAACAAACTTGTGATATGGAGCAGAACAAATAAAACCATTGACAAGTGCCACTCTTTTCCCAATTCGACAATACAATGAGTTTTGTGAAGCTACAATATATCATATTGTGCCCCTCAGTGCAACCAGGTAACTCACTTTCGCAGTATTTTAAGTGAGGACAAACCTAGTCCTTGAAGGCTTTTGATGCCGCCGAGAGCCCTCCTTCAACATACTTCAGGTTGAATTATGGTTCCCATGGGCTGCAGTGCTTGTTGTTCAGCACCATGGACAGGTCGCCAGGAAGGCCACCTGGGCTTAGGGAATCGATTCTCTACTCGGCATGGCTGCTTCCCCATTTGACGTTGTTGGCTCAGGGGTTGCCCTGGCTTCTGTCTCTCTCCTTAACTGCTGGAAATGGAAAATTGAGATCTTAGCAGGTGGTAGACAAGAGCCAAGGATGACAAACGCCCAGCTGTGACCATCTGGCAAGCAAATGGTCTGGCTCCAGTCCCTTGGACCATGTGTCTGCAAGAGGACAACCTGACTGGCTGACTGGCTTCATTTTCCTGCCAGCTTGTCAGCCAAATGCTTTATGTCCCAGCAATAAATTAGGAAGTGCGTGTAGAAGCTCTTAGAGCTAAACCAGTGACACTCATTACCTGGGTGTGTGGACAAGCTTATTTCACCACCGTTAGAAAGTCTCCCTACACTGAAAATTAATCATTTCTCTACAAACTCACTCAACCCTAATTTATTGTGATTTAGGTACTGTTGCTTTGTTGTGCTGGATCTCTCCTAATTGTGGTATTGCTTGAACGTTAGCATTATTGAGACCTTCTATTGGCAGCATTCCATACTGGTGGCACAAATCTTGCCTCCCCAAGGGATCTGGAAATTCTCCTTTATTGTGCCAGCTGGCAGGGGGGATGTCCAGCCATAGGGAAATGCCAACTACCACCAATGTCTGAAACTTGGCCTAATTTTTATAAGGGGGAGAGAGACAATATAGGAAGAGGGAAAATGAAATGTGTGAAATGATCAAAGATCAGGGCTAGAATGAAAAACAACCTTAGCAGACAGAGTGTATCCCATTCAGTTTATATAAGCCTCGGAAAGTTCAAGCAGAAGGCTATCAGTCTTTCCATTGAGATGTCAGGCAGGCAGGCAGGCACCTTTCCATTGGCCTGTGTCACCTTTGTACTTGTCTTGTGTGTTTCTTTTATCTGCTTTGCTTATTTTTATTGAAAGTGAAAGGTGGGATATAAATAAATAGGTAGATGGATTGGGGCCTGAAAGAGCAGAGGTATGAAAACACAGATTTAAATAAAACAAGGATAGGAAACCTGGTGTTCCCTGGGTGATTTGAGGAGTGGTAAACCTGTGCCTGGTGGACTGTGGATTGTGGTTATGACATTGAACTAGACGACTGGAAGGTCTGCAGCTAAAGACCAGAGTGCTGCATGATGGAGTGAGCACCCATCTCTGTTCCAGCTCCTGCCAACCTAGCAGTTTGAAAGCAAGAAATTGGAAGTAGGTAAATAGGTACTGCTTTGGTGGGAAAGGTAACAGTGTTCCATGCACTCTGACATCTAGTTATGCCTGCCATATGACCATAGAAACATCTGTGGACACAGACAGCACTCGCCCTTTGGCTATAAATGGAGTTGAGCACTGAAACTTAGAGTCAGATATGACTGGCTTCCTAGCAAGGGTGACCTTTATGCTAAACCTGTGCCTGGGTTGTCCTGTTTCAGATAGCATATGATGGTTTGGGCATGTGGAATAACATAACACCCTTTAAAATAAAGCCAAATAAAATTCTACACATTGAATGAGCAGATCAAGGCAAAACCTTGTCTAGAACTATTGTTCTCCTTTGTGGTTCGTGACTAAGACACCGACCAAAGTTTAAGTTATCTGATCTTACCACTCCGTTGGGAAAGGAGTAAAAGAAATCTGAAGCACTAGCTCACAAGGTATATGTTAGCCCTTCTTTGGGCATTAGAATAATAAATTATTTAGGTGCATGTGGTATGTACCAACAGTACCTATAGGACCGTCTGGCCTTTTTGCCATCTGAAACTGCACAAGTGGAGGCCCCTAAGATAAACCAAGAGGCAAAGCTTGTTGCGAAGTACCAAATGCTCTCTGCTCGCCATGGTGTAGAAGTTTTCTTGTGCAACCTAGTTGCAGTGGTTGCTTTTCGGAGGCAGGCTTGGCTACAGACTGCAAATCTTGGGGATGATACAAAGAATAATAAGGGACTGCAGTGGCTCAAGTCACTATGACACTGACTCGGAGGCGGAAGGTCAGCAGTTCGATTCCCGAGTACTGCAGGACGGAATGAGCTCCTGTCTCTGTCCCAGCTCCTGCCAACCTAGCAGTTCGAAAGCAAGAAATTGCAAGTACATAAATAGGGACCACTTCGGTGGGAAGGTAACAGCGTTCCATGTGCTCCGGTGTCTAGTGATGCCTGCCACATGACCATGGAAACGTCTGCAGAAGCGGACAGCGCTGGCTCTTCTGCTTAGAAACAGAGATGAGCACTGACCCCTAGAGTCGGATACGACTGGCTTTCGACCAAGGGAAACCTTTACTTTTACTTTACAACAAATAAATTTGAACTAATGCTCTTTGATAGGTCGGGCTTGTTCTATAATACAGCTGATGACTCTATTGATGATCTAACAAAGAAACCTCTTACAGCCAAATGGGTTTACCATGGGCTGAAGCCAGCAACACAGACTTTTCAGCCCCAATTCCATTCTCGCAGGCAACACTGGAAACATCCAACCCAGTACCACCAGCAGAACTACCAACCATACCAGCCTTACAATTCTTTCCAGCCACAACCACCCCAAACTGGTCATCCTAATATGCAGAGGAATTCTTTTCAGAGACAGAGGCAGCCTTCCTTTCATCAGGACAAACAGTCTGGCAAGCAATTCTGAAAATTACAGTCCAGGAGCCAGCTGCTTATGGCTCCCTTCTGTTACTCCTCTGGCATCATACTTCCAAGAGTGGCACAGGATTACGACGGACTCCTGGGTGCTAAAAAATTATTTCTGGGGGGTTACACAATAGAATTTGCACAATACCCTCCTCTTGGCTTTATCAAAGTGAGTCAGCCAACTCCAGTCCTGGTACAGGAGGTAAACACCCTCCTTGCCAAGGACGTGATCAGGAAAGTCTCCCCCCTATCACAGCAAAAGGGATTTTATTCCTGCTATTTCACAGTTCCCAAAACAGATGGAGGCCTTTGTCCTATCATGGACTTAAGAGACCTGAATTACTTCATTGTGAAGCGAAATTTTCAAATGGTCACCCTACACTCCATTCGTCCTTTTTTGTTCCCTGGCATGTGGTTTACCACCATCTGTACTTGTACATAGATGACTGGATCATCGTATCCAGATCCAGATCGGAGGCACTACAAAATACCTCTCAGGTTCTCTCCCTTTACAACTGCCTTGGACTCAAGGTGAACAAGAAGAAGTCCTGCCTTACTCCAAGTCAGTCCATCCAATTCATAGGGACGATTCTGGACTCAAAAGCTGCACAAGTGTCTCTCCTGACTAAGGATATTTACCAGACAACAATGGAGGTTGCCTTACATGTCCAAACTCTTTTGGGCTTAGTGGCCTCTACGATGGCAGTCCTCAGGCATCCCAAACTGCTCTCCAGACCCCTACAATGCTGGTTTCTGTCCATTTACGATTGACTAGAGGAGCCTCAATCCAAGCGGCTTCATCTCCCTCCACACCTGAGATCTCCAGTGGTGGTTGGACGACAACAACTTATGCCAGGGTCACCCCTTTCAGGACCCTCACCCTCAGGTGCAGCTGACAATGGATGCTAGCAACCTGGGCTGGGGTGCTCAGATGGGCTCATTATGCATCAAACAGGGTTTGGTTCCCCCACAAACGCCAATGGCATATCAAAAGGTTGGAGCTTCTGTCAGTGTTCGAAGCCTTGAAAGCTTTCCAGACCTCTCTATAGGACAAAATTGTCCAAGTTGTTTCAGACAGTACGACCACAGTCCACGGTCCATTATATCAAAAATCAGGGGGAACCATGAGACTTTGGGATTGGTGTATCCGAGGACAAATTTTCCTTATCGCCATTCACCTGGCAGGCATGCACAACACTCTGGCGGATGCCTTGAGTTGAACGCACTTCAAGTCCCATGAGTGGGAACTGCATCCTCAGGTGTTCCTGATCTTAACTCGCTGCTGGGAGACCTCAGCAATTGACCTTTGTGCAACACACTCAAATGCGAAGCTTCCACTATTCGCATCCAGGGCAGGACTTGACAGGAACTCCCTAGATGATGTGTTCATGTTGGATTGGACTCGAGGCATTGTCTATGCCTTCCCTCCGATCCACTTGCTTCACAGGGTAATATCCCTTCTTGTGTCCCTGAGGATCGACGTCATACTGATAGCCCCATGGGGGCCCAGATAAACCTGGTTCCCCACGCTCAAAGATATAACTTGGGAGTATCAGTGGCTACCCAAATACCCAGATCTCCTGCTCTTGGGCTCTCAACAGGTTCTCCATCCAGATCTTAAAGCCCTTCACTTGACAGCATGGAGAATTCTTCCGCTTTATTGGCTATTCTTAATGACACTAAAAAACCTTCCACCAAGAAGGTTTACTCCTATAAATGGGCTAAAATTCAGCAATTTGCTCTGTCGATTGGTAAGTCTCCACGTCTCTCTACTGAACTTCAATTCCTCCTGCATTTGAAACAATTGGGTCCCTCTGTGTCATCCCTCAAAGTTTATTTGGCTGCTATCATTGCCTACCAGCCCTCTCATTCAAAGGCAAGGTTGCTCTTTTGTAACTGTAGAGCTAAGAAATTCTTTAACTGATTAGGTAACACCTATCCTGATGTACATAGACCAACTCCCCAGTGGTCTCTTTCCCTGGTGCTTGATTGACTGACTGACAAGCCCGTTTGAGCTGATGGCTACCACACCATTGCACTTGCTCACTTATAGAACTGCCTTTTTACTGGGAATAACCTCAGGCAGAAGGGTCAGTGAACTCTCAGCCCTCAGGTCTGATAAACCATTCATCAAATTATTTGCTGACAAAGTGGTTTTCCACCAGGATGTCTACGTTTTGCCAAAAGTTGTCTCAGCTTTTCATTTACTGCAGCCTATTGTTTTGCCTACTTTCTTCCCACCACATTTTTGTCTCTTTTTTTGTTGTTTTGTTTTATTTACTCTCTGATATGCTTGCACAGACTGACACAGCTACCACTACAAATGTTTCTCTCTTGTTTGCCTTGTACGAAGAAGCATTATCTACAGAGTGAGGCAGGGCAGCAGGAATGCCAAACAGTTTCTGTCTTACTGAATATTAGGCTTCAGGTTTTATAGTTTTCCTCCCCCCCCCCCTTTTGCCTTGTATTCCTTTTTTGGAGGGTATACCAGTACATTCTGAACCCTGGGATGGGTTCAGGTTGGGACAGAAAGAACAGGTCAAGACTGGAGCCTATCGGCAACCAGAGACCACCCACAGCCACATTCTTTCCAAGTCATTTGTGGTCCATCATTTCCTGCTCAATTCCCAAGCCACTGCTCAGGGAATATACCTCCTCCCCCTCTTCCTCCCCTTCCTCCTTGATGTCCTTCATTTCTGATCCAGTGTCTGTCATTATCTTTATCCTCCCTCTTTGGCAAAGTTTGACCCATGTCAGACCCAGATCACACAGTGATGCAGAGGAGAATTATGAGCTGATCTTCTGACACAATGTTTGTAAAGCCCATAACAAGGGAAATAATAGTACTGTACTGTGTTAACCTTTACCTGTTTTCACACATCCCTCTTCTTCCTGATTTATTTATTTATTTAGATTTATATTGCCGCCCATTCGCCGTGGCGACTCAGGGTGGCTTACAATAAGAAAAAACAACACAGCACAAACAGCTGATTTATGCTTTTCTCTTGTATCTGCCCTGTGTGGGGAAAACAACAGGGACAATTTAACTTGATTATTGTAAAGCGCTCTACATGGGGCTGCCCTTGGTGACCATTCGGAGGCTGCAACTGGCCCAGAATGCGGCTGCCCGGGTTGTGATGGGGTGTGGGCGTTATGCCCGTGCTTTACCGCTGCTGAAGGAGCTGCACTGGTTACCAGCATGCCTCCGGGTTCAATTCAAGGTGCTGGTTATTACCTTTAAAGCCCTACATGGTAGTGGGACAGGATACTTAAGAAACTGCATCGCCCTAAGGACATCTGTCTGTCCCACCAGAGCGGACCAGAGGGGCTCTCTGGCTCTACCATCTGCTAGAGAGGTGCACCTCTTTAGCACTAGAAGGAGGGCCTTCTCCGTGTCTGTTCCAGCCCTATGGAACCTCCTGCCAAGTGAGTTGCATCTCCAGATGGAGCTGCTGCCCTCTAGGAAGGGGGTTAAGACCTGGCTGGCAGGGCATGTGTGGGGGATGGGCCAGATGGTTGCCCCAGTCTGTTGTCTCATCTGACCCCTCCCTCTTTGTGTATGTTGTGCTAAATCTCTTTTTAATCTTTTTAATCTTGTAATCCTAATTGTATACCATGTTTTATTGTGTTTTGAGTGTTTTAAAAGTTTGTTAGACGTCTTGGGTTTTTTGAGGAGGGCGGCATAAAAGTTTGATTGATTAAATAAATAAATAAATAAATAAATAAATAAATAAATACATACATACATACATACATACATACATACATACATACATACATACATACATACATACATACATACATACATAATTATTTGGTGTCCCTCCTTGGCACTAGTTTAAGTTTTTGGGAACAGCTTTGATAAAGAAAGATGGCATGGGAGTATAGACTATTCCACTTTCCTTCACTGTCATGGTCCTAACCCAATATTCTTCCCTTCCTACAGCTACTTTTCAGTTTTGAACATTTTCTTAAAGTTGCTTGATTTGGTACTTGATCTCCTGTATCACTTTGGCCTTCAAATCAAATGTTCTAATTGTCCAGACTTGCCAAAATTCCAATAATCTCTCTTTCTTGTTTAGTGATAGAGATATGATATATGTCAGAGTTCAGGGAGCGGGTGGCTGGCAGGCAACACAAATACTAGGACCCAAGACAAGAAGGTAACAGGTCAGACAGTGACCAAATCCCAGTCCAGAGGCCAAGTCCAAGTCAGGCCAGAGATGCAGGATGAGTCCAGATGATGAAAGTGTAGTCCATACAAGCCAGAGGTCAGGTGATCAGGAGAACAGAAACAGCAAAGAACCCTCAGGGGCTGGAGCAAGGCGAGGATAGAATTCCAGAATCAAGGTAAGGCAGAACTTGCTAGAAGAACTAGACAGAAGTCTTCAGAAACTGGAATCGGGAACAATGCATGAGGTTCCAGAGCCAAGCAATTACAGGTCTGATGACCTTCATTGCTGGGGCACAACAAAAGTCCATAGGAATTAGGAACTAGGCAGAAGTAGGAATCAAGAACAAGGCAGGGGATCTTCTAGACACCAGGAACAAGGCAAGAGATCAAGGAGCCCAGCAACTGCAAGTCTTCTGACCTCTGCTGCTGAGTCAGCTTCTGGAAGGAAGAGTTGGCTCTTATATAGTTGAGCCTCCCAGGATCTCCTGGTGGGTTTATGATGGTCCAGAATCTTCCCCAGGGCTCTTTGGTGGGACTTAGCAGCTGCAACAGAATGATTGTCCAGTCCTGCAGCTGCTTCCAGGCTGAGGGCCAGAGCCCTGAAGGAGAGCAGCAGCTACACATCCTGACAATATATAACATAGGATTCAGCTATCTCTGTGTTTTTCTACAGGCAGGAAGCTCTTTCTGCCTAACTGCTAATTTGGCTGGTGAGGAGTCATAACTTAATGGTAGGGTCCATGCTTTGTCTGCAGAAGATGCCAGGATCAATTTCTGTTACCTTCAGTTACATGCATCAAGATGGAGACAGTGGCAAAGACCCCTGTGGTCACAGAGGAGCACTACCAAGAAGAATAGACCAATTGGTTGGCCCTCCAGATGCATTTAGACTGCAACTCCTCTCATCCTTCCCCAGCAGCTATTCAGGCTAGAGCTGATGGGAATTGTGGTTCAATGATAATGTAGGAGACTGCACTTTGCACCACTGCGGTAGTTGATAATATTGGGTTAGATGGGCAAATAAGCTCACACTGAATTGAGGCAATCATGTTTCTAGTAGGCTTCTCTTGCACGCAGTTATCCAATAATATCTCACTGTGTGTTCAGTTTTGTTGCCTTTATGCTCTCTAAGGGATCTTCAATCAGCTTCTTCTTTTTCCAACAATCAATTGTACAAGCCAGCTACTTATTGCACATAAGAGAGTATTTCCTTTTGCTTTGCTTAAACAGGTTGCTGATGAATACAGACACTTAGTATTTATGGAGCCTCTTAAGAGGGTCTAAAGTGTTTCTCCTGCTTTATGTTCTGGACTCCCATTGTCTGTGTTGTGTCAACTACAAGATAGTTCCAAAATGCTGCACAGAACAGCCAACTAACCGCCTAGGAAGGACTGTGACTTGTTCTGGGCAAGTATATGAATAATTTTTGGTTCCACAACCTAATCCAGAATGTCCTTCCTTGGAGGTTTCAAGGCTTTGATTTTCAGGTGCAGTTGCCAAGCATCACTTGTGAAGTTTTAGGCAGTTGTGCAGTTTTGGGATGTTTCTGTGTTCTCCACACCACTTCTTTCCTCTTTTCCTCCCTTCTCCTCTTTCTACAAAAGTTCATTAAGAAACAAAGGAACGGAATACTGGCACAACTGTTTCATTGTAGCTTTCTTTAAGAACATGTGTAATGGAGAGAAGTTGTTGCCATTAGAGAAGGTGGAAGTGTGCTGGGGATTCCCTCTGTTTTTTTCTGGTGTCAGAGCCAATGAACAACTTGGCAAGCTGCCCAGCTGGGTTGCACAACTGGCAACACCATGATGTCTTTTAGATCAGGGTGTGAAATGGGCTATAATAGAGAACAGGACAGTCTTTGGTGAAATTTGGGAGATAAACAGTCAGTTTGTTGCCAACTTGCTTAGAACCACGCTTAGCTCTCTTTCCCTCTGCCGTAGGCATTCTTAAAGCAATAAGAGAAAATAGAATTGTGTTACAGGGGAAAAAAAGTAAATATATACATTCACAAAGACACACAAAATTAGTGCTGGGAATTCCCTCCTTTCAAAATATCAGAAGAAGGATGTTAGTTGTAGGAACCACGGTGAGAAGTGGGGAAAAGGGGAGGATAAGATGCTGCCCACACAGCTGTGTGATGCTCACTATGTCATAGAAATCCAGGGAGGCTCACACACTACAGAAGGAAAGGAAAATACAGTACTTCTTCTTTATCGTCCTGATCAAACCCTGAACTACCAAAGTGAAGCCACTTTCTTGGCTTTGTCGTTGGCCAAACATAAGTCCTCATTGGTGCATATTTCTGGAAGTAGCAAATGAACTAGCTTCTGTAGCTCTCCACATTCACACAGTGTGTTGTTGTCTACCAGCAGTCCCCACCTGAGCATGATGGTCTTACATTTAGGCACTCTGACCCTCAACCTATTCAAGGTCTTCCAAGTGATGTGCAGGAAGTTGATTTCCTAAGCCACATCCTGCTTTAATGTTGTTTCTTGTCCAGTGAGCTTCTTCCTCCATCTTCTAATTTGGTTTTGCTCTTGCGTACTTCAATAATGTTTGTTCTTGCCATAAATCTCCTCCTGGATCAGAGCCAACAGACCTGAGGCTCACATCGGTTCAAGAGATGTCAAGGGTCATTCTTTGTTTAGTTTTTTCAGCATCCCCTGTTACTTTTCTCCTTATTTTAGGTGGAACAATACCAACAAGAGGATATATTTTCTCAACTGATGTAGTAGTAAAAATACTAGGGCCTATGAAATATGGGTTGTCAATGACAATCCCGCTTGTAGCTTTTAGCCAAGAAGCAACAGTTGATAGTTTATAGTCTGATCTTGACATCTACAGAATACAGTATCAAGTTAGCTTATTCCAACTACATATGTGTAGGGTTACAGTCATAGAACAAAGAATCATAGAGTCACTGAGTTGGAAGAGGCCTTTTAGGCCATTGGGTTGATCCCACTGCTCATTGCAGGTATCCAAATCAAAGCAGATATGACAGATGGTTGTTCAATTCTCTCTTGAATGCTTCCAGTGTTGGAGCACTCATCATAGAGTAAAGAAGATGTGTTTCTTTGTTGTTCAGTTGCACAGTCGATTCCGACCCTCTGTGACCCCATGGACCACTGTCCGCCAGGCACTCCTGTCCTCCACCATCCCCCTCAACTCGCTCAGCTCTGTGCCCATTGTCTCTACAATACCATCTAGCCATCTCATCTTGGGTCATCCCCTTCTTCTTTTGCCCTCGACCCTTCCAAGCATCAAGGCTTTCTCAAGTGAATCCTCTCTTCTTATTTGATGTCCAAAGTACTGTGTAGAAGGGGTTATCTGCTATTCTGGGCAGAACTTTAGGCCATATATGCAGTGATGGGATGTTAAATTTTTTACCACCACATCGTGATGTCATGGACATTGTGGGTGTGTCATGACATCATGATATCATGATGTCATGGGCAGAGCCAACGTCATGACGCTGTGGGTGGGGCAAAAATTAAAATAAATAAAATAACATTAAAATAAACACACACACACACACACACACACACACACCAAACACAAACAAACCCACCCCAAACACAAACAAACCCACCCACCCACCCCAAACACAAACCCTGGGTCACTTATCCTGGGTCTACTGGTCTGGGAGCAGAAGAGGTGGTGGGGCGGCAAACCACCACTGTGGCAAACTGCCGCTGCGGGAAACCGTCGCAGCAGTCTGGTGGCACACTGCGCCAAGGAAAGGAATAAATAAATTTCCAGAGGGGGTTCAGGGAGGCGACTGAATCTGTCGCCTGGGGTTCTATGACCCCCCCCCCCGAAACACCTTGTGATGGGTGCTACCGGTTCGGGCCGGTTCGCCCAAACTGGTAACAACCCATCATATATGAATTAAAATGTTTGCGTGCATCTGTATGTGTGTGTGAGAAAAAATGTTATGTGTACGGCACACCCTAGTCTTTTCCTGCAATGTCCTGTACATATTTAAAGTCCTGTATACATAAACTGAACATCTGCACACAAGGTTTGTGTTGTTTATTTCTCTGTCTTATTCATAAATTGACCCTTCACCCATGGCATGCTTCAAGCAATATGCAACATTTAGATGAAAGTGCAACAATGCAGGATAAAACTAATATAATCATAACAATAAAAGGGTAAAACCCAGAAGCTGGAACTTTTAAAAGGCATAAAAAGCATTACGGCTCATTGGAAAAATATAAGTTTGCTGATGACCTAAAGCATAACAAAGAGATAGCAGGGTTGCCTTCCCAAGGGCACCAGTTCTACAATAGGAATACTGCTGCAAAAAAGTCTGTATCTTTGATTCCCACCAGCTAATCTTCAGTGTCGGTGGTATATATAACAAGGCCTTTGTTGATTATTACAAAGTGCAGACAGTTTCATACAGGGAAGGATAGGGTTTCTCTTCTTCTTCAGATATCCTGGTCTCAGACTATTTGGGGGCTTTGGAAGAAGAGCCACCAGCTCAAAACACACATCCAAGAAACACATCTGGCTGCTGTGTTATGCCTTTAACATGTTTTTTAAAAAAAGTTTCAAAGGCAATCCTAAGTGGAGTGCTTTAAAGGAACCCACAGAAGGAGTGACCATGGCACTTGGATTGTTGTGGCCAGATCATCCTGCCCCTGCAAAATGTCCAGTTGTCACACAGGCCTGCAAGGATCTGGGCAAAAACCACACCTGGCCTTCACTACACTACTGGAATCAAGAGCACCCTCCAGCTGTATGGCTTGTCCATTGAAGGGAATGTTGCTCTGTCCAGAACAGCCTGGACCCCCAATCACAGGTTGGATTGTTTTCTGGATGTTCTCTGTCTTGTCTTAAAGCAAAGGCAAGGCAAGTCTTGGCATTCCAGATAAAAAATGGGTGGAGCTACATACAGCCTGCAAAGGTACTTCATCCCCAGGTTCAAGGGCCACCCCGGATCCTCCCAAGGTCCGAATGACTGACCGACCAACTTACATTGATTTTTCACCAAAAACAAAGGTTTTTTTGCTATCAGGACTTTGGGGAACCCACCAGAGAATCTTTCACCCCCCCCCAAAAAAAACCCATATGTTTACATGGCTGTTTGTTTGGGTTATTTTCAAGCACCATGCAGCCCATGGTGGGCCCTGGGGCCTTGAATTTGGCCCCCATGCCATTCAACCTTATTTACCTCTGCTGTCTAGATTTCGGATTTCAACACCCCTCAGCCTCTGGCACCATGTCCTGCGATAAGGGATTATGGGAGCTGAAGTCCAAAAGACTATATAAAAGACCTACATTCCCCTTCCCCTTGGCCATGTCTTCAACAGAAGAGCTAAGTGTAAGACTAACACTGTTATCTCATACATATCTATTCACCAGTAAGCCCTACTGACTTGAATGGGATCATCTTCCTAGAGAGTTCAGAACTGCAGACTCAGAAACAAACAAAGATCTGTTATTCAGAACACAGAGTCCATTTCCTACCTCTTGGACTAATCTCTGCTTTTCTGACCCTCTTGCTTTGGGGTCCCACCTGCTGCTGTTCTAATGTTTAAGGAGCCACAGTTGCCTTCTGTCCACCATTGATGACAAAGTAGTGCAAAAATCTGATACCCCCCTAAAGCATAACTCTAGGCACATCCATCTAAATTACTGAACTGCTTGCATTTGAAAAGGTCCCCCCCTCCACTTTCCGCCTGCCAAGTTTGGATTTTTTTTCATTGTTTTAGTTCAGGATTCCAGCTGCTCTGGGCTGAGTCTATGGCATTTTCACTGCTACTCAGGATGGAGCCAAACTGGTCTTTGTGGTTTTTTGTTTCCCACCAATCATCCGGAACATTTCCTGATCAAAATGGAAGGTTGCTGTAACAGTGTCACTTCTTTTCCAGTATCAAAAAACGGGTTTGGTCAGATGATCTGCCCCCACCTCGCCTTCTGAAATTATGGAATCCTTTCTCACAGCATCTGGGTGTGTGCATTTCCATGAGAAACGATGTCACGTGAGTCAAGAGCTCATAGATTTTGGCTGGGGTAACTTTCCCCAGTCAGAAAAGCCCCCCCCCCCCAAAAAAAAATGTTTTAAGATTGCATAGGTTCATGAAGCCAAGATCTGCAAACTCTTGGCTGACATGACATTGATGCTCACACATTCTCCAGAGCAGCTGGGAAGACTGGACTATCCCTTTAGAATTCTCCCCCCTTTCCCCCCTTTGGCGTACAATGTGAAATTTCCTACAACTCTTGTTTATAGATGGAAGAGGGGAGAATTTCTTGTCCACTTCTTTTTCTGTTTGGTATTCTGGCACACAGAATATATCTATCTCAGCTTGCTTTCACATGAACAAAGGCAAATGGTGCTAGAGTTTAATTCAAGAGGCTTATGTGAAATGTGCAGGCAGGAGTTTACTTCCATTTCCACTTCACTGTCTTTGAGTGGTGGATTTCCATGGGAAATCTATCCACTTGGTCAAATGTTGGTTAGCAGTGTTAGCAATGCCTTTTAAAAAAGGATTCTTCAAGGCTTGCTTTAGTTAAATTGCCCACAACCTAATTAATGCTTGTGGGTGTTTTCTTCTCTATGTACAATCACATTGTATTATAGAGTTAGTGATATTAAGGTTGAAGAAATAGATGTTCTGGCTCATGGACAGCTACTAATCCTTCATTTGGAAACAATTGTACAGTTGCAGCAAGAACATTTTACTTTCAGCGTCCTCATACAATATATGGCAGACAGGAGGGAGAGTGCATTCTCAAAAGCTACTACAGGTAGAATAGCACCACACATGCAGCCAGTGGTGGGCTGCCAAAATTTTTACTACCACACTGTAGGCAGAGCTGACATGGGCGGAGCCAACATCATGACTTCATGACATCATGATGTCGTGGGCGGAGCCAAAGTAAATAAAATAAAATATAATAAAGACTCAGTACACATAAAAATAACATAAACACACACTACATAAAATCCCCCCCACCCAAAACACAAAGAAAACAAACCCTAGTTCCTTATCTTTGCTGCAGTCGGGCTGTCAGGGACTCGGGCAGCAGCAGGTAGGTGGTGGCGGTGTGGCGGTGTGGCGGTGTGGCGGCGTGGCCTAGCCTGGAGCAGTGTTGGTGGTCGGCGGTGAAGGAAAGACCGCTGCCGCTGCTCCAAGGACACCACTGCGTCCTTTCCGGGCAGTCAAAAATGGCTGCTCGGAAGTACGCATGCGTCAAAATACCATTTGACACATGCACACTTCTATTTTTCAGTGTGCATGCATCATATGGAGTTTTGATGCATGCGCACTTCCAAGCAGCCATTTTGGGCTGCCAGAAAAGAAATCTGGAGGGCGGCTGGAGAGGCAACCGAACTGGTCGCCCGGGGGTTTACTACCCCCTGGTGAACCCCTCCGGATTTCTGCTACCGGTTTAGCTGAACCGATCCGAACTGGCAGCGGCCCACCATTGTGTGCAGCCCATTGTAAAACACACATTTTGTTGCATAGTGAGTCCCATTCTTCTGTATGTTTTCAGCTTCCACTATTGTGCAGTATGGGCTTTGTGCTTAACTATTTGTCTGGTTGTATTGCATCACATTGTTCATTCACTACAGCAGTGTTTTGACTGTTACCAGTCTTTTGTGTACTACTTGTTCCTTTTTTATGTGTCCCCAAACCACCATTCACGTCTTCTTCTTTTGTGTCCAGATCAAACTTTGGACTGCCAAAATGAAGCCACCTTCTTGTCTTTGTCATTGGCCAAAATTCATTGGTACATGTTTCTGGTAGTAATTGGCAGACCAATAAATGAGCCTGATTCTGTATCTCTCCACATTCACATAACATGTTGTTATTCACCAGCAGTCCCCACTTGAGCAAAGAAACCATTCACTTAATGTGTCCAAATACTGATATCATGTCATTGGGAATATTTAGAGAGAGACCAATGGTTGCTTGCAGATGCCTTGTTCTCAAGATCACCTTTGCAGCCTGTGTAGTTCAACATCTGCAGGGATGTCAGGAAAAAGAACTCCTCCCCCATGCCAAATGCCCATTTGTCACCTGGCATGTGGCCATTGGGAACGTCATGTGGAAATCCCATTGAATGCTTTGCTTGGAAAGAGACTGAGATGCGGGTGGAAAGATGAGACACCACATCCCATGGGAGCAGCTTCAAGCGGAAATGGGATCTTAGAATCAGGTCAAAGGAGCATGAGAGAAAGAAAAAAGATGGAACTTCTCTAGAGGCAGAGAGTCTTAAGTTCCCATCCTTTTGCTGGGGAGCAGGAAGGATTTGGTGGAGAAAAAGCCCTGGAAGAATCAGTCATAGTAACCAAAACAGTAGCTTTTGTGGCATTCCATCCGGCTTCCATTCTCTGAAAAGTCTGAAAAGCTTTCTTTCCCCTCAAGCAAGGGGCCCATTGTGCAATCTTGTCAAGGAGGGCAAATAAACCTTTTTGCAGACTCTTCTCCACTACTACTGAAGGTATCCTCAAAAGTGTGACCTCCGGTTGTATTACTGAAAGGTCCCACGAGCATGTTGTGACTAGTTTTCCCAAGTTTAGGTTTATATTATTATTATTATTATTATTATTATTATTATTATTATTATTATTATTATTATTATTATTATTATTATTATTCGACTTTTATGCTGCCCCACTCGCCTATAACGACTCTGGGCCCCCAGCTTTAAAAGGTTGAGGACCCCTGGGCTACAATCTAGGTCTTGGGAGAAGTCCCATGGACTGAAACCAGTGATGGGATGTCACCGGTTCCAGACGGTTCCCTGGAACCGGTAAGAACAATTTCGGAGGGTTCTCCGAGAGGGTAATCTATTTTTAAGGCGTCCGGTTCCGGACGCCTGAAAAAAAGAAAAAAAAATTTTTTAAATTGGAGTCAAAATGGCTCCAATTCAGTGCGCATGCGCAGAAGTCAATCTGACGCATGCGTGCTGCAATTTTAAATTGCGCATGCGTCAGATTCTGTTTCTGCGCATGCGCACTTGTTTTTGCCGGAGCCGGACCATTTTGAAGTGGCTCTGGCAGTGGCGGAGGGCTTAGGAGGAGGAGCCGTGCCTAGCCGGGCGGCCCAGCGTTCCCGGCCGCAACGCTCCACGGGCGCCCCAAGCCTCGCCGCCCGGCGGTGTGCCTAGCCGGGCGGCCCACGCTCCCGGCCGCAACGCTCCACGGGCGCCCCAAGCCTCGCCGCCCGGCGGTGTGCCTAGCCGGGCGGCCCACGCTCCCGGCCGCAACGCTCCACGGGCGCCCCAAGCCTCGCCGCCCGGCGGTGTGCCTAGCCGGGCGGCCCACGCTCCCGGCCGCAACGCTCCACGGGCGCCCCAAGCCTCGCCGCCCGGCGGTGTGCCTAGCCGGGCGGCCCACGCTCCCGGCCGCAACGCTCCACGGGCGCCCCAAGCCACACACCTCCGTCCGCTCGCACCTCCATCCGCTCGCTCACCCGGCTGGCCGTCGGGGGCTCTCCGCCGCCTGTTGCCCCTGGCAGCGGCTTTCAGGGGGAGGCAAAATGTCCCCTCCCCACCCTTTTGCTGGCGAGGAGGAGAAAAAGGCGGACAATTCAAGGAGGGGCACACCCGGTCGCCCGCCCAGCTCTCTCGTCGGGGGTGGGTGGCGCCGTGGCGGGGAGCCCCTGGGGGCTGGATGGGCAGGAGGAGGTGGGCAGCGTGTGCGCGCATGCGGGCCGCCCGCCAGGAGAGCCCCCGACCGACAGCCAGCCCGGCGGACGGGCCCCTCCTTGAATTGTCCGCCTAAAAAAAACACTTTTTCTCCTCCTCGCCAGCAAAAGGGTGGGGAGGGGACATTTTGCCGCCCCCTGAAAGCCGCTGCCAGGGGCAACAGGCGGCGGAGAGCCCCCGACGGCCAGCCGGGCGGGCGAGCGGACGGAGGTGCGAGTGGTCGGGGCCGCCCATGGAGCGTTGCGGCCGGGAGCGTGGGCCGCCCGGCTAGGCGCGCCGCGGAGCGCCGAGGGTCGGGGCCGCCCATGGAGCGTTGCGGCCGGGAGCGTGGGCCGCCCGGCTAGGCGCGGCGCCGGGCACCAAGGCTGGGGGCCAGCCCCAACGGTCCCCATTGTAAGTGGGGTTTGTGTTTGGGGTGGGTGGGTGTTTGGGTGTATTTTTATTTAATTATTATTTTATTTATTTATTTTATTAACGGTTTTGTGGGGGGGGTTGAGGGGTGTGTGTGTGTGTGTGTTTTATTTTTATTTTATTTATTTTATTTTTGGCCCCGCCTACAACGTCATGATGTCATGACGTTGGCTCCACCCATGACGTCATGACGTTAGCTCCGCCCCCACTGTGATGACGTCAGGGTGGGGTATAAAATTTTTTATCATCCCATCACTGACTGAAACTAACTACTGTATATAATTTTGAGTATTTCTATTTCCACTCCTCTCTGCCATAAATACTTCTAAGATATACTGTGTGAAGAATCAGAGTCATGCATGCAGCCTTGAGATCTTTGAAGGAAACGTGGGATATAAGGATAACTAAAAAATTTTGTGGGGTTGATCCACTTTTGTTCATAGACAAGATCAATCTTCCAGCTTCTTCAGGTGTAATCCCCCACCCCACCCCTTTCTATGTAGTCCTTCACAATACCAAGAGTTGGGCTTAAGGGTATCAGCTACTGATGTCCACTGTCTGCAGGTTGTGTTGGAGTATAGAAACATGTAAAATTGAAGTATATCTTAATCGATGGAAGCTCAGTTACATGTGTTTGGTCTCAATATAAAGCTCTCTCTGAAATTCCTTTCAAAATGCAGCATTTTTAAAAAGCAAAATCAACATATTTACAGTGAATGTTAATTACATCAATGATGTAATAGTTTTCATGTTGTTGCTAATCCCCCCTTCCTTATTGCTATCCCTCCCTTTCCCTAGATATCCAAAGCTGGACACAGTGACATTCTATCCCATCACCCTGGTTACCATTCATACTCATTCCTTTTAGTTCTCTCTCACCTGAGCAGTCCCACATCAGTTTCATTATCAACCATTACCTCACTACCCAATATGTTCAATCTATATGATGTTTGGGGATTATGGGACCACCTGGAAGTTATCTGGTTTGGTAAGGACTGACATCAGTGAGCTTAACTAGTTCACTTCAAGTTTCAGAATAAGCATTAGGCCAAGAGGTTAGGGTCTTAGGCAGACCGCTAAGTCTTGACTTCATTTGGAATAGGTATGCATTAGAGGGTGGTGTGAAAGTAGTCTTATTAACTGTAGTCTTATTAAATGTTACCTTTATTTAACTGTTTATGTGTTGTTATTTGCTTTCTTTGAAGTTGTAAGTTATTTTGCTTTTTCTTTATTTGACTGTTAAACTTTGATTTTAACCCTGTTGTTAGCTGCTGCCCAGAGTAGTAGTTTCAATAATTGGATGGGATATCAATCTATTGATCGATCGAATGAATGAATGAATGATATCAGCCTCAGTCCAGGTACATTACCCTGAACTGCAAATAAGAGTGAACCTATAAGAATAAAGAAAAATGGAGATACAAAGAGGCTAAGTATGCGAACAATGTATTTGTATTGGCATAGAAGCTAAGGCTGGCCTCATTACTTATACTCTTCATGTTCAAGTTCATAAGGTTGTAATTTGCTACTTGTTTATCCTGGAGAAAATCCCATTAAGAGTGCATTGTATGTGAATTTGTTAAGTGCCTTAATTTCTACCCCCAACCCCCATCAAACTTCAACAAGACAGACAGACCCAATCTTGTGTGGCCAATCTGATAAATAACAGATTTCCATCAGATAAAGTACTTTGCCTGAGCCAAGACATTTAACTAAAAACTTTAGGAATTTGCTAAGAAATGTTATTTTAACACTGGCTTCTCAGTGCTACTGAGCACGATATAACCAACAGATATATTGTATGATGCAGGATAATAGCTTTGGTTGCCATAGGAACCAGTGAATGCTGATGAATAGGTTGAAAGTTCAATTCTCCACAGTGCCTCCCAAGAGCCAGCCTTTGTCTCCTTGGGAGAGCTACACAGTTCCAGGCTGCTCCCAGAAGAAGGAAACTGGAATCTACTTCTGAGTATTCTTTATCCAGAACACTCAAGAATGGCTTGCTGTAAATCTGAATTGACTTAATAGCACACCATTATTATTAATAAATGTCATAAGTTGCTGCAAGAGGTGTTTGTTAATAGGTGAACACTCCCGCCGTTCTAGGACTTTAATTCCCAGAAGCCCTGATCAGCAGGAGTGCTGACTTGGGCTTCTGGTAACTGAAGTCCAAGAACACTGGGAGTGGCAAGGATCACCATCATCGTACTAAAACACCATCAGTGTTTGTGGTAAGCCAAGGTCCAGGAAATTTCACTCCATATTTCCATTCCCTCCCTCCCTCTCCCATTCTTTCTGCTTCCCTTCACAAGGTCTGAATGGTCTGGAGATGGCAGCTGTGGTTGAGCATTCTTGTCCTTTTAATCACTTTTATCATTCATTATCTGCTATGTAACTGTTCTGACAAGACAGCCTGAGGGGTCTTTTGCCTGATTTCTAGCAGCCAAAATAAGTTGCTTTAGAAAAAAGAGCTCCGGTCTTTGTTTGATTGGTAAAATGAAAACCAGGTGCTAATGATCTTTCTAGTTCAGGCAAGAGGTGGAATATTTCCTAAACCCTCAGAAGGCATGCTTTTCTCAGCTGAGCTTTCCAGATGCGTATGTAAGAATGCAGGCAAAAAAGACAGGGAAGCAGAGGTTGACTAGAGAGTTGAGATGGGCCAGGCAGTTTCATCTGGGTATTTTCCTAGAGTCTTTCCCACCATGTGCCCACAGCACTGTAAGGCATCCTGGAGATTATGAGAGGACCAATAATCTTCACTGGAAGGATACTCAGGTCAACCATAAGTTGAGTTAGCTCTGTGGTAGCTGGCCGTCATCATCGTTGGCTGCAACTTGTATCTGAGAACACACTTTTTCCTGAAGCAGGGAAAATGCCATTGGTGTGAATTTGTTTAAGGTGGACCCCAGCTTGCCACACAATGACCCACACAATAGGATCACGGAGCCATCTCTTGCAGCACATATGAAATGAGACATGCAGGATTTAACACTGGGACTGCAATGGACTGTTGCAACCTTGAGGAGACGGACAAGGTGCGCCTACACAGCCAGTCTATCTGGCATGGCCTCTTCTGCCTCCATGGCCATTGGGAATCAGAGTTCCTCCTCTCATTTTGCTGTTGGGCCCAACAGGATGGTTTTCAGTGGCATTTCCTCCATTGAGGAGACCAGCAACACCCACAGATTGGGAAGGCAGCCAGAGTTTGAAAGAATTGCTTGACACAATGAGGCAATTGAGGCTGTTGATAAAATTGGCTGCACCGCAAGGTTTATGGTCATTTACTGAGGCAAGCAGAGCCCAAGATACCATTAGTCATCCCTGTGTTGTCACTAGTCTGGAAACCTTTGTGTGTTCCCACACAGAAAGGACTCTGATTGATTCCAGCTTCTGTTAGCTCTGATCAGCCAGAACGTGTAAGGCTAAATTTAAATATGTTACACGGAAATCTTGTGATTTTTGACCACCCTGCTCTGAAAATAGCCACAAATTGTTAGGAAGGTAGAGATAAAAGTTCAGGAAGTTTTTTTAAAAAAGAAATAATCAGTTACAAGTACAGCTGGAGCCTGGCTAAATTATTTTTTGAATTACAAATGCCAGCAACCTCAGGAAATGTTGCCATTGACTCTGGGAGCTATAGTTCCAAAAATAACTTTTCTGTGTTCTGGTGATATTTCAAATTACCTTCCCACCCCCAAAGTGATTTGTGATTGGTAGAGTAGTTGCTAAAGTGGTTGACAGAGTTCTAACTTGATAGAAAAGATGCTGTGAGAGTTGCTCTTTCATTTTTTGGTGGGTATTACATTACACTATCCTGTAGTCTTCTTCTTGTGTGTCCAGATCAAACCTTAAACTGCCAAAATGGAACCACCTTATTGGCTTTGTTGTTGGCCAAAATTCAATCCTCGTTGGTAAATGTTTCTGGTAGTAATCAGCAGACCAGCAGTTGAGCTGGATTTTCTATCTATGCTGTGGAATTTGTGCTGGATTGTCTCCTCATCAAAGCTGGACAGTAGAGGAAGATGACAGACTTTTTTAAAAAACTTTTTAAAATGTGGTGCTGGGGGAGAGCTCTGTGGATACCCTGGACTGTCAAGATGACAAACAAGTGGGTCATAGAACATAAACATAGCCATAAACTGTCTCTGGAGGCAAAAATGATGAAGCTGTCCTACTTTGGGTACATCATGGAAAGGCAAGATTCTATGGAAAAAGTCAATATTACTGGGAAAGGTGGAAAGTGGCAGGGAAAGAGGAAGACCAAACATTAGATGGATTGGCTCTATGAAACATGGACATATATATGATATAATAAAGTGTTTCTTTTTGTAAAGCTGTTAAGGATAGGACATTTTTGAGGTTGCTCATTCATACCATAAGTTGAAAGAGACTTAATGGGACATGGGACACGGCAAAACAAGCCCCTAGTAAGACATGTTTAAGAAGTGGGTCTGCACACACCCAGTAACCATAAAAGTAATTAAGTTATACCTAAACCTTGTTATAATATGATCATAAAAACTTTGTTATTCCTCAGTTTTTGCAAGGAGGAGTTAATGGCAAGTGAATTGTTATTTGCAATTTATAACGTCCAAGCTCTATGAAAGACGCTAATTTCTCCTCTTTGTGTGTTTGTGTGCTGACAAGGAGGGGGATGGTGCAGAATAAATTCATGAGCTTTTCAATGAATGAAATGGAAACAATACAGAATTCTGATTCTTCACAGATCCATTGTGGATTACGTAGTCAAATAACTCTATTCTCATTTCACCTTGGAGTCACAAAATTATGAAATGGTGAGATGTTTTTACACACCCCATCCATTCAGCATATGTTTATATTTAGAATGGGCTATCTCATATTGGTCATTCATAGTTAACTTAGAACAACATTGTGGTGGCTGTTGCAAGTTAATTATTCCATATTTAAAGCATGATACAGTATTGTTGTTTTATTCCACTGCTTCTTGGCACTTGAAGGCATATAGTCACGTGGTCAATTTTTCAAGGGCCAGATGTATTTTTCCCATTATTTGTACCAGAGTGTTGCACAGTTTAAAATTATGGACATACAGTATATGAAATATAGATAAAATTAAAACAAATTAAAATGCTAAAATGATTAGCTTTTTTTAAAACCACGAGCAGGTAACATTAATAGTGTTATCTTGGCAGTTTAGGAGACCTTATTTTGTACATCTAGTAAGGCATAAATTTCATGCTGTTGTAAGCACTTTTAAGGCATTGTTAAGCTATAGGCAGGGGACTGTGGTGGCTTAGTGGTTAAGACGCTGAACTTGATGACTGGAAGGTCAGCAGGTCGGCAGTTTGAGACCCGAGTACTGCACAACAGAGTGAGCTCCTGTCTCTGTCCCAGCTCCTGCCAACCTAGCAGTTCAAAAGCAAGAAATTGCAAGTACAGTTGTACCTCACTTAAAGAGCATAATGTGTTCCACAGGATTGCCCTTTAGGCGACTTTGCTCTTTAAGTGAAATACCATTGTAAGTTACCAATTGTGAACCCTGGTTTATTTGTTAAGTGAGTTTTTGGTTGGTTTTATTTATTAAGCGAAACGAACATTCAGATAAAATTCTTCTCCTTAAGCGAGGCACTCTTTATGCGAGGTTTGACTGTAGATAAATAGGTACCACTTTGGTGAGAAGGTAACAGTGTTCCGTGCACTCCAGTGTCTAGGCATGCCTGCCACATGGCCACAGAAACATCTGCAGATGCTGCAAATAGAGATGAGCACCGTACCTTGGAGTTGGATACAACTGTCTTTTGAGCAAGGGCAACCTTTACCTTTACCTAATCTATAGGCTCACTGATGAAAATTGGATCTGGATTGTAGCCACTCTGTGAGCTGCTACTGTTAAATGAACTGGGTAGTTTAGGATCATTTGTAAGGCACATTGAATGGGATTCTGTCCATTTTATAATGGCTTCACCATTTTCATCATTGTGTTCATTTTTTTCTCTCATTAATCTGCCCCTCTGGGAATACCTGTACCAAGCCCCTCTGCTTAACAGACAAAAGAGGATGAAAAAAGCAACGTGGGTCCTAAGTTGTTCTGTTATGCAAAGTATAGGTGTCTCCATGTTCTTGTTGCGAGTTTGATCACTGATAGCTAATTGCTGTTGCTTTGACCACTGTTGATTGGAATAGTTTTGCTTTAAGCCATCCATAGGATGCTGATGGTTGCTTTGGATGAACATTGTTTGCCACTGGGCTTGGTTTTGCACCCTTACAATGTGTTTGTAGCTTTAAGAAATTATTATAGAATACCATCAGCTCCAGAAAAAGCAATCCTTGTTCTGTAGAGCCTGTCTTAAGAAGCTGGTAGAGGAAAACCAAGGCATTCTGTCCAAAATCAGCATACGTTTTCCCTTTACAAGTCACACTTGTTCATCTATCCTCTGCTTGGTTTTCTGGTCAGTGTACAAAAATTGTCCTTTGGAAGGTTTCTAGAAGAGGAATTTCCATATGGAACATATGGGACTGGGTTTCTGAAGGGCAATTGTGATGATTTTGGGCAGCATTATGGACCTTGCTGTGGACCCTGGTGAATCACATGTAGCTTGTGGGCTGCACAATTTCTGCTCCCCCTTCTAAGCTAAAAAGCAGATGTTCATCAACGTGTGGCCTTGTGTTGTGGGACTGTAATTCTTGTCAACCTAGTCTTCTAGGAATTACAGTCTGGTAACATCTGAAGAACCTTTGGCTATTTCTCCTTGCTGAAGTACAAGATAGTGCTTTTTTTTGTTGTTATGTGTCATTAAGTTGATTTCCACTTATGGTGACCTTAATAGGGTTTTTGAGCTATGTGAAATGTTTAAGGAGTGGGGATTGTTGCCACCCCCAGGAGAGTTTCCATGGCCAGTTGAGGATTAGAACCCAGGTCTTCTGAGCCCTAGCCTCTTACTCTGTCCATAACACCACAATGGCCTCTCACAGTACATGTCTCCCCCCCCCTTTAAAAAAGTGGTCCTTCTATTTCTGTCATGGAGGAATTTATGTTCTTTGATAGCTGAGTGGAGTCCATAAGACACTGAAGTTGAAGTTGCTATTCTAAAAAGACAAGTGAGTTGTAAGGCAGGGGCTGCCTTCTTGCTCCTTTATATTGACCTTGTTTTGGAAACCTGTCTGACTGTGTGCTCTGCTTCCCTTCCAGATGGCCTTGTTGATGTGCTCCAAGCTTTCGGCGTGCGAGAGGGCAAGAATGGGGTCTCCATCGCTGCTGGGATTTGCACCCAGAGGAATGGATCAGAGGAGAGCGACCTGGCCTTTCGCTTTGAGAACCAGACACATTTCAGTGCCCCCAGCAAGCAGCTCTTTCCTGGTAATGGGAGGGAGGGGGAGAAGCATATGAGCAGAGGTGACATCTACTTCAAAGGAGATGCACACAAGCACCTGAGAGTTTCTTCAGTTGTTACACAATTAGGTGGACCCTGAAAATGTAATCCATATGGTTTGCAGCTTTAAGCTTCTGGACTACTGCTCCCAGAATTCCTCAGGTGGCCTGCCTTGGGTGGGCTATATGGGGAGGTTTGGGAGCTGTAGTCCAGAAACACAAAGCTGCAAATTTGTAGTGGACATGTAAACATATGTAGTCTGAATGGGAAATCACACATATGTGGGAAACAAGGATTGGCTGGATTGCTAGTAGACCAGGGCTTTGCCCTGTGTAATGCACAAAGAGCCAGAGAGAACAGTCCTGTGATGTTTTACAGCCATGCTGTCATGTCCTGTTGGCCCATCCCACCTGAGATATCTCGGAGTGGTAGTTCATTGACCTCTGGAGCCTTGATGGCCTTCTAATGCTATTTCATCCCATTCCTTAATGAAGGATAGGTTATCTGTCTCCCCATCAATCTCTGATGCATCCTTTGTTTTGGGTCAAGAACTCATTAAGAAGGCTTGGCAAAAAGACATGCATCCTGCTGGTGGACCAGTTGTTCACCCTAAACAAATGAGAAGAACCATCTATAGGCAATATATACTTAATTTAAAAGCCACATTGACCCTGTTGGCAGTGGTGATGGGGGTTCTGGGAGGAGTTATCCAGAAAACAGAATCTTCCAAGCTTTGGTATATTTTGCATGTCTTCAGTTGGGGAACATTTGTGTTTCTTTCTTCACAGAGAGAGGCATGAAACTTTTTGGGTACATATAATCCCCAATCTTGGATCACAGGAAATCTGACCCTATCCCATTCTGGCTCACCAGCTCTTCTATCTTTGTGAGCTATCAAGATCTAGCTGGTGATAGCAGAGGTCATTATGCCTGATGAGGATTGTGAGTCTAGGTTGTCTGATTGAAGTGGTTTTGTCTGTCTGTGCCCAAGCATGTACTGACTGTGGGTGGAGGTCATGTGTCCTTCTCCTGTTTGCTGTAGAAGAAGTCTTTACTCTGAGAAACACTGACTTAATCATGAGGGTCCCCACTTGTAAGCTCAAATGTTTTAGAACAAGGGTTCACAACCTTTTTAGATCGGGGGCCTGGTCATGCTCCCTCAGACAGTTGAGGGGGCTGGACTGGTGTCTCGCCCCCATAAATGCTGCAATAAATGCGTCCACAGCTGTCATAAATGTGTTTACAGCTGTTGTAGGCACATCTGCGGTGGCTGGAAAGAGGGCACAGGCTGGATGATTTGGTGCCACAAGCTGGATCTGGCCTGTGGGCCGTAGGTTGCCAACCCTTGATTTAGAACATACAGAGTTTTGCTACATCTGTGGAAGACTGGGCCAAGCTAACTGGGCCTGGCACCTAATTTTTTTAGTACATTTTAGTAGGTGACACAAAGGGTTTTATAGTCTTCTAGAAGTTGTTTGAATAGAATTCCCATCAGCCTTGGCTTAGTCAGTGGGGAAGAATGATGACAGTTAAAGTCCAACTATGTTTGGAAAGTCATTCATTCTTCACTCTTGATTTCAAGGGAGGTAGAGCGTGAAATGTCTGAGCCTACCTGTCTACTTCTTGTGTAAAGTTTTGAGGCAACTTTTTACAGCTGTAAGGGGTAGGAGGGGTTGGAATTAGATGGAAATGCTCTGAAGGTTCTACCTTTTTGCTTTCAGTTGTAAATTCTCACATGGCACAGCCCAACTGCAAACCACACACAGACCTGATAGTACTTGAGCAGGTTCAATGATGGTTGTGGTTTTTTGCTCTTGTTTTCCTCTCACATTGGTTTTTTCTCTCCCTTTCTTTGCAGACAGACCATTTCCAGTGGACTTCTCAATACTAGCTACCCTGCGAGCACTCAAAGGAAGCCAGTCATTTCTGCTCTCTATGTATGATGTGCGAGGTGTCCAGCAGCTTGGTGTAGAGATTGGCCGTTCTCCTGTTTTCCTGTATGAAGACCAACATGGACACCCCGCACCAGAAGAGTACCCACATTTCCGACGCATCAACTTGGCTGATGGCAAGTGAGTTGGGATTAGGATGGGGAGGGTGAGAAGAAACCTCTAGGTATCTCTTTATGGATAAATTCACACAAAGGGGGAAAAGTGTAAGCTCATTTCTGGGCAGGGAGCTCCTAGCCCTAACCTTCACAATATCCCTAACTTCAGTCCTAAACCAAGCCCTAGCTCTACCCTAGTCCTTGGCCCAACCCTAACTCTTGTCCTGGTTCTCATCCTTATCCTCACCCTTGCCCTTGCCTTAGTCCTGACCCTAACTTTAATCTTAGCCCTAGCCTTGACCCTAACTCTACCCTTAGCCCTACTCCTGACCCCAAATCAATCAATTAAACTTTATTGCGGTTGATGACCAGTCCAATAAAATGGGTTTAAATGCATGAAATTCTGTTAAAATGCACCCCCACAAACACATTCGTTTGAATTAAAACAAAAGAGAATAAAATCAATTTTTAAATCTATGCTACATTTGGGACAGGTATCTGGTTTAAAAAGAATTATACAACACATAAAACAGTTAAAAAGTTATAGTTACTGTTATAAAATAAGGATAAAAAGTCTATATATAAGTGCACATAGTGGATATAATTGCATGAGTAGCATATAAAACAGAATTACTAGTGCAAAATAAAAATAGTTATTGCTGGCTTTTAACCTGTCCCCGCTGTAGCTGGCTACATACCCTGGTAACCCTCCTAAATCTAGCCTTAACCCAACATTGACCCTTACCCTTATCCTGACTCTAGCCTTAGCCCTAGCCTTGACGCTAACTCTAGCCTTAGCCTACCCCTGACCTTAACTCTAGCCCTAGACCTTTAGGATAGCCATGTGAAATAGATAACAGTGCTCCTGTATCATTAATAGCTGGGTAGAAGCTGACATTTCAGAAAGTTTAGCTTTGTTGTAGCAGTTGCAGATCTTGACATTTCTTATTTTACATAACTCCTTAAGGTACAGGAGCCCTGTCTCCACATGACCACCCTTCTTCCCATAATTGCCTGTAATTATCACCATAGCCTGAACCACTATTGAACAAAAGTATTGGACCTTGAATTTGTTGTCCCATTTCTTGTTTCTGTATGTGCATTGCTTAATGGCCAACTGGCTCAACCGTCTCATCTCTTGGCAGGTGGCATCGCATTGCACTGAGTGTGGAAGGTGGGAATGTATCCCTGAGTGTTGACTGTGAAGAGTCTGTAACTTTGCCCCTGAAGAGAGGCACAGAGCCTGTTGTCAGTATAGAAGGTTTCACTTTGCTTGGGGCTCGCCAGCTTGATGAAGACATTTTTGAGGTAAGAACAATGGTACAGAATATTCCTTCCTTCCTTCCATTGCTTGGGCCAATGACCCTATTTCTCATTCTGTCCTAACTCACAGGGTTGCTGGGTGGATAAAGACAGGGGAAAAAGAGCTTACTGGAGTAATTCTTACTCTTGTACCTCTCTTATTGGAGACTGAATGTCAACAATGCTGTTCTGACCTTAAACATGAGTGGTCTCATCCATGATCTGGTTTATTTAATATTAATTATGTACTGTCAAGTCGATTCCAATTAATAGCAACTCTTTCCAGGGTCTTCTAGGTCAGGGTTTCTCAAAACTTTGGCCTCCAGGTGTTCTTGGACTTGAATTACCAGAAGCCTGCTGATTGAGGCTTCTAGGAATTGAAGTCCAAGAACATCTGGAGGCACAAGGTTGATAAACCTTGTTCTAGGTAGATCATACTCAGAAGTTGTTTGCCATTCCCTTCTTCCCTTCTTCTGGAGGTTGCGCTGGGACTGTGCAGCTTGACCAGGCCCACACAGGCTGGTTCTTCTTCTAGGAGGCACAGTGGGAATTTAATTTCCAACCTAAATCACTGAGCCATTCAGGCAGCGTCTTAAAACGTGTCCGTGCATGTGCAAATGCACCCATGGTTGTTGTAAATGCAGAAGTGGGCTCATTTATGACAGCCTTATGTGTGCCCACTTCTGCTTCTGGGCGGCGTGGTCTGGCACACTCAGCTGGCCAGGAGCATGGTCAGGTCCACTACATAAAAAGGTTAGCAACCCCTGTATTAAGAGGACTGAGCAGAGCTTGCCTTTGTAGATGCCTGCACTGGCTTCTGGATTTATACTGAGACAGCTCTAATGGAAATAGAGTTGTACTTTTTTTCAGACAGGCCCAGGATGGGTGCTCTTGTGCAGAGGGATTGTCATCCAAGTGCCTTGTCATCTAGCATAAAACACTTTGTGGCAAGAAGACCAAGAACCAATATGGTAGTGGATAGAGTGACAGACTAGGATTCATGAGTCCTGTATTCTCACTGAACAGCAGGAATGATAAAACCAATCCTTACCTATCTTTCATATCTTGAAAAGCTTACTAGGGTCAGAATATGCCAAATGCAACTTGTGTTTATAGCAGTGAAATCTTTGACCCAACTTAAGCTGTTGTGAAGTGATATGGAACTTGTACTCCAACATTTCAGCTAGAAACAGTGGGAGTCCACCGTCCACATTCAGGCACTCTTCCAATGCTTTGGCCTACATTTCCCATTAGCCAGCTTAGAAAATGGTCAGAGAGGTCAAGAATTCTGATAGAACCCACTTGGAAGATCTAATCCAGGGGTTTGCTGTGTTTTCCCACTATGGGCTGAACCCGCCTCCGACTTACAGCTGTGCGGGCCAGACGTGTGGTTCCTCCTGTTGCTTTCCTTTTCTGCAGCAGCAGCGGTGCGTGCAATTGGCTCCCCCCCCCCATTTTGCTGCCTTAGCAGTTTCTGCAGCTTCCTATGGTGGCAGGAAGTGTTTGGGGCATTTTTGCTCCATTTTGGAAATTTTGTTGCATTTTAGCTGCATCATTGCAGCTAAAATGTGGCATTTTGGCACTTCTGGTTTCTGCAGCAGTGGCAGCAGAAGGCTGCAAAAGCAGTGGAAACTGGAAGTGCCAAATTGCTGCATTTTAGCTGCAATAACACAGCTAAAATGCAGCGAAAAATTCCAAAAATGCTCCAAACACCCTCCTGCCACCATGGGAAGTGGCAGAGGCTGCCAAAGCAGCTGAAAAAATGGCACAATTGCATGTGCCACCACCGCAGAAACAGGTGTTTTGGGATTTCTGGTGGCAGGGAGAGCTTCCGGCAGTGCCTGGGTTCTCATTGTGGGTTGGATTAATTGGTGCTGTAGGCCTGATCAGACCATAGGTTGCAAATGCTTGATGTAATCAGTGTAGCTGATGAGAAGGTGCAGAATAGCCAATTAGCTTCTTCTTCCATGTCTAGGCCAGAGGTGAAACTGCCAAACTGAAACTCAACTTTTTGGGAGTTCATTCTGTAGTTCCTTTTACCTGACCCAGTATGAGAAAGATTAGCTGGCAACACAAGGTTGCCATTAGCAGGGTACACCTGATTGTGGTTCAAAAATACCACAATCTTTGAGAAGGCTGCAAAGAAAGGATAAGAGAGAAGAACCATCAGATTAGACAGGGCAATGGTTCTCTGCAGGGATAAGATTGTGCATTGTGTCAGGAATGAAGCATGTGCGTCTCTATCCCTTAAATATTCCAAATGTTCTTTTGGTGAGAAGAACTCTGATCTCATCCCAATAATTTCTAATTTCATGACATTGATCTCCCACAGTCTTGCAGTCTTCAAGTGAGTGGAAAGAATCCTCAGCCCTCTCTGACATTCTTTCCCTTGACACAAAATGTCAAAAGGGCAGAAGGTCCTTGAAGGCATCTGGGCTGGGTCCTGAGGGTGGTGGAGAAGAACAAGCACCTTTTGTTCCCAGCTTGTGGACAATCCTGGCCCTGGGCCATTAGCCTCTGGGGATCTGGGTGGTGGCAATGGACTGTCAGATGAAAACTTTGACCTAGCCTTTGGAAAAGTTCCTTTTTGGGTCACAACTCTTCTACTGGATGTGCTCACTAGGGGATGCTGGAACTTGTAGTGCAAAAGATAAGTTTTCACCTGTTCTACTTCAGCTTTTCCACCTTAAGGATTGCGAGGTGGCTTTCGGGAAATGCCAAGGGTCTTTGCAGTTGTCTGTTTTTGCATGTATTGTAAGGAAAGAACCTGCTGGAATTTTCCCCAAGCATAGTGGCATGCCTTTTCCATCACATTTCTCTTCATTATCCTCTCTCTCCTTCTTTCAGTAAGGAATGTAGCTAATCCTCCACAATCAAAATTGTCTGCTTGCAGGCACAACCGCTAGGGAGTCTGCGAGGAGAAGGGGATGGGATTTTGAGAAATACCACAGGGCAGATGCAGGATGGGCGATAACATTTACAGGCAGCCATTAGTCTGCCTTCTGCCAAATGGTGTCACGATTAAACAAAAAGGGATTGTGTGACCATCTCTGCTCTTCCTCCAGCCGTGCAAAAGCTGTTGCACACAGCAGTCACAAGCACTGTAGTGGCACTGTCCTTGTAGCAGTATTTTCCCACACTGAACATGGAGCATGAAAAATGGGTCTTGGCTAAAAAGTAAGGGGAATCTATCAGAAGGCAGCCTGTCAGGGCTCTTTTTCATCAGACATTTACCCCCCTTTGTCCTTCATATTCTTTTTAATCGCAGGAGACACTGGCGGAGGAACAGTATGGTTGTGTGAAGTTTTGAAGTGACTATATACAGTGTTCTTGGCTAATTTTCCTTAGGTTTCTACAGCCTAAGTGGGCCACTCCATGTGGCCTAAGGGCCTATGATGGTTTGCAGGGGAAGGGGGCATTTCTATGTGCATGGATGCTGTGTGTTTGTGAGAAGGGGCCAAAGAGAAAGACAGGAAAAAGAAGGAGCTTGCAGAAAAAGAAGACATTGTAGTGACCCTGAGTCCTTGTCCATTAGAGAGAGAGAGAGAGAGAGAGAGATTGAACATGAGAAATTGTGCAGGCTACAGCCTGAATGAGAAGGTCTGGGAGAGCATAAGAGCACAACCTTGCTCCTGGTTCTGACATTCATGGTTAACCCTGCTTTATGTCCCTGCAAATGATCCTCTTGGGCCTGTGGTGGTTTAGTGGTTAAGACGCTAAACTTGATGTCTGGAAGGTTGGCAGGTCAGCAGTTTGCAACCTGAGTGCTGTGTGACAGAAAGTGCATCCATCATCTGCCCCAGCTCCTGCCAACCTCGCAGTTCAAAAGCAAGAAATTGGAAGGAAGGTAACAGCGCTGGCTCTTTGGCCGTAAACAGAGATGAGCACTGACCCCTAGAGTCAGACATGACTTGCTTTCAAGCAAGGGAAACCTTCAAATCACTCTAAGCCACAGCTGCCTCCCCCCCCCCAAGTCCTCACCTATCTCCCCTGACTGAATTAACATGTGGGCAACCCATAATGTACAGATGACTCATGGCATGAATTTTACTAGGAACTACTGGGTGCTATAGCTAATTCTGTTGCGGTTGGGTTGGCTCTTAGCACAGACCTGTTCACCTGACTACCACAAGGAGGGAAATGAAGACCCAGAAGATATTTCAGAAGTCTTGCCATATCTCTATCAACACATGTACTGGGTCTCCAGTTCTTTCCCCCTCTTTCTCCTTCTGAACATAGCTGGGAATGCAGATGTTTTGGTTATTTTGTGGGTATGTGCAATTCTCTTTGTTTGTTTATGTCTGTGGGAATCTGGATGCTGTCCTAATCCTATCTGCTTCTTCCCCTCTCCCACACTGATGGTCTTTCCAACAAAGGGGGCTTTCTCTGCCTGATCTGGTCCTCTCTATCCCTATATGACCCAATTCCTTGAGGCATGACTCAGCCACCCCCAGCCCCCAAGCTCTCTGTCATGTGGCTTGAATTTCTTCGTTTTCCACTCCAGTAAAATACTGGGAGCAGCAGAGCAATTGTGAGGCCCAGCTAAGCAGGTGGGAGAAGGCAGTTCCAGCGGCTGGACTGGAAACCAGCCTGTTGGCCATATTTTCGGGAATGATTTACGGGTAGCAAATGTTCTCTGTGCACCAGGGTTGGCTGGGATCACACAGGCTCAACAGTTGAAGCGGGGGCAGGTCCAGCTGTACATGAATGTGTTCTTGTGTACATGCATAGTCATTCTAATTTGGCATAGACTGGTGTTGGCGTCATGCACATCATTAGAAGTTAAGTTGAAGAATTATTAGGCAACAAGGGTTGCTTAAGCAGCACTCCTCTGACTTAACTTCTAATTTATTTATCTATTTCTTTATTCACATTTATACCCCACACTTTTGGTGCAAGCATCACTCAGGGCAGCTTACAATGTATATACACTGTGTGCCTTTGTGTGTGTGTGTGATCCCAATAAAAACACAAGAAAAATATAGGAAACAAAGCCAGATGGTTATTACCTTTAAAGCCCTATACGGTAGTGGGCCAGAATACTTAAGAGACCGCCTCACCCCAAGAACATCTGTCTGTCCCACCAGAGCAGACCGGAGAGGCTCTCTAGTTGTTCCATCGGCCAGAGAGGCACATATCTCTGGCACTAGAAAGAGAGCCTTCTCTGTGTCTGCTCCGACCCTATGGAACCTCCTACCAACTGAGCTACGTCTACAGATGGACTTGATGTCTTTTAGGAAGAACTTAAAAACATGGCTGGCAGGACAGGTATGGCGTCCTGGTGGTACCATGACCCCAGCTCACTGGTTAGTTTGAGCTCCCTCTCTCCCCTGGTCTTTTAATATTTTATCCCTGGGATTTAGTTTTTAATCTTTTTAATTTTGATGGGAATCGGCTGATTTTTAAAATTGTAAAATCTAGAAAAATTTTAAATTTTTATTGTTGGGATTTTGAGTTTCTGGGATGATGGGTTTGGGTTGTGTTGTGTTGCTTTTTGTAATATGTAAACCGCCCTGGGTCGCCCTGGCAAGGAGGGCGGAATAGAAATATGAAATAAATAAATAAATAAATAAATAAATAAATAAATAAATAAATAAATAAATAAATAAATAAATAAATAAATCTAAAACCATTGCAGTATTAAAATTAGTGATGTGCATCATGTAAATAGTTTGGCTTTCAAACTGCACAGAACTTTTTGTTGGGCTTCATCGGTGGCTGGACACAGAGTTCTGTCTCATCCAACTACTCTTTGGAGTAGGATGGAAAGGAAGCAAATTCCTAAGTGGCTATCAGGTGAACTGAGTTGTTATATGTGCCCATACTAAATCCATTTCAATGACTGAAGTCAGTTAAAAGGAATCAGTGTTTGATACAGCTGGGTGCAGAGTTGCATTGATGTGGATGGATGAATCCAGCAATTCGGGTCAATTTGAAAGCTGGGCCGAGGGCCAGTCAAGTTCAGGGAGTTCCCACTCTACTAGACAATAATAAGGAAGTTTGATATTTGCCAGGCCTGGAAGCTGATAAATTATTAAAGTTATTGCTTCCGGAAGGAAAGACTCTAGATTGAGGCTGTGTGATGACCTGCAGCTAAAAGTTCCACAACTATTTGAGAGACGGAGCTCCTTCGTCTACTTGTGGTAGCCAGGACAGCTTTCTCTTGACAAATGTTTGTGGGGTAAAATGTATATGTTTTGAGCTGTGCTTTTCCCACACCAAACTTGGAGATTGGCTATAGGTCAAGAAGAAAGCCTGTGGTTCGCACATGTGCTCACTTTAACAAAGGAGTAATACCATCGATTTTGTACGGCTCTGTTCAGGCTTCCTGAAAGAACACATAGGAGATGATTCGGACACTTGGGCCATGTTATATACAATATGTACTAGTACTTCAACATTATAGGAAATGTGGTGGATACTTACACAGTGCCCAAAAGGAAGGTGTATATCACTCATAAAGAGGGGAGAAGAGGACACCAGACTGCATAAAATTACATACAGTACTTAATTTATAGGTACAGGTGCAAATTAAAAAATATCATAATAACCACCTCCATGTAAACACATGTAAACCAGAGAAATCCATGGTTTTTTAAAAAGATGTTGATGACTGCTATTCTCATGACTGCCTTCTACTGGCCAGGTTCCTTCTCCCTGATGCAAACCTTCACAATACTTTGGCACACCATTTTTTTTGTTTCTCCGGTAATTGTGTATGTTCATGCACATATGAATTTGTATGTGTGCCATATTCATAAAAATATTCTGACTGGCATTGCTTGCTCTTCCTCCTCTTTCTTGCAGGGTGATCTGCAGCAGCTGCTGGTTGTCCCGGATCCATCCGCCGCAACTCACTACTGCCAACATTACATGCCTGGCTGTGATAAGCAACTCATCTACAAGCTGCCCACCCAGGATCTTGAAGAGGTAAGACAACAAACAACAAGGGCTAATGGTAACTGGATTTTCTCTCTTTGTGGCGAGACAAGTTCAGTACCTCCAGTTATAGTAAGTTAGGTCTGCATGTCCCTCCCAGTTTTTAAATCCCAAGTGCTGTCCTCTCCTTCAAACAATTATCTCTCCCCATTTCCCAAACTATGTTCCGTGGAACACTGATTGACTTCAATTCCCAGAAGCCTAAGTCAGTACACTGGGCTTTGGGGAATTGGCTTAGGCTTCTGGGAACTGAAGTCCAAAAACCAAAGTTTGGGAAATGTTGATTGGTACCTGGATTCCATTGACTCATGGATACCAAAGGCCTTGCTAGGAAGAGTGACGTTAGACTTTACATTGGCAGAGTGACGTTCAATAAGAACTCATTGAAGTAACTCTTTGGAGTGGTAGAATTGCTGAATCTTTATGCAAAATAGTAAAAGCCACTTCAGGGAGCAGAGTCTCCTGTAGGTACTCAGTTTTCCTCTTTTACAGCCCCCCTTTTCTGCACCATGTAAGTAGATGAAGACAACTAACAGATCCCTTCCCATGTTTTGGCATTTTGCCAACTGCAGTCCATTTTCCATTCTGCCGCTTGCTGGGATTGAAAATGAGCCACCTTCTAGTAGTGGTTGTTACACTACTGCTCCCATCAAGCCCAGGTAGGATTGTCCATAGTGAAGGATTGTGGGACCTGTAGTCTGACAACACTTTGGGAAGGGTTACAGGTTCTCCATCTCTGGTATGCAACATACAGGGGACAGCAGAGAAATAGCTGAAATGAGCCTGCATTTGGATACGCATTGGGTTTGCCACATGTTTCAACACAAGATGTCTCTTTTATGAAGATGTTTGCAGTGTGCTTTTTGTCATGTAAATACCCTTGGGGATGTGGCAGAAAAAGCCATAGTTTGATATGCAGTGGAGCTGTGGAGACTTGTATTTTCTATACATTACACCAGGGGTGCCCAAACTTTTCAGGCCACGGGCCTGGCCACACACCCCAGACAGCATATCGGGCTAGCCACGTAGTTCCTCTCACCAGAAGCAGAAGTAAAACGTGCATGAGTGGGATGTGTTACGCACTTGCACTTGTACAGAATGCTGCTGTAAATGACCGCTGCTGTTATAAATGCATTTATGACAGCTGCGGGTCATTTACAACAGCGTCCTGTGCATGCCTGAATGCATAACACACTGATGCATGTGCATTTTACTTCCACTTCAGGGAGCGGCAAGGGCCAGGGGCCAGATGAAATGGCAAAGGCATCAGGGGCCAGATGAAATGGCTTCAGGGGTGGGATCTGGCCCACAGGCCATAGTTTGAGCACCCCTGTATTACACCCAAACAAGAGTCCAAAGAAACTTCAATCAGACCCTACCTGGGTCCTTCATTATATCCCCATAAATTACATCTTCCATATCCTGGACAAAGGCAGGCTTATGAGGCTTTGATGTCAAAACAGCTTGTAGATGGTTGAAGCAATATGTGGTGAAGCTACTTCAGAAAATATGTCCTTGTTATATCATTGTTGGCCTTTCCAGCCCCCTTAACTTCAAAGATTTAGTGTACATAAAATAGCTAAGGCAATGGAAGGATCAGGGCCTCTTAAAATGACTTGTGTAATCAAGTAAAAATCTGACTGGAAATGTGGGCATGGGGTTAATCAAAATTTCTTTTTACCTTAATGGTAAGGGGTAAACCATGATTAAACAGAAATGTAGGGGAAATGGACTTCCAGAACTTTTTCATTCTGATTGGAATGGCACCCACCACATGCCACACCACTATGGACTGTTTTGGCTGGATCCTGTTTGGAACAGTTGGTTATAGATATGTTTGCAAGTCATGTTAAACCATGATTTGTGCTAACAATGGTTTGTTGCTTTGTGTCCAAATTGCACAGCAGAAGTGTAAATAATAGCTTTCCTTCCCACACCATTTGTCACTTCCTGTTCCTGACTGGACAGCTGGAGAAGCAAGCCAGGTTTGCAGGCTCGGAATCCACAACAAGCCATGATGTAAACAAGACAGAGATTGTTAGCCAAAAAACAAACAATGGGCTCAGATTGTCATTTGGGGCTGGTTAACTAACTGTGACTTGCCCATAGAGCTGGGGCTGCAGTTCACAGCAAGCCAGATTTGTTTTTTGAGAGGGGGGGGGATCATTGAGGCTTTTTCTGTTGTGAGTGCTACCAATGGGTGGAAACCTGAGTTAAGTTCCATACAATGAGAGTGGGCATCAGCAGGGACCAATTGAGAGTTTACCGTATATACTCGAGTATAAGCCGATCCGAATATAAGCTGAGGTACCCAATTTTGACCTGAAACGCAGGAAAATAGATTCACCCAAGTATAAGCTGAGGGTGGGAAATGCAGCAGCTGCTAGTGAGTTTCAGTAATCAAAATACATGAAAATATGGTAAAATTAATTACATTGTTGGCACATCTCAATCTGGCACGGTCTTGGGACCCTCGTGGTCATTGACCCAAGTATAAGCCGAGCCCCCTTTTTGGGGCTCATTTTTAGAGCTAAAAAACTTGGCTTATACTCGAGTATATATGGTAGGGTGCTTACTTGATGATGGGTGGAATTTGGCTCTGTAGCCTTTTTGGTGACCAACAAACAGATTTTCAGGCAACTTGTGAATAAGCCGAAAGGCATCCAACAGAGTTCTGGTTATGCTGGAATTGCAGGTGGAAGTTAAATATGTTGACCTACGTGGCATGAGTCCATTGTTCCTGGATCAATCCAGTTTCCCCCAGAAATATCCCATGGTCCTATTCCAAGAGTTCATGGGTGGAGGGTCTCTCTTGGGTGCCGTTCTCTCAAGGGGTCCATGTTATGTTTCTCCTCTGCCCACCTCTCTCTTGGGAATAGGGTTTCTGGTGCCCTGGGTGTGTGGGGATTGGGCCTCCTGGTGTTCTGAGGGAATGACGGGGACATCTCTCTTCTTTCTCAAGTGCCTGCTGTGTCTCTCCCCTCCTCCCCATCTCTATTGTTGTCCTACTTCCCACCCCTGCCCCGTTTTGTGCAGAACATTCCTCGCAGGAAGGGCAAGAAGGGCAAGGGCAAAGGAAAGGGCAGGAAAAGAGGTAGAGGCAAGAAGAAGAGGAACAAGGAGGCATCTGAGACATCCTCACTCGCTCCGGCCCCTGCCCAGGTAGAGAAGTGCAACTAACTGCCCTCTGCTGGCCTAATAATTTGCAGCCTCTGCCCGCCTAACCGAAAGCCCACCTAACTTGTGCTTCCTGCCTAACCCACCCAAATGGGCTGTTTTTTCCTCTCGCTCTTTCCCAATGTGCTTCCTCTGGTATTTGATCTGCCTACTCGAGTGCTTGCATGTTATGCCCACATGGTTATCAGATGGCTGCCTCTCCTTGGGCAACCGTAGGAGTTGTGGTCAACAGTGTCTGGCTTGGTTGTGGGCTCTGAAATGGGTTCCCTACCCGGCTTCTAATTCTACCAATGTCATTTGGCTGATGTGCTGTTTTCTTCAGACCCAGGTGAGTTTTCCTGCCTGGGGCCATTTTTCTCCTTATCTGAGACCATATCACCTTTGGATCTCCTCTTTGTTTCCACTCACTACCTTAGTAATTTACAAAGTCAGGATGAGCCAGTAGGCTTGGTTAGCCTCTTTTGCGCCTCACTTCATGGCTACTTCTCGTGTAAGGGCTTTTCAGTTCACTTCAACACTTTGCATTTTGTCAGCTTCAGGAAAATAGAAATGTGTGGCTTGGTCGACTGAAAAAGGAGACAGAGGGTCCTGTAATTTTTAAAAAACTGGTAGCCATTTTGGAACTATGAGTGTTATGGCTGCCTTTGATGTAATGGGTACCATGCCAGGAAGAGGAGCTTGCTCATTCATTCAAAGGTTGTCATTGATGGATGAAGGGTGTCATGTAAGAGATGCTTCCAAAATGGCAAGCTAAGATGTTAAAATAAAAGTACAGTCATACCTCGTGTAACAAATTTAATTCGTTCTGTGAGGCTGCTCACTATGCGAGTTTTTTGCAATGTGAGTCAGACTCGCATAACGAATTTTTCGCTATGCGAGTCGGACTTTTCCCTATGGAAAAACTCGCATAACGAGCGTTTCAAGGGGGAAAACTCGCATAGCGAAAAATTTTCGCTATGCGAGTTTCCCCCATAGAAACGCTCGTTATGCGACTTTTTCCATAGGGAAAAGTCTGACTCACATAGCAAAAAATTCGTTATGCGAGTTGGACTGATTAGCCAAAAATTTACTCTTTATGTGAGTTTTTCGCTAAGCGAAACGCTCGTTATGCGAGGTTTAACTGTGCAGTAATACCTCGGATAATGTTTGCATCAGATAACACTAAAACCGCATAACGTGGAGCAATCTGGAAAAAAATCACCTCACATAACGTTCAAATCCTATGGGATGCATCAGATAATGTTAGCTAAAGCCTGTGCCGGTTACAATGTATCTCTATGGAGTTTTAACGTTATCTGATGCATGCATCGGATAACATTAAAAATCGGATAACACTAAGACTTGTGGAACCAAGTTTTAGCATTATCTGAGGTTTTACTGTAACTTCCAAGTGGGAAGCAGAGACTGCATCTGAGCTCAGAAATGCAAATCCATCCTTTTAAACCAACAAGTTTTCTACTCCAAGCAGAGCTGGTACTAGACAACACACAAATGCCAAATCACATAGGGCTTCCTCCCAGCAGAACCCTAGCTAGCAATTTGGGCACCCAAGATTAGTAGCACAAAATGCACTTTCTTTAGAAATAAAGATGTATTGAATAGGTACCATGTCACAGACCTGAGGAAATGTGGCCATGCTGAAGATTCAGTGGAGTTTGTGGAGTCACATAGGTCTGGAGAGGTATGGAATGTAAGTAGAGCCTGGCTGAAGGATACCTTGGGGGATTTTTAGATATGGCTAGATTGAGGTCTCTGGCTACAGAGGCAGAGGTTGGGATTTCAATTTCCTACTGTGCCTCCCAGGAGAAGAGTCAGCCTTTGTAGCTTTGGGTGAGCTGCACAGTCCAGGGTGCCTCCAGAAGAAGGGAGTACTAAGCTACTTCTGAGTGTTCTCTATCTAGAAAATTCTGAAGAGGCTCATCAAAAACCAGAATTGACATGACAGCACCCAGTCAGTATTATTATTAGAATGTGCCTAGAACTCAGAAGTACTGGGGGAATGAAGAGGCTTCTACAGGTATGGTACATAGGAGGTTGCTTATACAGGGACAGACTGTTGGCTCATCTGATCAGCATGATCAATTTTAACTTTAGTGAAAGTTTTTAGGCAAGATTCTTTGCTAGTTCTTTGTGGACTAGATCCCTAGTATTTTTTTCATGGTGTCCCATCCAAGGATTAACCACACTCAGCCCTGCTTAGCTTCCAAAATCAGCAAAGATCCCTTGTTTTCAAGGTGCTATGAAGGACGATAAGGCTGCCCTCCAACTGTTGGTCAACATTTTCCCTCCTAAATGACCCAAAATTTTCCAAATGAATCTCTGTTCCATCTAACCTTATTATGGACATAGGTATGTATTTCTTCTCATGCCTGTTGTATTTGTTTCCTGCTCTCTGCCCACTACCATCCCTTGTAGGTTAGGACAGCATCCAAAAACTTGTGAAATAATTGTCAAAAGGGATGCTAAACTCATCCTTCCAATGAGTCACTCCTGGACTGGCCAGGGAGAACCATTCGTCTGCCAAATGGAGCAGTTGGCTGAATTCCTTCCTCTGGGATTGGAACTTCAGCTGCTGCTGGGCTGCTCAGCATGTTGACAGGGCAAAAGGATTTCTCTTTCCCCTTTCCCAGCGTCTTCCCAGGGAGGAACTGCCACCCACCTGTCCTTCTCTCTTGCCATGGTGTGGGGGCAATCCATCCCTACTCATTCATCAAGTCCTTGTCTAAGAATGCGGTCCAAGGATGCTGTGCAGTTAAATCACTCAACTGGGCCAGGAAACATTTTGCACAATTGTGTATATTTTCAAATTGCAGAGAATATTAAAGCAAAGTTGGTCCTGCGGTTAGGTTTTGGCACAACCCACCCAGTTTCAAACTGATGCATAGAAATCATACACTGTTTACAGCCTGCAGTGGCTGCCAGCAAGTTCACAAGACTCAGATGCCTTTCTGAAGTTGGCATGTTCAAAAATGAGAAGCTGCCGTCTTGTGTGTGAGAGTTGTGTATTTTTACAGATTTAAAAAACCCACAACAATCTACCCTAGAACTTGGCCCACAGCTGGGGAAATGACAGCAGCCCTGTTCTGGAGGCCTGTCAGAACACAGGTTTTAGGGTGGTGAAAAATAAAATAAAACCCACAACATATCTCAATAGTAGATCACTCAATGTTTAGGAGGTTTATTTGGCATTGCATTGTGAGATAGCAGTGGATTTTAGGAGTGCTTGTTTTGGTTTTGCTTTGCCTCTCTACAGCCAGTTACAAACATTGCTGATGAATTGACACAAGATCTGAAGCAAAAGGAATGTGTTACTGTCTCTACTTTCCAAACAGTATTTGGAAGACCCATTGCACACATTGTGTGCAAAGCATTGTGGACAAAAGGCCCATTGTTCTTATCCTTAGCCTCTCTAAGTAGAGCTAGAAAGGAATTATGACTTCTCAAAACCTTGGGATTTCAGCCAGGAGGCACGATTAAGTTAGATAGATCCGTCCAAGGAAACTTCCTATCTTTTGGAGTTTCCTTCCTTCATTACCTTGCCTTCTGCTTTGTCAGGCATTCTACTGTGACGTATCATCAAAACGAGGGGAGGGGGCTATGGCCCTCCCTATGTTATTGAATGTCAACTCCCATTATCCCACACCGTTTGGGCTGGTGAGAATTAGTTCAATAAAGACGTGGAGGGCCACAGGTTCTTCAGCCCTGATTCAGAGCATTTTTTTAGCCTACTCTTCACTTGAAACTGGGAAGTTCTCACTGTTTTAATCCCCAGGCAAAATAACTGTGTTTTTTGAAGTCATGGATGTTTCCTTGCACTGTGACCTTTGGATGGCTTTTGCCTGCTGGAATACGTCTAACCCTATTGTAGAGCGCTATGCACTGGGACTGCTAATTCCATGGTTGTCCAAGGAATCACCAATGTAACACCAAATTTCTTCTCTGCAAGTACGAGGCTCCAACGTCAGCTACACCTACCAAGGCAGCAGATGAACTCTGGGAGGAGAGTCCCAGTGAGGCGCCTGGGGTCCTTGCCACTGTCACTGTCAGCTTGAACCTCACAGACAACTATGAGGTAGGAAAACCTCAGCAAGGGCATGTGTTTTGTATGGATATGTGCGACAATATTTCTGTCTCCCAATGAGTGTGTGTATGAGTGGTTGTGAATGGGACATGGGAGGAACGTGTGTCGATGAATGGGTGTAACTATGGGGTTATATGTGGCTTTGTCTCATCTGGAACACAAGAAATGTAGTTTTTGGAGTGGAGAAGGTTCTATTCATATTGTAAGGTCAAGGTAAAGTTTCTTGAAAGCCAGTAGTTTCCAACTCTAGAGTGCAGTGCTCATCTCAGTTCACAGCCAAAGAGCCAGTGTTGTATGGTTCTTTGAAATTTCTTGCTTTTTCTTGCTTTTGAACTGCTAGGTTGGCATGCAGTACTCTGGTCTTGAACCACTGGTCTTGAACCGGTGGCCGTCCAACTTTCCAGTCATCAAGTTCAGCATTTTGACCACTAAGCCACCACCACCTCTATTCATATTGAAGTCTGTCTTTTTTCTTAGCATCCTCGTTCTTTACACGCAGTGATGTCTTGATGCTGGGGAATGTTGAGATGTTGGTTGTGCCTCTACTTTCCAGAGTGCAGGAGCCTCTGTTGAGTTTGTAGCACATGCTCTGGCCTGTTAGGTAGATCCATTTTGGTTAGTCACAGAGGCAGACAATCCTATTTTCCCACCTCCATGAACTTTGTGAACATGGTTTTCTTGCCCTGAGACTCAGCAGTCAGCACTCCAGTTAACTCTACAACAGGGTCTAGCTGTCTTTCATTGATGTTTCATTTGTAAAAAAAAATTCATTAAACTTTACTTGGGAAAGGAAAGAACAAAACAAAATCTGAAAAGGAGATGCTGTCGCTTATAATGGTGACTGGGACTTATAAAATGTCCTCTCAGATTCGATGGTGTTTTACTGTAGCTATAGTATATATGCCTCTTCATGGTGGCATTTTGTACACGACCGACAGCATTTTACTGATTAAACTACTTCTGGGAAGAGCCAGCTGTCATTTTCTGCTCTTTTTCCCTTGGGATAATTGAAAGAAATCCTATGGACAATTTTTTAGGCTAGGGATATAACTACTATGTCTGGGGCAGAAATAATTGGATAGTGTGCCCACTTCCAAGTCAGCATTTTTCCTGTACTCTTTTATTCAGAAAAAGAGGGATAGCAGTTCATTTTCTTTCTCAGTGTGGGATGGGAGATGTTAAAACAAAGCAAATTGCAGTAGTTTGGTCCTTGCCAACTGACAGTGGAAACAGAATACTGTAGAAATACATATGAGAGTGAGCTACAGCTGTTTTGAGAAGGAAGGAACAAGTGACATTTCTGCTTAACATTTAACCTCAATTTACATTCCTACTGGAAATAGAAAAATGCACACAGAGAGATCCTGCCCCTCCCTTATCCAGTAGCCTAGGCTGGTTCACACACAGCTTTGTCATGTGTATCCTACAAAATTACAATTGAGTGAGCCTTGAGCTTTGTTCACTTCTTCCCACGATGGATTAAAAGTTTAGTGAGATGTTTATTTCTATTCATCTGTGGTTGTGGTTGCTATTGTTGCTGTTTCTATATACAAATGGGCTGGCCAGATGATAGGTGACCTGTCCATTACGGAATTAATACCTATGCATGTAGAAGTGAAAACTTTTCACCAATGATGATCACATGAAACTAAAGAGAGAGGGAACTTCAATGGGTTGTGTCATGAACAGCCTGGCCCATTGGGGGCAACAATCCCCTACTGTTTCACTGTGAATTTGGTAGCCAAAGTACAGAAAACCCCTTTTACAAACATATACACACATTGTCTTTTTCTACATAATGGTTTCAAGAGGAATCATGTTTCCAGAAAGGCTCTGTTTTGTTCTAAAACAGAACAGAAGTGTTCTTTTTAGACACTTTGCTTTAAACAGACACACAGGAGGAAGGTTGCCACAGCCACAACAGTCATAGCATGAAAAATAGCAAGGCTGTATTAATTGTATTAATAGGTAGCTTATGAACTGCATGGTGCCCAGTCTAAAATATTCTATGTGTGGAAGAGGGCAAGCCTGAAGCTGGATCCTGTCTATTACTGAACATACTCTTGGATATATATGCCTCACCAGACCCATCATTCAGGCGGAATGAGCAAGATTCTTTTCATTTCTCAAAAAATATATAGGATGTGGTCATTTTGAGGAAGGAAGGGCATAGAGTTTGCCTAGTAGATCCACTAGTGAGTTTGCAAAGCCTCCACTGCAGTCTGAATCCCCCAACGGTCTCTGATGTGCTTCATTTTTCCCATTCTCATGATAGGACCTTCTTGGAGAAGAGTATGTCATCAGTGAGGACACAGACCAGGGGATTAATGACACTTACACGGAGTACGATGAGAGACTGGACTACAGGATGAGGGAATATGATGACTACTATGAACGCAGGGGTGCCGGTGAGGAGGATGGGAGGTATGATCCAGCTGAGCGCATTGAAGCTACTGTCCAGCTTCCAAAGGTAATGACTGTAGAGATGTATGTTGGAGCAGTAGTTCAGCAAGCTGACAGTACTGCAGTGGGGGAGGGGGAGGCCATTGTATTCTGTGGTATTAGTATCAGCATTTTGAAAATGAGATGTTTATCTGGATGCAGTTGCCCACATCTACTTCATGGTGCTCACGTGGGTGCCATTGAACTTGAGGGATCAGTTTGTTGACCTAGGTACATATATGATCTCGGTTTGTCACACCCAGAAATCACAAGTGGAGCTTATAATAGAAGTTTGGGTGCTTGGATCCAGCCTGTCTCCATTTGAGTGCAGGCTGATACACAGTAAAGCAGTACTTCAGTAGGAAGTGTGTAGATCTTATGGATTTTGGTTTAGCCAATGAGCGAAAGTGAGAAGAAGATCAGGAGATGCTTTGTATTGAAAGGTCCAAGGTAGCCTTGTTATCAAGTGAGGAGGTTGTGAATACACACTTATGGGTTCTGCACCTGCATGGGAGCCATTATTGGAGCTGTAAAGCTAATTGGATAAAAGATTTGTAATTAGGACTGCCCACCATCTCCACCCCGCCCACCATCTCCACCCCGCCCACCTTCTCCACCCCGCCCACCTTCTCCACCCCGCCCACCTTCTCCACCCCGCCCATCATCTCCAGCACGCCCTTGGCGCCATTTCACGATTCTTTCCCTTAGTTCTCTTATTTTGCTTTCGGAGTAGGACTGTATCGAGAGCAAGTTCCCAATTTTTTTTTCCAGGCATATCAGAAAACAAAACAAAATAAAATAAACAAAATAAAATAAAATAAAAAACACTGTAGCACTTTAAAGACTAACTGCTATATTTTTATTGTTAGCTTTCGTGGATCAAGTCCACTTCATCAGACAAAGAGTGAAACTTACAAGCATGTTCTTTATATACCAAATTCAGGGGCTCAAAGGGAGAAGGGGTGTGGTCAAGCAAGATGACAGACAATCGAGCACAAGAATGCAGTTTCACACAGCCATTAGCAACAATAGATTATTCAGATAAACTCTAAATGACTCCCTTTCAATCTCAAGGTTGCTGAGGAAGCCCATTATGGTCTCTGATCAACTTGTGACCTGCATGTTCAGGTCACCTGTACCTGGTTTCTTTCTGTTTTACTAAAGAGAATTGGCAGGAAATTGTAATATAAAATCATATAGCAATCTGTATATCAAATTTGATGATGTCCCAGAAACCCTTCACTAATATTTAACCCCCTGTGATGGGTATCTAACAGATGGATGTATTTGATTTCTGCTGTTTCCCTTTCAATCCTAGTTTTGTAATTTCTCTGTTCCAGAATTGCAACTTTCAGGTCTTGGATAGAGTGTCCAGTTAGATTGAAGTGGTTTGAGACAGGTTTCTCCGTGTTGCCATTCCAGATACAGTATCTGATTTGTGTCCATTAATTCTTTAGCGTAAAGATTGTCCTGTTTGTCCTACATAAAGCACGGATGTACATTTTTGGCAAGTTGATCAGAGACCATAATGGGCTTTCTCAGCAACCTTGAGATTGAAAGGGAGTCATTTAGAGTTTATCTTAATAACCTATTGTTCCTAATGGCTGTGTGAAACTGCATTCTTGATCTTGCTTGACCACACCCCTCTCTTTGAGCCCCTGAATTTGGTATATAAAGAACATGCCTGTAAGTTTCACTCTTTGTCTGATGAAGTGGACTTGGTCCATGAAAGCTAACAATAAAAATATAGCAGTTAGTCTTTAAAGTGCTACAGTGTTTTTTAATTTAATTTAATTTTGTTTATTTTATTTTGTTTTGTTTTCTGATATGCCTGAACCACAGACTAACACAGCTACTATTCCAAAAAATTCAATTTTTTTCAATCTTTGATTTTTGAAAGCCATAGACTATTGTTTTTTAGGACTAAGGGGGAAGTTCCCCTTTGGTCCACCACTACCTGTGAGCCCCCCCCCCCTTTATAGTAAAAAAACACCTCCTAATTTTTCTCTTCAGTCCGAGGGGTTTTTCCCTCTCAGACAATTCACAATTTTTTGCTGACTGAAGTTTCTTCAAAACTTCATTTCTGTCCCGGGGAATTGCTCTCTCAGTTGGGATAATTTTTTTTATCATCATTCACTATCTGGTGAATGGCCTCCTCAGTGGCATTCAAGAGCTCCCCTTCTTTCAACTCGAAGATACCAAGCACCGGCAGCCACAACAAGTGCCTTCTCTGCTTAGACGAAAATCACCCAGTTCATTCCTGAGTGTTCTACAAAAAGCTCTCTAAAGTCACCTTGAAGAACCGACAAAACTGACTTCAGGTACATCTAATGGCTGTCGACTTGGCTCCACAACTGGTCGGTTGAGGATCCTCAACCACCTTCTGAGGCTCCGGTGATGGCGTCTTCCTGTTCTTCTGCTTCTTTTCTGAAGAAACTTGCTACCACTGAACTTTTCTTTAAAAAGAAGAAAAAGGGGGAGAAAAAGAAACAGAAGAAGCACCATCATTCTTCTTCATCTTCGTTGCCTCCGACCTCCAGGGTTCAGCGGCCTTCTCCACCACCCTCACTGGCTTCAGTCATTTTTATGACGGCCATCTCTTCTCAATCCTTGGTTCCACTGTCAACAGTAATAATTTCACTGGAGAAGGCTCCCAGGTAGCCCAATCCAAGACATCTTGTTGAGGCCCCATCTGATAACCCTGTTGTTCAGATAAGTATGCTGACTCCTCTCTTCCAGGCCATGACTAAAGACATTACCAGCCAGTTCCGGTCCCTGTTACCGCTCTATGGATCTGAAGTTTCAGAGTCAACATGAGGAGCCGCCCACAGTAAGATGTATCGAACGGACTCTGTCCGCTTGGAGACAAGCCTTCCTCCACTTCTGCCTCCACCTATTTCAGGGGACCATCTGAGTTTAGCCAGGTCCTACTGGTCTGACTTGGACCCCAAGACCTTCATCCCACCTCCCACCATCTCAGAGAGGTCTGAAGGCTCCGACGAATTGTCAGATAAAGAGGACATATGAATGGCTGCCACCTGGTCCAAGTCCTCCACTTTGATCAGAGACAACAGGATGGACACTAGAGCCTCATATGACACCAGGCTTGGTCGAGCCATCTTGATGGTAGGTCCCCGAGCTTCTTCGTTGATGACTGCCAATCCTTAGACCATCTCTCTCCACTCCACATCTCTTCATCAGCTGCCCACCATCTAAATAAGTGAGCTTGCTAATCTCCCATAACTGTGCATTCACAAACAACACAGAGGAGAAAGACAGGGTGTACTTACCAGTAACTGTCATTCTTTGAGTACGTTTTTTGTGAATTCATACTACCCACCCGTCCTCCCCTCATACAGCTGCACGGATGAGATGTTTCTATTCTTGTCCAGTGTACAGCTTTAGTATGAACTGAGGGAAAGAAGCTCGAAATGGCACCAAGGGTGGGTGGAGATGGTGGGCGATCCTAATTACAAATCTTTTAACCAATTAGCTTTACAGCTCTGATAACGGCTCCTGCACAGGTGCAGAACCCATAATTCACAAACAACATACTCAAAGAACGACAGTTACTGGTAAGTACAACTTGTCTTTACCCTGGGAAAAAACAACAAAAGAACAGTGCTTCTTCACATTCCCTCATCCACCTTTACACAAATGTTGGCACTGATCCTTAGGATAGCCACTGTTGAGGGACAAAGTCTGAACTATTAGCTGAAGTCCATCAGAAAGAGAAAAGAGGACAACCAGAAGGTGTTTTGAGCACATCAGTGGCTCAGCCTTAGTGCACCACAGAGTTTTGCTCTATACTCTATATCTCATTCCAGTTTTGTTAGGCTAAACACAGGATGCTGGTTCAGCCATCAGTCTTTCTCCTGCTTTATTACATTAGGCAGGTGTATAATCTTTTTTTCTTAAGTACTCTAGATGTTAGTGTACACACACACACACACACACACACACACACACACACACACACACACACACACACACACACACACACACACACACACACACACCAGTTTTTGGTAGACACATTTTCAAAATAATTCATTTCAGATAAATGTTCTCACTCCTCCCCCAAGTAGGTAACTATAATCTGAAAAAATTGTTACTGTACTGTTGCTGTTTTGACTGTAAGTCGCCCTGAGTCGCCTCGGCAAGTGGGCAGCAATATAAATCTGAACAAATAAAATAATTCTTTCCTTTGTTCTTCACAAGTAACCAAAATGTTGAACAGAACCCTCTTAGTAGTTTAACCATTGAATAACCTAGAGTTTAACCATTGAATAAATGGCATATATGTAAGTGTTGACCCACCATTAATAATTAATTCATTGTATTTCTTCTGTTTGGGATGAGCACTAAGATTTAAGAATTTGAAAATGTGAAGAACCTGACCCTGTGCTACAAAACATATTTTGTTCCTACCTACCGTGTTTGATCCTTTACACCTGAAACTGAACATATAGCACAGCACAAGCCAACACTTGAACCATGCCTAATCCTCTTTCACCAAAGTATTGAGGCCACGTTTCTATTACTATAAAAGTAGCTAGTGTATTGTAATGCAAAAGAAGTGTCCTTACTCTTTGTCAACTTACAATTGTAATAGAATTTAGCTACATTTTCATTTTTGCAAAAGGAACTAATTACCAAGTTACTAGTGCTCTGTAAATGAGCTTGTTGTGACTAAAAGGGGGAACATTTTTTAAAAACAGGGCTGCCAGGTTGCAGAGTAGAGAGTTGTGTTGGCAATGCTGCAAGAATTAATCAAGAATCATTTTTGCAGCTGGCTTCTCATCTCCCACCCCAATTGGGTCACCTCTTTTTACAAATCTGTGGAACTCTCCCCAACCCCAGATTTGCCACAAGAGAGTAAAAAGTAGATTTTTAAAAAGAAAGAGAGGAGCAGATGCTATGAAAGAGATACTTTTTTAAATTTAAAATATTGCATCTATCTCTTCTCTGAGGCTTACCAAAAATGGTGAGGAATTTTGGAGTAAAGGTAACAATCTAATGTTATATGTTAACATTATCATGTTAACAGTGGACACTTGTTTATAAAATACTTCATTCGCCCTCCCCCCCCCCCCGAGACTGTGGCTTTCCCAGCTCCCTTGACTCAGACACTTCTCCATCTTGTTCCTCAGAACTGTCACCAGCTACCAGGTCATGGGGCTGGTGGCATCCCAGCATTTAAACTGGCCAGTCTGGATGGGAGCTGCTGTGTTCTGGGTTTTGTGAGTCATACTGACCGCAAAACTACTGAGGCATCTCTTCCAAGCATCACAGTTTCCCATTGTGAGAACATCAGAGGAGCTGTTCTGTAGCGATACCAAAGTTCTAAGCTGGGACATCTTTCAGAAGGCATTGGACTGCATACCTGGTCAGGCTGTGAGCTTTGAAGTCCAGGGATCTGTGAATAGCATTATCGTTTTATTGTGCTTTGAGTGTATGTATTACCTTGTCTTGTATGTATGGGCTAGCATATGTTCAAACGTATAAAGAAAACCTCTTCTGCAGCTGAGAAAGTCATGTATGTATAGTCAAATAAATAAAAAAGTTAAACAAACAAACAAATAAAGCTAGTGAAATAAATAAATAAATAAATAAATAAATAAATAAATAAATAAATAAAGGTTTAGTTCAAGTTATACCAGTTACTCATCACCTGGAGTAGCTGCTTTTTCCCTAGGATGTGAGGAGAGGACTTCTCTTGAGTGAACAGGAGCAAATCAGGACAAATGAGAGTAATACCTACAGTCAAGGTCTGGGAGAGTCAAGCAGTTTACTTGATGCAGCTTTCCTTTCTGTTCCCTCCACCCCTAGAAAATGTGAACTGGCAGCTTTTGAGGGTCATCATGGAAAAAGACATCACCAGAGGCTCTGAGGGTTTGTACAAGGATGCAATAGTGACAGAACTCAGAAAGTTTAAAAGGACAGTCTTTTTGATCAGAGTGCTATCTCTCCCCCCCCCCCCCCCCCCGCCGCCCATGCTTTGGCACTCCTTCTCAATTTGGCTATCTCTGTAGAGTAAATGAAGCCTGGGGAAATGGATTTTCCCAAACTCATTATCTTGTGTTTGAATTGTTGTTATTGTAATGTGAAATAGGTGCAGGGTGGCAGCTTGTTCCTTTATGAGCAATCAAAATCTCTTAATTTTGCAAAGGACCTGCTTCTGACCCAGATGAAAACTACTAAATTTGCTGGCCATGTAATGAAACATTTCTCCCTGCTGTTGGGAAAACAAACTGCTTCAAAAATAGTGAGCTGGTGCTCTTAAGTTGAGAAGAGAGTGTATGTTGTGCCTCTCTCTTTCATTCCCTTATGCCAGGAATGCCCAAACTTTTCAGGCCGTCGGCCAGTCATGTGATCGAGCGTGCTGGTCACATGGTTCTTCCCACATGGAAGCGGAAGTAAAACATCCATGCGCGTGGGCAGAACGTGCCCATGCATGCACAAAATGCTGCTGTAAATGACCCGTGGCTGTCATAAATGCATTTATGACAATGCGGGTCATTTGTGGCAGCATTCTGCACATGTGGGGCACATTCTGTACATGCACATTTTACTTCCACTTCCAGGAGTGGCATGGGTTGTGTGGGCTAGATTAATTGGCAGCACAAGCCAAGTCTGGCCCCGTGGGCCATAGTTTGGCCACCCCTGCCTTATGCATTCTCAGGTCTCAGTAGCCGAGTTCAACACATTAACGACCACTCTACTCTTTGCTAACTCACTGTGTTGTGACTATCAGGTGGTCTTAATGTCTTGGGCATTATGATTACACTGGTGCCCTTTAGTGGTGTGGCACAGACCTATGGATACATTAACACAGGTAAATTACATTTCTGGACTCTCCTTGGTGACACATCAATGGGGACTCTCATAAGAAGTGCCTTCTTCATTGCTTCCTCTTTTGCTCTATCAGGTGTTGAGGGAGATGTACGGTTCTTCTTCTGGCACTTCTAGCAGCCTTATTTGGTGTTCTTGTAATATTTCTTTGATGTTGTCTTCCTCTGGGTCTGCCTCATGGTCTTTCTTCTTCTCCTCTTTCCACGTATGCCTTGCAAGGTATGGAATTCCAAGACATTCTCTCCAAATGGGCAAACTATTTGTTGTCTCTCTGTGTAGTGCAAGATCGGTTCTGTTCAAATTCTTTCCCTATATCCTCATTCTTGATTTTATCCCTTCTAGCCACTCCAGCAGCCTTCCTCAGACATCTCATTTTCGTGGTGTCCAACTTTTGTTTATGTTTTGTTGGAAGTGTACATGTTTGGCACTGATAACATAAGGTGGGAATGGATACGCTTTGTATGAGGTGTTTCTTTGTGCCTTGTGCTGTAAGAGCTGAGCTAACTGTCCCAATAGTCTTTGGGTTGACTTCCTGCACCTTATGTCGGTCTCTTCTTATCTACAAATGGAGATATGCTGCACAGCCCACACAGTGTCAGTCTTCTCATTCACATTCTGTCTTCTTTTGCAGCATCTTGCACAACTAGAACCCAGTCTTCCTCCCCTCCTTTTCAAGCTCTCGCTGTTTATTTCGGCTCTGTATCACTTGAGTAGTGAGCTGTAGATATTACTCTCATTTATCCTGAGTTGCTCTTGCTCATTTAGGGGAAGTTCTCTCCTCACCTCACATCCTAGGGAAAAAGTAGTTTCTCCAGGCAATGAGTGACTGGTATAACCTGGCCAATGTTGTGATGATGATTTGTTCCCTTTGTGTCTGTCAGGACAAAGACCTCAAAGGAGAGAAAGGAGAGCCAGCGGTCATCGAGCCTGTAAGTATAATACCTCACCTGTGCTGGTATGACCATTGATCTACCACTTCAGGGCCCAAGGGGAATGGATTTCAGCCCTCTGTGATACCGACGCGTCCAGTGCTATATCATGAAGACTTTTGGGTGACTGGCTGCCAGTGGCAAGTATAGGCATTTTCCTGGGAAGTTGCCATGTTAAGTTTGTTGCAGCAAAACCAACAAAGAATGTTGTGGCAGCTTTGAGGCTGGCAGGTATGACTTCACATAAGTTTTCATGGATTACAGCCCAGTTCTTCTCTTGGTTATAACTGAAGAAACTGGTTGCAGTACCCAAGACTGAATAATAGTTAAGTGTGGTTAAGTCAATTCTAGCTTATGGTGACCCTTCTTAGTACAGAGTATTCACAAGTAGTTTATCATTCTTTGCTTCTCAAAGAGACCTGGGGGTTAGATATCTGGCTGCAGAGCCAGAGGTTGGGAGTTCAGTTGTTTAGTGTGTCTCCTAGAAGAACAGCCAGTTGGTGTATCCACAAGACTTACACCAAGTAAAGCTTGCTACTTTTTATGATCTTGTAAGGTTATTTGAGGAATGTTGTTGCTTGATATAGGAACAGATGTAGTCAGTGGTGGGCTATTTTTTTTTAAACACCTACTACCACACTGTGGGTGTGGCCTACTTTGTGGGTGTGGCCTACTTTGTGGGCATGGCCATGTGATTGGGTGGGCAATCTAGTCATGCCTGCCCAGTAGTGGGATGCAATTGTTTTACTACCTACTCTGTGGGCATGGTATTGTGGGTGTAGCCAGGGGGAAAGCTCTGCATTGCACCTGAATTACGACTTCTTTATTTCAAAACTTGGATGGACGGGGCCAGCCAGAATTTCTACTACTGGTTCTGGCGAACTGGTGCAAACCTGCTGAAGCCCACCACTGGATATAGTTTGGAGTAAGGAACATGCCACTCTTGGGCCATGACAATTTTGCAGGACTCTGTCATCTCAAGATCCCTTCAACATGCTCTGTACATACTCCAAAATTATTTTTTGAAAAATACTATTTTTCCATAAATAGAAGCCTTGTGCCCTCTAGGGAGTGTGTACATCAATTCTGTCACATTTTGTAGCCAATACCACTAAATGTCACCCTTAATCAAAACCCAGTCCAACTTTAAGGTGTGGTGCTCATCTCCGTTTACTGCCAAAGAGCCAGCACTGTCTGTGTCTGCAGATGTTTCCATGATCATGGCAGACATGACTAGATGCTGAAGCACACGGAATACTGTTACCTTTCCTGCCAAAGTGGTACCTATTTATCTACTTGCAATTTCTTGCTTTTGAACTGCTAGTTTGGCAGGAGCTGTTACAGAGAGGGGAGGTCTCTATTTGCCCCCATATTCCTATATACAGTATACTGACCACCAGAGGGTACAAGAGGGTTTTAAAAGCTATTTTTAAAAAGTTTGGTTTCAGATGGCAAAACCCCATTTTAGTGACTTTTTTTTAAGGTTGTGGATAAAAATACAGAGAGCAGCTATATCGAGTGAAACTAGGAAGTGTTATCTGGAAGCCTAGCTTAACACAAAATGTGTTTTTGTATGTTGACCTGAGAACTTGGTCAAAATGTGTTTGTGTATGTTGACCTGAGAACTTGGTGATTACCATATTGGAAAATGGAAACTCTGTGATACAGAGCCTTTCATTAAGGAACCTAATTGCTATATTTAAAAAAAGCCAAGAAAGTAAATATGCAAAATAGCTCTTTTGGCTATCTCTCTCTCCTTCAGCCTCATTGCTTTGAGAGCACAGCCCTCAGGCTGCCTGCAAATCTGAAAAGCAGGTGGGTTTTTTTTACTGTGTGTGTGTGTTCCATAGTGGGCATTGCCCAAGTGGGATGCGCCTTTTGAAGGAAAGGTTGAGACCATAAGGTGGATCTTGAACTAGGGAAACACCCTCTGCTTCCTGGCCTTCCTCCGTCCCTTTGGTGGAATGCTTCTTGAACATATGGTGGTGGAAAATCTCTTCTCTAATTTTCATGGAAGTTTTTGCTCTCTTCCGTATTAGTGTCACAGAGTAGAATAATCCATTTTTGCAAAGTGGCTCTGGAGCATGGCTGGCGCTCTGTGGTTATTATTTTCATACATCTGTTCCAATTGAATGCTCACTCGGCAGAGAACTTCAGCCGTGTGTGCACTGTTAATCTGATTATGAACGTTCTCCATTTCAAAGACCAGGCATCGTTACCAGTTAATGCAGTCAGATCTTGCTGCTACCCGTTGTGTCCTAACTGGGCAATTAGTTGCACAATTAAGACAGCACCCCATGTATCCAACAAGCTGTGGATTGTGTAGAGCACCCATTCACAAGGACAAATGTATCTTGAACTTCAGAAGAGGTTAATATTGGTTGTATTTCAGTTTGCTTTTCCTGCCTATTCCTTCTTGCCAACAAACGATCATCTCTCAGCCAGCTGCAAGCCACAGTTAAGTGGCCATGGTTTGGTATTGGCTTGTTACCCTGGTTTGTTTAAGTGATGATTTGTCATTACATTTGAACCTAGATCTACAGCTTGGCCTCAGCTGACTGCCCCTAAAGTTCTCAAGAACTTTTTGCTATGTTTTTCTTCCAGGCATACAAGTGTTGTGTGTGCTTTTGTGCATGTTTGAAGAAGTGGATTGTAATCCATTAAAGATCACACTGAAATAAATCTATTACGTGATGCTGCAAAAGTTTTTAATTTATTTTGTTTTGTTTTTTCTTATATTAGCAATACCATGTTATTAGGGGTGTATTTATAAACATCATGGATTAATATGGTTTAATTCTTGGTTTAATTCTTTTTTTAATTGATTTTTAAAAGTAATTTCGAGCTTCAAGGTTTTAATTTATGAATTTTCTGTAAGCCGCCTAGAGTCAGGTTCACCTGATTGGGGCGGGATAATAAATCTAAATAAATAAATAAAAATCTTGTTTTTGCTTTGACCACCTATCAGTGCTAACAGCTATTTTAAACCTCTCCCTCCCTTTTTTTTAACTGTAGGGCAGACGTTTTGAAGGGGCACATGGCTATCCAGGTCCACAGGTGAGGGAAATAATGAATACAAGTTCATTATGGAGAGGGCTGATGACTCCTTATTGAATTGCCATATTATGTTCCTAGTCGCATGATCCTTGCTCTGTTTTACTATGCAGTAGCAGTATTTTGTCCATTTTGAAGGGGGGGAGCATGCCCACATTGGCTATTCTGTATCATTGTTTAAGGTCAACAAAAGGGTATTTATCATTATTGCAGAGGCTTCCTGGATAGATGATTGAACTCACATAAATTCTGAGATTTTCATGATTTGTCTTTTGGATCTGTGGGGTTCAGAATGAAATTGGTATAGTAATATTATGCCATTCTAGGATCTCTGAAGTCAGAGAGGTTTGTTGTTGTACAGTCGCACAGTCAATTCCGACCCTATGGACCACTGCCCACCAGGCACCTCTGCTTTCCACCATCTTCCAACCTGGAATATTTCTCCCAAGTTGTCTCTCTCATATTGCCTTTGTCACTCATTTCTGAAAGGATATATTGAAAGACACTTGGATTCACATACTGTATATTAATAAAGCAGTTTGTATTTCAGTTTGCTTTTTCTGCCTGTTCCTTGTTGCCAACAAATGATGATTTCTCAGTCAGCTGCAAGCCACAGTTAAGTGGCCATGGTTTGTTATCAGCTTGCAATCCCCAGTTTGTTTAAGTGATGACTTGTCATTACATTTGAACTTAGATCTACAGCTTGGCCTCAGTTTATGGCCCCTAATCAGAAGGGGCCAAAGAGGCAAGAGAGAAACAGTCCACAGGTAGAGGAAACTAAGTTTTCGCTAATGCACCAAACCTTGGCTTGCTTACCCATGGATTAGCATGACATTGGATCATGGCTTATATGTGACCTGCACCTTTAGGTGAAGGGGATTTTTAAAAAGACAGCCAGAAATGCATTTAGTATATTAAGTAAGTAAAAGGTCCATAAATAAATAAGGATTGTCTATATCAAGCTGAATTTTTATTCTGCTTGTGTTAGTTAAGCAAAGTGCACCTCTATAGAGTCTTTCCTAAATAAATGGAAACGTCATGCTCTGCCTGTTGCCAGGTGAGCTGTCCTGCTCCAGATGTTAGAGGTGAGTGATCCAGATGTAAGGCCTCACTGAGTTATTAAACTCACTGGATGACCTTTAACCTGGTGTTTCCAGCTTAACTTCCTCACAGTTATGAGGCTGTAAGAAAGATTTAAACCATGTATGCAGTGTTAAAGGAGGAAAGCAGAACTATACATGGAACTAATGAGTACTTAAATAAATAACAAGTTGCAGGGACAATGTTGTTTGCTGTCCCCACAAACCCCACAGCCCAAGCATCACATGGTTTTTATTGGAATGGTGAATGGCATGTGGGATTTGAGTGGGTGATGGTGTGTGTGGCTGTTCTGTGTTTCTCTTTTCCTAGGGTGAGACAGGCCCAATGGGACAGGCAGGGCCACCCGGATTTCCAGGTGACCCTGGTGAGCAGGTAAGAATATCTCTCTGTGACTCAAGAGGGAAGAGAATCCCCCTCTTTCTCTATCCTGGGGATTCATGACCTTCTCAGAAGTTGAGTGGGGAGGATGGAAAAAGAAAAGGGATTGAAGAATTATTGGCATGTGCCCCTTTGCGTATACCTCAGTACAGCAAGAGAAGTCCCAATTTGACACAGCTTTCATTTCTGATCCAATGTTTTCTGGGGATGAGTGACAACACTTTCTTGTATGTTTCTGTTCAGGGACCACCAGGGTTCCCGGGCCTTCCAGGTGCGGATGGTATTCGTGGACCTCCTGGGACCATGATAATGTTACCGGTAGGTGATATAAGAAGGAGAGTCTAGTAGTTGAGTGAAGGTTGAGTGATGCAGAGTCAAGAGCAAGGGATAGCCTTAGCTAGGAGTGACAACAAGTGGTTTTTTTTTTTTTGGGGGGGGGGGAGGAGGAAACAGGTTCTAAGGGAATAACATGTTATTGTCTGTCTGACATTTAAACTGAAAGCTCAACTCCTCCTTGGAGTTTTATGGGCTTTGGATGCGCTTCAGAGGAAAGAAAAATCTCCACACAGGCTGTGTAACTGGGCACAAGAGACAGGTTCTAAAAAGAAGGGGGCTGATGGAAGTGACATTCAGATAACACAGGGAGAGAAAAGCAGGACTTGAAAATGGGGGTGGTGGAGCAGTTGACCCCAACTTGCAGAATTCCCCAGCTGGCCATATGATATTTTTTGTTCCCTGCTTGGGACAACCTAGTTAAAGACCCATCTGTGTTCTTCTTAGAGGCTTGGGCTAAGCTATTTTGTAGCAAGTGAAAGTAAACACTGCACATCTAGGAATGGTAGTCCAAAAAAGTTACTTTTCCAAGCTCGTAGGAGAAGTCATAGGACTATGGCTGAACATAGAGTAAGACAGCCCCTTTCCATATTCATGCAAAAACAATGTTTTTGTTTGATTTTAAACAATAGGGATGGGCTAAAATATCTATCACAAGCCATTCCTATCACAAGACAGAAGAACACCCTGGCCTTTCACCTGCTTTTATGTCCCCTGCTGCCCTTCTCCTGAAAAAACAATCGTCCATCAACCAAAATAGTGTGACACTTTAGAGTTTGATCCAAAAAATGTCCTGGATGTTTCTTTTGCTAGATAAAGGTAATTTTTGATTGCATATCTCCTGGTTGAAAGTTACACATGCTGTCTTTGATCCAACTATGGTGACCACATGATCCCATCATTTCCTGACTCTCTGACTTTCTTTCATGGATCCCTTTCTAGTTTCAATTTGGTGGCGACTTAACTAAAGGCCCTTCAGTGTCCTTCCAGGAGGCCCAGGCCCAGTCCATTTTGCAACAAGCAAAGGTCAGCTCTCTCTTTCTCCCTCCCTCTCTCTCTCTCTGTGCAGACCCTGATCCAGCTCTCAGTGTTGTGCTTAATTGTACCTTCTCCTTGTCTGTGATTTTCTGTCCCTGCATTTACTGGTCTCTGGCTGCATCTCCCTCTGTTTCACTTTGTTTATACAAACAGTAAAGCTACAACCTTTAGCATCTAGTCTTTTACAAAAGACCTCCCATGTAGGAACCCTAGTCCATGCCATGCTAGCAAGAATGAGCTTTTATCTACTTTGTGTTGCTTATTAACTCACACCACAGTTCCCACAGTGCAAGAAAAGGTATCTTACGCAGTAAAGTTGTGGTCTGAGTCAAAGGAGAGGATTAGGTTGCTTCCAAGTAGAGGCCTCCTGGGTGTATAAATAAAAAGACATTGAGGAATTAAACATCTTTTTCTCCTTGAGAGATATTTTGTCCTAGTCAGGAGAGGAAAATGAAAGCATTGGGGAAATGTGGCAGAATTAAATAAGGTGATGATATTGATGGTGCTGTATGCAGTTTGTGTAAAATGCACATTTGTGTTGGAAAGTATACCTCATGTTCTTTGCTCATTAAATGCCACATAGAGACACTTAGCAAAGACACATCTCTGACTCATATGTTCCAAGTCTTAGCATAGCTGTTTATGCACACACCATTGAGGTATGAGCATAAGAATGAGAACGAGAGAAAACGGCAGTCTGTAATCCTTCACCCTATTCCCCAGTCTTTCATTCCTACTTAATCTCTGCATGACATAGTGAAGTGCTGTCCTGCAGAAATTCTATGAATGAGAAAGGGTGATGTCATAATAAAAACTCATTCTAGAAATATCCCTTAGTAAGCCAGTGCAGGACATTGGGGAAAAATGCATAACCCCTGTAATTAGCAAACTCTTCCTCCAATGAACCAATTTCCTTAGAAATGCTTGCTTCAGCAATCAAACTTGCAAAATAAGCTTGCGTTTGCCTTCTAGAAAGAAATCTCCAAACGAAGTGCAGCCAAATGTGAGAAAGGTACAATGAAAATAACATGAGAAATGGTTGCCTTTTCCCACTTAGGAGGAAGCCCTTCTTGGAATGGTGCAGGTATATTGTCTAGCTGAGCTTAAAACAAAATTTTCTAGCCAGATACAGATGAAGGGAAGCAAAATTGTCACCTTCTGTGGTGTCTGTCAACCATATTTGTCCAAGATTTGAAAAGTATTTTCTGGTTCAGTTTAAGTGTCACTTCAGCTTAGTGTCTGAAGAAGAGATTGTAGTGTCCTACCCCAGATTTAATTTAAGGGGAAGAAGAAGCCAGGGCAGGATGAGGACCTTGCCGCCCCTCCCACTGTGCCCACCCCAACATATTGTAATGTAATGTATTGTCTGTAAGCCGCCCTGAGTCGCCACGGCGAGTGGGCAGCAATATAAATTTGAACTAATTAATAATAATAATAATAATAATAATAATAATAATAATAATAATAATAATAATAATAATAATAATAATAATAATAATAATAATAATAATAATAATAATAATAATACAGTTTAACTTTAGGTGAGGGGATGAAGTTTCTTTTATTCTCTCATTTGTCTTACATCAAGTAGATTGAAATCATTCCTGTTGCAGCAAATGAGGGAACTGAGGCTGAGTGATTGTTACGTAGCAAAGACACATCTCTGGGTCCCAGCCTGGCTGTTTATGCACACATAGTTGAGTTATGATCATAAGGATGAGAACGAGAGAAAACATAGTAATAGTCAGCAAACTCTCCAATGCCTCCCTCTCCCCCCATATTTCATTCCTACTTCAATTCTGCATGACACAGTGACCCTACTGTCTTTTTCAAAACCTTTCCTTACTCACCATCCCCTATTCTACCCTGAGTTCTGGTTAATTTACTTCCCTGAGATTCATCACTGCCTCCTTCTCTTCAGCTCTCCATGAAGGGCCCACCTGGCCCTATGGGTCTTACCGGCCGGCCGGGACCATTGGTAAGTTGCTGACATTATCTGATGTGGTCCTCTACTGTCACAAGGAGCAGTTAGGAAGGGAATGAGACCTTGACCTTTTACCCATCAACTGTGAGACAGAATTGGCTTGAATTGTGCCTATATTCAGGCTAAGTCTGTAATATTACTTTCTAAAAGTAATTTGTTCTGTTACTTGTTTGCATGGGAAATTATACCTCATGTTCATTGCTTGTTAAATGGCACATAGAGAAATACATCCTACTGCTGTTGTTTTTATTGTGCCATTTATGGGGTTGTACCTTTCAATGAGGAATGGGGCAAACCCTTTTTAGGATGTTACATCACAAATAGAGCAATTAGGCCCCATGTTACATTAGCACAAGCAAGTATTGCCATTGTGCCCTCATTAGGGCTATAAGTAATAATTGCAAAATAACTCAAAATGTCCATCTTGTGTACTGGTTTGCCTGCCGTTAGTCAGAATGAGGCAGCTGCCTCAGGCAACCGACTTCAGGTGACATGGAAGGGAAACAAATTGTGGATTGTTTAATTCGGCACTGTAGTAACTTTGTTTGGGGAACTTGTGTGTGCTTTATACCTTGTGTGCCAGAATCATTTGGCTGACTTTGAGAATGGTGCACTTTTATAGGGATGGAAGAGGAAGAGAAATTGCTGTTGTGGTATATACTTTGTGATGTCACAGCAAATAGTATGTTCCATTGGAAGAAAGGCAGAGGGAAGGGAATTCTCTGGTCTTTGAGATTTGTTGAATATTAACTTCTCTCTTGTCTGAGATTAGCTATGCTGTCTGGGAGCTTGGTGGGAGCTTTAATCAAGCCTTCTATACTTTCTCTGCCCCTCTGGTTAATTCACAGAAGAGAAGCTGATGTTTTTGTGAGGCAAATGTGGATGTACAATCCTACCTAGTTTGTCCCTGTGACACTTCTAGAAATGCCTGGAGTTGGACAATTTTGTCCATGGTGTTGTTAGTTAAAATTGCCTTCCTGATGTCTTGGAAAGACTAAAACTGCTTATTGCTTTCTGTTTGTAGGGGATTCCAGGAAATTCTGGACTGAAAGGAGATGCAGGTGAAGCAGGACCACAGGTGGGTTGGTAAAGATACATAGGGTGAGGTCCATATATGTCATATTCAAACATCGTCTTATCTACTCTGGGGTTAATTATAGTAATGCTGGGAAAGGTGGAAGGCAGCAGGAAAAGAAGACCAAATGTGAGGTGGACAGACCTCTTAAAGGAATCCACAGGCTTCAGTTTGCAAGAGCTGAGCGGGGCTGTTGAGGACAGGGCATTTTGCAGATCACTCATTCATAGGCTCACTCTAAGTTGGAGGTGACTTTACAGCATGTAACTACCCTGGGATTCTTTCTTTCTTTCTGCTGCTACTAAACATGTGAAGAATGCCCTAACCTTGAACTTGAAAATCTATTTTTTTGGATGCATCCCACCCCCACCCCCGGTTACTTGTTGAAAAGTAATCTGGTGTAGTTACTCATCATATTTGAAAAGTAACATGTTAACCTTAATATGTTTCTTTTTCGTTGCTTTTCTGTTATGTTAAAATGACTCCTTAAAATCGAAAAGAGACAGGCATAAAACGTCCCTGCCAAAATGCTTCTAAGAAAGCTCTTTAAGAGAGCTTTAAAATGCAATCATGGAATGCTGCTCCCTTTACTAGAAAGGTAACAACTTTTCTGTTCCTTACATTAGTTTTGGAATATAATTTTCTTCCTTGTTATCCCCCAAAACAACATGTTCCATGTTAATTATGTTACTTAAATTCTCACTTCCAAGTTGGGGATAGAGCACTAAATAACTCCAAAAAATCAGAAGTGTACATTGTGTATAGTTTAGCATATCATACAAAGCATACTTTTTTGCTCAGCTCAAAGGACTGGTCTCCTAAGGAGCAAGTAGTAAACCAGACTTCTAGGGCACACACTTGGGGAGGATAGGAAGAAGGTCTGATGATCAGGACTTCTGGGAAATGGGGTTCAGGAACATCTGGAGCACCAGAGTTAGCCGCTCCTGAACTCGGGAATCCCAACCCCAAATAGACCAACCTTAATACCAGCTGTAAATGCACCCACTTCCGCATTTTCAATAGCCACTGGTGTGTTTACTCATGTGTGGGTGCATTTTACGGCTGACATAAATGCATCCACTTCCACTTCTGGGTGCGATGGCAATGGGCCGGATGAAATGGTGCCATGGGCCGGGTCCAGCCCACGGGCCGTAGGTTGAGAACCCCTGAACGAAGGAGAAAAGAGATGTCTAAAGTCCCATTTCCTTACCTTAGTGAAATGTTTCCCAACCTTTGGTTCTTGGACTTCAATTCCCAGAAGCCAAAGTCAATTCCCCCAAAGAACTGGCCAGCCAATGTACTGACATAAGCTTCTGGGAATTGAAGTCCCCCTGTGGGGACATGGGACCCACATTGGGAACCACTGCCTTAGGATGTGATTGTATGGGGAAACATACCACAATTTGGATGGCTTGTGGAACAGTCCAATGCAATCTGTTTTCTGGTGGTCACACAACATAAATGGAAATGTACAATCCCAATCTGTACACAAGCCAGACCCTTTTGGTTCAGCTCTAGAGATTCTACAGATTACTTTGTACTGGAGTGATTATCTGGCAGACAAAAGGGTTGCTTAAAGGGAGATTGCTCTCAGTAAAGCAAACTTTTCTAGTGCAGTCAGGTGCATAGCTTAGCAGCCACCTGATCACACCCTTAATTACAGCCCTTTTTCTGGCTAGTTCTGTCACATTTGAATGTCTCTGTTTGTCCTAGTGGGTCAGACTTGATGACATGTCACTCAACTAAACCATGAAGGCTGGAAACCGCAGCATTGTAGATACAGTAAATGGAATAGCTCTTCTGCTCCCTCTTTGAGATCCTATTTGCAGGTCTGTGCTCTGATTTGGAAGAGTCCTACAGCGGTTTTAAGCTTGCTGATCTTTTCTGCTGTGACTTGTAGAGATGACTTTAGGCTGCTCTTCTGCAGTTAGTAGACAGTGGGGTTCTACCATTTGCAAATGGACGCAGCAACCTGTTTCTTCTGTCCTTTTGTCAGGTCAGGGGGACTAAAACCTGTACATCTCCCTAAGAGTTGTATAGAACTGGAGTTCTCAACCTTTTAAACCCCGCTTCAGGAGCCGGATGGCCATTTTGCCCTTCCTCTACCACATGGCACTTCCTGGTGTGGTGGAGGCAATTGGGGGGGCCACATGAAATGGTGCTGTGGGCCACATCCGGCCCACAGACTGCAGGTTGACAATCCTTGGTGTATAGAACTTTATAAACATCCAAGGAAAAAGATCAGATGCCTGTTTTCATCATACAGTATCCGGCATTTATCACAAAAGGGTTGTTTAATATGTCCGAGAGGAATATTTTGTACCTTATACAAATTACTTCCTTCTTCTGAACTGAATGTCTTTTAAAAATCTCTACATTCCACCCTTTTATTAAACAGGAATAGGCAATCAAATATAAATGTCTTATATTGTTATCTGTCTATTAAGTATTCTGAATTTATAAAAACTCAATTTAGTGTTCTAGGGATATAATTCTGAAAACATAATTAACTAAGTAGGAAATACAAGTAATTACTCTAACAAATGTTCTAACAAAACTGGATAGGATGCTCAAGAATGGAACAATTAGACTGGAACTAAAGTATTACAAATACTTTAATAATAGAAAAGTACTACAAAAGTATGCTCTCTAAGTTATGAAAAATTAACTCTCAATTAAGTCACAACTATATAGTAAGTATCTTAACAGATTGTATAGTAAATAGACCAGAGCATAAGCAAATATAAAATCATATCAGAATGTAGTAAAAAAGGCTCACTCCCCCCAGCAGAGTTTTCTTCCCTTTAACCAGTGGTGGGCTGTTGCCGGTTCTCACCGGTGCGCCCAAACCGGTAGTAACAATCCTGGATGGTTCTCCGAGGGGGGGGACCCACCTGGGAATGTTGTTGTTTTTTTGAGGCGTCACCGGCAGCCCAATTTTTTTAAAAAAAATTGGAGCCAAAATGGCTGCCGCTTAGTGTGCATGTGCAGAATGTCAAATTGATGCATGCGTGCCACAACTGTGAATTGTGCATGCTTCAGATTGACTTTCTGCGCATGCTCACTAAGCAGCAGCCATTCGCTGCCTGGACTTCACATGAGTTGGACCTTTGTGGAGCTGCTCTGGCGGTGTGTGTATTTTATGTAGTTTGTTTTAATGTGTATGTAATGTATTTATGTATTATATGTATTTATTTTAAGTTTTTTTGTTGTTGTTCAGTCGCACAGTCGATTCCGACCCTCTGCGACCCCATGGACCACTGCCCTTATATGTGTTTATATATGTATTTATTTGTATATATCTGTATGTATATGTATGTATTTATATGTATTTAAATAATGTGTATTTTTTAATTTTAATTTTATTTTATTTATATATTTATTTATTTTACGTTGGCTCCGCCCACAATGTCATGACATCATGATGTCATGATATCAGCTCCACCCACAACTTCATGACGTCATGACATTGGTTCTGCCCACAATGTCGGCTCCACCCATGGTGGGGTAGTAAAATTTTTGACATCCCACCACTGCCTTTAACAATGCTCTTCTGACATTCTCTGATCTTTGTTCCTAGCTATCTTTTCTGGATTTTATTTATTTTGTTACCTCCCTTTCATCATCTGTCAGCACTCTTTCTGCTGGGGTTGGAGCTTGTTGCACCAACAAACTTTTTTAAAAAATAGGAATTCCTATTGCATTTGCACCTCCTTGTAACTACAAGGACTTTTAGGTCATAATATGGCAGGTTGCCACCATGACAATAAATGTTTTTATTTTGACTAGCATTTTGCAAAGCCCAGAAAAATAATGGTATGTGAAGTATAAATGCTGGTATAACAAGGTACTGTACAACTAGAGTGCTATAGCTATTAGAGTATACATTATAAGGCCTGTAGATGCCACCTCTTGTCATATTAGATGTTGCAAGATAAATACATTTATCTGTCAGCTATGGAAAATAATTATTATCAAATAATGACCTGGCTTCCAAACTTGGCTAAAGAGCTAGGTGATTGTTTTGTAGCTCCACTTAATAAACTTATGTTCAAACTTCATTTAAACATATAACATACAATTTCAGTATTACATTTCCTATTTCTCCTTAATTACGTTAGTACTTTATATATTGTGGTGGCTTAGTGGTTAAGACACTGAACTTGATGACTGGAAAGTGGGCAGGTCAGCAGTTCAAGACCCAAGTGCTGCATGACGGTGTGAGCTCCGGTCTCTGTCCCAGTTCCTGTCAACCTAGCAGTTCGAAAGCAAGAAATTCCAAGTAGATAAATAGGTACTACTTTGGTGGGAAGGTAAACAGCATCCTGTGTCTAGTTATTCCTGCCACATGACAATAGAAACATCTGCAGAAGCAGGCAGCGCTGGCAATTTAGCTGTAAATGGGCACCAAACACTATAGTTGGATACAACTGGCTTTTGAGCAAGGGTGAGTTTTTCCCCCTTTATATACACAAAATATAACATCTTAACATGTGCTTAATTCGTTTCTCTCCCCATTGTGTCAGCAGAGTTTCGAGTTTATAAGGTCTAAAATTTCAACTCCCGAGAAGGAAGGCAATGTAATTGATGTGTGTCTTTCACCCTTTTGTTTTCACTTCATGCTTTGCCTCTCCCAAAGATAACTATTTCTTTGATTTATTGATTGCTTACATTTATAATCTTTCAGCCCACAGAAACCTTTCAAAGTTTATGATTATGTTTGTGATTTTAAGGGATATAAACCCTGTGTAAAACTCGTTTGGAATCAATCAATGTTTATTGTTTCTAGCCACAGACTGTTGCACCTGATACAAATAAAACATTAACAATGCATAACAAATAAATCTGTTGGAAAAACCTCCAACATGACCTTTCAATTAATCAGACAGCACATCATCTTTGCTATCCGCTGCCTGTTTATTGAGACAGCTGGCTCAGATTGTCTTTGGCATTAATGCAAGTAATTCAACTCAATAAGATACTGTATTTGCTCATCCTTATTACTCATCAGGTGTACCACAATCACCTGTATCACCAGCTCACTTCAAAGATATAATAATCGCCTTCTAGGTAAGACAAATAAAAGACAAAGAAGAGACAGTGTAAGAGATCCTCAGTGTTGCAACATTTAGATCATGCATCCACAACCTACAGCCCATGGGCCGGCCCCGGCCCCTGACACCAATTCATCTGGTCCCTGACACACTTGCTGTTCCCAGAAATGGAAGTAAAACATGCCCATGTACGTGCAAATTGATGCCATAAATACGTTCTGTGCGTGCATGGGTGTGTTTCTCTTCTGCTTCCAGGTGGGAGGAACCATGTAACCCTAACCCTAACCAGGGGGCAGGTCAGGCTCGCATCTTGGAAATGTTGAGAACCCCTGATTTAGATGGTATAATGGCTCAGTCTATCATTTGTATAGGATAGCGATCATGTGTGTCATCAAAGTAGGCTGAAGCCAGGTACACGATTTAGATGAAAGCTGTCCTTAGTTGTGAGACATTAATGTTCCAGAAATACAATAAAAATCTTTGATCTCATTGGAATAGCTACCCCTAGAGGTATAATTGCAATGAGTAATCATCTGCTGCTACAGATGGAAATCCCACTGCTATTAGAGGTTTTGGAAGTATCAAGCATTGTTGCTTCCTGGCTCTCCTCATACCAACATTTGTTTGGCTTCCACTTTTGAAGGCAAAACACCTGTTGTCCTCTAATTGTCATTGTTTCCATCTATCAGCAAGGCTTGTGGTTAGAAATGATGGGAGTTGTTGACTGTAGTCTTGCAGCACCTAGAACTGCTTAGGTTTCCACCCTGGTATAAGCATAAGAGAGATGTTGGCAAAACTTCCACCCAGCGGCGATTATGCAGTTTCACTAACACACAAACTAATCTCAATGTTGGAGTAAATGAAATATGAAGCAGCTCTTGCTTTTTATTGTCTCCTTCTTGTAGGGTCCTCCTGGGATACAGGGAAGAATTGGGGCTCCAGGGAAAACTGGAAAGCGGGTAAGGACTTCTACCTCTCTCTTGTCTGTGTCTGAAGTTTATTGCTGAATGAAGCTCCCATTCATGTCTTGGTTTCTCCTCCTCTGCCTGTCTTTAGGGTCGTTCAGGAGCAGATGGTGCCAGAGGACTGCCAGGAGAAACTGGACCCAAGGTCTTCATAGATTGCTTGTGGAGTGAAAGAGCTTAGAAAGTTGCTTTTAAAGACTGTTGCCCAAGTTCCCGCAGCCAATATGCCCATGGCCGTATAGGAGATATAATGGGATTCTAGGAGTTGCAATAATAAAAGTAACCTTTCCAAGTTTGGAGTAGAGCTGATGTGAGGGAGGAAACAGTAGGTGGAAAGTAATGTATGAGATTTCTCACTCTCCAGTAGATTAATGTTTCCTGCCTTTTCACAACATGTAGAGGTGGGTCAAATGCCAGTTAAATTTCCATTTTCAAGTTGACAGGCAGATACATTTTCATTCAGCAGGTGAGCAAACTGTATCTGGAGAAGAGAGTTAGTAGCTTAGATGCTACATGTTCTCTCCTGGTCTTGGAACAAAACACTGTTCAGAGGAAGTTGTGCAGGGACATCAGAAGATCCTAGTCTAGTTCAGCATCCTGTTTCCAACACTGGCCATCCAGGTGCTTCCACAAAACTCTGGAAACAAGGAAAGAAAGCAATTGCATGTTCTCATTTGTTTATCTTGGGAATCTGGGATTCAGGGGGCTGCTCCCTCCAAGTCTGAATGTGTTGAAAGCCCCAGATAACTTTGAATAAATAGACATGATGCATACTTGCCGCTACTCCTAAGTTGCAGAAGCACTGGTGGCTTGTGTTCTGTAGTACATCTTGATTGGATTTCAGGCTGCTAGTACTCAGATATTATGGGGTAGTTGTAATTTCTTTATGCTAAGTTGAACCATTTCTTCATATAGTCCAAACTGATAGCGTTATCATGGAGCCACGTATCCCAAAGTCAAAGCTGTCAGACCATTTTGATACAAGTAAATGGGCCACTTTTTTGCAATGGAAATAATAGTCATTCACCCACCTCCAGGCAAGGCTGGGGTCAGGAAGGAAGATTAAAGCTTTCTTACCAACCATATAAGGTCCCTATCCATAAGCGGAAGGCCTAGCAAGGTCATAGGTCAAAAGAGCTGTTCTTCTCTCAGGTCTATCATTGTTGTCAAGACTGATTAGTGACTGATTAGTTCAAGGTTATAAACTCATATGAGCTGTTGAAAAGAGAAATAAAATTAATTAAGCATTTTGAATACAGGCAGATGTGCTTGTTGTTAGGAAAAGGACTGAGACATTCTCATTGGGTTTGACATTCCTTTTCTTCTCACATGTAGGGTGATCGGGGTTTTGATGGGCTACCTGGACTTCCTGGAGAGAAAGGGAATCGAGTAAGTATCTTAAAATGTCTGCAGCACCAGTAGATATCTGTCCATTTTAGTATCCTTACTCACTTGTCACTCCTCTCCTATATAGGGAGAAGTAGGCAAGCCAGGCCCACCTGGAGCTCCTGGAGACAATGGTGCTAAGGTAGGTATTGAACCTAGGTATGGGTGGACAGCAGTCAATGCAGAAGAATTAGTGCTATTCAGAACAAATATTCCTTGCTTGGGGTGCAAAGAGTATTTTCTCTAAAGTAGTCCAAGTGTTGCCTTGCAGATGTTTTAGTCTGTCTGGACATCAAATACTGTACTTGAAAAAAGATGGGAACATGACCACAAGAAGCTTGTCTAGGGCCAATAAGAACTTCTGTATACCATGTCCTGGCATTTAACTCACTGCTGCAGTATCCTTCAAGGCATGTTTCAAGTGTCAACATGACACTTGCCCCCTCTTTCTCCCTTATCCTTTTCTGCCATTATCACCAACCTTTTGTCTATTCCTTTCACCACCATTAAAATCTCTACTTTTAAAAAAGTGTTTCACAACTGAAATAGTGGTGAACTGACAAGGTACAACAAGCATTTAAATTAGCACTGCATCACTTTTACTCTATAGTTGCTAAACCACTAAACTAGTAGTCTGTTTTAAAATGTACAATTTACAGATTGTAGTACTTTTGTAGTCCTTATCTGTGCAAGCAGAAGGGATGAAGAAGGAACCGGGGCTACTCCCAGACCACATTGCACTCGGTGTATCATTAATGTCATCTGAATGTCATTAATAGCCCTAAAGGAGTGATGTAGGTGATTACTCAAACCAAAAGCAAGGCAAAATAATGGGAGTGGAAATACTACCAAAAAAAAAAAAAGAAGAAGAAGTGAGAAGCAGAATAAATATTAAAAGGAACAGTTAGAAGTCAAACACAGACAGTAGGACAAACATTCACCTAGTAGCTTGCTAACCTTGCTTTGCAGATACAAGAACTTCAGAACTATATGTATAAACATGATGCTCATCAGCGATAACTGTGGTCATTTCTAGGTTCTGGGAATGCCATGCTATGTAGCATCTGGCCCAGGAGTTCTCAACCTTTTAAAGCCGGGGGCTGGGGCATGCTCCGTCAGACAGCTTTGGGGGCCAGATGGCCATTCTGCCCTTCCTCCGCCGCATGGCACTTCCTGGTGTGGTGAAGGCAGGGGGGGGCACATGAAATGGTGCCGTGGCCCGCATCCAGCCCATGGGCCACTGGTTGAAAATCCCTGATCTAGCTAGTCAGAAATATGGAGAAAGTGAGTGTGGTGAGTGTAAGGAATGATCAGAAACTTGGAAACATTACTTTGGAGGATTACCACTCTTTGATTGCCTGATCCTGGGTGATTGCTGATGGGTAGGACATTCTGTGACTTGTACTCGAAAAAAGTAACTTTTTCAGGCTCAGTAAAAGATGTTCTTTATAGCCTGAAAGTTACAGACTATTGCCTCCCTCTTGTGGTCAGAGTCTCCATGTTGTATTTTTGAACATAGTTTCCATGTGTTTTTCTTGTTCTGTCCCCTGTGAGTGTGTGAGGGGTAGCAGAATTGGTGGCTATATACTGAGGGCACCTCTTATTCCCACCTTCCCTCCACAGGGTTCTGATGGTGAGCAAGGGCCCGGAGGACAACCTGGGGAAGCAGTGAGTATCTGCTCTCAGATTCAATCAAACCATATACTGTATTGGGATTAATTTGAAGCTTAGATTCTAAGCCATTTTGAGGAGGATGAAAGCCATTAGAAACCATTCCCTGAGATGTGGTAAAAGTAGTGCAAAGAGTAAATCAGAGCTTGCTGAAGCTTCTTCTTTTTGATCTAAGCTCCCAGAATTCCCCAACCATTGGAGCCAAGCTGTCGTTAAGAACCTAAGGATTGTTGACAGCCTGCTTTAAAAAAAAATAATTGTGAGAGGCAGCATATTAGAAATTCAATTATTAAGTAAAACAAAACAAAACACATTTTTTTTGTTCTCTAAAACCATCCATGCCAGAGCAATCATTGTAAAATACAATCATTAAAACTTATAGATGTTATTGCTAAAGATGTTATAAGTGATCATGATCCTAATTTTCCCAATTCAAGATGCTTCTTATTCGAAGATGACCATCTTGAGTAGAATAGAAAGCCTGTTTCTGCATGCGTGGGTGCATTTTATAGCTGATGTAAACGTGCCCGCTTCTACTTCTGGGTGTGGCAGAGGCTGTGACAGGCCAGATGGAATTGCATCGTGGACTGGGGCCAGCCCACAGGCCATAGGTTGGGAACCCTTGGGTTAACATGTTGGTCAGGTGAAAATGTACCCTGTGAATGCTCAGAGGAAACGTGAAAGGCAAATTAGGTGCCATTTGGCTGAGAGATAAATATCTGTCTGATGTAAATTGGAAGGAGCAGAATGCTATTTGTCATAACCGCAAAAAGCTAGCAAGGAGTTGATCTGCTTAGTAGGCCAGGAATCTGAGAATTCCTGAAAGCTGTATCTTCCTGAAAGAGGAGTAATTAAAGGAGATTAGAAGCTGTTGAGAATTAATGGCCAGAGACATCAAGAGGAATGACCAATTATTGTATAAAAATGAGTTTCCCAGGAAAGGGAAAGGTTTTTTATCCATGTCTCTTGAGGAAGCAGGATGGAGGTCCAGATAGGCTGTCCTATAGAAGCCATAGGACAGGGGACATCTTTCTATCTTCCTATGAAGCCAAAGGGCTTATTTGTAAGTGAAATTGTTTAAGTGTCTTGTTGAGTGCATCTCCGTCTATCTTTTTGTGGAAATTTCCCAAGCTTTCCCCATGTTTTATCTACTTTTCTAGGTTTTGTTCTTTTCCTTATTAATAAAACTTACAAAATCCTTGCTGGCATTTGGATTTGGTTAAGGGAAATCTTGTTCTAAAACTAGCCCTTGACCTTCAGACTACAATCTACTAGGATAAATATTGGTTTTTAAACAATTTAAACTGTGATAAAGCACAGGAGGTGGGGATGACATAGATTTTACACAAAGAAAAGCACTCTTAGCTGGTCATTTAACAATTGAACACCAGTGGCTCTCTTGGTTAGGAGACTGTTAGAGCTGTAGTTCCAGCAAGTGATTTTTACAGGCTCTATATTTATGAAAGCAAATAATGGAGCTTCCTGGTTCAAACAAGAATAAAAAAGGAGGAAGGGATAAATCGTTGCCTGGACAGTACCATTTACAATATCAGGTGACTAATGAGCAGTGATGGGATGTTACTGGTTCGGACCGGTTCACCTGAACCAGTAGTGCCCCATCAGGAGGAGTCACCCGGGGGGTGGTAAAACCTCGGGCGACTGGGCAAACGGAGGTTTGACACATGCACAGACATTTTTAAATTTGTAAAAAAAAATTTGCTCCACCCACGATGTCATGACATCATGACGTCGGCTACGCCCATGACGTCGCTGACGTCACAGTGGGGTAGCGAAGATTTTGACAACCCACCACTGCTAATTAGCACACCTGAATATAGGGAAGCCTACGACCTCTCACCTAACATAGGAATGGTACCCCTGAGATACTGTTTTATTGGTTGGCCCATATGCTTACATTTTTTTATCTCCAAATACTAAGATAGACAAAGAGGGCTCATCTCTCCTATGCTGTGTTTGTGAAGTTTGAAACACAGAGCATGACCTGACAGGACATACAGGTTGGTAGTTGGAGCTCTTTGAGTGTGCTCAAAGTTATGGCATCCACATGTGTTTTTACGTTAGAGAGCTCCAACCCCAGCCCTCCCTCTCTCTCACACCCTTTTAAGCTATCTCAGCACCAAAATAGGAGCAAAACCCCAAGGGGAGAATGTACCACAGTCAGGATGTTAGAGCCAAAGAAGATTACTTTTTATCTTCACGATCGTATCCCAGAAATCAGTCATAACCTGGTGAATTTTTAAAAATTAAATGTGAGGTTGTAGGTTGCAGCAAACGTAACCCAGGGCAGTTGTATGCTGGGGTTTTACTGTATTTAAGGAAACAGGAATATGGGAGGCAGTATAGAGCAGTAAGTATTCATTTCTTATTTACTTCTTTGTTGAACCAAGGCTTGTGCTGAAGATGACATGATGGAGTGAGCCCTTTTTTTGGGAGGGATGTAGAATTTACAGGGTACTTTTAGGCATCACTAAAACACAAATTTCTCTTCCCTCCCCCCAAATAGGGTGTCCGTGGTTTGGTTGGCTCAAGAGGTGCTCCCGGGGCCCCTGGTCCACCGGTAAGAATTCCTTTTATCCCTCTACTTCCTGTACTAGAGTGAAACAGAAAGGAACTTAAACAAAATGGCCTCTCCTATTTTCCACTTCTCTAATTATTCCTGATCTGAGGAGTATGAAGCATTTTATTCAGAAACAAAATGGAATTCATCTGATATGAGGCAACAGCATCTGTGTTTCAGAACTTTATTTGGGGTCAATGCTTAGCATTTGAATTTTAATTTTGGTGCTGAGTTCTGCTTTTGCTCCTCTTTTATGTACTTATACCCCTATGTAGCTGTTTGATAGCAAGAAATTGCAAGTAGATAAATAGGTACCACTTTGGTTGGAAAGTAACAGTGTTCCTTGAGTGCCAGTATCTAGTCACATGACCACAGATGTATACAGTGCTAGCTCTTGGGCTGTAAATGGAGATGAACTCTGCCTCTAGAGTTGGACATAACTGGCTTTCAAGCAAGAGAGACCTTGACCTAATGATGAGGAACATAAACGGAGATTTGGCTGCCACCTTTACTACTGCCCTCCCCTCTCCCACGCAAATGCTATTGCCCCTTCTGTGCCTTGCTTTCACTGTCTTTAGCACACGAGCGGGCAACATGCAACCCATGGATTACCTGAGGCCATGAGAAGCCAAATATGCTTCCCAATATCCTTTATGCCCATCATGCCCCACTAATTAAAAAAAATGCTCAGAACATCCATTTGTATCTAGTACAGGGTTTCTCATCCTTGGACCCCCAGATGTTCTTGGACATCAGTTCCCAGAAGCCCAAATCATTACACTTGGTGAATGAAGCTTTTGGTATTTTAAGTCCAAGAACGTCTGGGGTGGGGTCTCCAGGTTGGGAAACTCTGCTCTAGTGAGTGTACCCTCCAAAAGATTTATCACTACTGGAGGAAACCACATCCACCCAATTTTTATGTTTTCATCTTTTCACTAAGGGGCACAAGAGAGTTGTTTCGGTTTCAAAATACTCCCAACTACTTTGGGAAGAGGGGGCAGATAGCAGTATTAGTGCAACCATGCAAGGTTCATGGGTAGAAACTGCCTACTTATAGTTGAACAATTATATCTATAATTCGCATTCAGCAGGATTGTTCACTTAGCTAGTTTGATATAACACAGTAATTGAGTGAGCTTGCAAACTTTGGTGTTGGGGATTAGCATCAGACCATAAGATCACTTTCTTTCTTTCTTTCTTTCTTTCTTTCTTTCTTTCTTTCTTTCTTTCTTTCTTTCTTTCTTTCTTTCTTTCTTTCTTTCTTTCTTTCTTTCTTTCTTTCTTTCTTTCTTTCTCTCTTCCTTCCTTCCTTCCTTCCTTCCTTCTTTCTTTCTTTCTTTCTTTTCTTCTTTCCTTTCTTTCTTTCTTTCTTTCTTTCTCACACATCATAGCACCTACCTCTCTTTGCTACTCTCTTATTCTGCCTGCACTACTTTTATTCTTTCTGTGTGTTTATTTGTTCCAAGACGCTTATGTCAATGGTAAGACTGAAATCCCAATCTATCCACTTGGCCAGGGACATTCACCTCAATGAGACCAGACATTTGGGTGACAGCTATGGAATACTTGACTGACTTTATGAAAAAAAATCCTAAGTAAATATATATATATCTTTAAGATTCCATATCTTTCAGATCCTATAACAAGATGGATCAAGTCCAGATTTTACAAAACATGTAGCAGGAATGTGTTTTTTTTTTAATTTGAGGAAGCAGTGCTAAGCGTTTCAAAAATAACTATTAAACTCACTGTTACCAACAAAAATTGTAGCAAAATGTTTTAACATAAAGTAGTAACTTGTGGTAACTTTTGTCTTTTGCCTTGTTCCTTGTCCCATAGGGCCCCAGTGGCATTGATGGAGCACCTGGGCCTAAAGGCAATTTGGTAAGAAAGCACAGAGAGTGGGGACTTTCTCTAGTATAAGGTTAAAAAGGGAAACATTTTCTCCTCCCTTGTCTATGACAACAGGAGTGTACATGTGTCAGAGAGATAAGATTACATAACAAAGTTTTAAGAGGATGGCAAATAAACTGTTATGTGACACCTTGGCCTTTTGCTTCTTACCTTAAAACTACGTGTAGGAAATCTTTGTCTCTTGAGATGTGTTTGGTTTCACTTCTCAGGAGCCTTTGGTAGCATAGTCAATGGAAAGGGTTTGAAAGAATTGCCATCAAAACATCTGGAAGAACAAAGCTTTCCACCCTGACTTTAAACTGTGTGAAGGGAGGTTGCCAGAGGTTGTATTTCTCTTAGGACTAGTAAATACTACAGCATGCTCTGCAACTTGATTTGTGAACACCTATCTGAATCTTGGATTTAACCATTCGGCAGTAATAAAATGCAACATTTTAGAATTTAGTTGGTTATCTTCAGACTACCTTGCTTTGGGCTTTTGAAGAGGAGATATGGGTTGTATGTGGAATCTATAAACAAAAGTATATTTGAGAGGAAAATCCTTGAACTAATTCTCCTAGTCTAGGTTCATGTGTCAAAATTTAAATGCAGCATTTTCCTCACCTTTCCTGTTTGAACAACTTTGCTATCTATAATTTTTAATTAATTTAAAGGGTGAGAGAAGAAGCGGAGTGTTATCTTATTTAGCAGAAATAAGACAAGTTGTCTGGAAGTAAACTCCCAGAGTTTGGTGTGATGTATGTCAGAAAACTCATGTAAACTACAGCATATAGAGAAGCCTCAATGAGTCTTGCAGCCAGTCCAGTCCCAGTGAATCAAAAATAAATGGGTACCCCCCCAAAAAAACCATGCTTATTATTAAAGTGCCTAGGATTCAGTTTCTGAGATACTGTGGGACATTATGTTGTGACCTGGGGTCCGGGGAACGAGAAGGAGGAGGACTTTCAGCCGGCCCAGCTTCCTGCTGCTGGCTCCGACTTGGAATCTGAGCATGAGGAGGACCCCTTGCCAGTCCCCCAGGCCACGGCTGGCTCAGATCAGGGGGCCGAGTCAGAGGAAATGGACATGGCACCGGCCGCGCAGCCAGCTGTCATTCTGGAGTCTGCCCAGCAGGGCCAAACCGGGCCAGAGGATCGGAGTTTGACAGCTAGACAAGGTGCCAGCAGGCCAGCATGCCTGCTCGTTACAGGGTTTCATTGAGGCATCAGATGCAGCTGAGAAGGAGGAGGGCCCGGGCACGTCTCCTGAACAGACCCTCAGCTGTAGGGTCTGACTTCCCTTAAAGGAGAGGTGTGCCGACAGGCCCTTGTCAGGCCAAATTGTCAGTTTGGTGAACCTGACACTGTGCTCCTGGCTACCTGACTTTGATTCCCTGGATTCTGAACATCGGTCTGTGACCTTAACCACCCTCTTGGATGACCCCTGCACCTCTAGTACTACTCCACTGGCTTCTGACTGGCAACAAAGACTGCGCTGCTCCTTCTGAAACCTGAAGTATGGAGAAGCTCCCCTTCCCCCATTGTAGCTCTAACCAGCTATAGAGCTCTGCTGGTGCTGGGCTCTGACACATTGTGGCTCTGAAATAGAAAATACTGTAATGGAATAAGATCTGTAGTACATTCAAGGGAGAATTGGAAAGCAACCCTCTGTCAGATCCTGCCTTGAACAAGCGGCTGGACGTAGTGGCCTATAAGCCCCCCCCCCTTTCCAACTCAGTGATTCTATGCTTCTAAGTGAAGATATAATAATACAGGGGTTGGGCCCTTTAGACATGTGTAGTAGAGTACATGTTTATAGACTGTTGCTTCCCCCCACAAATCTAGGCTGATGATAAGATCTTCTGATAGGTGCAAACGATAGCATTCCTCTGCAAATTAAATAGAACTCTTCATTCTCAAGGGTTTGTGTTGACCGACGGCATTGTGTCCTGGACCCAGACAAGTCTACCGCAAAGAGTCCAATGACCTTGCACAGGAAGGCCACCTGAGAAGTGTCATCTCAGAATGGGGACCAGTCCAAAAACTAGCCATTTTGGCTCTGTTGGTGGCAGATCATTCAAAATGAGCCAAGGCAGAACACATACTGGGTTTTGAGCACGAATTTCATTGGCCTTATGTGACTCTCATTCTCTCAATCCTTTGCCTTATTCAGAAGATGAAAAGCAGAAGTTGTTTTGTTTTAAGTATCTTTCAGGAATTCACTGACATTGCTTCATTTCCTCACTTTAATGGTGGTGGAAAAAGTAGTCCGTCCCCCCTTTGGTTGCTATTTTTAAAAGACAAAATCCTGGATGTCAGTAGCATGAATCAAATAATCCAGAGATCAACCTGTTTATTCAGATCTGCTTCTGCTCACCCAGGCATGATAGTAAGCTGCATTTTATAGTCTGGTGCGAACTGTGTCTTGAGACATCTGCAGAGTGCATTTCAATTACTATTATTCCTAGCTGTAGTGGTCATATTCAACAAGGCAATTTAACTCTGCAGTTTAAATTAAGGAAGAAATGAATAATTAATATAAAGGATTTCCCCCCATGTTGCCATACATCTCGTTCTTGAACACCTTTACAAACTGACATGTTGCTATAACAATAAACCCAAGAAAGATGCAACTTAATGCAGCATTTGCATTATCTGGGAGCACAATCCAACCCTGTTGGTTATGCGGCATACGTCTTTTTTGCCTGGAAGAATTATACCCACTTAGAGACAAGAGAGACCGTCATGGAATAATGGAATTCAGTTTTGCTCTTTGCACTTGGAAAAACACTTTTTAGCAAAATGAGTCACTTTGAAGATGGATGCCACAGTCCAACACTTTGTGGCAGATGTACAACTTCCGGATGCTTAAGTCATTTGTTGGATTGTGGCCTTAGTGCCCAGAATATGCCAAAAGGCAGAGTTGGTTGTTACTGAGCAAAACAGTGTTTTCTGTTTGCCAGGGAATGGAAATGGAAAGTAAAGTCCCACAGTCTTTGGCCTTGTCATAGCCTTTCATTCTTTGCCATAGTAAATACATATGATTGATTTTTTTCCCATCACATGAGTTTTAATAATAATTTTGTCCACTCAGGGGATGCCCGAATGAGGCTCCTTTCATGTCCCCAAGATCTTTTACCACTGAGGTGGTCCTTTTTTATCTATTGCAATTTTTTTTGTGTTCAAACTGCTTGGTCGGCAGGAGCTGGGACAGAGATGGGCGCTCAATCCGTCATGCAGTACCTGGGTCTTGAACTGCCAACTTGCCGGTCTTCCAGCTTGTAAGGCGAGCTTCTTAAGCACTGAGCCACCAGAATGGCCAGTTCCTAGGCTGTGTGCTGAATGTTTAACTCTAAAAATATTTGCTGCTCAGCCTTTTTTACCACCAGAGAACAATCAATGCACTTGCCTCTTTCTCCAAGTCTTATTGCTCTTCACCCACCCTCAGAATGTGCATTGACATGAAGCTTTTTTCTCCTCAGGGCATCCAGGGTGAACCAGGACCATCTGGGCAGCAGGGAAATCCTGGCCCTCAGGTATGTTTGGTTTGTTTTCAAAATGCTGTGTGCAGGTGGAGGCACAATCTTTGTCTCTAAAGGTCTTATTGTAAAGATCAGCACGTGTTGGCAGAGGGGGATATTGAACTTAACCTTTCTTTCCCAGCCCAGAAGCCATGAGATATCCCTCACTGCTGCTTTTACTTCTAAGAGGGAAGTTTCCATTGTTTTGGCAACTCATGAGCAGGGTAGGGGAGGAGGTTTCTCTGCCATCGGGAGGAGGATCCCTCTGATTGGGGTATGAACCGCTCCAGGCCCATCACTTTTAAAGTTAATTCTGAAAATGAAGGGCATTTGGCTGGAGGTTCAAAGACATGAGTAAGTTGGAAAAAAGGACCTTATAAGTAGCATTAAAAACTGAGATAAGAGCTGGATCCATTCTGCCCTTGCAACTGAATTAGCAGGTAGGCACATGAGCAAAATGGATACTGACTTATTCACATATTTGCATTTTATCCATGTTTATCTCTGTGTACTGATTTATTTCTGAACCTGTTGCCTGGCCATTCCAATGTGTTCCTGTTGATTCATAAAAGAAGTAAAGGTAAAGGTTTCCCTTGCTCAAAAGCCAATCGTATCCAACTCTAGGGTTCAATGCTCATCTCTGTTTCAAAGCCGAAGAGCCAGCGCTGTCTGCTTCTGCAGACATTTCTGTGGTCATGTGGCAGGCATGACTAGACACCGGAGTGCACGGAATGCTGTTACCTTCTCACTGAAGTGGTCCCTATTTATCTACTTGGAATTTCTTGCTTTCTAACTGCTAGGTTGGCAGGAGCTGGGGACAAAGACAAAGGAGCTTGGGACAAAGCTGGGGAGCTCAATCCGTCCTGCAGTACTCAGGAGTCGAATTGGTGACCTCCCGCCTCCCAGTCAGCGTCTTAGCCACTTGAGTCACTGAAATCCCTTCATGAAAGAAGAGGAAGCACTTTATTTTATTTTTTAAAAAAACCTCACAAATTTCTTTGAAGACACATAGGATCTGCTCTATGACATTAATGATAAGGCCCTTTTAGGCACTGTGAGGAACAACCTAATCAGTGCACAGTTGACTTCTGCTTGAAAGTTGCCTCCTATCCTACAATGTGTCCTTGGAGAGAAATGGGATACATTGGAACAAAAATTAAAAGAGTCCTCTTCTGCCTTAAAAGCTAATATTTTTTTTCTTATGTTACAAATGTTCAAAAACTGCTAAACCTTCTTTCTTTCTCCTCCCTCCCCCAGGAAGGTGAAGAATCTAAGGAGTTTGAGATTCTTGGGCTCTTCTGATTTTTGCTCTACTGCTAATATTCTTGATTTATCTCTCATAGGGTCTGCCTGGTCCACAGGGGCTTGTTGGACTTCCAGGTGAAAAGGTAAATTAGTGCCAAAAAAGGTTTTGACTTTCCCATAGAAAGCCCATGCTTATACAGTACTGTGTACTGTGTATAAAAATACTATTCCAGGGGATGTCCTGGAGGGATGGTGTAGCAAGTGGTAATTGTCTCATTATGGTGCATGCCCAGCCATACCCCGCTTGGATCAGATCATTTCTAAAATGTAGCAGTTTTGACTCAGTTACAGATCAGTGCTGCTTACAGTGAGGATTTGACCAGTGCTGGAAAGTAACACATTATCACAATATAAGCTGCACAGTGTTACTTTGGGTGGTAATGTGAATGCCCATTATTCATTTTGCAAAATAACAAAGCATCTTGCAATGCTTTCCCCTGCACCCAAAGTAACAAGTAATACGTATGTAGGGTTTTTTTTGTTGTACTTTGGAGGGACAAACAATGCTTGAGTGAGCATTTTGATGGGATTTTTTTTTAAATGTAGCCTCTGTCCTTTTCAGTATTTTTTTGAAAGTAAAACTTAAAAGAAAAGTGGTGAGCAATACAGTGAGTGACTGTAAACACAGTGATAGGAACAAGTTACAAACCTGAGGGAAGGGTCTTGTAATGAGTTACACTTTGCTTTTGTTACTGTGTTTGTTTTATTTTATTTGTCTCTTGCACCAGTAAGTGTAATACACTACTCTGGGTGTCTAACAACAATATCAGTATAACTCAAATTATGAACAAACACTATACAGTAATACCTCGGATAACGTTTACCTCCGATAACGTTTACCTCGGATAACGCTAAAATCGCATAACGTTAAGTAATCTGGGGAGGAGAATTGGATCGAATAACGTTAAGGTCCTATAGGATGGATTGGATAACAACTGCTAAAGCTTGTGCGGTTACAATGTATCTCTATGGAACTTTAACATTATCTGATCCATCCCATAGGATTTTAACATGGATCAGATAACACTAAAAATCGGATAACACCAAGACTTGTGGAACCAAGTCTTAGCGTTATCCAAGGTATTACTGTAATACAAAAATAACATATTATACAAATTAAAATATATATAAAAAAACAAGATACAAAACAGAACAAAAAATACAACCCAAATGAACAATATAAGTAATGGAATCTTTTGAGAAAGTAACTTTCCAAGGTGTGGATTTGCCCAGTCTTGGTTGTTTGTGTTTGCTGGATAACAAGCGGGCCTGTGGAGTCTTATTCCTCAGCTTAGACACTTCAATACCCCTCCCAATGCAGCTGCTCCAGGGCCAGCCCTTCCCAGTTTGCAAGGGAATAAACTGTACTGTTTTGTTGCTGCCGCTGCTGCGCGGCACACACCTCTGGCCAGACCAATTAAGGACGATGTTGAGCCCTAGGCTCCGCTGAAGATGTTGAGCCCTGGGCTCCATCAGAGACATGGTGGGTTTGTTTGCTTTGGGGATCTTGTTGCTGATTATTTGTATTGTATTTCCATTTCTATTTTGTATTGTATTTATATTTATATTGAGCTGTATTTATATTTGACTTTGTAGCACAGCTGTAACATTGTTAACTGCTCTGAGTTGCTTCGGCAAGGAGAGTGGCATCCAAATCTAATAAATAATAATAATAAATAACTCCTCTTGTTTTTCTGCCCTGAGCTACTCAGGCATCAAATGGTGCCTTCTTCATTATCTATTTTCTCTCCTTATAGGGCCCACCAGGAAAACAGGGGATTCCAGGACTGGCTGGAATAGATGGGCCTCCGGTAAATATCATTGATTAAGTGAACATCCTCAACCCTGGTACTTAGCAGACACTGGGTGATTCCTGCAGTAGTAGGAATATCTGGCACAGATGTTTAAGACACACATATTTGTCCATATAATTGTAAATCATTGCAAACCCCACAACATAGCCAGATATCTCACTTGATCACAGAGAAGTTTCTCTCCCTAGAGAGAAGGGTCATGCTAATGGAGTTGATTGGACTCAAAGTCCCATCTTCCTGCTATTTTAACAAAACAGACCCCAACCCACTCTCATTGGCATTCGTTTGCTCCATGAATGGGCATCAATGTTGAGAGCAACAAAGACTGGGGTTTTGACAAGCCAACTTTTATAGTGGTGAAAAGCCCTCTGACATTTCACTGTTCACTATACCTGGACTGGCACATGTTTCCTACACAGTGGCACAGTCAGAGGGCTAAAATGGCTTGTGTACTTTTGGTAATACCCAGCCAACCCTACGAAAGACATGACTTGTTTTTTGGTCTGGGGGAATGGGCGATTCCTTGATGATTTGGACCTTTGCATCCAGGGACTGTATTCAACCTCCCTCCACCAAGTGACCCAAATAAATAACTTTGTCCCTTCCCAGCTGACACTTGGATGCTTTTACAGTCATACCAGTTTTCTGCAACTATTCCAGCATGATATCCAAGTGCTTTGGATTATCCTGAAAACTCTTGCTGAAAACTGCTACATCATCAATATAAACTGATGAATAAGGGAGATCTGCTAACAAATTATTCATCAGCCTTTAAAATGTAGACATTGCACTTTTTTTTAGCCCGAAAGGCATCTTTGTGTATTCATATACAGTACACAACAGTGCATGACGAAAGTATATTTGGCCCTAGCATCCTCATCTAAGAGCACTTGCTAATACACCTTTGTTAAATCCATAGTAGAAATATACCTGGCTTTTACAAAGGTCTCCATTAGATGGTCCTTTATGGACATGGGTTATAGATCTGTCTGTGTGATTTTAATCACCTTTTGGTAATCCACTCAAAATCTCATCTCATTCCTAATGTTCCCTGAGGGGTCCTTCTTCTCAACCAAGACTACTGGCCCACTTGAAGGTGCTCTCTTTGATGACTCCCAGATCCAGCATTTCCTGTAGTTCCCCTCAATCCCCAGAGCCCTCTGGCATACTGCATGATAGAAAGGTGAATGAATTGTTGTTGTGTCCTGGGTAGCAGTCCTATATTTTATTAGCATGGTGGTGCCTGGCTTAGTAGAGAAAAATCTGGCATGCTCATACACCACTGCTAATAGTGCTTCCTGTTGTCACCAAGACAATTGGAGAAAGGTACATCTCCTCATGTTATCTTTTCAACAGTTCTATTACTTCCTCCTCATAATCACATGGAGACAGACACCAAAACATCCCTGTCTTACTGGGTGCGTTTGTGCACATTCAAATTCATGCATGCATTGTGTGTAAATTCACTGCATGGTTATCAGTACTCTGTTGGGTCCCATGTTCTCTTTGTCTCCTCTCCCTACTCTATTTATAGAGAAGCAGTAGGAAATTCAGGTCTACAGCAAATGGGAAATGAATCATAGGGTTACTGTAAAATAAAAGAGATGACTCTGACCCTCCAAAACAGCTTCACATGCCACTGCTTTTGAGGTGCACTGTAATTTTATTTATTTATTTATTTTATCACATTTATACCCTGCCCTCATCCAAAGGCTCAGGGCGGCTTACAAAATTAAAAACACAGTTAAAAACACATTAATTACATTTAAACATTTTAAAGTTAAAATGGTTAAAAAGTTAAAAGTTAATACTCCCACTTGTTCACAGTTTCCATCAGAGTGTCAAAAGAGTGAACTGCTTTTTATCAGTCTCCAGTTGGGTGGCTATCTCTACTTTTTCTTCCATGTCTAGGCCAGATGGGAAACCACCAAAATGAATCCACCTTTTGTTGAGTTCATTCTGCAGTTCCTTTTGTCTGACCAAGTGTGAGAAAGATTAGCCGGCATAAGGTGGCCCTTGCCCAGGGTATGCCCTATTGTGGTTCAAAAAATGCCACAGTCTTTGAGGAGGCTTTCTGTGTAACACACTTTCTTTACTAAAGTCGGGAACATTTCATCAGGCATCTATGACAAGATACATCGTTCATCCATGTTTCTTTTCAGGGTCATCCCGGAAGAGAAGGTCAAGCTGGGGAGAAAGGAGCCCAGGTAAAATCCAGTATTTGATAGGCAGAAACACAACCCAAGACATTAAGATTCTATAACAGAGATGGGGAAAGTGTTTTTGTTTTTGTTTTGTTTCCTGTCTCTATGCTAAAAACTTAAAATTAGGCTGATAATCATAGCATACAAGTAGTCTCTTCAAGAAATATTTTAAACAAGTCTCTTCTCCAGGGTCCCTCTGGTGCAGCAGGGCCAATAGGCTACCCAGGACCCCGAGGAGTCAAGGTAGGTACTTATCACATCCTGTTAACCAGGAATGACATATCAGACTAAATTTCCTGTCCTGATTCCACCCAGGATCCTATGCACATGTTTGTAGTCCTAAAGATGAATACTTGGGAGTAAATGCTTGTTAAATCAATGGCATCTCCCTACAGGCAAACATTTAGATCAGGTATTGTGAGGTTTTTCCATGCAAGATGCCCATAGAAGGGAAAAAAAATTCCTTTGGAGTACATCTAGAATATGCAAACCATCATCTCCACTATTAGAAAGGTGGGGAGTTTTAATATAAGAAAGTAACTTTTCCATTCTTGAAGTCTCCTGAGCAGGTGGCTTCAGAACTTGCTGCTTGACTACGTAGTCTTATCTGTCCAGCTTTGGTTTTTCCTCCTATAACTTTCTGGTTGCCTCTGAGTGTAGCTTGTTTTAGAAATAAATTTTAGGGGTAAGTTATACTTTTGGCTAATGTCGCCATTCCTTTCTACACTTCCATAGGGGGCCTTTGGAGTACGGGGCCTGAAAGGCAGTAAAGGAGAAAAGGTAGGCCTTTTCAACAGATGTGTTGTTGCTACCAGAGAATGGATCCCCAAGGAATTCATTCATTCATTTCATTTCAATTCAATCCTATACATAGGTCTAGTAATAAATACCTCTCTACGCATTTTACAGTTGGAAATAAAGGCATGCTGTATACCTACCCCAAAAAACAACTAACTCAACAAATCTAAAAAACCATGACAAACACCTGGAGACAAAAACTGAAGCAAACAAGGGTCCTCAAAAAGCAAAATCACTGAAGGAGCAAAATAGTTCTAAAAGCCTCTTCATATAGTTTGGATGAAAACCAGTGGTGAGTGTCAGCAGGTTCGCACCAGTTCACAAGAACTGGTAGCAAAAATTCTGTCTGACCCCGCCCATCCAAGTTTTGAAATAAAGTAGTCCTAATTGGGGTGGAACACAGGGCTTCCCCCCTGACCATGCCCACCATACCACGCCCACAGTGTGGGAGTAAATTTTTTTGAGCCCACCACTGATGAAAACAGTATTTGGAAGATCTGTAGGGAGGGTGAACATGAGATGGTAGAAAGTTCCATAATGATGGAGCCACCACTAAGAAGGCCGTGTTGTTTTTAACAACTTTCGGAGTCTTTATCTGGATGGGAATCCATAACCTCAGGGTCTGTGAAGACCCTTATGTGGCTTAGGAGTTTCTCTGTTCCTGCTTGTCCTACACTAGATGCCAGATAAAATAATCTTTGCAACACAGAGGTATTTGTTTTCATGACCTTTTGGGATTTGTCCCAAAGGTATTAATAATTTTGAAGTGTTAGTAAAGGTGTAGGAGATCCAGGTTCAAGTCCCGTACTTGGCCAGAAAGCTCACTGGCTGATTATTGATCGATTACTGACTCTCAGAGTGACCTTTGTCTCAAATTTGCCATTAGGGCAAAGTAAGGAGTAGAGGAGCCCTTCTGTAAGCTAACTGGTGTTTCTGGGCTGAAAAGATTAGCCAGTGAAAAATATCTCAGTTGTTGGTGATAAATCTCCCTTCCCATGGAAAACCCGATCTCTGAAGTAGCAATCTTCAGTGAGGTTCCCTTCATGTTATAAGGATAAACCAACTGAAGCCAAACTGCCTAAAAGCTCAATTCCATGCTTTTCATCTGAAAAACTGCGAGGCATCAAGAAGGTTGCAGGTGAACTGAGAATGGCACCAGGCTCGAACACATTGAACACCTCCAAATACCTGGGAGTTACCTGGGATCGAACTCTCACTTTCAGAACCCACTGCCTAAATACCAAATGGAAGGTTTTTGCCAGGAACAATATTCTGTGGAAAATAACAGGCACATGTTGGGGTGCCCAGCCACACACATGAAGAACTTTTGTGCTAGCTTTATGTTACTCTGCAGGAGAGTATGCTAGTCCAGTGTGGTGCAGATCAACACATGCAAAGCAGGTAGATGTGGCCCTAAATGAAACAGTGAGATTAGTCACAGGATGCCTAAAACCAACCCCAATACAAAAAGTGCATTACTTAGCTGGCATCCCTCCACCAAAATTTTGCAGAGAAAGTGATGTTGAGAAAGAGTGGGTCTAAACAAGATCCTTAGAAACATACCTGCTATTTGACCATCAACTACCAAAGCAGAGACTGAAGTCAAGGCTTAGCTTTCTCACATCTTCTCTCCCTCTGAACAACCACCCCTCACTGACTGCTCTAGAACTATGGAAGGTGAGCAAGGAGCTACAATATGTCTATTATCTCTCAATGTGCCATGTGTAGACAAATGAACATGTCTACTTTGTTCCTCCCTGTGTCTCTTTCTCTAGGGTGAAGATGGATTCCCTGGCTTCAAGGGTGATATGGGCCCCAAAGGTGACCGGGTGAGCTCAACCCTCTCCAGCTCTCCAGGAGTTCAGGAAGTGTGTGTGTGTGTGTGTGTGTGTGTGTGTGTGTGTGTGTGTGTGTGTGTGTGTGTGTGTGTGTGTGTGTGTGTGTGTGTGTGTGTGTGTGTGTGTGTGTGTGTGTGTGTGTGTGTGCATATTTCATCTGTAGAAATCTCTTCCTTTCTACATTCGATCTAAGGCAAGGGTTCCCAACCTAAGACCTGCAGGCTGGATCCAGCCCACAGCACTATTACATGTGGTCCCCCCCACCCTCCAAGGACATTCAAGAAACAAAATGGCCACCCCATCGTGCAGGCAGGGCAACATGGCCGTCCAGCCCTCATAGCTGACTGAGAGAGCTTGTCCTGGCCCCTGGCTTGAAATGTTTGGTAACCCCTGGTCTAAGAGCATAGGAGTACTTACTTGGCTTGAACCAGACATCTACACCTTGTTCTATATTGTGACACCTTCAATAACTCCTTACCTATTCACACCTGCCAAGTCCTTGAAGGTGTCTTGCCTGTTGAAGCAGATAGTGTGTCATGTTGGTGGGATAGAAACTTCATCCTAGGACGCAGATCACTGTCTGATCTGCTAAGAATCAGGCTTCCTATGACGGTTGCCACCTGTTGCAGAGTTGGCTTAAACCTTTGCCCTTCTATCAAACATACACCCAAGTCCCTAGATCAACCAGTGGACCTCCAGATATTCTTCAGCCTCAGCTTCCATTAACTCCCCCACTATCATGCCCAAAGGTGAAAGGAGATGGGAACTGCAGAGAACATTTATAGCCTAAAACAATACAACCACCACAAACAGCAACTCTCCTATTCCTCTCATTTTTCAATAGGGCGATGCTGGCCCACTGGGTGTCCGTGGTGAGGATGGCCCTGAGGGTCTGAAAGGGCAGGCAGGACCGCTTGGAGAAGCAGGTCCTCCAGGACTAGCGGGTGAGAAGGTGAGTATGTATCCCTGTCAACATACTTTTGTCTATTTTAAGGACACAGGATGCTATCTGGCCATTTAGGTTGAAAGTGTGAACTCTGACTAGCTTCAGCTGTCATGGTATGCCAAGCAATGATATTTTGCACAATGCATTTTCTGACCCTTAAAAACAAAATTAAACTTGGAAATCTCTTGGAGTTGTGGCTTCCCATACTGCCCTGCTGTTGAGCAATGGTGCTTCTTTTGTTAAATATGTACAGCATTCATCTCTCTGCTTGCAAAAGCGTATCTAGCCCCCATCCTTGCCCCACTTCTCTTCTCTGGGGCAGATTAGACCTCTGATCTTTTCTTCGTTTGCCAGGGCAAGCTGGGGGTTCCAGGTCTGCCAGGCTATCCTGGCCGCCAAGGACCCAAGGTAAGCATGAGAAGGATCCTGGGGTGAGGGGACCTAGCAAACATGAGATAGTCAAGAGTTTCATAAAGACGGGGTTATGTTCTCTATCTCAACTTTCTGAGTCTTTCTCAGGGTCTGTGAGGGCTGGGTGGCTAGTGAGTTTCTGGACCTGGTTTTTCTGTTTCTTGATTCTTACCTTCTCTTACTGACTTGGAGTTCCACTTGTTTCTTTTGTAGGGCTCAACTGGATTCCCAGGTCCTCCAGGCCTTGTTGGAGAAAAAGGCAAAAGGGTGGGTGTGATTTAAAGGAGTTGGGGCTGTAACTAGAAAACTCACAGTGAAGGGGAAAGTTGCTCCTGGGCTGTGTTGAAAATGGGAGAGGAGGCTAAGAAGGTAAATTTGGACATGGTACAATTGTAGTGGTGTGCGGCGGCTCTTTCCTAAGGAGAACAGAGGCATCAGTTTCTGGCTCTGACCAGATGTCTTGGGAGTTCAGTTGCTTCCCCTCCAGAATGTGGTAGAAAGTTAGTCAAGACTCATCAAGCCCATTCAATTCCAGCCCTTCTTTTTGATTGATGTAAAAATTTGTTTGCCATTTTCAGACACAGTTGTCACAGTGTATTACAAGTGGCTATGAGGCTCTGGGTAGGAAAATGAAAGGTCTTGCAGTACAGGTTGGTTTGTTCTAACCTCTGGTCCTCCCTGTCAAAGGTTGTAGCCTGGGAAGAGAGAGAACAGTCCTAGAAGTGAACACCTGACTGTGCAGGTGATGTTTTCAGAAAAATACTTTGGTTTCCTAGACCATGATCTGACCTACCATGAAGATGCTTCAGTGTCTCACCTCTTTAAGTGGCCAAAGTTTGGGAAAGGTCAGTTTTGGAGGTCAAAGATGAAAGTGGTCCTAAGCACACAGAGAGTGCTTTGCTTTCCCCATTTCTACACCCATCCTGTTAGTAGCTAGGCTTGGGAGTAAGAGCTGTCCAGACAGAAGGTATGGTTTCCAGGAGTAATGATGTATGGAGCGCGTTCAGTTTAAACACCCTCTAAACTCTGCTTCAGTCTTGATTTGATTTCATAGTCAAGTGCTGAAGGACGATTTAGTGTGAGTTGAAAAGGTTGCAGCTACTTCTGGCAAAGTGGAGCTTCTTGTCTTTCCTTGCTTTTGTCTCACCCAGATGAAAGGATCACATAAAAATAACAGGCTTAGGCAACCTGGTTGAGTTAATAACTCACAATGCCTCAGTGCCACAAGAACATCCTGAGGACCAGAGCCAGGGGCAGTGATGTCATCCATACATCATAAAGTAAACTGGTGGACAAAATGTGACACTATAGGTGTTGGTGGTGGACTGGAGCTCTCATCTTTCTTCCCCACTGGCTGGACTCCATAGGCTGATGGGAGTTGTAGCCCAACAGCATTTGGAGAGCTAACATTGTCCACCTCTGCCCTAATGTGTCATTAAGGCATGCGAGTACATGTGGGGTTTGCATGACTCCTGCTTTATCATCCACTTCTCTTTCCCTTCTTTTGTAGGGCAAAGCTGGTCAAGCTGAACAGACTGGGCAACGTGGCCCTCCGGTAAGATTTTTCCAGACAGGCAATAGCTCATGGCTTTACTGAAGCTGCAATATCGATATAACTTTCAAAATCATATGGATGAACAACAAAGTTATATGCTGTTTAGTCAACTCATTTTTTGATCTATATTTAAATTTCACTGCTACTGTTCAAATTCATAACAGCTTGCTGGAAATCTATTCATAGAGATATACCAAAACACACACACACACACACACACACACACACACACACACACAATCCCAATAAGAGAAGTGTGAGAGAGAAAAAGCAAAATGTTGGAGATCTCATAAGTTGTTCATAAGCCACTATACCAAAATGGATGCTCAATCCTGGTGTTTATGAGCATCCTTTCTGATGACATAAGTAAATAAATTTCATGTCAGAAATTACTCTGGGTTGAAAGGATTTTTGCTGTAGATGCCCAAATGAAGCTCCTTTCATGTCCCCAAAATCTGTCGTGCAGCACTCAGGTGTCAAAACCTGACCTTTCGGTCACCAAGCTCAGTGTCTTAACCACTAAACCACTGCAGGGCTGTCAGGTTAGATCAGGCACACAACCTATGGCCTGCGGGTCAGATGCGGCCCATGGAGCCATTTCATGTGGCTCTCCACCCTTGTTCTCGCCCTTGCCACTGCCGCCACTGCCGCCACAAGTGGCGGAAGCACCAAAAAAGCAGCAAAAACACACGTTTTCGCACAAGAACTCGCCAAAAACACATGTTTTTGGTGAGTTCTTGTGTGGAACCATGTGACTTGCCCTCTCAGCTGTCTGAGGGGAAGTGATCCAGCCCACAACCTGAAAATGTTGAGAAAGCCTGTGTTAGATACTTACAGTAGCTTTTTTTTACTCTATTTAAGACTAAGAATGGTCCTAGAATTTCTGAAACCCAACTCAGGGAAGAGTGGAGGACAACCTGATTGTCCTGACTTGCCTTCTGTAAACTTGGTGTGTGTGTCTGTATGTGTGTCTGTGTGTGCGCGCGTGTGCGTGTGCAGCTAAGAGGACATAGCTGGGCATTGTGGATCTACCAGGATGCTGTCTCAAACCATTTCCCTAAAAAGAAATGCATTCCTTGACCCCTAAAGGTTTTTCCCTCCATTCCTGCTGTATACTGGTGAATGGTTCACTCATTGAAGAAGTTAAACTTTGGGTAGAACTGACTCACACAGGCTAGTATAGGAGGAGTTGGGAGGAGAGGGGAAGGATGGATCTTATGAACTGCAAGGATCTGAAAACTTTAAAAATTCATTTTGCTGCAATTTGCATTTGCTCTTCTCAAAATGATGCTCATCTAAAAATTCACTGGTATAACTAGTTGATAGTTTCTGGCTATCCCCTTGGCCCTGTGAAGTTCTAATGAATGCAGTAGCCTTTGGGAACAAATCCATTGAGGATAAGTCCCTTTCTATGTTGGAAATGATGTACTGGCACCCTAAATCCATCTGATTTGAATTTGATTTACATTTATATTTCCATTTCAGTTCCTCCCACATATGGTCTGAATACAGAAATTGTTAAGAGTGGGGACATAAGTTTATAAAAATAAAAATGTTTTTTATACTAATAGCTCATTGTAGAAAGCTTGGGACACATAGCAAAATCCACCAAAAATAAAAATGTGGCAAAAAAAGACACTATCTTGATCACATTTATTAATACTGTCGCCCCCGCCCCCCACTCGTCCCAATTAACTGTTGGGACAGTTCACTTGAATGGGACAGCACTGTTGTTTAAGACTGTTGTCGAAGGTGATTTTAAGATCATAATGGTAAGTATCCTAGAAAGAATGAATAAAATCTAACTGAAGGGTGAAATTTGAAACTCTACTTTAAAATGCAAATGTACCTGCTCATATACACCCCCATTGTGCTAAAGCACTCTCTGAGCAGTTTACAAAGTAATTTTGCAATTTCCCCTAACAAAGCTGGGTGCTCATTTTACCAGCCTTGAAAGAATGGAAGACTGAGTCCATCTTGAGCCCATTGGGCTCAAACTTGGATCAGGTTCCGAGTTTTGGCAGCAGCCTTAACCATTGGGCCACAGAAGTAAAAACAAATCGTTCAAATTCATTTTGAATTTGGAAGAAACTTGATTTCTACTTCTGGTCCAGGTGTACCAGTTTTGGAAGGGGAAACGGTATCTCCAGTGTAGTCTGTTGCAGCAGCTGCTGCTGCTTTCACTTCTTAGAGTGCAGCAAATAGCAATGAAGGGCACTGTGGATCGAGGAAACCTAGAGAGCACCAGGTGGGGGAACATTGATCAAGTAGGGATGGGACTTCCCTGGCCTTTTTATGCTGGCTAGTGCAGCCTAAATAGGGTCATGTGAGGCTGGGGGAGTGATACGCCATTTGGTGCAATCATTGTGTCTAAATGGCATATCTCCTCCTCTGTGGAAAATGTAAGGCCCCCTGGCTTGCTTGGCAGTTGTCAAAAGTTGGCTTTTGTCCTGATTGCTCCTTATTCAATCCTGAGAAGTTCAGGCTAAAGTCCTGGACTTGTGCCACATTGGACTGTTTACTGAAAGTCAAGCTCATCTGATCTCGATTGGCAAACATTGCTGAGTAAAAGCCTGCTGCATCACCTGCCTCCATTGCATGATTGAATTAAACATGCTATGGATACAGCTCCTCCATGTTTCCATTGTTAAACAATAGTTTCATCAGAGTAGATGATGTGCTGGGCTTTTACTCTGCAATATTTTGTCCAGAGATCAGATCAGCTTTAATTCCAGCAAGCAGGTCCATCAGGCTCCTGTTCTCTGGTCCAATGAAGTTCCATCAAGGAGATGCAGTGGGACTCCAGTTTGTTCCAAGGAAGGACAAAGTTGGCAGAGAAAGCATTCCCCTCTCCCCACTGGGGCACCTTTTGCAAATGGGGGATTTTGGAGTTGATATGAAGTTCTGGCTAGGGAGCAAAAGGATGAATGTGTTATATTGTGTTAGACTATAGTATTTATGAAATGTTTTTATGATGTCTTGATGTTTTGTAATTTGTAATTATGATTGGAGATTTTTTTGGGATATTTTTGATATGTTTTGCGATATTATAGTTACTATGTGATATTTATAATTTGCTATGTGATATTGGTAACTGTTTTTATGCTATGTAATTTGCTATGTAATTGTAATTGTTTCCGTTGTAAGCCACCCAGAGTCGCTGTGTGAGTGGGGCGGCATATAAGTCGAACAATACAATACAAGGTGAAGGGCTGGGATGCATCTATTTTTTGGATGCAGCCCAGTCTGATCCATATTTACTCAGAAGTACAGTCAAACCTCGCATAAAGAGCGCCTCGCTTAAAGAGTAACTCGCTTAAAGAGCAGAATTTTCTCTGAATGTTTGCTTCGCTTAACAAATAAAACCAACCAAAAACTTACTTAACAAATAAATTGGGGTTCGCAATCCCCCCCATTGGTCATTTACAATGGTGTTTCACTTAAAGAGCAAATTCTCTTAAAGAGCAATCCTGTGGGACGCATTATGCTCTTTAAGCGAGGTACAACTGTATTGCTCATTTTTGTGGTCTCAGTCCACACAATTATGAGTTGACTGGTAGCCAAAGTTAATTTAGCAGTCTCAGGTCGAAACTCAGTTTTAGTCTGTTCCCAACAATATTATATGTGCTGGGAATGGACTAAACAACAGTACAACTATTCACTGAAAAAAGGAGAACCCCCTTTAAGTAGGGTCTCAAAAAGTGCGGGTAGGGCTGTCTGGGGGCAGATTGGTCTGCTACAGCAATTATATTGTGTAGTTGCCAGGGAAAAAAAGAGTGAACTCATCCACCCCTGCAATGCACCAAACAGCAGGACAAATGCCGGTCTGTACAATCTCTAGGTTTAACTTTTAGTTGTACAACCAAAGAATGCAAAACCCAATTTAAGTCTTTGACCCTGCACTGGCTTAGCCAACTGCTTCTGTTGTTTCCCATGACAGAGTAAGGTCTCTGCATTAGCTAAAGTAATGGCAACTGAAAAATAGAAGCTTGTGGCACCTTAAATGACCAACAAATTTGCTATCTGCTTTGGGGGACTGTGCCCCCCATTATCAGAAGACACCGGCTTCCGTTAAAAAACTATTATGCTAAATAAAACTGGAAGATCTTTAAATGTTCCAGAATGTTGTATTCTGTTTGCTTGCAGCGGGCTCTCTTGAATACAAATCTTCCCCCCTCTTCCATGAATTCTGCCTTATATAACTTCCATTAAGTCTTGCTCCTCAAATAAAGAGTAGAGCACATATAACATCCATCTACTCTGCTCAGGCACTAGGTTTATGAAATCAATTCTAATGCCTATATGGCATTTTTACAGATAAGAGTATTAAATCTACACCCGATCTGCCCTTTTAGGGTCCTCCAGGGGAACGTGGACTGCCAGGATCCACAGGAAAACCAGGACCAAAGGTATCATTGATTTACGTACAGTCTATATGGTCCAGGACACTCCTCAGTGCCCTGTGCAATATATCTTATGTGTGTATACCCCCTCCCCTTCATTCCCAGTGCTCTGCTCTCCAATTGAACACAGCACCAAATTGTCTGCATCATGTATGTGTTGCCTTTTGTTAACTTCAACCAAGCATTTTTTCCAGTCATGTTGAACTTGCTGCAGAGGTAGCTTGTGGCCAGGGCCGGATTTTCTTATAGGCTAACTAGGCTTCAGCCTAGGGCCTCAAGATCAAGAGGGGCCTATATATTGATATATATCACAGTAACGATGTATTTTATTATCTCTCATGTAATTTACAGGCTTAAAAATGGGAGGTGAAAGGGCCACATAAGTGGAATAGCTTAGGGCCTCTTTTCATGTAAATCCAGCCCTGCTTGTGGCTGGATGGAGAGGTGCTGTCCAAAATCTAGGACTGTGTACACTCCGGCTCAGTTCACCAAGGCTTATGGGTCTTGAAATGCTCTGCTCCCCAGAAATAGCTCTCTAGATGTTTTACATCTCATTTGGTACTGGACTTGATATATAGGCTAAAGCCAGGCAATTCAGGACATTTACAGGAGCAGCAAGAGTTTTACCTCTATCTCCTTGTTGGTTTTGGTTAGTGACAAAAGAATATAGCTATTACTGAAAAACATGTCCAAACAACACGTTCAAAGTTTATAGCATGTTCCAAGTCTATAGGAAACATTTGAAACCCTAAAAAAACACTCCCCCCCGGGTAGCTTCTCTTCTGCAGCTTTAATATATACTGTATATTAATGTCTGTCCTGCTTGTCTGTATATTAGCATATTTGGTATTAACATATTTATATATGCCATTAGTATGTTTATATATACCAATTAAAGGCTTCCAATGAGAGGCACTGGCGGAGACATGAAAAGCATCACTGAACTAACTTCAACTCTTGGAATCAAAATAATTCATGTGTTCAGGGGGAATAAAAGAAAAGCCTAGACAGCTATGGAAAGAGCACCGAACATAGCAGGACAAGACTTATGTCAGATGGACAGTGGGGAAAATACCAAAATTGTCAATACAGAATTTGGTGCTTCTGTAAGAACAAATGTTCTCTCCTTATTGTCCTTCAACCATATGTGGAGTGAACTTCCAGGGCTTGTATCATTTTAGTTGACCTATGGATGATGTCGTGTTTGAATATGTCCTCATGCTAAAATAGCAGAAGCCATATCAAAGCCCTCAAATAATGCAAAAAGTTATTGAATAACAGATGATGGTAGGCTACAGCCCTTCCCATGCCATCTTTTTCTAGAGGGGAAATGATATGAAAAAACACTGGAACACTGTCCAAAATGGTTAGAGTAGATTATCAGAATAGGTCAGTTGGCCAACTTGAACATCCAATCGATTGCAGTTGTCCTCATTGCTTTTAAACCCCTTTATCTGCTTTAAGGTCATTTTACATTTTAGTCCCCAATACCTATGTGTTCTGCTATTTCACAATGTGTCCCCCCCCCTTTGTGCAGGGTGACCCTGGCCATGACGGGGCCCCAGGAAGCGTAGGAGAAAAGGTGAGTTGAGTGACTAAATCGCTGGAGGTGAGGGATAAGTAGGGTGGGCTGAAGCCAAAAGGCCACGCTTCCCTGTTCTGGCAAAGGTCTGCTTCAGGGAGGATATATGTTGATATCAGAAAGATCATACATCACCAAGGCTGCTGGAGCCAGGGAGATTATGACTTTATGATGTGAGGGAGGATGGATTAGGAGGGGTGGGAAGAAGCCAGAATCTAGGTATAGAAGCTGGATTTTCACCCTCCTCTTTCAACAGGGTCCTCTTGGACCTCAAGGCTCCAATGGATTTCCAGGGCCAAAGGGACCTCCTGTAAGTATCCCACCTTTTCTCTACTCCAGTTCCTAGCTATCTAGAAAAAAGACATGTAGCACAAGAGTCCTATGAGCCATACTGCAATGCAGGAAAGAGCATACTGGGAGTAGTCTAGTCGAAGACAATCCAAAAGGTGCCAGATTGAAAAATAGAAGATTCTCTTTGAATAACACTCTTATAGAAAGCAAAACTATGTTTAAACATGTTGAGAAATGAAAGCCTAGAGGCTGATCCACACCTTAAAGGAATTCTCTAAAGTGCTGTTTGATTGTCACTATAAGACATTTTTCATAATTGTCTTTGTTTTGAGACTGGTGCTTCACAGAGTAACACTGGGTTTGCAAGTGAGATTGCCCACTTTACAAAGCTCTGGCTGAGTAGCTTAATCTCTTGAAAACTCACAGATTTCAGCTCCTATAATTTATAGCTTGATTCTCGAAGAATATTCTCCCTTTTACATACAGTAATATGAGCTGAATATGGGAAAGGAAAGGAGTGGGTTTGCAAACAGAATAGATCGCTATGGCTTTGCTGATTAGGATAGAAAAGAAATGCTTTCTTTTTGTAGATACAATAAGAAAGACCCCAGCCTATTTGTTTTGTAGGACAAATGCTTTATGATCCATTACATGAAAGAAATTAGATTAGTGTTGTTATATGCCATCAAATCACTTTCAGTTTATGGCAATCCTACAAATTAGTGGTCTACAAAAGTCCTTTCCTTTAATAGCCCTGCTGATGTCTTACAAACTAAAGGTGATAGTTTTCTTTATTAAGCCAATCCATTTCATTTGTGGTCTTCTTCTTTTCTATGGCATTCTTGTTTTTCCTAATATTCTTTTCTGATTCATGCTTGAAGCCAGAATTCAGAAACCCAACTCTTGCACCTTCCATTAATTTCCATTGGGAAATTAAATGCCTGTGACTCCATTCCTCTCCCCTTCCCCAATATGTATGAAAGGGAGGTGCAACTGCCAATTAAAAATATTGCTAAAATGGCACTGACACCGAATCATGGAGTCACTAATAATCCAGAGGAATGGGAGAGAATAAACTGAGAAAGATTTAGGAAAGCCAAATCAGAGGATACATGTTGGTAAAGTAAAGAAACACAAGTTAGTGTGAACAGAAATTGTTCCCAAACCGCAACAAACATTTTCCCAAAACTGATTTGAGAGTGTGGTTAAGATTCTTGCTCAGAATAGATTGGAATTGAGAGGGGTAGGGTGTTTATCTAACGCAAAGATTTATGCACAGTAAACAGAGTATTTCCCCAAAATAAATAAATGAACACGAATGGAGTCTAGCCTATAAAAATCAGTCAGAATCCAAAGTCAAACCAGATTTTAGTTCAAATCCAAGGTAAACTATTCAACATCACAGCAATCCAGATCTGTGCCCCAACCACTGATGCAGAAGCCAAAGTCAGCTGTTCTATGAATATGTACAACATCTTCTAGAACTAACACCAATAAAGATGTCGTCATCATAAGAACTTGAAAAGCCAGAGTAGAAAGTCAAAAGGTAACTGGGATAACAGACAAGTTTAGTCTTAGAGGACAAAATGAAACAGGGCAAAGCTAATAGAGTTTTGTTAAGAGAATGTATTGGTCATAGCAAATACTCTCTTCCAACAACCTAAGAGGCATGGACATCACCAGATGGCCAACACCAGAATCAGATTGATTATGTATTCTGCAGTCAAAGATGGAGAAGCTCTATTCTTTAATTTACTTTAAATTTAATTTAATTTTCACACTTGTATGCCACCCAATCAGGGAACCCGACTCAGGGCTGCTTACATGATAATTAAACAATATACACAATAAAAACACAGTGATACAAAATTCAGTCTACAAAAACAGTATATAATAATATACAGCAACACAATACAATACTATAACAGCCTCCCCACCCTGGCCACAGGCAAATTCCAAGGGTGGCAGCAGTGAGGTCCTGCCACCATAATAGCCTTTTCAAGCCTGGAGAGGGGTGGCGCTCAGGAGCGCTGACATGTGGAGGGGTCCTGGTCCCATGGCTGGAGGGCCTCTTTGCCCCAGCCAAGGCCAAAGTCCAAGGGACAGCGGCAGCAAGTCCTATTGCCTGCTGCCATAGTGGCCTTTTCAAGCCATAGCAGCCTCCTCCTCCTCCTCCTCCTTTTCTTCTTCTATACCATATCCAAATCCAAATATTGGTGATAATAATGGTAATCACCCATGAAGACTGTCCTGAGAATATAATGCAGTGACCTTTCATCTGCCTTTCACATCGCAGCATAACACCTGTACCACTGATCCAGTTCCGTGAGTCACTTTCTGATCCTGAGCCCCATTGGCATGCAAAGTTCTCCTCAGCCCCAACCCAGTATTGATTAAGCTGCTGCCCTTTATCAAGATGGATTCAAAAAGGATTTAATCAATTTGGGGAAGGGTGGATTTAATCCACCTTTCACTGTGGACTTCAGCACCCAAGGCCGTTAGCCCTTAGGGTTGTCAGGTTAGTCAACTACTGCCTGACACTTGGCGTTGAGTCACTGGCAGTAGGGCCTACTCTATTACCATAGCAGGATACCCTGGCCAGACAGTTAGAAGCTCTATTCAGTCAGCACAAACGAGACCTGGAGCGGACTGTGGCTCAGATCATGAGCTATTGATTGTGAAATTCAGGATTAGAATAAAAAAAGCAGGGAAACCATTTGGGCGTTCAGATCACATCCCTTATGAATATACAGTGAAGGTGAAGAATAGATTTAAGGACTAAGACTTGACAGACAGGGAGTCTGAAGAACTATGGGTAGATGTTCATAATATCATACATGAGGCAGCCATTAGAAAAAGAAATTCAAGAAAGTTAAGTGACTGTCTGATGAAGCTTTAGAAATAGCTGAAGAAAAAAGGAAAACTAAAAGGAAAGGTGAAAAAGAAAGATTCACCCAAATGAATGCAGATTTCCAAAGAACAGCAAGGAGAGATAAGGAGGCCTTCTTAAATGAACACTGCAAAGTAATAGAGGAAAACAACAGAAGGGGATGGACTAGTGATCTCTTCAAGAAAATTGGGGAAATCAAGGGAAGGTATCAAGCAAAAATTGCCATGATAAAGGACAAGAATGGTAGGGACCTAACAGATGCAATAGAGATTAGGAAAAGATGGCAAGAATACACAGAAGAACTCTACAAAAAGGGCCTTAATATCCCTGAAAATCACAATGGTGTGAACATTGACCTTGACCCAGATATTCTGGAGAGTGAAGTCAAGTGAGCCCTAGAAAGTATTACTAACAACACAGCTAGTGGAGATGCTGGTATTCCAGTTGAGCTACTTAAAGCTCTAAAAGATGATGTCAGCATATTTGGAAAACACAGCAGTGGCCACAGGATTGGAAAAGGTCAATTTAATTCTAATGCCAAAGAAGGGCAATCCCAAAGAATGTTCAAATTATCATACAATTGCACTCATCTCACATGCTAGCAAGCTCATGCTCAAGATCCTACAAGCTAGGGATCAAGAACTACCGGAAGTACAAGCTGGGTTCCAAAGAAACAGGAGAGCTAGAGACCAAATTGCCAAAATTCACTGGATCATAGAGAAAGCAATGGAGTGACAGAAAATGTCTACTTTTGTTTTATTGACTACACCAAAGCCTTTGATTGTATAGATCAGAACCAACTGTGCCAAGTCCTTAAAGAGATGGGAGTACCAGACCACTTCACTTTTCTTCTGAGAAACGTGTAGGGGTGTGTGTGTGTGTGTGTGTACCCCTTTCTTTCAAACTTCTCCGTCTCCCCTTATTTAAAAAAAATATGTGTGGGATATGGTATGGAACTACTGCAGTAGTCCAAAACCTGGTTAGCACAGTAAGTGATTTGGACAGGGTGTATGTGCATGAAAGACTGAGAGGAGACTTCCTGCCGTTTTACACCTTCCTGTAGTTTCTCCCCCCCTCCCCCATTTATGTAAGTGGAAAGAAAATTGCCTCAATCAGCCCATAACTGGTATAGGTCAGGGCTACCAGTGGCTTCACCAGTGGCTTTGTTGGCCTCCTGCTGTCTTATCAGGAAGGGAAACCACACAGGTGAAAGATCAATGCTTGCAGAGTGTTGTGCGAATTATAGATGGAATCTCCCATATGATACTGCTTCACTGGGAAATCTTCTCACACCTTCCTAACCTCTCTTAAGTGGGCTCTCCATGAGACACAGAATTGCTTTTGTGTGAGTCATATCAACCAGGAATGGAGAACGTGCAGCCCTCCAGATGTTGGATTGCACCTGCTATGATCCCTCCCATCTGTCTGTGCTGGCTATGGCTGCTGGGAGTTGGAGGCCAGCAGCATCTGGAAGGCGACCTTTTACCCCCAACCCCTGATGTCAAGGGATGTCACCGAAAGCCAGATAGTGTAGTACAGTATTTATGTTTCATCTTTTGGCAGTGAATTATGTTTCAACAGTTCTGTGCTATGTCCAAGTTGGAACCCATTCCTTCCTTTGCTTTTTATGTTAATTTTATTGTCTGTTTGATTTTGAGCAAATTAGTTCTCCCTAGAACATTTAATTGCGTAAAGGTGATGATGTGGGAGCGAAGTGTGCAGATTACACAACTTGTTTCTGTCTCAACATTTTAATAGTTCTAAATGTTCCTTTGAAGCTCCCTCAAAGAGCCTAATGAAGAGGGTGACTCTATTAGCTGCTCTATAAAAAGGTCCCTTTAAAGAAATGTATCTGATTCTTATGTAGTCGATCCCATCGTCAGATCTTTAATTGGGAACTTTCCCTCTGAACTGACCCTCTAATGTTCTATTCCCTCTCATATTGTCAGTCAGAAGACCACTTGAAAGAGCATAATCCCTGGCTGCTTTTTAAGACATGTCTTGGGGGAGGAGTCAGACTCAAAATGTTTCTCAGCTACTTCTCCTTTTTCCTTGGAGGTTTACTGCTTTATCACAACCTCTGATTCAGCATAGGCTGGTGTTCAGTGCAAACCTGCTTTGCACTGACAGTTTCACAGTAGTATCACAATAATGCATAATTTCAGAATGGTATTGTAAAACCCCCATGTAAAACACATTTTAAAAAATTTCTGTTTGGTAGGGTCCTGCTGGGAAGGATGGCTTACCAGGGCATCCAGGTCAGCGTGGTGAGGCGGTGAGTATTAGTTTGAGCTGAATCTAATGGTGGTTTCAGTCATTATTTTGCTAGTTCTGGGATTGTCAAATACAGTCCTCAAGTTGCAGTGGAAAGGCAAGTCCCACCATTCATCACCACTGTCTCTATTTGGCTAGGATGGATGAGATTCACAGTCCAATAGCATTTGGATTTGGCTGCCCTGTTCTAGGTAAAGGCTTGACTTTCTGACTGACCCTCCTGAAAGCCTTCATTAATGCAATGCCTCCAACTGTAGGTGGCTTGTGGGGTGAGGGTGTACCTCCTTCTCTGCAGTTCTGAGATCAGGAAAACTCTCTGAACAGCTCATAAGCTGCTGCTACCTCAGACCTTGTGCCCAGCCTGTAGCAATATGGTTTCCTCCCCCAATTTTTCCTTAATGGCTGTAGCGTTCTCTCGCTCCCTCCCCACAGTGCCTTTTGCCTTTTCTCTGGAAACAGACTAAAACAAGTTGCCGTTTTCCGATGAAGTTCAAAAGCGACAAATACTTCTGTACTAGAAGTGTTGGATTTGGTCAGTCCTTGTGTGTGTTTAGGCACTGTTAGAGTCAGCCTAAGACATTTGCTGTTTGAGGAAAGGCATTCAGTCAATAAAATTTTTATTACGGTCCAAGACCAACATAGTATAGCAAAAGCTAGAAGTTAAGACGAGGGTACTTAAAATATATTGTAAGTGGACCATAAATGCTCAGAGTTAAAGGAGTAATAAAATTAGTATTTAAAATTAATATTGCTACAACTACTACTAAGACTATGAAATAGCGCCGGTAGTTTATTTAGCTGAAGGACCTGCCAGGATTGTTCCTATGATTTTAAACGCTGCGGCGCAGAACCTGGCAATGTTGTGGGGGCTTTCATCAGACTTTTGCTGCTTCGGGGAATGCCAAAAAACCCTCTCAAACACTCTTTCATGTAAAGAAATGTACCAGACTTAAGAGCTGAATCTCACTTCAGCACTAGCAGTGAGCTGCTAGGGCTATGTGAAACCTACTGCTCTGTCTTCCAGCAAACAATTGGCACTCCTTATCCACTAGCATTTGCTTCTTCAGGTAGGTTTCTCCCTCTCTGTCAAATGGTAGAGAATGGACAGAACACATTAAATTTGCAAAAATCAGGTTAGCAAAAATTGCATATGTACATCCAAGAAATACATGAGCTGTAACTTAACTCCCCATATAATTCCTTATTTGGTCCCACCTTCTTTTTTGAGGGGTGTTAGTAATCTTCATGTCTACTTTCTCTAGGGATTTCATGGAAAAACTGGCCCGCCAGGACCTACTGGAGTTGTGGGACCACAGGTAAAAAATAGTCTTAAATTCATTCTCAAAAGAGCCATCTAAGCTGAGCCTTCTGGTCACGTACAGCTCAAGTTGCAAAAAGACATACTGTATATGATATACAGTATATGTGATATATGTGATATGAGCCCTTGTGGCACAGTGGACAGCAACCCAAAACTGTTCATGCTGCAAGTTGCATGCTGATGGAATCTAGATTGACTCAGCCTTCTTTCCACTCAAAGTTGTGGATGATTAGTATCCAGTATGTTGGGAACAAAAATGCTAATTACATCCTCTGATTAAAGGATTGCTGGTGTGAGAATTTAAAGCACTGCATGGGTTACTGGCATCTTTTTAGAAAAAGAAAAACAGCTGATTCTTCTATGCTTCCTATGTGCATTTTATTTCTTAAAGGAAAAGCAGATTGGAGACATTTTATACAAATCACTGAGCCTTTGAAGGAGGAGAGAATAATTCTTTGTCTTTATGTAAAAGCAAGTAATCTCAAAGATTTTAATCACTCTAGTTCAGTGTTTTTCAGCATGGGTCCCAGGCCCCACAGGGGATCTTTTAATTCCCAGAAGCCTAATTCAGAACACTGGCTGATCGGTGCTTTGGAGAATTGACATAGGCTTCTGGGAATTGAACTTCCAAAACCAAAGGTTGGGAAACACTGCTCTAGTTGAAGTGTTTTATCCCAACAAAGTGGCCTAAATCGACAAGAATGAGGAATTTAGTCATATTTTCACCCCTAGCATCATGGAAGCAAATCTGACACTTGATGTTCCTCTTTCTCTCCAAAGTCTTAAATACAGAAGGACTATTAGTTGCAAGGAAATGATTTGAATATGGTGAGGACGCCCCACCCAAAAAAAAAAAAAAAAATTCAAAGATTTGCATGAGAATTTTTTTTAAGTTTCAGAAAATTGTATGAGAAAGATTTAAGAGTTGATAGCCACCAGACCAGTAATGGATAATAAAGAGTGGCAAGAGACAAGGGCTTTAGAACTTCACTATAGGATTTGGAAGTTGCTCAGTGTAGTCATCTGCTTTAAGGCAGGCTCTGTCAGGCTGTGGGTGCAGGCCTGATAAGCTACAGTTTTCCAAGTGTGCTGTTCGATTCCAGTTTACATCAGCTTTGATCAACTTGGCTAATGAAGAAGCACAAAGAGAGTGGCCGTCCACCACGATTTGGATATCTAGAAGTTCTACATCTCCTGTCCAAAGAAAGCACCAAGATTCAAGAGCCTGGCTTCCCTAGTAACCAAAACAGCCACTGTTGTTCTTTCACCCTGCCTTGAGCTCAGAGAGTTCTGTACCATCTCTCCATCACAGGGAAACTCAGGAGAAACTGGGCCCATGGGCGAGAGAGGCCATCCAGGCTCTCCAGGTCCCCCTGGAGAACATGGTCTTCCAGGGGCTGCTGGAAGGGAAGGCGCCAAGGTGAGTATTCAGAGAAACCTGAAAGTATCATTGTCTTGAACAGGAAGGTAAGAAGGCAAGGAGTATAAATGTAGAGTTCTGCCCTAAAATTAGACACTCAGGTTGAATTCAGTATCTCTGCTAAGTGTTCATCAGAGAAATTGCAACATTTGTCTTTAGACCCAAGACATTGTCTTCTTGAAATCTCCTTAATTGATATGAAATTTGCAAATGCCAGTGCAGTAGGAATAGATATGCAGGAGGGCTACGTGCATATGTTACAGAAAGTAGAGGGTGACTTAAAGCATGGGAGGGCAAGGAAATCAGCTCACATACAAACAAACTGATATGTTTTCAGTAAGATGGGCAAAGAGAACAGAATTCCAATTAAAGGTTTTGCACAGCATTTTCACAGAGGGACAGAGGAACAATCTGCTTCGTCAGATGTTTCCTTCCCCTTTTGTGGATTGGTGTGTGCCTTGTGCTTTGTTTCCCATGGAAATTCCAAGGGACTGAAAACTACTTTCTGTTCAGAAATGTATACATTCTATAGATTGGAAAATGTGGGTGGACATTCTAACAACATGTACCCATTCGTGTGTGCAGTTTTCAAATGATATGTACACTTGTTGCATCCACTTGTTCTCTGGTGCCTGTTTAGTAATGCCAGACCATTATTTCTAGGGTGATGCTGGACCTGGGGGCCACCCAGGCAAAAGTGGGCCTCCTGGTTTAAGAGGTTTCACAGGACCTCGAGGACTGGCTGGAGAGACTGTAAGTTTTTGTTCCACTGGCAAGAAAAAATTGAGTTGTGGGGAATATAGACCAAACAGACTGTAGGCTATTCTGCCACAGGTATAGCAGTTATTCCAGTACACACTAAGTCATGCTGTTGTTCTCTTGGCCCTTTATGAGGGTTCAAGTCTTGCTGAGTACCCTCCTTCTTCTTGAGTTGGGAGAACCAGAGAACTTCAAAGTTCTCAGAAGTCTGGGCTCCATGGGTGATCTTTCCTAAAAAGGAAATAAAAGTGATTGTCCAGGATTTAGAAAGACCTGTTTCATGTGCCCAGGGCAAAGATGGTTTCTTCTAGATAAAATGGGTTACAGTTTTCCTATTTCCTAACTACTGCCCACCTTGGATGGAAGTGGTGAGAGATGCAGCCGAAGCCATATGGATGGTCAAATTTGCCTCTCATAAAGGGCCTCCTCAAAGATTGTGGTATTTTTGAGCCACAATAGGGCATGCCCTGGTAATTGCAACCTTGTGTTACCGGCTAATTTTTCTCACACTAGGTCAGGCGAAAAGAACTGTAGAATGAACTCACCAAAAGGTGCCTTCATTTTGGCAGTTTCACGTCTAGCCTAAACATGGAAACAGCAGCAGCTCTATGGCTGATCTTAATCACAAAGAAAGAGAAAATGGGCAGGTGGGAGGAAAATAGAAAAGGCCTGCTCCTGCAAGATTAAAAGTGCAGTGGGATCTAGATAACCCATCAGTAGCCGAATCACTAAAATTAAATTAAATTATTTAATTGAATGGAATCACATGTAGTCCAGAAGAACTTTCTAGCTAGGATGGATGTATCAAACGATATTCTCACCTGAGTTCCATGCCCCTGTATGAATCTATCCCACTTGTTTGCCCATCTTTAGCAAGTGTCAGCCTTCCAGAGGGACTAGAAGACTTCCCAAGTTAGCTCCAGTAGCTGTGCTGGCAATAGGCTCTTGGCATATCTGTCCACATTCCTTTACTTATGTTTACCCTTTTGGGTAAAGTTGCAAAAACCAGATTAACATTTGGACCTCTCCATCATAATCCTAGATGTATAGACATCTGAGAGAGTACCACTTAGGAATGTGTTACATCCAAAGGGTAACTGAAGAGCAGCATACAAATATAAAATGAGTAAATAAGAATATATATTTTCTTTGTCTCATATTCTTATTTATTCATTTTATATTTGTATGCTGCTCTTCAGTTACCCTTTGGATGTAACACATTCCTAAGTGGTACTCTCTCAGATGTCTATACATCTAGGATTATGATGGAGAGGTCCAAATGTGAAGCTGCTCCTTTCTCTTTCTTAGAGGCACCATCATTCATTTGAAAACAATGCTGTGATGATGGGTTCTGGAATTCACTGATCCCTGGCTGGGATCTATCATATTCTGTTCTGGCTTTTGAGGAGCTGCTCCACACTAAGGCCTACTGAAGTCAAATGTGAATTTCTTTTCCTAAAGCAAATTCTGTATGACACCAAATTGCAGAGCTGGCTTAGCCACACGCACACACACACGCGCGCACGCGTGCGCGCACACACACACACACACACACACAGAGAGAGAGAGAGAGAGAGAGAGACCGAGACCGAGACCGAGACCGAGACCGAGACCGAGACCGAGACCGAGACCGAGACCGAGACCGAGACCACTAGCCCATCTGCTTCACACACTGCCTTACAGCAGCTGGCCAGAAGGATCACCACTGTGATACAGGTGTTTCATCAATGAGCAGAAGGTCCATCTTCCTCAGGTTTCAGATACATGATAAATATCACATTTTCCTTAATCTTTTTCTTTCTTTCTTTCTTTTGTCTCTCACTCTAGGGACCAACTGGATTGAAAGGGGCTGAAGGGCCACCTGGTCCACAAGGCCCCACGGTAGGCAGATTAACATATCCTCTAGGGCTTATGAGGAAGACATACACCTTCCAATGCATGATCTTGGGTTACAAGCAGGAGGTTGTTGGTTGCTGCTGGTGTTGTGAAGCTGAAGCCAAATGGAGTCATGGGATGTCATGTGGCTCTTGCTAATGATGTCTCAGCTTGAGTTGGTGGGAGTAATGATGAACATTGTGGACCTCAAGGTCCAAATCGGGAAGGTTGACATGTTTCTGTTCCTTTTCGATAGGGTCCTCCTGGCGAGCGAGGCCCCTCTGGGGCAGCTGGAGGCATTGGATTGCCAGGACGAGCAGGGAACCAAGGTCCTCCTGGCCCTGCAGGGGAGAAGGGGGCACCGGTATGTAAGAGTTATCCTATCGGCAGTCCATGTTTGGCAGATGATGTTCCTGGCTCAAACCTGGCTATAGACCATGCCCTTGACATGAGACCCCAGTATCCCAACCTAATGACAGGTATTTTCTGCTTTTGCTTGGATAGAGAAAACTATGAGCATATCCAGATGAGCACTTAGCACTCTCTTTTGAGCTGCCAGGGGTTGCTATGCATGTGTCCAGATTTTATGGATGATAGAGTGCCATAACCTTCATGCCTTCTTTTTGAACACCCCTAACTGTGTTCTGTTTTTCTCTGGCATTGAGATATATGCCACATCTCATGCTTCTGGACATTGTCAATGGCAAATAAGGGAAGCTTGTAGCTGAAAGGCGGCTTGCGGAGTAAGCATCGCTAGACCCACCAGCATATCGGATATTACTGTCAAACTGTTCCCCTGCTCTTCTGCAGAGGGGCAGGGGAATTGTTTCATGTGCTCAGCCAAGTATATTTGGCGAGTTCCCTTCTTTTCCTTTAGCCGTCAGCCAAAAAAAAAAAAAATTAAGACTGAGGAAAGAAAAGCTCCCCGTCACCCAGGAAAAGCTGCTGTTCTTACTGGGAATGCGAACACTGAACTCCCAATTTCAATCCACAAGCCTAGTGCGAACACCGCTTACCATTTCTAGGGTAATAAAGGCATCAATTCAAATTGCAACAAAGCTTAATCATTCCAATTTGGCTTCACAATGTCATCCCACCGTCAGACATGCTTGCAGAGTAAATTTATGCAGAGACAGCTTATTTGGTTGCAGCAAATCATAGTGCAATTATGGGGAGTACATAATCTTCTGGGTGTTTAAAATGTAACTCCCATCAGCCCTGAGCATTGCCTAGGCAGCATAGGCTTGGTGCGCTCTGCAGTCCAGCAACCGTTGGAGGGAGTGGTGGGCTCAAAAAAAATATTACTACCATACTCTGGTCATAGAATGGTGGGCATGGCCAGGAGGAAAGCCCTGTGTTGCAACTGAATTAGGACTACTTTATTTCAAAACTTGGATGGGCAGAGCCAGCCAGAATTTCTGCTACTGGTTCTGGTGAACCGGTCCAAACCTGCTGATGCCCACCACTGGTTGGAGGGTCATACATTCACCAGCCCTGGTTTACTGTCAGGTAGGAAGTGATATGGACCATGGTGGCTTAGCGGTGAAGATGCTGAACTTGATGACCAGAAGATCAGCAGGTCAGCAGAGACCCGAGTGCTGCTCAATGGAGTGAACATCCATTGTCTGTCCTAGTTCCTGCCAAACTAGCAGGTCAAAAGCAAGAAATTGCAAGTAGATAAATAAGTACCACTTGGGCAGGAAAGGTAACAGTGTCCCATGCATTCTGGGATCTATTCATGACCATGGGAATGTCTTTGGCTGAAAATGGAGATGAGTGCTACACCCTATAGTCCAAGGATGCCCAAACTTTTCAAACCATGGGCTGGTCATGTGGTTCCTTGGGCTGGTCATGTGGTTCCTCCCATCGTATGCAGAAGTAAAACACACCTTGAAATCTGTTTTGCAACAGGATGGGATAGATTTTAAGCTGCCATTTTCTCTGTTTCAACAAGGCCCCCCCAAACTATGGCCCATTGGCCAGGGCCAGCCCCCATTCATCTAGTCAGCGGTGCTCTTGTCACTCCTGGAAGTGGAAATAAAGCGTGTCCATATGGGCGAGTTTTACTTCCACTTCTGGGAGTGATGCGGGCAGCATAGTCTGGATGATTTGGCATCAGGGGTGGGGATGGATCTGGCCCATGGGCCATAGTTTGGGCACCCCTACTATCGTCGGATATGACTGGCTTTTGACCAAGCACGAACTTGACCTTCATATCTGGGGATTATGTAAAAGGGGGAAAATGAATGACCAGATGTGATCATAGAAACTTGATGGGCTAGGAAGAAAAGGAAACTAGTGTTAAAAGAGTTGTTCTTGATAGAACAGTCAAATGAAGATGGTTGTCCAAATGATCGATCCAAACATAACAATAAATGATGCCATTAAGAGCCATCGTGCATTTATGAACTGCTAGTTTCAGCATGTTAAAAGGAAGAAGTAGGAGGCATGTCAAGGCAAGTGATGAGATCACGCAGGGAACATTCCTGAGATCACAAAAAGCTAACACACCATTAAGCAGCCATTTAAAGTATCTATAAACCACTGGGACTCTGCCCTTTGTGTGAACTGCTCTAAGTTTGCCTGGTCACTAATCCTTCCCACCCACTTGTCCTCATTTTTCAGGGGGAACGAGGCCCAATAGGCCCAGATGGGCAGGATGGAATCACTGGACCCGTGGGACTTCTTGGCCCAACTGGACCACCAGGACCTGCTGGAGAAGATGGTGACAAGGCAAGTGGTCTGCACTGGGTCTATGTTTGGAAATGAGGAAGGCACAATCTGAGTCCATCACACAGCGGAAGCTTGTGTTTCTTTGACCACATGTGCCATGGCAACAGAATCTTAGTGGTTTCCCTAGCAATCGTTTCCTTGGCCAAGGTTTTCCTCAATGGGGATATGTTTACCTGACAATGGTTTCCCTGGAGATGCTGCATGCTCATCATGCTCTCTCTCTCCCCCCCCCCCATTTATTTTTTCAGGGAGAAATGGGTGGCCCAGGACAGAAAGGAAGCAAGGGTGACAAAGGAGATGCGGTGAGTCTGGTACAGCCACCCAGGATGGCTGCTCCTTTTAAGCCCTGCTGTCATGTTTCATCTTAGAACTGCATAGCTGGAAGGGGCCCTATGGATCATCAAGTCCAGCCTCTGTCAAGGGGGTCAGGGAGGACTGAACTCCCAACCTCCGGCTCCACAGCCAGATAACCTAAACCACTCAGCCATCCAGGTGTAGTTGTCTGTATTGGCTGGGCCAGGGAGGGAAGTGGAAAATAGGAAGTTGGAGTAGAGAGAAGAAGGAAATAGGCATCATCCTATTATGCTTGGTCTCTCTTTCTACAGGGCCCACCAGGACCAACTGGGATCCAGGGCCTCACTGGGCATCCAGGCCCTGCTGTGAGTATATTCATCATGGTCATGATACACCCAGATCTGTACTGATGCAAATCTGTGCATAGTCATAGCTTTTCTGGAAGGGAAAGCTTCCCCGTCAGTCCTCCCAAAACAGCTCCATTCCCTTCTCCCTGTTTCCATGTATGTGCCATGATGTTGACCAGCACCTCACATTTCCAAGGATATTGAACGGATGCCTTCTATTGCTATAATTCCAGCTGTTCCTACAGACGTATGTGGGGCATATGTGTGCCCATGCATATGTGGATAGACACACTGAGGAGGGATATTTCTGTATCAGTAACAATGCTGATATGGTGTCTTGCTAACAGGGAGCCGATGGGGAACCTGGGCGCCGAGGACAGCAGGGCATGTTTGGTCAGAAAGGAGATGAAGGGGCTCGCGGATTCACAGGGGTTGTTGGCTCACCTGGATTGCAGGTAAGTATAGCACTCACATGATGTGTAGTGGAGAGAGTGATGGGATAGGACCCAGGAATCCTGGGTTCAGATCCCTTTCCAGCCATGGAAACTCACTATATGTATAAGAAAACCTCTCCTAATACAGTCAAACCTCGCATAAAGACTGCCTCACTTACAGAGCAGAAATTCTGCTTAAAGAGCAGAATTTTCTCTGAATGTTTGCTTCGCTTAACAAATAAAACCAACCAAAAACTCACTTAATAAATAAATCAGGGTTCGCAATCCCCCCACAATTGGTCACTTTCAATGGTGTTTCGCTTAAAGAGCAAACTTGCTTAAAGAGCAATCCTGTGAAACACATTATGCTCTTTAAGCGAGGTACAACTGTACATCATTTCTTTATACATCCAAAACCTCTACTTATACATACAAGTGTAAATAATAATAATAATAATAATAATAATAATAATAATAATAATAATAATAATAATAATAATAATAATAATAATAATAATAATAATAATAATAATAATAATCTCATGTACCTTGAAAATCCTCATTTAGGTCACTATAAATTGAATACAAGGTCACTATAAATTGAATACATTTTAATGGCATCTGACAGACAACAATTTCCCACCCTTTTCATTCCTCCTCAGAAAGGATAAAACTGTGGAAGAAAGAGGGTGGTAGAGAGAGGAGGAGGAGGAGGAGGAGGAGGAGAGGACAAGAGAGAGAAGAGGTGGCAAAAAAAAATAGACACAGAGAGAAGAAGATTGTAAGGAGCAAGAGGAGAAGAAGAGGTGGCAGAGGATCTATCTATCTATCTATCTATCTATCTATCTATCTATCTATCTATCTATCTATCTATCTATCTATCTATCTATCTATCTATCTATCTATCTATCTATCTATCTATCTATCTATCTATCTATCTATCTATCTATCTATCTATCTATCTATCTATCTATCTATCTATCTATCTATCTATCTATCTATCTATCTATCTATCTGACTGACTGACTGACTGACTGACTGACTGACTGACTGACTGACTGACTGACTGACTGACTGACTAATATCCTATCCAGCTGGTACAAGCACCTCTCAAGGTGGCTCACAGACATTACAAAACCAATACAAAGGCAAATAACCTCAAATAACCATACATAAATAAAATCATATAAATCAGTGATGGTGAACCTTTTAGAGACCAAGTGCTCAAACTGCAACCCAAAGCCCACTTATTTATTGCAAAGTGCTAACACAGCAACAGGGCTGTTGGGCATAGGGGCAGGGTGAACTCTGTGCTTGGGGGGAGGGAGGAAGTGCTCCCATTGGGCTGCTGGGCAGAGGGGTGGGGTGAACTCTGTGCTGGGATGACTACATGGGTGCCCACAGAGAGGGCTCTGAGTGCCACCTCTGGCACACGTGTCATAGGTTCACCACTACCACTGATATATACAATGCCATTCTGACATTGAAATCTGCTCCAAGTATCATAAATGCTTTTGGATGTGTCCGCATTCGCTCAAGGATATAGTTTTCAGGTTTGATTCAGATGTTATTGCTTTTGGATTTCCTGCACTGTGGAGATAGGGATATATTTATTATCAGTAGTGTGATGGCTCCGAGTTGGATATTGGCAGCCATTGACAGTTGGTTGAGAGGGCTAAGTGGTGTGGTGGTTGCACGAAGAGAGTTGGAGATTAGTAATCCCAGATGGCCTTTGGGATGTCCATGTCCATTTCCTGTGGATGCCTCTATTGTATGTGAGTGGTATCCATTTACAAAGATGTGTGCCCTTGTCCAGGTTTCTTGTACTTGTATGATGTCAAATTGCGAGAGGAGATTTAGGGTGTCTGCTTCCCTGTGGCAGTGCCATCCTGCAACATTGAAGGAGAAGATTTTCATCCTATGCTGGTTGGTGAGCTGTCAGTTAATGGGTAGGCGTGTGGCAGCTGAGACAGGCACACACTCATTCTGTGCCAGTTCCCTTGATATTCACCCCTGGACTGAGTCTTGCAGTTTGTCAGAGTTGATGGTACTCGCATTCCATTCTTCTTCAGCAGGATGGCTGATGGGCCTTGTTGCCCCAGCGGGCATGTCTGTTCTAGATATAATGGTAGGCTGGGATTCTTTCCCATCGTGAAGGTCTATGTCACATCTCTGTTCTTACAGATTGTCTGAGTGGGTTGTGCCCTGTGGTGTTGGATTTGGAAGGGGGTATGTTGGTGATATCTGGCGTTCAGGTAGTAGAAGGGCAGTGAACTTGTCAAAGTTTGGGTCTGTGGCAAAAATAGATCCAGGCCTTAGGTCTGTGGAGTTGGCTGCCACCACTGTTGGATAAAGGAAATGAGGGTGTCTAATTGGTAGGTTGGTGTGTTTTGTTGGTGTCATCCTTCCCCCTCTGAAGACACGTTCTCCAGTTCTGCATCCACATCAGATTCTATGTCAGATTCAGAATCACTGTCAGGCTCTGTGTAGAAGTCTGCTAGGTTAACTTTTAGGAGATGCCTCAGTGAGGGTCTTGGGTGGATGGAGCTGGCCCCAAGGTCCTTGTTTGTTGCTGGCTGTCCTATGGGAGACAGACTGTTCAAAAGTTGGGTGACTTGGCCGTTAAATACTGTGAGGTCATCTGTTCCTTTGTTGGAAGGAGACCTTGTAGAGAAATGAAGTTTATCAAGACTGCTTTGGAATAGCGTGTTTGTTTTGATTTCTTGTGTTGCCCTGCTCTGACCCTTTGAGGACACTGGTACTAATTTGCAACATTGTAATTTCTGGATCTCTAAAGATGCAATTTATGGCCAGGTTATAGGTAAGCAAATCTGCTGACTGTAGAGAAGTCTAGAAGGTATCTCTTTTGATATGAAAATCAGAAAGATCCTCTTGGGATTTTGTAGGGAAAGCAGGAAGTTTCTTATATCATCCTCTTTTATAGGGCATTTGAGAAGCTGATTGAGAGAAAGAGCAATTTTCCTTTTGTTTGACCACAGGACTTTGCTAGGAAGATTTATCACAATTTGGTCCTGTTGTAAGATTCTCTGCACCTTGTTTTGGTTGCTTACAGATGGCTCATGAGGTATGTCCTGGGTGTGGGGGATGTAGTGGAGGCTTTTTCTGAACTATTTACTCCTTGCAGTAGCTTGGCTGGGAGCTGGGAAAAGCCCAGGGACAGTGCCAAGGTATTTATCTGCTCCTGAATTTTGTTGAGGTGATTCAATATAGCAAAAAGCAATTCTGCAAAGATTAGGCATGCATCTCGCAGTTGTTTCATGATAATTTCCAGCTGCAAATGTTAAGGAGATTTCCCTGTGCTGGGTATATATTCCCCTGGTAGGATTTCTTTCTCATTTGGGATTGTTTCTGGTGGTGGGGGAGTGACAAGAATAGAAGATTTGTAACTCACATCTCCGATGTCTGTTGGTTTGCCTGCTGGAGAAAAGCTTCCATTCCAATCTGCTTTCACTCTCTTTTCTTTATACTTGATGCTCCCTCCTTCTTTTGGAGGGGTCACATCAGGGATGCTTTTCTGCTAACTTTTCCTGCTCCTGGGTGGGAGTCTGCCTTTGGTTGGCAAGTTTGGGGGCTTGGGATGGCAGGAGCTGGTGGATTGAGCTGTTAGCTTTCAGCCAAGTTGGCCCCTCGCCCATATTCACAGCTCACTAAACTCACTAAACTCAGTAGATGAGAGAGAAAGAAAAAAGACGACTCTAATTGGCTCTTTTTGGCCAGTAGAGGACTACCTCTTGGGACCAGGGTCTGAATGAAGTTGTCAAGGAGCTGCCTGTTGCCTGAGGCATAATTTTGAAATTTGGGCGACTGCTTAGATGAAAAGATGGGAATGGCACACTGTGTGTGTTTGAGTGTCTTATTCAGAAATGAACAAAATAAAATTAAACTTGGTAGAAGATGTAAAAGGCATTCAGTGACAAGTCCTGTAAGCCCAGAGTCATGGGGGAGGGAGGGGAAAGGTGGAAAGTAGCGCTGAACTGACACAGTGTTAATATGTGATAGAATCATTAAAATAATTGTTTTAAATCCCTGGAAAGAGGAAAATGCTTACCTACCACCCCACAATTTTCTGAAGATGTCGTCTCAACACCACCCTAGTACACACACACACACACACCATTGTTGCTTCTGGCGGATATAGGCAGTCACATATGGTATGCTAAACATTGAAACAAAATAACATGGTGGTAGCATGGGGATTGTCACAAAAAACTGTGGTATGCCTGGGTGTGACTAAAATGTGACAAATGGCTATGAAAAAGGGCTAGACTGAATTACAGTTAGTTTTATTGTATATACTCATCAAGAAAAAATGTTGAATTTGACCACGGAGAATATAACATAACCACTCAGATACCTTGCTGTGTAATCAAGCCATAACCATGGCAAATTGTCCCCACAGACCAGTCAGTTGGCTTGGAATCAGAGACTTCTCATGGAGCAGCACTTGCATGGCACTGACAGTTGTGCCATCTCCCATTTCTTCTCTGTTCAAGTTGGATGTACTCGGGCAATGCTCCCAAAGTGCCTTCCAACCAATGTGTGTGTGTTGTTTCCCAGAGGACTACCCATTTATGCATAAGCATCACTATTCACAAGGCCATCACTATTTCCATGCCCTTCTTCCTTCTCTTGGCCTAATTACCTCATAAGAGTTTGGCCACTTTTATGTAGAATAGATAGGTAGATTGGTGGGATTTTAAAATTCTTAAAGTGAACATCTGGTGATTCAGCATTTCCATCTGTTAAGGTTTAACATGAGATGGAAATACAGTTATTCAAGATTTTAAACTTTAAAATATATAACAGTGAAATGTCTTACTTGAGACCCCTTCCAATTTAGAAACCCCCATTTGCCCTTTTTTGAGATAAATTGTTAAATATAGAAATGGTTGTTTGGTTCTGTGTGATCAGATACATGTACTTAGTACTTCAATGTTGTAAAGCAAAGACATGTTAGTAGATTAGAGAGTATTTACTTAATGGATAGGGGGATTGCAAATGCCTTAGTGGTTAAGATGCTGGACTCGACAACTGGAACGTCGGCGGGTTGGCAATTCAAGACCCCAGTGCTGCATGACAGAGTGAGCTCACATCGTCTGTCCGGCTCCTTCCAATCTAGCAGTTTGAAAGCAAGAAATTACAAGTAAATAAATAGGTGCCACTTTGGTGGGAAGATAAACGGCATTCCGTGCACTCCAGTGTCTAGTTATCCCTGCCATATCTCCACGGAAACTTCTGCAGATGCGGATAATGCTGACTCTTTGGTTATAAACAGAGATGAGAACCGAACCCTAGAGTCAGATATGACTGGCTTTAGAGCAGTTGACTTTTACTTTACTTTTACTATTTGTACTGATGGGTTTTTCCTCCCTTTGCAGGGGATGCCAGGCCCCCCAGGTGAGAAAGGTGAGAGTGGTAACGTTGGCCCAATGGTAAGAGACTCAACTTTGCTCTTTCAGATTAATTGTTCCCCCTCCCCTGATGCAAGCATCTCTCTGTGAATCTGACTGGTCTTCTTTTTGCCCCAACCTCTCTAGGGCCCACCAGGAGCTCCAGGTCCCCGAGGTCCCCAGGGTCCCAGTGGTGGGGATGTGAGTACCATTTATTTTACCATATAAAGCAAAAGGGCATGAGGGCTCTTTCACACCTGTTGGGTGTTCTGCACCTGGAAAAGAAAGGGGCAGCTATATAATGAAAAGGTATTTGCTTAATGGATAGGTTTACAGTTTGGCATCACTATTGGCTTATTATTTTAAGAGTCTCTGTAAAGTCTGCAATCAGAGGCTGGAAAGAGGAATGTGAAGATTGTGGATATCCATGTGGCTGGAGTGCTGGGAAGAGGTTATATGAATTCTTAATAAAGATAGATCATGAAGAGATGATCTTAAAGTTTTAATAAGGTCAAATTATGCAGCAAACAGGTAAAACAAACCAATGGCATGCCCCATCTCATCAATTGAACAGAACCCCAAAGATGTCTTGAGTGTAACTCCCATTAAAAATCTTAATTTTGAGTCCATTTGTTCATTTTCCTTATTATCTATTGTGTGATCGGCTTTGTCACATCCCAAACAATCCATTAAATAGAAATGATTTGCAGTAATTGACTCTGTCATGACAATTTCAAAACCATGATCAAGTGGCAGCTTCAATGATTACCTTTTTCATTTATCGATTGGACTGTAATATACCAACAGCTTAACAGCTTTCAAGGCAGTGTAAACACAACCATGACACAAAGATTTGCATGGGGATTGTCTTGCATCTGAAGATGGGAAAGAAAATGTAGGATTTCAGCAGACCAGTACAGGGCCGCCATGCCATGTACACATTTCATGTGGCCCACTGGCCTCCTGCTGCCGCTGGAAGTGGCAGAAGCAGCAGAAACAGCTGTAAACGCATTTGCGGCTGTTGTAAACACATCTACAACAGCCACGGACATGTTTTACAGCAGCGTTTATGGCAAGGGTAACACCAGTCTGGCCTGCTCAACTGTCAGAGGGATCGTGACCTAGCCTGTGGCTGAAAAAGGTTGAGAACCCCTGGACTAGTAGGTGAGGCTGAAAAACCTGCCGCTTAGCAAAAATGAAAAAAATAACAGCACCAATAATGGTAATGATTCGTTCTCTCCTTATAGATGCTGCCACTTAGAGAGCATCTCTTGTAGATCTCACAAGCTGCAGCTACAAAAGACATAGTTGTTCTGGAAAATATATGATGTAACACAGGAGAGAATAATCACCAAAGATCCAGAGGTTACATCCGCCCATCCCTGAGCCTTGGAGGACTATCCCCATACTCATCACCAACAACTCTCTTTTTCTCCTACCAAAATATGTGGTTTTTTGTAACTGGAAAGCCCTCTAGTGGCCAAAAATATATATTTTAAAGAAGACAAACAAGGCTGGATGCTCAAAGCATTGCAATCCACTCACCCACTCACCTCCAAAGGGTACAAGGGAATTTTTTTAAAGCCACTTCTTAAAAGGTGAAAAAAGTGGAGTCTGAATTTGGGTCTTGTTGGTGTGCAAGCTCACCCTGGAAAGGCGGGGGAGCTGTCAAGCAGCGCTACATGGAGAGGGCGGGGGGAGATGGAGTCTCACAGAAGTCTTTCAAGGGTTAGCCAAATAGCGTGGTTGAGGAAACCAGAATTTGTTTACCAGTCAAATGAAGCCTAAGTTCAAAGAAAGATTCAGAAGCATAGTCAAAATCCATAAAGAGGTCCAGAGTCTGGCAGGGTAATCAGGCAGTCAAGGTTCAAGCAAGGCAGGCAAAGAAGTAGCAGGGTGTCAGGCAGCAACAAAGTTGTTCCGACAAGTTGGAAGCTTCAGCGTGCACTCCTTAAGAGCCCCCATGGCTAAGGTCTGTCAGCCGTTGCTTGTTTCCGACAGCGCTCCCTTGCCGATTTCTGATGCAGCTGGAGCTCTTTGCGAATATGGAGCCTGCAACGTTGAGAGGTCAAAAGTTCAGGGTCCTCATTATCGGAAACTGTGTCAGCATTTCCAGTTGTCAAATCTGACAGGTCCCGATTGGGCAAAATTCTTCAGCATCCAAAGCGGCCTGAGGAGGTGGCTCTATCTCGGACACATCAGAGTCTGAATCTGGGGCCATGACAGTTGGGGCATTGGTGAAACTTGTACCTCTAGGAACCCAGGGCAGCCCACAAGCCATATCTTAGCAATCTTCTTCTTTGCTTCCTCTTTTACCCCATTGGGTGTTGAGGGAAATGAAAGGTTCTTGTTCTGGCACTTCTATCTGCCTCTCCACTTTTGTTATTTGGTGTTCTCATAATATGTATTTGATGTTCTCTCTCCACCTTCCTTTGGGTCTGCCTCATGGTCTTTGTCCTTCTCCTCTTTCTACATATGCCTTGTAAAGTAGGGAATTCCAAGACATTCTCTCCAAATGGGCAAACACTTTATTTGTTGTCTCTGTATGTAGTGCAAGATTGGTTCTGTTCTAATTCCAATTGGAAATCTTAGCCAGCTGTTGCAAAGGGGTGTAGGGGCTTCTAATGAGCTACAAGCCAGACTCAGAGTGCTAATTCTGATATATAAGGTCCTAAACAGCTCATGACCAGTTGATCAAAAAGAACTCCACCTTCCACATACATCAACCTGATCTTTGTGCTCTGTGAATTGGTGTGTGTGTGTATTAGTTTATTGTACTGGAGCCATGTGAAGTCCATTCAGTTGCAATGCAGAGGAAGGCTGTCTATTGCAAAAGTTTCCCTCTGCCATAACGTCCAGGTACCGATTGAGTGGTAAGGATGGACCAAGTATTTTACACATTTCTGAAAATTTAAGGTATTTGCAAGAAATCCTCTAGGATCCTCATGAAGTAATGCCAATATGCTTTGCCAAATTAAACTTGACATTCCTGTGCTTGTGCTGGAAATAATGCCCTCCTCGGGATTTTAATGTCTTTGTTACGTTTGTCAAATTCAGGCTCATATACTGGTTAATTTCCTGTGGTTGTGTCAGTCCACCCTGCATGGGATTGTATATAATCCTTTGTACCTGACTAGAGAAATTGAGAATGAACACTGTTAAAGAATGCAACAAAATCCTTGCAAGACAACTGAGATGTGTAGAATTTTGTGAGATAACACTGAGGAAGTCCCAGGGATGAGAATTAAAGAGGAAGAAAATCCCATAGATATCTGTGGGATCAAGAAGCATATAGGATGCTTCACAAGCCTGTTAGGCGAGCTTTCTGAACTGGGTGTTTCTATCACCAAAGTAATCTGCTTTGCCCAGGCATTTTCTTGAGCATTAAACTAGTTAGTTACCTTGGATAATTTTAATGAAAAGCTTTATTGTTCTATGGCTTTGATCACATGTTTTTATTGTATTTTGTGGGTTTTAACATGTGGCATTTCTTACTGGTTTGAGTTTTTTCAAATGTGAAAAGGCATAGAAATTGGAAGGAAGGCAGGAGGGAGGGAGGGAGGAAAGGAAGACATATGTACATGCTTCTATAAACATTGCAGCACAGGGTTCCAGCTTGCATATTTTACCCCTGAAAGTAGAGAAAGAAGCATCTTTTGCTTAGTCAGCAGATCTCCTGCAGATAAATAAAAAAATCCCCAAAGAACATCAAAATGAAATGAGAGCCCGAGTTTCTAAAGGTCAGTTGTCATGCTTTAGTTGAGGAAAGCAATTATAAAAATAAGTAGCAGAAAGGAAGATAACTTGTTAGACATTAGTGGATAGAGGTGAGCTCTGAAATGTTTGAATTGTTGATCTGGCAACTCTTTTGCAAAGAAGAAGACCCAATCATGGATTGAAAGTATCCTCTAGCACAAATTTAATTTTGCATGATTTTGTTTCTCCTCCGTGGTTCATGAGCATCTATACTTTCAGTTTCCCTCCACACATGTGCGGTGGCTGGTTCTTCCAAGCTTAGCTTTCTAGTCTAGAAAGCACCCCATTCCAACATGCCTAGCATCAGCACCCCGCTCCCTTCCTCCAGTTCCAATTTTTCCACCGTTCAACTGATCATGTTCTTCCAGGCTCCCGTGTGCCATAACGATTTGGAACATTTTCTTAAACTTTTCATAGTTAAAGTTGTTCCTTATTAGTTTAGTGTTTGTTTAAAGCTTGTTTTTGAACTGACTACTAGTTTTCAAAACAATAAATAGTGATTTTTACTTAGTTTCACTTTCACATTGGGTAGGTCCATCGGACCATGCTTTCGCGCGATGGACTCCGTCATGGGATTTTTATTTCATTAGCTTTATTTAAAACACATTTATTGCCACTGTATTATGGCTGTGACTGTATGACTGCAAAAAACTTTTAAATATTGTACTGCTTGTGGTTCTAAGATACCCACAACTGATGGACATGATTGTTGGGTTTTTTGCTTACCTAGTGCTTGTGCTCACTGTTAAAAGTTTGCTAAATCAACTCTAAAAAACTGAGCTGCTATACTTGCTGAGTTTTTGTGGTGCAATTCTTTATTACCACCAGAGAAAAGCTGCCAATTATGCAGTTGGCCATTTTGGATCCAACTGCTCCTAAACACAAGAAAATGGAAGCCTCCAAGCCGGCTAAGAAGGCTAATCAGACCAAGTAGTCTAAAAATAAGTGCTCTAAGCATATTTCCCCTACTGTATCTACTGTTCCACCTAAAGATTCTTCTCTTCAATGACCGCCACCTGTTGATCAGGACTCAGATGCACTTATTCCATGCACCCAGCCACGTCCTGTGGAGTTACCTAACTTGTCAGCAAGGAATTCTCATGATAGTTCACCTAATGTTAGAGATAAGGTATCTCCCCCCCTCTATTACTCCTATGCTAAAGTCCCACCACTCGCACCATAAGCCTCCCAACCAGGATAGTGTACATCATTATGGTCAGGAGGACCAGTCCTCATATCCTTTCAGAGCAGATCAAGGGCATGGAGAGAGTGTTCAATCCCCTTCGAAGGTGGAAACCCCTCCTCCCCCTTATGGATGCGATAGAATTTACATCCCTCAGCTGGTCAGGCATTTGGCTCCACTGCATATGGGTAGTTCGACTACCCATATCCAGGATGACCATTATGATTCTGCCTTGAAAAGCCAGTGCATGTTTTGCACGGATGTGGCTTCTTCACATCATCCTGCATCAAGCTACGGTTCTGTATGCTATGCACACAACAAGGGATCTCTGCCTCAGCCCATACTTCGCTACAGTGCTTGAGAACATGCACATGATGCTGATTCTGTGGGTCAGCCTGTACCTCATTACAGCACTAGACACCATGAGCAAGAGGAAGTTTCTCTGGGTCACCTGCATCTCACTGCAGAGCTCGATGCCATGAACAGCGGCGTCTTTTCAATGACCCATCCGTGTCTGTTGACAGCACTGGCTGCTGGCACGCATCTGAAGCTGATCATGCCCCAACTATTCACTCAAGTCATATGGACTCTATGCCTTCCTATACTGCCATGGCTCCAGAGTATACTCTGCCTCCGACAACTGGCTACGATGCGACAGACATCCATCGCCAAACTCTGATGCCTCCACAGAAGCCTGTGCTTCCTGTTAGTCCTAGTTAGTGTTGAGACCCTTGCTGTTCTGCATGGGCTCAAACCAAATGAGTAATCACTCCAAGTCTCTTCAAGTATTTTAGAAATATATTGAAAGCATAGCAAGATACAGGATACAGTCCATCAAAAGATCAGAAAGCAAAGAAATAAAGCAGGCTGCTTGTGTAAGGGATAGCCAATGGCTCCCCTTCTCCCAAGCCTCTACATTTTTACAGTTTAAAAGCACAGCATCCAAGAAAGCTTCTGAGTATGTGTGCACGTGCGTCTCTGGGTTATATCTCCTCCCTTAGGGTCCATTTTTGGCCCTCCCCCTTAGGGTTTCCAACCAATGATCTTACAGCAAGACATGTCAATCACACATTACGTTTCAGTTCTTCTAAACCATGAGGCCCATATAGATTACATTCCAGACCTGGTGCGAAGGGACTCCTACACAAGAAATTTCCCATCTTGGATTTAGCTAATGCCAAGGGTATACCTCATTCTGTCACATTGCTAGTTCCTATATAAATGCCTGTGGTTAAGACACTGACTGGAAGGTGGCAGGTCAGCAGTTCAATACCCAAGTACTGCATGATGGAATGAGCTCCCATCTCTGTCCCAGCTCCTTCCAACCTAGCAGTTCGAAAGCAAGAAATTGCAAGTAGATAAATAGGTACTGCTTCGGTGGGGAAGGTAACAGCATTCCATGCACTCCAAAGTATAGGCATGCCTGCCATATGTCCATGGAAACATCTGCAGACACAGACAGCGCTGGCTCTTTGGCTATAAACAGAGATGAGCACTGAACCCTAGAGTTGGATATGACCGGCTTTCGAGCAAGGCTGACCTTTACCTATGAAAGCTTATTTAAATAAAAAAAAATAAGCTTGTCTCCTTTCTGTTTGTACTGCACCTCACAAAAATGTGCTGGATAGATTTTGAACCCAATGTGGAGGGTAGATTTCAGATGGTCTGACTTAAAAAGTCATCCATATAGGATACATGAAGGTCACTCTAGGGGCCTTCTAAGGTACTGCAATGAGTTTCTCATAAACATCTGGACTGATTTTCACAAAATTTGGAAGGTATCTTTGAAGAGCTGTAACATGAGATACAACAATGAAACACACAAAGAAATGCACCCATACACTCCAAGAGGGGTCTGAGAAGATGTTCCAATTATACTTTTGGTGCCTATCCAGTCGTTTAGTACATCATTTTAAAGATTTCAATGAATTGAGTTCAGAAATTATTGTCATCCACCATAATTTGATGAATGACAAGAGGCAGGGGCAGGTTCCAAATGTTCATTAGCCAGCAAACAAGCTGGCAGAGAAATTTGGGATCTGTACTCTTCAGTTAGGCTGAAAGAATAACAAGATGAAAAGAGAAGGAGAGATACAGTAATACCCCGGGTAACGCGAGTACCGTATAGCGTGAAAACCGCATAACATGACAAGATTTTCGGGAAAATCTTGTATCGAATAATGCGATTTTCACGTTATTCGGAACAAGCGTATGCGTGGGGGGGGAGTTGGATTGGGTAGAACATTTACCCAATCCAACCCCCCCCCCCAGCGCCCGTCCCCATGATGTTTGGAAAGGGTACGGGGATCCTTACCCTTTCGAAACTTCGAGTTGCGAAAGGGTAAAGAGCCTTACACTTTTGCAACTTCGGGCGGCTTGCAGGCTTGCGCGCGCCGGCGGCGGTTAGGGCAGGAGACGGGGGTCTTTCCTGTATCCTGCCCTAACCCAGAACGCCACTCGCGCGCACGCTCGAAGTTGCAAAAGTGTAAGGATCTTTACCCTTTTGCAACTTCGGGTGGCTTGGAGGCTTGCATGCGCCGGCGGCAGTTAGGGGAGGAGACGGGGGTCTTTCCCGTATCCTGCCCTAACCCCGAACGCCACTCACGCGCACGCTCGAAGTTGCGAAAGTGTAAGGATCTTTACCCTTTTGCAACTTCGGGCGGCTTGCAGGCTTGCGTGCGCTGGCGGCAGTTAGGGCAGGAGACAAGGGTCTTTCATGTATCCTGCCCTAACCCCGAATGCCACTCGCGCGCACGCTTGAAGTTGCAAAAGTGTAAGGATCTTTACCATTTCGCAACTTCGGGTGGCTTGGAGGCTTGCGCGCGCTGGCGGCGGTTAGGGCAGGAGACGGGGGTCTTTCCCGTATCCTGCCCTAACCCCAAACGCCACTCACGCACACGCTTGAAGTTGCGAAAGTGTAAGGATCTTTACCCTTTTGCAACTTCGGGTGGCTTGGAGGCTTGCGCGCGCTGGCGGCGGTTAGGGCAGGAGACGGGGGTCTTTCCCGTATCCTGCCCTAACCCCAAACGCCACTTGCGCACACGCTTGAAGTTGCGAAAGTGTAAGGATCTTTACCCTTTTGCAACTTCGGGTGGCTTGGAGGCTTGCGCGCACCGGCGGCGGTTAGGGCAGGAGGCGGGGGTCTTTCCCGTATCCTACCCTAACCTTGAACGACACGCGATCACGTGCCTACCCGGGGGGGGGGGGATTTCGGACAAGCCAAGCCTTGCCTCGGCGTGGTTTGTCCCTGACGTCAGGTCTTTTTTCTAGCATTGTTCGATCAATGTATCGAACAACGTTAAAAACCAGACAACATCATGACTCGTGGAACCATGTCATAACATTGTCTGGGGTTCTATTGTACCAGTGCAAGAAAATAGAGGAAGACATTCACAGAAAAGAAGGTAGGATTGATAGGATGTTAACCTGAGCAAACATAGGGTCAAAGAAATCTTCTTCATCTCAAAGGTGTCCCAGAACCTATTTTAGCTGTAACAAATAATGCAGTTACCTCCTAGAGATGGGGTGGAGAAATAGTATGGGGTTGTTGTTGTTTTTTTTTTTTTTTGGGGGGGGGGGACACATTCAGTTTGACTCTTTGTCTTAATGGCCATTGTCTCTTTCATTCCAGGGCCCACCAGGTCAGCCTGGAGGTGTGGGACAACCAGGTGCTGTGGGTGAAAAGGTGAGTCTAAACCAGATTATTTGGAATGGTGCTGTAGGGTGATGTTGGGTTTTTTGCCTGTGGGATAAGGGGTGCATGCAGCTTTGAGGGCATCTGATGTTCTTCCTTTAATTATTCTTGCAACCCAGCATTTTGCCAGCTGCTGCTGCTGGGAATTGTGAGCTAAGTAAATTGGACAAATTGGAGGAAGTCAAGAACATAAGGCAAAGTCACAATGGATCAGATGGAGGTCCTTCCTGCTTGTGCTGCCCAGCAGCAACTGATGTTAAAAAGCATTAGTGGTAGCAAAACAGTGTGGACAGGGAGATAAGGAAAGGGAAGAGAAGCCATTTGCAGCCTGGATATATTAAGAGGATTATGTATGTGTGTTGAATGAATGTGTGTTTCTGGATAATGATGCGAGGAGCTCTGTAAGAAGTTGGGAGTCATGGAGAACAACCAGAAGCTGGGAGGTAGGAAGGGTTTGCTCCATCTAAAAAGCAAGCAGAATAAGTTTATTTAATCTGTAAAGTGAGAAGGATGACAGTCTCTCATGTTGACTTCCCATGTCATCAACAGAACATCAGGTTAAGCATTCACTGTTAGTAAGAAACACACTCTGTGCATGCTTCTGGCATGTTCTATTACCTTCCAAACTCTCCATCGCCAGAATCAATGAGCTTGTATCTAACTTGCTAGCAAGCAAAGTGATCTGCCCAATATTTCTGAGAAGTATGTCCTGACCCTCTGAGTAGTGGACATCCTGTAACATTGCTAATTAGAGACTTTATTTTGTTTAAAACCTTGTAGAAGAAGAGTTGTACCAGTAGATCCTAGGAGTGTCTGTGTTGATAGCTGCATTGTAAAAGTTTAAGAAAATAGGTACCTATTAGGAGCTGAATGAACAATGTGGCTGAGTTGAAAATTACTTTTCCCTCCCTCTCTTTTGTCTTCTAGGGTGAAGCAGGTGAAGCAGGAGACCCTGGGCCTTCAGGGGAGACAGGCAGGCCCGTGAGTTACTACGTTTCGTTGCTTGGAGAAAATGGGGGGGGGGGGGGAGAGAATATAGTGCACCATCCTTGTCCCTTCTCTTGCATGCTTGCTCCAAGCCAACTTTTGCTTAATGAAGCCAAACATGATTTGGATCAATTGGCACAGAGCAAAGATGTGACACTCACTCCTCGGACTGATGCAAGCCACCTACGAAAAGTTGGTTTTGCAAAGCTTCTTGCCATTTCTTTAACTAGCATCTCTCTGTGCATGTTCATAGGGTGTAAAGGGTGACATCGGGGAAAAAGGAGATAGTGGCCCATCAGGAGCTGCAGGGCCACCTGGTAAGAAAGGTCCTCCAGGAGAAGATGGGTCCAAAGGCAACCTGGTGAGTCATGAATCTTAAGCAGTAAGGTCAACCAGACGCAGACTCCAGTCTTCTCTAGCCTAGCATCCTTCAGATATGTTGGCCTACGATTGCCATATCCCCCATACTAGATGCTGCTTATGGGAACTGTAGTCTAGGGTGGGAGTTTGGGAAGCACTGCTTTGCTTGAAAGAATCAGTCAGTTCCACTACCCAAAAGCTTTTTTGTTGTTGTTGAGACTTTGTGGTCCTCCTCAACACTAGCTCTGTGGTATGCCTCAGAAATGACGCCTCTGCCCCACTGCAACTGGCAGAGCAGACACCTTGAGTCCACTGAGACCCATAAAACAAGCTACAGCTTCACAGAGACTCACTGAAGGATTACAGAATGATGACACTGGAAAGGATCCAAGGAACATTTTCTCTAGCCCTCTGTTCATGACGGGAGAATCCAAGTTGGTTACGCCTACCTTGACCTCTAGATACCTTTGGAATATGTAAAAGCCCATATAAAAACAAGTCGGCAAATTCTCTCCAATGTACTCCATTCACAGGTCCGGCAGAGGTGGTCTCATCTGGTTTGTTCTTTTGGGAGTGATCCTGAGTGATGTGGGACTTATTGTTCATTATTTTCCCCTCACAGGGGCCAATAGGATTTCCTGGTGACCCCGGCCCAGCCGGGGAGCCTGGTCCTCCTGTAAGTACAACATATTGGATTTTATTTCTGGCTTTAGAGAAAGGAAAGAAGTATGAAACAGGAAGAAAGCCTAGGAGTCAATACATCTCTGTTTCCAACTTTGTGTCTAAATGGCAAAGGCTTTTTTGAAACCATTTCTAAAAGAGAAATAAGGGGCTTGTGTGCTTTGTTGTGCTGGGATACGTGATCATGCGAACAGAAATTGAGTTGAACTAGGGAGACCAGCTGGGGTTCACAAGCACCTATGCAGCCATTAATCTTACCTGGTAATTTTAGGTGAGTTGCTCTATCTCCTTGGGCATCTTTGGCCCATCAAATGCTCCAGCCCTGAGTCCCTACAGACTATCACAGGGGTTACCAACCTTTTGAAGTTGAGGGCTGGGTCACACTCCCTCAGACATTTGGCAGGCTGGATTGGTGGTCCAGCTGCTGTCACTGCCACAACCACCACGGGAATTGGCTGCATTTACAGCAGCCATAAATGAGTCCATGGCTGATTCTGTTGACAACTGGAGTGAGGGTGCAGGCCAGTTGATTTGGTGCCATGGGCCAGATCTGGCCCATGGGCCATAGGTTACCTATCCCTGGACTATCATCTTTGGTTACAATGCCTGTTGCAGATTGAAGTTAAAGTCAAACAGTATCTAGAACAGTGGTTCCCAACAAGGGGTACACAGCCCACTAGTGGACTTCAATTCCCAGAAGCCTAAGTCAGTACATTGGCTGATCAGTGCTTTGGGGAAATGACTTAGGCTTCTGGGAATTGAAGTCCAAAAACCAGCATTTGGGAAACACTGATCTAGAACACTGGTTCCCAGCGTGCGGCACATTCCCCACATGTGGACTTCAGTTCCCAGAAGCTTTAGTACATTGGCTGATCAGTGCTTTGGGGAATTGACTTAGGCTTCTAGAAACTGAAGTCCAAAAATCAAAGATTGGGAAACAGTGATCTAGAGCAGGGGTGCCCAAACTTTTCAGGCTGTGGGCCGGTTACATGGTTCAGGGAGCTGGTCACTACAGCCCAGGGACCAGATACAGCCCCCGATGCCAAATCATCTGGCCCGCAAAGCCCTCGTCGCTCCTGGAAGCAGAAGTAAAACGTGCCCGTACAGGCGTGTTTTACTTCCGCTTCCAGGAGCGACAAGGGCTTTGCGGGCCAGATGAATTGACATTAGGGGCCGCATCTGGCCCCTGGGCCATAGTTTGGGCACTCCTAATCTAGAGGGATGAAGGTGCCTATACCTCCCCTAAAACCTGCAGGAATCGACTCTTTCATGTAACATCCAGGGCTGTTTGAAGGAAGGTAGGTTTAAAGGAATGTAGTTTTAAAAATGTATGTATTTATTTATGTATTTATTTATTTATTTGTAATGAAGCACACCAAGAGCTTTTGGATCATCAAACAGTGTAACTACAACACACATGAATCTTAGAAAGAAAAACAACTCTCAATTCACTCCTAGCTCTTTTAAATTTAGTTTTAAAACATAAATTCATTGTCACTGATTTTTTTCATGCTGCCTCTTAAGTTTGATGGCTGCATTAAAACATGCAGATATCAGTTGTTTCATGGGAGACAGCACACAAGAGGGAGGTGTTTGTCCAACTTGAGGGAAGCCTAGAGTTTGCAAAAGTACAATATACTTGGAAAGAAGGGGAGATGAAGCCTAGAAAAATCCCAGTGAGAACTGAGAAAACTTGGTTTCTACAAAAAGCTATCCAGCTGGTGAAGGAAAATGTAGTGGACTGTTAAAGTGGAGTGTGTGTGTAGTGGGATATCTTGAAAGAGGGTATGACTGGTTGGCTAGTGGGAATCTTGAGCAGGAACAGTTGTGGCCTCTGATGCTCGTTTCTACTTCCTTTGATTAAGGGCCTTGATGGAGCACCTGGTGAAAAGGGTGATGTAGGAGATCCTGGACTTTCAGTGAGTATGGTAGTAATGAAGACCAAAACCCAAACAGACATGGCTCAAATTGCACAGAGTATGAGATTGTTAACTTAGGACACCTTTGGTGTATTTATAAATAATCTATTTTTAACAATTATTTCAGGGACCTCCTGGAACTTCTGGGGAGCCAGGTCCTCCTGGGTCACCAGGGAAGAGGGTAAGTTGTAGTCATCATCTTAAGGAACAAATAAGAGGGATATGTAAGAAGCTGAACTTCCTTAGTTATAATGTGGGTGGTAGAACATATTGAAAGCAAGAGCATTATTCCGGTGGTGGTGGTGGTTGTGGTGTCAGGATTTTGTAGATGCTTATGTGGGGCATAGCCAAAATAAGGTTGGGAACTACTGCTCTACATAATTTTCTTTCTATGTTCAAGGGACCACTTGGGCCATCTGGCCGTGAAGGTCGACAGGGTGAGAAGGGAGCAAAGGTAAGAGAGAACAAATTGCCTTTATTCTAGGGCCTAGTAATGGATTGCTAGAAAATTTTCTTTAAGTTTGTTGAATCAGCTGCTTTTAGCTTCTTTTCTTGTGCATCTTCACCTTTTCCAATATTAGCATTCTCCCCCAGTAAGGTAAAGGCATCTTGCAATGGGTAATTCCCAGAGCTTGAAAATAATGCATTGATGTTGATACATTATCCATTACAACTATAGTTGGTACCCTATTATATATCTATGCCAGCACAACTCCAATACCGTACCCTTCGGCAAACAATTTCTACCAGAGAAGAAGCTGACACTTTTGCTGTCATTTTGTTATGTACTTAGTCAACAGGACTGTGATGAAAAAAACAAGTACAGTCAAACCCCACATAAAGAGCGCCTCGCTTAAAGAGTAACTCGCTTAAAGAGCAGAATTTTCTCTGAATGTTCTCTTCACTTAACAAATAAAACCAACCAAAAACTCACTTAACAAATAAATTGGGGTTCACAATCCCCTCCACTAGAAGTCACAACTGGTCACTTAAAATGATGTTTCGCTTAAAGAGCAAACTCGCTTAAAGAGCAATCCTGTGGAACGCAATATGCTCTTTAAGCGAGGTACAACTGTATTGAGAATTACACTAGTAGGCATAAATAATAGGACTCTGATTGTTGTTTTCAGCAGCTCAGATGCATCAGTTTGCTTGAGCTCCTGTTTACACAAAAGCAGTAATTTTCTCCTTATTGCTACAGCATTAACTGGAGAAATGCTATGCCATTGACTGAAGAATTGGTGCTATGCTTATTAAGTTTGTATCTTCATAGCCATCTACATCTGTGTGGGAGTACAGTATATCCCTATTTGGGCACCAGGATCAGGTTACCTGAACACATAAGGAGAGGAAGCCAGCTAGCTTTGTCCTCTCCCTGTCACAGATCTCTTCACATACTTGTGTGTGCTTTCAAAGGAAGGCCTCTCTTACATGTAGAATTTCTTCATGTGGGCCCCAAACATGGAAAACCAGAGTTTCCAACTGCTGCATGGTCAGGTTGGAATAAATACCTACTAATTTCCTTCATCTTGTCAGCTTAGGCCATCTCAAAGTGACAAGACACCTAAACAAGGATTTTTCAGGCCCTACAAGATTCATAGTCAAAGCAATGGTATTGTGGACCATTAGGAAAACTGAGCACAGAAGAATAGACGCCTTTGAGATGTGGTGTTGGAGAAGGGTTTTGAAGGTCCCCTGGACAGCAAGGAAAACAAATAGGTCAATCTTAGAAGAAATCAACCCTGACTGCTCCTTAGAAGGTCAAATAATAAAGATGAAGCTAAAGTACTTTGGACATCAAATGAGAAGAGAGGATTCACTTGAGAAAGCCTTGATGCTTGGAAGGGTAGAGGGCAAAAGAAGAAGGGGACGGCCCAAGATGAGATGGCTAGATGGTGTTGTGGAGGCAATGGGCACAGAGCTGAGCGAGTTGAGGGGGATGGTGGAGGACAGGAGTGCCTGGTGGACAGTGGTCCATGGGGTCGCAGAGGGTCAGAATCGACTGTGCGACTGAACAACAACAAAACAAGATTCAGCATCTCCAATGCAAGGAAAGGTGCTTTTCCCCATTCAGGGCATTTGCAGTTTATGCAAACAGCCTCTGGGGCACCCTATGTAAAACAGGTTTACTTTCCTTTTAAGAAATAAAGCACAGAGAGAGAGAGAAGCAAAGAACCCATCTTGATGCTTCAGTTTAAAAAAATCAATTTAAAAGGCAGGAGTTGTTGCAGTTTGTGAAACTTGTGAAAACCATACCATTTTCTTAACTTATACCATGTTATACCATGTTTGTAGAACCATTAATTTGATAACACAGAAAATACTTCACATAGCAAGAAATTAAAAGGATGAGATGGGACTTTAGATTCCTACTGCATGCATAGAAGATGTTGTCTTCACACTTTCATGCTCCAGATGAAAAGAGGAATGAGGGAAAGATACTGCTCCCTCCTTATGCTAAATACAGCAATACCTTGGTTAGTGTTAGCATCGCATAACACTAACATTGGATAACGTTGGGGAATTTGAGGCAAACATTTGCATCACACAGCGTTAACATTTGTGATGCAAATTTTTGCCTCAAATTCCCCGACATTGATCTCTTCCCCAAAGCCCGCAGGGCTGAAGACCTCAGATCGCCGGTTTGGGTGGGGGGGAGGGCACGTAGTCTTAGCTGAGAGCTTTACCATGCAGGATTACTTGAATAGACTTATTGTAGACTATCTATTCTCATACTCTGTCTCCCTCCCTGCCTCCACTTTACCCTTAGGGAGAACCTGGTACAGAAGGACCTCCTGGGAAGATGGGACCAGTGGGACCACAAGGATCTCCAGGCCGCTATGGCTCAGAAGGACTACGTGGGATTCCTGGGCCAGCAGTGAGCACCATAACTCATTCACAAATACCTGGAGGAAAGAAGGGAGATTGATGGGATACCTCTTAATATGACATCATTTTAGTTGAAGAACGTATACTAATGCTGAGAGGACCTGGTGGGATGTGAAGGACAGCCTCCATGGACCAAGTCTGGAGAAGTGACTTCATTGGACTGCAAGTCCCAGAATCTCCCAACCAGTCATACAAACTGGAATATTCTGGGAATTGTGGTCCATTGTTTTTTTCGCTTTACTTTTCCAAGCTTTGTTCATAGGCATGAAATGAAGTTGCAAAGATGATGGTCAGCTGTATTCTCCAGTGTCTTCATGAAAGCAATATTTTTCAAACCACTGGAAGATGAGTTTAGGTTCTAAAACACGAGGAACCCCCCCTCCCCCAATACTAAGAGAACATGGGCAACACATGTTTGCCTGGAAATGCACTACAAAGAATATGAGTCTTTGTTTTAACACTCAGGCCCCAAATACTTTTGACCACATGGTTTTGATTCAGGAGAAGTTGTTGGTGAACAAAGAGGAGGGATCACATTGTGCTTCTTTAAAGCCTCTTGTGTTGTCAGCTAAAAGAACTGAAGCATAAAAAATGGACAAGGAAATTGCAGCTGTATATGGAGATCCCATACGTGCATCCTCAATATGCACTTGCTTTAGATTACAGCCTACTTACAGGTATCTCTGTGTGCATTAATTAGAAATGTTTGAAGAACTTAACCTTTCAGCATTGCAGACTCCAGAACAAATTGACCTGAGCTGCACCTCTGAGACAAATATGCTGCAGACCAAGATCTCAGAGCCTTCCCACACCCCTCCTGATCTGACGCACTTTTACTTCTTGCTTTAAAAGGTGAAAGTAACAAGTCTGCAGCTCAAATATCATCAACATACTTTGATGAAAAATGAGTATTTTTGAGATTAAGTAATGTTTATGCATTTATATAAATAAATGTTAGAAGTACATTCTTCAGGGGCCTTTAAAAATTCAGACAAATGTAGATACAGGACAGAATGGGCTTATAGGAAGGTGATGTAGTAACTGTTGGAAGTGCAATGCTGGTTGTGAATGTTTTCGCAGCCAATCTTTGAAGGAGAGTATAAAATGGCAGGCAGCTCTATCAATCCCTATCTATTATACAGACACCTAAGAGCAACGGTACATCATACAATCCCTAGTTTCTTGGGGCAGGGGGGAAATCACACACTAAGCTGACAAGGTGACATAATGGTGATCGTGTTGGCTGGAAAAGTCTGATTTTCCTGTCATCAAACAGCGGAAGACCTTCTACTTAGGTTTTTCCAGGAGTTTCCCCAACATTAGGGAAAAAACAACTATTGCAGGAAATCCTAAACACCACCACCACCCATACCTAACTAATGCTAAGGGTAAGGCTAAACTCAGAGCAACCTGAGAAATTGGGGAGGGTGGCTGCAAATGACCTCACCATCCCTGCCAATCCTTAGCACCCTTGTGCTTTGACTCAGTAAATCCTGGCCCCAATTACTGCTGCTGGGTGAGGATATCTGACATTAACATGGATTAAGAACTGGCTGATTGATCCATAGTGTTATGCACAATATGCTGTCTTATCCTGCATCAAATTGATGTTTGTGCTTTCTGCATTGCTGCTCCCTCTGCCCAACTTCCACACCTTTTTGGATTTTTGGGATGAGATGGCTAGATGGTATTGTAGAGACAATGGGCACAGAGCTGAGCGAGTTGAGGAGGATGGTGGAGGACAAAAGTGCCTGGCGGACAGTGGTCCATAGGGTCGCAAAGTGTAGGAATCGACTGTGCGACTGAACAACAACAAAACAGCCAGGATGTCAAATTGTGTTGCCTCTAACTTTATACTTCCTTCCTTCCACAGGGTGAACAGGGCCTGCTTGGAGCACCTGGTCAAGCAGGGCCTCCAGGACCAATGGTGAGTGGCAGGCAAAACAGAGTCATGACTCTTTTGTGGCACAATCAAACATCATCTAATCTGGTCACCTCTTCAAAGCCTATAGCCTTTCTATTTCCCTTCCTTATTCCACTACAATTTGGGAAAGGTTGTCCATGGCATCGTGTGTGGGTGTGGGTGTGGGTAGTCTTATGGTGGATAACTTCCTAGAGGTACAGAAGGAGAGCCAGCAGAGCAGTGAAATAAGTTCCCTGGATGATGTTTCAAAGGATATGATTGTTGTGCACTCTGGTGCATCCAAAAGATAATGGAGAGAAGCAGCTGCTCATTCGGAGTCACTCAGCAGTGCCTAAGCCAGAGCACAGGGCTAATTCCATCTGTAGTCACACAGGGATTGATAGTCTTGAAATGAGACACATGTGAAATGGCCATCATGCATTAAATTGACACTTGTCAAGCAGTGTCATTGGAAGCAACAGACAGGGAGGTGCATGGGTGAATGAAAGTAAATGGAGCTAAACCTGATGCTGTTGAATGCAAATTCCTTATGGACAAGTCTGATAATAGTAGCAGCTCAACAATCTCTAGAGATATACACCTTCCCAACTTCTACACTGAACAACCAGAAATGGTTCACCTTCCCCAAAACTGAATTGTGGCCTATAGGGATGACCAGAATCCCAAATAATCTCTTAATGCAGTTCTTCTCATTTTAGGGTCCAGCTGGGCTCCCAGGGCTAAAAGGTGATCCTGGCTACAAAGGAGAAAAGGTGGGTGTGGGCAGTCGCCTAATATGCAATGGGAAGATGAAAAGCAAGTTTTGGTGTAATTGTCTCCAATTTTGCAACCTCTTTTAAAAGAATAAAAAATCTTGATCACACGTTTGACTGCTGCCCAGTTGAATCTATAGCCTTCAGAATTTGCTTGATCCCATCTCTCCTGACCTTACTTTTAGTGGGGCTCTTGTATAGTATGTTACCTGTTTGACTGCAAAAAATATATATAGAAAAATGCTAGTGTGAACAAGTGCAGTCATTTCATCTGCACACTCTCTAACCTTTAGAAGTTTGCTCTTTTAAGACTTTGTTTTGGGTCCCATACACAGCCGTGGATTCTGGTTTTTTTTAATAATAAATTTTATTGAATTTTTAACAACAATGACATAAAATGATAATAATGATAAAAGGAAAAATTATAATACAATACTAAATTATATAACATAATAACAACAAAAAACAAGAAAAATGTATATAACAATTATAACAAAAAATACCATTAAACATTGATACAGTTAATCATTTCAATAGCTTCAATCTCTTAACCAATCTACTTATATGTATAATATATATACAGTAATACCTTGGATAACGCTAAGACTTGGTTCCACAAGTCTTGGTGTTATCTGATTTTTAGTGTTATCCGATGCATGTTAAAATCCTATGGGATGTATCAGATAACGTTAAAGCTCCATGGAGATACATTGTAACCACACAGGCGTTAGCCGTTGTTATCCGATACATCCCATAGGACCTTAACGTTATTCAATCCAATTCTCCTCCCCAGATTACTTAACATTATGTGATTTTAGCGTTATCCGAGGTAAACGTTATCTAAGGTATTACTGTATATGCATTTGTACTTTATTCTAATTACTGTATTCTCCTTATAATGGTATTCCGATTTTTACTTTTTACATACTTAAAACAACCTAGTGCACTAACCTTAGGTCCTTGAATCTACCAGTTGTCTTCATTCAACTCAATCATTCTGCCAAAAACTCAGTATTTCTGGTACAGGCTTGTCTCCTTTATTTTCTCCCAATGTATAGTGCAGAAATGACTTCCAGATGTCCCAAAATCTCTTTTCTTTTAATATCCCCTTTTTTATTTTTAAACCCCATGTGGCAAGTAATTAAAGAGATGGGAATACCGGAACACCTTATATGCCTCATGAGAAATCTGTACATGAATCAAGAAGCCACAGTTAGGACAGAAAATGGAATGACGGAGTGGTTTGGAATAGGAAAAGGAGTAAGACAAGGCTGCATTTTGTCACCATGCTTATTCAACTTATACACAGAACACATAATGCGAAATGCAGGGATGGAGGAATCAGAATTTGGGATCAAAATTCCTGGGAGAAACATCAACAATTTGAGATATGCGGATGATACCACCCTCATGGCAGAAAGTGAGGAGGACCTAAAGAAGCTCCTGATTAGGTTGAAAGAAGAAAGTGCAAAAGCTGGCTTGAGACTCAATATCAAGAAAACCAAGATAATGGCAACAGGCCTTATCAGTCCCTGGAAAATAGATGGGGAAGAAGTAGAAGCAGTGACAGATTTTACTTTCCTAGGATCAAAGCTCACTGCAGATGGTGATTGCAGCCATGAAATAAAAAGCCGACTGATTCTTGGGAGGCAAGCGATGAGAAACCTGGGGAGCATAGTGAAAAGTAGAGACATCACATTGAAAACAAAGATTCGGCTAGTCAAAGCAATGGTATTCCCTGTGGCAATGTATGGTTGTGAGAGCTGGACCATTAGGAAAGCTGAGTGCAGAAGAATAGATGCCTTTGAGATGTGGTGTTGGAAGAGAGTTTTGAGAGTCCCCTGAACAGTGAGGAGAACAAATAGGTCAATCTTAGAAGAAATCACCCCTGACTGCTCCTTAGATGGTCAAATAATAAAGATGAAGCTAAGGTATTTTGGACATCAAATGAGAAGAGAAGATTCTCTTGAGAAAGCCTTGATGCTTGGAAGGGTCGAGGGCAAAAGAAGAAGGGGGCGGCCCAAAATGAGATGGCTGGATGGTATTGTGGAGACAGTGGGCGCAGAGCTGAGCGAGTTGAGGGAGATGGTGGAGGACAGGAGTGCCTGGCGGACAGTGGTCCATGGAGTCGCAGAGGGTCGGAATCAACTGTGCGACTGAACAACAACAAAAGTTTTTCATTAAGTGCCATGTCCCAAACATCAGCATACCATTTACTCAGTTCTAAATTCAAAGCACCCTTCCAATTTCTGGCAACCTGTTGTCTTGTTAATGTTAAGAAAATAGCTAACAATTCCTTTATATTTCCATCTAAGTTCAAATCATCTATATCTGTCAATAAAACAATTTTCTCATTCAATTTTAAATTAATATTTAAAATTTTAGCTATTTCTTATTCTATTTCTTTGCCAAGTCCAAGTTGCCTTGTAACACTCTCAATGCTGATCTTTCAAATAGGGCTAAAACTGCTGTATGTTCCTGGGTTGTAGTTCTGCATAGGAATGAGAAGTTATCCAGAGATAATTTGATTACCACATACCACAAGAGGTATATTTGCAAGAAATATTACCAAGTCTTCATGGTTGTGACATGTTACTTTTAATACATGCATGTGTTGATCTGAGGAAAAGAAATGTTAGTTCTCTAATTTAAAGGCAAGGGCACATCATGAATACATATGCATTTGTTTCCATCGTGTGCTCTTCTCCTGACCTGACTGCATCAGAATACTGCTGAAACTGGCATAGAATTTCAACTATTACAGCATTTCTTGAATTCCATTTTCTCCCTATCTCACTTCTTATGTTTCTGTTAAGTGAGCTTCTCCCCTTTTCTTCTAGGGCCATGCAGGACTGATTGGGTTGATAGGCCCCCCAGGTGAGATGGGTGAGAAAGGTGACCAGGGGCTGCCAGGGAACCAGGGAACACCAGGCCCTAAGGGCGATTCTGTGAGTAGTTGGGAGCCTCACTTCAGATGGAGGGTGGGGAATGGGAAGAAAGGATGGGGAAAGGGGATTCTTGGTGATCTGCTGGGAAGGGCCACCAGAGGAACGTCCAATATTGACTTCCTGTTTTCTCCCAAATAGGGAATTACTGGTCCTATTGGTCCACCAGGCCCGCCAGGATCTCCTGGCCTCTCGGTAAGCAAATGCACTTCTTCACACTGGATCCCAAGGCAGCTTCAAAAACAGGACATGGCAATTCAGACTTTTTTATGAGTTGGACTGGAGAGCTTCCCATATGTGGCATCCAATGGCAAGGCCCTACTAGCAGAACCCAGATACTTTCCCCCAGCACAATCTGTCTCATCCATACCACTTTAACATCCCTCTTTTAGATACAGTGAGCCCTTTGATTGTTAATGTGATTCTTTCCAGTAGATATAGGTATAGGTTTTTTTGAAGCTAATACACTCTTGGTTGAAGTATCAAGACCGCATTTGTTCATGCTAGATTCCCAATGTGGTGAATCTCTTTAGATATCCCTCTCCTGTGCACAAAATATTTACTGATATAGAAGGTGGAGAGGTAACATCAAAGAAACATTACAAGAACATGAAATAATAACAGTGGAGGCTATTAGAAGTGCCAGAGCAAGAACCTCGTATCTTCCATGACACCCAAAGGAGTAAAAGAGGAAGCAAAGAAGAAGATTTATTTATTTATTTATATTTGTTTATCCCCCTCCTCCCCGAAGGGACCCAGGGCGATTTCCAACAATTTTAAAAACACTTTAAAATTAAAAACTTTAAAAAGCTTAAAAACTTAATTAAAAACTAGGTATTATAACTTGGACATACTGGGGGTCAAACCATCCAACTGGCTGGGGAAATTGAACCATCCACTCCCCAGACCAGACCTGCCAGCCAGGTTTTCACTGCTTTTCTAAAGGACAGCAACTCCGTCTGCTGGCGTAGCTCTATCAGGAGGAGGTTCCACAGGGCCGGAGTGGACACCAAGAAGGCCCTCCTTCTTGTGCCAGAGAGGTGCACCTCTCTGGCTGATGGCACAACCAGAGAGCCTCTCCGGTCCGCTCTGGTGGGCTGGGTAGATGTCCTTGGGACGATGCGGTCTCTCAAGTAACCTGGACCACTACCATAAAGGGCTTTAAAGGTAATAACCAGCACCTTGAATTGCACCCGGAGGCAATCTGGGAGCCAGTGCAGCTCCCTTAGCAGTGGTGAGGTATGGGCATAACACCCGCATCCCAACACTACTTGTGCAGCTGTATTCTGGACCAGCTGAATCCTCCGAATGGTCACCAAGGGCAGCCCCATGTAGAGCGCATTACAATAATCAAGTCTGGAGGTGACCAAGGCATGTGTGACCATGAGCAAGGAGTCCCAGTCTAGGAACAGCTGTAACTGGCAAATCACACGAAGCTGTGCAAAGATAGAGCAAACTCAAGTGTCAACTAGCCTTACTCTCTCCCACTGCCAGAATCCAGCACTAAACATTCCTGATAGATGATCATTCCACTTTTGTTCTTTAAAAAACCCCTCCAACAAAGAAAAATCCAGTCAACTCCAAGTCAGTGCATTCCACTGCCAAGCAGCTCTTAGTGTCAAACAGTTCTCCTTAAGGTTTAGTCAACATTTCTTTTCTTGTAGTTTCAGTCCATTGTTCCTACTCTCTAAAAACAACAGAAAACACTTTCCACTCTATGGCACTTCAGATTTTGAAAGTTGGCTGTCTCAGTCACCTCTTCCCCAGGTTAAACTTTCCTCAGTTGTTTGTGTACCACTTTTGCCAGTCTCTTCTCATATAAACACCCATAATTTCTCTTTTGTTCATAATTTTATTTCCTACTTTTGCAGGGTCCTTTGGGACAAAAAGGAAACAAGGGTGCACCAGTAAGTAGTTCAAAATCTAAGAGGGGGGTTGAGTACGTAGGGGCTTAAGGTCAATATCTCATAACCGAGCATAATTGCAGTATGATGCTAGAGAACCCAAAATTCTGGGTCAAGAACACTTGGTTTCTGTAGCCTATAGAAACAGAACAAGTGTATCAAACATTGTGTATGTTTGCTGGTGTATAATAGTTATGGTGGTGAGAATGGGAGAAGAATTTAAATACTGTAATGGAAATTGTGGTTAATTCTACGTTCACTGAGTTCACTGAGGTTGTAGATCTTTCTCCAGGCTTGTACCAGATTTGATTCCAAGATGAGGTAGAATGCTTTTACGTAGAAGTTGAGATCCTTAATCTAAACTGGATTCAGGGGACCATTGGCCCTCCAGACTTCCAGTTCCTAGAAAGCACCGCTGGCATGATCAGCATGATCAGAGAATAGTCAGTGTTGGTGGGATTTGTAGTCTGACAGTATCTGGTAGGCTATGGATTCCCCAGTTCTGAGATGCAAGAAGGAAGGATTCTAGGCCAGTGTTTTCCCAGCCACTCATTGTGTCAATAATTCCTGACATATAGAGGAATATCCAATCATGCAGTAAACAGTATTCAGCCACGTTGCCATTTATGTACCATATGGAAGAGAAATCCCAGTTGCACGTTTACTAGCCAGTGAGAACAAAGTTGTAGAATCTGTTTTGGAAGTAGGTATACAAGGATGATGGAGTGCTGAAGAATAAATTCAGTGTGCTCTCCCATGATGGGATTTACACTTTCACCTGGGTGCTGCCTAGACAGTTGCCATGAATTCATATTAAAGGTCTCATCTGTTCTCCTACAGGGACTTATTGGGCCAAAAGGTGATCCAGGACCCTCCGGACCCCCAGGGCAACGAGTGAGTGATGACAGAATAAAACCTATAACAGAGATTATGTTTGGGCCACCGATATCTGCCTCAATCTTGTATCATCTTTTCTTTCTTTGACATACCTAGGGCCGCCCTGCAGAGCTGCAAGACCCATTACCAATGGAGAGTGGCCACAAGCGCCATCACGAGTGGGAGCTAAGGGAACAGGCAGATGCTCCAGGGAAAGCAGAGGCCGATGACCCCGATGCTGATGGTCTGGCAGAGGTGCTGGCGGTCCTGAGCTCCCTACGGGATGAGGTGGAGCAAATGCGATGTCCATTGGGCACCCCAGAGAGTCCAGCCAGGGTCTGCAAGGAGCTTCAGTTTTGTCATCCCCACCTCACAGATGGTGAGATAAGAGGCAGAAAGACAAAGCTGAAGGGGTATAAATAATCTGGGCTAAATGAAGGAAGCCGATCCGTCTGCAGAATCAGTAGAAATCCAGCCAAGGAAGCAATGATGTGCTTTTGGGGGTGTTATTCTGCAATTCAGCCTACAGACATGTAACTTAGAGTTTCAAAGGAAGCTACCCTGGCTCTATAAAGGTAGTCCTCAATTTTTGGAAGTAACATTTGGAGAACTGTGGAGAAGTGGTAGAATGTCTAGGCAGTTTTAAAGATGCATGATTGTTGCGGGGCATGGATGAACCACCTGTTTCACAGCATGTGATACTTGGCTTAGCAGTGGTAGATGCTCCTCTTTAACAGCAAAGTGCACACATAGACAGTAAGGCTCCTGTGGGGTGACAGCTGCAGCAGCCTTATACTTTAGCATTTTCAATTAAATGTGTGATGGCTGGAATAAGAGGTTGTTAGCTACCATGGTTTTTTGCTTCCAGCATTCACTGACAGGAAACATAATGCTGCTGTATCTGTAAGAAACAGCAGCTGTCCAGATGTTTTGGGCATCAGTTCCCAGAAAATCTAGTAAGCATGGCCCATAGTAAGAACTAGGGGGCTCAACAGTCCACATCATCTGAAGGGCTTCCTCCTTCATTGTCATCTGTTTATTTGTTATGGATGTGGGGAACATTTTCTTTTTTCATTTTTTGGAGGAATTACCTCTCCCATTGCTGTGTTTTTGTGTACCTGCCCCTTGTTTTACTTGAAGAGGGAAAGCATTTTGGGCGGCATCTAGTTTGTGTTTTTTCTATTTGTGCTTATTGGCAATCCAAAAGGTTAGAAGAAACTTTAAAAACTGCTCCAAAAAAGCAGGGGCAAGGTAAAAAAACCAGTCCACTACAAAAGATGGCGTATTACATGAGAAAGAAAAATTATCATGTCTGTGCAGGTGCTTGTTTATACTTCATTATCACAGTACAGGTTCATTTTTACTCATGAAGTACAATAGGAAGAAAAAAGGAAGGAAACAGGCTCCAGCCCAAAAATGAAGCTCCAGCAAACTTAAGCTGTTAGAATATGTGAGAATGTCTCTCTCACACAGCAACAAACAAAGTGGGGAGTGGGATAGTCCCAAAGAAATTGTGGGGAAAGATAAAGAATAAACTCAAGGATGCACACTAGCACTGGCAGGCTGCCTAGTAACAGCAAAACTGATCAAAAGAAATGAGAAGAAATTTCTCCAGAAATCGGGGGGAGGGGGAGGACCCAAAATGGTGGTACAACAGGTAGCAAAAGCAATCTAAAATGCTTAGAACATTAAAATCCCAACTAAAAATAGGAATTGAAATGAAAATAGCATCATTATTGGTTTCCATGCCCTTTTACAGATTTAAATTTCCTACTCCCCCCACTGATTGAATGCTGATAGCAGCACTCAACTTCTTTTGGATCAAATTTTCTTAGGTGATTTGACAGATGAGGGTAAGAGAATGGTCACTTGAAGGAGGAAACAAAGGAGGAAACATGGACCTTTGTGCACCCCCTTTTCACAAATGTGAATCATTTTGTGTTTAAGAATCTGACTTTTGGCAGTCAACAAAAGAACACAAGTTTCTCTTTCATGCTTGGTGTCTTTTGTTAGAACACAAGGAGTTATACCTATTATTTGTGTCCTACTTTTCTACTCATACTGCCCAAGACAGCTCACAAAGTATTAAATGACAAAAACACTTTAAAACAATTTTTAAAATTGCATCTATGTAACCATTGCATCCATTGATAGATAAACAAGAACACTACACTATTGAAAAAATTGCAAATAAACTATTCCAGTAACTAAATGGGAGAGAGTTAAATACATTACTCAGGCTGAAAGATAATATTATAGGTAGATAAATATGGATATACAGGTAGGCAACACATATGGAAAGCAACACAGTACACTCTATACCAGGGGTTCGCAACCTACAGCCTGTGGGCTAGACCCGGCCCCCAACGCCATTCCATCTGGTCCACGATGATGACCCCAGAAGTGGAAGCAGATGCATTTATGACAACCATAAACGCACCCATGCATGCACAAGCACACCCGTTCATACACAAATGCACATGCGCAAACACACCTCCCGTGGTTTACGGACACGTTTATGACGGGGGGGAACCACGTGCTGTCTGAAGGAGAGTGATCCGGCCCATGGTGCAAAAACCTTGAGAACCCATGCTCTATACCTTTTAATCATCAGGCACGCCTTTTGCTAGAGGTAGCCTTCCAATGATGGCTGATTTTCCTTCTCAGTGGCTTCCCTACTTATTACTTGGAGAAGAAGAGGCTGTCAGTCTTTCCTTGAGACCCACATTAGTTTACAAATGATAATATCCTGCCTTTCTCACAGGCAGTGGGTGGGATGGCCATTCAGTCAAAGAATGGTCAGCCATTTAAGAATACAGTAAAACCTCATATAACACTAAAACCTGGTTCCACAAGTCTTGGTGTTATATGATTTTTAGTGTTATCTGATCCTCTATGGGATCCATAGAGATACATTGTAACCACACAGGCTTTTGCGGTTGTTATCTGAAGCATCCCATAGGATCTTAATGTTATCTGATGCAATTCTTCCCCCCAGATTCCTTGATGTTATGCGATTTTAGTGTTATTCGATACTAATGTTATATGAGGTATTACTGTACATTTAAGAATATTGTCATTGTGTTGGCAGAACTTTCTCCGGCTAGCTGTTTTATCAGGCTCCAAGGGCGTGGCATGGCAAAAACCAGGTGGAACCAAGTTTATTATTTGGTATCATTCTCTTCCCCAGCACCCTTCCAGCCAACAGCTGTATCAAGCTTCAGGATAGTCAATTTTAGTGTGCTTTTGCCAGAGTTTGAGATGGGGGGGTCTACAAAATATCGTGCAGAAGGGAATGAAGTGGCAAGGAGATGTCAACATCAAAATGCTTTGGTTTAGATTTTCTTTAGGAGTTCTGCTACTACTGAGAGCAGCAGTGTACTGGGGTATAGGGCAGTTGGCCAATGTCCCACTCTGCCCCGGCAATCTCCGTCCCTGTGGACAGAATTTTATTTATTTATTTTTTCTTAATCAAGGGGCGGGAAAGGAGAAGCCAAGCGAGTGCTACAGAGGGGAAGCCAGGGTGCGGCAGCAACACAGGCAGGATGGGCGCCTTCCTCCCACCTGGTCTCTGGCCATTATACATGTTCCCACCATCCTTCCTGGGGAATCGAACCCTGACCTTCTGCGTACAAAGCAAAATTTCAACCTCTAAGCTCCGCAACCAATGGAACTGCTTTTGGCAGTCTTATAACAAAGAACTCTTATGCTAACCAGAGAGGATATCATTGCTTTTAGAATCCCGGCTGTAGAAGCCCTAAATGGGAATCAAACTCTGCCTCAGGAGAGACCCTTTGTTTGAAAAAAAGGATGCAACATGGAACAGTAATTTTTTATTATAATTTATTATAATTGTAATTATATTTATAATAATATATATATATATTAAATTAAGTCTTAAGCAGGAATCAAACTAGGTACCTTTTGGGCATAGTCAAAAACACTAAACACTTATCCACTAAGGATTTCTCTTTAAACCTGATTTTTTTAAAGCAATGATATCTTCTCTGGTTAACATAGAATCCTCTGTTATAAGATTACCGAAAGCTGTTCTGTTGATAGTGGAGCCACTGTGGCCTAGAGGTTGAAATTTTGCTTTGTAAGCAGGAGGTTGTTGGTTTGAATCCCCAAAGGGGAGTTGAAATTAGAAGGCCAGGGGGAACATAAAGTATATAATTTTTTAGGGTTAGACACCCTAATCACTCCCTGTCCAGCACCTTTTTAGTCATACTCACTCAGGCAAGTGCTATAAACTGGTAGAGTCCAAGCCCCTGACTAAGAGCCATTTTTTTCAATCCCGAGGGGGAAATCAATATCGCCATCCCAACTCAGTACCTATGAACTGGGATGGCTATCTACATTTCAATACATTCTGGAAGGGACTTAATATGAACTATTCAAGAGATGACACAGAATGCTCACAGCCTATTATGGAAAGAGAAACCTAGGTTTGAATTTTGAACCCCTCTAGTTTTGATGACACACTCTAGGATTGAAGGCAAGACACACTCTAGGATCTTCAGCCAATAGAACTTCAGTTTCCAGGACCCTTGTAAAAAATTAGGATCAAATGAAAGTTTTTATGACTGTATTATCACTCTAATTTTAGAAGAAGAACTGTTGAGTGCTCTTAGCAATTAGAAGGGACAGCAACTGTGAGAGAGGAATGCTTTATTACAGAAGTGGCCAACCTTGGCTCTCCAGGTGTTCTTGGACTTCAATTCCCTGACATCAGCACACCAGCTGATCAGGACTTCTAGGAATTAATGTTCAAGAACACCTGGAGCACTAAGGTTGGCCACTCCTTTACTGCATAGACAATATTTGCAATGAACAGAAATCTCTTATCCATAGTCATCTGTTTCTTTGGGGTGTGCAGAATTGTGTTTTGAGAGTACAGCTCCTGTCTGGTTCTTCAGTCATTGTTGGATTACAATTCCCATTAACCCTCACCACTGGCTAGGATTGATTGGAATTGCTGTATAATATAACTGGAAGGTCCCACCCAGAGGATGAGGATGACAGCTGTCCCACCCCCGGACGCCCATCTGCCAGGGGTTTCAAAAGCTGCACTGGCTCGGGCAGAGGAGGAAGGTCCCACCCAGAGGATGAGGTGACAGCCACCCCAGAACTTTGTTGTTTGTGTGGGGAACTTTTCTTGAGTGGCTGTGACTTTATCATTATACTGTAATATTGAATTTTGTATATTGTATTATTTTGTATCTATTGTGTATATTGCTGAATTTATCATGTGAGCCGCCCCTGAGTCGGGTTTCCTGAGTGGGTGGCATATATGTGTGAAAATTAAGTTAGATTAAGTTAAATTAAGGCCATATCTACCTCATCCCACAAGAACCTCAGCCCTTTCTGCATTGGGAATTTTCTCTCTTCTCTCCTGTGATCCAGGAGAATATTGGATTGACCCTAACCAAGGATGTTCTCGAGATGCCTTCAGAGTGTTCTGCAACTTCACAGCTGGTGGGGAGACTTGCTTATTCCCTGACAAGAAATTTGAGGCAGTAAGTAGATAATCCTTAATACCAGAATGGATGATCAGAAGAGCAGACCTGAAAAGGATAGAGGTCATCTGAACTGTTCTCATAAAGAAAACTGATTTGTTGGACCAGAATCCTAAATATAAATTCCTTAAAGGTTGCTCTCTATGTGATCTATGCCCCTAGGTACGGCTTGCTGCTTGGAGCAAGGAACAACCAGGAAACTGGTACAGCACATTCAAGAGAGGCAAGAAGGTAGAGTTTCTTGTGTTGTTATTAATGGTTACTGCGAGAAGCGGTCTGCAGAAAGCATGGACTGCTTATCCATGCTAGTCTCCCATGGTTAGAGTCATGGTCCAAGCAGGTGCCCACTGCATATGTTTGTACAAAGCTTGGAATGTTCCCTCTTTGGGGACTTAATCACCAAATTAACATGGCCATTTTGGTTGGGAGTTTCTTGGAAACATACTCCAAAGAAAGTAACTTACCCAACTTAGATGTTCCTAAGAGGGCTAAAGTCATTTGTTCCTGCTGCCCATATTCTGCTTTGTGTTTTCAGTTCTCCTATGTGGATTCAGATGGCAACCCTGTGCAGGTGACCCAACTCACCTTCCTGCGCCTGCTCAGTGCCATCGCCCACCAGAATTTCACCCTCATCTGTCAAAATATGGCTGCCTGGTATGAGGCTGAGACCAGTAGCCACAGCTGGGCCTTGAAGTTTCTTGCCTTCAACGGAGTGGAGCTGATGCACAACAGCACAGAAAACCCTGTCCATGCCTTGTATGATGGTTGCCAGGTGAGATATCAGGACTTCTAGTGTTCTCCAGCCTTGGCTTTTCCCTTACAAGTGCCTTGAAGCATTTCCTGATGCCTCCAAACATCACCTCATGAGTGGTGGAATTCCATGATGGGCAAATAACAGGCTAATCGGAGTCCTGAGTAGAAATAGGAAAATTTGTCCATTTTCCTTTCCTTGAATTTGAGGGTTTTTTTAATACCTCAACTGCTTTCTGTCCCACACAGAAAAAGCTCTGCAAGTTAGGTGCATTTTTTCCAAACCCCCTTGTCCTCCTGTATGTTCTCACTGTTATGGTATCACACCTTTCCCACCCTGGCTATGAAGAATTCAGCAAAGTGTGATAAGTTCTTATGAAAAATCAAACTGACCCTTAGTTCTGAGACTTGCAGCAGAGGAAGATACTTGTGAGAGAGACCTATTGGAAGATAGAAAAATGCATTACCTGAATGATGGTGTGAGCTAGACCCCTCTCTCATTCCCAGTTGCTGTCTTTGCCCTACGTTTCTTTGACTGCTGCTTTTTCTGCATTTGCCGCCTTTCATTAGGCAGCTGTATAAAGTTTTAGGAAACTGCTCGAGATTCAACAATTGAGCTGGGCTCCCTCCTTCCTTCCCTGGCATCTTCTGCAGCTTTGGCCAGTTGGGAGTTGATGCTGAGGATTCTTAGAACTGCAAGCAGAGCCGGGAGAGACGATTGGTCTCCTGATTGTTGATGTCACACAGTAGAAAGCCTCAGATTTTCCCACAGGCCAAAGCTTACATATGTTTCCTCCAATCTCACTCTTCTTCCTTGACCATTTTGTGTTTCCTGTTCATGCCAGTGAAGGAGCTCTGGAGGAGGAGGAGTGTAAACAAATAGACCCTTGTTATGGACATAGTCACTTAGAAGAGGGGAATAAGAGACAACATAGCCACATTTCCCCATAAAAGTAATCCTGCCCCACTTCCACCTTCTTGTTGCTTCTTTCTAATGACAGTTGAAGTTCTCTGCTTCTTCCATGGACTGTTGTTACCTGGGAGTGGGGGATGTGGGTGTTTCTGAAAGCCTCAAGTTTTCCCAATTGAGAGGGATGCTTCCTCCTCCTTCCTCGATGCTTCCATTCAGTTAAAGTTTTGTCAGTACTCGCCACTTCAGTTTGATACTGGAGGAGGTACAAGACTTGGGCTGTGTAATATGATTGTGGCAGGAAGTCCTCTGCATCCTACCTCTTGGACCTGCTTTGGCAACGGTGCCTCAGGTTGGTACATTTAAAGGCATGCAGTGTTGCTGGCTGTCAGTGAAAACTCGTTCACATCTTTGAAGCTTCCCATGGGAAAACCTCCCTGCCTGAAAAGGAGCATCTGGGAGCTGTATGTCATCTGGCCAATCTGGATGTCTAAAACTAGGATGGGGATGATGTTGCTCTCCAGATAATGTTGGACCACATTTTCCATTGGCCCCCGGCCAATATGATCAATTTTTGTAGGAGTTGCCATATGTGATCCCTTTGCTATTACATGAATGCCAGCCACTGAATCCCCACTTTAAATCTCACAACACTTTCATTCTCCACCTTCCCTGGCCTATTAGGCCATGAGATTAGCCATCATTTTCTCTTTCCAAACCTCTATGAGTGTGGATGTAAAAACAAGGGCAATTTCCCCCAATACCAGAATTTGGCTTTCTCCTAGACTCTCATTCCTCAAAAGCTATGATATCAGAAGAGAAATAAGGACTAAACCAGTGGTGGCAAACCTTGACACTCCAGGTGTTCTTGAACTTAAATTCCCAGAAGACCTGATCAGCAGGAGTGCTGAGTTGGGCTTCTAGTAATTGAAGTCCAAGAACACCTAGAATACGAAGGTTTGCCATCACTGGACTATACTGTGCTGTCTTCTGTAAATTGATCAGGCCACCCTTTTGACTATTAGGCTTGTTTGTTTGCTTGAGTTAATTGGAACTATGTATTGTACTAGTACATTCAACTTCACCACCTTAAAACTGAAGCCTGCTCTGAATAGGCCACCATTCAGGATGTAAAACAAATTCACATTTACTGAGATAGTTTACAGATTTATCCAACCCAGTATCTGCAAGACTCTTAACAAAAGCACATGTTTATAATCTGTTTTGCCTTTCCCTCAGTGAGAAGAACATATAACCATTGGTTTCTCTCCCAGCTTCCCACTCTGTATTTAATGAGACAAATGAATGTATTTGGAAAATGAGCACAGGTGTTCATTTAAACCAATGGGAAAAATAAATGAAAATTTGTGTGCAAAATTTGTAGGAATGTAGGGAAGAGAAAAAGTCATGCAACTCTGTCAACAATGTTGACTGCTGGTGGGACCCTGAAAAAGGAAATCAAAACAAAATTGACATATTTTCTCCTCCCTAGTTCCCTGTGGGTCTGTGGACTCAGGTTGTGGCTTATTTGATCTATGCTTTGCTGTGCCTAATAATTAGAGTGGATTGTTAGAATTTGTTGGGCTACAAATGCCATAATTTCCATGCCGGGAATTATACCTGATAGACAACTGAATGTGGGAGGGCTTTGGGATCACATTTCTCCCAAGCTTCCTAGTTGTGAGCTTTCTTTCTGGACAGATATTTAGGTGGAGATACATGGAGCTAAGCTTCAAAGGCCTGCCCCACCCCTACCAAGATTGTACGGTTCCTCAACCATTTCTAGCACTTTTACCTTTAATGAGAGGATTCCATTGCCTTTCCTGAAACAAGACAACAGAATCCCATGATTCTGAAAGACATCACTAAACAAACAAAACCAGTGCAATTGGCTAAATCAGAACTGGGGAACACCTCCTGCATTGCTGCATAGGTCTCCCATGGGCCTCTGCCTTGTCTTTCCACTGCCCAGGATCTTTCTTCTCTGACATTATCTTTTTAAATGTCCTAATCTCTCCCAGGGACGCAAGGGCCAGGAGCGGACAGTCCTCCAGGTTCGGACGCCACGTGTGGAGCACTTACCATTGGCTGACGTGGCAGTTCAAGACTTCGGAGACACCAACCAGAAATTCGGCTTTGAGCTCGGGCCTGTCTGCTTCAGCAGCTGAGCCTTTCAGAGAGGCAGAAAGCTCCTTCAAGACTCAAGGACCCCTCATGAGAAAGAAAATGCTCAAAGATCCCCCACCCCTCTCTTTTCCTGCACTATGGGAATGGAGCAAGGGGAATGGAGCCGACCCTGCAAAGACCTGCCGTTGTATTTAACCAGACAAACCCCTCCTATTTATGCGGCCAAGGTCCCTCGGGGCTGTGACTCTTGGGGAGCAGCACAGGGCCCAGAACTGAGCCAGGACCCTTCCTTTCTGCAGCTCCGGCACATGGTGCTACTCTTATGCCGTTTTAGTGAAGCACTGGACAGACTGCCCGGCATTGGCCACCTGCAGGGATAGGGGCAGGAGAAACTACACCAGACATACTGCAGAATCCCACTAACTCTACTCCCTTGTAAGGGTGTTGGACATCAAGATCTTGTCTGAAGCATCTTGGTACAACCATTTGCAAATGGACACAGCATCCAAGCTACAATTTAGGAAAAGCAGGTCTCTAATCCAAGATTTAAGGGTTGAGCATGGAGGGTTGGGCACATAAACATGTCAATGGTATCCAAACTTTACCTGGTAATCTGGTTAGGAACATGGAGTAGCTAAATTCTACTGAGCATTGTCAACTCTGACTATAAGTGGCTCTCTAGGGTTTCAGCCAAGATTCTGTCCCAATCTTAGCAAGAGATGTTGGATGCAGAACCTGGGACCATACTTTGCCTGTGGCTTATGCCCTGTACCAAAAATAGCATCCAGTCTAAGGAGGCCTCCCATCTTAATACTAATCAGACTAACCCTGCTCCACTTCCAAAATTTGGTGAGATCGTTTTTAGGTGGTTGACAGAGGTAGGACAGATCCACTTAAGATCTCCAAAAGATTAAGTGTCTCCTCCTCCAGAAGGAGTCTACATCCTCTCTTAACCATTATTTGCTACACTCAAGTTTACTTTACTTCTTGGCTTTTTGGATAAGATCAAGACTGACCACTATTTACTGTTCTCTGTTCCTCTTCCTCTGCTAGATATACAGTACCCTTGGAGAATGACCCTGATTTAAAAGAACCCTGGGGAAGTGGCTGAGCCCCTCCTCCTCCTCCCCCGTACTCTGAAACATCCCATCATATTGCTGGGCAGAGGAATGGGGAGCATGGCGATCAGTTTTGTCTACCACTCATTCCGTCCATGCTGTGTAGAGAGTTGAGGATTCCAGATTCAGGTTTCTGGATCCCATTTCTCTTGGCAGATGCCTGTAACATATGGCTAATGATTCTCTGATATTCCTATCTCTCTGCTGAGAGAAGATGACATGCCGTAGGTTGGTCCTCAGCTACCCAAGAAACCATAATTCTGAAGGGCTTCCTGTTGCCCAAAGGTCCTGTCTAAGAGAGTAGAAACAGGACAAAGGTCTTCAGCCCTTAGCACTGACTCTTCCTCATACTCTGGTGCTACATGCCTGTATTTTTTTTAATGCTTACTTGTATCTCAGGCTGTGGGGCCAACTGGCGATGTGCACGTATGTCTGTGGGTGTGTCTTGAATGTGTGTGTTATTGTATCATTGTAGCAACCTATATTAAACCTCAGAGCGTGTGGCTGCCCCACCATCTCTGTGTCTGCTGGTTGTGTGCGAAAGAGCAGCCAAGACTAGTGTCCTGAAGGCCAAAGGAAAGCTCAAAGTCTAGGAGGAAGACTGCTGAATTGGCTCCCTGAGTTATTAACAGTAGGGTGCATGTGTATGCACGCGGACACACAAACACACACGGTGAACTTTTAGAGCTCCAGAGTCCAGACAATTTAGATTGGAATTCCCACACTTCCTTAAAGTTGCTCAAGGGGTTGACATTCTGAGAGCTGAGTGTGAACTCATCTAGAACAGGGATTCTAAACCTGCAGTCTGTGGGCCGGATGCAGCCCATGGTACCATTTCATGTGGCCCCCACTGCCTCTATCACATCAGGAAGTGTCATGTGGTGGAGGAAGGGAAAAATGGCTGTCCGGCCCCTGAAGCTGTCTGAGGTATCATGACCTAGCCCCCAGCTTAAAAAGGTTGAGAACTCCTGATCTGGAAGGAGAGATAATCCTCCTTCCTGCAGTGAGTCGAATATGGATCGAGTATGACAAGGAGACAATGTTAGGGTAATTAAAAAAAACCTTGGATAAGGATCCTTCATCCACCCTCCAGCATTTTGTCTGGCAGCTCCAACATCTGAACTTGTTGACTGGGGCTTGTTGACTGGGATCTGATGGGACAGAGGAGCCAAATTTCTCCACCCTTCCTATAATTTTCCCTTTTCTTGTTCATGTGATCTGGTAACAAGGGTTCTGCCTGGCTGCTGGACAGACACTCCACCTCCAACTCTTTAAGTTCAGTTGTTGTAAGGGTTATGTCATTCATCCTAAAGTTTAAAACAGGGGTGCCCAAACTATGGCCTGGGGCCCGGATGAAGGCCCCGATGGCAATTCATCTGGCCCACAAAGCCCTTGTCGCTCCTGGAAGCAGAAGTAAAACACCCCCTTACTTCCGCTTCCAGGAGTGACAAGGGCTTCGTGGGCCAGATGAATTGGCATCTGGGGCTGCCCCCAGCCCCCATGCCTTATTGACTGGCCCAGAAAGTTTGGACAACCCTGGTTTAAAGCATGGTCATGTAACTCATCCACCCCACCTGTCTTTACATTGGACAATTCAATCTGTGCTGAAAACCCTCTTCTTGACAAGAGGGAAATACAGTAATACTGCATTGAAAAGGGGCAGCACACATTGGATTAACAGTTTTACATAAACATGTAAGAGGTGTGTGCTCCGTTCAGTGAATTTTAGGGTGGGATGTTTTTTGTACAATCAAAAAACAACCCACAAGCTTCCTGATCCTGGTTTTTAAAATCCAGTGGGCATAAATAGCCACAAGAGAAGGGGTAGGCCAGGAGCACTTGCCATGAATCAATGTTATGAGGTGGCAGCAATGGCATGACCAGAGTGTCACAACAAGAAAGATGCTTCTCTTTCCCCCTCCTGTCAGTATGAGATTTTATTTGACTTCAGTCTTGTCAATACATAATAGTACAGTACTTGGTTGGCTAGAAAATGCTGTGACATCACCAGCTTCACTCAATTAGTTCCCCCCATTTCTCATGCAATAAAAAAATCAGTTTTAATGGGTTGAGGAGGGACATACAGTACCATGCAAAAGTCTTAGACCACCATTTTGGGGAAATTCAAGGAGTCATGGGGTGGAGCATAGCTCAGACACCCTACCTCTGATCTTAAACAAACATGGGAAGGGTTGAGAGGACAATCAGAAGAAGACTGTCTCCTATTTTGGTGTGTCTAGGTGGCTCAAGGGCTGGAGTTATGACTCCCACCCACTCTCATCACTCATTGACTCCTCTCCAAACCAGCTGGTGGTTGCCTAAAACTTTTGCTGTATCTCTTGAGCAGTTTATGATAAATAATGAATAGGAGAAAGTTTGGAAAGTTGTGTACACACTGTACATTCACAGCAACTTTGTCAGAAAAATTTTGTAATGCCCCCTCCCCCAAGTGACAGGCAAAATGATCAAGTTTCTAGAGAAGGAGATAAGTTTCCACTGATAACCATGCCATAAATATCCCCTATGAAATGCAGTTGCCATAAATTGTGGTGGTTCTTATCTGTCTCTCCCCACATTTTCATGAGCTCATCCATTTTATTCATTCTTGGCCATTCTTTGAACTTAATTACAATCAGGATTCAGTAGAGCTCATTTTCCTTTTTAATGCCAGGGCTTGACCCTGTGCAACAGTTTAAAGAGAGGGAAGAAAAGGGAGAACCTCTAATCACAACCAAAAAGCATACCCTTCCTCCGTAAGTAATAATGATGGATCACACTCACAGGTGTGTTGGGACTTTCCACCAGGTTTGAGTCCCAGTACTTTTTTAAAAAGTTGAAAACTGAAAGCCAGAGTGTGTGCGTCTTTCAAAGACTGCAGTGCTATGACAGAATATGTCACATAGAAGCCATACTTCAAAGATCAGGATCTAATCCTATCATCCCAGTGTAGGAATCTTAAAACCTCTCTAAAACATTCATGTTAGTCCAAACATTCTCCGTTGTGTTTGGAATACAAATCTCACGATTCTCAGCACAGCCATACTAGCTTAATGTGGCAAGTGCTATCATTTAGCATACCTGAAGAGTAAATGCTTGGAGGAGATTGAGCAATAAAGTAGCAATCTAATCCCTATTATACCATTATACTTGTCCAGCATCGCACCAAGGACCTGACAGATGCATTGGCATTGTCTTATTTTAGGTTTGAAAGAGGGGGATGGCATTAGGCTGGCTTTCAACCTCTTCTCCTCCAAATGTTTTAGTCTCAAAACACCTAGTTTTCTTGACCATTGGCCATGCTATCTGAGACTAGTGGGAACTGAAGCCTAAAACATCTCCAAAGCATTTAACATTTCATTCTTGTAGACCAAGGTTTCTCAGCCTTGTCCTCCCCCCTCCCCAATGTTCTTGGACTTCAATTACCAGAAGCCTCGATCAGCAGGCATACTCACTTGGGCTTCTGGGAAGCCCAAGAACATCTGGGGGCCAAGATTGAGAAACCCTGTTAGGGACCATGAAAGAGTGACTTTTCCAAGGCTAGTTGGGAAGCTGAATGGGCAAATGAAAATCTGAAGCTGAAGTTGTCTGCACACAACAAATATGTCATACTGCCTATTAGCAAACAGGCAATCAATGTATGCAACAACCAAAGAACCACAGAACAGATAATTCCATTTCCCAGCTCACACAGAGCATTGGTTCCCAATCTTCGGTTGCAAAATGTGCTTGTCTTAAAACCTTCCGAAGCCTTCACCATTGGCTGTGCTGACCAAGACTTCTGGGAACTGTAGTCCAAGAAAACCTAACAAACCCAAGGTTGGGAACAACTGGCTCAGAGTGGGACTTCATTGTCCATTTACTCTGCAATTTGAAATCAAACTAAAGCTAACTTCACAGCAAAAAACTAAACATGGGGAAGGCTGCCAAAGAATCATCTTTTTGTGTGTGTTAAGCTGGCAGGGAGCAGTGTCTTTTGCTCTTATTTGGCAGATGGTGCCTTTCTCTCTTTCCTGCCCTGTATGATTGTCTGGCCTGAAGCAAAGGGATCAATTTTATGTCCATTCCTCTGAACTCAGTGCCTGTTTTTTCCTGGTGTTTCCTTTTAAAAAGGCTTTCCAGTCTTAGTGATGCAGCTTATCAGAGTTGTTTGGAAAAAATAAAGAAGGAATCAAAGTGAAGGGAAGATCCCTGTGGAAATTGTTTAGTGGCACATGATCAGATCACTTGAGGTAGCTTACGCTCTTTGAGCTCTGTGTGAACAGGATACTTGCCAGATTTTTTTCCCTGAACAGGGCAAATGCCTCTACTAACAGAGCTCTTTCTGCCATGAACATAGCTCTTAGAAAGTCTCTCAAAATTGGGCAGAACAGTAATGATGGAAAGGCAGGTAAATTCATGTGGGATAGCAAACACATTCATTGTTTGGTTCCCCTACTGTCTCCTGCAATGCAATAATTGTACTTGTCTGGATCGGTAATGTGATTAGCATTTCCCCCTGTACTTATTTGCCTGGCCTTCCCTAGACAGGTGTTTCCCAACCTTTGGTTTTTGGACTTCAATTCCCAGAAGCCTAAGTCAATTTCCCCAAAGCACTGATCAGCCAATGTACTGACTTAGGGTTCTGGGAATTGAAGTCTCCCTGTGGGGTGTGTGCCCCACGTTGGGAACCACTGGCCTAGACTTTTCATCAACAAGACATTTTCTTGCTAAAACACATTTTGGGGGGAGCCATTTTGTAGAACAACTTTGCTGCACCTCCCCTTCAATCTCCCTATGTCTTTTGGATGACTAATGGCTTTTATTATCTTTATGCTTTGAACATGATGCCATTGAACTATGGCCAAAGTCTAGTGGTCAAACAGTACAGCAGCCACCTGAAGAACCATCCGATGGGAGAGGGAGACTCACCTTCATTTAGAAAAAAAGAGAAGATGTTGCCTTAACGCACCCTAGTAGTTGTGGACTATTGCTTCCATCTTTCCTAGCCAGTGTTGGTGTTTTCTGGGGATGGTGGGCACTGCAGTGAAGACACAATGTGCTTACAGATTGACATAAACTGTCACAAACTAAAAGTACATTTCTGCAGCTTTAGCTCAACTAACACAGTTTTACAGAAGCTTAAGAAAAGGAGAAGACCCAAGGTCCTAATCCACCCCACCAGTCCTAAGCAAACATTGATATATTTTATCACGGATACTCCTGCCTTTTTATTAACAGCAGCAATTTTTAAAAACCCTCCTGAATCTTCTGCCTCCTAAGTAAATAAGCTTTGGTTGTTGTTTTTTAAAACACCCTAAGAAGAGCAAAGGAAAAGAAGGAAATGTTCTCTTTGAAACTAGTCTGTTAGTCCCCATAGAAATATTTGACAGGCTAGGCTTCATAACTGTCCCTGTTGGCTTACCTTACAGAGAGTAACAAAATAAAGGTGGATGAGTTGATATGACCACATGAGCAAGCCAGTTCCAGTGGTTCTTACTACCAGGAGTGGGTGATGTAGTTGACAAAGTGTCATACTAGGACCCATGAGATCTGGGTTCAAATCTCCGCTTGGCCATGGAAAACTCACCATGAGGTGGCAAGGAGTAAATCACTCCATGAATACCTCATATGCTTCAAAGTCAGCATAAGCCAAAAGTGCCTTGAGGGCTGGAAGGCTTGTAGCAAAACTCAGAGAAGGAGTAGGGGACCCTGACTTCGTGGAAGATGGTTTCATTTTTCCTGCTTTATAAAAATAGCAATTAATTAATCTATTAATCCTGGAGTTTCACCCACAAGCTCTGATTCCCCAAGGATACTGTCTCAGGTGTCACCCTGGCAGTCTAGGAGATGGAAAACTCAACTCCCCACCCTTTCTGCTGCCCCCTTCACAGTTCTGGGACAGAGTCTGAATGGCTCGTTGAAGGTGGCAGCAGCTGCAGCATCAGCAGCAAGAGATGCAGCCAGAATACACACATGCCCTCTCATACACACTGAGAAAGACCCCTTTGCTGGCTCAGAGCCCAGCCGAGCTTTGATGAAAGCAGCAGCAGGCTAGTTCTTACAGTCTTACTGATTATTCACAAAAAGGGGGAAGGAGTCACAGAAGAGGAGGGGAGATGAGGACCGCATCTCATTGGTTGGCAGCCCTCTCTTAAAAACCAGTTTAAAGATGCTCAAGATAGGAACGAGTATTCTTTAGCCTGCAAATAATCCCCAAGTCTTCAGCCTAGCTCTATGGCAGTGGAGGACAGAGACAGCCCTCCTTCACTGCCTACTTCAGCCCTGCTCTCTCTTCCTTAATCCTCCAAAGTCTTTTCTGAATTGATTGAAAGTATGCCCTTTGCAGCATCCTTGTTCCCAGCTTTGTCCAGTGGTTTGCATTAGCATGCAGAGCAGTGCCGTTGGGAGGGGAAGGGCCACTTTTCCTTGGAAAACATCCAAAAGCCACCAAGTCGGACCATAGTACTTTTATTATTTAGAGGAACCAATATGTCACAGCCTTCTGGCCAGTATTTGAATTTTTCCAGCATTTTCCAACCAGCTGAACCTTAAGTATGGTGGGGGAGAAAAAGAAAGGGAACAGTGAGGAAGGGGAGGGCTAGTTTACCTTTGGACGGGTGGAAGACTTCCTTTTTGCTTTGCTGCTTTTTCAAATTGTACAGCCTTGGGAGGGGTGTAGGTCTGGACACTCTGGAAGCTGACCTACAATGCCCATCATTCCTGATCATTGGCTGCACTGGCTGGGGAGATTGGGAAAGGGAGACTAGCAACACCTAAAGGGCAAATGTTCGATGCCACCATCATTTCAGAATTAGCCAGTGTGCCATGGTGAGCAAACCATTTATACTGGTTGCTGTTAGTGAAAGGTGACTGACTTCGCCCCCAGCATCATACTATTTTGCATACATCTATAATTCTTGCACAGTTGTGCAGCTCTTGCACAATTTTGTCATCTGGTTGTGACCCCCCCTCCTTTCCTAAAAGCTGTGGTAATGCTTTTTAAAAATTCCCTTCATTGAAATCCCACACTTCCATAAAGGAGCAAAAGGTGGCTTGAGCGCATCCTACCCAAATTAGATTTTCACAACAATCTTGTGAGGTAGGCTGGGCTGAGAGACAGTGGCCAAGCCTGCAAAAGTCAGCCAGTAAATGTCACATCTGAGCAGTCACCTAAAACTGGTTCTTGTTGGCCCAAATCTACATTGCAGGAGCTCTTGCTTTCCCATTAGATCTGGAAGGCTTAGATGACATTTATAAGGAATTTAAAATGGTTCAGGGGCTCCCCAGTTGCATTGGGAGTCAATGGGAGCTGGCCCATTTGAGCAAATGGAGCAGTCCTCTACCTCAGTCTGTATTGCCAAGCTGGCCAGCCAAGCCTGCTGCAGCCAAGCCCGATTCTATAGGATCTCAGAGACAATAAACACCCAGTGGTTGAAGAAACAAAGCTTTATTAGGCAAATCTTAAAGCAGAAATCATCATGTCTAACAACTAACATAGAGCATGAAACAGAAGCAAGTTAATGTATGTCAACCTATTCACCAGCCGTCCTACTCTACCAGGGTGTCTCCAACGTTCTTCTGGGAATCCTGTCTTTCAAAGAGTTCCCCCCGAACTTCACCCCAGTCTCCAGTAGAAGAGCTGGGCTGCGAAACCAGCTAAAAACCTTAGCTGCATCTCCCTTCTGGCCTCATTCAAAACCATGAACAACCAGTGGAGGAATTAAAATGATTAGGGAGATATTTGGTAGCGTGTTCTGTGTGTGTTTGTTCTGAGATACCTCTTACCCACAAAAGATACATTCTTGAAGCAAAACGTAATTGATTTGGTTCATAAGCATAGTCCATTAGCAGCATAAATAAAGTTTAGTTGCATGGAAATCAGTCCAGAGACAAATCATAGTCCTAAGTAATCATTGTGAAACAAAAAGCAATATTCCCAGGCATGTTAATCCATAGACATCCAATACAGAACTGTTAACTTCTGTCCTCCAAAATGGAGTTTGCTGACCAACGTGGTACTCTCTGATCCAATCAGAGTCTCTCCTGCTTTTCTAGGAGAACTTTCCCACAGGATGAAATTGTTTACACCCCTGCAGAGCCATAGCTCTGGTTAGCCAAAACAAGGCCTCTTCTACTAGCTAAGAGATAGCGAAAGGAATTTCACTGTACTGAAAGGCAACCAGTCTATTTGACACAGAGAGAAGAAATGATTTTTGGAGCCTAGTAAGAAAACCAGGGCTCCTCCATTTTGGGCATGTTAGGGAATAAGGTCTTCCCATGATAATGTATTGTTGTTGTTCAGTCGCACAGTCGATTCTGACCCTCTGTGACCCCATGGACCACTGTCCGCCAGGCACTCCTGTCCTCCACCATCCCCCTCAACTCGCTCAGCTCTGTGCCCATTGTCTCTACAATCCCATCTAGCCATCTCATCTTGGGCCGTCCCCTTCTTCTTTTGCCCTCGACCCTTCCAAGCATCAAAGCTTTCTCAAGTGAATCCTCTCTTCTCATTTGATGTCCAAAGTACTTTAGCCTCATCTTTATTATTTGACCTTCTAAGGAGCAGTCAGGGATAATTTCTTCTAAGATTGACCTATTTGTTCTCCTCGCTGTCCATGGGACTCTCAAAACTCTCCTCCAACACCACATCTCAAAGGCGTCTATTCTTCTGAGTTCAGCTTTCCTAATGGTCCAACTCTCACAACCATACATTTCGGCTGCCTAGGAGCCCGGGAAGGCAGCTGGGGTGCCCTTGGACCATCTGAGCCACAGCACCTTGGAGAGCTCCAAAGTCTGAGGGCTGTCTCTCTCTTCATTTATACTTTCACCTAAGGTGTCGTTTTATCCTCCTTGGTCATCACCTAAGAAATATAAAGATATCTCCAAATCCAAACAAGGTGTGAATTACACCAGGCTCCTTGTCGGCTTGTTATCTATTGATACTACAAGAGAAAAGGAAGAAAGGAAAATGTTAATCCTCCTACCAGATGTAGAGCTATGATGATCAGCTAAGAGGTAGACAAATACAGTGGTACCTCGCTTAAAGAGCATAATGTGCTCTATGGGATTGCTTTTTAAGCGAGTTTGCTCCTTAAGTGAAACACCATAGTAAGTGACCAATTGTGACTTCTGGTGTGTGTGTGTGTGTGGGGGGGGGGAATTGTGAAATCTGATTTATTTGTTAAGCGAGTTTTGGTTGGTTTTAGTTGTTAAGTGAGGTGTCCATTCAGATAATTTTCTGCTCTTTAAGCGAGTTAGTCTCTAAGCGAGACACTCTTTATGCCAGGTTTTACTGTAATTATACTTTCCCAGCCTCTCTAGAGAGGGACAGGGGAAGTGTTTTATTTCCTCATACGTTCAACTGCATTTCTTGGATGAGGGAATGGGCTAAACATTATTTAGTTCCTCCCTGTCTTCAAGCAGCCTGAAAATTAGAGATTCTAGACAGCTTCACATGGAACAATCTGGACATGCTCCTAGATTGTGGACAAAAAGCTACACATTAGGAGAGAATATGGAGAGAAAGAATAGTTTCCAAGGAACTGGCTGAGATAGACTAATTTTTTAATGGTTCTGGAGAAGACTTTTGAAAGTCCCCTGGACTGCCGGAAGATCAGTCAATCTTGAAGGAAATCAACCCTGCCTGTTCCTTGGAAGGATAAAGGCTGAAGCTCAAAAACTTTGGCCACCAAATGAGAAGGGAGGGCTCACCAGAGAAGACCCTGATGCTAGGAAAGATCAAAGGCAAAAAGAGAAGGGGGCAGCAGAGGATGAGATGGTTAGACACCATTGTTGACACAGTGGGCATAGATTTGGGCAGACTCTGGAGGATGGGGGATGACAGAGGAGCCTGATATGCTGGGGTCCATGAGATTACAAAAGGTCAGACTTGGCTGTGTGACTGAACAACAACAAAATCTGACTAACTACAGATGGTAACTGTAAGTAAATATGCCTTTTTTATTTTAAATTTTTCTAGAGTGATTTTTATCATACAAGAAAAGAGTTAGCTGATGTGGCTGAGCTCATCTTTCTTCTATGTTGGTTTTTCTACCTCACACTCTGCTAACTGGAGCAAATAACCAAAAGAAAAAAATAATCAATAGAGGGAGGGGAGAGGGAGGGAATTCTTCTCTAAATTGCCTTGGAGGCCTTTGAAATTGTGTATGACTGGCATGATCAGACACCAAAAGCAAATAAGGTTTTCACATATTCTTTCCATGCCTGTTTTTGTACCTTAAGCTGTCATTCTACCTGACAGAATGTGATTCTATGTTTCAAACAACACTCTTTACCTGCACCCTCCTGGTCAGCCTTGTTTAATGAGGTGCCTTGCAAATGTTTTAGTCTACAACTGTCACCGTCTCTGACCATTGCTTTGCCAGCTGGACAGAAGTAACAAGTTTGAAGAGCACCAGTTCAATTGAGAGTGGCGGAAACCAGTTCTAGTTATTATATGCAACATCTGCATTTAAATCCTCTAGAAATAATGACCATATCTTTTAAAGGCTCACACTAATCCATACAAACCTTCCCAGCTGTCACAAAAGCAGGGAAGATCTTGTGAGTTCTCAGGAACTCTTCTGATTATGTGGTTATAACACACACAAAGGGCTGTTGGGAATTTGTGTGCAGCTACCTCTGGAGAGCAACAAGTTCTCTGCTTTATTGCTGGGATTATTACAAATAGATTTTGCCTTGCTGTTCACACACCCCTGTCCAGGTCCACCACTGAATAAAGGCACACATACCCAAGCACAATTTGCCCAAATGAATATTTTTCTGGACCTTAGGGCAGGGGTGAGGGAAACATTCCCACAAATGAGGAAATGCAAACAGGCATGACATGGGCAGAGAGGCCAGCAACAAAACAATTTCATGCAGGAATGTTTGCCCACCTCTAGCCCAGAGCACACAAGAGAGCAAGAAATAGGAGACAGCTCTTGTGAACCAACCAAAAAGAGAGGGGGGGGAGAGAAGTTGGAAGTTAAGGTGGTGGGATGATGGGGAGAGAAAGACAGACTTTAATATCCTAAAATGAAGTTATGACATGATCACAAGGATGTGGGGATTCTTCTGTCTGGGTATATGACAAGTGAGGGGCAGGCTTTCTCACTCTCACAGAGAGAGAGAGAGAGAGAGAGAGAGAGAGAGAGAGAGAGAGAGAGAGAGAGAGAGAGAGAGAGAGAGTCCTAGGAGTATAATTAACTTTTTTTTTAAAGGGGGAATGGGAGATCAAAGCCTAGAGATGATGGAAATCCCTTACAAAGCTCCACATCTTAAAATAAATGCAAAATGTAGGTACCTTATTGACATCTTTCCTGTTTGTCATTTTTCTTTCAAAGTCCAATGGCAATGGGATAAAGATGGTGGAGGGTTTCAGGTATAACTGAAGCCTCTAGTTCAGACCTACACATTAGCAGCAGATGTGTGATGGTTGTCTTTCAGAGAATTGTGTGACTACTTAGGAATTCGGTTCTGCATCTGTGTTTGGGCAGGCCTATTTAGGAGCACCACTGCCCACTCTGCACAGGGAAGGCTCTAGAAAATGTGGGCTAAACATCGAAAGTCATACATTTTGCCTGATAGAGAGGCCACACCTGTGGGTCACCCCTTATATGTGTTTTAAAAAATGAAGAAGAAGCAAATTATAATGATGATTGGCACCTGAAACATTAAGACACTACTTGATCTTGACAACAATGACAGGCCTGAGAGAAGAACAGCTCTTGTGACCCATGAGCTTGCTAGGCTGAATATTGACATTGCTGCCCTGAGTGAAACCACATTGACTGGTGAGTCTGGTTCAGGATATGCCATCTTTTGGAAGGGGAAAGTGGAGGAGAGTGTTGCATACATAGTGTAGGTTTTGCTGTGAGAACAAAGTTAGTAAATGACCATCAACTCACTCCTACTGCAATTAGTGAAAGGCTCATGACTCTCTCAGGAGATACCTCCATCAAACTCATCTCCGCCTATACCCCCACTTTAAATGCTGATGAAGATGTTAAAAACCAGCTCTACAATCAACTGAGTTCTACCATCACTAATGGTATCTATCCCTGTGTTGTTTTAATCTTCCGATTATTTTAACTTTGACGTTTTAGTGATGGTTTTATTCTTGTTTTATTCTTGTTTTATTCTGATTGTGGGCCGCCCAGAGTCGGGTTCTCCCGATTGGGGCGGGGTATTAAATTTATTAAATTTACCCAGTGCGTAACTTGGGGGTCCTCCTGGACTCACGGCTACTGTTCGAAGATCAGGTGGCAGCCGTGGCCAGGAGGGCTTTTGCACAACTTCGTGTAATACGCCAGTTACGCCCCCTCCTGGACCGGGACTCCTTGCTCATGGTCACACATGCCTTGGTCACCTCCAGACTTGATTACTGTAATGCGCTCTACATGGGGCTGCCCCTGATGACCATCCGGAGACTCCAGCTGGTGCAAAATGCGGCGGCCCGGGTAGTGGCGGGGTGTGGGCGTTATGCTCGTGCTTCGCCGCTACTCCAGGAGCTGCACTGGTTGCCAGTATGTCTCCGGGTGCAATTCAAGGTGCTGGTTATTACCTTTAAAGCCCTATATGGTAGTGGGCCAGGATACCTAAGAGACCGCGTCACCCCAAGAACATCTGTCCGGCCCACCAGGGCGGATCGGAGAGGCTCCCTCATTGTTCCATCAGCTAGAGAGGCACGCCTCTCTAGCACTAGGAGGAGGGCCTTCTCCGTGTCCGCCCCAACCCTCTGGAACCTCCTGCCCATCGAACTGCGCCTGCAGACAGAGCTCTTGCCCTTCCGGAAGGGCTTGAAAACCTGGCTGGCAGGACATATTTGGGGACCAGGGAACACGGGTTCCCATACTAAGTGGCTTACTTAGGGAGTGCCACTTTGGATCTGGACCAGGGGGATACTGGCGTGTAGTTTGCACTGTTTTTACTTCAAATAATTTTAGATAATCTTTTAAACTTCATGATTTTATATGTTTTTATCTTTTACCTCTGTTTTATGACGATGTAAGCCGCCCAGAGTCGGGTTCTCCCGAGTGGGGCGGGGTAATAAATTCAATAAATAATAATAATAATAATAATAATAATAATAATAATAATAATAATAATAATAATAATAATAATAATAATAATAATAATAATAATAATAATAATAATAATAATGTACCAGCTAGGTACTGCTTGTGGACTTCAATGCCAGAGTTGGAAGGGATTATCAACCCCGGGGGAAATGAGATGGGCAAGCTAGGACTTGGTAACTGCAATTCCAATGGACTACTGCTTCTTGATCTGTGTGCAGAACATCAACTCTTCATCATCAACACTGAGTTTCAACTACCCAACTGTTTTAAGACCACATGGATGCATCCCCGCTCCAAGCGCTGGCATATCCCTGGCTACATCCCAGAATCAATGTGGTTTCTGTGTTTCGCAAGGCACAACAGACATTATTTTTTGTGCTAGACAACTTCAGTAAAAATGCAGAGAACGACAGAATCTGCTCTTTTTACTATTTTATGACCTGGAAAAGGCTTTTGATTCTGTCCCAAGATCTGCTATGTGGGCTGTGCTGAGATGCTTTGGTTGACCTGAGATTTTTGTAGATCTGGTCCAGGTACTTCATGATGTGGAATGTTCTCCATCAAAAGAGCATATCAGATGCCTTCCCAATCACCCACAGATTGAAGCAGGGTTGTGTGCTTGCTCCAACCCTTTCTGCCCTTTACTTGTCTGCCATGTTGTATGAAAAATCTAATAACAACACGGGCGTAGAGATTAAATACTTATTTGATGGAGAACTCTTTCATTTGATTGACTACACTCCCAAAGACTAGCCATTGTTAACAGGATAACGGAAATGTAATGCTGATGATACCGCATTGCCTGCTCTCACACCCAAGGAGCAGCAACAGTCAGTCAACTGTTTAAGAATGCATGCGATCATTTTGGTCTCACCATAAATGCTCAGAAAACCAAGGTACTTGGACAACCTGCCCCAAGGACAGCCCTTCCAGAGTTCAGTATTACCATCTGAGATTCGATACTAGAACAGGTAGACCATTTTTCTTACATTGGAAGCATCCTGTCTAAAAACTCCACCTGTGAACAGGATGTGGTAAAGAGAATTGGTGCTGCCCAATCTGCCTTTGGTCGTCTATCACACCAGGTCTTTGTGGACAAAGATTTAACTGTTCATACAAAACTCATGGTATAGCAAGCTGTTGTTACCTCAATGTTATTGTATAAATGTGGAACATGGAACATGTATCACCAAGACATTAAAAAACTTGAGCGCTTTCATCAACAGAAGCTAAAGTCCATCTTGAACATAAAGTGGAATGACTATGTCACCAACATCACAGTTCTTGAGAAGGCACATGTAAATAGCATTGAAACTTCCATCATATGCCATTATTGTCTTTGATAGATAGGGCATGTCCGCCATACAGATGGTTCCAGGTTTCCTCATCAAATTCTTTATGGGGAACTTAGCTTTGGTACAAGACCTCATGGAGCTCCTCTGAAGTGCTGTAAGGACCAGCTGAAACAAACCACAAAGGTGTCAGGTATAAACCAACAAACCTGGGAGGCAACAGCCATAGATCGCCCACTTTGGCACCAAACCATCTCTGCTGCTACTGATCACTTTGAAGGAGAATGCCAGAGACATGAAGACCCCAAGTGACAAGTACGGAAGCTTCATCAAACTCAACTATGCCCTCCACCATCTATTCAGTGTAATGTGTGTGGTTGTGTGTTTCATGCCAGGATTGGTTTATTGAATCACCAGGGACACATCTATCAACTGTGTAAATGACTTCCAGGAAAAATGTATACTTAGATATGAGTAGCAGGCGATGACAACTACAGTGTACATATTTCCTGGAAGTCATATATTTAATTCCAAGAATGCAGACTGAAAGTATAGGATCCATAAGGATCCCTCTCTGTTCCACAGGTGAGCAGGGGATACTCCTGCCCCAACCCACCTGTCACCCGCCTTAGTGGTCACAAAGGCACCTTACAAATAGCACTCCTTCGATCTGTGCTTACATAGGGTCACACCAAGTGCTTTTATGAATAGGTGGGGGAGTCTTATGCAGACCACTGTACTGTGCTGCCTCCTCAATCACCTTGCTTTGGAGCATGGGGAGAAAGGAGGATTAGGAAATGACAGTATTATCAGCCTAGTTTATGGCTCCAAGGCAATGCCAGATAAAAGAAAGAACAGCAGCAAATAGAATGGAGAAAAAGGTAACTATTTTTCAAATGAAAGCACTTTGGAGGATAGGGAATAATATTTCTGTGCTGCAGAGCTATTTTTGACCCAAATAACAAAATAGAAGAATATTCAGCACCAGTCCTATGTTGCCCATCTGCAAAGTTTGACAGATTCATGGAAATGTTTATTTATTTATTTATTTATTTCGGCTTGTTTAGCCAACCCCTCACCAAGGTGACTTTTCTGTACATCTGAGTCCATAATAACATGGCCAGACCAATGCCTTCTGTTGCCTGACCCACCGCAATAAGTGGGATACAGTAATACCCTGGATAATGATTGCATCGGATAACGCTAGAATCGGATAACGATTCTGGATAATGATTCTTAGCGTTATCCGAGGCAATGGTCTGCGAGTGTGGGGTGGTTTGGGTAGAACTACCCAATCCACCCTCCACTCGCAATGATCTCTGTGATTGCAGTAGGGTCAGGGAAAAGCACGCGCCTTTCCCCCAACCCTACTGCAGTCCCAGAGACTGCTTGTCTCTCTTTCCCTCCCTGTATTTAAACTACAGGGAGGGGGAAAGAGACAGACGTGATTAGTTCTCTAGAGACCTCATCACATCTCTCTCTTTCCCCCTCCCTGTAGTTTAAATACAGGAAGGGAAAGAGACAAGCAGTCTCTGCAACTGCAGTAGGGTCGGGGGGAAGGCACACCTTTCCCCCGACCCTACTGCAGTCGCAGAGACCGCTGTGGGTGGGGGGTGGCTTTAAAAGCAGGGAGGAAAAGTTATTTCCCTGCCTGCCTTTAAAGCGGTTTGTCCCTGAAGTCAGGGCTTTTTTTTTTTAGTGTTGTTCGATACATGCATTGGACAACGCTAAAAATCAGATGACGTCATGACTTGTGAACCAAGTCATAACGTTATCTGGGGTATTACTGTACCTCCTCACTGCCCAATCTGGTTGTGAATGCTCAAGGTTTCCCATGTCTTATTGACACCGAAGGCAGAAAAGCCTCATAAATACCTCTTCATCACCATAAAGCTGTAATAACCCCCAATTAAACTGACAAATTGCTGGCCTCACATTAGCCTATCCAGAAGCAGCTGCCTGAGATGACTGTGCTAAGGCAGTTATGTAGGGCCTGCCATCCCTTAGCCCAGTGATGGCCAACCTTGGCACTCCAGGTATTAATGGACTTGAAATACCAGAAGCCCAGGTCAGCACTCCTGCTGATCAGGACTTTGGGAATTGAAGTCTGTTACCCAATTCTGGGTGATTGGATTCACTCTCTGGCAGAGGTACTAGAAAGACCCAAGAACTTACAATGAGGCAGGGTTTTCAGTCAAAACAAAATATGGTTTATTGGGAGCAAAAGCAAAGGGAAGCCTATTCAGGCATATAGTCTGGCCAGACCTATAATTCTAAATAGCTAACCTTCCCGCAACCGTTCTGAGGAAAAGACCCCCTCGTGATCCCTGCTCACAAAATTTGGTGAACAGAAGATAACCCCCACCCACCTCTAAGGGCTTATATCTGCTTTCTAGACTAACTTCTAGGTGACAAGGGAGAGGGGATTGAAACTGGGAAGGAGGAAAGGCAATTAACATATTTTAATTACATGCAAACATAAAACAAAGGCAGCTCTGAGGTCAGAGACTTTAGTTACACAAAAGCGGCAGATTAAATCCAAAGCGGCGAGGCTGGTTCAGCAGAGGCAACATTGTTGCAAACTAAGGTCGTAAAAATTCCTGTGGTTTCACAGCTATTTACAAAGGAAATGATGTATTTTCTGCTGGCTGAGTCAAAGGGGCAAGAGGCGGGAGCAGCAGCGCGTCTCCTCCAATGGGAGACGGGCAAGCAGAACAGGCAACCAATGGCATGTAGCGGCGGGGAAACAGTGGATTCCGGCATGAATGGAGCCTCCGGACGCAATTGGTTTAGCGTCTAGCGTGTAAGCAAAGAAACAAAGAGAGATGTTAGAATCAATATGCCTTAATCATTTAGTTAATGGGAGACCTTTGAGGAGAGAAGTCACCTTTTGTTTTTCCCTTTTAATCCTCTGGCTGCGCACGTGAGAGACGGGATGTCCGCTTGTCCCTGTGCTTGTCATTTACTTCGCTTGCTTCCCCCCTTTTTCTGATCAACTTTGGGGTTGTGTGGTTGTTCCCCACAGAATTTTGCTATGTTTATCCTTGGGTCAGTGTTCTAATCAATGTTTAATCAAACCAGAGGAATGAGTCATTCAGCAATTGAACTTTAATCAAACCAGAGGAATGAGTCATTCAGCTTCCTTTGTGAAGGAATTTCTGCTTATCAGAAAACGTCAACAAACCGGTTTCCACACCCTTTGGCCCAGCAGACTGAGGACAATGGAGCTAAGAACAATGGAGGCAATCAGTGATTTTTAATCTCTCCCTCCCTCTGGAAAGGCTTCCAATTATGTGAATTTAAACTGTTGGCTTTTCCTTATTTTCCATGTGTGTGTGAGTGTTGTGATTTAATAAACGTTTTGATTAATTATAATGCTTTATTCAAAATTTTAGGTATCAACTCCATAAACATCTGGAGTGTCAAGGTTCACCATCACTGGGCTAAGGGATGGCAGGCCCTACATAACGAACTGAAAATCTTGTAGTTCACATTTGCCTGCCCTTACATGACACCTGATGTCAGCCTATGTCACTCCACCTAACAGGAGAGATGGCCAGATTCTTCCCTCTCCATCAATCCACTGGAATTAAACCTGAAATTTTCTACCCCTTGTTTTCCATTGGGATGGCAGAAAAGTCCTCTGGTTTTCAGATCTGTCCTGACCCATCACACTTTCTTATTCCTGCTATATAGAGCAGGCTGTCCTTTGCCCTCATTTAAACATCCCTCCCTAGCCATTATACCTTGCCCCATCAGAACCAGACAGGGCAGGAAATCTGATTATTATTTTTCCCCAGAATGTTACATACTCCTTTGCAATAAAAGCTGCTAGAAATGTTATAGAGTAGAAATCAAGCAATTATAACACACAGCCATAAAAACAACCTTCCTAAATTACAACAGATTGGATAACTTCAATAAAACAATGCATCATTTTTAAAAAGCCCAAGATTACATCACTATAAAACTGAATGAAGGTACCTTGAAGTTAGGCCTTTCTTGTTCCTTGCCCCCCCTAAAATAGGGATGGTGAGGAGCAAAAGGATAAGTCAGACTCCTTTGCCTGTCACAAGACTAATTGTGTTAGTACTCCCAGCATACCTTGTGGATTGCATTGCATGCATCACAGCTTTTGCATGAGGTGCTGCTCTGGCATGCACCCTACATCATCAGAAGGAAAGCTTGTGTTGTCTTTGCATGATCAGTTACACTCAGTGGGGAAAGATAGATCAGAAACACCTCTATCCTATGGAAGCTTCTCTGCGGGGAATTGGTCTGTATGTGTGTGTATTGGGGCAAAGGTGAGCCAGAATTGTGAGTCATCCCAGAGTCATCACTCTGGGAATGGTGGCTAGGAATTCTGGGGAATGCATTCCAAAACAGGAACATTTCTAAGTTCTGGGTCATCTAAATATAAAGCAGATGCTATTGAGTGGCCTTACACCAGACCAGAACCATGTGCTTTTCTGGACCATAACTCCCATCCAAGATGGACCTGTCCAGGATTCTCAACCTGTGGACCATGACACCATTTCATGTGGGGCTCCCCACTGCCTCCACCACACCAGGGAGTGCCATGTGGCGGAGGAAGGCACAAAGGCCATCCGGCCCTGAAGCTGTCTCAGGGAGTGTGACCTGGTCCCCAGCTTTAAAAGGTTGAGAACTTCTGGTGTATAAAGACGGTGTCCCTCACTTGTCCAGGAGCTGTCCAGGAACTCTCACACTCTGTATCATCTATGAAAAGGGTTAGTTTTAGCTTGAGACACCAGCAACTACACTTGGAATCTTCCTTGCGTAAAGCACATGTGCCTTAGCATAGAGATATATCTGTGTCCTCTCCCTCCATCCCAAAGCAACCAACCTTAACTATGGTAACATCCTCACCCACCCACCCAAAAAACCACACACACACACACCCCTCTTTGGAATAGTGAACAGAGTCTGTGATGGCCCTTCTGTCAAACTCTCTGCTGCTGCAGCAAACAGCTTTATTACAAACGAATGAAAAGAAACACCTTGACCTTCATAAATCTTTCAGTTTCAGCCTGTGGACTTTCCTCCCCTTATTTCCTTTTGTGAGGCCAAAATAGAAGTTGCTTACTCAACACATCCCTCCCACCCCCATCCAAGAAACCTGTAACAGTTCACAGGGCAATCACTTTCCTAAAATATTTGGGGCACAGCCCAGCAAAGCAGGCACTGAATATTCACAAACTCCCTCCTATTCCTCTACTTCTCTCCCCCTCCCCGGGCTTTTCCATCCTTTCTTCTTTTCAGCATCACTAGCTAACTGCAACCCGTGCACGGGGCTGATAATGGGGCTGGGTGTGGAGGAGAGGGAACGGCTTTTAGAGCTGGGGACCGAATCCAATTTGTATTCCAAAGCAGATCAAGACAGCAGGTAACGTCCTTGCATGCTGATGCTTCTGAACCTTTGTGGCCAAGAGGGCCGATGTCTGTGTGGAGGGGGTTGGGGTGGGAGTCGGCAATGCTCACACATCCTAAGTAGAAAAGATTCTCTCTTTTAAACTTGGGGGGGGGGGGAGAGAGAATGAGCGGCAGTTCTCAAGCAGCAATGCTTATAATCCACAGAGACCTTTCTGGCCTTCTGCGGTGTGAATCCCAATGAATAGGAGTAATAAAAGAATAATATTCAGGGAAAGGCTATGCAGCACAAACTGTGTGGAAGTACAAAAAGCTTTTCAAGACAAGTGTACCTTCCTTGTGATAAGAATGAGAATATGGATTGTGTATGGATCATTCTTCTTTGAAAGAAAGAAAAAAGTGCAACAGAAAACCAACAAGTTTTCCAAGGAAATAGCCTGGAAATAATGTATGAGCATGATTGATATCCTTTCTTAGGCTTCCCACTCCTGTTCCCCCATTCCAATATGTCTGTAGTGGTTTATGGATACAGTACTTCGTAGCCTGTCTGACAATGGTGACAATGACAACATGATGATAGAGAAGGAGAAGGAGAAGAAATCATCTTCATGGGGGCAACAACAGTAGACTTTACTTTGCACAAGTGTTTCACCAATCCATTGTAATTTATCCCTCTCAAGGTACAATAATCTGATATGGTGACAGATCTTTCTTTAAAAGTAGAAACGCTGCTCTCCTCTCTCTCTGCTTCTACCTTACCAATGCCTCCACTTTGGATACATTCTGGGGAGTTTAAATGCACTTTGGGATGCATTCTGGGGAGTAAGTCTAGATTGGGAAAGCCAATTGATGATTTTAAAAACTCACAAAAGGTTTGTTTCAATAAGCACTGATGCTTTGTCTCTGCAATTTCTCACATTTTATGTCTAGATTGCCTAGAACAGTGTTTCCTAACCTTTGGTTTTTGGACTTCAATTCCCAAAAGCCTAAGACAGTGGTGGTGAAACTATGGCACATGTGCCAGAGGTCGCACTAGGAGCCATCTCTGTGGGCACCCATGCAGAGACCCCAGCACAGAGTTCTCCCCCCCTCTCTGCCCAGCAGCCCAATGGGAGGAGTTCCTTTTCCCTCGCCAATACAGACTTCACCCTGCCATTGTGCCCAGCAGCCCAATGGGAGGGTTTCCTTCATCCCCTGTTGCTGTGTTGGCACTTTGAGATAAATAAGTGGAGTTTGGGCACTGGGTCTCTAAAAGGCTCACCATCCCTGGCCTAAGTCAATTCCCCAAAGCACTGATCAGCCAATGTACTGACTTAGGCTTCTGGGAATTGAAGTGCCTCTGTGAAGCATGGGCCCCACATTGGGAACCACTGGCCTAGAAGTCTACCTTAGATCATCTTTTTAAAAAGCCAAAATTCTCCCCTCCCTCAAGGCAATAGCAATTACACCAATATAACACCTGTGCACTCTCTGGGCGGTTCACAAGATAATTAGCATTTTGTTCCCAACTTGCTGAGTACTCATTTTAATGAACTTGGAAGGATGGAAGGCGGAGTCACCCTGGAGCCCTGTCAGGTTTGAACTCTCATCAGCAGTTTGGGCAGCAGTCAGCAGTTTGGGCTGCAGCTTAACCACTGCTCCACTAGGGCTCTTCCATGCCAGTGATTCCTCCCCAAGCTTATAAGATACAGGACAGTCAAAGGTCATCATTTACAAAGGGAAACCTTTTTATTGATTAGCTCACAGAGGACAGCTGTTGGTTTGAAGGCATCCTTTTTTTTTAAATCTAGTTTAAATCTGACCCAGAGTTTCTTTTTTTAATTAATTTTTAATTAAATTTAACAACAACAATAATACACAGAAAATATACAAAAAAATATAAAAAATAACAAAACAGGAAAAACAAAACCTCTACACCAGGGGTGCCCAAACTTTTCAGGCTGCGGGCTGGTCACATGGTTCAGGGAGCTGGTCACTATGGCCCAGGGGCCAGATGTGGGCCCCAATCCCAATTTATCTGGCTCACAAAGCCCATACGGGCATGTTTTACTTCTGCTTCCAGGAGTGACAAGGGCTTCATGGGCCGGGTGAATTGGCATCAGGGGCTGCATCTGACCCCTGGGCTGTAGTTTGGGCACCGCTGCTCTACACGCACAATCTCCTTACTATTTACTTCTGTAACAATACTGATGTGCACTCTCCACCCTTGGAACCACACATATTTTTCCTTTTATTTTATTTTTAAATTAGTTTCCCAATACAGTACAGTAAAACCTTGCATAAAGAGTGCCTTGCTTAGAGAGTAACTCGCTTAAAGAGCAGAATTTTCTCTAAATGGTTGCTTCACTTAACAAATAAAACCAACCAAAAACTCACTTAATCAGGATCACAATCCCCCCCACCAGAAGTCACAATTGGTCACTTACAATGGTGTTTCACTTAAAGAGCAAACTCGCTTAAAGAGCAATCCTGTGGAACGCATTATGCTTTTTAAGCGAGGTACCACTGTATGTCAATATATTCCCCTATTTCCAAAAGCTCATACTTTCTTTATTAGGTTTAATTCCTTTTGAATTTTGAAGAACATATTGGGGAAAATCTCCCCAGATACAAAAATAAAATAAAAATAAAAAATAAAATGAAAAATCATTTCTTTCAGTCCTTTTTTAACTCTCAGGTCACATGTCAATTTGTCGTTCAAAGCTATTCCCATGTTTCTTTATACAGTACCACTCTTTTATAAAATCTATGGAGATGTTCATTATTATAATTAACTCTTTTTAAAATCAATTTTAATATCACTTAAATCCATCAGTAATGCCATATTCGGATTCATTCATAGTTTTAATGATAATATCTTATTGATTTCATCAAAAACCCTTTTCCAAACAATGTTTATCTCTTTCCAACACCACCATAAATGTAAATAGGTCCCATCTTCAATTTTACATCTCCAACATTTTTTAAATAAGTATTTGATGCATCCGAATTGGCGTCATGTACCATCTCTATAGAAATTTGTGGCAATGTTCCTTGATTCTCACAGATAATTTTTTCATAATCCTCTCTGATCATATAGTCTTCCACATTGATTTGTCTATTTTAACCTCAGTATCTGAACCACCTGCGGCTGGACGGAGAGGCCGCCATGGTGACGGGCCCCCGGACTCCCTCCACCTGTGCCCGGGCCCCTGCCTCTGGTCAGGGGCTCTAAAGGCCACCAAGGTGATGGGCGGTGGAATTTTTACCACAGCCCCCCTCCCGGGATGAATTATCTGGGATAGAGTGGCTGTTGAATTGACATTGCTAAATTATTATTGTAATATAGTATTTTTTGTATGGGAGATTGTATTTGTTCTATTGAATATGGTATAATTTTGGTGTTGTATTAGCTATATTGTGTATTTGTATTATTACCCCTATTATTATATATTATATATTTATTAAGTTTAACATCTAGTGTGTTTACCAGTCCTTTCTGTAATAGATTTTTCTGTATAATTTGTTTAACCATTTTTCCAAATATTTTTTTCCAATCTTTATCTCACCTTTCCATTTGAATTTTCTCAAACCAATTTAATTCCATAATTTATATAATCTTTCTCTCATATTCCTTTCTTGGTATTTTTCTATCTAATGAATAGTTCTTACCCCTTCTTTTTCCATCCCTTACAATGCTTTATTTTTTTATTCTTTATACAACAATTATTTATATCTTTTATCTCTAAAAGAGGGGATATGTCTGAACATAATTCTTTTCTTACTCCTTTCCATATTTCTAGCATACTTTAAAAATTGGATTCCCCCCTAATTATTATCATTCCCTCTTGATTTGTCCAAAAATAGCCTTAAACCCTCATTACTCTTGTCTCCCATCTCAATTTCTTTCCAAATTAACTTTTCTTTTACCAATATTCTGATAACTGTTCTAATTTGAAATGCTAATATTCTCTAAATTCAAGTATCCCTAACCCGCCTTTCTTTTGGGGTATGTACCATAATTTCTTATTCACTCTAGCCTTCTTATAATGAATATAGTTGTTAACAATTCCTTGCCATTTCTTTAATTCTTGATCAGTGTACTTTATAGGAATTATTTCAAATAAAAAATTTATCAAGGGTAGAATTTTCATTTTGCACACGGCAATTCTCCCAAACCAGGACAGTTTTTTCTCTATTTTGTCTTTAATATCCCTATGTACTTTTTCATAATTTACCTTTTCTTTCCCTTGGATATTATCTATTATTAAGATTCCTAAATATTTTAGACTTACCTTCACTTTTATTCCATACTTTCCTCTAATTCTTACAATGTCTGAATTTGTTCATTACATGCAATCTGGTTTAAGGTTCTGGGATCAGGCTTGCTAGTTTTCCTGACATAGGGCTGTCTACATGGGGATATAACTTGCTGTTTGAGAGAGGTAGGGGGTGGGTGTGTCAGATCCCATGCACGCTTGAGACCCTACAAGGAGATTGAACTAAATTGCCCATCTGTATTTTATCCCAAGGCTATGGTGATTTTGTGGTTAAGATGCTGAACTTGATGACGTGAAGGTTGACAGGTCAGCAATTCAGGACCCGGGTGCTGTGTGATGGAGTGAGCTCTCATCAAAAATAGGTCCCATCTTCAATTTTACATCTCCAACATTTTTTAAAAAAATAAGTATTATTCATTTGATGCATCTGAATCCCAGCCCCTGCCAAGCTAGCAGGTCAAAAAAATGCAAGTAGATAAATAGGTACTGCTTCAGTGGGAAAGGTAACAGCATTCTGTGTGCTTCGGCATCTAGCCATATATGTCACATGACCATGAAAACATCTACAGACTCAGACAGTGCTGCCTCTTTGGCTGTAAACAGAAATGAGCACCACACCCTAGAGTCAGACATGACTGGCTTTTTTAAAAAAACCTTTTTATTTTATCCCACCCTCAGCATATGTGCACACTGGGGATGGGATGAAAGAGAGTGCAAGGGTTGCAGCTGCTTCCCAGCTGATGGGGGAAGCGGATCCTAACATCACTGCTGCTGATCAGGCTGTGGCAGCCTCAGCAGCAGCAGTTAACAACCAGTGGTTGCAACTACTTCCTGGCTGATGGTGGTGGGAGCATTTCTCCTATCATCTGGGAAGAGTCGTTGCAGATAGAGCTGGTGCAGCCCCATCTTTCTCCATTGCAGGAGCAAAATGTTGTCTGGATGCATGGATCACTCCAAACAAGACTTTGCCCCGCCCCCCTTCACCCAGATTTTTAAAAGCCACACTACAATGGGCCGGGAGGACCAGTGTAGATGGGTCCATTATTAAAGACAGACAAGGACTGGCAATAAAGAATGTTAAATAGTCTTTGCCTACAAATTAAAGCCATGGCACAGCCTTCGCTTGAGAGCCTTTCCTTGAATTGGGATGGAGTCAGGAGGATAATGGCAATCAAAACCCAAGAGAAGCAAACCTTCGCCATCATTTATTGTTATGAGATTGCACTTGAAAATGCGTGACCTATGAAAAAAGGAAAGAAAAACTCAGCAAAGGTAGGTAGGACTCCTGAATAAGAAAATCATAAGGAATGTTTCCTCTATTCATAGACATTGATCGATAACATTTATAGCTGGAAAAAAGTACAGTCTTGGCGCACGATGGATGGGCATTGCAAATGCAGTAAAATAAAGTCACAAACACTTGAAAGAAACCCATGACTGTCTATGGACTGCTACCTATGGATGAGGTGAGGGCACAGACTAGATTTCAATCTCAGCAGCAGAGACCAAGGTAGCATCTAATGCAGGGGTTCTCAACCTTTTTAAGCCAGGGGCCACATCATGCCCCCTCAGACTGTTTGCAGGCTGGACTGGTGTCCAGCCCCTTCCACTGCCACTGCCAAAGGCCACCAAGGCCACCACATAAAAAAAGCCCACACACACCACTCCCCTACTTACTGGCCTAGAGGAGCTGTGTGGCATTGGTGAAGGAAAACCCCCACAGCCGCAGGGAACATGTCCGCAACCTCGGACATATTCCCGGCAGCCGCAAAGGTGCTTCTAGTGGCTGCAGACATGTTCCTAGTGGCTGCAGACATGTTTTGGGCCACTGCGGGGTTTTTTGGGTGGCTGCTGGTGCATTTCTGGTGATTGCTGATGCATTTCCAGCAGTCACTGATGCATTTCTGGCAGCCACAGAGATGGTCCTGGCAGCTGTGGATGCATCCATGGCTGCCAGGAATGCCTCTGTAGCTGCTGGAAATGCCTCCATAGCTGCCGGGAATGTGTCTGCAGCTGACTGGAGTGAGGGCATGGGCTGGTTGATTTGGTGCTGTGGGCTGGATCCGGTCCATGGGACGTAGATGATAATCCCTGATTTAATGCTTCTCCATTCTGTCCAGTTTCTTTTTATGGGCCCAAATTTCTTCCTGCTCTTCTGAAGGTGGGTTAACTTCAAAGTGGGTCCATCTTTTTATTCTCCTCCATCTATGGGGGAAGAAACAGAAAAGGAAGAACAGTTTTTAATGGTTACTCAGCTCTGGGAAACTTTCGAGATGTTCTCCAGACCCTTATGAACCACCTAGGAGCCTTTGATAGACCTTCTCCCTGGTTGGACAGCTGGTGCATTTAATCCAATACTGCCTGCTCTCTAAGTAGCAACAACTCTGGGAACATATTGTTGTAGATCACAGGTTAAGCATAAGTCAACAGTGTGATGTGGTCTACAAAAAAGGCCAATGCTGTTTTAGGCTGCATTAACAGAAGTATACAGTAGTCTCCAAAACCCGTGAGGTCCTAGTTCATCTCTATTCAGCACTAGTTAGACCAGATGCAGAGTACTCTGTCCAATTCTTGGCATCACACTTTAAGGATAATGCAAACAAACTAGAGCAGGTAAAGAGAAATGTAACAAGGATGATGAGGGAAAACAAGGTATATGAGGAAAGACTAAAAGAACTGGGCATGTTTAGCTTTAAGAAAAGGAGATTGAGAGGGGATATGAAAGATAATCATAAAGAGGAAGGGAAGGATCTGCTCTCATTCATTCCAGAGTGCAGGAGATGTAATAATGAGCTCAAACTAAAGGAAACCAAATATAGGCTGAATATCAGGGAAAACCTCTGAACAGAGCAGTACGATAGTGGACCCAACTGCCTTGAGAAGTGGTGAGCGCTCCAGTGCTGGAATCTTTCAAGAGATAATTTGACATCTGTCTATCACATCTGCTTTGATTCAGATTCCTGCATTGAACTTGATGACCTAAAAGGCTGCTTCCAACTTAGTGGTTTTATGATTCTATATGAAGGTCCCTTCTCCTGAATGAAACCCTTGGTATAAACCAGGATTTTTGTTTCCTCCTGGCAGCATCTATTTGCAGTTGTAGGTAGGATTCTGTCTGTCTGGAGGCCCCTCATATTCTCTTCAGGTCTCCCGTTTAAGTACTATCCAGATCTGACCATGCTTAGCTTTCAGAATCAGATGAGATGGCATGTGTTCAAGGGTGGGAAGTTGGCTGATCTTTCCCTACCACTATGTAGTCAATGTTTGTTTAAATTGAATCTGCCAACAGTTGACCTTAGGCCACTTGCCTATTTTCTGCCTTGGGCATTTGGCCGTTAAAGCTCTGGCAAGGTCATCTCTTATTCTCAACTCAGGAATTTTGCCCTCTTTGATGTAGTTAAAACAATACAATATATTTTTGATACTTGAAGTATATAAAGGCCAAGATTCTTCTGCAGCTGTACTGCCTATTCCTTTCACCATTTCTCACTAATCCCTTTTCACACCTATTATGGCTAGAAGGCCTTCAGCTGCACCACACCTGCACTTGCCAATTTGCAATGCTCTCTGTGTCCGGTTAATTTTTCTCTACCCCAGCTTTCATTTCCACATATACACAGGCGCTTCATGCCTGGAAGCTGCTCTGCTCAGAGGGACACTTCTAGTGGGAAGTAAGCAGGTATCTTTCATGGCTGGCACCTAGAAAGGCTTAAAGTGGTCATGCTTTGCATTAATTTGCATCTTCAAGTATCAAAAATTCAGCACCGTGAAATCAAAGCATACATTCAAAAGCCCAGATTTGTTCCAGAAATTAAATTTGTCTCTCTTTTCTACCCCTCCACCCCAAGGATACAAAGAGGGGGAATGGATGGTCTACAGAAGTGGTGTATATACTGCTGAAAATTCCGATAAAAGGAGGCTCTATGGCACTTGCTCTTCTGAAGCATGCTATGATCCAAGGAAAGACTTACGCAGGAGTTCTCAACCTTTTAAAGGCAGGGGCCTAATTACGCTCCCTCAGACAGCTTTGGGAGCCAGATGCCCATTTTGCCCTTTCTCCACTGCATGGCACTTCCTGGTGTGGTGGAAGTGGTGGGGGTAGGGGCACATGAAATGGTGCCATGGGCCGCATCCGACCCATGGGCCACAGGTTGAGAGTCTTTGGCTTAAGGGCTACCTTTTATGTGGGAAGGATGACAAATTCCATCATCTCCTAGGCAGCAGCACCAATGAGCTCTTGGCTACAAAGAGTGGCCTAAAAATAATTGGGAGAAAGGTGGCATAAAAATAAAATGAATAGAATAAATAAAACAGTGTGTGTATTAGGACACTTGTGCACTGAAAATATATACTGTATGCTTTAAGTAAAATGCCAGTGCTGCTCAATAGTTCTGTAGGGTCATGGTGGCTTAGTGGTCAAAACACTAAGTTTGATGGCCGGAAGGTTGGCAGGTCAGCAGTTTAAGACCCGAGTGCTACACGACAGAGTGAGCTCCTGTTGTCTGTCCAAGCTCCTGCCAACCTAACAATTTGAAAGCCAGAAATTGCAAGTAGATAAATAGGTACAACTTTGTCAGGATAGGTGACAGTTTCCATGTGTTTCAGCATCTAGCTGCATTCTAATTTGGGAAAAGTCTTGAGGTGTGCATTTTAGCTGGAGGCCTAGAATGGAGCAGAAGTTACTTTTATCATTTTGGAAATCCCCCTTCAATCAAACAAAACAGAGCTCAACTTTAGTGCACCTGAATGTGGGCCCTGGTTTATCAGTTTCCCAGGAGCAAAGCTAAGCCCACTGCTATGCAAAACTTCCTCAGGCTGCTAACTAGCACTAGAGCCCTTGTGATTTGGTTCAGAGTCCTCTTTGATGATCTGAATTTTCCCCTAATTTGTTTTCAGTCAAGTTGATCCAACTTACATAGATCCAAGCTGGAATTAGGCGTTCAGAAATCTGGACCCCCATATCTTCCACTGAGCAGGCAAGACAAAATCCAGTTTATTTTGAAAACATTTTCAGAAGTGTTCCTGCTCTTAACAAACAAACCATTCAGGAATGCAAGGGAAGAAAACTTTGCCACATGGTTAGAAAATGCTGGCACAATTCCTCACCAGAATGGGAGATACAGCACTCTGTGATCAAAATCCTCTGCACCCTACATTCCTATTTTCCTGATATGGGTTGCATTGAACAAAGAGTTAACAATTCAGACTAAGCCCATGGTATATCAAACTGTTGTTATTTCAACGTTATTGTATGGCTGTGAAACATTGACTCTCCATCGCCAATACATCAAAAAGCTTGAGAGCTTTCACCAGCAGAAGCTAAGATCCATCCTGCACTTCAAGTGGGATGACAATGTCACTAACATTGCAGATCTTAAGAAAGCAAATGTAAACAGCACTGAAGCTTTCATCATAAGCCACCCTCTTAGATAGATAGGGCATGTCCACCATATGGATGGTTCCAGGCTGCCTTGCCAAATACTTTATGGGGAATTTAGTTCCGGTACAAGACCTTGAAGAGCTCCTCTGAAGAATTATAAGGACCAGCTGAAACAAACCATGAAGGTGTCAAGTATAAATTCACAAACCTAGGAGGCAACGGCTGAAGATCACCCACTTTGGCACCAAACCATCTCTTCTGCTGCTCATCACTTTGAAGGGGAATGGCACAAACATGAAGAGGCTAAGTGACAAGCACAGAAGCTTCATTACACCCATCCACATCCTCCACTGTCTATTCAGTGCAAGGTATGTGGTTGCATGTTTCATGCTAGGATCGGTTTGTGAAGTCACCAGAGACACATCCACCAGCTGAGAAAATGACCATTCTGGGGAGGAATTGTGCCAGCATTTTCCAACCATGTGGCAAAGTTTTCTTCCCTTGCATTCCTGAATGGTTTGTCTGTAAGAACAGGACCACTTCTGAAAATGTGTGCTCGGATACGAGTAGCAGCCACTGCAGCAACCACCACCACCACCACCACAATATTTTTGAAATATATGGTGTGATATTTGGCCAGATTACCCTACTATGGTAATAGAGTAGACCCTACTGCCAGTGACTCAGTACCAATCATCAGGAGGTGGCCTTGTGTGGAGAAGTCCACAGGGAAGGGTGATGGCCCCCAAGTGGATTAAATCACACTTGAATCCAGCTTGATGGAGGGCAGCAGCTTCATCAATAATGGCTTGGGGCTGAGGAGGACTTTGTGTGCCAAAAGGACTCAGGAACAGAAAGTGACTTGTGAAACTGGATCAGTGGTGGTCAGGGTGTTACACTCTGTGGCATAGCATGGGTTTCAGCCACCCAAGACATAGGCCAAATTCGCTGCCCCCTGGGTGGGGCCCGGGATGCCGGTGGTGATGGAGGGTCCCACCCAGGGTGGGCCGCCCCCACCGCCACAGTATGCTTCTGGTTACACTTGTGATGTGGAAGACTACTGTGTTATATTGTTCCCAGGGCAATCTTCATGCCTCATTGCCATGATGAGAGCCAGTATCAGAATCAGATACTGCAACGGAAGAAGAATTTTACTGTCCAGATTGCTTAAACTGATTTGAAGTAATTCAGGCCACCGTGATTCAATTTACCTTCTATGTGGATAGCTGAAACAGCCCAATTCAATTTAGGGTTTCAGATTCAGTTGCATTACTTGCCCAATCCTACTGTAAACCAGAAGTACATTCTGCTTACCATTGCTACTACTGATTCTGTTTTCCCTCTTCTTCTTTCCCCTCTACCCCCTTCCCCAAGGCTATTGTGACATTGGATAGGTATTCTAAACAAATACATTGTGTCTTCCATCCAAACCAGTATGTAAGGTTTTTTCCTTAGCCAACAGGTTCTTTCCTTGCCTGCACTTCTTTTCTCTTTTATTTTACCTAAAATGACCAGTTGCAGACATCCGTATTTTCCATTTTCCATTATGTGACTGAAATATTCTATCTTTCTTCAATTTATGTATTTTGTGGTTTCTACAATAGAACTCAGAATTCATAGCACTGTACGATGGGCCTTCTTAAAGTCAGCCTTACAGGTTTTTTGTTGCATATTGCACTTTTTATCTCAGGGAATTTTGGGGGTTAATTAGCCAGAGAAATGGATATATTTGGTCAGAAATAAATCAAGATGGTAAAGCTTCCAAGGCTGCAAACCAACATTGCATTTTCGATGCAACACATTCTTTGTTGTCATCACTGATCTGAGTTAACAGAGGCAGAAGAAAACACAAGTACTCTATTTCAAATCAGACAAATGTTTTGTGGAGGAATGTCACCAAGCTGGGAGAAGACCTGCTTAGTGAGTTGCAATGAGCACAAACTAGCCACATTTCTACCCATCAAAAATAGGTGGCTCCCCCCACCTAACAGGGGCATCCAATGGTCAGACCAGCAAATTCTAGGGCAGGTCCCTTATCATTAATCCACATTCCTAACACTTTGACCTTACTTCATAATACTGTACAGTAATACCTCGGATAACGCTAAGACTTGGTTCCACAAGTCTTGGTGTTATCCGATTTTTAGTGTTATCCGATCCATGTTAAAATCCTATGGGATGGATTGGATAACGTTAAAGCTCCATAGAGATACATTGTAACTGCACAGGCTTTAGCAGTTGTTATCCGATCCATCCCATAGGACCTTAACGTTATTTGATCCAATTCTCCTCCCCAGATTACTTAACGTTATGCGATTTTAGCGTTATCTGAGGTAAACGTTATCCGAGGTATTACTTTACTTGGATGGGTATAATGAAACTTGGGCACAGAGCTCATGGTGCCTTCCCCTGATCCCTCCCAACATTTCTTTCTCACTATCCAATACAGAGACTCACTTTAAGAGGAGAAAGTTAGGAACGCAGACAATCTGAAAGAACTTTGGAAAGAAACAACAGTGATGTTATAAAGGTTATGCTCACATAATATGTATACGTCATCCCTCATATGCACAGGTTCAGTACCCATGGTTTTAGCTATCTGTAGGTCTAAAAATGTTCAAAAAAGAAATCCAGAAATATATATTGTAATACTGTATATACCGGTATGTATTTCTATGGTGCATTACTGGAGGTAGCCACTAGAGGCCACTATCTGCAGTGCAAAATTTAAGGTTTGTTGTTATCCATGGTTTCAGGTTTCCGCAGTAGGCCTTGGTACATATCCTTCATGGATATGGGGAGGGGGTGACCAGTAGTGCAAAGGAAGTTTAAATGCACATAATATGTGTGCTTGCCCCTCCCTGCAGGCCAAGAACCAAGCTGACATGCAACACTACATAGGGAGAGGGAGGGAGAGAGATAGAAACCAAGGGCTCACAGCCATCTTTGAGGGTTATGCCAAAAGCATTGTCAAGAGAAGCAGAATTTTTTTTTATTGGCCAGTGGTAATTCTAGGTCTGAAGGGATGATCCAAAAGCATAATCGATGTCCAGGCAGAGGTCAAAGGTCTAACAAGGTAAGCAGGCAGTCTGATTTCACAGGTTGCAATGTTGGGCGGCAACAACAATATTGTTCCAATGGGTTAATACAGAAATGTGCCTCCTTAAGAGCTCTTCTATCAAGGCTTCTCAGCTGTCACTGTTCTGTGCAAATGAGCCCTAGCTGCTCTGTGACACAGCTGGAGCTTGTTACGCAGGTGCTGTCAACATCTTTCTGAGGTTGAGAGTTCAGCCTCATCATTGTTATTTGCTGACTCAGGGATTGCCAGTTCTGCATTTGACATTTCTTGATCATGTTCATCAAGAGGAGACGGATCCCGGCTAGGAAATATGCTGATGATATACAACACTACCTCTCCTTTTCATCACCACAATTTGATGCTGTGGAAGTCTTGGGTCAATGCCTGGCCGCTTCAAGGGAATGGTTGAAGGTTGAATCCAGACAAGGCAGAAATCCTGTTGTTAGAGAGGTTCTTTGAATAGCTTGGGTAGAACCCAGCCTTGGATTACTCTTCCCCTGAAAGACCAGTTTTAGGACATGGGCATTATCCTTGCCCCAGCCCTCTCCATGAAGAAACAAATGTCTATCATGGCCAAGGCTGCCATTTTTTATCTTAGGAAGAAAGTCCAGGTCTCCCCATTACTTGTTTGTTGTTCAGTCTCACAGTCGATTCCGACCCTTTGTGACCCCATGGACCACTGTCCACCAGGCACTCCTGTTCTCCACCATCCCCCTCAACTCGACATTTATTTACCGTATTTACTTACTTACTTACTTACTCACTCACTCACTCACTCACTCACTCACTCACTCACTCACTCACTCACTCACTCACTTACTTACTTACTTACTTACTTACTTACCCATCGCTCTCCTTACCGAGGTGACTCAGTGTGGTTTACAGATCAGACATCCCTTATGATGCAGGTTCATCATTGGTAATCTGGAGATATGATTAATGCAATGTGCTGTACAAGGGTCTTTCCTTGAAGATGACCCAGAAGCTGCAACAAGTTCAGAACACAGCCATTTGGCTGGTGGCAGGGGATCGACAGTGGAATCAGATCTCTGCTACATTAATGTAGCAGGATTGGTTACCTGTAGACTTCCAGGCCTGATGCAAGTTGTTGGCTTTAATCTATAAAGTCCTGAATGGTTTGGGACCTTGCTCATTTGTAGAGCACGTCTCTCCCATGCATATGGCCCAGACAACCAAGCTTTCACAAACATGCAGAGTGTGGATACCATCCCAGAGAGAGGCCAGGGAAATCTTTCAACTAGAAAAAAAAATCAGAGGTGGTGCCATATTTTTGGAATACTCTCCCACACTGTACAACCATCAGGCCTCCTCTCTGTATATATTCCATAAATTAGCTAAGATATTTAAAATTATCTTTGTGGATGTTCTGCCCCTTGTCTAATTCCATTTCATTCTATTTTATTTCAATTAATTTTTATCAGTGCTGCGTATGTATATTGAACTACCACCACTATGTTCTATCTTGCTTTTGAAACACTGTCTTATGTGTGGAGTTGGTATTTTATAGTTGAGGGGATTTTGGTTAGTTAGGTAGCAAGTAAACAAATGAACAATTGAATGAATGAATGAACAAACGAAAAAAGTTGCACAAAAAACTCTGCTGAATGCATCTATCCCATATACGAGGTGTTTCCCGTTCATGTCATAGTAATGCCCCGAGTTTCTTTCACACTGATCTTCAACTAAGGTCAAAAGCTAAGCAAAGTTATTCCTGCTTATTCTTTAGTTTTGGGGCCAGTGAGAAACAGCAATACTATTGGCCTGACTAAGTGTATTAGGGCCACCAAAAGTCAGCCTCCCAAGAAAATATCAGCAGGTTCCTACCAGGAAGATAAAGTATAGCGTTGTAAATTGTTCACAGTGTAGGATTCCCTGTTTCTTATACAGTACTCTAATTCTAGATGAACTACCCAAGTGGTGTCCAACTGAGATAAAATCCCTGTGGAATGAAAAATCCCCCCTGAGGTGTTCAGGTTTGGTTTTATTCCATCAAAATGATCATAATAATCCCTTTAGGGGGTCCCAGAGATGCTGAAATGATGGTCTACATTTACCACCACCTGCAGCGTGTAGGCATGGGAAAGGATGCTATGTTTTCTTGATTCCCCCCATTCCCCCCCCCCCACAGCCTTCTCTGAAAAGAAATAGGAGAAATAAAAAAAACCATTAGGACAATCAAAACATAAAGAGAAAATGCTGCAGAATGATTACATGCAGAAAGTGAAATTGTTTGAATTTTTTGAAGCAATTCCAATTGCCTCTCCACACAAGATGGTTTTGCTGCTCAGAATACCTGCAAGCAGTGATGGGATGTAACAAGTTCACACCAATTCGCCAGAACCGCTAGTAACCTTTCCCAGTGTCCTGGAGAACCGGTAGCAGCTTTTGGGTAAGCACTGTCGGGGCTTACCATTTCACTGGTTCCCCCACTGCACATGCGCGCCAAGCACTTGTTGTGCATGCACACCTACAGTGCTTGCCATGTATGCACGGCCCCCTTGCTGTCCTCCCAAGTGGGGAGGAGGAAGAGAAGCTGCTAGCCTGAAGCTCCCTATAGCCTGCTCCCCAGGGTAAGTGACTCACCTTTGGATGTGGTGTGTCTGTGTGTATTTTAATGTGTATTTAATACCTTTACCTATATTGATGTATTACCACATTTCCTAAAAAGGCCTGGCGGCCGGATTGGGGTTTTTAAGCAAAGTCTTGGAGTTCCCTCATCAATAAGCTACACCTGTGCTGTTCCAATTGCTGTTCCAATTGGAGAACCCTTAAGAAGGTACAGCTGTTTTACATTTACCGGTACATTAAGGCATATTATCCTAGAGAACTGGTACAATGACCATATCCATCTTGCAGCATGTTGCTGCCCAGGCACTTATACTAACAGGTAAGTGACAGGTTTGTGTTTGGGGTGGGTGGGTTGTGGTGTGTGTGTGCATGCTTATTTTTATTTTATTTTATTTTATTTCAATTTTTTTCTTTGGGCCCGCCCACGATGTCATGATGTTAGCTCCGCCCACACTGTTATGACATCACGGTGGGGTGGTACATTTTTTGACATCCCACCGCTGCCTGCAAGGCAGTTGTACCTGGTAAAGTGGCTGGGCCCTTTTACAGATGTAAGTAGAAAAGATGGCAGGGGCCAGAAGACTTAAAGGTGGAAAGATCAGAATAGATTCTCAAGGAGAAGATGGTCATGGTGCCCAAAATTACGTCCAAATAGGAGCTGGGCTAATAATCATTCTTCTTCTTCTTCTTCTTCTTCTTCTTCTTCTTCTTCTTCTTCTTCTTCTTCTTCTTCTTCTTCTTCTTCTTCTTCTTCTTCTTCTTCTTCTTCTTCTTCTTCTTCTTCTTCTTCTTCTTCTTCTTCTTCTTCTTCTTCTTCTTCTTCTTCTTCTTCTTCTTCTTCTTCTTCTTCTTCTTCTTCTTCTTCTTCTTCTTCTTCTTCTTCTTCTTCTTCTTCTTCTTCTTCTTCTTCTTCTTCTTCTTCTTCTTCTTCTTCTTCTTCTTCTTCTTCTTCTTCTTCTTCTTCTTCTTCTTCTTCTTCTTCTTCTTCTTCTTCTTCTTCTTCTTCTTCTTCTTCTTCTTCTTCTTCTTCTTCTTCTTCTTCTTCTTCTTCTTCTTCTTCTTCTTCTTCTTCTTCTTCTTCTTCTTCTTCTTCTTCTTCTTCTTCTTCTTCTTCTTCGGACATACAGGCTGTTTTTTCTTCCTGTGGGCAAGATGTGGAACTGATCTCCCAACCTCTGACTCTGCAGTCAGAGAAGTAACCCACCGGGGATATCCAGCCAGCCCAGAAATACAAAACAGCAGAAGAAATCTAGCCAAGCTTCAGACAAAATAAAACCATCTATGCCATTTATTCCTTTAAAATATTTTCAACCCATTCTCCATTTTAAAAATCCTAGCCTTCTGTATAAAATGCATTTAACAATGGTTTACTTAAGATTCAAATCTACAAATTCACATTAAACAACTCATTAAGGTTGAGATACAATTTACTACAGTGCCTTCCTCCCTTAACTTCTATTGCTGTTTAAACTTCTTCTGGAAGTAAATAACTTGGAACAGATCTTTGGAAAGTGTCAGACCACACTTCCCAGAATCTCCTAACTTCTGCTGGGACTTCTGAGCATTGCAGTTCTCAAAGTCATTTTTCCAAAGAACTGCTCCAGAGGTTCTTCAAGGAAGTGGAAGGTGTGGTGGATCTCCAGACGTTGCTAGACTGATCGTCTCATTATCCCTTACCATGGGCAAGGCTGGCTCAAGGTGACAGGAAGTGGAGTTGAACAACATCTAGAGGGCTAACAGTTCCTTACGCTTGCTCTAAGCCGGGGGTGAAAAGGCCAGTGAAGGCTTAACTTCAGCAAAAGACCGCACAGTTAACTTTTCTGGATTTTTGTGAAATGAAGTATTAATGCTTTCACACCGATATCGCCTGCTAAAAGAGGATAATCTTACAGGCTCCACTAACATCTTTATGAGAGCGGACTAATCCTATTCCACTGAGACAAACGAGGATATATAAAGTGTGACTGATTCACGCCTCCTCCAGGGTTATTCTTCTCCATGAGACCATAGCAAATTATCCTTCACACTATGTGCAGACAATTCTCTTTCTCCAGGACTGTTGTGGCCACAGAGTTCATATGTACATACCTGCCTTGCTCACCCATCCCTTCCAGCAGCAGCTCCTTACAATATCCACCCTGTTACAGAGCGCCAGCAGGGACACGCCAAGCCAAGAGGAAGGAACAAGGACTGAAGCGGTCTGAGTCTGGCCCCTGAACAGTCTGAGGGGACTGTGAACTGGACCCCAGCTTAAAAAGTTTGAGGAGCCCTGCTCTAGATGGTGTACATATAGTTATACCAAAATAATGAATGTACAAAATATCATCCCTCCCATACAATAAAATTATCTAAACAGAAACAACAACTACTGCTACTGCTACTGCTACTGCTACTGCTACTGCTACTGCTACTGCTACTGCTACTGCTACTGCTACTGCTACTCCCCCAAGCTCACAGACTTGGTAGCTTCATGGTATATCAGCTAGAAGCTACCAAAGTTGGTCAGAGAACAGAAATAGGAAATTACTAGGCTAGAGTTGGCAGCCCCCAGGAAACAAGTGTTTTCTCACCTCCTGAGACATGTTGAGAGGAGAAATATGCCCCATCTTCATAGTTCATACCTTTTTATGGCTTATAGAGAATTTTCAAGAAATTAAGTGTGCATGAATCAGAGTGTTTGTTATAAAATGCAAATGGATAATACCCAAATTCTGCATAATTGTAAAAAAAAAAAAACCAGAACCACAACACACCACAGTCCTGTTAGTTAATGGAATCATAGGCATAAATCAGGTAAATTGAGTAAATAAAATTGCACATTAAGGGGGAAATGTGTCAGGAAGCACATAGGTTTCGAAGAAGAAGAAGAAGAAGAAGAAGAAGAAGAAGAAGAAGAAGAAGAAGAAGAAGAAGAAGAAGAAGAAGAGCAACAGCAACAGCAACAGCAACAGCAACAGCAACAACACTTGACAGGTTAACATAAAAAAGGCAGGTTGGATCTGGAATGGAGAGATTTCCTTACTTCCTATGGAAAGACAGGCATTCATTCCATAGGGACAGAGGACAATTCCTTTCCCAAGCGGCTCAGAAGCAGAGAACCTTTGATGTCCTGGGACTGTATATTGTGTTGTTAGGGGTTCCACATGTGCTCATACTGTTTGTGGGATTCTGGGACTTACACTCCAAAATGCAAATGCCTCCAATTTCTAAACGTTTATCTGCATGCAGGTGCAGATATACATAGACAAGCCTGTTTAGCTGCCCGCCATCTGTGAAGTGGGGGTCCCACGCTTCTTATCCATCATCCTCACCAAGGATTAATTGAATTTGAGAATTATGTATACAAATGTTGGTACAAATATATAATCCAGATTAATCAAATTACCTATTCTCTCTCCCCTCTCCCCACTAACATCACATATGGATGGTTGATACCCTACCCCACCCGCTGTGACATTCATTTCCTTAACCACTCTGAGTCATCCTGGATTTCTTTCAATCCCTGACCCAAGGGATTCAGACTCCACAACCCAGTCAGGAGTTCTCATCTGATAGTCATTGCATTTGAGTAATGGGCAGGCAGACAGGAAGTGGCAGTGAGGTTTTTTAACAGCAGACCACAGGACCCTACTTCAGATGGAGTGTGATAGAACAAAGAACAAAGCTCTCATCCTCAGCTATATAGACCAGAGGTGGCCATCCTACAGCCCATGGGCCAGCCCTAGCAACTTCATGTGGCCTGCTGCCACCCTTGCTGCTATCAGAAGTGGAAGCGGATGCTTTTACAACAGCTGTAAAATACACCTGTGCATGCATAAACATGCCTGCACCTGCTGTAAACACTGCCATAAAGGCATCCACAGCTGTCATAAATGCATTTATGAAGCCATGTGTGTGTTTTATGGCAGCATTTACAGTGGGAGGAACCATTGTCGGGGGGGGGGGGTGTAGTACAGCCTGCAGCACAAAAAGTTTGGGAACTCCTGATATAGACAGACAAGTAAAACTGTGAACAATATGGAAGTTTGACAATAAGTTCATGATGCATCAATCTCCTATGATTTTGGAAACTAAGCAGAATTGATCCTGGTTAAATATTTGAATGGGATTCCCTCAGGGAATGACAAAGATATTTCAGGAAGGCTGGCAAAGAAGCCTCCTCAACCTGTACGGATCTGCTACTCTTCAGATGTGACAATAATCAAAGGTTTCTAGCCCATTCTTAGGGCCATGATGGCTTAGTAGTTAAGATGGTGAGCTTGACAACTGGAAGGTCAGTAAATCAGCATTTCAAGACCCAAATGCTTCCTGGGGCAAGAGCAGGAAGGATGTGGCGGCCAAGATCCCAACTGCCATTTGACAGCACAGAAGCCCAGGGGGAGCTACGTTTGAAACATGGTTTAAGAATAATTACAGTATATGATTCTCACAACTTTTCAAGATACTCCGGGCACCCACCAACAGCCAGAGGGGAGAGAGAAATCTATTATTGATTTAGAAAAATGTATTAAATTTTTTTGGTGCAGTGTTGTTTTGCTGATTGTAAGCCACCCTGAGTCACCATGGCGAGTGGGCGGCGATATAAATCTAAATAAATAAATAAATGAGTGATCTCCTGCCATCTGTCCCAGCTCCTGCTAACCTAGAAGCTCAAAAGCAAGAAATTGCAAGTAGATAAATAGGTACTGCTCTGCAAGGAAAGCTATCAGTGTTTCATGTGCTCCGGCATCTAATCATGTCTGCCACATGACTACAGAAATTTCTGCGGATGCAGACAGCTGTTTTCACTACCTTTAGCTCATTATTGATCAGGTTCCTAGATTACTATTTTACTCTAAAAGCAATGTAATGAATGGAAATTAAATTTCTTTTCTGGTACAAGTATTTTTGTTAGTTACCTATAAAAGGTTTTTAAATAACATTTAAAGGGCATTTCACAGAGGTTTCTTGAGAGAGTGTTTTTTCATGCTCTGCAGCAATTATACTTAAAACACAGTCACGAGTAATGGCAATGCATTACATCCCCAAACTCTCCAACAAATAACAAGAATGAATTGTTTTGATGCTCTGTCTGTCAAATGTCTGTCAGTATTTTTCCTTCAGAGGAAAATTCTAGAGATGAATGTTATGTTTACCTTGTTATCTTATTGCACCTTCAATTGTTACATAGATAAAGCAAGTCCTAGGTAACTCATTAAGTCAGGGCTTTGAAACAATCCTAAGCTTCTCTCAGTGCGTGTGTGTTTGTGTGTCTGTGTACACACACACAGAGAGAGGGAGAGAGAGAGAAAAAGAAGGAGAGTCTGTAGCCCTGTTTATATGAATCATCTGCTGTTTCAGCCATCACACCACTGCAATTATCTCAGGCCATTCATGGACTGCTCTGTTTCTCTGGAGAACTGTAAACTTCACTCACCAGTCTAATGTTTAACACTATGATAGTTAACAAACACCCCCTGGGCCAAATCCCCTAGTGAGGTGATTTTATCAAGCTTCCCCTCCCACAGCTGCCTGGTACTTTTAAGAGAAATGCAAAAAACAAAACAAAAACACCCATTTGTTTATGCAATTCTAACAAAATGAAAAAGATGTGGAATATCACATGTTTGAAAAACAAAATAACTTTAACCTTTTATCTACCTTTGGTAATTTTGGTTTTTTTTAAAAAAATATGGAACACACCATCCACTTTCTAAGTGTGCTTAGGTGTTGGTGGTGCTGATGTTGTCATGGACCTCAAGGGGACAGAGGCCAGAAATTGGCATTGCTCAGAACCCACCAAAATCCTTGCACTGGTCAACTGCCCCATTCTGTTTGTTCCTGCCGCTGGTTCTACTGAAACTAGAGCAGGAATTCTCAACCTGACTTGCATTCTCCTTATGGGTCAATAGCCCTGTTTATAGAGGCTGGGTCCAGACAGAGACAGGAACAATGTTTACATTACTATTATTTAATTAATTAAATGAATGAAATGAGTGAAATCCACTATTCTGGGCAATTTACAAACCAACATTAAACCCTTCTCCCACTCTGACCCATAAGATACAGACAAATAAATCATGATGATAAATTAAACTTAGTTAAAAACAATAATATGCAATGAAACCAACAACAACTGGACTACAAGGAGCCACATTTCATTACATTTTATTTCATACTGTGAGCTACGTGGAATGACATGGTTTCCAGCTATATTTGTTGACTTAGGAATGCCATCAGGGTGGGCATTTTTATTTTATTAGTAGTTGTATTGTTTATTGATGTACATTTTTGTTGATGGAATGTAATGTTTATATTATGTTTCCATTTGATTTATATATGTTAATTGCTTAAATCTGCTACCTGCCTAGAGTATTTGCCTGCACTAATTTGGGAAGGTCATAAGCAAGCAAGCAAACTGACATTAGCATCAATAGCTGGTTAAAGTGAGTACACTCCCCAAAGGTTCTTTAATTAGATTTGTTTTAAGAACTTTTCAAAACTCTGAAGGGAAGGAGCAGGGCACACTTACTGTAGAAGGGCATTCCATAGGGAAGGGGCTACTACCGAGAAGGCCTGATTCTTAGTTGTTTTTCTAGCTTCTCTTGGGAGGGGAACTCAAAAACACAAAGCTAATGAGGACCAGCTGGAACAGGCGATGGATCTTTGAAAGGGACATTCCAATGTGAGACAGTAACATTGGCAAGATGATGTTATGGGGACCTTATCAGCATCTTGTCCCATGTTTCCCCCTTTCAAAGTGGAACCAACTCTTGGAGACTATCCCTATGCTTTCAGTAGAAGGGTGTGTGTGTGTCTGAATCCAGAGCCTGCAGTGTTGCAGTGGTGGTCTTTGAGCTTGGCTTTTGCTTGTGATTCTCTCTCTTAGACATAGGTGAGTGGGGGTGGAGAAGGGAGAGAAAGAGAAAGAAAAGACGCCTTTCATGAGCCCCTTGTGTGATTTGGCAGTGACTGGCAAAAGACAGAGAGAGAGAGAGAGAGGAATGCAAGGAACAAAATCTACAGCAGCTGTGAGGAAAACGGGTCAAGAAGAAGAGCCAGATTTGCAAAACCTGAAAGAGGCTCTTTAACAAGGGTATCTTTGGAAGATAAACTGTTACAATGGCCCCTAAGCAGATCCTTGGGAGGATGGGAAGTTGACAGGAAGTGGAAGAGCCTATGCGAAGAAAGGGCTGCCTTCCCACTAATCTCAGACAACAGACAAAAGGTTGGTCAATGAAGACATCACATCGGGCAACATGTATATGTGTCTGTGACATGAAAGGCTAAGAAACTGCTAGTTCAGGAACTGAAATGATTTGTATTTTTCCGACCAGGCAAATCTATGGCATTTCTTAAATAGCTGCTGGCTTCTCCCTTTTACCTTCAATTTAAGACATAAAGTACTATGTACTTTGACATGGGGCTCCATTTCAGACAGCCAGAGTTCCCTGGAAAATTCTTTGACATCTGTGGTGGTTGGGGGTAACAGTGGGTTGAGATCCTACTCATTGACTCCAAAATAAATATCTCTATTTTGCTCTGAACTACAGGCTTCCTTCTTAATGTTGTTTCTATTCCATCAACATCCCTGCTGCACTTCTTTTATTCATATATTAATTTTGGTTCATTTTACCAAACTGCCTCTGATTCTGTGAGCTTCACTACATATGGACTGGTGGCTTAATTGGATGTTGGAAGAACAATTTCCACAGAGAAAGAAAAGCTCTCCATGTTAGATATAAGAGGACATGCAATTCACTCATGCTGTCAGAGTTACCTCTATATGTAGCAGCTTGTGCCTGGGCTGGCCCAAGATGTTTTGCTTTCCCCACTTCCCTGTTTTACATGGAGAAGTGAAAAGGTAGCTGAATCTTACCCTCTGTGTTGCTAGTTGGTTGGTGCCTACCAGTGCATCTGAGTTAGCAGCCTGGCTTAGAGCTACATCATTGACCAGTAGTATTCTGAACAGTATTCTGAACAGTAGGGAGCACATGGGGGATAAAGGATGAAGGGCTGTAGAGCTACCCCATGAGATCTGCCACCTGAGATTATTGTTTCACTCTTCCTAACAGTAGGCTAGTACTGGTTTTTCTCTTTTCCTATACAATTCAACAGAGAAACCACGGTTATGTGATGTGTCTACCTAAGGGTATTATGCACAGCAGTTAACAGAAGCACAAGATGTGTGCCTTGGCAGTAAAATATATATAAAGAAGAAAAGGTATTTGTTAGCCTTGAAACATATTAAGGACACAGAGAGAAACTATTCTAATTGCTCACCCAGCCATACCATTTTATGGATCTATGGAGGGAAATCCATGGTGATTTTCTGCTGCCACCACTGCTACATGATGGTACCAACATGTGGTGATGATGATGTGCTGGAATCAGAATCAGTGCTTGGTTATCTTTTCTGGCCATTAGTTATACTCTTAAATGCATTTCACTAACGGAAAACAAACCTGTTTGCAGAAATTGGAATGCCAGTGGCTTGAAACTAGAAAGATATATATTTTCAATAGAAATCTCTATTGAATTAGCATCTTCTGGTTCTTTAAAAATCTGGAAAGTGAAATATGGTATTCTGCTATTATAACAATAATCTAATTTGTTTTAGCCATCACTCTGCAGTGCTTAGAGTAATAAGAATATGTAATAATAGCTCCTAGTTGCACCAGAGTATTGTGCAAGTAACAAACCATAGAATAGTGTTATGATAGATGGAGTGCACCCTAGGATTGATAGTTCAACAAATGCCTCTTTAAACAAATGTGTCTTGAGCAATTTTCTAAAGACCTGGAGTTACATTACTCACTGGATTTCTGGTGGGAGATCTTTCCAGGCAAAGGGTGCCACCACTGAGAGGGCCTTTTCCCATGTGCCACACCACCTAACCTCTCTAGAGGTGGTTTCCCTCAATTGCAAAGACTGTGAGGATATTGTCAGATGGGAGATATTCCTCTAGAAGAGTTGTTCTGCCATGTAACCAGGTCTGAAACCACACAGAGGTTTGTATGTTAATACATGTACAGTGATATCTCGGATAACATTTGCATCGGATAAGGCTATAATCGGATAACGTTGGGGAATTTGAGGCAAACATTTGCATCGGATAACATTATGTTAATATTATCCGATGCAAATGTTTGCCTCAAATGGCTTGGACTCACCAGTTTGCCTTGGGAGAAAGGGGGAGGGCCTGCCTGCTCTCTTTCTCCCAGGGTTGCACGATCTCAATAACAATCACAGCATCTGATCCTCAGCTAAGCCCCTTAGCAAGCCAGGTTGGGGGGGGGGGGGCTGATTCTGAAAAGAAGAAAACTTTTTCCTAGCTTCTGTTCAGAAAGCCTCCATCTGGCTTGCTAAGGGACTTAGCGATTTTTTTTGGGGGGGGGGCTTCTTATGAGAGGCTTGGGACCCTTTTCCCAGCTTCTCTTAAGCCCCCCCCCCCAACTGGATAGTTAAGCCCCTTAGCAAGCCAGGCCCGGGGGGGGGGGCTGATTCTGAAAACCTCCTTCTGGCTTGCTAAGGGACTTAGCGATGGGGGGGGGGCTCTTAAGAAAGGCTTGGGAGCAAGCCAGGAGGGGGGCCTGATTCTGAAAAGAAGCTAAACAAGGGAGCAGCTTTTTAAAAACAGCACTTTATAAAGTTTTCAAAAGTTTAAAAATGTTGTATGGTTTTGTTCCCTTAAAGTCAGGGTGGTTTGTCATGTTTTTGCTATGTATAGTTGTGTTTTTACCTTTTAAAAAAGCACTTTATAAAGTTTTAAAAAGTTAAAACATTCTGTATGGCTTTGTTCCCCTAAAGTCAGGGTGGTCTGGCATGTTTTGTAATGTATTTACCCTTTAGACAATTATTTCTTAAAGTTCTTTAAGGTTCCAGCATGTCTCCTTGACTTTCCCTTGTAGTCTGTGTTGTTTACAATGTATCTCTATGGAGTTGACGTTATCTGAGTCATCTGTATAGGATGCATGCATCAGATATGGCTAAAAATCAGATAATGTTAAGACTTGTGGAACTAAGTCTTGAGGTTATCCGAGGTATTACTGTATTGTATTGTATTGTATTGTATTGTTCAACTTTTATGCCGCCCCACTCGCCTATAGCAACTCTGGGCGGCTCACAGCAAAACAATGTTTCATAACTACAAATATTACATCATAAAAATCACATATCAAAAAGTACATCAAAAACATTACAAGAAACCTGTACCTTGAACTTGGTGTGGAAGCAGACAAAGACAGCAGTGTCCCATTCTCTGAGAGTTCAGGATCTAAACCTAAGATCAGGAGAGTGGGACCCATGTGATGTCACAGAGATGAAGCAGGTGGGGCTGGGGAGGAGGGCAGAAATGTGGGCCACCTGCTTCTGGAGATGGGCACAAAGCACTCTGCTCTCTGCCTGGCATAACAGCAAGCTCTTGCTGGGTCTTTCATGAGTCCTGTCCTCTGCTCCTGGTTTTTGGATTTGCTGGACATTGGACAAGAACAATCTATGGGCAAACATCTGTGTGCTGGACCAGTAGGACCTGGTGCCTTGTAATAGGTAGACAGAGATGTTGACTCTTCCCACCTTTCTTCCGTGGGAGTCCAGTTGGCACCCTGCCATTCACCAACACTATTAAATTGAGGAAGAATCTCCTGTTGGTCCTTCCTTCACAGAAGAATGACAGCAACAGAGTAGGAATCAATTTTAATCAGGATGGTGAGGACAGGATACAAGCATAAAACATCTGGCAGAAAGCGATGATTCCAGGCCACCCACAAAACTGATCTCATTGTTTTTAAAGCCACAGCTTTAAGCTTAGTATTGCACCTAGTCTGGCATTAAGAAAGGAGGAAGAAACAGCAGGAGGATTTTCTTATCTGGGTTTCTTGCTGCACTATGTTGGTCTTGGACTGTAATAAAGATTGATTTGATTATCTGTTTTTTTGTTGTTGTTTTTAAGTGGTCATTGTGGTTTCCTCTCTTATACACAGAAACTGGCTTTAAAATAAATGGCACCAACCTACACACCAAATCAATACTCCAGCCTTTCAGTTCTGCCCCTTGATGGCAAGGTTTTAACTTAATGTCAGAGCACAGGTTTAAGCTATGTAAGGCCCTGGTTTCTATTTCTGAAAATGCCAATTACTGTATCTCTGGGAAGAGATGATGGGAAAGGTCTTTCACCACCTTAATCTCTGGAAAGCATCTGCCAGCCAGAGTAGGTAACATGGGTCTAGAAGGGCAGCAAAGATTCTATTTCTGGTAAAAGGGCTGAGTCAAGACATTTTATTCAGGGGAGGGTGACTCTCACCTTCCCAGTCTGTGTAGAAAAGGACAACTGGCATCTGATTGTCTGCAGCACTTGAGAGGAGACCATGTTCTCCACTGTACTTGACGTCATGCCAGATCAGATCCAACACTTTTCTCTCCATCATTCTGTTCCCCACAGAAGACTGCCAGGCATCTTTGGGAAACCCTCAAGCATTGCTTGCCTGCAATAGTGCTCTCCTCAGAAACTGGTGTCAAGAAACACAAACCTCTGGCATCAGAAGTAATTCTGAAGTCCAGTGAACTAGGGAATTACTACACTGGCAAGCTGAATTGGGGCACCTTGGCTTTGCAGCAGCTTGATTTGGGGTCTATCCAGTGATGGGATTACCCCGGTTCCATCCGGTTCCCCGGAACTGGTAGGAAAAATCTCAGAGGGTTCTCCGAGAGGGCAGCCCATTTTTAAGGCGTCCGGTTCCGGACAGCTCACCGAAAGAATTTTTTTTAATTGGAGCAAAAATGGCTCCAATTTAGTGTGCATGCGCAGAAACTCAATCTGACGCATTGCGTATGCATCAGATTGAGTTTCTGTGCATGCGCACTAAATTGGAGCCAAATGGCTCCAATTTTTTTAAAAAATTCTTTCGGAGCTGGAGCCGGCCCTTTTTAGAGTGGCTCCGGCAGCAGCAGCGGCAGCCCTCAGAGGAGGGCACCTCCCCTGGCCGGCCACCAAGCTCCCATGGGCACATTGGTGCCTGCCCAGGCCATCCGCCGCCACCACACCCTCCCAGGGACTTGGGCCTGACAAGCCCCCATGCTCTGGGTAAGCCTGGCTGGACGCGCCACCATCGCATCCTCCTCTGCCGGGCACCTGCAGCTTCCTCAGGCCGGTGCCTTTTCGGCCTGGCTCTGGCTGTGGCCATGGGCGGCCAGGGCCTGCGGGCAGTGGTGGCTCTGGTGCCAGCTCCAGCCGCGGCCAGGGCCTGGAGCCACCGCTGCCCGCAGGCCGCAGCCGCAGCCGGGCCAAAAAGGCACCGGCCCGAGGAAGCTGCAGACGCCTGGCGGAGGAGGATGCGGTGGTGGCACCCCCCGCCGGGCTTACCCAGAGCATGAGGGCTTGTCAGGCCCAAGTCCCTGGTAGGGCGCGGCGGCGGTGGACGGCCTGGGCAGGCACCAACGTGCCCGTGGGAGCTCGGTGGCTGGCATGGGGCTGCACCTGATAATCTCTTGCTCTGCTTTCTCATTTTCCCCCATCTGGAGAAGATCTAGCACTAAACTTATGAATCAGTGCAGTGATACAGTGATGTAGAGCTAAACTTGGTAGGTTCCCTTCCCCTCCCAATAAAAATTATGAGACAGCTAGGGAGAAAATTTTCAGGAAATTTTCTGCTATACCAAAACATTGAGCCTCAAATCCAGATGTTGCTATAATATCACCCAGAGACATGACACCCACCCTTTTGTAGAAAGAAACACAAAATCATACAGGGAAAGCACTATTCAAATAACCCTGGTTTTAAACATTAGGAACTTCCCTTGGCAGGTAGGAAAAACTCCAAATTGGAAATCAAAAGGGCCAGGATGATTACCATTGGCTTCTGTATCATGTGATCATTGAAAAATACTTTGAATCCTCCCACACTAATTGCAAAGCAAAGTATTTGTCAATATAGTTACAGCCTTAGGTTGCAAGTTCAGAGTTTGAGTTCCCCACTGTGCCTCCCAGGAGAAAAGATAGCATGTGTGGCTGTAGGCAAGCTACAAGGTCTCGGAGTAAAACAAAAAAATGGGAATGGCAAACTTACTTCTGATTTTACTCTATACCTGAAAAAACCTTGAAAAGGGTCCTTATTAATTATAGCTGACTTGAGAGCATGTAATAATTAATTAATTAAAGTAATACACGGCTATTGTTGACTGTGATGGGTTACCTGGGAAGTGTATGAGAATGTACTTTACGTGTCATGGTTTCCTCTGTAATTGGGTAAAACAAGATCCCCACAATGACCTTACCATTGTGTCTGATCTAAAGTCTGAAATGAGAGATGTGCAGATTTGGGAGTATCTGTCTGTCTATCTGTCTCTTTGACTACAGCTACCAGAATTCTGCAGGCAACGTGACCAGTTTTTAAGACCCAATCTGATTGCAGCCTTGGTCTGGTTAAAATGCCTCCAGCACACTTGCCTTGCTGATGAAAATGGCATCCCGTAGGGTGAAAGTCCTGGCTTCTGACAGCACTGATACAACTCCAGTGTCGCTCAAAGCAGTCTTTAATATCTTGCTGTCCTGAAACATTCAAAGGAAGATTTTGTTTTCACATTTCCAAAAAAGGCAGGTCTCCAAGGAGTAAAATTGATCAGTATAGACCTGAAGGCCAGGCATCCTTCTTTTCTTTATGCAAATGCATACGGAGTCATCACATACAACGCTTGCCCCCAGCGTCTGTACTTGTACAAAACACCTGAGAGCAGAGCTCCCTCCCATCTCTGCAGGCTTCAGCAATGTTATAATTTCACTCCAGAGCCTCCCAGAATGACACAACCTGCATTTCTAATATGCAGAGACACTTTAAAAAAGAACCCTGTACTTTGCCTCATTTGCTTCCTTGGTCCTATAGAAATGCAAAGAGGCTTGGTTCCAAAGTGCCCCCCACCCCCTATAGATGAGGTTGTGTGCATGTGATTGGCTGGGAGAGAAACTGGATCAGGAGGGGGAGAGTGTTTGAGAAATCAGTCTTGAGTCTGGTGTAGAGGAAAGAAAGACGGGGGTGATGGTTTTGCAGTCTGGGATTTGAAAGGAAGCAGGAAAAGAAGGGAAGCTTATTAATAAGTGAAGCTTATTAGAGAAAACACCTTTATTCCTGTAGTGATTTAAAGACACCAGTAGTAGTCAAATGACAAGACAAAGGGCAACTGGGTATTGGGAAATGGTGTGGCAACTTTACACAATCCTAGCCACCATAGCCATGGGTCATAATAACTAGAGGTGATGGGAACTTCATTCCAATCAGTTCCACTACCTGGCAGGAAAAGACTTCACAGTACCTTGCCCCCTCCTTCCTACATCAGCAGGTAGGCAGGTTCAGGAGGTCCAAAGCTCATATTTGGAACTCAAATGGTTGCACCTGCTTTTTGCAACCTGCACCAACTTTCTTTTTCTTACTAAAAATTACTATAAAAGTCTCATTTGACCCTTCTGGTGGGCTTTAACAAAGGGGTGTGGGGGACAAGAATGTTGGGTGGCACATTGACACATTGACACCTGTGGCCTCATAGGTTCCAAAGGGACCATTTGAGCCAGCTTTGTTTCACACACACATAAGAATAATAAAACATTTTGGGCATTTTGAATGGTGTTGAGGGTCCCTTAGCAACAGCAACAGCAAGAACAATAACAATTACACTTGGCAGTTCACAAAGTAATTAGCATTTTGCCCCCAAAATGCTAGGGTCTTACTGACCTTGGAAGGATGGAAGGCTGAGTCAATCTTGATTCCCATCAGGATTGAACTCACAATGTTCTGGCCATAATCCAGCAGTTTAACCACTGGGACACCAGGGCCCTTATTGATGATGGGGGGGGCTATGTTTATTTTCTTGGAGGTCACATCTACATCACCCTCGGTGAGTATGTGGTGAATAATAACACAAACACCCTGTGTCTGGGGAACCGTTGCACCACTTCCCAGCTGGTGCCACAAGAATTGTGGCCATGGCCATCATCCAGGTCCCTACAAAATGCCCTGCAGCCTGCCTTTCTGCAGATGCCAGCAGTGGTAGCATAGACGGCACCTTATTCACCGGCTGTGGTCTTTACCCCTACTTCAGCAGTGCAGCAGGCACCACTGGAGGGCCAAAAGGAGGTGTCCTTGACGCTGACTCTGGCTATGGTCCCTGCATCAGCTTACCTTACAGTGGCCTGTATTTGCCACTTGGTGACCATTTGTTACCAGCCACCCATGATAAAATCATACGGGATGAATATGTTGATATATTCGGGTTACTAAAAAGCAGGAGAAGGAAAAGGATGATGATAAAGACAAGGAACTGGCCTGGCATAAAAAGCCTCCTAGGACTGTGCAAATTGGTTACCTGCATCCTTAATTTATGCTGGTGTTTTGGTACTGGCCCGGCCACATTTGGCCAGCTCACTTATTCAGGATTTAGATACTGTACAGTCAAACCTCGCATAAAGAGCGCCTCGCTTAAAGTGTAAATCGCTTAAAGAGCAGAGTTTTCTCTGAATGTTCGCTTTGCTTAACAAATAAAACCAACCAAAAACTCACTTAACAAATAAATTGGGGTTCTCAGTTCCCCCCGCAATTGGTCACTTACAATGGTGTTTCGCTTAAAGAGCAAACTCGCTTAAAGAGGAATCCTGTGGAACGCATTATGCTCTTTAAGGGAGGTACAACTGTACAGTATTTAGATACAGTGCTTGTATAGATTTCCCCGGGCATGTGTGGATACTTTATGATGAGAACTTCCGCATGCGTGTGGCCATACGCCCTATTATGAGGTGAGACGAGCCTCATGCACGGTTGTGACTGCAGTTTGCTCATCCAGCGAAAGGTGACTGTTATGACTGTGGTCATTTGGTCCAGTGCCTGGGACTGGCTACTTCTCCCTAACAGATGGTGGAGCAAGGGCGTTGCTCCCGTAAGCAGTGTAAAAATAGATATGAATGCACAATATGTTTTGGCCCCCATTCGGCAACAAATTGTTCAAAATTAGGCCAACTATGGTACAGGGGGGCAAAGAACTGGGAGGGGGACAGAAACGCCCACAAGATCAACCCACAACTGCAAAAGGGCCCTAGCCCAATCAAGCTTGATACTTTGTATGGGTGGCTTGGAAGTTACCCTTTAGCTGCAGATGCACGCTATTTGAGTGATGGTTTCACTTTTGGTTTTCAAATTCTAATTCAAAGGAGGACTTGAAGGTTTGGCTTAGTTTTTTTAACAAATTACAATGGGGCTTCCTTCTGGTGGTCAGGAATGCCTGCCTAGGTGCAACTCAGTGCATCTGGGATGAGCAGCTTCTGATTGTTTTGCCACAGCCACTGGTGCTATGGGCAATAGCCCCCGGCATGGGAGGTATTAGGAGTTCTCAGGGATCTTACATTCCTAGAGCTCTTTCTGAAAGTGGATGCCACACAATTGTGGTCTGAGTTATGGTCCAATTTTTCCATACATTTTTGGACTGACAAACTCACAGTGGTACATGTGGTGAATAACATATCCTCGCGATTCCCCTGGGTCATTGTTGCTTTTTTGGAAACTGGTATTGCAGTGCTTAAGGTATAACATTTTGTTTAAGGCACAGCACATACCTGGAGTTGATAACCAAATTACTGATGCTTTGTCCCACCGGCAGATGACCAGGTTTCATGCATTAGCCCCAGATGCAGCAGAAAATCTGGAGGTGTTACCACCCGAAGTATGGAACCTTGGTGACTTGAGATAGAATAGCCGGTGACACAGCCATTGTGCCCAGAACTCAGCAGGGATATGCCAGAGCTGTATCAGAGTTTGATGTGTTCCACCGTAAACTCCAATTGTCAAGGGAATGGCCTGTCCCTTGCGAGCAGACATTGAGATCTATGGTGTACCTTCACAATGCTGTATTGTCACCCTGCACTATTTGTTCAAAACTGTCAGCACTGGCTTTTTACACTAAGGCTCTGAGGCATGCTGATTCATTTAAGGATTTCAGGATCACTAAAGAGCTTGAGGGTTGGTCCTATGAGTGGGTTGAAAACAGACCAAATGGAAAAGGGGGTTCACCTGGAATTACTTCACCATGCTCCTGCTGCCATTTGCCCCAGTGCTGCCCTGGAGAAATACTTGGACACCTGAGGAAAATAGCCTGGCCCATTGTTTATCCACGTTGATGGTAGTCCTTTGACGAGATACCAGTTTTGGGCTGTAAGTAAGAAAGCATTGGGTCTCCTAGGAGTTAACGTGTGGCATTTTGGAATGCACTCCTTCAGGATTGGGGCTCCGTCCACCACAGCAGTGGTGGGATATTCTACCACAGACATTAAAAGAGTGAGTCATTGGAAATCCAGTGCATACAAGCTGTATATTCACTCTATGTTATATTGAACAAAAGACTCACACATTTCTATTGCTTTTTCAGCCTGGGTTCCTTGTCACCCAAACACGTGGAGATTGTTGGACATAGCTGTATTTTTGGGCTGGACACCAAATAGCTCTCTCTCTGGGGCAAAGACATGGGACTACATGGCAGAGCAGTTGTTGGTTGGCGCTGGCAGCAGGGTATGAGATGGGGTGAACTTTTGCCATACTTGGATTCTGCATGAGGAGGCCAGCCCCTGGACATACTGGTCATCCACATGGGTGGCAATGGTTTGTGCTTGATGAAAGGAATTGACCTGAGTATGGCTGTGCAGAGGGACCTTTCGCTGGTGAAATGCTGGTGGCCCAATCTCCAGCTGGTGTGGGCTGACATTTTGCAGTGTTTTACATGGCACTGTATGGATGACCCTCGAAGGACTGATTGGGCGTGCCGTAGCATGAACAAGTCTGTGGCCAAATTCATGGTGGAGGGATTTGGCATGGTGATTGAACACCCAGAAATCAAGGTTGAGTTTCCGGACCTTTACAGGCAGGATGAAGTCCATTTCTCTGATGAAGGACTGGAGAAATTCATCATGGACCTTCGTTGTGGCATTCAGTCTGAATAGTCAGCCTGTTGTGGGGGTCGGTTGGACGTAGGTGACGTCTATCCTTAGTGGCGTTAGTGTGGGAAATGGCAATCTAAATTATCTGGAATTGGATTATTGAGAACGGGGCTCTTTTTGTCGGCCAGAAAGATATAGGCACTGGCGGCGTCTACTGGCTGACAAAGGGGACCCTCATATATCTAAAACTGTGATAGCAGGCTTGGCAGCCTTGCATCACGTGATCGTGTGCCATAAGCATATGATGTGGAGGGGGGCAACCCTCCACATTGAATAACTAGTTATGATGAGATGGGTAGGTTTACCCATAAATAATTGGTAATTTTCACACTACGATGCCACATTGCAGGTCATGTTAATGTTGAGTTATAATCTATTATATTTAAATAAAATGGCCCAAGTTTTTACCTTAGAAATGGTCACCTGTCTGCTCCTTGGAGGGATAGAGTGGCAAATGACCTTTTGCTCCTCCCCTCAACCTGTGACACACCAGCCTGATAGCACCAGTGTAGAGAGGCCCTAAGTCCCCCACTTTCTCTAGCATGTCAACATCTTTAAGCTCCTGTTCCAAAAGAAAAGGCTAACTTTTGTCAAAACAAGTGCATGCAGGCATACTCACTTTGCATAATGATATTCTGATCACATAATATGGGTCACCTTGGTGCAGAAATTGTGTTTTATTTGGCACCGGGAGCCCAACGTTCTGCCTGTAAATCAGAAGAGATGGGAAATGAATTGAAATTAGAAAGGAAACATATTTCCTCCCTTCCTTGTGACATAGAGCACCATGTGAAAGGAGCTGCCTGTGGCACTCAACCTTGGCTTGTGGAATATCTGTGACTAGTATTTTCCAATAGATTCAATTTCTCTATTGAAGGAAGAAAAATGTGCCCAAGGCCACCCATTGAATTTCACAGCTGGAATGCCTAGGCTCCAGTCTCACTTTCTAACCACTGCACCACATTGGGTCCCACATGCTCTGGTATCATATGGCACCATCAGGTATGAGTGAGAGCAGCTTGGGGGGGGGGGTTGAGAACAGGAGGGGAGCTGTTCTTTCCGGATCAAATTATGATCTATACAAATCAACTTCTCAGCTGGAAGCAGCTGCTCTCTCCCTTGCCCCAGTCAACTCTAATCATCAATGCAGGGAAGACCCCTCTTGGCATTCTGTTTCCAGTACTGAAGTTAGTAGGATGGAGATTAATCTCAGGGCCAACACTTTCCCCTGAGTAGCCCCTGATTGGGAAAGTGTTGATAGGAGCCAGCAGCCAGGATAAAGTTCCTCCTGAAAGCCCAGAGCTGCTAAGCATTGTGATTGTGAGGAGCATATCTGCTTGGTGCTGCCAGATGTATTTGGTAGTTGAAACTGGGCCATTACCAGAACCATGAATCTGCATTGCACACATATGATACCGGAGCATGTGGGACCCAGTGTGGTGTAGTGGTTAGAAAGTGAGACTGGGGCCTGGACGTTCCAGCTGTGAAATTCAATGGGTGGTCGTGGGCACATTTTTATTCCTCAGACTGACATGCCTCACAAGGGTATTGTGAAGATAATGTTGGAGGAAGATGGTAGTGTAGCCATGCCATGCCATCCCATGCCATGTAAGGCATAAATAAACTATTAGAGGAGCAAACAAACAAATCAATAGGAGATTGGAAAATCTGAACAAAGATCTTCAGGTCAGTGTCACAGCCCTTACAGCTGCATAGATTATTGACAGCTCCCAAGGTAGGGGAACAACATTTTAACTGCCAGGGGGTGGCTTAAGCCCTTCTTGAACTTTTTCTGTGAGTGGTCAAAGTACCTTGTTTAATAAATGACAAAGGCCATCAGAATTAGCATGTTGCCTCTTTGTTATGCTTCTAAAAAGCTTCATTTCTTTCTGGGTAGTATGTTTCTAAACATTATGATTGTAGGTATTATATATACTGTACTGGTATATATATCAAAATATATGGCTTCTAATGGCTACTAGAACAGAATACTATGAATTAGGACAATGGATCCCGTCAACCGTATCTCATTTCCTTTTTTGATGTCTAGACTTAAATACCACACAAACTTTTTCTTTTTTTTCTGTTGTTGTTGCTGGGGAAAATCACCTTATGAGGCACTATAGGTCATGTTCTGTTGAGAACCCCCAAAAGAGTATATGTTTTCACTCCAAGCTGCTTCTCTCTCCGTCTTTCAGTAGGAACTGATAGAAGTCCTGGTGGAAGTCAAGGAAGAGCTCTGGGTTTTTCTCATTACACAAATAACTCGGGCTTACCTTCTGGGAGTGGAAAGAACAGATGACACCGACAGTGAGGGATGGACAGGAGACAGTTAGGTCTACTGAAAGGTCACTCTCACCTTCCTTTATGACATAACTCCCAATATTCCTTGTGTCACCAGAAAGGAGTTGGGTCGTCTCTCTCTCTCTCTCTCTTGATGCTGGGCCTTGTCAGTTACCTTGTCAGGTAATCAGTGTTGTCCCATTCCACTTTTTGATCCTAGAATTCTGGTGTATGGCATACAAGGCTCAAAGCAACAGGCAATCTTCTCTTAGTGTTGATGTCCCCTTCTTATTATTAGTAAATGTATTCCTGAAACTTAGAAACTTAAAAAGAAGGACATAGTGAGTTCTGACTGTGGAATTATGGGGAGGAGAATACTGGCACCAAAGAAGCCAAGAGATCAGATTTAGATCTATCAGTTTCTGAGAGGACAGTGGAGCTCAGAGGATGCAGGAAGGTTCCATGAGTCTTTCTCCATTTTTGGAAAGGGTGGCAAAGAAGAGAGGGAAACCCTAGCAGCAGTTCTTTATCTAGTCTGGTTCTGGCTGGTATCTTGGGATTGCCCTGCCACCTGATAGAAAGATGCTTCCTTTTTGTTATCTTTGTTCCCAACCTTCAATGATATCATGCTGAGTTGTGTGAAGCCACATCTACTCTTCTTCAGGGAGAGACCAGATATCTGGGCTTTTGTGCCTTTAACAGCCATGTAGAAAAGGATTTACAGCTCACAGGGCAAGCTATTCCTAAGCAAATCCCCACTTTCCCCACAGCTGTGGAAGGTGCTGGAGCTCTGCCTGTTCTCTTTTGGTCTGGGATTTAGGATCTGGCTGAAGCCGGTTGCCCATCCCTAGTCAATGTGCCATTGTTAAACATGAAAGGGGCCCTCTCTTTTTTCCTGCCTGGCACAGCTGAGCCCTCAAAACATCTGGCCCAAGGTTCAGCTTCATCATTTGACAGAAGAGTGAAGGCTCAATAGTGGGGAAAATTTTGCCAGAAGAATAAGGTACTGAACATAGCTGGTGCTTCTTAGGCTAATACTCTGAGAAAGGGATGAACAAACTTGACTCTCCAGGTGTTCTTGGACTTCAATTCCCAGAAGCCCTGATAAGCAGGAGTGTTGATTTGGGCTTCTGGTAATTGAAGTCCAAGAACACCTGGAGTGGCAAGTTTTATGACCTCTGGTCTGAGCCAGTATCACTAAGTGGTAGATTGTGGACTGGACCAAGGGAAATGTAGGTTCAAGTCTCCATCAAGCAATGGTCAGGGCACAGCCACAACTTGATCTATGTCACTGGGCTGAGGTCAAGATAAAGTAGGCAGAAGGAGACACCCTCCCCCCAATGCTGCCTTGAACTCAGCTGAGTTAAGGCAAAATAGAAGTGTAATGAATGGGAAATAAAAACCCTGCCTTTACATCTTTCTGCTTTATGTATTGTGGAAAATAATTGGATTGTCTTCCTTTAATCTTTGCAGCCAACATAAACAAAGAACACAAAATGATAAACTTCTTCCTCAGTCTTCTCTCTCATTTCCAAGCAGAGCATGTCCTTTCAACCAACTCCTCTTAAGCTAATTGGCCTTCAAAGCTTCCCTAACTGCCGGGATCCCTTTAATTGCATCAAAATTAATATTTTAAAAAGGAAGGATCCCAGACGTTAGTGAAGCTTTGAACATATTGGGGAAGAAATATTAACATGTGATGTTTAGCTTATCAAGAGAAAATAGTTTTGATTTGTATCCATTTTGAGATTATAAAAACTATTTCTTTGGATTACAATTCCCAGAATCCCTGAACCAGCATGGCCAGTGGTGGTACTAGCTGGGGAATTCTAGGAAAAAAATGAATTTTCAAAAGTGGCTTTTCCGTGCCATACTGTTGGCAGACAATCACTTATTTCTTGTAAGACTTGCTTAACTGACAACTGTTGAAATGAGTGTGTCCCACCCTGATGCCATGTATCTTTTTATCAGGAGCACAGTCCAATTCCAAAACAAAACTCCCATCAGTTTTCTCCTACCAAAACTGCTACATATTTGGAATTGTGCAGATGTGCTGACTTGGGCTTCTGGGAACTGAAGTCCAAGAACACCTGGGGGACCACGGTTGAGAAACCCTGATCTACTCCATTCCATCTCCTTCCTTCTGTTTTTCTGTCCTTCCCTCAAGGGTCAATTAGCCTTCTGTGACCACTAAGTCAATCAACAATCATCTGTTTTGGGCTATCTCCATCCATTTTTAGATTCTGGAGCAGTGCTGGAGGCTTGATTCAAAGCCAGCAGCATGCTGAGGGATCGGACAATTGGGCAATGTCCCACTCCGCCCCAGCAATCTCTGCCCCTGTGGGTGGAATTTTATTTTAGTTTATTTTTCTTAACCAAAGGGTGGGAAGGGAGAAGCCAAGCCAGCGCTGCACAAAGCTTAATTCAAGGGGAAGCCAGGGCAGGGCAGCAACATTGGCAGGATGGGCGCCTTCCTCCCGCCTTGTCTCTGGCCATTATACATGTTCCCACCATCCTTCCTGGAGAATCTAACCCTGACCTTCTGCTTACAAGGCAAATTTTCAACCTCTAAGCCTCCACAACCAATGGGACAGCTTTTGACAATCTTATAACACAGAACTCTATGATGAGAGAGGTTATCATTGCTTTTAAAATCCGGGCTGTAGAAGCTCTAAATGGGAATAAAACTCTGCCTCAGGAGAGACCCTTTGTTTGAAGAAATGATGCAACATGGTATAGTAAATTTATTATCATTGTTTATTATTATAATTGTAATTATATTTATAATAATATATATATATATTTAAAAAATTAAATCCTAAATGGGAATCAAACTTGGTACCTTTTGGCACTAAACACTTATCCACTAAGGATTTCTCTTTAAACCTGATTTTTTTAAAAAGCAATGATATCCTCTCTGGTTAACATAATGTTCTCTGTTATAAGATTACCAAAAGCAGTCCTGTTGGTAGTGGAGCCATTGTGGCCTAGAGGTTGCAATTTTGCCTTGTAATCAGCAGGCTGTTGGTTTGAATCCCCAGAGGGGAGTTGAAATTAGAAGGCCAGTGGAAACATATATAATTTTTTAGGGTTAGACACCCTAATCATTCCCTGTCCAGCGCCCTTTCGGGGAAGCCAGCACACCCCTGCTCAAGGCTCCTTTGTACTCCACAAAGTCTTGTAGATCATGTCTCCAAATTAGCTCTGCAGGAGAGTGGGGTAAAAGGAAGGAAATTGGCAGAAGGTTTACCTACAAATTGATGGTCTGCCACTGTCCCAAAGTTGATGGCAATATGTAGCATCCCCTCCCCAGTGCATAGCTCTTTGTGTTCCCCATTTTTATTTTTCCCCTCCTGAGATGAAAACATACAAATATCTTCAGAAATCCAGAAACAAATTGTTTCAAGCTGGCTGCAGATCAGCTGAGAGTAGGCTGTTCTTGATTTGTGTGGCAAGTATTTGGACACAAACTTGGTTCAGGCAAAATTCATACACCAGTCAGAGCTTCAGAAGTTATATCGTCCATCCTGCCACTATGCCAAACAATCAGAAACACACGTTCCAGCAGTGGTTCAGACTGCAGAATAAAACAGCTGCAAAAGGATGCTACGTGATGTGGATATAACATCAAGCCTCCCTGTGCTTCACATATAACCTTTTTGTAATGGGATCCTTGACAAAGTGATTGGCGATCTTGGAAGGTTGCACAGATTTTTGTGCCTTTTTGATTGGTCATGAAAAGTTTTGGCAAAAGCTGTCATGGAAAGTGATTACCTAAGAATGGATGTGGGGTGATTGAAGAACATGCACTGCCAAAACAGGAGTTAAATTAAAGGCGCTCTTAAATGAAACAGTCTTTGCTGCCTGGCTTGTGTCCATTCTACTAAATGGTTTCTTAAAGATAGAAAATTCTATCTGTCACCCGGAACAGGGTCACTGATCGATTATCCGCAGAGGCAATAAGAGTGGTGAAGTATTGATGCTTCACCACCTTCATCACCATGAGATAGGCTCTAACAGCGGCTCTAGCATGTGTCCAGTCATGATCACTCCGGATCTTCACCCAATGGCGCTCTAGGCATCTCCTTGCCCACTTCAGCTTCCTCAGCTCTTCCGTAAACCATGGGGCTGAGTCAATCCAGTGGGCTTGGAGAGGCCACAGTGGTGCAACTACATCCAAGTCAACATCGCCTCTTCCTTCCAGAGGGTGACTAAGGTCTCAGTCGAATCATGCAGCTGGCCCGGAGGAAATTGCCCCAGTTCCCTCTGGAATCCCTTGGAATCCATCAGTCATTGGGGCCAGACCAATTTAACTGGTCCTGCCTCCCTGCGGTGAGGCATCAATTCCAGAAAGTCGAGAGTCACCAGACAGTGATCCGACCATGGCACCGGTGTTATCTGTGTATGCTGCAGTTTCAGATCACTCAGCCACCACTCTGACAGGAAAACTAAGCCAGGTGAATGGCCACTGCTCCTGGTAGGGCCCTGGATTACTTGAGTCAGGCCCACGGCTGCCATGGTGGCCATGAACTCCTGAGCTGCCTCTGATGCAGGCCCCAGTGAAGGCAGATTGAAGTCCCCCAGGACCATAAATCCAGGGAGCTCCAACGCCAACACTGCAACCGCCTTGAGGAGGTTAGGCAGGGAATCTGCTACACTGCCAGGGGACAGGTGCAGGAGCAAGATTCCCAACTGACCCTTAAGGCCCAGTCGAAGGTGCAGTGCCTCACAACCCTGCACCTGTGGTGCGGTGACCCTGGTGACTCCTAATGACTCTCTGGCTACAATGGTGTCGGCATTACCCCCTCCCCTTACCCCTAGGCTGGTGCCAAACCCTGAACCCAGCTAGAAATATTCCCAACAGAGGAACCTGGTGTCAGCCAGGTCTTTGTAATGCATGCCAGGTCAGACATTTTAAGCACTCAAGGCAGGTAGCACCATGTTCTATCCACCCTGTCATGGTGTTTGGGTGCAAACCTATAAAAATGAGGAGAAAAATGTGGTGTCCTATCAAAAGAAAAAAAGTTTATTCTTTCAAAAAAAAGTGGGGAGGGGGAAATGAATGGGGTTTGGAAGGATTGCCATTTATTTTCTTAATAGACACCAAAAGATTCATCTCTAGATTTCAGTGCCTTCTAGGTTTTCATGCTAAGGGCAAAGCCCTAGTTATTCCAGCCCTGGCTGCTGCTATAGATCTTGGAAGTTTACAGTAAAACCCCAACTTACATATATCTCGAGTTACATAAAATTTGACCTACATAATGATTTTGTGCTAAAACCATGTCCCAATTTACATGATTTCCTATGGGTTTGCTTCGAGTTACATAAAAAAACTGATTTAAGCAAAAGCCTATGGAATGCACCTTTTTTTGTAAGTAAGGTTTTTCCTGTAGTGTGAAGGGACAGGATATTTGGATTTCCCTGCTCTTTATGATCAGGACAGTATCACTGTCTGCTTATTTCTGTGCTTCAGCAAAAACTGCTCAGGGTCTAGCTCTGTGAGTGAAAGAAAGAAAAAATCTCACAAGTACCCTCTGTTTCCTCTGCTTTCTGAAGGAAAGATGCTCCAGAAAGGCTATCCTGAGCTTTTTGCTGCTTTGGAGGCAGAAAGGTTGGCAAGTGGAACTGTGAACTTCACATGATAAGACTGTCATTCCCTGCCCACCACCTCGATGTTCTGCTAGTTCTAAAGATATGTGAGTAGAAGGTAAAATCCACACCATATCTTTAATTTGCACTCAGCTTTCTTCTTCCCTTAAAAAATTAATATATAAAAGTAGATAGACCTCATCAGGTCAAACCATTTGTCTAGTAATGAATTCTGGCAGAAACACTGCATTATTCTTCATTATTCTTCATAACCTGATCCATCCCCCTCCCTACTTAGCTAGTTTGGCTGTTCCTTTTAATATCCCTATGTATACTTGCTCATGTATACAATGGATCTTATAAGACAGGATGATTGCAACTTTATTTTCATTTTGAGAGAAAGAAAGGCATGAGGTTCTTCTACAGAATCTGAAAACAAGGCTGAATAATGGCTTATTTAGACTAATCAATCTAAAACAAAAGATATTGCCCACCCTTCCTCCCATTTGAGTACTGGTCTCAGAGGTATTTCCATTTGAATACTAATGGGGACAAAGGGATAAGCCCAACCTTTTTCCTTGCTGAGATCTTGATCAGATTCACCTTACAGTTACTTAGAAATCTCATATGCTCATATTCTGGAGGGCACTGGGTTTGAATTGCAATGTTTTATTTTTTTAAGTGATTCTATAAAACAGGAGTGGCCAACCTTTTCACACCATGGTCCTGACAACGGTCCCCAGACAGCTGAGTGGGCCAGACCATGCTCCCCGGAAGTGGCTGCATTTATGGCTATCATAAATGCGCCCACTTCCACATCTACGACAGCCATGGGTGCATTTACACATGCACAGGCACATTTTATGGCTGACATAAATGCGTCCGCTTCCTCTTCCAGGAGCGGCAGTTGTGTGGGCCACATGAAAGAGTTAAGCTTTTATTTAGTTTGAGACTCATCATTCTTATTAAGGACGCTCATCAACCAAAGCATGAGACCAGTGAGGGAGGGGGAAGAAAGAAATAACAGCCATTCTGTAAGCCCACAGAAGGCAACTTTATGCTCCTCCACATGCAGTTGGCTATGATGATGATGATGATGATGATGATGATGATGATGATGATGATGATGATGATGATGATGATGATGATGATGATGATGATGATGATGATGATAATAATAATAATAATAATAATAATAATAATAATAATAATAATAATAATAATAATAATAATAATAATAATAATAATAATAATAATAATAATAATAATAATAATAATAATAATTTAGTGTCAGAAATTATTCTGGGTTGAAAGGATTTTTGCTGGAAAAACTCTGCTCAGGGGATGCCTGAATGAGGCTCCTTTCATGTCCCCAAGAGCTGGGACAGAGACAGGCACTCAATCCGTCATGCAGTACCTGGATCTCAAACTGCTGACTTCCAGCTAACAAGGCAAGCTTCTTAACCACTGAGTCACCACATCTGGAGGCACACAGAACAACATCTGGAGGCACACAGATTCCTCACTCTTGAATTCGAGAGTGGGAAGTATAGAAAGTAAGAATGAGCAAATGGGAACCCCCCCCCCCAATGGTTTAACAAGGCTTGCTGACCGGGACAAATCTGCATAATTAAAAATCTAACAAACAGATACTGAAACTGTATGCTGTTGTATTGGGTCCCTTTTGGGTGTACATCAAAGGCTTACTCATTGTTGTCACAGTTGGTATTGCTGACAACAACATTAAACAGAACCACTGGGAGATTAACTTTTTGAAGCAGATATTACAGTCTGTCAGCTATTAGCTTGCTGGCAGTGGGGAAGGACTCAAAGGCAGGACAGATGAAACGGGAACATGAGCATCACTTGTTCCAGGCCTGTGCTGGATACCTTGGGAAGGCGCTAGACAGGGAGTGATGAGGGTGCCTATGGGGGGGGGGGGAACTTGGGGAAAAAGTCCCATACATTCCCATTACCTCCAGCACCCACCCACCCCAAAATCCTCCCAGACTGACACGGTGACTCACCAAATAGAGGCAGTAGGCAAGAATTTAACTACAAGTTAGGCAAGCATTATATCTCAACTTTAATTAGGAACAATTCTTCATTAATTAAACAAAAAATCTCATTGCCCAGGAAGAAAAGAGGTGGTTGTAACTTTTTCAAGTTAAGATCCACAGATCCACATCAAAGAAGCAGAAATAGATACGGTGTCCCTGGGATTATGGAAAGGCAAAGCTTCTATCTAAATTACAGAACATATATCAAATTGATTTATTACCAATATGCCTGTACCTATTTACCAAGTAAGGGACTGCTGTGACTTAGTGATTAAGATGCTGAACTTGACAACTGGAAGGTCAGCAGGTCAGGTCAACAGTTCGTTACCTGAGTACTGCATGACAAAGTGAGCTCCCATCTCTATCCTAGCTCCTGCCAACCTAGCAGTTTGAAAACAAGAAATTTCAAGTAGTTAAATAGGTACAGCTTCAGTTGGAAAGATAGCAGCATTCCACACATCAGTCATGCCTGCCTGCTACATGACCACAGAAACATCTGCAGATACAGAGAGCACTGGTTCTTACATACACACACACACTCTCTCTCTCCTTCATGTATACCTTGTTGTTTTCATACAGGAGAGAGCCAGCTGTAAAGTGTATGAGGACAAATCCTTGAAAAAGTTTTAAAATCTAGTATTAACATGTTTGATATACTTAAAGGAACATATCTTGACCATGGAGCACTCTGTTTTTAATTATTACCGTAATTTAGAGAGGAAGCTAAGAGTCACAGAAGCAGGAGATATCTCATTAAATACCTGAACCACTCAAGCATTTAAACTTAGATTGTGTTTTGAATTTATGAACATCAAGAAATGTATAAATTTTTAACAAAACATTAAACAATGTAAGAAAAGCTGTGCTGGCACTTGGTGAATAGGTCATCCTTGTCACAACCAGTCCTTTCCTGTGTCTTTGCACTCCCACAGTCCTTTATGAGTTAGGGCCTTCCAGAGGGTTGAGGCAGTAACACTTATGTGCTGAAATTCGTATTTCTCAGGCTAAGGGCAGTTTATGCTTCCACAGCTCTAACTATTTCTGCCCCGTAACTAGTGTGTTACACCTGAGTTGGCCTTCCTCATAACCCTGCCAGTGCGCTTCTTTACCATGAGTCATGGAAGGCTTCCAAGTAGCATGGTGTAAAGAGTTTAAACTACAGCTGCTCTGGATCCCGGTTAACTTCTTCCAAAGACCTTTAAAAAGAGGCCAGTGAGGCCTCTGTGTTTATTTGAATAAAAAGCAAAGCATTGTCCATAAGGCAAAACACTGCTCCAAAAAGCAAAGCATAGCACTAGCTAATAGTAAAATCTGGTTCAGCAAAACCAAAATAAAATTTCCCATTCCTTGGTAACATCTAAGCCATCACGCTTCTAAGTTGCTCTCCCTAACAAACTGATGTCCTTGGTGTAGTACTCAAATAACAAAGCATGATTATTCTATAAGTGTAGCTAGTCAAGCTATCAAAAAATCTTCAAAGTCCGAAGATGTGAGAAAAATGGCAAAGTTCTGTCTCAGAGTCCCGCGCCTTCACTGTTGCCACCCGGGCAGTTTGCCCCCTTCCTCTGTCTCTTTCCTCCTCCCTTCTTGAGCTACCTGGGCTGGGCAGCTTCAATGCGCCTCTCTGAAGCATTAGGAGAAAGTGAAGGGGAAAAATAAATAAAATGAATAAAATTCTGCCTGCACCTCTAGGGGGTGCATGTTTGCTGGGTGCATGATGCTGCCTGGTAGCTCAATATGCCAGCATGGCCCTGACTTGTTCAGAACAGAGAAAGTCTTCCCTTTAAGTGACAAGCTGCAGTTCAGATTTGACACAAACACATGAAATAATGAGACCTAGGGTGGAAAGGAAAGTTTGCCATAAAACAAATAAAGACATAAATAGCTTTGAAAAGACTGATTTTGTCACAAATAACAGCAGCACCGGCAATGACCAACATTTCAAATTTCTCTTTCCTTTTTCAACAACCCCCTTCTCAACCACTTGCACTTCAGACAGAGTGTAATGAATTGTAAAATGCCACTTTGTAGAGTGGTGTATGTTTGTTTCTCTCTGTGTGTGCTTTACAAGGGGATGTATCATTGCTGATGGGAAGGTTAGCATTTCCTTCACCAGGAGCAATTCCTTCCCAAAATATCCATCATGTTACAACTAGGTTTTGGAAAGCATCAGTTACCTCCATTAGAAGTTCCTTTCAAGTATATAACAACAGTGTTGAAAAAAAATATGTGTGTGTGTGTGTGTGAGAGAGAGAGAGAGAGAGAGAAGGGTAATCCTTTATTTCTGTCACTGATTGGTGAAAAAGTCATAAGAAAGTTGAGAGCTCTTTGGGCCAGAGATTTTGCACATCTGTTGCAAATCCTGGTGGGAAAATTCTGATGGCCATGGCTCTCATATCATACTGTTAAACCATGTGAGTCATCAGATGTATGAATGCTTGTTCAGTACTACAAAATCAATGATGCAGTGCAGCCATAATGAAAAAATAATACCCATGTATAGAAACCTTTGTAGAGGGAGGTTGTGTCTGAAAGTAAGGCATTAACAAATAAAATAGATACATTGCTGGATTTATAATTAGAAGACATACTTCTCCTCCTCCTTCTTGATGGAAATATCTCGGGCATGAGCAACAAGATTTCAAGGAAAGGAAAGGAAGGAAAAATTCCTCTTCATTGTTTCTAAGAGGGAATCCCACAATGCATACAGATTGCCAGAGCCTAATTTCAGTGAGCCTGGTGTTAAGGGAGAGGGAGAACCCATAGCGATATTATTTTATTGTAGCAGAGGAGAGTGATTTTCAAGCTGGATTTATGTTAATCATTTCAAATTATCTCCTTGTCTGAAGAGCATCATAAATGCTTGCTATGCTTGGAAGAATAATGGCAAATGACTGCAAGGGGATGCAGAGGACAATGTAAGAAATAGGAATGCAGGTCTGTTTGTTGCTGGCCATAACTATTGACAGCTGGGAATAGGAATCTGCCTGAATCCATCCTTCAGAAAAAGAGGTTTTCAGTTGCAGAGCTGTTTGTTTTTTGAGATACCAGAAACAGTAAAAGGGAAGGAAATGGAGGCAGGGTCACAGAGAGGGAGAGCAAACAAATGACAAAATGATGTGCCCCCTCACAGGCCAACAAGTTTGCTTGAGTGTAAGCTTCCACAGCTAAAAATCTACTTTCTCAGTTGCATTATGCCATCTGTGTTTACAATTTTTAAAACCATTCAAGCTGGCTCCCTTGTATGTACGTCATTTCTGTTTGCCACACAAGGGAAACCTGTGATTTCACAGGATTTCCCACCCAGCCTCCCTATTTTGGGTCTTCTGTTCAGTAACTGTGCTCCTTTATTAGAAAAAAAGGATATTTGAACATTAAATATCTTGGATACAGCTGAACTGGTCTAGATCAGGGGTCAGCAAATTTGGCTCTCTAGGTGGTTCTTTGACTTCATTTACCAGAAGCCCAAGTCAGTACACCTGTTGATCAGGGCTTCTGGGAATTGAAGTTCAAGAACATCTGGAGAGCCAGGTTTGCTGACCCCCAGTCGAGATGAAGGAAAGCTGTTGTATGGAACTGATGCTTTCCAGATAGGAAAACTGATGCATGATGGCTTGTCTTACTCCTGATTAGGTATGTAGCAAATAAAGGAAACTGGAGTTTAGCCCCTAGGCTGGGAATGATTTCAAACTTCTGCTGTCTCAATAGAGTCTGTAGGCTATTGGAGGCTAAGCTACTTGTTTTTTTGTGCATCAGAATGCCTGTTACTTTAAGAATGTGGGAAGACTGATCCTGCTCCAAGAGATAATCCTGGATCCAAGGGAAGAAATAAACAGAAGGATGACCTAATGTGGCATAGTGGGTAGAGGGTTAAAAAAGAACTCAGAAGGGTTGGGTTTGATTCTCTGCTCTGCCATGGAAACTTGTTGAATAGTAGCAACAGTAAAATACTCCTTGATTATCTCACATACCACCAAAATCCAATGAGGGCTGCTCTGATTTCAAAGTGACTTAATTGCACATAATAACAATGAGGAACCAAAGAAGAGTTGAGAGGTGGGCAGAAAATGTTTCAACTGAGTTCACTGGAAAGCATTCCTATTTAGGCCAGTAGCTCTGAGCCTTCAGCATCCCAGACATTTGATGGAGTTTCCAGAAATTGGCCCCAAACATTAGGAAGGCAAAACAAACAAACATCAACATCAACATCAACATCATAAAAACCCAGAAGAAACAAGGTCTTGGCAAATTCACTTTTATATGGTAACAACTGCTATTTGGTCTATGGAAGCTCTATGTATAAACCAGCCTTTGGGATCCAGACAATGGGCTTTGAGACCTATTGTATGATTATGTAGTGCATGCTACTGAATTACTATGTATGTAAAGCAGAGGCTGGCAAAATGTGGTTGTAGAAATATTGTTGGTCTGTAAATCCCTGGACAGCACAGCAAAGGGGGAAGGATCATGGGAATTGCAGTCCAAACAAGATCAGATGGGCCTCACTTTGCCTCATACTAGTGCAAGGGACCCATTTATCTAGTAAGTGGCAAAGCTGTGGACCTTCTGATTTTGGGATACAGCTCTTATCTTCTGTGACCAATGGCTGTGCAGGCTGGGCCTTGATGGGCTTTGAAGTCCAGCAGTGCCTAGACAATTGGGTTTCCTGCCCATGGTTTGATTTAGCCAGTTGTCCAAACTGAGCAGTGAGGGCTTCCATGGGCAAAAAGCTGGAGTAAATCATCAATGCTGTGCCCAACAGGAAGACAATATTTGGGGGTCCTCGCATTGTGTTTCAACGAGACACACTTTCATCTCACATCCACCTCTCCAAGAGGGTATATCTGCATTGTGGCAGCGATGGCTACTGACTTCTTACATTTTAATAAGGCAATTGTTGGCCTGTCTCCTATTGTTCAGGGAAAAGACAAAAGCATTCAACTCCTTTCCCTGAGCAGAACAAAAAAATTAATATTTCTCCCTTTGCCCCCCTTCTTGCTTTTATCTTGTATAGGATTTGAGGGAACCAAAGGCTCAAAATCTGCTCCAACAGAGACGAAGAGAGACTAGAATACTGAACAGTGAAAAGACAGAGCCAGCCACCTTGTGCTGAAGCAGAAATAGCATCTACAACAACAGACTGTCAGGACTGGCCCAGTCTGTGGGCGGACAGATCTGGAAGCAAGCCTGGTGTTGCGGATTGGGAGGAGTCAATATTCTTCAGACCCAGGTTTCTATAGCTGGAGCTTTAGAGAGCTTGTGTTTTTCACTCCCACATTTATTTTCAAGAGGATACTGGGAGCTGTAGTCCATAAAAGCAATTTTAATACCCTCTGGTCTGGGGTGCCAACAAAATGCCCCCAAAACAATTCAAAGATGAAATGTGCCATGCCACAGTCACCAAAGGACTGTAAAACCAAAGAACAAATATGTCAGGCTTGGTGGAAGTTGTAGTTTTAATATTGTCAGGATAGCGAATCACTCCCTTTTGGTTTAAATTCTGTAGGAGCGATCCAAGGCCATGGATGGTGTTTCAGCACCATGGATAACTCCAACAAGCTTTGATATGACATTAATTGTTGTTCAATCGCACAGTCAAGTCCGACCCTCTGCGACCCCATGGACCACACCAGGCACCTCTATCCTCCACCATCCTCCGCAGCTTGCTCAGCTCTATGTCCATTCCATCATCAATGCCATTTAGCCATCTCATTCTCTGCCACCCCCTTCTCCTTTTGCCTTCAATCTTTCCCAACATCAAGGTCTTCTTGAGATAGTCCTCTCTTCTCATTTGGTGGCCAAAGTACTTTAGCTTCATCTTCAATATTTGTCCTTCCAAGGGTATTCTCAACATTCTCCTCCAGCACCACATCCCAAAGGCGACTATTCTTCCGTGCTCAGCCTTCCTTATGGTCTAGCTTTCACAACCATACATTACCACTGGGAATTTTATTGCTTTGACTATGCCAATTTTTGATGGCAAGGTGATGTCTCTACTTTTTATTATGTTCCCTAGGGTTCTCATAGGTTGCCTCCCAAGAATTAATCACCTTTTTATTTCATGGCTACAGTCATCATGTGCAGTGATCTGGGATCCTAAGGTGGTGAAGTCTGTCACTACTAAGGAGAGAATCAATTTGAGAGAGGGACATTTACAACCCTGAATTTCACCTCCACCTTGGCATGGTGCCCCCTTCGAGCTTTCCTGCCTACCCCAACTCCCCAGATAATTCTCTCCCTCTCTCTCATTGAAGTTTTGAGTGCCCAGATCAGGGTGGCAGAAACACTGGCAGAATGCATGGGACCAAGGGAAATTGTTTCTTCTTCTTTCACACTGGTGCAAAGATATAGGTTTGCCTGCAATTATTAGCACATAGTGCAATTAAATGAATCTGTGATTAAATGAATCAGTGAGCCCAGCATATGCTCTTTTGTTTTTCACAGAATTGTCCACTACAACCCTGAGAGCTCTACCCTGGCCACCCAATGCCCCCAACAAGTCCAGATGATCAAGTTACATTTTACTGCTCATTTTCCCAATGTGGAAAGAGCTTTCCGGAGCTCTTCACAATCCCCACCAGCCCATGCCTCAAATTATGTGGCAGTGGGAGCTTTCCACTGGTAATGCACAAACACACCTGCCATATGAGAACTCAGATTGTGTATCTATGAGCATGTACTTAGACAGATATGTTAGGACTGGGGCATCTTCATCACTGCAACATTTTCTTGATTGAACAGACAAGGCCGGCACTACATATTTCAAAGCAAGAAAGAGCTTTACAATTGCAGCTGGGTTTCAGGGTGGAATTGTCAGGCATATGATAAATCAAGAAAAACAGAAGGAGCGCTTGCCTGTTTGGTCAGCTGGAAGGCTCTGACAAATGGTTGCCAAATGTTTAAGAGACATGGTGAGCTCAGGGATAGCTAACAGGAGTCCATTCCTCTTCTTACATCCCATTTTCTCTGATGGCAGTCCTCGATCTTTCCCTTCTCTCTCACTGGTCCAGTACATACACACCTTTCTTGTCAGAGAGAGCGAGAGAGAGCAAGTCCAAGATGTTTCTCAGGGTGGGGTAACATTTTAATTTTTGCCAGAGATGCAAAGGATATTCTCTCACCATTTTACCTACAGGAGCAGCCGGGTCTGGTCTAAATCTCACTTACACCATATTGAAGAAAAACATACAATCATAGTGTCTCTCTCTCTGTGTTGGGCAACTAAGTGGAATACACACTCCTGCCCTCCAACTGCTTAAGAGTCTTCTGTTTCTGCCAAGCTCCTGCCACCTGAAGTGACTGTCCTTCTCTGTCTGATGGTAGAGTGCTTCTGTCTTCTACATTCAGTGGCCTGAAGGCTTTTATCTTTTCAGGACTCCATCTGGGATTGGCCAGCCTTTCAAGGTTCAGCAGAAGAAAAGGGCAAGGGCCAGCTGCTTTTCACACTGGTCTGCTGGACCCACTTGACTTCTGGGTTATCATCTGTGACCAGCTGGTTTGTAGGAAATGGACAGATGGAGGAAGAGAGTGGAACCAGTGTTGTTTTTCTTTGATCCCTTGTTTCACTTTGCTTTCTTAGAATTGGGGTTTCTTTCTTTCAGATGAAAGGTGGGATAGGCTGAATGCATTTATAACAATGAAATGAAAAATCCAGGCTAGGAAATTCAGAGGCTTTGGATGACTCTCAATCTGGGGTGGCCAACCTTGGTGCTCCAGCTGTTCTTGGACTTCAATTCCCAGAAGCCCAAGTCAGCACACCTGCTGATCAGGGCTTCTGGGAACTTAAGTGTAAGTACAGCTGGAGCACCAAAAGTTGGCTGCCCCTACTCTACATCTTTACATCTGTAATCCTCTACTTCAGGGTACCTGACTACAGTAGATAGAAGGGAGTTGCAGCCCTCAAAACTATCTAGTTGGGCAAGATTGCACTGCATATATGTGATCATTCCAATGCAGGACACATTCCAGAGAAAACTTGACAATCATCTGTCAGAACTGCTTTGATTTGAATTACTGCTTTGAACAGGGGGTTGGCTTTGATGACCCCACAGGCCCCTTCCACCTCTTTTATTCTGTGATTCTAACCCGCTCAGGTGTTGTTGAGCTGCTATTCTCATCACCTCTTCTCCACTGGCCTGGCTAGCTGCGCTTGATGGAAGCCCATCCACACATAGAGAGCCACCCATCCCCTTAGAACTGCAGTATGTCTTATTCCTTAATGCCAGGTCACATTTACTAATCTGGAAATAATACACCCTGTGGTAAGGACTTGATTTTTCCACCACTGTTTTCTAAACATTCCCTTCTCTTCCCACCAACCTTCCCAATAAAGCGATGACCCAGTAACTCTTGATTTCTTTTTCCCAGAAGAAGCAATTTGCCCATAAAACAGTCGATCAAGGGGGGGGGGCATACTTTTTAGTGTGGGACTAAGAGCGACTGTTACTCCAACAGAACCAGCTCAGAGAAAAGGCTGTGAGCCTTCACATCAGCACCTTTTGAAAAAGGTGTGGGAGGAAGGGGAAACCCCCTTCCTAATACTATTTCAGCACTAGGAGTGACTAACCATAAGATAGATCCGTTGCCGTTCTAGGCGAGCATGGCCAACGCACAGCAGAGAAATAGGATTGTGCTCGCTCGCTCGCTCTAGTCGTGGCATTCGTATTGTCAAAACAACGATAGGGTCATTTAACACACACACACACACACATCATTCTGAGTGACAGCCTTGACTGGTCCAAAGGGAAGACGAATCCCTTCCGATCCAGCGCAACAGACGAGACCAGAGGTGTACGCGAGGGTGTGTCAATAATATTTATCAGACCGCGTGGAACCGCCTGGTCCCTTGATTCCGGAGCCCGAAGCTGTTGCGAAGGGGATCGCTTCGGCTAGGGGGGACGGGCTGGCGTAGAGGGGGGGGGGGAATTTCCCTTTTCCCGCCCAAGCCATTTCGCCCCCTCCCCCCCAAAGCACTCGGCATTGGCGGGGGATCGGTCGAAGACGGCCAATGAGAGGCACGACTGGGGTACCCCCCCCTCTCAGCTCGTAGGACCGACCCCCCCCCCTTTCCTTCCTCCAGACCGGCAGAGCTAGTGGGGGCGCCCGGCTGCGTGGCCCGACCTGGCCCAGCACGAGGCGGAGCCTGCCCTGGGCCGATCGCGGGCTCCCCCTGCGGTAGGAGACGGAGCGGCGCCTCCCCTGAAGCTGGGGAGGGGGGACGGGACCCCTTCCTTCCTCCCCCCCCTCCCTCCCTCCTTCCCGCCTCGCCTGCCTGGGGCGCGCTGGAGCCTGCCTGCCTGCCTGCCTGGCGCGGGGAGGCGGAGGCGCCGCGGCAGAGCCAGGCAAAGGCTGGGGCTGGGCTGGCCACGATGCGCTGCCTGGCGGAACTGCTCCTGCTGTCGATCGCCGTCTCCCGGGCGGAGCAGGTAAGGGAGCGCCCGAGGCGGCGGCGGAAGGGAGGGAGGGAGGGAGGCAAGGTCCAGTCGAGAAGGGCCGAGGAGAAGGTGACAGGAGGGGGAGATGGTAGCCTCTACCCACCCCCCACCCCGTCCGAACGAGGAGCGGGTGGAAATCAATCAAAATGCACCCCCCTCTCAGTCCCCATCATCATCATCTCCACGAGATCGGGCCGGGCGTGGTCTGACATGGGGTGTCCTCGGCTCGGGGCGTCGAGGGAAGCTCGTCTGAATGGGTCTCTGCCTGGCCTCAACTCTCAGCCCAAAGCGAGGTCTGTCCCGATCGCGCCGACCCACCCACGCCCACCTCCGTGTCCCCCCTCCCATCCCATAGATACCCCTCCCCTCCCCTGGCCCTTCCCCCCTTTCCTTCACGCGTCCAGGATGCGAGTTTGCTAGTGCTGACTTACTACCAGCGCCGCCTCCTTTGGCTTGCAGGCGAAGGTCCCAGGCAGGAACGATTGTATTTCCTCGATAGAGATTTATCATTTGAAGTGGTGGCCGTGTTAAGTCTGAGTTTCAAGTGTTTCAGAGAATAAACAAGACAAAAAAATGTTCCGGCACCGTAAAGACTAACGACTGTATTTAGATGCTCGCTTTCGTGGATCAAGTGCCCTTCGTCAGAGACTTCATGGCATCAGTTTATACACATCAGGTACAGAGAGGCAGACAAGGATTGGCCAACATAGAAGCTAAGTTTTTGTTGTTCAGTCGCACAGTCGATTCCGACCCTTTGCAACCCAATGGACCAGCGTCCGCCAGGCACTTCTGTCCTCCACCATCCTCCTCAACCCGCTCAGTTCTGTGCCCACTGTCTCTACAATACCATCTAGCCATCTCATTTTGGGCCGCCCCCTTTTTCTTTTGCCCTCCACCTTTCCCAGCATCAAGGCTTTCTCAAGCGAATCCCCTCTTCTCATTTGATGTCCAAAGTACTTTAGCTTCATCTTTACTATTAGTCCTTCTAAGGAGGAGAACATGTCAGGGTTGATTTCTTCTAAGATTGACCTATTTGTTCTTCTCGCTGTCCAGTGGACTCTCAAAACTTTCCTCCAGCATCATATCTCAAAGGCATCTATTCTTCTGCGCTCACCTTTCCTAATGGTCCAGCTCTTACAACCATACATTGTGACCAGTATACAAATCAATGTGGCTTGTAAAATGATTTGTATCTGGTAGTGCAAGGATAGACAAACCGGTCCCTTCTTCTCTCCTTCCCTCCCTCTAATAAAGATTTCATCCTCCACATTCTGGATACCAACTCCCTGCGACTTGTCAGCCCCATGCTTTGTGCTTACACTCGAAGAAGCAACTTTGACAAAGCTTCCTCACTCGATCTTGCTCAACCTCTTCACTTTTCAGAATGGGCAACAATGTCAAATACAGTATATATGTCATATATATATGAGCATCTGGGAGTTTGAGGGTGGGCAAACTGGTAACTCAGGGTGGGCAACTTCCTGGCTGTGGCCCTGGTACATCGAGCTGTCTCCCCAACCCCAAATGTGGGTGGAACAATCCAGGGCCGTAGCCAGGATTTTAGATGTGGGTGGGAGAATATATTTTCAGGATATGCAACCATGTCATAGATAAGGGTGGGCAACCTCCACTCTGACAACCCCCTGGCTGGTTCTTTTGGCTAGAGTAAAACTTTGGCTAGGACTGTAGTGTTTTAGTGGTTAAGAGGCTGAACTTCATGACTGGAAGGTCAGCAGTTTGAGAACCGAGTGATGTACAATGGAGTGAACTCCTGTGTCTGTCCCAGCTCCTGCCAATTTAGCAGTTGGAAAGCAAGAAATTGCAAGAAAATAAATAGGTACCACTTTGGTGGGAAGGTAACAGTGTTCCATGTGCTCCAGCATGTAGTTATGCCTGGCCACAGGACCATGGAAATCTCTGCAGATGCAGACAGCGCTGGCTCTTTGGCTGTAAACGAAGATGAGCACTGAACCCTGGAGTCAGATACAATGGGCTTTGGAGTAAGGGGGGGCCTTTTCTTTTACAGCTCTGGCTATAATAAACCTCTGGGTTATACAGTGCAACTTTACACCACTGGGTTCCAGGAAATCATGATGTTCTTCACAGACTTCTCATGGTGGATTTCTTAAAAACTCTGGGGAACAAAAGTAGTATGTAAACATCTGTGTACTGTAATTGCTGGTCTACTTACTCCCAATCTCCCCCTTGCAATAACAACAGAGAAAGGGGACAGTTTTGGGGCAGAGAAGAATAATATTTATTTATTACATTTATATCCCACCCATCTGGGATATTTTCCCACTCCCAGGAGAGTGATTGGTGTATAGTAGTAGATGTCTAGCAGAGGTGGCCGAGGATGCCTTGCTGCCTTAGTCAGAAGAGCCAAGGCACATAACGAAATCAAAGTATGTAAAGCCAACAAATTCATTTTGCCAACTGAGGAAGGAACTCTCTTGCCCCTATCCATGGCAGTAGAAAATATAATCACACTCCAACTAACAACCTTCTGCCTTTTTGTGGTACAACTGAACAAAGTATTGCCTGAGGCAACTGCCTCAGCCTGCCTAAGGAGGCACACAGAAAGAGTCTCCTCAAAGACTGTGGTATTTTTTAACCATACTTGGGTGTACTCTGGGCAAGTGCATCCTTATAGCAATTAATCCTTCTCACACTAGGTCAGGTGAAAGGAACTACAGAATGAATTCACCCAAAGGTGGCTTCATTTTGGCAGTTTACAATCTGACCTAGACACAAAAGAAGAAGAAGCCTGCCTAATGGTAGAGCCCATTGTAATATCTGAGTGATCTTCAGTGTGTTGGGTTGATGAAGATCTTTGACTTCTGATCATTTAACAATAGCAATGATAATGCTCAAGAAACTGTTTTAAACTATTTTTAGATTTTTAATTGTATCTTGGAATTTGTGATTTTACATGCTTTTGTATGATTTGTTTGTAATCCGCCCTGAGTCGCTCTTGCGAGTAGGGTGGAATAGAAATCCAATCAATCAATCAGTCAATAAACTTTGGGATGAAAATCTGGAATGGGATTTGATGTGGTGATAGCAAACACATGCTTGAAGACAGCACATGCTCAGAGGTACTGTGGCTTCTCATTCTGAAGCTGAGTTTGCCCTTGTCATTGCTTAGTTTCACAGTCTTGCTGTGAGTGGTGGCTGGTACCCACAATGTCAGGATGGGTAGAAGGTGTGGCCCAGGAGATCTGAGCCAAGAGTAATATAGAGGGTATTTATTCACACAGGTAGGAAGCAAGCCTCAGTCACACAAGCACATACCAGGAAAGGAGCATAGAAGGGACCTTCTATCTATGCTAGTTAGTGGTACCTTTAATCTGAAGTGAGGCAGTATCTCCTTTGCCCTAATGGACCAGCCACCAGTGACTTAGGATACTGGTTAAGAGATGGGATGGGACTTAATGGAAACTCTCTTACATTAAGTTCAGACCATCGATCCATCATTCAATGCCATCAACTATGACTGGCAGCATCTCACCATGTTTCCAGGTAGGAGGCTTTCCTGGTGTGCTTGGAGATGCTAAAGACTGGACCTGGGACCTTCATCTCATAAAACAGGTGTCTTGCTGCAACCCCCATGCTCCCTACCTCCACCATTGCTGGTCATGTTCTCAGTTCATACAACCCAGCATGAGACACGATAGTTACAGATGCTCCCCTCTTTGAACAGCAGGCACACTAGAATGTATTTCCAGAATATTTTGCAACATGCAGGGTGGGTTTGGAGATTTCCCTTCCTGACTAGCTAATGCTCAGACACTGATGAGTTCTTGAATGGAGAAAGCCTAAACACAACAACCACACTGTTATAGAAGGGAGAAGTCTTATATTGCCAGGTCAAGTGGGTACCACAAAGATTCATGAGCTGCTACTTACTTTTGTGTCTTGTGATACGAATCCGTCTAACAACATGGTTTTTCTCTGTGTGCTTGTTGTGAATTTCTTTTTTTAACCTAGTGACAGTACTTGTAAGTCAGGATGGGAAAATCAAGTTTTATGTAATCCTTCTAAACTTCAGGTTTTTCCCCCTCTATGAATATGAAGGAATCTGGGGATTCAGAAAAATTCTTCAAACACAGACCAGAATGAATCTCTTCATTTATTTGAATAAGCCATATTTTTCTTTCTTTCATTTTTAGGTCAGACTTTGAACTGCCAAAATGAAGCCACCCTCTTGACTTTGTTGTTGGCCAAACTACCTTCCTCATTGGTACATGTTTCTGGTAGTAAACAGCATATTTAAAAGGTGATATCATCAGTGGTGGGATGTCAAAAATTTTACTACCCCACCGTAATGTCATCACAGTGTGGGCGGAGCCAACATCATGATGTTGTGACATCATGGGCGGAGCCAATGTCATGATGTTGTGGGAGGGGCCAATGAAAAAAAATAAATAATAAAATAATAATAATAAAATAAAAATAAGCACACAGACACACACACACACACCTCAACCCACCCACCCACCCACAACACAAACCTGTAAATAAATAAATAAATAAATAAATAAAATTTAAATACACCCACCCACCCCAAACACAAATCAACCAGACCTTTTAAACCAGAGCTTAAAGCTTATTCTGGCTAATCTTTCTCACACTAGGTCAGATGGAAGGAACTACAGAATGAACTCACCACAAGATGGCTTCATTTTGGCACTTTTCAACTTTTCATCAGTTAAAGAAGTTAGGTACTAAGTCTTTGTCTAACCAGTTCTCTAGGATAATATGCCTTAATGTAAATGTAAAACAGCTGTACCTCCTTAAGGGTTCTCCAATTAGAACAGCAATTGGAACAGCACAGGTGTACCTTATTGATGAAGTAACTCCAAGACTTTGCTTAAAAACCCCAAGCCAGGCCACCAGGCCTTTTTAGGAACTGTGGTAGTACGTCAATACAGGTAAAGGTATTAAATACACATTAAAATACACACAGACACACCACATCCAAAGGTGAGTCACTTACCCCGGGGAGCAGGCTATAGGGAGCTTCAGGCTAGCAGCTTCTCTTCCTCCTCCCCACTTGGGAGGACAGAAAGGAGGCCGAGCATATGCGCCAAGCACTGTAGGCATGCATGTAGGTAAGCCCCGAAGATGGTCCCCCCCCCAAAGCTGCTACTGGTTCTCCGGGACACTGGGGAAAGTTACTACCGGTTCTGGTGAACTGGTGCGAACCTGTTACATCCCATCACTGATCATAACCTAAAACACCAATATCAAATAAATACAATCAGTAACAAACAATTAAAAAGTTACTACCCAAGGAGCCTCAGTTCTTCAAAATATCTTAAAGCCAGAATAGACTTAACAAGAATATGCTTCCAGTTGTGCTATCCATATCACCCCCAGCTTCAGACTGAAAGTAGGTTAAATTAGTTGTTCATTGATACCATGAACTTTGATTTGCCCTTCAATTTTTTCATAATTAGTACAGCATGGGGAATGCTTGGTCCCTCCAGATAATGTTGGACTCCAACACCCATCACTCTTGATTATTGATGGTGGAGGCTGAGTCTGATGGGAAATGGAGCCCAGTACAGTATAATAATAATTTCGTATCAGAGATTACTCTGGGGTGAAAGGATTTTTTTGGACACCCAAATGAGGCTCGTTTCATGTCCCCAAGTGCAGTTCTTGGGTATTGAAACCCAAACTTCCAGTCTCTAGCTCAGTGTTTAACCACTAAGCCACCGGGGGAGCTGTATGGAGCCCATGCCTGCTCTGTTCCACTGAGGCCCTGCTCCTTGTTGAATAGTAACAAATACCTTTTATTAAAAAGTAACAAATACCTTTAAGCAGAAGGTGTTTTAAAATGCCCAACATATTAGCTCACATACAGATGATCAAACATGCTTCATAATAGGAGTACAGCACTGGTTTCAACAGATGCACAGACCAAATATATTTGGAAGTCGTATGCTTAGTTAAGGTCAAACCAAAAAGTAGGCTACATTTCTTCTGCTGCTAGTTCACTGCCATTTGAGCATGGGGGGTGGGGGTAGATGTCCACTCTTTATGGCCATGTCTGGACATGGGGTGAAGGCCCTTCTGAAGTCCTTCTTCCTTGTTGTGTTGTTCAACTCCCTTATGTGTTTGCCTTTGTGTTGAACAAGGCAAGGTGTGAATGTGTAAAAAAGTGGAGTTTCTCTAGTTGATTTAGCTGCTGGCAGAAATGGTATCAGGTAATGTTAGGAACAATATAGTCCATGCCAGGTTGCTTTAAGACAGCCATGGTTTTAACTACCCACAATGCCTGTGACAAGGAATTGTTCTGAGGCATTGTGAGAAATTGAAAATGGCACTTGCTGTGTCAAGTTCCTACAATGCCCTGGAATAAAGGTATGGCAGGCTTATTTTTGATAATGAATAATGTCACTGGCTCAAAGCTCTTGCTGTCTAGTATGGAGGGAACAAAACCATTGATAACAATGGGCTCTGCTAATCTCAATCCTAATGTTGGGGCAAGGAGTTGCTGTGGCTTGCTTGACCATTGCTAAAAGTGCCTTCAGAAAAAGGGAGGATGAAAGTCAGGAAAATTTCCAGGAGATAGTGGTGGAAACAGCCATTGCACCCAAAACAAGCAAAGTCAAATTGGAGTACCATGGAGTAGATTTGGGGTGGGTGGGGTGGTATAAGATTTCACTCCATGTTATGAAATGTGAATTCAAGAGGACATGGTCTTCAATCAGGTAAGGCTTATGCTGAATCAAACGAGATTATTATTATTTAGGTTTCCTTTTCCAGCCACAATTTGTGGACCACTCAAGTGAGGCCACTTGTATCTAAGCCCCTTGTTTATTGGGCTCCGTTGAAAACTGCAACCCCTTGTTTGAGAAGCCCCATCTTTAAATCCTAGATCTGTGTAAATGGGATGGAATTAGCTAGGCTTTTTTCCCCATCTGATGCTGTGATTCTACATATAACTAGAGGTATCTTTTAGCCCTTTAAGCTCAGAATCTTATTAATCAAAGTCCTGTGAGCTTCTCCTGTCCCAATATGCTTGCAAACTAGCCCAGTGTACTCTGCTTTCTTCAGCTTCATGATCTCCGGAAAAGCTCATGTGTGTGTAGGCACACACACTTACACACAAAAAGCTTCCCTTCCTTGCAGCTGCAAACAGCAGGTGGGAGACGAAATGTGCCCGAGTTAGAGCCAAGGACAAAAGATCCCATGGTTTTCAGAAGGTCATAAATGGGCATGTGATGCTAATGTTAGCTTTAAAGAGGTTACAGTTTGCTGGCTGAAGGGAGCATTGGGCATGAAACTGGGGTAGAATTGGCCCATGGAATTCTGGGAGTTGTAGTCCAGATACTACTAACCACTACCTTGCTTCTTGTATCTGTTAAGCAGGGGAACTAGGTCTGAAGAGCAGCTTCTCTTTCAATCAGTTCCTCAGAACGAGGAACTAAACTTCTATTGAGAGCACTACCAAAAATATGTTCTTCATACCCACTTGCCTCCTGGCCAAACAGAACTTTAGATAAACATCCTGACATTGCTGAGGCTCCTGGTTTGAACTTGGAGCATCAGATATTCAACTCTGATTTTTTCCATGTAGGTCTATCCCTTAATTTCTGCAAGATTGATTGGGGGCTGCATGTGTAGAAAGACAATTGGGGTGGGGGGAATATTGTGTTTGTATGCCTGAACTGTTGAAACATCCCCTCATTGAAAGTTGGAGGTTGGCAACACACCAGAAGCCAGGACTGGTCAAACCATTACACACTTCTTCTATTTACTGAGATGAATGGTGGTAATTTAAAACTTTGACAGCATAACACTTCAGCTAGAACCAATGACATTTAATTTTTATAAGGTCCCTTTAATCCTCTTATTCCCTGGGCTGGATATAAAAGTAGACTGAGGCCAGTTCTAGGGGTCAACACAGAAGCTTCTTTCCAAGTCACTTGATGAGGGAGGAAGCATTGTAATTACTCTTTTTGAAGGTTTGGTATTCATTACATAATAAGTGTTTTGAGTTTTGACTCAGTATATCAATGTAAACACAGTAGTGCCTCCCTTAAAGAGCATAATGCGTTCCATGGAATTGCTCTTTAAGTGAGTTTGCTCTTTAAGTGAAACACCATTCTAAGTGACCAATTGTGACTTCCAGTGTGTGTGTGTGGGGGATTGCGACCCGATTTAGTTGTTAAGCGAGTTTTTGGTTAGTTTTATTTGTTAGGCGAGGCAACTATTCAGAGAAAATTCTGCTCTTTAAGTGAGTTGCTCTCTAAGTGAGGCACTCTTTATGTGAGGTTTCACTGTAATACATAGGATTTCATTCAGTGAACAACTCATGGAGAGGGGGAAATAAATCAATTGGTCCAAGCATAGCTGTTTGCTTTTATTAACACTTTCCAAAGCACTCCTAGATCCTACCAGGACTTGTCATCAGTTTGAGGAAAATATAAAGATTAGCTTTGTGGACATACCTTGCTAAGTTTAAACCTATCTGTCCATTTCCCTGGACATCTATCCTCATCTGTCTTCTGTTACACTCAAGCCCTATTTTCCTTCTCCTAACTTTGCCCTACCTGCCTGAGCTGCTAAATCAAGCCCTGTCTATACCTAGGTAAAGGTAAAGATCACCCTTTCTCAAAAGTCAATCATATTCAACTCTAGGGTTCAGTCCTCATCTCTGTTTATAGCCAAAGAGCCAGAACGATCTGAATCTGCAGATGTTTACATGGACATAGGTACCAAAATGGCACCTATTTATATACTTGCAGTGTCTTGCTTTCAAACTGCTAGGTTGGCAGGAGCTAGGATAGAGACAGGAGCTTATTCCACACTGCAGTACTCGAGAATTGAACTCCCAACCTTCCAATTATCAAGTTCCGCTGCACCACAGTCTACACCTATCGGGTAATTAAACTTCTAAACCTTAGTTTCTAAATCTCCCTCTCCTATCTTATTTTGTTGAGGCTTTGCCATGATGTAATTAGCTAGGATACCTTTAGCAGGCTAGTTAATTTACCAGCCCACCACAGTGGCCCGTTTCCGTACCCTATGTTAATCAAGTGGAGAACATAAATGTCTAAACCAGTGTCTTCTCTGTGTTGTCTGAGAACATTTTTGAACTGGGCTGCTAGCATGAGCCACTCTCTGTGTTGATCTGGTCCTTATGCACTTGTCTTCTCCGTGAACCTTGACAACAAGTCTATCTTGTCTGCAAGGCTAGTTGTTCTGCTGCATGGAGGATTGCTTCAACCATCTCCGTCACAATATCTTGTTTCCAAGAAAGCAGGCAACTGTCCAAGGTGCTGAAACTTTCCCTCCCCTTCTTTGTATCAGAAGAAATATAGTGGTGCTTCCGGAGCAAAGGGATCTGCCTACAGGCTGCTGCTGTTCCTCAGGGAATGCTCCAATGGGCTCAGAGTCCTCACATTCTTTCATGAGGCTCCTTCTGAGTCCATCCCCTGTTCTTGGTCCTGCCCTACCTTGGTGATTAGCAAGGCTGTTATTCTTTTCAACAAAGATTAGTCAATTCATCATATGAGTTATAGCTGAGTGATTGATTAATGGAGTCATTTTTAAATCTGAAAAAAAAATTGCATCTGAATAAACAGCAATAAGGGGACCATGGTGGCTTATTGGTTAAGATGTTGAACTTGGCAATGGAAGGTTTGAGACCAGAGTGCTGCACGATGGAATGAGCTCCCACCTCTGTCCCAGCTCCTGCCAACCTAGCAGTCTGAAAGCAAGAAATTGCAAGTAGATAAATAGGTACCACTTTGGCAGGAATGGTAACAGCATCCCATGCATAAATGTAATAAGTGGATGCTTATTTATGCTTTAGTGGTATATAAATATATTCATTCAAGCTTGGCTATAGTTTCAGTGGAATGCTCATCAAGTAACAATTCATTTTTGTTGCTGATTAATGGAACTCACCAGCAAAAAGCTGCCATTTTGATTGATTCCCACCTATTAATTGACTGATTAAGTTTTAAAACCCTTTGCAATGCACAGCCCATGGAACTCCATGGGAAGTATGTATTTGCCACATGTGGCTGTATGTGCATTAGTACATGGCAGTGTGTGCATCCTTGACATGTTGTCAAACATGTATGTGATCTTCTAATTTTCTGCTGTTTATGTAGTTTTCTGCTGCATGACCCTAGCTTTGAATTGTGCCCCTGTTTTTGCAAGCCAGGTGGAGGCAGGATTTCTGCTATTCCTGATTTGCCTCTCTGTTTGTTTTAGTAGCTAGCTTGGCTTCTGGAATATTCACCAGGAGATACTCATGCTATTTACCCACATTGGCTTTGCCTACTACTGAAAATCCATGACGCTGCCAAAAGCTGGGTAGTTCCCAACCTCCTGAGCCTGTGAACCTTTCATTCCAGGGGATTTCATCTTCCTACCAGGATGGAGAAGCTTCTGCATCAAATTTGAGTTCCTGTTTCATCAGCATTCTATGATGGTGGCATTTACAAAAGGAACAACAGTTTACTCAAAGGGGGGGGGAAGGTCTTTGTTTCCTGTCACTCTTTTCTTCTTGGCTTTTGTTTTCATCAGAACATTTCAACTGAGTTACCAGTGCTCTGGTTATAAACTTATGGGGTCAAGTTTATGTTTACTTATATTTTTGTTATAGATTTACCAAATTGAGCTTTGGCATAAAATACATACATGCAGAGTCAAACAATTCCAAGGGCAGGAATTTGTTTTAAGTCGTTACAACAAAAAGGAGCTCACAGGCTTGTTGTTTTTTAATATGCAAGCAAAGAAAACCCCCATTCTCAATTCCTTCCTCCTCATCAAAGCTTTCTTTACTGCAGCGGTACAGTTCAAAATTGGTGGGCTTTACTTCGTTTGTTCCTGGAATTTAAGAGATCATTTCTTGCTGTTGCCCTGCCAGTACTGCAGGGATCTGTCTGTAGGTCCAGATCAGCTTGTCTTTGAGCCAGTAGATCTTCTCAGCCTACAGAACACCACAAATGAATTGGCATCAGGGTCTGATACTGGGATTCCAGACACAAAAGGAAGAGAAGACAGGATGACAATTGCCCAGACAGAACCTTGACTGGCACTTGGCATTCTGTATGAATGAGTTTGTTTAGACTGGCTTAAGATCTCGTTTGTTACATTTGTTAGAAATGCACTAGCTTTCTAACCCTGTCATATTTCCCTATTAAAATCTGGATTCCCCCCCTTCCCCTCATTTATACTGATTTTGAGCATATGTTTTTAAAGTTTCCTTTTGTGCATGTTCCCCCCACCTCTGAATTTATCCACTTTGGTATTGTTTCTATGTGTTGTCAAGTTGCGTCCAACTTAATGGTGATCCTAACAGGGTTTTTAATGGTACTGTATTTGGGATGTTCAAGGATGGTTTGTTCCAAGGATGGTCAGTAAGTTTTCATGGTGAGTGGTGATTTGAACTTGGGTCTCCTGAGTTCAAGTCTGATACTCTACCCACTATGCCATGCTGGCTGAACATTTCCTCTGAAGGAGAGGAGTGAACCAAGCATAATTTCTGGTAAAAAGTTAGGGTGGAGTCTCTTGTTCCCAAATTGTTTGTTTATTTGTGTGTCTGTGTGTGTTGGAAGAAGAAGAAAAAAGTTCAGAACCCCAAACTAAAACAACCAAATCCTTACCTGCATAATTTATGTAAATGAGGAATCCAGCTGATCATTCATGGTGGCATTTCTATTTTGGAAAAAGAAGACATGCATTTTTACTGACACTTGGCAGGACAACAAGGGAATTAGAGAGATGACATTGAAAAGGCCTGCTGAGGATTTGCATATGGTTTGCTAACTAATAAATTATAAAGGTGTAGACCAGGGGTGCCCAAACTGGGGGCTGGTCACTATGACCCCAACACCAATTTTTCTGGCCCACAAAGCCCTCGTTGCTCCCAGAAGTGGAAGTAAACGTGCCCATATTCTAGGAGCAACGAGGGATTCATGGGCCAGATGAATTGGTGTTGAGGGCCAGATCCAGCCCCTGGGTCACAGTTTGAGCACCCTTGGTGTAGACATATCACAGGCAGGACATGATAGGAAGAACAAACCTCTGTAACATAGCTTCACGAAGTGTGATGGGTATCATTCTGAATGTTTACTTGTCTCAAGTCTGGTTGAGTAAATTTTACTGCTTGAAGCAAAGTACTAGGTGGCACCTCCTCCCATTCTGTATGCAAAACCTGACCCAGAGTTTGGATTCTGATAATATTCCAAGAAGACCTATTATGATGACCATTCACAAACTGTTCCTCCTCTGCTTCAGCCTGCCTGAGAACTCTCTTTCATTCCTTGTTTCCAAAGAATGACCTCTCTTCTTGGCAGAAGCAGTCAAAGGAAAAGCTTTTTTAAAATGAGTTCATCTCAGTCATATGGTCTACAGGTGCACCAGATAGAACTGCAACACCAAGACTTGTTTTGAAAAACTGTGAGGTCACTTATATTGAAGAGAGCCAGTTATCCTGATGAGACTTCACAGTATAATAATAATAATAATAATAATAATAATAATAATAATAATAATAATAATAATAATAATAATAATAATAATAATAATAATAATAATTATTATTATTATTATTATTATTATTATTATTATTATTATTATTATTATTATTATTATTATTATTATTATTATTATTTCATGTCACAAATTATTCTGGGTTGAAAGGATTTTTGAGGGAAAAACTCCACTCAGGGAATGCCTGAATGAGGCTCCTTTCATGTCCCCAAGAGCTGGGACAGAGACGGGTGCTCAATCAGTCATGCAGTATCTTGAACTGCCGACTTGTTGGCCTTCCAGCTAACAAGGCAAGCTTCTTAACCACTGAGCTACTGCAGCACAGTGAGAGAATGTGAGTAAATTTGCATTCCTCTTACCGTGTAGCTGCACCATTAGTTAAATTAAGATTTTGCTTTTCTTTCAAGGAGCTCAGGATGGTTTCCTCCATCCCACTTTTTGTTCAAAATAACCCACCAAAGGAAGTCAGGCTAAAAGGTCATCCAGTAAGTTGAATAAAGGACTAGAACCTGGTTCTACCAAATCTGTCCATCACATTAAGCATTAAACCACACTGGGTCTACAGCTCAGCATTTTCTATGGAGGAGACTATGCAGGTGTTTGTCCCTCTGGTTGGGCCAAAAAAGGAGTGAGTAAGTCACTCCTTTTTTGAGTGATCAGTCATTGTAAGTGTCAGTGTGAACCAATCCATTCCCAGAGCTTTTCTATCCACTTCTTTCTGGACCCCTGCTGAGGCCTATTCATTAATAGGAATGGATAAAATCATTTTGTTTTGGTTCAATTCCAGTATTTCCCATCCACTTTCATAGAATCACTGAAACATAGAATCACTGAGTTGGAAGGGGCCTTATGGACCGGGGTGCCCAAACTTTTCAGGCCACAGGCTGGTCACATGATTGAGCAGGCTGGTCACATGGTTCCTCTCACTGGAAGCAGAAGTTTAACGTGTCCATGCATGTGCAAAATGCTGCCGTAAATGCACCCATGGCTGTCATAAATGTGTTTAAGATAGCCAAGGGTGCATTTACAGCAGTGTTTTGCACATGCATGGGCACATTTTACTTCAGCTTCTAGGAGTGGCAAGGGCTGGATTATTAGGTGCCGTGGGCTGGATTCGGCTCACGGACCGTAGTTTGTGCACCCCTGCTCAATGTAGGAATCCAAATCAAAGAAGATCTGACAGATGGTTATCTAATTCTCTCTTGAATGCTTCCAGTGTTGGAGCACTCACCAACTCTTGAGGCAGTTGGTTCCAGTGTCATATTGTTCTAGCTGCTAAAAAGGTTTTTCTTGATAATCAACCTATATCCGACTTCCTATATTTCTACATGTCTTGCATTCTGGGATGATTGAGAACAGATCCTTCCCTTCCTCTTTATGATTATCTTTCAGGTATTTGAAGAGTGCTATCATATCCCCTCTCAGTCTCCTTTTCTCAAGGCTAAACATGCTCAGTTCGGTCTTTCCTCGTAGGGCTTGGTTTCCAGTCCTCTGATCATCCTTGTTGCCCTTCTCTGTACCTGCTCTAATTGGTTTGCATCTTTCTTAAAGTGTAGTGCCCATAATTGGACACAGTACTCTAGATATGGTCTAACTCAGTGGTGGTGAACCTCTGGCACGCGTGCCAGAGGTGGCACTCGGAGCCATCTCTGTGGGCACCTGTGCAGTCACCTCAGCACAGAGTTTACCCCGCCCCTATGCCTAGCAAATCAATGGGAGTGCTTCCTCCCTCCCCTATTGCTGTGTTGGCCCTTTGTAATAAGTACAGTAAGTGGGTTTCCGGCTGCAGTTTGGGCACTCAATCTCTAAAAGGTTTGCCACACCTGGTCTAACTAGTGCTGCATGGGGGGGGGGACTAGTACCTCATGGGTTTTGAAGGCTATACTTCTGTTAATGCAGCCTAAAACAACATTGGCCTTTTGCAGTAGCCAAGTCATGCCGTGGACTCATAGTTAGCCTGTGATCTACAATAATTGCAAGATGTTTAAGGTTTTTTTTCAACATTGTTAAGCAGCTTAAGAAGACAGATTAGACACATCACAATATTGGGAAAGTAACAATTTCCTCTGCAGAGGAAGTAAGCTGGAAAAAAAACCCTATTGGGACAGCACTCATGTACTATCTATTTCAGAAAAAAGTAGGGGGAAAATGAAGGCTTCCTTCCAAAAGGAAGAAGGGGGAGGAGGGAGCAAAAGGGGAGATTTTTTTTCCTTAATGGAGGCAAGTCAGATGGAGTCACTTGAGATGTGTATATAAGTGATCCTGTTACTCCCAAGTAGTACTCTACAAGTAAGTGGGAACACCCCTAAATTGATGCCCTGTGGCTAAGCAAGCCAGGATTTCAGCAAATACTAAAATAACCAACTCCAGTCATCTTCATGTCTTTTAAAAGTATATTGTAGCAAAAGTAGATTACATAAACAAAATTTCAGGAAGCAAAATTGTTGTTTTTGCTGCTGCTGCTATTGTTGTTGTTGTTGAGTCGCATAGTTGAGTCCGACCCTTTGCAACCCCATGGACCACCGCACGCAGGCACCCCTATCCTCCACCATCCTCGTAAGCTCGCCCAGCTCTGTGTCCATTGCGTCAACAATGCCATCTAGCCATCTCATTCTCTGCCGCCCCCTTCTTCTTTTGCCCTCGACCTTTCCCAGCATCAAGGCCAGAGGCGTAGCTACCGCTGTATCTACCGTATCAATTATACGGGGGCCCCGGGCCACGGGGGCCCCCAACATGCGTAAGCAAAACAAATCTTTACCCTTCCTAAGGGCCCCCAAACAAATTTTTATACGGGGCCCCGCCAAGGCACGCAACTCTTCTGATCAAGGCCTTCTCAAGTGAGTCCTCGCTTCTCATATGAAACATCTTTAGCTCAGAAAACACATTAAAAACGATGAAACCTGACAGGGCTTTGAAGCCCTAAAGTGCCACACCCTGTAGTTTAGAAAATTACATGATTTTATTTTTTATTTTTATTTTTCTGATTTATATTGCTGCCCAACTCCGAAGACTCTGGGCGACTCACAGAAAATAAAACCAATCACATTTTAAAAACCAATAAAAACCCCATTAAAACTGCTACCAAAAATTACTCTGACCCCGACAGATTAAAAGATTAAAAGAGGGCGAGAGTGTTCTTACTAAATCAGATTTTGGCATTCTTAGCACACACACACACCCCGGTAGACTTACACAACATGGAGCACCAGACCAAGATAATGTTCTGCCCCCTCCCTCTAGTTTTTATCCCGTGGTGGGATGTCAAAAATTTTACTACCCCACCGTGATGTCATCACAGTGTGGGCGGAGCTAACATCATGACATCATTACATCATGGGTGTGGCCAAAAAAAAATAGAATAATAAAATAATAGAATAAAAATAAGCACCCACCCACAACACAAACCCGTAAATAAATAAAATAAATTACATTAATTAATTAATTAAATAAATAAAAATTACATTAAAATACACCCATCTACCCACCTGAAACATAAATCAACCCACCACAAACACAAACAAGTCATTTACCTGTTAGTATAAGTGCCTGGGCAGCACCATGTTGCAAGATGGATATGGTCATCGTACCAGTTCTCTAGGATAATATGCCTTAATGTAAATGTAAAACAGCTGTACCTCCTTAAGGGTTCTCCAATTGGAACAGCAATTGGAACAGTACAGGTGTAGCTTATTGATGAGGTAACACCAAGACTTTGCTTAAAAACTCCAAGCCAGGCCTGTCGGCCGCCAGGCCCTTTTAAGAACTGTGATAGTATGTTAATATAGGTAACGGTATTAAATACACATTAAAATACACACAGACACACCACATCCAAAGGTGGGTCACTTACCCTGGGGAGCAGGCTAGAGGGAGCTTCAGGCTAGCAGCTTCTCTTCCTCCTCCCTACTTGGGAGGACAAAAAGGAGGCTGTGCATATGCGCCAAGCACTGTAGGCATGCATGCACGCCAAGTGCTTGGCACGCATGCGCAGTGGGGGAACCATTGAAAAGGTAAGCCCCCAAGGTGGTTCCCCCCAAAAGCTGCTACCGGTTCTCTGGGACACTGGGAAAAGTTACTACTGGTTCTGGCGAACTGGTGAGAACCTGTTACATCCCATCCCTGTTTTTATCTCCTCCAAGTTCCACGAGGATTCAAGGGTTGCAACAATTGGCATATTAGACCTCTGTGTAACCTTAAGTGATCTTATTTTAGACCTCTTCAGCCTGCTCCAGCCGGACTCTGTAGCCAAGCCTTATCTTGGTTGTCAGCAACCCACAGTTTAGGTGGTAATCATTCCCAGCTCTGTTTGGAGATGATGCCATGAGCTGTTTCTGAAACTCAAGCTGTGCCACTGATTTATGGCATTCCTCTAACATCTTGGTGGGAAATGAGTACATCTGAGACCAGCCTGCTCATGTACCCACCATGCTTTGCAGTTTGTTCCCCAGAGAGTTGACCTCTAGCTGCATGCTTGCTTAACTTTCTTTCCAGATGGCGATCATCATAAATGCCAGATCCAGGAAGATCCTGAGAAGGAAGCAATAGGACACAAATGTAGGGCAGAGGATGCTGATCGAACAGACTGCAGGTGGGTTGGGGCAGGGGTAGCTTCAATCCCAAGGAATTAATAGTGGGGAATAGAACATGTTGGGAGTTCTGTACCAAGTGAGCATGAATGGTTTTCTTGCCACATGTTTTGCAAATGCGCTTTGAACAAAGCCCCACAGTGGGTTCAGCCAAAGCTCAAAGTTCAGCTGAAGCTCAAACTGTCCATAGAGATTTTATACAAAGGAATCATCATTCTTATTTTACAGCTTAGTTTTGAAAATGTGTGTGTGTGGGGGGAGCACCCACTTTCCTTTAGGGCATAGGTGTTCAATCCTTTGTACATTGTCCCTTTTTATAGCATCTGTTTTAAAAAGCTTTTGTTTTAAAATTCACCGCTGAAAATTAAAATACACCATGTCACAGGAACGCCACCTTTTCTTTTGTTCACTGCAATTAGTTGCTGTATGTTCTCTTTCCTTTGTGGAATAAAAAGTTATGTGGGTGGACAGGGTTGCTCTATAGGGATTTGAGAGTTCTCCGGAATTTATTCCTAAACAGGCTTGGGAAAGTTCTTCTTGTGGATGACAAGTCCCAGAATCTACTAGCTGGAAGGTTCTTGAGCCTGTGGTCAATAAGAGTTATGTTTTCCAATCTCTGTTCCCATCACTGGTTAAGTCATTCAATCCCACCCATTTGGCTCTATCGGTGAAGTCAATGCAAACATCTTATAGATCAACATTAAGATGGCCACATTGATTTCACTTTAGTTTTAGGAGGAGCATTCCATATTCTCCCTATAATTTTTTTTGAAGTGTTTGTAATCCATGTATCACAGGATGTTCATGCTGAGCTCTGGAGATACTGGGTTTGGATACCAGTTTTGCAGGATTACGGTAGTTGTTTGGGGCCCTATTTAGAAATCCAGTAGAAACACCTGATGGGTTGTAAGATTAAATCCATTGGTTAGTCTCAACAAGAGTTGATTCATTCAATGAAGGGGATTCATTCCATTTCTTTGTTTCAATGGGTCCATTCTACATAGAACTCGCAACTGGATGTAGCTGTGTTTTTCTTATAGACTTAGGATAGGGAATTACTTTCTCTATTGTTGGGTTTCTTCAGTGGTGGGCTGTCAAAATGTTTGCTATCCCACTGTGGGCGTAGCCGACGTCATGGGCAGAGCCAACATCATGATGTCATGATGTCATGAGCAGAACCAACGTCATGATGTCATGACATCATGACGTGGACAGAGCCAAAGAAAATAAAAATAATAAAATAAAATAAAATAAAAATTAAATAAAAATACACATTAAAATTAAAATAATCAACCAACCCATCCGCACACCCCAAACACTAATCAACCCACCCATCCACCCCAAACACAAACCTGTCACTTACCTGGCCTGGGGTCAGGGAGCACACTTCTATTTTTTAGTGTGCATGCATCAAATGGAAGTTTGACACATGTGCAGTTCCAGGCAGCCATTTTGGCTGCCCAGAAATACACATCCGGAGGGTGGCTGGAGAGGCGACCGAACCGGTCACCCGGGGGTTCTCTACCCCCCCCCCAGGTAATCCCCTCCGGAAAGCTGCTACCAATTTGGGCGAACTGGTCCAAACCGGTAGCAGCCCATCACTGGGTTTCTTCCTTCTGAGGCTCCATGCCCCCAATCATTGATAGGATGTCATTGATTTGGCTGACCATCCTGACACATCCTTATTTGTCCTGCTCCTTTGGGAAGTTTTGAGCCCTTGTCTTTGCACCCAAGGAAAAGAAAAAGAGAGAAAAGATCAACTGGATTGTCTGGCCTCAAATTTAAAAGTGCAGGGCTTCATAAAAATATAATAAAACTCCTGAAGAACATAAGCACTAGCTTTGTAAAGACACAATTCTTCATCTGGCTAAGATTTAGTGAGAAATTTACTTTAAAAGCTATGGCCAAAATCCTAATTGGATTTTACATCCAGTGTGATGCAATTTGTGCAAGAGTTGATTTGCACCCATTATGTTGTGCTGACAGGCATAGGACTTAGGTGAACGTAATGAAAAGTCCAAGTATAAGATGTTCATTTGTAAGGAGAAAAGAAATAAAACAAAGGAGGTCAACAGCTACACATGGAGGATTCAAAACCAAATCAACATATTCATTTTAACTTAGTCACTTGTCATGTGACATGCTTGCATAGAGTTTGGGTGTCTAGAACATATCCAGACTTCACTATACAGAGGGCATATTTTCATCTGTTTCCAAGTTAGTTTGATGTTGTTGGTCAGGCAGTGGAGTCCAATCCTTTGGACCACCACACAGCAGGCTCCTCTGTCATTTGCCATCCTCCATAGCCTGCCCAGATCTGCATCGCCAATGATGCCATCTAGCCACCTCATCCTCAGTTGCCCCCACCTCCTTTGATCTTTCCCAGCATCAGGGCCTTCTCCAGTGAGTCCTCTCTTCTCATTTGGTGGTAAAAGTACTTGAGCTTCAGTATTTATCATTCCAAGGAGCAATCAGGGTTCATTTCCTTCAGGAGGAACTGATTTTATCTCCTTGCAGTCCAGGGGACTCTCAAGAGAATCCTCCAGCACCACAGTTCAAAGGCATCTATTCTTCTGCACTCAGCCTTCCTTATGGTCCAGTTCTCATAGCCATACATTATTACTGGGAAGACATTACTATGCAGACTTTTCTTAGAGTAATGTCTCTACTTTTTATTATGCTGCCTAGGTTTTTCATAGCTTGCCTTCTAAGAAGTAAGCGTCTCTTTATTTCATGACTACAGTCACCATGTGCAGGACAGCAAGGGATGTCCCAAGAAGATGAAGTCTGCCACTGCTTCCATTTCTTCCCCTTCTATTTGCCAGGGAGTGATGGGGCAGGTGCCATGATCTTACTTTTTTTGATGTTGAGTTTCAGGCCAGCTTTTGTGCTCTCCTCTTTCACCCTTACCAAGAGGCTCTTTAAGTCTTCTTCACTTTCTGCCATTAAAGTAGTATCATCTGTATATCTCAGGTTGTTGATGTTTCTCACAGCAATCTTAATTCCAGCTTGTGCTTCATCCAGCCCTGCATTACACATGATGTACTCTGCATATAAGTTAAATAAGCAGGGTGACAGTATACAGCCTTATCATACTTCTTTTCCTATTCTAAACCAATCAGTTGTCTGTTTCCTGTCTTAACAGTTGCTTCTTGACCCACATACAAATTTGTCAGAAGACAGGTGAGGTGACCTGGTATTCCCATCTCTTTAAGGACTTGTCACAGTTTATTGTGATCCACACAATCAAAGGCTTTGGTGTAGTCAATGAAACAGAAGTAGACATTTTTCTGGTATTCCCTTGCTTTCTCCATGATCCAGTGAATGTTGGCAATTTGGTCTATAGGGCCATGATAAAGGACAAGAACGGTAGGGACCTAACAGATGCAGAAGAGATTAGGAAAAGATGGCAAAAATACACAAAATAACTCTACAGAATCCAGCTTCTACTTCTGGAAGTTCTCGCTCCATGTAATGCTGAAGCCTAGCTTGTAAGCCTAGCTGGTGTGTGAGATTAGTGCAATTGTATGATAATTTGAACATTCTTTGGCATGGCCCTTCTTTGGAATTGGAACATAGACTTCCAATCCTGTGGTCACTGCTCCCATATTGAGTGCAACACTTTAATTGCATTTATCTTTGTTGTTAGTAATACTTTCTAGGGCGCACTTGACTTCACACTCCAGAATGTCTGTCTTGAGGTCAATGATCTCACCATTGTGGTTGTCAGGGTCATTAAGGTCCTTTTTGTAGAGTTATTTTGTGTATTCTTGCCATCTTTTCCTAATCTCTTCTGCAACTGTTAGGTCCCTACCGTTCTTGTCCTGTATCATGGCCATTTTTGCTTGATACATTCCCTTGATTTTCCTAATTTTCTTGAAATCTCTTGTCCTTCCCCTTCTGTTGTTTCCCTCTATTATTTTGCAGTGTTCATTTAAGAAGGCCTCCTTATCTCTCCTTGCTGTTCTCTGGAATTCTGGTATTCAGCTGAGTGAATCTTTCTCTTTCACCTTTGCTTTTGTCCTTCCTTCTTTGTTCAGCTATTTGAAGAGCTTCATCAGAGAACCACTTCACTGTTTTGCGTTTCTTTTTCTTTGGGATAGTTCTAATTTCTGCCTCTTCTATGATGTTATGAACCTCAGTCCAAAATTCTTCAGGCTCTTTGTCTGTCAAGTCTAATTTTTTAAATCTATTCTTCACCTCCACTGTATATTCATAAGGGATATTATCTTGTTTTCCCTACTTTTTTCATTCTAAGCCTGAATTTGGCAATAAGTAGCTCATGAACTGACCCACAGTCTGCTCCAGGTCACTTCTTTGCTAACTGTATAGACCTTCTTCATATTTGGCTGCAGAGTACTTAATCAATCTGATTTTGGTGTTGGCCATCTGGTGCTGTCCATGTGTAGAGTCACCTCTTATGTTGTTGAAAGAGGGTGTTTGCTAAGAACAGTACATTCTCTTGGCAGAACTCAGCCTTTGCCCTAATTCATTTTGTACTCCTCAAAATGATATAGATGGGTTCAAACTCAGAGACCACATTCCTTCCTGGTTTAGGGTGTGGAGGTTATACATCAGCCACCCCAGAGGACCAGATTGGGTGCACTAGTCATGCAGATTGAATGAAGACATGCTGAGGCCCTAAGCTTATCAACTTTGTTACCAAGGACAATGTGAACTACAATGTGAAAACTTGAAACACACACACATCACCAGGATGCAAATATATATGTGTAAATAATAATGTGTGTGTGCATGTGTGCATGTACAAGCTCCCCTATGCTATCTCAGAATCCTAATCCTTCCCCATCTATACCATTTTGAGGAATCAGGTGGGGAGATAAATGTGTGTATTATACATAATGAGATATTGTGCATGTGTCAGAAAAGGAGGGAAGAGGGTTTTCCAGATTATAGGTTTCCAAAAGGCTCAATTTTCTTACAGGAAAAACCTCTCCACCAAAACTCATGTTTCTAGTCATTTAGGACTGTGAACATAAATTGTTTGCAGGACTCACAAACATATTTTTTTTAAAAAACATCTATCCATTTTTATTTTTAGTTTCAAAATTACAATCTGCCTCTGATGTTTGTATCTAGAGATCTGTCCAGGTTGGAAGCCCTAAACTGTAGCTTACTCAATGTCTATGAAAATTTGACAATGGATTGGTGTCAAAGCTGGCTGTATTGTCTGACAGCACGAGAAACTGTACAATGAGCATGCCAGTTTGGGGTGCTGTGAAACAGTTTCACCCACACTTCACTGCTACTGTCTTTTGTTGCTACTAGATGATGAGAGACGAACATGTGGGCTCTTCCATCTCATCTGCTCAAATAACATCCCTAGCTGTGGGTATATCCAATCTGGCCAGGTTATCCTGCTATGGTAATAGAGTAGACCCTACTGTCAGCAACTCAACGCCAAGTGTCAGGTGGCAGTTAACTAACAGGGGTGTGCTGGGCACCTTGGGAGGACGGTGGACAAGAAGTGATGGGGCACCTATTGGGGTGGTTGGGGGGAGAAATCCCATACATTCCCATTACCTCTGCCTGTCTCGGGGGGGGGGGCAAGTCACTGGGGTGCACTGGGATGAGGCCCTGTATCCAACGCACCACTGCTAACTAATCTGAAAATCCTGAGGACTAACAGGCCTTGTGTGGAGAAGTCCACAGGGAAGGGTGATGGCCCCCAAGTGGATTAAATCCCACTTGAATCCATCTTGATGGAGGGCAGCAGCTTAATCAATACTGGCCTGGGGCTGAGGAGGACTTTGTGTGCCAAAAGGACTCAGGGCCAGAAATTGACTTGCAGAACTGGATCAGTGGTACAGGGGACATACTGTGATGTGGAAGGCAGATGAAAGGCCACTACATTATATTCTCAGGACAGTCTTCATGGCTGATCGCCATGAGGATCGCCTATATTCATATTAGAATATGGCAGAGAAAGAAGAAAAAGAAGAAGCTGTGAGTATGATGCCGCTTGAGATGCATGACTGCGAGGCATGATTTCCTGTTTGACCTCTGGCTGTAACATGTTATAGGTCAGGCCCATTCAATGTTGCCCCTTTCCTCCAGCTGACCTTTGGAGAGTGCCCCTTCACTTTTCTCATTAAGATTGACTTTCATGTGCTATTACTACTGACATGTCCCTCTGCCTTCAAATGCTGCCAAACGTGCCTGAATTAATGAGCAATTTGCATATAGATTCCCTGTAATTACATTAAGGAATGGCCCATAAAGTGTAGAGACTGGAGGCTCTAGAGATTGAGATTAGCAACTAAGCAAGAGTCTCTCTAGGGTTTGTGGGGGAAGGAGATGAAGAACTTCAGGTTTTTAACTAATGTCTTGCAGATTATTATTGTGTGCTAGTAAGAATTGCTAGTAAAAGGTGGCCTAGTGGTTAAGATGCTGAACTTGATGACTGGAAGGTCAGTAGGTCAGCAGTTTGAGACCTGAATGCTGCACAATGGAGTGAGTTCCTGTCTCTGTCCCAGCTCCTGCCAACCTAGCACAACCTAGTACAAGAAATTGCAAGTAGGTAAATAGGGACCACTTTGGTGGGAAGGTTAACAGCATTCTGGGAACTCTGGTGTTTCATCATGCCTGCCACATGTCCATGGAAATATCTGCAGATACAGACAGTGCTGGCTCTTTGGCTATAAACAGAAATGAGAACTGGGCTCTCGAGTCAGATACAACTGGTTTTTGAGCAAGGGTGACCTTTAACCTTTATCTTATCAACCCATAGCGCTTAAAGCACCCTCCTGGCGATTCACAAGGTCATTAGCATTTTACCCCAAACATGCTGGGTACTTTTTTTACTGACCTTGGAAGGATGGAAGACTGAGTCAGCTTTGATCCCGTTGGGATCGACCTCAGATTGTGAGCAGAGTTACAGCAACTTAACCCTTGCGCCATAAGGGTTTACTAACCACTGGGGCATTAAAATAGAAAGAAAGAAAAGAAACAGACATACACACAGGCACACCTCTGAAGATTAAAATAAAAGCAGGTGAATTTCCCCGTGCCAGTCCTATTTTCAGGCAAAGTGAAATTGCTACCCCAGGCAGCAAATGATAGGGATGCAGCAGTAATAGAATTAAGCAGCTGGCGGGCAGAACAGATGCCTATCTCTGTTCCTTAATCTGTTTGCCCAGTGTTGCTGCAGCAGAGGAAATGGCCAACCCACCACTAGCTGAAGTAAGATCTCAGCTGGTCTTGGTGTGTGAAATGGGGGAGACAACAATTTGCCTCAGTCAGCAAAATGTTTGGGATGGCCCCATCCCCCACTGTCCTCCCCCTGGCCAGTGTAGGATGGAAAGGCTTGAAAGTGACTTGCATAACTCTTTACATCCAGTGATGGGCAGCAACAGGTTTGCACCAGTTCGCCAGAACCGGTAATAACTTTTCCCGGTGTCCCGGAGAACTGGTAGTAGCTTTTGGGGAGAACCACCTCGGGGGCTTACCTTTTTGCTGGTTCCCCCACTGTGCATGCATGCCAAGCGCTTTGTGTGAATGCACGCCTACAGCGCTTGGCACACATGCGCGGCCTCCTTGCTGTCCTCCCAAGCGGGGAGGAAGAAGAGAATCTGCTAGCCTGAAGCTTCCTATAGCCTGTTCCCCAGGGTAAGTGACTCACCTTTGGGTGTGGGGTGGGTGGGTGTATTTTAATGTGTATTTAATGTGTACTTATTTTTAATGTGTATTTTTATGTGTTTTATGTGTATTTAATGTGTATTTATTTTAATGTGTATTTAATGTGTTTTAATGTGTATTTTTATGTCTATTTAATTTGTATTTTTATATGTACTTATTTTTATGGGGTTTTTTATGTTGGCTCCGCCCACATCATTGGCTCCGCCCATGACATCATGAGATTGGCTCCACCCATGACATCATGAGATTGGCTCCACTCACTGTGTTGGCTCCGCCCATAGTGTGGTAGTAAATTTTTTGGCTGCCCACCACTGTTCACATCTCTTCCTAACACGTGTATCTTTTGTGTTGCTCTGCAGTTTTGTATGAATGACCTGTAAGATGAACACAGAAGGTGAGGAAACTGTTCTCACCCCAGATATTGCCCTGCAACAAGGATCATCATCACTCAACAGCAGGCTCTGTGGCAAGGCAATGTGAGAGTTGTAGCTTAAACTATGTAAACACTGTCCTGCCGGATAAAACCAACATTTCTGCAAATGTATTTTTCAAAACTATGATATTTTATATTAAATCTTTGACACTTTTGAGAGAGCCTTTTTCCTGGGGAAGACACACAGAAATATATGCACGACTAATTAACAAACGTCTTTCCCCCACAGTGGCCATCCAGCTATCTCTGGAGGAATGGCATGAAATCTTTCCCCTACCCCCTTTCTCTGCAAACTCAATATAGACAGCTGCTTGGATATAGAGGTTTCATTTAGCTATCTTGGCTAATAAGTTGTTGATACATCAGTCCTTTTGTTTAAAATGTTCAAAATCTTTTTGAATATTATTGAAGCTAGTGCCTGTTGGCGAGAGCTTGAAGATGATCCTTTTCTCTTTCTTTCTTTCTTTCTTTCTTTCTTTCTTTCTTTCTTTCTTTCTTTCTTTCTTTCTTTCTTTCTTTCTTTCTTTCTTTCTTTCTTTCTTTCTTTCTTTCTTTCTTTCCTTCCTTCCTTCCTTCCTTCCTTCCTTCCTTCCTTCCTTCCCTCCTTTCACTCCCTCCCTCCTTCCTTTCCTCTCCTTTCCCTTTCTTTCTTTCTTCCCTCCCTCCCTCCTTTCCTTTCCCTTTCTTCTTTCCTTTCCTCTCCCTCCCTCCCTTGCTCCTTCCTTCCTTCCTTCCTTTCTTTCTTTCTTTCTTTCGGATGAGAGCTGCCCATTATCCTCCAGGGTTACTGGCCATCATCACATTAGATGTGTGTGAGGACAAGTGAGCTTGTGGACTGGGGTGGTAGGTGCTTTGTACCTAAATGTCAGAGAGAAGCACCCCCACTCCTATTCAAGCCATGAGCTACCTTTGTGAGGAATTCTGTAGAGAGTGGGAAGGAGGAAGGAAGGCAGATGTCTGCCTCTACAGGCAGGGAATGGTCAGATGTCTTTCTGATATGCCAGAGGCAGAGACCTCTTTCAAATGAGTGCTGCCATTTGTGGCTGAATAGGACATAGGACATGTGATCATTCAGTTTTGCTAGACTACAACTCCTGTCTATTCCAGCCAGCATGGCACCATTGTCTAGGTCAGTGTTTCCCAACCTTTGTTTTTTGGACTTCAATTCCCAGAAGCCTAAGTCAGTTCCTCAAAGCACTGTTCATCCAATGTACTGACAGGCTTCTAGGAATTAAAGTCTCCCTGTGGGGTATGGGCCCCATGTTGGGAACCACTGGTCTAGGTGGTGTGTTTCCCCCTTTTCTAATGCTTATTGAAAATATGCTGTGAATGTCTTTATGTTTTGGTGAAAGAACCATCTATAAGATGCTGTGCTGTGCTGTGACATGATAGAGAACATTAAAGAGTAAATTGGAAAGTGTATTACACAGCATAATGCTGCCCTCTGCCTGTGGCCCACGCAAGTTGGGTTTCTACTGACTGCCAGATTCACAGAGGAAAAGAAGGGGAAACACAGGATTTGAGAGGAAGATGGAGATGATCAGCCTTTCATTTTCTATACTAAGATTTCAGATACTTAAGTAACAAGTGTGCATGTGAATGTGTGTAAGGTGTGTGTAGATCACTATCTATCTTTCTATCACCCACCCATTCAAAAACCATCCTAAGAGTGAGACAGAAGTCCTATGGTAGAAACATTCTATTGAGGTTCCAAACTGTTTAGGGCTTTGTATGTCAACAATAATACCTTGAATTTCATGCAGAAGCATAATTCCATTGAGTTCAGTGGCTCTAATTATTGAGTGGACATGTAAAAGACTATATTCTGAGTAAATGTTTTATAGTTCAAAGGGATTCTTCTGTTTGAACAATCAAAGGACAGTTCCATTTGGAAGGCGTCTTCTATTTGAAAAAGCAATCAGAACAAAACCCAAAGTATTGACTCTTTAAATCTTAATATTTTTTTTTAGTATGAACTATTGTGGATACAATCCACTTCTTAAACACATGGGGGACAAATCTGGAGCGTATTAAAACTGCTGATTTGGTTTATAGCTGGGGTGAGCACAAACCTGTCCTGGTCTATGCCCAAATAATGCAATACAGCTAGGGAAATCCCCTCTCATGCCCTTCTACGGTATATGGAGTTTGACCTGATCATCATCAGAGTTTGTTCCGGTATTTGTGTATTTCCAGGTTGCTGAATTGTTCTTCCTTCTCTGGTCCAAAGAACCCAAGAAAAACTCAAGCAGGATTCAGCTATTAGGAACTTTGCTGGTGACACCACCACACCAATAAGAAAAGAAAAACCAATATTTGAGCGGGGGTGGGTGGGAGAGAAACCCTAGTGTCCCAAATTGAACCAGTCAAAGTCTATAAGAGGAAAGCACTACTTCTACTCCTCTGTCTTGGTCAGATCATAATTTGATTGAAATCCTCATCACAGGGAACACCAGTTAGGATGGTCTGCCCCTGCAGATTTCTAGATCCAGTTGGCTTTCAGGAGGCTGACAGGTTTCCCCCCAGTTAACCTGGTTGTTGTTCCTGTCGAAGTCCAGGGCTCCAGGTGGAATATCATAGTATCCGGGACAGCTGACTTGATTGCTCCTAAGCCCCCTCTCCGCTGCAGAGCCTGTCCTTCTCTGTGGTTTCAGGTGAGTTATGTGCAATAAAGTAGGAGTAAACAAAAAGAGACTCCTCAAAGATTGTGGTATTTTTGAACAACAATCAGACATATCACAGACAATGGCAACCTTGTTGTGCCAGCTAATCTTTCTTACGCTAGGTCAGGCAAAAGGAACTACAGAATAAATTAACCAAAAGGTGGCTTCATTTTGGCAGTTTTATGTTTTGCCTAGATATGGAGGAGGAGGAAGAAGAAGAGGTGATGAAGCAAAAAATCGAGAAGGCTATAGAGTAAGTGGAGGAAAGCCCACCTTGACCATTACTTTGGCTGCTATAAGAACTATTAAGTGAACCTATAAAATCAAGTATATTCACAAGGGCTCTAACCACTGAAGATGAAGTCATTCAAAGTGACCTAGGCTCTAATTCTTAATGTAGCTTATCCAGTTAAGAAGTCCAGGCATCTTGTCCTGTTTTGTTGGAGCAGTTTCAGCCTGTGATGCCTGATGATGTGGACAAGGTAGTCACACACTACAAAGCCACCACATCTCCCTTGGGTTTTTGCCCAGCATAGCTCCTAAAATCAGCTAGGGCAGGACTTGAATTATCAGAAGCTTTGATCAGCAGGTATACTGACTTAGGCTTCTGGGAACTGAAGTCCAGGAACACCTGGGGGTCCAAAGTTAAGAAACCCTGAGCATCTTTAGTTCTTTAAGAGCTGAATTGGGTATCCCCTTGGTGGAGGACAAGACAGAGGGGCTGGCCACTTCCCTCAAGTTCCTGGGAGTGGTACTGGACAACACGTGCCAGTTGTCTTGTCTTCCCCAAGATAAATTGGTAGCATTGTGGGCGAGGATAAAATCCATGCTCACAAAAAGGAAGGTCACTTTAAAAGAACTGCAATAATTACACAGCCACCTTAATTTTGCTTGCAAGGTGGTGGCCCCTGGGAGGGCATTTGCCTGCCGTTTCTGTGATGCTATGAGAGGTTTGACCAAGCCCTTTCACCGTACCCAAGTGACAAAGGCAATAAGATATGACATGTAACCAATTTTTGGCCAATTTTAATGGTGCCTATTTTTGGCAAACTAAATTAACTGTGGAGGCACAGTTTAGTATATACTCAGATGCTTCTGGCAACAGCGGTTATGAAATTTTTTACCATGGTCATTGGTGTTGTGGACAGTGGCCCAGCTTGTGGAAGAAGGCTGGAATTATGAGGGAACTCACCTTTATTGAACATTTCCTGGTGGTGGGAGAGTATTCCTGTGGGATGGGTGTTGGCTGAGCTCTTCAGTCAAATTTTGGACCGACAACCTTTTGGTCATGTACGTAATTAATACTATGACTTCTCATTCCCCGAGAGTTATGAGTTTGGTGTGCAAGCTGGTTTTACAATGTTTGAAGTACAATATCATGTTTAGAGCACACCATGTTCCCAGGGTTGATAACCAAATTGTTGATGCTTTATCTCAGTGGCAGATGTGCAGATGTGAAGTAGAGCGTGCTATTGGTGCAGCCATCGCACCCAGAACTCGCTGCTGGTATGACGGAACCTATCAGACTTTGATGCATTATGTCATAAGTGGCAATTAGAACCCCATGGAGTGTGTTTTAGAATTCATGGTGCATCTTCACCCGACTAGGCTTTTACCCTGCACCAGTCACTCAAAGATTTCAGAACTGGCTTTTTACACTAAAGCTCTGGGGCAATCCAATTCTCTTAATGATTTTCGGATCACTAAATTATTGGAAGGATGGTCCCATGATGCCAGGCTGCCTATATCCCCCAATTTGAATGCCAGGCTGCCTATATCCCCCGGTTTGTTGCACAAAATGGCACTTGCATGGCTCAAGGTGTGTGCTGACTAATTTGAAACTGTCCTTTTCCATGCAGCTTCCACTGTGGCCACTTTTGGAGCTCTCTGGACTGCCAAGTTTTTGGCTCCATCAAAAATGGGGGAATTTGGCAATGCCTTGCAGCTGGCTGACCTGGAGTTGGGGGACCAAGCCATGGTACTGATGACATGGCAGTCCAAGACTGACCAACTGGGCAAGGGTGCCCGCATTGCTTGCTTTGCAATGATTCCACTGCCATTTGCCCGTGTGTTGCCCTAGACAATTACTTGAAGGTGCAAGGAACTGACCCTGGACTTTTATTCAGTCATGCTGATCATAACCCATTGACCAGATATCAGTTTTGGGTGGTAACAAAGAAGGTATTCGTTCTTCTGGGTATTAACGTGCGCCTGTTTGGAATGCACTCCTTTCGTATCGGTGCCGCGTCTACCACGTCAGGGGCGGGATCTTCCCACGAGGACATCAAAAGGATGGGCCGATGGAGGTCTCGTGCTTACCAACTTTATATTCATCCTGTTATATTGAACAAAAGACTGCCACTTCTTCCTTGCTTTCCAGGCCTGGTTCCTTACCGTCTGAGGCATGTTGTGATTGTCGGACACAGTTGCATCTTCTGGGCTGAACACCAAGCTATCCGCTCCACATGGAGCAAGGACCTGGGACTGCATGGCAGAGCTTATATTGACTGGCGTGGGCAGCAGGGCATGTGTTGGGGTGAACTGCTGCTCTACCTGGACTTGGCACAGGGAGGTCAACCTTGGGATATATTTGTCTTCCACTTGGGTGGCAACGATTTATGTTTGATGAAAGGGATTGACCTATATATAGCGGTGTGGCAAGACCTTTCATTGGTGAAGTGCTGGTGGCCAGACCTGTGGCTGGTGTGGTCCGACATCCTGACATGATTCACGTGGCAATGCATGGGTGACACTTGTCAGATATACAGGGTGTAGAGTAAACAAGTCGATGGCCAAATTCATGGCTGAAGGATTTGGCATGGTCATTGAACATCTAGAGATTAAAACTGAGTTCCCTGGCCTTTTCAGACAGGACAGAGTAAACAAACAAACAAATAAAATTTGTCCGATGAAGGACTGGAAAAGTTTATACTGGACCTGCGATGGGGCATTGGGTCTTAATTGTCAGACTGAGGTGGGGGCATCTGTCTGTTAGCATCCATGCTTAGTGGTGGTAGTGTGATAAATGGTGATCAAAATTATGCTTAATTCATGATTGGTAATGGGTGTTTGTTTGTCAGCCAGAAAGGCATAGGTGCTGGAGGCATCTACTGGCTGGCAAAGGAACCCTAAATTACAAATTGGGATACCAGGCTGGTGAGCCTGATATCAAGTAATGTGGAAAATTAAAGGTAGGGAGCTGTAACCCCTCCCTACATTGTGGTAATCAGTTATGATGACATGGGTAGGTGTACCCATAAATAGCTGACCACTTACCCACTACGATGCCCCATTGCAGGTCATTGTTAATATTGTATGTTAATCTTTTAAATTTCAATAGAGTGGCCCATGCTTTCATCAAAGAAATGGCCACCTGTCTGCCCCTTGGGTAGATTGGGTGGCAAATTGGGTGGCAAATTGGGTCTTTATGAAATTGATGTAAGATGGAAGGTGTTTGTCTTTGTTCCATCCATTGGTGTTTGTCTTTGTTCTATCCATTGTGAAATCTGGGCCAATCATTTTTTCCCTCTGAAATATAGCAATACAGTAAAACCTCGACATATATTTTTTTCTGATTCCATGATGTCATTCATATGCCAATTTTTTTCATATGTTGAACCCTGATTTCCCATAGGAATGCATGGGAAACCAATAAATTCATCCTGGAGGTCGGAAAAAAAAAACACTTTGGTGGGGGTTGGGGGCCTCCGCCACTCCCCACAGAAGCTGGACAGGGTTCTGAGTGAATCTGCTCCAATTGGGGGATTAAATTCTGAAATTACAGAATTTAGTTATCTCTCCTGTGTCATGGTCGGATCACTATCTGGTGACCCTAGACTTTCTGGGGGCGAATCTTCACCGCAGGGAGGCAGGGCCAGTTAAATGGGCCCGCCCCCGGTGACTAATGGATCCAGAGGGATTCCAGAGGGAACTGGGGTGTTTTCCTCTTGACCTGCAATGCGATTCGACAGAGGCTCTCGTCAACTCATGGAACGAGAGAGTGACGGCAGCCTTGGACAGGATCGCTCCACTACGGCCTCTCCGCCCCCGTCTGCACCAATCTGCCCCTTGGTTCACTGAAGAGCTGAGGGAGCTTAAACGGGCAAAGAGACGTCGAGAGCGCCGCTGGGTGAAGACCCGGAGTGAGTCTGACCGAACACTAGTTAGAGCAGCCATTAAAGACTACCTAGTGGCGATAAAGGCGGTGAAACGCCAATATTTCACCGCCCTTATCGCCTCTGCGGATAATCGTCCAGCTGCCTTGTTCCGGGTGACCAGATCCCTCCTTGGAAGAGGGGGGTCGGGCCCTGGTTGGCAGGGTTCGGCTGAGGCATTTGCTGATTATCTAGCGGAGAAAATCGCTCAGATTCGCTCGAAGTTTAATCCCGGCGTGGAACGTATGGAACTGGGGTTGACCGGTGCACAGTCTAGCCATGTTATCTGGGATCGGTTCGATCCAGTGGACCCTGAGGAAGTGGATAGACTTCTTGGATCTGTTCGTGCCACAGCCTGTGACTTGGACCCATGCCCTGCCTGGCTAGTTAAAGCATCAAAGGCGGTGGCAGGTGGTTGGGTTGAGAAGATTATAAATTCATCATTGAAGGAGGGGTCTTGCCCAGCACCATTAAAACATGCTTTGGTGCGCCCCCTCCTAAAAAAACCATCCCTTGACCCTACGGTAATTTCGAACTACCGACCAGTATCTAATCTACCCTTTCTGGGTAAGGGGCTGGAAAAGGCTGTGGCACAGCAGTTACAGGAAGTTCTGGATGAAGCGGATTATCTGGACCCTTTTCAGTCAGGATTCAGGCCCGGATATGGTACTGAAACTGCACTGGTCGCTTTGGTGGATGATCTCTGGAGAGAGAGGGATGGAGGCCATCTGTCCATCCTTGCTCTTCTCGATCTCTCAGTGGCTTTCGATACCGTCGATCATGACATTCTTTTGGGAAGGCTCCAAGGATTGGGGATCCAGGGCACTGTGTTGGCCTGGTTTTACTCATTTCTGAGGGGCAGGACCCAGACGGTATGTCTGGAGAATGATCGGTCCAGCCCTAGGCTCCTCCAATATGGGGTGCCTCAGGGCTCGGTACTCTCACCTCTCCTGTTTAACATCTATATGAAGCCACTGGGTGAGATCATCCGTTCCCACGGGGTAAGGTACCATCAATATGCAGATGATACCCAACTGTACATCTCAGCCCGTGGGGACCCAAGTGGTGCAGTATAAGTCCTAACCAGGTGCCTGGAGGCTGTTAGGGTCTGGATGGGGGAAAACGGGCTACAACTGAATCCCGGCAAGACTGAGTGGCTATGGGTGAGGGGCCCTGTGTTATCCCGGGAGCTTCCAGATTTGGTTCTGGATGGGGCAGTCTTGCCCCAGACAGATCCGGTGCGTAATCTGGGGGTCCTCCTGGACTCACGACTACTGTTTGAAGAACAGGTGGCAGGCGTGGCCAGGAGGGCTTTTGCACAACTTCGTGTAATATACCAGTTACGCCCACTCCTGGATCGGGACTCCTTGCTCAGGGTCACACATGCACTGGTCACCTCCAGACTTGATTACTGTAATGCGCTCTACATGGGGCTGCCCTTGGTGACCATTTGGAAACTCCAGCTGGCCCAGAATGCGGCTGCTCGGGTAGTGATGGGGTGCGGGCGCTACGTTCGTGCCTCACCACTGCTTCGGCGGCTGCACTGGTTGCCAGTATGTTTCCGGGTACAATTCAAGGTGCTGGTCATTACCTTTAAAGCCCTATGTGGTAGTGGGCCAGGATACCTCAGAGACCGCGTCACCCCAAGAACGTCTGTCCGTCCCACCAGGGTGGATCGGAGAGGCTCCCTTGCAATCCCATCAGCTAGAGAGGCTCGCCTCTCTAGCACCAGAAGGAGGGCCTTCTCCGTGTCCGCCCCGGCCCTTTGGAACCTCCTGCCAATCGATCTACGTCAACAGACAGAGCTCCTGCCCTTCCGGAAAGGTCTTAAAACCTGGCTGGCAGGACAAGTTTGGGGATCCGAAAACACTGGATCTCATGTTGGGTGGCTTATCAGATGAGACAGCCACCCTTTGTTCTTACCTCCTTACCCCGGTCCTGTTTTTTAATAATTTTTGTAATTTTATAACTTGGAAATGTTTAATTTCTTTTAGCTCAACTTTTAATATTGTATTAATTCACATTTTTAACTGTTAATAGGGTAATGTATATTGATTTGTGGTCTTCAGCTATGTATTTTTAAAATTGTTTATGTAAGCCGCCCAGAGTTGGGTTTTTACCCGATTGGGGCGGGATAGCAAGTTGAAGGAAATAAATAAATAAATAAATTTTTCAGGGGTCTTTTCACCCTGTTTTCTGAACTTAAAAATGAAGCTTTTGTACTTCCGGGTTCTGTAGGACTTCAATTCCCAGAAGCCCATGCACACCAGGGAGCTTCCAGGCACAGGCATTCTTATCTTGACTCCTAGAGGCACAAAGACTAAAACATAAGCAATCAGGACCACAGAGGCTAAATCATATGTTGTATTTTTCTTATTAAAAAATTGTATGCCGAAATGGTTTCCCCCTGAAATTTCCATTTGTATGTTGATATTTCGTAAGTAGAACCGTTCATATGTCAAGGTTCTACTGTACATTTGGATTACACTGGTTTCTCAGTCATTTCTTTTTAAAACCAAGATGGCAATTATTGTTTTGTGTGCTGCATTTCAGGGGAAACCAGAGAGATACAATAAACACCAACACATGTTCACACACTTTTAATTGTGCAGTTCGGTACAAGAGAAACACTTCCTAGCAAGTGGTTTAAAATAATCTGTATTTTGGCAAATGAATGCGCACTCCAGCTGTGCATCATGTATTTGTTGATCTTTGAATCAATTGTGAAAATGGTTAAAATGACACAAATGTAGGGCTTTTTTAAAAACTAATGTTAGCATGTCCTTTCTTTGAAAGATCTGCAAAGGTCTTTAGATGCCAGTTCTGCCTTGGCACACAATCAAACATAGGCATAAATTCAAAATTCAAGTTCTGTTCAAAGGCTGAAAAGAGTGGGATTGATAAATAGTTCCCCCATTTGGTTGCATAGGCTGAAAATGACAGTTATAAATTCAGTGGTGTCTTCTGTTCATCTCAGAAGTGAGGATAGGGTGGGGGGGACAGAAATGTTGGCTGTTCTACCCCTGAACTCTTTTGAGCACAATCTTTATCACTCACCTCAAGCAAGAAGTTTAACTAGTCCTTGCTGCAAGTGTATAAAATTGACTCTTGCTGTGTATGCCTCCAGGGAGTCTAGAAAAGATCTTAGGTCACAGATACAGTATTGACAGTGTCTTGTCAATTTCCTCTTAGCTTTGAAGAAACCCCTCTAGACATTTGGCCAGGGAGGGAAACTTTCCAATTTCATGATTCCCCTGCAGTCGTCTTCTAATCTATTCATAGAGTTTCTGATTCCTTCTGGCCATAATGTGTAAGAGTTTGCACATTTGGAGCCTGCTGGGTTTTCTTTTATCTCTGGCAAGAAAATGCCATTGTTCCTCTGGAAAATAACTCCTTGCAAAAAGAGCAGATTGCATTTCTAATGTGACAAAAGCAACTTAGGCATGCACGCCAAACCTTGATAAAAGCCTGCTTGAAAGGGTTTGAGATGGGTGGAAGATCCTCCCTCCCCAGCAGCAGGGCTGGATCCTGCAGTCTCCAGGGTTGTCAGGAAATATGAAACAGAAATAGAAGGAGCTCTTTCAAATGGGGGGGGGGGGACACTCACCTTCTTGGTTCTGGTTTTTCCACAGCCAGTTGTGAAGCTCACTCTGACTGCCTCTCCAAAGTGAACTTCAGAAAATTACCTCCATCTTGGGAAACCAATTTTCTTTGGAATATCTTTGACACCTTTATAAATCTACTTCTCTGGTGGAGCTTTGCTGTTTAAAAATAGTAATACAGTCAAACCTGGCATAAAGAATGCCTCGCTTAAAGAGTAACTTGCTTAAAGAGCAGAATTTTCTCTGAATGTTTGCTTCGCTTAACAAATGAAACCAATCAAAAACTCACTTAACAAATAAATTGGGGTTCACAATCCCCACCACCACCACCAGAAGTCACAATTGGTCACTTATAATGGTGTTTTGCTTAGAGAGCAAACTCACTTAAAGTGCAATCCTTCCTCCCTCCCTCCGGACCTCGCCATCTCGCCCAGAGGAGAAGACTGTCATCGGCTGCGGGTGGTGAGAGGACGCTCCCGCCCTCTCTCCGGGCCCCACCATCTCGCCTGGATGAGAAGACTGTATTTTGCTGTTTTGCTGTGTGGTGTTCTATCACAGTATTGTTGCCCTATTATTGTATTGTATTGGTGATTGTATTCTATTTGTCTTGTACACCGCCCTGAGTTGGTCGCACCAAGTAGGGGGGTATAGAAATAAAAATAATAAATAAATAAATCCTGTGGAACACATTATGCTCTTTAAGCGAGGTACAACTGTATGTAGAGATAGGTCCTGACTGGCCTGGTTATCCTGCTATGTTCATAGGATAGAACATACTGCCATGGTTCAATGCTGATTGTCATGCAGCTAACTAACCTGACAACCCTAAGGACTAATAGCTTTGGCTGATGAAGACCACAGGGAAGTGTCATTGTCCCCAAGTGGATTACCATATATACTCAAGTACCAGTTGTACCTCGCTTAAAGAGCATAATGCATTCCACAGGATTGCTCTTTAAGCGAGTTTGCTCTTTAAGCGAAACACCATTGTAAATGAGCAATTGTGGGGGGGATTGTGAACCCAGATTTATTTGTTAAGCGAGTTTTTGATTGGTTTTATTTGTTAAGTGAAGCGAACATTCAGAGAAAATTCTGCTCTTTAAGCAAGTTACTGTTTAAGCGAGGCGCTCTTTATGCGAGGTTTGAAGCTGATTTTTTTTTCAGCACCAAAACTGTGCTGAGAAAAGCAGACTCAGTCCATATTCAAGTCATCTGCTCTATCTGCACCCTTGAGACTGTATGTTGCTGTGATTTATAAAGCTGACAAGCACTAGCAGAATGTGAGTATCCCTTTGAGTCACTTCCTGACGCTGAACGTAGATAAACGTCCTGGTCAGGAAGTGGTTAGTTCTGGATCATGGCTGCAGCCATGATTTATTTTCTGCCAGCGATGGGCTTTCATGTAGAAGTGATCTGGGTAGCTGATGAACCAGCCTTGTTCACTTCTACAGTGGGTAAAACACCCTCCCCCCCCCCGCCCCGGCACCCGCAGCACTTACCAGGTTCTCCCATGCCTCTCCTGTTAGATAATGGGTAATCTTGGACCAAAATGAAAAGGCTGGTCATACAAGGCTGGTTATTTTGATTAGAGAAAATCACTAGTAGCGGCTGCATTTCCTACTCTAGGCTTATACTCGAATCGATTAGTTTTCCTCATTTCTCAGGTAAAATTAGGTACCTTGGCTTATATTCAGATCGGTTTATACTGTACTTGAGTTTATATATGGTTAATCCCATTTGAATACATCTTGATGGAGGGCAGCAGCTTAATTAATACTGGCCTGGGTCTGAGGAGGACTTTGTGTGCCAAAAGGGCTTAGGACCAGAAAGTGGTACGGGTGTCACAATGCAGAAGGCAAATGGATGGCTATTGCATTTTATTGTTCCCAGGACAATCTTCATGGCTAATCCCTGTGAGGATAGCCAATATTTGGAACAGGATACAGTACTTGAAAAAGAAGTAGAGATAGAGATACAAATAGTGTGCTAATTAATACTTTTGGTTGGACATAAAAATGAATTTCATGGGAACAGCAAGCTCCACACCAGAAAAAAAGCACTATGCCATCAGGAGGGACATAGAAACCAGATAGAAAGTAATGGGGGGAAAGTATTAAGCATACCAGCATTTGCCTCCCCCACACCTGCAGAATCCAATATATTTGCAAGAACAAATGCTCCACCTAGCTAAGATCATGAAAACAGAAGGGGGTGATGACCTGGATGGCGGGGCATGTGTGGGGTGAGGGCCAGACAATCAGTTCGGCCGGCTGGCTCCTTTAAATACCCCACCTCTCTCCCTTTTTAAAAAACTTTTTAACTTTTTAATCTTTTAGCTTTAATTTTAATTCCTATTATAATCAATGTGTTTTTAATTGTTTTTTAAATTGTAAGCCACCCTGAGCCCGTGGATAAGGGTGGGGTATAACTGTAATAAAATAAAAATAAAATAAATCAGAACGGTGCAATCCATTGGAAATATCTTTTTCTTCTGCTGCTGTATCCAAATCTGAATACCGGTGATCCTCATGGCAATTAGCCATGAAGGCTGTCCTGAGAATATGACAACCATACCACTGATCCAGTTCCGTGAGTTACTTTCTGTTCCTGAGCCCTTTTGAAACACAAAGTCCTCCTCAGCCCCAGGCCAGGATGGATGAAGTTGCTGCCCTCTATCAAGATGGATTAAAGTAGGATTTAATCCATTTGGGCACCATCACCCTTCCCTGTGGACTTTGGCACCCAAAGCAGTTAGTCCTTAGGGTTGTCAGGTTAGTTAACCACCGCCTGACACTCAGCATTGAGACTGGAAATATAGATGAGAGGAAACCCTATATGTATGGAACAAAATAAAGATCCATACAAAGGAAACACACATTTCACTAACCACAGAGCAGAGCCTATTCAGCTTCTTAGATGGGATTGGAGAACTGGTGGATGTTGCTGGACTAGAGTTCTCTATCAGTCCCACTCTGATAACAGTGCTGATGAGATCTGGAGTCAGACATGTTCCCTAGTCCTGCTCTAAAGTATATAGGGTTCTAAAATATGTAGGATTCCAGGTAAATGCCAGCATAAAAGGCAGTTTTTAAAGTGTTTAAATGCTTTTTAATTTATTTTCTGTGACAATCTCAGAGGGCAGATGTGCATCTCCAAAGGACAACTATGCAATTTTAAAATCATTATTAACGTGCCCAAAGGTTTGAGTTTCTCACCTTTATAAAACTAGCATAGCAATTAGTCCGACAAAATGGCACCAAGCTGTGCTTCTACTATTAATTAATAGAAGAACTGTCAGTTGTGTGTGTTCTACCTGGATATATGGAATGTTGCTGGTACTGTACTGTATTCTGATCTTCCGTAAATTGAGACCAGCATGATTCCCATTAGATCCACATGATGGCAGTGTATGACTGCTAAACAGGATCTGTGCTCCTTGAGAACATTTATATTTCTGTGCTTAAATCTTGTGCCTGTTGATTCTGCAGCCAAATCTGGCCCTTCAGGCCAGTCTTTTGAAACTGCCCTAATGGTCGTGCCTCTTTCTGTCTCACACCATTGTATGGTGGTTCCTAGCTTTCCCACCTTCCATCTTAACATGATGAAATGACTTACTAGCAGGAAAACTTTAAAGCTGGGACATGCTGTTATTCTAGGCTCATTGCTTTTGCTTTTGGCATATGTCTCCAAAGAAGCTCTCCACCCTTGCTTTACACTTTGGCTAAAGCATGAGATGACATACCCAACTAGTTCCTTTTCTGTCAAACAGGAAGATTTGTGGCTGTGATTAAGCTGAATATGCTGATTTAGATGTTATCAGTTACAACTAGAGTAGGCTTATAGAATCAATAGAGCAGGCGTACGCAACCTCCCAGCCCACGGTCCTAATTGGACCTGTGCGTATCATTAATCCGGCCCTCGGTAAGAAACCTGGGCACAGCTAGACCTGCTCCCCACCCGCCCACCACTACTGGAAGTCACGATATGCCACTTACTGTGGTGGCAGCAGCAGCAGGAATTGTGTGGTTTTTCCAGGGTGTTGAACAGCCTCCATTGCTCCCCATGGTGACAGGAGGCTTTTTGGAGCAATTTCACTCTGTTTGGATAATTTTCCAACACTTCCCCTCTTTGTTTCGGCTCTTCGAACACGCCACTGGGCAATTTCTGGTGCTGGGTTGAGCTTGTGTCATTGGCTTGGTTCTTAGTGCGGAACCAGGAAGTTGTCCAGTGGCAGTGCATTCAAAGAATGGGGAAGTACCAGACAATTATCCAAAAGGAGCAACCATGCTCCAAAAAGCCTCCTACCACCATGGGGAGCAGCTGAGGCTGTGCAAAAATTTAATTTAATTTTTCCATTTATATGCCGCTCAGTCAGGGGAGACCCGACTCAGGACGGCTCACAATCATACTCTGTGTGTGTGTGTGTGTGTGTGTGTGTGTGTGTGTGTGTGTGTGTGTGTGTGTGTGTGTGTGTGTGTGTGTGTGTGTACACAATATAATCACAATATAATCAATATCCAATACAGAATAATCGATACACAATAAACAATATAGTCACAATATAATCAATGCACAATATTCAATACAAAAATTATACAGTAATCAATTCAACAATATACAATACTGTACAATACAAACAAGATACCATTGCAGTGCTAATCAACAACCTGTCTACCCCAACTGCAATTAAGTTCAGGTGCAGCTGTGGTGAAATCCTACTGCTGGCCAGGGTTGGGGTCCCAAGACCCAGGTGGCGGAGGTGGTCCCAGCATGGTTCCTGTGACAGCCTCCTGCCCCAGCTGCAGGTGGTCTTCAGGCTGGAAAGATAGTGCGATGGCCGCCACCGCCACCAATGATGACAAAAATGTACGTCCAGGGAACAACTATACCTCTGCCCACCACCTGCGTGAGGGGGTGTGTTTGGCCCACAGCATGAAAAAGTTGTGAACCCCTGCAATAGAGCTTGTATAAGTGTAGTGATGAGGGCCTTGGTTGGGAGAGGATGAATTTATGGAATTTTCTACCACCATTCAGCATTAGACCAGGTTTCATAGGAATGGGGGAAAGAATGACCTTCTTCTTTTAGTGGATCAGTTTGGCCTCTGGAGCCATTTTTATTTCAAGCCTGAGCAAATCTGTTGTGCCTAGTTTTATGCTCTGTCATCCCTAGATGAGCCTTGCCTTCAGCTAGGATTGGAGTAGAAATTTGTCTGGTTTTGCCATGTGAGCCATTGTGACATCACAGGTTTCTGGAATGGAATGGCCCAATGGAGCATCGTTGGGTAGCCAATTGCCAACATCGCCTCAACTGTTGGAAGATTATTGATTTCTGTTCACTTGGCATAGCTTGTATGGAACTGGATGCTTTCTCCAAATAGATGAATGAAGGCAATGTAGCACAATACATGTGGAAGAAAAACAGATGAGCAGCACAAATGCACAGGTCAAGCCAGGGACACAGTTGGTATCCACATCAAATGATGTTGCCAGGCCATATGGGATCAGTGGTCTGATTGAAGCCCAGGTGACATATATTTTAAGATGAATGTTTACCCAGGACATACGGTTTGTGCCAGGGACGAGGAACATGTGACCTTTTAAAAGTTGATACAGTAACCATGATTCCTAATTTATTTATTTATTTATTTATTCTTCAAATTTATACCCCGCCTCGCTCAGGCAAGCCTGACTCTAGGCAGCATCATACAAAAACAAAACAATATCCCACCAACCCCCCCCCCATCGAGTCCTCCACAGCCGCCCCAAGTTCTCTCCCCTCGAGGCCGAATGGCCAAGGGAGGCCCCTTTTATCTTCCTCCCGGCCGGTGACGGAGGCCGGGAGGGCGCAGCAGCGGCGTCTGTTGCGCGGCGGCGGCGTTGCTTCGGGCCTCCCCTGGCCAAGGGAGGCCCCTTTTATCTTCCTCCCGGCCGGTGACGGAGGCCGGGAGGGCGCAGCGGCGGCGTCTGTTGCGCGGCGGCGGCGGCGTTGCTTCGGGCCTCCCCTGGCCAAGGGAGGCCCCTTTTATCTTCCTCCCTTGCTGGAAACGCAAGACAGAATCCCATCCATGGCACACTCGGCAAAGCCAAGGCGGCTCCTGAGCAAGAACTCCACATGGTCTGGGTGGCACCGAGGTCTGCTGGAAGCCTAGGAGGCCATCTTTGCCGTCATCCTGGCCCTGCACACAGAGGCACTGGTTTCCAGCCGCAACCGCTGCTCAATAACGAGAAATATTTCTCAGCCCAAGAGCAACGGAGGAAGGTGGAGAAGCCCGCCTTTCATGAAGGCATTCAGCCTCCGTTTGGCAGCCGCCTCTGCAGGATGGCCCACCTGTCTGGCCCTCTGGAGGAAGGAGCGGGCCAACCTTCTCCCAACGTCAGGGGGAGTTCTGCCGCTTGGTGTGCAGTAATCTAGAAGCCACGGCGGCTTAGGGATGAAGTCGAGGATGAGCTTTGCGGCAGGCCAGCAGTTCGAGACCCGAGTGATAAGTAACAGAATGAGGCCCCGTCTGTCCCAGCTCCTGCCAACCTAGCAGTCCGAAAGCAAGATACAGTAATACCCCGTATAACGCGAGTATCATATAGCGCTAAAACCGTATAACGTCACAAGATTTTCGGAAAAATCTTGTATCAAATAACGTGATTTTACCGTTATACGGAACAAGCGTGAGCGGGGGGGAGTTGCATTGGGTAGAGCATCCACCCAATCCACCCCCCACCCCCCAGTGCCCGCCCGCCGCCCGAAGTTCCGAAAGGGCAAGGGTAAGATCCTTACCCTTTCGGAACTTCGGATGTGCGTGCGCGCGTTGGTGGGGGCCAGGGCAGGACACGGATTGTGATTTATGTGAACTGTTGTCCAATGACATTTTGGAGAGCTACATGAGATAGCAATCTGAGGTGTTAATTAAATTGTCTTTTTTCTCTCTCTTGGTAATACCCTCCAAATATTGTGTTGATTGTACTATGTAACTGAACTAATTAATATATCTCATTCCTGGCTCTCCATTAACACACCTTTACGCAGGAGCATGGCTTCAGTCTTTTTCTGCCTTGTACTACTAGTGTGCTTCTCAACATCCTTAAGAAACTGATTCACTTGGGATTATTGGAATTGAAGGCCATCAGTAAGGAATGAAGAAAATAGGTGTAGAGATGTTCGAATCATCACCAACCTTTATTAGAATCAGACAGCTCAAGTCAGAGTTGAAGAGCAGCTGACAGACCAGGTTCAGAGGTGTGCGACAAGGCTGTGTTATCCCCTGACACTGTTTAATATATATTAGGAGAGTATTTTTTCAGAAGCATTATTAGATTTAAACATTGCCATAAAAATTAATGGGCAATACCTGAATAACATCCGAGATTCTGATGACACAGTTTGTGTTGGCCACAAACCTTGCAGGTCTTCCCTTGATGCTGGATCAAGTTAGAGCTTCAAGTGCAGAATATGGTTTGGATTTCAAAATCAAGAAGACAAAATATCTGGTTATAAGCCGAACACCAACTCACAGCAAGCTAATGGCAGGAACACAAGAAATCCAAAGAGCAGATAAAATTCCTAAGGCAGATATTAAAATACAAATAGAAAAAGTAAGATCCACCTTCATAGAAATGTGGCATTTGTTATGCAGTAGAGATCTAATCCTCACTACAAAGATCTTAATAGATGTTACATATTCCCAGTATTGCTATATGGAGTCAAAGCTTGGACATTGATGAAAGCATCCAAAAAGGAAAGGAAAGCGTTTGAAATGTGGATCTACAAATGGCTGCTAAGGATATCATGGGTTGACTATGTGACTAATGTAGAAGTATTGCACCAAATGGATAAAGAACAAGAACTCTTTAAGGCCATTAAGCAAAGAAAGCTCCAATACCTTGGGCATTTCATGAAGAATGACATGAAGTATAGAATACTCCAACTTGCTCTGCAAGAGAAAATCCCTGGAAAGAGAGGCCCTGGATATAGATGGACTTCATGGCTGAAGAACCCGAGAGAAGGTCCTGTGGAAGCTTCTCAGAAGAACTACTCTGAGAAGTTAAGACCAGGAAGACTATTGTCATGATGATAGTCAATATCCAGAATGGATACAGCACCTGAAGAAGAAGAAGAAGACTGGGAAGATTTTGACTTTATATATGTATGTGTGACATTGCCTTGTCCAGAGTTGGATCAGAGATCCATCCAGTCCATTGTTTTCTATGCTATTGGTTCTTAACCTCTGACCCTCCAGATGTTAACACCAACTCACAGAAACCTCAGTCAGGATGGCCAATGGGAAAATTCCCTGAGAGTTGATGCCCAAAACATCTGAAGGACCAAAGGATGATATTCACTGATCTACTCAGGCCAGCCCTACAAGTGAGATTTTTCTTTTGGGATCCTGGTTCATTGAGGATGATCTCAAACTAAAACTAGGCAAGGTGAGTGCCATCAGGTATGGTCCTTACCTTTCAAGAGTTGGATTAAACTTTTCAGGCCATACTATCATTTTGTATGTAATATCTTGAATTTGTTAGCTTTTGATTTCTGTTGTTCGGCACCTTTAGAGGAGTACACAGAAAGAGCCTCCTCGAAGATTGTGGTATTTTTTGAACCACAATTGAGCATACCCCGGTAATCTAATCTTTTTCACACTATGTCAGGTGAAAGGAACTCAGAATGAGTTAGAGAAAGTGTGTTTGCTTGCATCCATTTGCTAGACATGTCCTAGTCAATTTCAGATCTAGGTGCATTTTCTTGGCAGTAAATTCTGCTGAACCCAGTGGGTTACAATCCAAGCAAACATGTACAAGACTGGGGTGCAGACAGTTGCAGTTATGTGTGCATCCATTCCATTGCTTCAGTAGTTAGGGAGTTGAAAGAGTAGGCAGAGAAATCACCTTAATCTGTTTTATGTGACTACTGCTACTGATAAATAGCATCATGTTCTCTTCAGCAGTTGACATGAATGCTACAGATCAATGTTACGGAGACCTCCTGCATTGACTTGCTTAATGTGGCCTCAACTCTATTCAGCAGCATGGAGAACCCCATCCAGTTCAGTCAGGCCCTAGAATTATGCACTGTTCTTGAGATTGCAGGATATTACCTCCATTTAGTGCCTTGTTAATGGCAAAGAAATGAGAGGAACCGCAATGCAACAGTGCTTGGAAGAGTATGCAGTATTGTATTACTTGCTTCCATTTTGTGCTGTTTAACACCACTGGGCATGAGCCAGCCCTAATTAAGGTCTTTTAAGTCATATTGATTACTGTGGTTTAATACAATGCAGATTTATTTATAAGTAAGCCCAGTTCAAATGGATGGGGCTCAGTTCTCAGTAAATATGCATTGAGTCAGACTGTGTCTTCTCCTTAAAAACCTGCAGGGTTTCAATGTGCTTAACTTTAGCTGGATCAGCCCCATGGTACTTTTCTCAAGGGCTTGCTCAAGTGTAGCAGCAATCACATGAATGCACTGGGTGATTATTTCATGTGAAATATAATAGCTTTCTAGTAATAAAAAGCTAAACAGGTAAAGCAGTTTTATTACAGCAATGCTGAGTTGGAAGTTATTTCTTCACATCTTTTTCGTTGGTGGTGTATTATTTTTTAATCATGCCTGATGAATGGCACTATTCCTTTCATTGGGTTTGAAAAGAATCTACATTTTGCTGTTTCAGCAACAGTTAGGGAAGACAACATATGTAGGGTGATAGCAGTGGCCTATTGTAGACCACAAACATTTTGATTCTTAATTTTATGTGCCCTTTGACTTAGTCTGTGTAGTGTGGTTTTCTGCGTGTCCCTGTGGGCAGCCATAGCCTGAGGAGAAATGCACAGAAGGCTCCTTGTGCCTACCAAAGGCTCAGCTCTTTATCCATCTACTTGACTGGCTCCTTCTGGGGTCCAATGTAGAGAGTTAAGTTGTATCAAGCAAGGAATGACCCTAACATTAGGGAAAGTGAAGTGAAGCAATTGTCTTGGATGAGAGCTGTGGAGGGGGTCAGCCCTGGGAGACATCACAAGTCATTCCCCTCAAACACTTAGAAGACCAAATGATGTATACTACACAGCATAAATTGTTCCCTAAACTGGTCTGTGGCTCCTAGTTGTTATGGAAAAGTCAATTCCATTTTCAGCACCCAATTGCCAGTCCATTCAGAGGTGGTAAGCCTTTGGCACTCCAGATGTTTTATCCTTCAACTCCCAGAATCCCCAGTCTGTACTGCTAATCATAATGGGCTGTAGGAGTTTTAGTCTAAAACATCTGGAGTGCCAAAGTTTCATTGATCTTGTACAATAAAGACAACATTTTTCTTCATGATTGGAAAGAATTGAAGATACAGTTTAACACATCTGGAGATGGTGGGCTTGGAAAGGTTACCATTTTGGGTGACAACTCACAGAACTCCATAGTTGTGGTGATAACTCCTGGGGGATTTTGGGAATTTTAGTCAGCGAATTTTCCAAGCTCCTTTCCGGTAATTTAATTTCCTCCCTTTCGTCAAGCAAGCCTTATGAGGCACAAGATAGTGGTACAGTCAAACCTCTATGTATGAATTTAATTTGTTCCTCGAGATTGGTTGTATCTTGAAAAATTCTTATCTTCAATTTCCCATAGGAATGCATTGCATTTCTTATCTCAAAAAATCCTTTTAAAAATTCTTATCTTGAACCTGATTTTTTTCCTGAGATTTCTGGATCTATGTTGAATTTTTCTTAAGTCAAGCCATTCTTATCTCGAGTTTTGACTGTACTTGGAAACTCAGTAAAGGTTTCCCTTGCTTGAAAGCCAGTTGTATCCAACTCTAGGATTCAGTGCTCATCTCTGTTTCAAAGCCAAAGAACCAGTGCTGTCTGCTTCTACAGATGTTTCTGTGGTCATGTGGCAGGCATGAATAGACACCGGAGCACACAGAATGCTGTTGCCTTCCCACCGAAGTGGTCCCTATTTTTCTACTTGCAATTTCCTGCTTTCGAACTGCTAGGGTGGCAGGAGCTGGGACAAAGATGGGAGCTCATTCCGTCCTGCAGTACTCGGGAATTGAACTGCTAACCTTCCACCTCCCAGTCAGCGTCTTAGCCACTTGACCCACTGCACAGTATGGGAGGTTAATGTCTAAGAGAGGAGAGAATGAAATGTAGTGTCAGAATGCCTTTTGTCTAGCCTTGTTGCTTTTGTCCTTGCTTTGGCCAAGGTCACAATTTATCATAGGGAATCCATGGCTGTGTTTGACTAAGCACCAGTCTCGGATGACAGACGACCTCTGCCTTTGAGGACAGATAGTTCAAAATGTCCTTGCCAAGTGGCTAACTGGGCCAAGTATAGGTAATGTAACCCATTCGGGCCTTAATCAACTTCTCTGGCTGCTGATCCTTTGCTAAGCAAAATTCAGAGATGTGGGACTCTGCCTGTATAGCCCCTCATCGCTTGACACCATGACACCTGATGAATCTGTTTCCCCAGTAATGCTCATGTTTGTTATAATGAGAGCCAAAAATACGTTGAGGTCACCTTCAGAGTGATAAGGCAATAAAACCTTTCCTCTCCAGGAGTGTTTCCAACTCACAGTCACACTTATCATGAAACTGGTGAAGGCCAAGTACAAAATCAAGGGACAGCAATCTGTCCCTTGTTGTAGCTACACAAATCTGTTCTGACAAACAAGTGAATATGACCTCCTACAGAACTTCTCTTTCTAATGATTAGCTAACCACCTTGGATACCTTGGAGTCGTTATTCAGTGAGGAATCCTTGTATGAGTAGATGTCTTCGCAATGACATTCTGGACAACTTCTGTCCATAAGTATCTGTCCCCAGCAGTTCTTTTCCATGTTGGTCCAACATTTTTCTTGAGAAAATCTTCCCATCTGTGAGGTGGTCTTCCCCTAGGTCTGTTGCGATCTCTCGGATACCAATTCATGGTATTCTGGTGCTCCACCTATTGTCACTCGTGCATGCAATTTGGTCAGCCCACCTTAAATTGTTCTTCAGGTACTCTGTTACTATGTCTTTTAGCAGTGATCTTTGCCCAACAGCCTCATTTTTTACTTTATTGTGAAGTGAGATTCCGAGCATTGACCTCTCCATTGCTCATTGTGTTACTTGCAGCTGTTTTTCTTCTGCAGCTGTTAAAGCCCACATTTCACTGCCGTATGTCACCGCTTGATTAATTACCCTGTCATTTTTGTTCCTGAAATCATGTCTGGAAGACCTTCAGAAAGGCAGTTCATGATCTATGAGATGTATGTTTGTGTTAAGATCCCTCAGCCCAAAAATAGAAATGTGAGATAACACCCCTCCACTCAGCCCCAAAACTGCCACTGGATCTTCCCCATGTGGCTGTTCCTCACAAAGAGTGGTGGGTGGTTATGTAGGCCTGGAACTTCTTGGTGATGGCTTGTAGAATGTTCCCCTAAGAAGTAGGACAGCCAAATATTAGTGCACATAGTACCCCAACTTAGTTCGCAGATCTATCAGTAGTCTGTGTTATCTATCCTACCATCTGAGTGAAATTCTTTGTTTCCCCTTGTTTTCCTACTCTTCTGTTTTCTCCCACTTCAGTTTTCTGGTGCTTTCATTTTAATTTGTTTTTGTTCCCTATCTCTATTTTACCCATTAACTACCCTGCAGATGTACTGGCTGTTATTAAAGGGTAGCACAGCACATTTAATAATAAACACATACATAATAATAAGCTGTGGCAATAAAAATGGCTTATTGTAACCCTGTTGTGCAGCTCCACATGTGTAAAATAAAGCTACAGGTGCAGTAACAAAAACTGAGGCAGGGCAGAAGTACTGTTCAGAAGACATTTCCATTCATTTGCCACATAGTGGTTGTGCAATGGAGCCACATGTTGAATTCCCCAGCCCAAGATTTCAGCCAATACTGTGTGTGTGTGTGTGTGTGTGTGTGTGTGTGTGTGTGTGTGTGTGTGTGTGTGTGTGTGTGTGTGTGTGTGTGTGTGTGTGTGTGTGTGTGTGTGTGTATGTGTAAGAAAGCGAGAGAAGCACTATATTGGTTTGTGTCCCTTTGGAGATATTTTGGTTCCAATGACTGGACTTGCAGACAAAGATTTGTTGGAAATCTTTAGAAGCCATAAAGTACTTGGTCAAATGCAGCCCTTTTTGTAATTAAATAGCACAGGATGAAGATGCTGCCAACAGGAGAGTGCCTGGCTTATCTAAAACAAGCTGGATTTCCTGGCATTGTCCTCTTCAGTCTATTCTGATCTGATATATGAACCCTGGTGGTGCAGTGGTTAAACTGCTGCACTGCAGCCCAAACATTGTGAGTTTGATCCTGATGGGGATCCAGGTTGACTCAGCCTTCCATCCTTCCGAGGTTGGTAAAATGAGAACACAGCATGTTGGGGACAAAATGCCTTGTGAACTGCCCAGAGAATACACTAAGCACTATAGGACAGTATATAAGTGTAACTGCTATTTCTATATGTTTACTCAGAAATAGGCCTTGCTGAATCCAATGAGCTTACTCCAAAGTGAATTTATATAGGATTGTCTCCAGTTGCCCAATCCTGGACTGTACCAGCTCAAGGAACTTGAACTGGAGTATGTAATTTTAAGGTTGCAATTCTGATTGGATATCTTATTTCTAGCGATATTGATGTGTTTTCCAATAGTAGCTGCAATATCCTTGTTACACACTTTATTGGAAACAGTTGAATTGGGGCAAATGCCTGACCCTCTTCCTACCATGTTAGGTATAATGAACAGCCAAAAGATTCACATTAGCATCCTCTCGCTTTGCCACCTGGCTTAGGGTGGTGTTCCTAACTAGCCAAGATGGCTGAACTGTCCTTGATCCAGCTGAAGTGGTGCTGAATCCAATCAACTCCCAACCTAGGCTTGCTGGAAATTATGAAGGACAACCTTTGCCTTGTGCTGGCATAGTGGTGATGTTCCTGAGCTGGGGAAACTTCGATCTAACACAGGGGTTCCCAACCTATGGCTGACGGGCTGGACCTGGCTCCCGACACCATCCCATCCAACTCGTTGCTGCCTCCACCGCACCCAGAAGTGGAAATGGGCATGTTTATGTCATCTGTAAAATGTGCCCGTGCATCTCCAAACACCCCCATGGCTGGGCATAAATGCAGAAGTGGTGCCTTTATGTCAGCTGTAAATGCGCCTGCATTTGCTTTCGAGGGATCTGGTCAGGCCAATGAAGGAAAAAGGTTGGCCACTCCTGATCTAACATAAAGCAGCTCCTCCCTTATTTATCCCTTCTGTCCCCTTTTATGGCTCTTTTACCATCAGATCTTAGCCAGCGGACCACTTGGGCTGGTAGATTGTTTTGTCCATAGATCTCTGAGATAAGCTGCCAGAAGCAGTGAAGGTTGGTGAAAGGAGCTTTCCATGGTGCTGAACTTTATCACAAAGTAGGTAGATAAACTGTATAGGGCTTTTCACATTCAGACTAAACCCCAGATTGGAACCTTCCCCCAGAATCATAGTTGCCATCTTCCCCTGGGCAGAAGGGATTCTGCCCAGCTCAGAGTCTGTTTTGCCAGTACTGTACATGAAGATTCTGCCAATTACACTGGCAGCCCACAACAGTGGGCACACAACAGAGGGAATATTTTGAGTTAGGATTGCCCGATTAGGCTCTGGAAAGGCAAGAGAAGGGCTGTCCCATGTGTGTGTGTGTGTGTGTGTCTGCGTGTGTGCATCTGCATGTGTGTATGTGTGTGCATGTGCATGTATATGTTATTTATTTATTTATTTATTTATTTATTTAATACATTTATATACCAACCATCAGGACAGATTACAAGCAAAATATAAACACTGTAATAAAAACATCAAATATGAGCAAAGAATAATAAAATAAACCACCTTCTTGGCTTTGTCACTGGATGAAATTAAATCCTCATTGGTATATGTTTGTGGTAAAAATCGGCAGACCAGTAAATGAGCTGGATTCTGTATCTCTCCACATTCACACATCATGTTGTTGTCCACCAGCTGCCCCCTAGCCTATTCAGGGTCCTCCAAGTGACATAGGGGAGGTCACGTTCCTCAACCATATCTTCCTTTAATGTTCTTCTTTGTTCAGTGAGCTTCTTCCTCCATCTTCCAACTTGATTTTGCTCTTGTGTACCCTCAAGAGTGTTTGTTTTTACCGTAAAACTCTTCCTGGATCTGAGTCAGCAGACCTGAGGCTTATATCCATCCAGGAGATGACGAGGGTAATTCTCATGCTCATTTCTCTAGGTGCCTGCTGTTACTTCTCTCCTCATCTTAGGTGGAGTGATACCAACAAGAGGATATATTAAAAGTCTGTTGGGAGGGGGCTGAACTAGTGATGGGCAGCAAAGGTTCACACCAGTTCACCAGAACTGGTAGTAACTTTTCCCAGTGTCCCGGAGAACCAGTATGTGGCTTTTGAGGGGGGAACCACCTCGGGGGCTTATCTTTTTGCCAGTTTCCACATTGGGCATGCGCACCAAGTGCGTGGTTGGCATGTACATCTACAGCATGGCGCGCATGCACAGCCTCCTTGCTATCCTCCCAAGTGGGGAGGAGGAAGAGAAGGTGCTAGCCTGATGCTCCCTATAGCCTGCTCCCCAGAGTAAGTGACTCACCTTTGGATGTGGTGTGTGTGTGTGTGTGTGTGTGTGTATTTTTATGTGTTTTATGTGTATTTAATTTGTATTTTTATGTGTTTTTATGTCTATTTAATGTCTATTTAATGTGTATTTATTCTAATGTGTATTTTATGTGTTTTATGAGTATTTTTATGTATTTTGATGTCTATTTAATTTGTATTTTTATGTGTACTTATTTTTATGGTTTTTTTTACATTGGCTCAACCCACATCATTGGCTCTGCCCATGATGTCATGATATTGGCTCCACCCATGAATGTCATGACATTGGCTCCACCCACTATGTTGACTCCACCCACAGTGTGGTAGTAAAATTTTTGGCTGTCCACCCCTGGGCTGAACATACCAACAGTGGGAAGGAATTCCATAAGGTTAGAGCCACAACCTCCAGAGTAAAGTCAGCTAGATTCTGTTGTGAGTTTCTTTCTGGCAACTTGCTCTGAGTTGTTTTGGTTGAAGAGTATCTAAGAGAGAAAAAACACGAACAAATGAATAAATGACATACATGTGCATGGGGAGGTCATGTGGAAGAGGGCCGCCTTCATGTTCAGTTCAAACCTATGGAACTCCCTGCCAAGTGAAGTAAGTTGGTTCCATCCTTGTAAAAATAGGCAAATAACTTTTTACTCAGGTAGACCATTGGGCATGTAGACTGAGCTGCTCTTGAAAGTGGGGGGGGGGGGGTTATTGGTTGAGTGTGGAGGCTACGACTTTGGTGACCGAGCTTTTAACTGTGTCCTCACCAGTCCAGAGATTGCCTTGATCTTGTATTATTATTATTTTAATTTATGAATTTTCTGTAAGCCGCCTAGAGTCAGGTTCGCCTGATTAGGGCGGGATAATAAATCTGAATAAATAAATAAATAAATAAATAAATTATTAATTTATTGTTGAGCAGCTAGTGTGTGTGTGTGTGTGTGTGTGTGTGTGTGTGTGTGTGTGTGTGTGTGTGTGTGTGTGTGTGTGTGTGTGTGTGTGTGTGTCTGAGAGGCAAAGAGAGAGGTGGATGGGCATAAAAGCAGTAAGAAATAAACAAAAATAATGAAATAAACAAATTAAAAAATGTGGGAACAATTTACTGCAGAGTGCATCCCTATGTAAATACAGTAGATAGGTTTTCAGTATCTGTTTGCACAGGAATGTTCTGTATGCTGCCATAACCTCTGAAGTCCAGAGACTAGGTAGTATTAAATGTTTCTTCTTTTGCTGTTTTGCTGGTGGTGGAAAAACTAGCAAGACCTCATGGTCCCAAGACATTCGAGGCTTTGTACGCAACTCTGAAATCTTGAGCATTTTTCAAGTTGCAACTAGGCAACCAGTGCAATTATTTCAATATGAACATAATCATAGAATCAGTCATAGAATAACTGAGTTGGAAAGGAGCTTTTAGACCATTGAGTCCAACCTCCTGCTCAATGCAGAAATCTGAATCAAAGCAGGCATGACAGATGGTTGTCCAATTCTCTCTTGAATGCTTCCAGTGTAGGAGGACTCACCACCTCTTAAGGCAGTTGGTTCCACTCTTGTACTGCTCTAACTGTTAAGAAGTTTCCCCTTATATTCAGCCTATATCTAGCTTTCTGTAGTTTCAGGCCATTATTACACCAATTATTGCACTCTGAGATGATGGAGAACAGATCCTTTCCTTTAATTGATTGATTGATTGATTGATTGATTGATTTGATTGATTGATTGATTGATTGATTAAATAAATTGGATTTCTATTGCTGCCACCTCGCTGAAGCAACTCCAGGCAGCTCACAATCATCATAAAAACATTCAATATAAACATCCCCACACAATAAAATCACAAAAGCATTTAAAGTTTAAAAACCATTAAAATACCCTTCCAGGCACAATAAAAACAGAGACTAAAACACTGAAAGACCTTCATATAAGCCAGGGGGGGCTCCCCCACCGACAGCACCCCACACCTGCTGTGCCAGCCAGTTCTTTAGATCTTTTCTGAAGGTCAGAAGCTCTTCCTGGAGGCATAGCTCAGTTGGCAGGAGGATCCACAGGGCCAGAGGAGATGCCAAAAAGGTCCTCCTTCTAGTGCTAGAGAGACAAGCCTCTCTAGTTGATGGAACCATTAGGGAGACCCTCTGGTCTGCTCTGGTGAGACGGGTAGATGTCCTTGGGGTAACAAGGTCTCTTAAGTACCATATATACTCAAATATAAAATGAGTTTTTTAACCCCAAAAATGAGGTACAAAAAGGGGACTCAGTCTATACATGGGTTAACAACCACGAGGTCTAAAAATATGGGTTTTTAAAAAGTTATTCAGCACTTTAAAAGTAAGTTTTGGGACTTCCGCAGCAAAAGAATCTGAGGAGCAATTACACAACTAGCCACAAGAGGGTGCAAATTATGATTTTTCCATTAGAATACACTAGTACCTTGGATAACGATGAGACTTGGTTCCACAAGTCTCATCATTATCCATTTTTTAACGTTGTGTGATGCATTGATTGCACACTGTTTAAAAAAAGCCCTGTTCCCTTTCCAGAGGAATGGGAACAGGGGGGGCTATCCGCCTGCCTCTTTGGAAAGTGCAGTGGGAATTCCATGTGTGGAATCCCACTGCCCTTTCCCCCAAAGAGGCAGATGGATCACAGCATGTGATTGGCGCTTGGGTTGGGGGGGGTGAACAGGGGTGCATGCCCATTCAACTCTACAACCCAAGCACTAATCATGTGCTGTGATAGTAGTGCCCAGGTAGGTCAGGGGATGTCAGAAACAGCACAGATCGAGTCCCCTTACCTCCCCAGAGGCGACAGGGGTGGCAGAGAGCCCAAAATGGGCAGAAAAAACTCAATCTTGGGGGAGTTTTTTTTGCCCATTTCAGGCTCTCTGCCACCCGTGCTGCCTCTGGGGAGGTTGGGGGACCCGATCCGTGCTGTTTCTGATGTCCCCAGACCTACCTGGGCACTGCAATAAGGCAAAACGCCGGGGTTCTTTCCCCGGCATTTTGCCTTGCAGCACAACCCTGGTAGGTCAGGGAATATCGGAAACCACATTCCCTTCGCAAGCAAAGGGCTATCCAATGCGGGGATAACCCTTTGCTTGTGAAATGAACCCCTGCACCCACAGAGGCGGGGTGACTAGGAAAACAATGTATATCTTTACTTGCTTCAGTGCAACAGTGGTACTGTCTTGTCCTGCTTTGAATCCTCAGAACAACTCTGCTGACCTCAGAAGGTGAAGGGCTGAGAGCTTTGAACATGGATCAGATCAACTGGGGTCTGCAGGTGTGGTCTGAAGGCCTTACAATCCTGCAACCTTGGTAAAATTCCCAGGGGGGTTAGCCACATTATGATACTGCAGCAAAAAAGAGTCTTAACAGCACCTTGAAGATGATCTGGTTTTATTTAGCTTTCACAGATTGAATCTGATTATATGGGCTGCAGTCCAAGTAAGGTCTTATGCCAAATAAAACTACGGTATTTCATCTTTGAGATACCACAAGATGGTGTGTGTGTGTGTGTGTGTGTGTGTGTGTGTGTGTGTGTGTGTGTGTGTGTGTGTGTGTGTGTGTGTGTGTGTGTGTGTGTGTGTGTGTGTGTGTGTGTTGCAGCATTTTGAGAAAGATGTGAATACCAAGCTTTACATAGTCATAGTGATGATTTGGTGGTCTTTGGCCATTCCTTTTCTTAGTCTAAATTAGTGTGTGCGAGTAATGGTAAAGGTAAGGTCTCCCTTGCTTGAAAGCCAGTCGTATTCGACTCTAGGGTCCAGTGCTCCACTTATAGACAAAGAGCCAATGCTGTCCATGGTCATGTAGGCAGGCATGACTAGACCCCAGAATACAAGGACCACTGTTTACCTTCTCACCAAAGTGGTACCTATTTATCTACTTGCAATTTCTTGCTTTCAAACTGCTAGGTTGAGATGAGCTAAGACAGATGATGGGAGCTCACTCCATCGTGCAGCACTTGGGTCTCTAACTGCTGATCTGTCAACCTTCTGGTCATCAAGTTCAGCATCTTGACCACTAAGTCACTGCTGCCCCTTGTTAGATGACATAGGCCATTCTTAAATTTATTGCTCTTGAACAGCTAGGCTGGCAGGAGCTGGAACAGATGATGGGAGCTCACTCCATCCTGCAGCACTAGGGTCTCGAATAGCTGACCTCCTGGTCCAGTCATCAAATTCAGTGCCTTAACTACTAAGCCACCACAGATAGTGGGTGTTGTTCAGTTGCACAGTCGAGTACAACCCTTTGTCACCCTATGGATCACCGCACACCATCTGCCATCCTCCGTAGCCTGTCCACACCTGTGCCCACTACATCAATGATGCCATCTAGCCGTCTCATCCTCTGCCTTCTCCCATTCTCCTTTTGCCTTTGATCTTTCCTAGCATCAGGGCCTTCTCCAGTGAGTCCTCTCTTCTCACTTGGTGGCCAAAGTACTTGAGCTTCAGCTTAAGTATTTGTCCTTCCAAGGAGCAGTCAGGGTTGATTTCTTAAAATAGTGTCCTTGTTGAGCATCCTCTTCATGTTATTGTCTGTGACGCGTCACTTCCAACTCTGCTGTGCTGGGGACTCCCAGGATAGCTGTTTCAAAGTCCTACAATGATGGTACCACTCAACTCACAAGTTCCCAACCATTGGCTCTTTGGGGATTGAGTTCAGTGATAAATAAAGTCTTTGGCGTTGGTTCCTGAACTTGCTCTCTAGCTTCCCACAGCATGGCCAACAATTACTCCTTCCAGGAGTTGCAGCATAGTAACAACCAGGACTCCAAGCTCGCAAGCTGAGGCCAATTTGAAAGGCAAGTCTGGCTGAAAGTCATTTGAGAGAGAGAGAGTGTGTGTGAACCAGAATAAATTGTCATAGGTATGTAAGAGAGGGAGGATGGAAACAGCACGTATCATCCTTAGGTTTATTTTTCCTTTCCACTAGATGGCCCCTTCTTTATTGCTGAGCAATGTTAATGTCTGAGAAGGCTGCTTTTATTGGAGAAATATGTTCTCTGAAGAAGTGGCCAGAAAACATAAGCTCAAGAAGTTGGCTATTCTGCTTTCCAGTCTGCAGGGAGATTTAGAGCTCAGGGGCAGCAATCTAAAACATTTGAGGACTGCAGGGGCACTTGCTGGCCCATTTGATTAACAGCAGGAAATCAAAATGCAGGAAGTACAGAGTCAATGAGAATAAATCTTTCTCGGCATCCCTTGCTTTTCAGATATTTGTTTTTTATGCTCAGCCTAATACTAATGCCACAGCATCATTATCTTACATAATTATGCAGAATTAATTTTGTCTTTCAATAGTGAAACCAGGGAAAGAACCGTTAGATCCCCAAAGCTGCGGGGCAATCTCCCTGTTATGTCACTTATGCAAAGTGCTTGAAAAAGTGGAATTAAATCATCTAGTCCCTAAAATTGTACTACTACTGAGAGACTATTGGAAAGACTGAACAATGAGCTAAACAAAAGGATACTGCATGCTAATATAACCGCAAACCAAATAGCACGTCAACTGCTCTTGGCAGGGAAGAACAACTAGCACATAATAAAACATCAAAGGGATATTCAGAGTGAATCCAATGAACTTTCGACTATCTTTGTACTGGCAGAACTGGGGGAAGCCATAAAAAGATGTAAGAGTGGCAAAGCAGCATGACTCAATGATTCGAGAAAATTAAACACTTGGGCAAATCACAAAAGGAATGGCTCCTTCAGCTCTTTAACATTTGTTGAATATTCATTTTATTTATTACATTTATATCCCACCCATCTGGATTTTCCCACTCAAAACAAATCTCACAAATATGGCAGAAGAAGAAAGTAGTCAATATACTGAAAATAGGTAATGAACCATACTATGTCCCTTATACAAATTGTTTGAACAAATGGTATCAAATCATCAAGCTCCTAAAATTGAACCTTTCCCAATCCAGAACAGACAAACTTTTTTGTTGTTCAGTCGCACAGTCGATTCCAACCCTTTGCAACCCCATGGACCACTGTCCGCCAGGCACTTCTGTTCTCCACCATCCTCCTCAACTTACTCAGCTCTGTGCCCATTGTGTCTACAATTCCATCTAGCCATCTCATTTTGGGCTGCCCCCTTCTTCTTTTGCCCTCCACCTTTCCCAGCATCAAGGCTTTCTCAAGCAAATCCTCTCTTCTCATTTGATGTCCAAAGTACTTTAGCTTCATCTTTACTATTTGACCTTCAAAGGAGGAGTCAGGGTTGATTTCTTCTAAGATTGACCTATTTGTTCTCCTTGCTGTCCAGGGGACTCTCAAAACTCTCCTCCAACACCACATCTCAAAGGCATCTATTCTTCTGCGCTCAGCTTTCCTTATGGTCCAGCTCTAACAACCATAAATTGCCACCGGGAATACCATTGCTTATACTATACAAATTTTTGTTTGCAATGTGATGTCTCTACTTTTCACTTTGTTCACCAGGTTTCTCATCGCTTGCCTCCCAAGAATCAGTCGCCTTTTTATTTCATGGCTGCAATCTCCATCTGCAGTGAGCTTTGATCCTAAGAAAGTAAAATCTGCCACTGCTTCTACTTCTTCCCCATCTATTTTCCAGGAACTGATAGGACCTGTTGCCATTATCTTGGTTTTCTTTATATTGAGTCTCAAGCCAACTTTTGCACTTTCTTCTTTCAACCTAATCAGGAGCTTTTTAAAGTCCTCCTCACTTTCTGCCATTAGGGTGGTATCATCTGCATATCTCAAGCTGTTGATGTTTCTCCCAGCAATTTTGATCCCAAATTGTGATTCCTCCATCCCTGCATTGCGCATTATGTGCTCTGTGTATAACTTGAATAAGCAGGGTGACAAAATGCAGCGTTGTTTTACTCCTTTTCCTATTCCAAACCACTCTGTCCTTCCGTATTCTGTCCTAACTGTTGCTTCTTGATTCTTGTACAGATTTCTCATGAGGTATATAAGGTGCTCTGGTATTCCCATATCTTTAATTACTTGCCACATTTTGTTGTGGTCCACACAGTCAAAGGCCTTAGTGTAGTCAATGAAACAGAAGTAGACTTGTTTCTGATATTCCTTTGTTTTTTCCCATGATCCAACGTATGTTGGCAATGTGGTCTCTAGTCCCCCTGCCTCTTCTGAACCCCTCCTGCACTTCTGGTAATTCTCTCTCCACGTGCTGTATTATCTTGAGCATCACCTTGCTAACGTGAGGGATGAGCACAATTGTTCGATAATTTGAACATTCTTGCCATTACCCTTTTTGGCAATTGGACTGTATACTGATCTTTTCCAATCCTGTGGCCATTGTTGTGTTTTCCAAATCTGCTGCCATATAGAATGCAATAATTTGATTCCATGATCATTTAGGGTTTTGATAAATAGTTTTCCTCTATTTCTTTGCACTGTTCGTTCAGGTAGGTTTCCTTATCTCTCCTTGCTTTTCTTTGAAATTCTGTATTCAAGTGATTGTATTCTTCCCTTTCTCCTTTTCTTTTTGCATTCCTTCTTTCCTCTGCTATTTTAAGAGCCTCATCGGACAGCCACCTAGCTTTCTTATGCTTCTTTTCTTTTGGTATGGTTTTCCTTGCTGCCTCCTGCATGATGTCCCGCATCTCTGTCCATAATTCTTCTGGCACTCTGTCTATCTGGTCCAAGCCATTGAATCTGTTCCACAGCTCCACTGTGTATTCCTTAGGGATGTTGTCTAGATCATATTTGTCTGGCCTAATTGTTTTCCCTATTTTCTTTAGTCTAAGCCTGAATTTTGTTATCAATAGGTTGTGATCTGAGCCACAATCTGCCCCTGGCCTTGTTTTTGCTGACTGTATGGAGGTTCTTCATCTTTGGCTGCAGAGTATGTAATCAATCTGGTTTCGATGTTGGCCATCTGGTGATGTCCATGTGTAAAGTCTCCTCTTGTGTTGCTGGAAGAGAGTGTTTGCTATGACCAGTGTGTTATCTTGACAGAACTCTATCAGTCTTTGGCCTGCTTCATTCTGTGTTCCAAGACCAAACTTGCCTGTTATTCCATTTACTTTTTGATTTCCTACTTTGGCATTCCAGTCTCCTATGATAATGTTTACATCATTTCTTGGTGTCTGTTCTATGAGGTGTTCTAAGTCCTTATAGAACTGGTCAATTGTGGTTTCATCTGCACTAGTGGTTGGTGCGTATATTTGGAATACAGTGATATTGAACTTTAGACCTAGCAAAAGCCGTTGGGCTTAAATCTAACCCAGAATATGAAATATGGTTTGACACAACTAAAAGAACTTGAGTAGCATTTGTTGAGTTTACAATGACATATGACACTGCCTGCCATCAATTGCTGCTCAGAAAGTTCTACCTCTTTATTAAAGATCACGAATTAACAGAAATGATTGCTGTAGATTCTTTGTTGATTTTCAAGGGAGGCAGAATCACTGATGAAATAAAAGGAATGATCTCCCATATGGTATCATATAAGCACAATTAGTTCTTTGACATTTATACAATGGATCAACCAATGCTTGCATATGCGAGGAGTATGCTGATGATGTTGCCTTTGAGTCTATTAAGCACCAACTGACCTCTGCATAGAAGACCATTCCTTATATTATAAAAACAACTAGCTGAAACAAAGTAGATTGGCTGTGTGATCCATTTTTAAATCATAAAATTGCAAAGAATGCGCAAGGAAGGCGATACCTTTATTGGATCACTAAAAAAAATGTTCTCGGCAGCTTGCAACATTTTTTAAAAAGTGATCCAGTAAAGATATGACCTTCCTCATGCATTCTTTGCATTTTTTTATGATAGCTGTGAAAAAAACCTTTAAAACACAGGATTGTGCCTCCACTTAAATGACAGAGAAGCTCAGCGGAAGGTCTGAGATAGCCGGGAAGGCAAGATTTTGGAATACTACTGTACCCCTAAGTATTTGGGCATCACTCTGAATTGAACCATGGCCTACAAAAACCATTGTCCAAACACCAAACTGAAAGTGAGCAACAGAAATAATGTACTTCAGAAACCGCCTGGGTCAGACTGGGGTGTGTACCCACAAACAATGATGTCTAGTCATGCCTGCCAGATGTTCATGGAAACATCTGCAGATGCAAACCGCACTGGCTCTTTGGCTGTAAAGAGGGATGGGCACCACCCTTAGAGTCAAACACAACTAGCTTTTGAGCACAGGAGACTTTTACCTTTAGCTGTTATTTAACTTGCTCTGCTGTGTGTGTTTTTTTAACCTGTACCCTTCATTGATATTAATGGTTCCTCAGTGAGACAGTTTATATGATTTTTATAATGATTCTTTTTTTTAGGCTAAATGTGTTTTTTTTTAAATCTGGTTTTATTCTCTTATGAAGTCTGCAAACCACCTTGAATGACGTCTCTTAGGGAAAAGGCAGGCTGTGGATGTGATAAACAAACAAAGGAACTTCATATCCCAGCGGTGCCATGAAGCTCTGACAGCTTCAGTCTTTCATCATGACCCACATCACAGGTGTAATAATGATAATAATTAAAAAAAAGAAGAGGAGTAGGTCCAGGACTTCTATTCACTTCAGATACACCACTTTCATTCTGCGTGAAGTGCCTGCATTAAAGGCCCCCATCTCCAAAAGAATATGGGGGGGGGGAGGGGGGAGAAAGGAAAGGGAGATGCGTTTTCACTCCCTCCTTATAATCAGTCATAGTAAAAATTAAGTCCTGCCCCTCTTCTTCTTTTTTTATCTTTGTCAAAACCCTGCGATTCCGACAATAGGCTTCCAGGATAGCAAGGGGGAAGGCGAGTTTTATCTCAAGTTCATATGCTTAAAGGGCCCGAATTGACTTGTGGATTCTGCCCCCATTGGATCCTAAGAGGCGGCGTCCCTGCCCGGCGCACCTGCTGATAGATCTGCATTGCTCAACTGTCAACCCGCCCGCCTGCTTTTAAGCAAGGAGTGAAGCCCATCGGGCTGAGCATCCATTCCCCCCCCCCCATCCCCAGAGAACACACGGTGGGCACTGGGCAGGAAGGCAAACTCGGAACCCGCGGGTCAGGCAGGCGCAGGCTTGGGTGACAGACACGTGTCTGACTTGTTCTGCATTTCTTGCGGGGAGAACCTGTAGCTGGCTGACGGGGGCTCTTTGGGAAAGGCAGGGAAGGAGCGGGGATGATCCAGAGGGTCATCCCAGATTCGTGACAGGGAAGGAGGGGAAACATCTGGAGACACTGTGTGTATGTGCAGAGTGACACCACTGCTCGCTTATGTGCGGTGATAGATCAAGGGACGAACAAAGGTGGGAAGAGAGAAGGCAGAGGAGCGAGGGATCGATCCGCGGCTGGTGCAGGAGTTCCCGGAGTGACTCCGAGTTTTCATCGGGGCTTCATGATCATCAATTCTCAAAATGATGATGATGATGATGATGGGGCTCGATTGCTTGAGAGCTCTCCACAGACTCTCCCCTCCTCACCCGCGGTTCAAATCCGATCCTCTGCCGCGTTTACGCGGGGCAATTGGATCTAGAGTCACTCCGACGTAAGCCAACCCAGGTGCTCTCAGCCGCCCCGATACCGTGGTTCATGTCTGGGTAGCCCTCCTGGCCTTCAATCATTCCTCTCTCTCTCCCCCCCCCCCAGTTTCCCGGGGAGCCCCCCCCCCGTCGGTGGCCAGCGGCGCCGTGACGTCAGAGCGGCCGGGGCGCTTATAAGGAGGGGAAGGGAGGGGGGTCGCTGGCTGGCGCTGGCTTTCTCTTTCTTTCTGGTTGGCTCTGGGCTCCGGCGGAGCAAAGGCGACCGGGCCGGAGCGGCTTCCTTCTCCGACAGGGCCAATGAGCCGTCAGGCAGGCTGCGCCGCAGGCATCGCCGGAGGGCGGCGGGCATGAGGCACGGGGGACGACATGACCGTGCCGCTGCTCAAGATCGGCGCCGTGCTCAGCACCATGGCCATGGTCACCAACTGGATGTCCCAGACGCTGCCCTCGCTGGTGGGACTCAACGGCACCCTCTCCCAGGGCGGCACCTCCGAGAGAAGCGTGAGTCCCTCCCGTCCCTGCGGAGCTGCTTTTCTCCCTGATCTCCTCTCCCTTTCCTATACTTCGAGGGCTGCGAGGAAGAGGAGAGTTGCGGGGGGGGGGGGGAGTCCGTATCTTCCCACTCGTACACACCCCGGCCCCAGTTCTCCCCACCGGAGCCAAATGAGCACTGCAATCCTGAGCTCCCTCCCTCCCTCCTCGTCCGACGGATCCCCCGGTCTTGCCCTGCGTTGGGGCTGGGTTTCGCCCTCCTCCTCCTTCTCCGGGCTCCCCGGCTGTGCACGGGGCTGGGGTGTGCGAGTGTGAAGGTCGATGGTTGCGAAGGAATGGAGAGATTAGAGAAGTTTCAAGGCGTCTCGATCGCCAGCCATCTCTCCCTCCCATCCCCTGTGGTGGAGGACGGCTCTTCCCTCGCTCACTGCCTGCGGTCCACTTTCGCCTTCAGCCGACGTGGCTGGAGAACCAGCGCATTTTCCCCCACCACCCGGGGGGTGGGGAGGAAGGGAGAGGCAAGTGGGTTTTCCCCGCTGGCTTGGATGTGCCCAGCATCCCCCCCCCCCTTCTCTCCCTCCCGGGCTTTTCATAGGCTCTCCATGATACGGTCCCTTTTCGTCCAGGTCCTCTCCCGCGTCCAACCTAGCCTGGAGGAAAGGGAGCCCCGCGTGTGCAATGCTGAAGGGCTAGATTCTGACCACAGCAAAGCATTTCCTTTGCTGAGTAGTACATCAAAAGGGTGGGTGCTTTTCTAAGAGGGGGGATCAAGGGGAAACATGAAGAGACAAGGCTTTTCTATGGGGAGGGGATGGTGGTTTGTGAGCGAAGGACTTGGCTCCCTCATTTTCACGGCTTGGAAGACGAGTGGGGGGAAACGAGATCGTGTCTAGTCAGACCAGGCTGCCTTTAAACGGACGCGTTTCAAGGACTTCCGAAAGATTTAAGGCTTTCTCCAGACTTCACGGACTCCTCTGCGCTCTTTCTCCAAGCGCGACAGGGCTTTTCTGCTCCAATCCTCGTTCTTCTCTCCGCCTGTCCCCCCCCCCCCGTGGTTCCCTATTTTCCCCTTCCAGATCGGTGTGGCTCATTTTCTCCAGAGAGAGACCCCCAAGTCTTTGGGGTGGTGGAGGAAGCTTTAAGGATCAAACTCCTCCCCTCTCTGCTAAACTGGGTAACCCCCTCTCCCCCCGTTGCATGGAAAGGGCTGGATTTGCCCCCACCCCCGTTGCCTCCCGGGCGTTTAATCTCAAACCCCTTGCCTGGTTTAGAGCTCCGCTGTGCTGGGGTTGCCAACGTGGCTTGAGTTTCGACCAAGATCCCAGAATCCGCAGAGAAGCTGATCTTTCCTCTCAAAATGCTGTCTCTTCCTTAGCGCCCACCTAAGGGTTAATTTGGTTTGATTACCCTATTTACGTTCAAATCTGGAGCAGGAGGGAAGCACAACTCGTTTCCCCCCACTTCCTTCCGACTTCCCATCCTTTTCACGCTTGTCTGAGTAGATTTTTTCAGCTAGGAGGAAACTTTCTCCAGTTCTTAAAGGAGACATGCCTGCTACTCTTTGCACTGCATTTCTGTCTTTCCCCGACGTTAGGAGATTGCGTTGTGTCAGAGTGGGCAGATGGGTTGGGAGGCAGCTTTTTTAGGAGTAACCGGCAAAGCTTCTTCTATATCTTGTAGTGGGGAATAGAGTCAGCAGTACAGGAAACATGCAGGTGTCATATAGTAGGTGGTCTCATTAAGTCTGATAGGGGCCATGGTGGCTTAATGGTTAATACGCTGAACTTGATGACTGGAAGGTTGGCAGGTCAGCAGCTCAAGACCTAAGTGCTGTGGGATGGAGTAAGCTCCTGTCTCTGTCCCAGCTCTTGCCTATCTAGCAGTTTGAAAGCAAGAAATAGCAAGTAGATAAACAGGTGGGAAAGGTAACAGTGCTTTATGCATTCTGGTGTCTAGCAATGCCTGCCGCATGACCATGGAAACATCTGCAGACACAGACAGTGCTGGCTCTTTGGCTGAAAATGGAGATGAGCACCACACCCTAGAGTTGGATATGACTGGCTTTTGCACAAGGGAGACCTTTACCTTTCTTAAGTCTCCTAAGCTGTCTGGGGTTTCTCTTCTGCTGGGTCCCCCAAGCTCTGCATGTGAGTTTAGAATCCATGCCCACCTAGAACCTCCGAAAGTTGCTTCAGTGCCCCGGGGGGGGGGGTACATATGGGAGGTCTCTGGGGTTTTCCGAGGCAGAGCTGATTATTTTGTAGCTTCCAAAGAAATCACAGCATTGCTGATCTGCTTTCTAAAACAGATGCGCCCGATCTGAGCTTTGGCATGAAGAGAGCTTCCTAGGCTTGAGGGATGAAGAGGAGTGTAAAATTGATGTCACAGGTTTGTGTTCTTCCAGATTGGCCAGAAGGCTTTCAAAAGATTGGAAAGTGAAAGGCTGGTGAGGATGGCATGGCTGACCATAGCTTTGCTAAGAGTTGTTAGGATGTTGCTAGACTAGAGTAAAGGTTTATTGTTTCCAAGGTTCAGTAACATAATGGCCGGTGAGATTGAGGTATAGACTGGTTTGTGAGAAAAGTGGATTTCCCACTGTGTGTAGGTGTACAAATGATGCCCATTTCTAAAATGCCACTATAGCTTTACATGATGGAGGTCATTGTTCAACATGACAAATAGCCCTTGAAAAGTGGTCTGTAAAATGGCCTGTTTTGTTCTGGAAAAATGAATGGGAGAAAGATAGGAGGTGTCACAAATCTAGCTTGTTTTCCTTCTTTCATGTCTAGGTCATACTTTAAACTACCAAAATGAAATCATCCTTTGGTAAATTCATTCCATAATTCCTTTTACCTGATCTAGTCTGAGAAAGAATAGCTGGCACAACAATCTTTGAAGAGACTCTTTCTGGGTAGCCCCGCTTGTTTTACTGAAGAGGATGCTGCAGGACCAATCACTCAATGCAATCATCCATCCAAAGCATAAGGTTGCAAGAGAAGGACACAACCCTACCAGAGAATAAAAGCAGAAGGTCTGGGCAGATAGAGGAACAAGAGGTCTAAATTGTCTTTAGCATTTCACATGTTTGTCATTGTTGCTGTGAAACCTACCTGGTCCGAAGAATGTACTTTACTGTATATTTCAAAATGGAATTGTTGATTTCTCATGTATCTCATCTGCATTTCATGGTGTCCTGGCGACATTCAGATGTGTGTGTCTAAATAGTGTGATGTCCTTTAGCAGCTGCATAAGGGCATGTTGTTTCCTTTCCACCCTCATTTATGGGCAAAAGGAGAGTTGGGAAAGGGCTTGCTAAGAGCTCCTCAGATGTGGAATTGTCTTCGTATGGAGACTCTTCCAGGTGATGTAAAAGCAAAGGGGTGGGGAAACACAAAGGCACTGCGTTGTATGCCCCTCTGGTTCGAGCTAGGAATATCTTCTGGAGGCATGGGGAAATTTGCACTGCTGCCACCAGTGATTGTTTATCAATAGCCAAGGACAAAATTGCCTTGCTGAAGACCTACAGAGGAAATACGTTTCCTTTGATGGCACCCTGTAGGACAGTGATGGTGAACCTTTTAGAGACCGAGTGCCCAAACTGCAACCCTAAACCCACTTATTTATCACAAAGTGCCAACATGGTAATAGAGGAGGGAGCAAGCGCTCCCATGGGGCTGCTGGGCAGAGGGGCGGGCTGAACTCTGTGCTGGGGAGAGGGAGGAAGTGCTTCCATTGGAATACTGGGCAGAGGAGCAGGCCGAGCTCTGTGCTGGGGCGACCGGACAGGTGCCCACAGAGAGGTCTCCGAGTGCCACTTCTAGCACACATGCCATAGGTTCGTCACCATTGCTGTAGGATGAGGGAGATGACAACTATTCTAGCTCATGTTGCCTTTTGTGGGGTGCCACTTGATCTCTGGAGTGGGAAATGTGATGGATTGCAACTTCCATCAGCTGCTTTGGGAGGTATGATGAAAGTTCTCCTCTAACAGACCCATGTTCTCCATTGCTCCTTGAGAGTTATCCTATCAAGTGATGACTGAGGTGAAAGCTCCATCTTGTGTCTAATCTGTGGTAGCCTATTTGTGCAAGCAGGTCATCTAGATGGCCCAGTTGTTGTGACAAAGATGAGTCTTATTGGTCTGTCACAGCCTTCAAATTTCAGGGTGCATTATATAGAGCTAGCTTAATACATTGTGCTGCCATGGAGAAGCAATTGTCACTTCAGTTACCCAAGCCAAGATGCCAAGTGGCCAAAGCCAAAGAGATTATTTTGGGCACTGAAAGCAGAACATCCCTTCAGTATCCCTACTCAACATGCACAGTATGCTAACCTTGCATGTTCAAATACGCTGCCTTGAGCAGCTTCCTCAGCCTGTCCAATGCTAGAGCTGGCCCTGCCATCTGCTTTCAGCTCATTTTTGTTTCAAAGGCGTGATATATTTATCCATCTGTCCTTGTGTATGGATTCAGCACCACTGCAGTGTAGACATTTTGTTTAGACAATGGGATCTGGAATAAATTATGTTTCCTTTTGGAGAGCTAGCACTGCTTCAAAAAAAAAAAACCTGATGCTTTTATAGTACATGATCGCCAACTATGCAGAACTGTTTGGCACCTGAAATGCGGTGTCAGGATTTTTATTTTCTTGCAAGTTGCCAGGCTGGAACCTGCCATTTATTTCACCGTGGTGAAAATGGCTTTGCTACTGAAACTTCTTCAGTATGTGAATGTGCAAATCTGGCTCTGACCTAAGGAACCAACTGATTAAAAAGAAATAATCAAACATATTATTTTGAGGACACTGTCCACCCAAAGGTAATTTGATTGTATTTTGCTTCCAATCATCATCATCATCATCATCATCATCATCATCATCATCATCATCATCATCATCATCATCATCATCATCATCATCATCATCATCATCTGCTATAGTAACTTCTCCTGGATTAGACCCGATTCCTGAGGCATATGTGGCTATGGTTGTTTGTGATAACTGCCCTTTTCTTTCTTTCTGTTAAGAGATGTGAGAAAGAAAGCTACGTCAAGGGGAGTTCAAAGTATAGGGAAGAAACCTGAGGGCGATAGATGTTTCTTTCCAAAGAAAGTACGGTAAATGGTCATTTCTATAGTGGGGCACCATAGAGATTGTTTGGTAACATGCTACGAAATCTATTTTTTTTTAAAAAAAAACACCTAATAATTAGATTTTAGGTTCGAAATCCCACTTAAATCCAAGGAATGACTAGCTGTTGGTTTGGAAAATGTCTGTATTGACGATCATAAGACGATTCTAAAGTCATTTTTATATGAATTTCTGTTTATTTTAATGCAACAAATTATTAAATAAACACAGTTTGAACCATACTCTTAGGAAGAGAGTTTTTGCAAGACACCATGACCTTATTTCAGGTGTTGTTGAAGTAGATGCCAGAGCATTTATTTCTGTTTAACTCTTTGGAAAGCGGGTTCTGTGAGCTAAGATTAAATATTAAAAGCCAAAGTGTGAATCTGCTATCTGAAAGAAAAAAGAGCTTTCATCTGGATATCCAACTTCTGAAGGTCTTGTTATGAAGTAAGTGTTGAATAAAGATCTCATTTAAGTGCTTCATTATACTCTCCGCTACAGGATGTTTTGAAGGGTGTGGTGGTGGTGGGGTTCTAGGACAATGGATAGGATACTAAATGCTATAAAGGAGAGCTAGTTTCTGGGTTGAATCATAGTGGGGTTCTGCAACTTGCTTTCAATTTGGTGAATTGTTACTATTTAAAAATGTGCATATGTTGGACATCATATGAAAGGAATTCCTTTATTCCTTTCATACACATCATTGCTAAATTAAATCTAACCTGATGAAAGCCATGTGCTACATACATAATGTACTGTTCTATGTAATATATTGCTCTGGCCCTCCATGTGAACAATAGAAGAACATCATTGGATCAAACCAAAGATCTACAGTCAGGTCTAACATCTTTTCTTCTACAATAGCCATCTGTACACTTCTCAGAAATCCATGAGGAGAAATTGTGCACAACAAATTCTTCTGCTTGTGTTACCTAAAGCTGAGCAGGAAGATGCATAGTACTGCTATCAATGCTGTATTTTTTACAAAGCCATTCAAGTTGGTGGCTATTCCTACATCTTGTGGTGGTGAATTTCCATTTTTGTCCATGTTATACAAAGAAATAATTTATATTATTAATGTAGAACATTCCATATCTTCTAGTCAAAAGGACTGCATATTTTTCTAGTATATCTTCTAGTCAACATTGGGGATAGGAGAGCAGCTAGTCAGGTAGTCACCCAGAGCCTCTACCAAGGAAGCTGGTGGGTGGACTCTCCTTTCATAGAGTCAGCCAGAAAGGTTGGGCAGCCTTTTCTGGTGATGTTTTATCTCTGAATTTTTGCAGCGAGTAGTAGGTTGATTAGATGTCCTAAAATCCCTTCCCATCTTCATCACTGCTTGAAAACTTTTTAAAAATGAAGATGTGTGGCTTTTTTTAACTGTTCATTGTTTTTATTGCGTGTGTTGGGTTTTTTAAAATTGCTATCTGATCCAGTAGTTTATTAGATCTTAATATGGTTTGTTGTTATTTCTTTTAATGTAAAATCCTTTTGGAAAATTATTTTGGAAATCAGTATGTGAATAGTATAAATAAGATGCCTCAAAATTATCCGTCCCATATTGAAAACAAAGCTAGGACCTTGGATGGTATCTGTCTTTGAGCATAGAGGTGGAATGTTACCTAGGAACATCACGACATTGCTCAGTGGATTAATTACTTTGCTATATCATCATTTGATGCCACATGACAAATTATGATACTCTGATCGCTATTCCAGCATCATCATGGATCATCAACTCCGTATCCTGGTCCCATTCTTCTTCTTTCATGTCTCAGCCAGACATGAAATTGCCAAAATGAAGGCACCCTTTGCTGAATTCATTCTGTAGCTCCTTTCGCCTGACCTAGTGTGAGAAACATTAGCCTGCAACGCAAGGTTGCCATTGCCACTCATTAATGCACTCTACATGAGGCTGCCCTTGGTGACCATTTGGAGGCTACAACTGGTCCAGAATGTGGCTGCTTGGGTGGTGATGGGATGCGGGCATTATGCCCATGCCTCACTGTTGCTGAGGGAGCTGCACTGGCTCCCAGTTTGCCTCCGGGTGGAATTCAAGGTGCTGGCTATCACCTTTAAAACCCTACATGGTAGTTGTACCTCACTTAAAGAGCATAATGTGTTCCACAGGATTGCTCTTTAAGCCAGTTTGCTCTTTAAGGGAAACACCATTGTAAATGACCAATTGTGCGGTGGATTGCAAATCCCAATTTATTTGTTAAGTGAGTTTTTGGTTGGTTTTATTTGTTAAGTGAAGCGAACATTCAGAGAAAATTCTGCTCTTTAAGCGAATTACTCTTTAAGCAAGATGCTCTTTATGCTAGGTTTGACTGTACTTAAGAGACCGCATCACCCCAAGGACATCTGTCCGTCCCACCAGAGTGGACCGGAAAGGCTCCCTGGTTGTTCCATCGGCCAGAGAGGTGCACCTCTCTGGCACTAAAAGGAGGGCCTTCTCTGTGTCCGCTCCAGCCCTATGGAACCTCCTGCCAATAGAGTTATGCATGCAGACAGAGCTGCTGTCCTTTAGGAAAGGAGTGAAAACCTGGCTGGTGGGTCAGGTCTGGGGAATGGATGGAACAATATGGATGATTCGATCTCCCATGCCTTTTAGCTGGAATCCCTAGTTTTAGTCTTTTAAATCTTTTAAATCTTTTAACCTTTTAATTAGTTTTAATTATTTGATTGTTATTGATGACGTGTTGTGAATTGCCTGAGTTTCTTCGGGGAGGGGGGTGATAAACAAGCATGAAAAAATAAATAAATAAATACCAGGGTTCCTCAAATTGTGGTTCAAAAATGCCACAATCTTTGAGGAGGTTCTTTCCGTCTACCCCTTCCTGTCCCATGATGTCATCTTCTGTTTTCTTTTGCTTCCTGTCTTGTTGTGGGCCTTTGTTTCCCTGCCCTGAAGGAAGATACAAATCTGGGTTGGCATGCAACAGCCACCCCCAGCTTGGCTCTCTTTGGATGCTGACTATAGCTTCCAGCACCTACAGCCAGCATAGCTAGTGGTTAGTGATGGGAGCTGTACCAAAAGAAATGTAGGTGGGGAACTAAATGGTGGAAAGTGAAATGAGGGTCACAACATCAAGATCCACAAAAGGCAATTTGTTGGATCCTCTGACTTCTCTGCATTTGGATATTTTGGCTGAGGTGGGAAGGAACATCTCCCACCCTCCATTGCCGCTCCAAGCACAGGGCTCTGAGAAGACTTCGGTTCTCCATCACCCAACAGTTGAACCAAGACACAAGTCAGTACTGTACTGCCAATGTCATTCTCAAACTCTCCTTCTCAGTGTTGCTGTCTGAATCTTGATCACAGAAGGAGTGAGATGTTGCTAAGAGCAAGCTATCCTTCAACTCCCTGGTTTGTTTGCATATTTCTTACCCACCCTTTACCATCTGATTTTGGGGGAGCAGAGTACAATCAATGAACTCCTTTTAGAAAAAAATGGGGAAAGATTTGCAAATATCTAAAAACAATTTAAAAGAATTCAAAACGGTTAAAAACCTTCTGAAACAACGCAACAATTCAAGCAGAATAAACTCAGCAAGCAAGCTCAAGGTTGTGTACATGGTTCTCCTTCTTCCCCTTGATTCAAACAATACTCTTCGAGCAGTGATGGGATGCAACAGATTTGCACCAGTTTGCCAGAACCAGTAGTAACTTTTCCCAGTGTCCCGGAGAACCGGTACCAGCTTTTGGGGGAACCACCTTCAGGGCTTACCTTTTCACTGGTTCCCCCACTGCGCATGCATGCCAAGCTCTTGGTGTGCATGCATGCCTACTGTGCTTGACATGTATGCATGGCCTCCTTGGAGGAGGTTGATTTGTGTTTGGGGTGGATGGGTGTTTGGGTGAGTGGGTGTATTTTAATATAATATTTATTTTATTTATTTACAGATTTGTGTTGTGTTGTGTTGTGTTGTGTGTGTGTGTGTGTGCGTGCGTGCGCGTGCATGTGCGCACGCACACACACACACACACACAGACTTATTTTTATTTTATTTTATTTTTCTTTGGCCCTGTCCATGACATCATGATGTCATGATGTTAGCTCCGCCCACACTGTGATGACATCACAGTGGGGTAGTAAAAGTTTTGACAACCCGCCACTGTCTTCGAGTGAGGTCCAGATGAGAAAGAGTAATTGACTGAAGTCCCACCTGGTGAGTGTGGGTCAGTGGAGACCTAAATCTGTACCCAACACTTTAACTGCTATGTTTTCCTATTGGCTGTAATGTGTAGGAGGTCTACATTAAAATGTGAATGCCATATGTGGTTGTTTTTATCTTGTGTTCTAGCCAACTGTTTTTGCAATGTTAATCACTTGTTAACTAATAGAGGATCGGGGTGGTGTTTTTCAAAAAGAGGTTTTATATCAGGAAACTTTAGAATTTGTTTGTTTTTTAGCAAAGCTGCTAGCATCTGTCCCACGTCCAATTTCTACAGCACAGCCCAGTCTTGCTTGTAAACCAGCTGCTGTGTAACAAATTTGTCACTGGAGCAGAAATGAAAATCTGCGATTCAGATTTTGGGTGGTTGCTCACTCCAGCAAACATTCAGCTTCAAATGTGTCTCCTTTAGGCAGATTCAGTTTCAGAATAGAGCTGTAGATGCTTTGAATCTGAATGAATTGAAATTCCAATGAGTTAGATATGAATGCCTTGATTCAACTGTGAATTTACTTTAGGCAATTTAATTTCCACTGATATGTTTTTTTAAAAAAGAAACACACATTTACAATAACATTGCTTTCATCACATGATGCAGAATTAGTGGATGGGCTGGACTTTTCTAAATGGCAAACATAATTATTAACGCATCTCATTTAATGCTCTGAGAAGCTCTGACGGAGAGGAGCTAAACCCCAGGCTAGATGGCAGAATCTGCCATGTTTGAGAAGACCGTGGACAGGGTGCTCTCTCTTGATGCCTCCATGTAAAGTGGGGAGGAGAATCCTTTGACATCCCATATATATTGACACTTCAGCCTCTAGAAGACCTAGCGCATGAGTGGCCAACCGTGGTGCTCCAGGTGTTCTTGTACTTCAATTCCCAGAAGTCCAAGTCAGCACACCTGCTGATCAGGGCTTCTGGGAATTGAAGTCCAGGAACACTTGGAGCATCAAGGTTGTCCATCCCTGCCCTAGAGAGTGTGATGGGTCTTAACTGGGTATGGGAGTTTTAGCCCAAAACTAGAACAGGGAATGATAAATAATGCTAGGAGAATTGGGAAGCAGGAGCAAGAGCTTTGATGCAGTGGGTTGACTCAAGAAAGAAAGCCATGACCTTGTTTGAAAGATCTGAGCATGGCTCTTACTGATAGGACAATTTGGATGCCATTAAATTATAGGATTGCCATAAACTGTAGCTGACCTAATGGTAAACGACAACAGTGCAAAAGAAGTAGAGGACCTAATTGTTCTATGTTTATTTACACTTCTGTTGTAAGCTGATCAGAAATTGCAATAAAGGAATGCTTTCTGGGAAATAAAGATGGTGGCCAGATATCACATTAATTAGCATTTTGCTATGGGTCCTGCCATCATATGGGCAGAGAGAAAGGGATGAAGAAAAAGGAAGGAGGATGCAATAGACTCGAATTGGCTCAGGGAGTCACAGCATTTCTCCCAGTTTCTTAAATCTTGTATAAATTATACAAAGTTAAGGCATGCAAAGGTCTCCTTTGCTCCAAACCCAGTCATATCCAACTCTAGAGGATGGTGCTGATCTCCGTTTATAGCCAAAGAGCTAGCACTGTCTGCATCTGCAGACATTTCCATGGTCATGTGGCCCGCATCACTAGATGCCAGAGTGCACAGAACGCTGTTACCTTTCCCACCAAAGTGGCCTCTATTTATCTACTTGCAATTTCTTGCTTTTGAACTGCTAGGTTTTCTGGAGATGGGACAGAGACGGAAGCTCACTCCACTGTGCCGCACTCAGTTCTCAAACTGCTGACCTGTCAACCTTTCGGTTGTCAAATTCAGCATCATAATTTATGTATTTATTTATCTGGTTTTCACTCGAACATTGGTTCTTATTTTGTCCATGCCCAGACATGCTGTTTGTTATGATTAGAACACTTAGGAAGCATTTTCAGTTGTAGTTTAGGTTTCTGGCTGCTGAGCCATAGGTTTGGAGTTTGATCCACAAGGTTCCTTTTGCTCTACAGTTCTAAGATTATTATTATTATTATCATCGCTCGATCCCACATAGTTTGTGTTCCTTCTGCCCTTGAGATCAGAGCTATGAACCTACAAGTGTGAAATTAAGTGTGAAATGTATAAAATAGATTCATACTAAAAGTTAAATTCACTGTTGAAAGACTTCACTTCATTGCTTTTAGAAAACTAATTTGGAATGGAATTTTAAGTTGCAGCCAAATTACTCCTTAATGGGACATTCTGGAAGGGGTAGGACTTGATTTAGTTTGAGACAGGGAAGATTAGGTTGGTTAAAAGCAAGACAGGACTCAATTGGTGACCCTGATTTGATGGTGCCCTAGTGTAAAATTGCACATTTACTTGTTCTTCTAATGTCCCTTAATTTATCTAGGAATGAGGCTTGAAGTGCCTGGAGCATGCTACACTTTGACCACTTTTGTTCTGTAACAACTTTAATGTTATAACTAATTCAGTCTTTATCAGGAAACCTTTCCAAGGAATCAGTGGAGTAGATATTCGACAGAACTTTGGGATTTAAATACTGTACACAGCTAAAAAAAATCTAGTGAGCTAGGTCCCTCATTTTGGTCTGGCCTAGAGAAAGGCCGTCTTCTTCTTTCAGATCAAACTTTGAACTGCCAAAATGAAGCCATTTTCTTGTCTTTGTTGTTAGCCAAAATTAAGTCCTCATCGGTACATGTTTCTGGGAGTAATTGGCAGACCAGCAAATGAGCCAGATTCTGTATCTCTCCACATTCACACAGCATGTCGTCACTTGAGCTTGTTGGTCTTGCATTTAGGCACTCCGACCTTCAAAGGAAAATATCACACACAATGTAATATCTCCCCCCCCCCCGACACGCTCCTAATTTGCTTTGATTTTCTATCTCAAATACAAAATGACTCCCTCCAGCTTTCTAGCACATATAGATGGTGGGAGCTGTAAGGTACCTGACATGAAATAATGGTATGATAAGTTACTTTTAAAAGACTACTACATATCCCAGAACATTTTAGCCTGTATAGCCATGCACCTGAGGGATTTCTAGGAGTGATTTTAAAAAAAGCAAGCAGCTTCCACAAGGTCTGGCATGAAATGAGAAATTCTCCCAATGAAGAGTGGCATATTTGATTTGAGGGAGGGGGATAGTTAACCCATCAGATTTGTTGTACTGTATAACCATATGCAATCATTTTAATAATAGTTAATAGCTATTGGGTGTGTGTCTGTGTGTGTGCCAGGGCCAGCAGTGAGAGAGTATGTGACATAGAAAATAAAATAAAATTGGACCATTTGCTGCTATTGAGACCTAATTGAAATTGAAGGTGGAAACATTGCTTACTAAATTCCTTGCTGATTTGCTGTACCTTTCAACAACCTATAAAACACAGCAATAGCTATTGCAATTTTGTGCAGCCTGTTTGAACTGCATCAAACCACTGAGGACAGTACCAGAAAATATCTCACTGCTCCACCTGGGGTGGGTGGGTTGCAATTTCCCCCACTTATGGGAAGAGACAAATGTAGATTTCCATCCTTACTTCAAATACAATAGCTGAAGTCCTGTTGCGCTGCTACACAAAGGGGGTATCTTTTGGAGGTGCATGGCCTCGATCTCTGTAGAAATTATCTATTGTGTGCCAAGACACATGCAACAGATAATTATTTATTTTATTATTATTTATTTATTAGTTCAAATTTATATTGCCGCCCACTCGCCATAGCGACTCAGGGTGGCTTACAAACAATACATTACATTACAATACAATACAATATGTTGGTGTGGGCGCAGGGGGGCGGTGGTGGTGAAGTCCTCAACCTGCCCTGACTTCTTCCCTGGCTGTTGGTGTGGGCACAGGGGGAGGGGTGCCGAAGTCCTCAACCTGTCCTGGCTTCTTCTTTCCTGGCTGTTGATGTGGGCTCAGGAGAAGATTGTCCATGACAATGTCTATGGAGATTTTGTAATTTGTCTCCAAAAGATATGTCTTTTGCATAGCAGCACAGCAGGATTTCAGCCACTATTTGCACTATTTTCTAGTGTCAGTAGCAGCTTTTCTTCCCATTGTGAATGGTGGGCATGCGGAGGGCAACTCAAACAACTGTGAGATCAAAAAAGCCTTTCTCTTCTCCCTCTGCAGCCCATTTTTGCTTCACTCAGGACAAATTATGAAGGCGGCAAAATCTAAGAAATGTTGTTTCTACCTCTGCTTTCCTTGGTGCTGTGCCCAACACCATGATAGTTGGCAGTGTTAAAGGTGAAATCTCCGCAGGTGACTTTCTTTGTGGCCCCGTGCTTATTAGGAGTCCTTTCCTGTAGAATGGAGTTGATGAAACTGTTGCCTTTCATGATGCCAAAAGACAACTCCCATCAGCCTGATCTACATCTGATTAGCACCTTGGCTTTGTCCCATACATTGAGTCTTGAGGTAGCTTACTGAAAGATTATTTTTTTAAAAAAAATGCTGCAAATAAAAATGCAAAGATGTACGGTGCTAAAACTCAATTGAACTACATGTCATTCAATTGTTGATTTGCTTCTGGGCAAAATTCAATGTGCTGGTGTTGACCCTGGAAGTCCTTTGTGGTTTGGGCACATGATACCTGAGCTAGCATCTTATTCCATGTGTTCCTTTCCACTGAAATTTGGAGAGAAGAACCTTCTGGTGTCCCACCAACTTTTTGGCTGCTGCCCTTTGTTGATAGATGGCTCCTAACCTTATGGTGTTAACTTTCCAAACAAAAGGTGACTGGATTGGAGAGCTTGCCTTTCTAAGTGTGTAATCAAATTTAATTATGCTTTGTGAAAGAGAAATCATGTTCAGTATAACTTAACTCCAGTGACCGGAAGCCTGTTGCTATCTTTTTATAGGATTGCATAACTTCCTTTGGCTAATTCACAAAGTGCCAGGAAACATCTTAATTGTGCAGCCAGAAATGTGACCAGGCATTGATGGGATATTTATTTATTTATTCAGATTTATATTGCTGTCCACTTGCCGAGGTGACTCAGGGCGGCTTACAGTCAAAACAGCAACTGTACAGTAACAATCATAAAATACAACCTCACAAAACAACCAAAGCAGAACACAGACTAACTCACCTCCGGCCATTGGTGGGGGCCTGGAGGTGGGGGCGAGGTCCTCAGCCACCTCCCAGGCCATGGCATTTTCTCCCTCAGGCTGTTGGTGTGGGCCCAGAGGTGCGGGCGAGGTACTAAGCCACCTGCCAGGCCATGGCGTCTTCTCCCTCAGGCTGTTGGTGTGGGCCAAGATGAGAGGGAGAGGTCCTCAGCCACCTGCCAGGCCCTATAACCCTCCACCTTTTCAATTAGCTGCAATAAGCTACATCAAATTACAGAAACCTTACACAAATACCAATACGATTCTGGCCAGTGATCTGCAGGAAAAGATTGACTCTAAGAGGCAGGTCTCAGTTTGATCTCATACGTAATCTGAAAATTTCTTTGCAAATATGTGACCTGTCTTTTCCCAAGATGCCAACAAAATGGCAAAGATGAAAGGGAAAGGGAAAGGAGAGTATCTCACTTTTTATGGCCCCATCTCCTGCTGATTTCATTCCCATCTGCCACTAAGATACAGCCTCTGACAGATTCCACTAGCAAGAATGGTATCCTTTAACATTGCTTATCCTCTTCTAACAGATAGGTGAATTATTTCTCTCTCACCAGTGCATAGTTGCAACTGACACCTCACCTTAGTATATTGTGGGAAATGGATGCACAATTGGGGAGTATGCAGGCAGGTGTTTGGTGTATCTCATTATAGAAACTCAGCACCCTCAAGCTTTCCTAACTTCCTCATTTTCCTGATGGGAAGGAATACCAAGAATTATGTGTCAATCTTGTCCAATGTTCTCTTTTGGGAAAGCTTCTGCCTTGTCTGTCAGTTGAGCTTGGATACTCCACTATGGCTGAAGCTTTGGCCCTCCAAGTATCTTCATTTAAAACTTTCATAATCACTTGTTGACCATGCTTGGTGGTGTGCACATGAGCTGAAGATAGAGAGAACCAAAGTTTTCCCATCCCTCCACTACTGGGAAATTGCTCCAGTAGCTATCAAATGTTGGTTTTTCTTCTCGCTTGGATTTCTCCCCCTCTTTGCTTCCATCCATCAGTCCCTCCCATCCTCCTGATGCCAAAGACAGCTTGCTCGCTTTTCCTGCCAAAAGTTTTATGAGTGCATCTGGTTTCAGCCTGCCTATAAATGCCCCCAGCAGCAAAATTTCCCTTCCGCTTTAAGAATTTACACTGCCGACCCCATGCCAGCTCTGTGAGAACAGCTGCACATTAAGGCTATAAAAAGCCTCTGTGCCACCGCCTTCCCTAATGGATCTCCCCTCCTGAAGATTGCAGTACATGCTGCGTGTTGGACCCAAATTTATACTCATGCCCCATTGCCAGCTGCTGGAGCGTGTGATGAGATGTTTTGATAAGGCTGGGAAGAGTTGTTAATGGAGCACAGTTGGAACAGCACCTTGGACAGTGGGACGTGCCTTTGGCTTCACAGGTTTCTTCTAAGTTGATCCAGCAAAGGTTTCTTTTTTTAAGGATATGTAACCACTTGACACCCTCAAGGATTGTTGCCTTGCCGTGGTGAAGGGGCTTGCGTGGTTCGATGAGGCTATGGGCTATACTGTGTAGGGCCACCCAAGATGGACAGGCCTTAGCAGAGAACTCAGACAATCCACTGGCAAAGGAACTGGCAGTCCACACCAGTACTCTTGCCAAGAGAACCCCATGGAGAGTATGAAAAGGCTAAATGATATGACGCTGGAAGATGAATCCCTCAGGTTGGAAGGTGTCCAATATGCTACCAGGGAAGAGTGGAGGACAAGGACAAGAAGCCCCAGAAAGCCCCAGAAAGAGTGGAGAGGCTGGGCTAAAACTGAAAGGATGCTCAGCTGTGGATGGATCTGATGGTGAAAGGAAAGTCCAATGCTGTAAGGAACAATATTGCATAGGAACCTGGAATGTAAGATCTGAGATGGAAAGACTGAGCATTGATATCTTGGGAATCAGTGCACTAAAGTGGACAGGGATAGGTGAATTTAACTCAGGGGACCATTATATCTACTACTGTGGGCAAGAATCACTCTCAGATTAAAATCATGAAAAAGTTTTTAAACATCTATGAATCATGAAGACACAGCAGAGAATACCAGGACTATAATATGAAAAGAAAAGAGTACTCACTCTTAAAATAGATAGAACCTTAAAAACCTTTTAAAAACCTTAAAAAATCAAGTTCTCAGCTATGCAGAAAACTGGATTACTTGGAAGTAACTTAACAGGCCATCTGCAATGACCTTGGATCCTAAGAAAGTAAAATCTGTCACTGCTTCTGTTTCTTCTCAATCTGTTTTCCAGGGACTGATAATGCCTGTTGACATTATCTTGGTTTTCTTGGTATTGTGTCTCAAGCCAACTTTTGCAATCTCTTCTTTCAACCTAATCAGGAGCTTCTTTAGGTCTTCCTTACTTTCTGCCATTAGGGTAGTGTCATCTGCATATCTCAAATTGTTGATGTTTCTCCCAGCAATTTTGATCCCAAATTATGATTCCTCCATCCCTGCATTGCACATTATGTGCTCTGTGTATAAGTTGAATAAGCAGGGTGATAAAATGCAGCCTTGTCTTACTCCTTTTCCTATTCCAAACCACTCTGTCATTCTGTATTCTGTCCTAACTGTTGCTTCTTGACTCACATACAGATTTCTCATGAGGCATATAAGGTGTTCTGGTATTCCCATCTCTTTAATTACTTGCCACATTTTGTTGTGGTCCATACAGTCAAAGGCCTTGCTGTACTCAATGAAACAAAAATAGTCTTGTTTCTAATATTCTCAATGATCCAACGTATGTTGGCAATGTGGTATCTAGTCAGTGGTGGGATGTCAAAAATTTTACTACCCCACCATGACATCATCACAGTGTGGGCGGAGCTAGCATAATGATGTCATGATGTCGTGGGTGGGGCCAAAGAAAAAAATAAATAAATAATAAAATAAAAATAAGCACGCGCACACACGCACACACACACACACTCCTCCACCCACCCACCCACAACACAAACCCGTAAATAAATAAAATAAATAAAATAAAAATTACATTAAAATACAACCACCCACCCACCCCAAACACAAATAAACCCACCCACCCCAAACACAAACCAGTCACTTACCTGTTAGTATAAGTGCCTGGGCAGCACCATGTTGCAAGATGGATATGGTCATCATACCAGTTCTCTAGGTTAATATGCCTTAATGTAAATGTAAAACAGCTGTACCTCCTTAAGGGTTCTCCAATTGGAACAGCAATTGGAAAAGCACAGGTGTAGCTTATTGATGAGGTAATTCCAAGACTTTGCTTAAAAACCCCAAGCCAGGCCACCAGGCCTGTTGGCTGCCAGGCCTTTTTAGGAACTGTGATAGTACATCAACATAGGTAAAGGTATTAAATACACATTAAAATACACACAGACACACCACATCCAAAGGTGTGTCACTTACCCTGGGGAGCAGGCTATAGGGAGCTTCAGACTAGCAGCTTCTCTTCCTCCTCCCCGCTTGGGAGGACAGCAAGGAGGCCGTGTGTATGCGCCAAGTACTATAGGCATGCATGCACACCAAGTGCTTGGCGCACATGCGCAGTCGGGGAACTAGTGAAAGGGTAAGCCCCGAAGGTGGTTCCCCCCAAAAGCTGCTACTGGTTCTCCGGGACACTGGGAAAAGTTACTACCGGTTCTGGCATACTGGTGCGAACCTGTTACATCCCATCACTGTATCTAGTCCCCCTGCCTCCTCTGAACCCCTCCTGCACTTTTGCTAATTCTCTCTCCACGTGCTGCTGCAGTCTATCCTGTATTATCTTGAGCATGGCCTTGTTAGTGTGTGGGATGAGCACAATTGTTCAATTTGAGCATTCTTTGACATTGACCTTTTTTGAGTTTGATCCTGATGGGGATCAAGGTTGAGTCAGCCTTCCATCCTTTCAAGGTTGGTAAAATGAGGGCCCAGCCTGTTGGGGGCAAAAATGCTAATTACCTCGTGAACCACCCAGAGAGTGTACTAAGCACTATGGGGTGGTATAGAACTGTCATTGCTAATTGCTATTGAATTATCCCATAATTATGTGAGTCAAAAACTCTTATCAGATTTTCAAGGTTTGTGACATGCCCAAGGAAATTCAGCTGGTGTGACCAAGCATACATATCCCACCCAAGCAACCCCAGCTTCAGACTAATTAGAACTCAGTAGACAAAATAGTGGCCTTTGCTGCAATGTTAAGGTTTGGTTGACCTGCCTCTGGTCATTTGAGGGAGTTCCACTACATCAGCAACAGCAACAATAGACAACCAAAATCAAAAAACAAGGACATTAATGACTATGCATCATGCCCTGCACCCAGAAAGTGACACTGATCATTTGTATTTACCAAGAGTTGAGGGTGGCAGAGGACACTTACAGGACACTAACATGTGAAAGAGATATTAGAGCAGGGGTGCCCAAACTATGGTCCAGGGGCCAGATGCAGCCCCTGAGGCCAATTCATCTGGCCTGTGAAGCCCTCGTCGCTCCTCATTGTTTTACTTCTGCTTCCACGAGCAACAAGGGCTTCACGGGCTGGATGAATTGGCCTCAGGGGCCGCATCCAGACCCTGGGCCTTACTGACTGGCTCCTTGAACCATGTGATCGGCCCGTGACCTGAACAGTTTGGGCACCCCTGCATTAGAGGAAGAAAAACATTGCTTGAATGTCTAGATAAAGAAAAGTGAAGAGCCTAAGTATTAAAAGAGGAAAACATGTAGAAATATTAACTTTCTGAACTAGTAGATCACATACACATGCACTCAATGTGCAGAAACCAAACACCCCCTCTTGTCATGGAGTTGAGTTACTGAAATGTTCATGTTCTTAGCTTCTGAACTGCCTTTATACAGATAGAGATAGTCTGGTCACCTATCAGCAGTAATCCTTTTATATCCATTGTCATTTTGATCTCTAGTCTTCTCTTGCTGCCTTTAACCTTATGCGATTGCCTAGCTGTGTGATCCTTACTGTTAGGTAATAATAGCTTTATAAAAGTCTGGACTATCCCTTTGGAGGCTGATATGGCTTAAGTCTCCAGAGAGCTCTTTTAAGGATTATTTCATTTTTGCAAGTGAGACGGAAAGATTTAAAAAGGTTTCTTCCAGCTGGAAGAGATTATGAGAGCTTTTCTGTCTTTTTCACGGTTTGACACCTTTTTTTGCCAAACAATTGCATTTGTTTTGGCACAAGGAACATTGCATTTTGTGTAAAAAAAATCTTGAATTTAGTACAACTATTGATACACAACAGACAACACAGAAGTGGAACAGATATGGGAACTAGACCCTGCTGCTAATCCAGATGTCAACTATGCCCCCACATTCACTCTGGAAACAGTATTACTGGACCCAATGGCACCACACACAACATTAAAGGCAGTTTTACTTGTGCTTCTGCCAATGTGATTTATGCCATCTCTTGCCAAAAATGTCCATCCGTGCTTTACGTAGGACAAACAGGACAATCTTTACACAAACAAATTAATGGACACAAATCAGATATCTGGAATGACAACACGGAGAAACCTGTCTCAAATCACTTCAGTCTAACTGGAGACTCTATCCAAGACCTCAAAGTTGCAATTCTGGAACAGAGAAATTACAAAACTAGGATTGAAAGGGAGACAGCAGAAATCAAATACATCCATCTGTTAGATACCCATCACAGGGGGCTAAATATTAGTGAAAGGTTTCTGGGACATTATCAGATTTGATACACAGATTGCTATATGATTTTATATTACAACCTTCCTGCCAATTCTCTTTAGTAAAACAGAAAGAAACCAGGTACAGGTGTTCGTGTCCCCCCCCCCCACACACACACACACATGCAGGTCACAAATTAATCAGAGACCATAATGGGCTTTCTCAGCAACCTTGAGATTGAATGGGAGTCATTTAGAGTTTATCTGAATAATCTATTGTTGCTAATGGCTGTGTGAAACTGCATTCTTGTGCTCACTTGTCTGTCATTTTGCTTGACCACACCCCTTCTCCCTTTGAGCCCCTGAATTTGGTATATAAAGAACATGCCTTTTAAGTTTCACTCTTTGTCTGATGAAGTGGACTTGATCCATGAAAGCTAACAATAAATATATAGCAGTTAGTCTTTAAAGTGCTACAGTGTTTTTTATTTTATTTTTATTTTATTTTGTTTATTTTGTCTTATGCAAAAAACAACCTCACAGGGCTTTTTTTTTTTTTTTTTTTGCTTACTGCCACTGATGGAAATAAGTTTTGATCTTTTTGTTGTTGAGAAACTTGACTGTGCGGTGGAACAATAACAAGACATAAAAATGAAGACATATTTTATATGGAACAAGAAATGACTGATGTTCAATATGGATTCTGAAAAGCAAGAGGCACTTGAGATCATACTGTAAATATCTGCTGGCTACTGGAATATTTCGGTGGGAAATAAACCACCCATGTGCTATATACATTGTCCAGGAATTACAGCAATTTATTTTTTCCCAAAAGTTAGCTTGTTCTGGTGCAGGTTTAATTCCTTTATTTTTAATCATCACGTATTCCACAAATTTTTTCCAAATTCTCCAAAATCTATTTTCATGAACTATACCTTTTTTAACATTCAGCTCCCATGTTAGTTTATCATTGAGTGCTAATTGCCACATTTCTTTATACCAATCTTCTATTTTTATCAATAGCTCATTTTTCCATTTTTTTGCAATACATTGTCTGGCTGCTGACATCATTATAATCAGTAACTCCTTATCATCATTACACATCGTAAACTTATCCAAGTTTGTTAATAGGACTGGTTCAGGCCCCAGTTCAAGTCTCTGTCCAAACATGTTTTTAATTTCTTTTTCTATTTCTCCCCAAAATTCTTTCAGTTTATTACAATTCCACCACATGTGTATATATGTCTCCGTTGATTGCTTACATCTCCAACAAACATTGCTTATCTTATTATCTATTTGGTGTAACTTAACTGGGGTCAGATACCAGCGCCATAACAATTTATAATTATGCTCTTTAACATGTACTGACATGGTTCTCATAATTCTTCTTCTCCAAATTTCTTGCCATTTTTTTTCCTGAAATTGTTATATTCAATTCTTGTTCCCAGTTATTTTTTAAAATTTCTTGTATATTTCCTGTTTTGTTTAAAATTTTGTATAACTTGCTAATAATCTCTTTAATACCCATCTTACCTTTTCTAATCTGAACTAACATTTCTTCAAAAGCTGTTGGATCTCTTTCTAGGCCTCTTTCATATATAATGTTTTTTATTCCATTTATTTATCTGAAAGATCTGGAACCAATTTAGTTTCATCTGTAAAAATAGTTCTTTTCTTTCATCACTTTCTTTGCATATTTTAGCCCAATCTTTGAGCAATGAAGCTTTTTTATCTATTAGTATGGTCTTAATTCTTCCATCTATTCTTATTGGGAAATTATTGAAGTCTCCCATTTCTAAGACTGGTGAAACACCCGGTCTCATGTGTTTTTTTACCCTATTCCATTCCTCCATAGTTGTCTTTAGAAGTTTGTTTTGTATACCTTTTTTCCTGTTTTATTCCCTTCTTTACTTAAAAATGTTGCCTTACCCATTTGGGATATTTCTTTCATCTCAATTCTTTCCCAGATCACTTCTTCTTTCATTAATATTTTAATAACATTCCTAATTTGAAAAGTTTTATAGTAGTTTTGTATATTCGGTAAGCCTAGTCCCCCCTCTTTTTGAGGTAAGTACCACAGTGCCTTAACGATCCTCGGCCTGTAAGTTCCATTAAAAATTTGTTTATCATATTCTGATATTCCTGAAGTTCTTTAACACTATGTTTAATTGGTAAAGCATCAAATAGAAAATTCAATCTAGGTAACAACATCATTTTTGAAAGGGCTATTCTACCAAACCAAGACAAATTCAAAGTTTTATAGTGTGTTATTTTCCTTTCCATGTCTTTCTTCACTTTCCCATAATTTAATTTCTTGAGATCTCCAAATTTCCCTGTTATTATTATTCCTAAATATCTTAATGAACTTTTAACTTGAATTTTAAATCTTGTCCTAATTCTGTCTTGTTCATTTGTTTCTCCATTGCAAAGTATCATCTCTGATTTTTCCCAATTTACTTTCAGGCCTATAATTTCTTCAAATATCTTTAAATGCTGACAAATTTTACCTAATGTCTTAATTGGTTGTTTGACTATTAGCAACGTGTCATCTGCATATAAATTTATTTTATTACCTTCTAAGCCAATTATTTCCTTATCTTGACGAATGGCATTGGCCAAGAATTCCATTGCCAATATAAATATCACTGGAGATAATGGGCATCCTTGCCTTGTTCCTGCTTCTAATCTTATTTCCTCTGTATAGTCCTCATTAACCTTGACTCTTGCAGTTCCTTGCTGATATAATTTGGCTATTACTCCTTGAAATTTATTTCCAAATCCATATAAACTTATCATTTCCTGTATTGTCCACCATTGTAACGAATCAAACACCTTGAATATATCCAATGCTAAAAACCCAATTTTTCTTTTTTACTTTCTGCTAAATCCATTAAATCCAAACCTTCCTAATTAACTCTGCCATATATCTATTTTTCAAAAACCCTGCCTGATCTTTATCTATATAGTCCCCTATGAAACTATTCATTCTTTCTGCCAATATCATTGTAAAGATTTTTGCATCTTGGTTTATTAAGGAAATCGGCCTATATGATTCAATTTTTTCTGCATCCTTCCCTGGTTTTGGTATTAAGGTTATTATTGTTTTATTCCATGACTCTGGCATCATTTCCCCCTCCAGTATTTTATTTAATTGTTTATGGAGCTTCCCTACCACTATTTCTTTAAAATCTTTATAAAATTCTGCTGGTAATCCATCCTCACCCGGGGCTTTATCCAATTTTAATCTTCCTATCGCTTCCCTAATTTCTTTTTCTGTTATTTCTTTTTCCATTATATTCTTGTGTTCTTCCACTATTCTTTTAATCCGTTGTTTTTCAAACTGTATTTTGAGTTTATTTAATTCTACAGTTTTTTTAAATATAGCTCACTATAAAATTTCTCTACAATTTTTAATCTATCCACACTCTTATTACATCTTTTCCCTGACTTATCAATCAAAATTCCAATATGGCTTTTGAGTTTTTTCTCTTTGGCTGCTCTTGCCAATAATTTAGAGTTTTTGTTACAGTATTCAAAATATTCCCTCTTTTAAAAAATTATATCTTTCTTAACTTTCTCTGTATCTTTACCATCTAATTCCTTTTTTTATTTTTATTATTTCCCCAAATAATTTCGGATCCCTATTTTTAACATGTTCAAGCTGGGGATTTTTCAGTTGTCTTTCTAACTCTTGGTATTTGCCTATATCCTGCTTCTTCTTTATACTTGCTAATTTTATTGTCTCACCCCTAAATATTGCTTTCATAATGTCCCATACTGTACTGTAGTTGACTTCATCATTATCATTCCATTTCCAATAATTTTCCCATTCTTTTATCATCTGTTCTTTAATAGTCTGATCTCTAAAAAATCTGGGATTATACCGCCAGTTATAGGGTTTTCTTCCAATTCCACCCAGTTTTATTTCCATAGTTATTTTTGTATGGTCTGATTCCTTAAAGATACCTGTCTCAATTTTCTCTACATTCTTAATTAGACTCTTTGTAACAAAAATAATCTATTCTAGAGTACATATGATATACTTGTGAAAAGAAAGTATATGTTCTTTCTTCCTCTTTAATTTCTCTCCACACATCTTTCAGCCCTATTGTTTAATACAATTATCTAATATCCCCTTTTTATTGTTTCTCCTGACCCCAGTACTATCAATTTCTGATCGAATTAGATTAAAATCTCCCACTACTATCATATTCTGTGAGCCTTCCTTTTTTATTATCTTAACCATTTTATTTAAAAATTCTTCTTGATGGTCATTTGGTGCATAAATGCTAACCAGCATTAACTCTTCATCATCTATATTCCCTTTTATAATTAGGTATCTTCTTTCAGGATCTGCAATATTTTGTATAAGGTTAAACCCCAACTTATTTGATATCAGAGTCGCTACTCCTCTGGCTTTAGATGTTCCCAATGCCATTTCATATATCTGCATTCCTTTGACATATAGTTTGTTTACATCAGGTAATTTTTGATGAGTTTCTTGTAAAAAAATTACGTCCAAATTATCTTTTTAAAGTGTTAATTGAATTTTCTTTCTCTTCAACATACAACCTGTACCTTTCACATTCCATGATAATACTTTACTATCCCTCAGCATCTCTTAATTTTCACGTGTGTTATGCTATTTTCCCTGGACGTGCTACCCCCTACTCTACCCAGATTTACATAAACAAAAAACATAATAAAAAACACAAACGAAAACTTACTTACACAAACTTTAGAATCTCTCCTCCCCACTCTTCTTTCTTGAGTCTCGCCTTTGGATCCCAAAGAGGGGAGGGTGAGGCGGGTGGTGTATGGCATACGTAATAGGGTCTTTATTCTTCAGCAATTCCCTCCTCCCCCACCAAAATGGGATTTTATTTTAGTACTACTAAACTTCCCAGTTCCATTGAGTCCGACCCCCCACTGCACCCTCCAACTCCTCCCCCAAAGTTGAATCCTTCTCCATACCTCCAGAATCTTGTAACGCCTTTCTTAAATCCATCCATTCTTGGGAAGCAATCTTAATCAATCCAATCTGACACAAATAGTCCAACACATCAGTTTTGCCATCGATCACATGCATTTTTCTGTCGAAAAAGAACCTTAGCTGTTGTGGAAATCTCCAATTGTATGTTATGCCCTTAGCCATTAACAATTTTGTTACAGGTTTCATCTTATATCTCCAACTCCTCTCCGTTGGGGCAATGTCATTGTAGACTTCCACGTCAGCTCCATCCATCTTTAGAACACCAGCACCTGCTTGCTTAATAAATGCCATAACTTTCAACTTGTCCCCCCAATTTGCAAATTTGACCAAAACATTTCTATTCACTTTCTTCCCTCTTTTACTCCCCAATCTGAATGCACTCACAATATCTTCCAACACAAAATCTTTTCCCATTTTTAAAGAATGCAGCCAATCAACAACTCACTCCTTAAGCTTGTCTGGCATTCTATTCTCTATTTTTCTGATTACAATGTTCTGCTTTCTCATCCCCTCCTCCAACTTATCCAGTCTTTTTTCTTGCGCTATCAACTTAACATCTGTAGCTTTATCTGCAATGTACAATTCATTTACTTCAGTTCTCAAAGGTGCCCATCTGCTTATATACATCTGACATCATAGCATTGATCTTCACAGTGTTATCCTTTACTTCCCTTGAGACATTAGTTAGCGCTGTCACCAAGTTCTGGTAATTATTTTTCGTAGCTTCCCTATCTTTTTTCATCTTCTCTCTACTCTTCCTCATCTCTTCACTACTGGTTTGAATATCTTTTCTCATCTGTTCATTACTGATCTGTATTTCCTTTTTCATTTCTTACATAGTATCTACCATCGTTCTTTCCAAAATGTCCACTTTCTTAATAAACTTCCCAAATTCAACAAACATTTGTACATTTTCCATCGCTGAAATTTCTACAACTGGTGGTGGTGTTGGTGTTTCTTATCTTTCTTTCTGTTCCTTCTGCTCCCGCTTTTCCTTTCTTGTCTTTGGTTTCGTCGCCTCTTCTTCTTCCCTACTCCTCCCTCCCTCCATTCTGCTTTTTTACTCCCCTGTGACCAATTAAAATATGGGATCAGTCTCTTGTTATATTATAATAATTTTAGATCAATAAATTTAGCACATATACCAATAGCCAATCAGACACCCAGTCTACCTATCTTAATTATAAATTAATTATTTTTGTGAATTTCAATTAATAATAGAAATTACAATTAATTTTTTTAATCCCAGAATTCAATTGATCCAAAAATATTATGAAATGTTTCTATTTTAAGAAAATAAATCAATTATATTTTTCAATTAATTAGTTTCAGCAGTTCCCCCCCTCCTGTAATCTTAATGTTAATCTGGACAAATAGATTTAAGACTACTATCACATTTGATTAGTAAAGAGATCAAATGGAGAATTTCAATCAATGTTATATTAGCTCTAATACTTTGATTTTATATCACAGAAAAAATCGATGCTGTCGGGAGGGGGGAATGCGGGGTAAATTATAGATGGTAACAAAGAAAAGGAGACAAAAAACTGGTAGGGGGATCCAATATATTCAAAAGAAAGGGAGGGGGCAAGGGGGAAAGAGAGGGGAGAGTCAAAAATTGCCACTGAAGTTAAGGGAGAGCAGAGAAAAGAGAGAATTAATATAGGAATGTAGGGGAGGAAAGGAGAAGAGGGAGGAGGGACGTTCAGCACTTTTTATACGAAAGCCAGCAAAGTACGCTAAATTGCTCTGAAATATGCCAGATGTAAACTGATCTCGGTGAAAGATGAAAGGAGAGGGGAAAAAATAAAAACAGAAAAAGAGATAAGAGAGGGAGAGAAAGAGAAAGAGAGAAAGAAAACAATTGGAGAAAAAACTTTTGAATGGCTGCCTTCTTCTTCCGCTTCTTCTCAGCGCCAGCTAAGTTTCGATTCAGCATTAAGTTTATCTTGACTAAATAATATGAATGCAGTTCAATAAGGGTTCATCAGTTGTTGCTTCCCATAGATTTGGGCTGTTTCAATTGAGCAAGACTCTTCAGTTAGGAATTTCCAGTCCCCATGATATTCCTGTCCCCAGGTGAGCATGACAGAAAAAGTACTATTCACCCCCACCACCTTGGTCAAGGTCTCTGCAACAGCCATAAAGCTGCCTACATAAATCTTGTGGCCTTTCATGTGGAGTAAAAGAACCAACACACACACAGAGGGCAATCCCAGGAGAATGGTTGATAGTTAAAAGCCCGGGAGCCGTGATCCAAAGATAACTTTGCCCATCTCTGTATGGTATTTCCTGAGCCCTGGGTGACTGTAACATGTCCTTCTCTGAGACCACCCTTCAAACTCTTAATGGTTGGCCTCTACATTTGAAATATTTACTAGCCTGACTCATGGCCCTGTGAAGGATGAGAGTGACTTGCGTGTTCTCAGCCCCATAGCTGCTGAGTAAAGGAGGCATGTAAGCAGGTTAACACAAACAGCAGTGGCTGCTAAGATCTTTTTTGTTCCCTCTGCATAATTTCTGGCACTGCCATGTGCAATCTTTGGAAAGGCTTCAGGCTGCATAAAAGAGGAACTAATCAGGCAGGAAATGTGCATCAGCATGGCTATTGTGGTGCGGTAAATGGGTGTAGATAATCATTCCAATTGGATCAGGCATTCTCAGGGATCAACAGAGACCACCCACAGGGATGAAGCTGGAGGGGGCATCCTGCATCCTTGCATCCTGATTTTGTACCTACACACACCCCAGGATGGGACTGCAGTGGCTCAAATGGCTGACTGGGAGGCAGCAGTCTGATACCCAAATACTGCAGGATGGAATGAGCTCCTGTCTTTGTCCCAGCTCCTGCCAACCTAGCAGTTTGAAAGCAAGAAAAATAGATAAATAGTAGACAAATAGGGACCACTTCAGTGGGAAGGTAAACAGCATTTCATGCGCTCCAGTGTTGAGGCATGCCTGCCACATGACCACGGAAATGTCTGCAGAAGCAGACAACACTGGCTCTAAGGCTATGAAACAGAGATGAGCACTGAACCCCAGAGTTGGATATGACTGGGTTTTGAGCAAGGGTGACCTTTACCTTTACACCCCAAGACAGAGGTTGAGAGAGGCCTCTTGGGTCCCTGCCCATCTTGATGCCACTTATCTAAGGGGGTCACCCTTCCAGCTGAGTCTCAACAAATTATTCAGCTGGAAAGAGAAAGCAACCAGCCAAAAGTGCAAGTACTTTTCCTTTTAAATTTTGCATGCAGGAAATAAATAAGTGTTTCCATGGTTACTTGAAGTGGAGGAGAAGGCCAAAAAGCACAAAAAGTTAAAACCTCTTGAGTGTGGAAGGAACTAGTTTCCAATTGAACTGCAGTGAGTTATAGCTGGTAACAGGGAGAAAGATGGTTGCAAATCCCAAGAGGTAGCACCCCAGAAATGAACGTGCTCTGAAGTATGTCTTTGGGAGGCACAGTACTGTGCAAAAGCCTTAGGCCACCTCCCCCCTGGTTTGGGGAAAATTCAGTGAGTAAGTCAATGAGACACACAGCCCTCTACTGACTCTCCCGTCAACTTTAGCCAAGTTTGGTGAAGTTTGGAGGTAGGATGTCTGAGTTATGGCCCTCTCCAAAACACTCACTGAATTTTCTCTAAACCAGCTGGTCATGGCTTAAGACCAGGGTTGCCCAAATTTTCGGGCATTGGGCTGGTCATGTGGTTCAGCAGGCTGGTCATGTGATTCAGCAGGCCTGTCACATGGTTCCTTCCACCGGAAGCAGAAGTAAAACACATTGCAATCTGTTTTGCAACAGGATGAGATAGATTTTACACTGCCATTTTCTCTGCTTAAACCAGGGGTGCCCAAATTATGGCCCATGGGCTGGATCTGGCCCCTGACACCAATCCATCCGGCCCACACCACCCTCGTTGCTCCTGGAAGCAGAAGTAAAATGAGTCCATATGCATTTTACTTCCACTTCCAGGAGTGGCAAGGGTGGCATGGGCCAGATAAATTTGTGTTGGGGGCTGGATGCGGCCCATGGGCCAGAATTTGAGTACCCTGCCTAAGACTTTTGCACAGCACTGTATTTAATTCTGCTTGTTGTGCTTGGTAACAGCTGGTGGTGCCCACTTACAGCTCAGTAGGCGATTCAGGCTGCATGAGGACAAACAGTTACCAGGTAAGCGTGGCTAGGAGGAGGGCAGCCGATGTCTCTTCTTTTGCTAATTGCCTTGTTGACTATTTGCAGAGGGAGACTCTTCAAGATAAGTGCATCAGCCTCCAAGAAAAGGTGCTCTTTGTCCCCAAGTATCCGAAAGGGACTGTTGACATCTGGTGCGTCTGGGACTTGTAGTCAAAGAAAGTAATTTTTGCATGTTGTGGCTTTCAATGCTCACAAGTATGGTTTCCCATCCTCTGTGATTAATCATACCAAATGCTTGCTGTGTCTTTTGGCAGTGAGCTTGCTGAAGTTAACCGTGTGTCGTGTGTTGCCTTTTTTCTTCTTCTGCCATTCTTGCCAACTTTATTCAGTGACCCCAATTATGAAGCTAAGACGCCTGGGAGAAATTGCTTTCTACAACATGCAGTTATTTGTCCAGTACCAACATGTTGCTGAATTGCTTAATCAGAGATGTTTTGATAAGCCTGTGGTTACTTGTGTGTTTATCTCTAGCTTTCATATGTACCTGATGGAATTGCCGATAGATTCCCTTGGAGTAGTAATAATAACACAGCTATACAAAAAAAAAATTTTTTCCCTGGCATGAGCTTTTGCAGTTGTTTTATACTAATTTAAGGGTGCTGATTACAAATATGATCTTAGATTTGCTCTATCACATCACATTTTTATGCTATTGGCCAACCCAATTGTCATTCCTGACTGCATGTTAGTGGGAGCCAGTTATAGAATTATAGTGATAAAATTAGTGACTGGTCAACACAATTTTTCTGGCATGAATGATTCTAAGGTAATTTTGAGGTCCTGATTCCAAATCTGGCATCTGTTTTTTTCTAGCACATCAGGTTTTTGAGATCTCAAATATTGCAATATACCTAAGAACAGCAAATTTATCATCATATTCCTTGAGCTAAACAGACATGTAATGCAATAGATCAAATCTGAGATCATATTTGTAATCAGCAGCCTGAAATTAGTATAAAACAACTGCAAAAGCTCATGCCAGGAAAAAAATTTTTTGTATAGCTGTGTATGATGATAAATTTGCTGTTCATAGGTATATTGCAATATTTGAGATCTCAAAACCTGATGTGCTAGGAAAAAAACGGATGCCAGATTCGGAATCAGCACCTCAAAATTACCTTAGAATCATTAGAGTACCTCATGCCAGAAAAAATGTGTTGACCAGTGTAATAATTTCATGTCAGAAATTATTCTAGGTTGAAAAGATTTATGCAGAACAAACTCCACTCAGGGAACACCCAAATGAGTCTCCTTTCATGTCCCCAAGAGCTGGGACAGAGACAGGTGCTCAGTACATCATGCAGTACCTGGGTCTCAAACTGCTGACTTTCCAGCCTTCCAACTAACAAGGTGAGCTTCTTAACCATTGAGCCACCGCAGCTCTTTCCCTTGGAGTATTGCTTCCCTAGCTGATGTTTTTGCCCTTTTCTTGAGTCATTCTTGCAAGTTGCAGTGAGCATGGTTAACTGTGGAAAGGTGACATACAAATAAATCAGTGGTGATTCGTTGGCCTATAAAGCTATGTCTCAGGGGTAGGCAGAACACAAAGTGGAGTCTACTGGTCAATCTTCAAATGATTTACAGTGGGTTCTGTAGTGCTGAACGTAATTTTAAGCATATCAGAGAGTAAACAAAACTATTCTGTACCTGATGTGAATAAATTCATGCCATGAGGTCTCCACTCTTATGCCTGACAAAGTGGACTTGATCCATGAAAGCTAACTTTAAAATACAGCAGTTAGTCTTTAAAGTGCCATAATGTTTGTTGTCTTTGTTTAGTTTACTCTCTCATATGCTTGAAACACAGACTAACACGATTACCGTTTTAAAAATAATTTTGACTATCAAATATATATCAAGAGCAGGAACAAAGGGATTTTTCTCTCTTTTCCTTGTTTATATTAGATACAACTTGCCAGGATTGAATTTTTGGAGATTTATTTTTAAGAGAAAAGGGTATGATAAAATGCCAAAACTACCCATAACTGACCCATAGCTATGAGTCCTGCAGCCTCCTAAGTCCCCCTTTCCAGCTATGGATGACTTTGGTGGGTAATTGTATTCATAAAAGCAACTTGAAAGAATCCTGTTCATTACTGAAACCAGCATAAGTGCATGAATTTTTTGGAATGGTAGTTAGTCTGTGGTTCAGGGATATCAGAAAACAAAACAAAACAAAAAAATAAAATAAAATAAAATAAAAACACTGTAGTGGGTTGATTTATGTTTGGAGTGGGTTGATTTATGTTTGGGGCAGGTGGGTGGGTGCATTTTAATGTAATTTTTATTTTTTTTATTTATTTATTTTATGGGTTTGTGTTGTGGGTGGGTGGGTGGGTTGAGGGGTGTGTGTGTGTGCTTATTTTTATTTTATTATTTTATTTTATTTTATTTTTCTTTGGCCCTGCCCATGATTGTATTGTATTGTATTGTATTTTCGACTTATATGCTGCCCCACTCGCATGATGACATCACAGTGGGGTAGTAAAATTTTTGACATCCCACCACTGCATCTATCGCTGCCATAAATGTGTTTACGACAGCCCTAAATGAGTCCATTTTTTTTTGTTGTTGTTGTTCAGTCGCACAGTCGATTCCGACCCTCTGCGACCCCATGGACCACTGTCCTCCAGGCACTCCTGTCCTCCACCATCCCCCTCAACTCACTCAGCTCTGTGCCCATTATCTCCACAATACCATCTAGCCATCTCATCTTGGGCCGTCCCCTTCTTCTTTTGCCCTCCACCCTTCCCAGCATCAAGGCTTTCTCAAGTGAATCCTCTCTTCTCATTTGATGTCCAAAGTATTTTAGCTTCATCTTTATTATTTGACCTTCTAAGGAGCAGTCAGGCTTGATTTCTTCTAAGATTGACCCATTTGTTCTCCTCGCTGTCCAGGGTACTCTCAAAACTCTCCTCCAACACCACATCTCAAAGGCGTCTATTTTTCTGCGCTCCGCTTTCCTAATGGTCCAGCTCTCACAACCATACATTGCCACAGGGAATACCATTGCCCTGACTATGCGAATCTTTGTTTGCAATTTAATGTCTCTACTTTTCACTATGTTCCCCAGGTTTCTCATCGCTTGCCTCCCGAGAATCAGTCGCCTTTTTATTTCATGGCTGCAATCACCATCTGCAGTGAGCTTTGATCCTAGGAAAGTAAAATCTGTAACTACCTCTACTTCTTCCCCATCTATTTTCCAGGGACTGATAGGGCCTGTTGCCATGATCTTGGTTTTCTTGATATTTAGTCTCAAGCCAGCTTTTTCACTCTCTTCTTTTAACCTAATCAGGAGCTTCTTTAGTTCCTCCTCACTTTCAGCCATTAGGGTGGTATCATCTGCATATCTCAAGTTGTTGATGTTTCTCCCAGCAATTTTGATCCCAAATTGTGATTCCTCCATTCCTGCATTGCGCATTATGTGTTCTGTGTATAAGTTGAATAAGCAGGGTGACAAAATGCAGCCTTGTCTTACTCCTTTTCCTATTCCAAACCACTCCGTCATTCCATTTTCTGTCCTAACTGTTGCTTCTTGATTCATGTACAGATTTCTCATGAGGCCTATAAGGTGTTCCGGAATTCCCATATCTTTAATTACTTGCCACATTTTGTTGTGGTCGACACAGTCAAAAGCCTTAGTGTAATCAATGAAACAGAAGTAGACTTGTTTCTGATATTCCTTTGTTTTTTCCATGATCCATCTTATGTTGGCGATATGGTCTCTAGTCCCCCTGCCTCTTCTGAAACCCGCCTGCACTTCTGGTAATTCTCTCTCCACATACTGTTGCAGTCTATCCTGTATTATCTTGAGCATCACCTTGCTAGCGTGAGGGATGAGTGCAATTGTTCGATAATTTGAACATTCTTTGGCATTACCCTTTTTGGGGAGTGGAACGTATACAGATCTTTTCCAATCCTGTGGCCATTGTTGTGTTTTCCAAATCTGCTGGCATATAGAGTGCAATAATTTGATTCCATCATCTTGTAGTGCTTTGAAAAGTTCAACTTGGATGCCATCAACTCCACTGGCTTTGTTGTTTGCAGTGTTGTTTGCAGTGTTGTTTGCAGTGTTGTTTGAGTCCATAGCTGTCACAAATGCATTTATCAACTGTCTGAGGGAGTGTGAACCCCCACCCCACTGAAAAAGGTTGGGGCAACCGCTGCTCTAACATAAATAGTCACTATATTTTGGGTATGGGAGATCTGTGAGCCCCATTCAATTCTAGTCCTTTAAAAAAAATCCATGGGCCCCCAATGCTTTTATTCTGAAGATAAATTATTTGAACCAGGAATCAGCTAGCAAATTTGGACTCTCTTAAAAAACAAAAGGGGACTGTGGTGGCTTAGTGGGTGAAATGCTGAGGTTGAGGATCGGAAGGCTGGCAGGTCAGCAGTTTGAGACCTGAGTGCTGCACGATTGAGTGAGCTCCCATCGTCTGTCCCAGCTCCTGCCAACCCAGCAGTTCGAAAGCAAGAAATTGCAAGTAGATAAGTAGGTATGGCTTCGGTGGGAAAAGTAACACTATTCCGTGTGCTTCAGCATCTAGTCATGTCTGCCACATGAGCACGGAAACGTCTGCAGATAAGACAGCACTGGCTCTTTGGCTGTAAATGGAGATGAACACCCTATCCTGGAGTCAGACATAACTGGCTTTCGAACATGGGCAACCTAAAATAAAAAACAAACAAAAAATAAAGGTCTGTCAAACCTCAATTATGTTCTACAGTACAGTGGTACCTCACTTAAAGAGCATAATGCGTTCCACGGGATTGCTCTTTAAGCGAGTTTGCTCTTTAAGTGAAACACCATTGTAAGTGACCAATTGTGACTTCTGGCAGGGGGGATTGCGAACCTCGATTTATTTGTTAAGCGACTTTTTGGTTGGTTTTATTTTTTAAGCGAAGCAAACATTCAGAGAAAATTCTGCTCTTTAAGTGAGTTACTCTTTAAGCGAAGCACTTTTATGCAACGTTTGACTGTACTCTGTTTATTGTGGCTACCTTCTAGCAGGATTATGAAAATTGTACATTTCTTCAAAAGGAAGGCGTTTTGTCCCATTTACTGTTTGTTGGCGGAATGCAGTCATGTTTCCTTTGGTGAAAACTGTAAGCAATGTCAGGCCATGCATTCTGTAATCTTGGGTGAAATTGGGGGTCCTTCTGCACACTGTGAAGCCCAGGAAGGGCTTCCCAGTTCCTGCTGGTCTCGGTGAACAGAGCCATCCATTAAAGGAGAGCGCTGATGAGGCAGCCTCTTAGAGCTGCATTAGGAACAAGCTCCCCTGTCGTGATTAATGATTTTACAGTGACTAATGATTAGCCAATTATTGTAAAGTGTTGCTGGCTTCCCCCTGGGCTATGCTAATTAGAGTCACAGCCCAAAGACCCTAAAAGGGACATTGAAAAAATGCCTCTCCTTTTCTGGCAACTCCCACCCTCTCAATAAACAAAGCACTGGGAGAAAGTTCCTGCTATTCCTCACTATTAAGCAGATGAAAACAAATCTTGGAACTGGTCTTAAGAATGCGGGAGTAGCTCCTATTCCCTGTTCAGCCATCCATTTATCATCTGTCTGTCTGTTTATCTATCTTTCTTTACCGGTCAATTAGCTTCTAGCAAATTATTTCATTATTCATTGGGTTATATATATTGTATTCCATCTTGTTCAATCTTTTCTATGACCCCCTTCCCATATCCAAAACCATATTCAGAAGCAGGGTGTTTTTCATGAACTAGGGCCTTTACTCAAGTCTTATTGGTAAGACTGGCAAAATCGCTGGGCAGCCTTAGTTTGGCTCATCTGTGTTTGAAGACGAGGTTGCTGCATAATTACCTCTCTTCAGAATAGCACACATCAGAAGGGCAGCAAATTTGGGTTTTAGCATCTGATGCTGGGAAAGGTGGAGGACAAAAGAAAAAGGGGGTGGCCAAAAACGCGATGGCTAGATGGTGTTGTAGACACAATGGACACAGAGCTGAGTGAGTTGAGGAGGATGGTGGAGGACAGAAGTTCCTGGAGGACAGTGGTCCATGGGGTCACAAAGGGTCAGAATCGACTGAACAACAAAATCTGATGCTTTCAGGCCCCAGCTCCCAAAATGGCCCAGAGGGGCCATCCTTCAAGAGGTAAATATTGTGTGGTAGAAAAAATATGCCATGATTATTTGTGACCTGTGAACTTGTTATGTTTTTTAAAAAAATAAATAATTATGTTGTCCACTGACACTTCTGATCATTCTGGGCCACTGTTAGAGTAATAACAGCCAAAAGCAGGAGTCTGAGGGGATGCAGAATACATTACAAACAGCTTAGAATGCAGAGCATTTCTTTTTGCTGATGGTGCAGAAAAATATGTACAATGCAGGAAACAGAAAAATAACTAGGAAACTTTCTCCTTTTGGGTAGCCAGCTATTTACAGTATAGACAGTTCAAATAGCTGTTTGAATAACAAAGAGACAATAGCTCACAAAACTTCCCAAGACAATCCTTGAAGCTCTGTGAAGGACTTGGAGTAGCAGAGCTGATATCTCAGAGTATTCAGGAACAACTGTGGTTGGATAAGAGAAACAAACTCCAACAATGTGTTCATCCCATGGAGATGCCAACAGCAACAGGCGTCTTCAGGCAGTAGATTTCATTCCGCATTCAGCACAGCATATCACCAGCAGTTACTGGGCTTTTCCAGCAGTGTATGTCCAGCACTGAGTCAGCCTATCAGCCCAAACAGTTCAGGCAGGCTGTCCAACTTCACAGTTTGAGATAATCTTGTTTTTAAAGACATTTCACAGGCATACTTAATTCCATGGGGCTGTGACAGAACATACACAGAGGTCTTAAAGGACCATTTGGAAAAGTATAATATGCTACCCCAATTGATCCTGACAGAACTTAGGATCTAACAGCCACCATTTCTCCAACATTTTTGAAAGAAAGAGTTGCAGAAAGAAACTGATAGTTGTCCTTCATCATCTATCTTAGCCTAGTCCAGGGTAAGAGGTGGCTTGCCAAGCAGAGGAGGTATGTCTGACTGAGGAAAGGGCAGTGATAGACAGCAACAGGTTCACACCAGTTCGTCAGAACCAGTAGTAACTTTTCCCAGTGTCCGATAGCGGCTTTTGGTGGGAACCACCTCAGGGGCTTACCTTTTCGCCGGTTCCCCCACTGTGCATGTGCACCAAGCGCATGGTGTGCATGCGAGCCTACAGTGCTTGGCGCGCATGCGCGGCCTCCTTGCTGTCCTCCTAAGTGGGGAGGAGGAAGAGAAGCTGCTAGCCTGAAGCTCCCTATAACCTGCTCCCCAGGGTAAGTGACTCACCTTTGGGTGTGGGGTGGGTGGGTGTATTTTAATGTGTATTTAATGTGTATTCATTTTTAATGTGTATTTTTATGTGTTTTATGTGTATTTAATTTGTATTTTTATGTGTTTTATGTCTATTTAATGTGTATTTATTTTGAATGTGTATTTTTATGTGTTTTTATGTGTATTTTTATGTCTATTTAATTTGTATTTTTATGTGTACAGTACTTATTTTTATGGCATTTTTAACATTGGCTCTGCCCACATTATTGGCTCCACCCATGATGTCATGATGTTGAAAATTGAGTTCCCTTAAATGCCTTCCCATAACTGCATGGGGGGATTATTTGACTGGGATAGGACAGGCAGAAAGGACATTTGCTTACCTTTTAATTCCTCTCATAGCTCTCCAGCTTCCCCCTATTCCCATCAGGCTAGCTCAAATTTCTGTGGATGAAGATGGCCAAAGAAGAGAGGTATCATGGTGGAGAATGACCCAGCAGACAAAAGGATTAAGCATTTCCTTTTCTGCTTCCTAAGTGTCTCTTCCCTTCTTTACTCCTCCTGATGCCTTAGAAGGAAAAGGCAAACTTACTTTGCAAACTCTAGACTTGCCTGTGATGACCAGATAAAACTTTAGACTTGTAGAGTGGTGTTTTATTTGTGACTTTTCTATCCTAATTTTCCTCCAAAGATGGAACTCAAGGTATGGTGGATGTGGTCCTTCTCATCTTCTATCTTCACCATCACTCTATGAAGTAGGCTAGGTGAAAGGGAGTGACCAAGCCAAAGCTTCTTGGCCGAGTGGGGACTTGAACCCAAGTCATTTTTCTTTACTAGTCAAAGCCTGAGAGGACAGTGATGTTGTGAACATGCAAGAGTTTAGTGACTGCCTTTGCTGACAAAGAGATGTTAACAGATGTTGGAAAAGATTCTTTTTGGATCACAAGGCCAATATTGATGGGCTAGGTTCAAGGAATTTTGGCCCAAAGAAGTAGCTTATCCAGACTCCATACAAAATGTAGATAGCAGCCATCATCTTATTACAGTTAAACAGTGTTTTCACAACTTTCCTCAGTGAGCTGAGTTAGCCAGTCCAAAGTAAAGATCAACTGGCATGTAACTTCCCAATCCTCTTTCTGTTTACGCTTGCCACTCAGGTAGGCTGCCACAGTGTTTAGGTGGCTGCCTAACTGCTGTTATGTACTTTAGAGAAGAATCATTTTTGTTTTTGACTTTTGAACTTTTAGATTATTCTGTGACAGCATTTTCGGAAACTGATGTCAGAAACACTCATGTTATGAACTTGAGCCAAATGAAGAATACTGAAGAGGCCTGCAGCTACATAGGATGGGAGTTGCAGTCTAACAACACCTGGAAGGGACGTTTTACTTCCACTTCCGGGAGTGATGAGAGCAGCGCGGGCCAGATGAATTGCAGTAACCCCATTCGTTTGGATTCACAGGGACTTGGGCTTCTGGGAATTGAAGTCCAAGAACATCTGGAGTGTCAAGGTTCACCATCACAGGCTTAGACTGACTCTGAGGAGGCCCTGTGTATACATATCAAGGAGGGAGCCTGAGTGACTTGTATCTTCTAAGTCTCCCCAACTATCTTGTTTGAAGGTGCCCTATTCACATGTATCTGTTCCAGTTCAGGGTTTTTCCCCATGCTTGCTATATGTATGTCAGTCAGGAGGAGAAGATTTGCAGATATGTAGGTAACTGGCATGTCTGCTGCATTCTGCTTCTCAGTCACATTACAAGTGTGTGTACACTATTTAAGCTATGCCACTTCCCCACTTCATGATCAAGATCTAGCATGTGAATCATCTTTTGAATTCCATTGCAAGGAGCACACTAACCTTTTAAAAAGTCCATGATCAAGTAATGGTGAAGACTTATAGAATATCTGAGTTGGAAGGAGCTTTTTAGGCCCTTGGGTCTAAACCCCTGCTCAAGGCAGGAATCTGAATCAAGGCAGAACTGGCAGATGGTTGTCCAATTCTCTCTTAACTGTTTCCAGTGCTCGAGAGCTTACCACTTCTCGAGGCACTTGGTTTCCTTGTCATACTGCTCTAACCTTAAGACATTTCCCCTGATATCCGGCCTGCATCTGGTTTCCTTTAGTTTGAGCCCATTATTATGCGTCCTGCATTCTGGGACAGCTGAGAACAGATCCTGCCCCTTCCTCTTTATGACCATCTTTCAGGTATTTGAAGAGTGCTATCATCTCCCCTCTAGTCTCCTTTTCTCAAGGCTAAACATGCCCAGTCCCTTCAATCTTTCCTCATTAAGCTTAGTTTCCATTCCTCTGGTCATCCTTGTTGCCCTTCTCTACATACACTCTAATTTGTTAGCATCTTTCTTAAAAGTGTAGTTCCCAGAAATGGACCCAGTACTCTAGATGTAGTCTAAGTAGTGCTGAATAGAGAGGAACTAGGACACCCAAATGATGTTGGGCTCCACTGCTGGGTTCCACCAAACAGAGGATAATCTAATCTGCCAGATGCCTGCTTCCCTCCAACATCCCCCACTCCCAAATGTGATGCAATGGGAATTTGCAAGGGGACTGTTTGCTAATGAAAGGGGAACTTAATGATTCTCCATCAATGCTCCATTGATTTTCTTCCACTGCTCAGTGACTGCCATCCTCTGTGGGAATGCTGAATGACATCTGAACCTAGGACTAGCAATAAGGAAGGACTGATCTGGCATTTCCTATTCTTTCCCTGTGTGATGTTGCATTTAAATCTTGGTAGATCTAGTTGAAAATTGGCAACAAAGTAAAAGGAGCTTTGTAAAAGGGGTGGTGAGTATTTGATCCATATGTTTATATACTGAATGTATAACCTCCCCATGGAGGTGGCTGGGAATGCACACTCCCCATACCCACTTATCGTAAACATTTCACATATGTGTTCAAAGCAAATGCTGTTGAATCTAAATGGTTCCTTGGACTAATCTTCTGCACAGTGAAGCTTGAAGAAGACTCCCATATTGTACTTGCACTGAATTTCTAGCTTGCTTTTCGATAAATGTTGCATACAGTGATTATTTATTTGCATATAAATGTGATAGTCTCCAATGTAGGTTTGTTGTTGTCGCACAGTCGATTCCGACCCTTTGCGACCTCATGGACCACTGTCTGCCAGACACCTCTGTCCTCCACCATCCCTCTGAACCCACCCAGCTCTGTGCCCATTGCATCAATAATACCATCTAGCCATCTCATTTTTGGCCTCTCCCTTCTTCTTTTGCACACAACCTTTCCCAGCATCAAGGCTTTCTCAAGTGAATCCTCATTTCTCATTTGATGTCTACAGTACTTTAGCTTCATCTTCACTATTTAACCTTCCAAGGAGCAGACAGGGTTGATTTGTTTTAAGATTGACCTATTTGTTCTCTTCACTGTTTTAGATTGGGCTATCCAAGCACTCAAATGTCTCCCTTAAAATAGGATAAGCACTTCGGATAGTTCTATCTAGTGTATCAAGAATATGGTGCAGAATCTTGGACAGCTCTTTTGAGCCCTGATAAAAATACGGCATGGAATCCTTGTCCCCGCAAAATTAGAGTTACCATCCTTTACTGCAGGGGTGCCCAAATGAAGGTCCCTGATGCCAATTCATCCAGACCTCACCACTCCCAGAAGCGGAAGTAAAACACACCCATGCATGCACAGAACACTTCCGTAAATGCGCTGTCATAAATGACAGCCGTGGGTGCATTTATGGCAGCATTCTGCATATGCACATGCACATTTTACTTCTGCTTCTGGTGGGAGGAACCGCATGATCAGCCCACTGAACTATGTGACCAGTAGGTGGCCCAAAAAGTTTGGGCACCTCTGCTTTACTGATTGCTCTGCAAACCATGGCAATCTAAAAAACAGAGGACACAACTGTATATTAGAACAAAGGAGGGGGAAGTCTGGCCCAAACAGAATTGCAGTGTGACCTGTGGAGTCAGCTCTTGGTGAACTGCTGCTATCATCATCTCTCATCACTGTCCAGGAAGAGGACATGATGGAGGGCTGGAATCCAAGACCAATTTGAGAGGCACCACTTGTTTGTCCTTCATGTCGCCATATGGTGCATTTCAGACCTACAAGTTACTTTGAGTTAGGGTGGGTGATAATACCCTGAGTCCTCCAGCTGACATTTCCAAGTTCTGCAAACCACTGGCTGCTGAGGATAAAGCAAAGTCACACTAAAATCTCCCTTACAGACTCAAAAAGCACACAGGGCCCATTCTAACCATGTTATCCAAGCACAAATGGGGGGTGGGGATTGTTGGGAGAGCTAGACACTGAGGTTCAGTGCTTTTGGCAGCAGGCCCTGTTCCTTTGTGTTGTGTCATTCCTCCATATTTCTCCTCACTGTTTGCGTTTTGAAGCCCTGCTGCTGCAAACTTGTTTTTGTTTTCAATAGGCTGACCTCCTATTACATTTGTCATCTGTTGATCAGTCATTTGCACTCCTGAATTCCTCCCTCTTAGCTGGTATGTAAGGGTAGACAAACAGAAAGGTTAATACGTCCCAGGCGCTGGGTATACTGTGAGCCAGTGGCGATCCTCAGGTTCCCTTTTCTCCAGCAGCTGTGCTCAGAGAAATGGCTGCCAGCTCTCTTGCTGTGTGTGTAGTGAAGTTTGCTGCTAATGCTGCTCTGTGTGGTCGCATTCCGTGTGGAGAAACAGAGCTGCGTGAGCCAGTCCCTGTTCAACCCATTCCCTTCTCACAGTCCGACAGATCATCATCTAAGCTGTGGAGGGGTTTTTTGTGTACATAATACATAATAAGACAAGAATCCCCAAAGGCACCTTGTTGTTGAATACAGAGAATGAGACTTCATCTCACTTCCTCCTGTGTCAGGTACCAAAGCAGCCTGGCTGGTTCCTCTTCAACACTGAAGGTGGGACGGAAACCTCCACCAGGCTTGGAGGCATGAGATGTGCACAGGCCTTTTCTGCAACATCTTTGCCGTCTGCTTCCAAGCATCTGCTGCCTAAGGTACCTGCCTCCCTTTGCCTGAATCAGTAGACTTTTGTGAACTAGCAATTTTCGATTACTAAAGAGTGGTTTCCCAAGCTGCACTGAGGGGAAATGAGGGTTGCCCCTGTATCAACATTGAGTTACAGCCTCATTTAATAAGATAGTGGAATGCATAATTGTTCAGTTAATGAGGCTGGATAGCTTGTCTGAGAGTGTTTATTTAAGAAAAGTGAAAAGCCCTTTGTTATCTCCCTCCTTCCCCCATGGAGGAAGAAAGGACCTCATATGCGTGCAAATGCCAGGGCTGGAGAGAACATTGTACAAGATCAACACATCTAAGAGAAGACAGGCATTCTAAAATGCGCCAGAAGTGTGAAAAACACATCCTCTCCCCTCAAAACAAATAGCTTTCAGTGCAGTGAACACAAAGCCAAACCATTTTGCTCATTATGTCTAAAATATGTTTTGGTCTTTATCCTGACAGAGTTCTCTAACCCTGAGATAGGTCACCTAGGACTTTTCAGATGTTGCTAGACAATGGTGACCATCGTCCTCCACCATTAGTTGTCCTAGCAAGAGCTGATGGGAGTTGTAGGTTCTGACAACATCAGGAGAAGAAGGCATTTCCATCTCTGCTCTTGCCTGATGGTTATTACGGTGAAACACAAGCCAAAAGCCAAAGAACCAAAACATAGAACCATGTGGTGAAAGTCTTTAGGGTTGAAACGCAGAGAAATCATTTTTGAGGGCACTTCAGACCATAGGAAGGAATATTTTGGCTTATACCTCTTTTCAGTTCCACTGAGGATGGCCAATACTTTGGAATCACAATCCCACTTAGAGGGATGAAAATTCCCCTCTTTTGCTTTAGGCTTAATTGGCCCTTCTTAAAACAAAGGGCTCTGGATCATTTGGTCTATTAAATTCTTTTCCAGCCTTGAAATTGGCTTGACTTTAAAGAAGAAGAAGAACCAGGCTTCTGTTGGCAACGCATCCTCTTCCATGGGAGAGCTGCTAAAGAAGGCAGTCCAAAAGTTCCAGAGTGGAACAGGTGGATGGGGTGGGGAGGACTCAACAGGAGTGATGTGTGACCTGGGGATAATTTTTCTTGGCTGTGTCCATCACTAGGATTGGCATCAGCAAACTGCCCCCTTCTTTTTTGCACTGTTCCTAAATCTGGTGCAAAGAGCCTCCAATAATATTTCAGTAACAGATAAATGGCACCTATCAGCCAAGGGGAAGGGAAAAATTAGAGCAGCAGAATAGCAGCCCTTTGTTATAGCGGGGGGGGGGGGGAGAGGATGATAACATCAACATCAATGAGATCAACAGCAATGACAACTCCCCTTGCCATGAGATTGTAGGGATTCTATTTAAATGGAGGGGAGTGCAATTGCTGCATAGAAAGAGGCTAACCTAACCAATCATTTTCAGGTTATATGGAGCAAGGTTCTGTTGTATAGCCTGCAAATTAGGAAAATACCTTTTCCTGTCCCCTAAAAGCAATGGGAAACTATGCAGTCCAGTTTCATTTAGTGGTAGCCTGGTGCTTGGCAGGAGAGTTCATGCCTCTGCAGTAGAAAACCTTCAAGTTCAACCTCCTGAATCTTCCAATTCAGCAGGGCTGATGAGAGGTAATAGAATCTGCTACCCAACCTGGTATCATACAGATATGTTGAATTGCAGTTTTAGCCATAGTCTGAGGCTTCCCATCCATTCCTACCTTTCTTCTGCTGTTACCTCCAAACACTGAGCAGAGACAAAACACCACTGAAAGAAGCAGAAACCATAGTTTGAATCAATAAGCTAAAGGTTAAGCTAAACAGATGAGCACTGAACCCTAGAGTCAGATATGACTGGCTTTCAAGCAAGGGTGACCTTCACCTTTAATGTGTCCTTCCTGGATGGAATCACAAGGTTTAATGATCCTTCTGATGCCCTCCTTTAGCTTGGATTTAGTAATGGAGGTGGAAAAGAAGAATGAAAATCATGTGGGTCCCTGTTTGGGAGGTTGTTCAGGTAGTTGGTTTGTTTTCATGTCAGAGATTACTCTGGGTTGAAAGCAGTGATGGGATGTCAAAATTTCTGCTACCACACCGTGATGTCATCCCAGTGTGGGCGGAGCCAACATCATGACATCATGACTTTGTGGGCGGACCCGACATCATGACATTATGATGTTGTGGGTGGGGCCCAAAATAATGAATAAATAAAATTAAATTAAAATAAACACACACACACACACACACACACACACACACAAAATGCACCCAACCACCCAAACAACCACAACACAAACCCGTAAATAAATTAAATGAATAAAAAAGAAATGAAATAAAAATGAAATAAAAATACACCGACCCACCCCAAACACAAATAAACCCACCCACCCACCCCAAACACAAATTCCTCACTTACTCTTGGAAGCAGTGGCGCAGCAGCACAGCAGCAAACCACTGCAGCAGCATAACAGTGCAGCGGCAAAATGCTGTGGCGGCAAACCACTGTGGCGACAAAACACTGCAACAGCACAGCGTCCTGACGGGGCGTCAGGGCCAGGCACGGAAAGACCACCACCGCTTCTTCAGGAGCTCCCTGCACCCTTCTTTTCCTGGATGCCAAAATGGCTGCCAGGAACTGTGCATGTGTCAAACTTTCATTTGACGCATGCACAGTAAAAAATAGAATTGCACATGCATCAAATGAAGGTTTGACGCATGCGCAGTTCCCGGGAGTCATTTTGGCTCCAAATTTTAATTTTTTTTTCCCAGTGAGGCATCCAAACCGGACGCCTAAAAAAAAATCCTGGGTAGTTGCTACTGGTTTGGCGAACCACCCGGGAATCTTGCTACTGGTATGGACAAACCGGTGCGAACCGGGAACATCCCATCACTCGTTGAAAGGATTTTTGCAGGGGATGCCCAAATAAGGCTCCTTTCATGTCCCCCATCATGCAGCTCTCAGGAATTGAACCAGTCTTTCCAGTCTCCAAGCTTAGCACCTTAACTACTAAGCCACCGGAGGAGCTGCTTGTTCAGGTAGTATGAAATGGTGGTTTAGCCCCTATGGCTTTACATATGTTGATGGGCTCTAGTTCCCATCATCCATGACTGGTAATAAAGGATCATTGGAGCAGTAGTTCCTCTAAGTCAGGAAGTCTGTGGATTTCCCAGCCTTAGTTTAGCATTGACTTCTGAACCTGCTTGCCAACCACAGCTTCAGAAATTTGTTTCCAGGTTTTGATTTCTGAGTGTCTTCAAACATGGCAAGAAAATGAGGGCCATTTTCAGCACTCAGAGGAAAGGATGTGGTGCTGCCTCTCCCCCTCCTTTAGAAACAGAACAGTTGTGACTTGGAGATGGTAGTAATGAGTGTTTAAGTTGAATTGAATGGCAGCGGGGGTTGAGGTGAAGATTCCCAAGGGATAATTAAAGCACTTGGAAGCACAAGTGCAATTTCTGGCACTGTCTTTCTCAAAAGAGACTCTGGCTTTCCTTGCATATCCATGTCTTTGTCATGTCACATTACAGCCTTTAGTTGCATCCCTTGCCATGAAGAGCAATGGCAGGAAGGAGCCCCCTGGGATGGATCAACCCAGAACATGTCATTTGTCATGTGGGTCATCCTCTGTTTGGATTTGGGTTCTCCCCTTCTGCTCTACTGACTGCACTGCAAAGTAAAAGATACATTGGGCATCTTATTCTGCTTTGCATTCCTCACAGTCAGCTGGAGAGCCAGAATCACAATCTAAGTTTTCTGATGCTGTGATACAAGAAGGAATGTTTGGAGTGGATCCAAGTTAGTATAACAGAGAGGGGAAAGGATTTAAGGACCCGAGATCTAAAAGTGATAGGCTGGAAATAGGTCTGATTTATGCATTTGAAATAAAGGGCAGACTACACTGACACACACTGTGTAAAGCTGATATGTTGTTGATGTTAGAGTGTTGTGATTCTCACAGACTTCTATGTCAGAGCAATTAAACTTGCAAAGGAAGTCAGTGTTTGCCATTTGGTAAATGTTACCTGAAAAACCCACTCCCACTCCTTGCTGTGGGTTGGTGCAAGAGGGCGAGCTAGCCTCAAAGAAAAGTGGTTAGAGCACATCTGGAGATTGCTGGCAAAAGGAGAAAGCTTACTTTAATTTAAGGAGGTCTGGCACTGGTGGAATCCCCAAGAACCACAGAGATAAAATTCAGGGTAAAGAAGTAGATTTTACTTAGTTTCAAAGTGACAGTGGCCACCTGCCCAATGAAAGAAATAAAATCCACCCTACAAAAAAAGAACAAAAAAGAACGTCCCTTACTAGTTGTTGATGGAGAACACTGTCATTAGGATCCATCACAAAGCTTTTATACTTTTCCTACATTTACAATCTAAATAAATGTAGGGATAGTTTACACAATGACATAAAATGGGGACCCCAGTAGAAGGTTACAGTAAACACAAAGCACATCAAAGCACACCAATCCCAGGTTACATTGAATCCATGTTTATGTAAACAAAAGATGAATACAATAAAGTAGGAAGGGAGGAGGTCAGAGGCTTGAACAAATCTGAACCACATACTATATCTGGAATGTCAGGCACAATGCCTGACCAATGGAAATGCTAGTTCTCTAGGCGTGCATCGAATGAAATCGCTGGAACACTGACTAGACGCATGACCAATAGAAGGTGAAAACGTCAGAAACAGGAGTTCAAATGACCAATGGGCAGCAGGAAGGTCAGAGGCGAGAGCTTGGCTTGTCCAATGAGATGAGGCAATTTTGGGCATCCCTGCCCCCATTCCGCAATTACCTAGTCTTGACCCATCAACCCCTTTCAAAGAAAGGAAGCAGTATAGGATAGCTTCCACACATGCAAAAACATCCTAACACCTATCTAGCCCCCGATCAAAGATGAAGAAGATGTTCTGCAACAAATTGGCATCCCAGGACTTGGGGCTGGCAGGGCACACAGCTGGAATTTCCCCTGAGTGTTTGAAGTTGGAGCTTTTAAGTGAGGAAGCAGAGAGTTTTTTTAAATCAAGTGTTTGCTCCATTTGTTTGTTTCAGATGCTTGAGCCGGGCAGCCTGAAGCTTCCTGTCTCGACAGAAAAAGATCCAACATGTTAACTTTCACATAAACCTTTTTAATTAATATATTTAAACATACAGTAATACCTCGGATAACTATTGGATCGGATAACGCTAAAATCGCATAACTTTAAGTAATCTGGGGAGGAGAATTGGATCGAATAACGTTAAGGTCCTATGGGATGGATCGGATAACAACCGCTAAAGCCTGTGTGGTTACAATGTATCTCTATGGAGCTTTAACGTTATCCAATCCATTCCATAGGATTTTAACATGCATCGGATAACACTAAAAATCAGATAACACCAAGACTAGTGGAACCAAGTCTTAGCGTTATCCAAGGTATTACTGTATTTGACACAATTGGAAATGAAAGAGTTAAGTTGGCAGCGGTCAGGCCACTGCTTGTCAGAGAAAGCAAAATCAAATTTTAAATTGGCCATAGCCTTAAACTGCTTAGGCGAGAGAAATCCTGCTTACAGGCTTACTCTAGAGGATACCGGTACTTGCCCATGTCCAGTCAAACCCTTTTGACCAGACAAAGCAACCCCAATGTCCAGTACAGTCAAACCTCGCATAAAGAGCATTTCGCTTAAAGAGTAACTCGCTTAAAGAGCAGAATTTTCTCTGAACGTTCGCTTCGCTTAACAAATAAAACCAACCAAAAACTCACTTAACAAATAAATTGGGGTTTGCAGTACCCCCCCTCCACATACACGCACACAATTGGTCATTTACAATGGTGTTTCGCTTAAAGAGCAAACTCGTTTCAAGAGCAATCCAGTGGAACGCATTATGCTCTTTAAGCGAGGTACCACTGTATTACTGTAGGACGGGAGAAATGATTTTTCCTGATTATTTTTAACTTTTATCCAGCAGTTAAAGGTTAAGTTTTTGTCCCCAGCTCATCCCCGCTACTTAGAAAGTGAAACTGATTTTTATTTAATTTTTAATTCAAAGTCCATATATGGGTATCTGTGTCACAGCTTTTCTGAGAACTGTCAGTGGATTCAAGGAAGCTACCTTTGAACCTCCAAATAAGGGGCCTTCATTGATACATTGTAGCTTATGTTTCTTTGATATGATAAATACTCTTCCTTTCTGCTTTCCCTCTTATTGCAGTTTCAAACTCCCCATGCAATGCAAGCCAATGGAAGGGACGCTTTGAAACCTGCTCCATTGACTTACATTGGGAGGCTTTCGAAGGACATATGGCTTTTGAGGAATTGCCTTGCAGAGAGAAAGCCTTTTAATTTAGTGGCTTGACTTTTAAAAATATTCATTAAATTGATGAATTGCAGTTATTTACCTGAATGTTTGCATGCAATAGTGTTGTACTTATGGACACGTATGTCTAGTGGTTAGAGCAGGGGAAAATAGAAAATAAAGGCTAAAAGTATTTTTATTAAAAATAAAATATATAAAAAATAAACGTAAATAAAAAGTGAGGAAATAGGGAAAGGTACAGCTGTAAGAGTAATTCATTTTTTTGAAAATTGAAGGAACTATTTCTTCTAATAATGTGTAATCTGTGTTATTATTTGACTCACAGACACTTGCAGAGCATAGGAGAAGCATGCAAGATACAAGCTGAGTCCTATTAGGTATCATGTCTATTGACTGTCATATTTTCTTTCTCCCCCCTCCCTTTTTTTTGGTACCTCTCAGTTCTGTAGTTTGTTAAAATTATTTCTGCTACAACTCGCATAATCCCTTAAGGCCATTTTGGCCACCATTCCCCATGTTGACTTAGATCTTAGAAGATGTGAGGAGCTGCAATGTAAAATGTAATTTTCCCATAACTTTGCCCATGAGTAACTGTATATTTTACAGGATGGGTCCTTGTATCTGTCAAGCCAACAAGAAAGTACAGTCTAGCTGATATCTTTCTTTCCCCCAATTTCTCCAGTTTCACATCCACCTCTAGGTCTTGCAACCTAGAGGTTGTGCTAATCATCCTCAGGACCTATCTAACATACTAACATACTAGTGTTAGACCAACCTCTCATGCCACAGAAAGCAATGTTTGTCCAATACTCTTTGTCTTCATTGCTACTTCTTCATCATTACTGACTTTCTTGGACCTTACAACTTTCCCTTTCTCCAGGATCATCCTGCTTTTTTTGCTCCAGAGAACTACACTCTCCCATATCACTAGCCAGGCCCAGATGCCCAATTTTCAGACTGCTGTTCTTCCATGCCAGACAGTGTGTGTGGGAAGCCCAAGGAAATAACCTATAAATGGCTAATATTATTTCCTAATGTTCAAATCCAAGCAAAAGCAAGATTTAAAATAAAAATAATAAAACCATTATAAACTACCTCACCACCTGTTTCTCAAAACAGACCAAGAAAATAATCCACCCAAGAGCTTATAAATAGGCTTTACACTCTGGCAGCCTGAAACTGTCTAACTCAGAGCAAAAAGGCAAGCAAATTTAGTTAGCATTACTGTAGCTAACTTTGTCAGTTGCTCCTGAAGCTCCCCAAGGGAGCGGTCAAGTTAGCTTCATCTTCAATGAATAGGTTGACTCTCCCCAGCTGATATTTCAGTTGTTGAATATGTTTTAACTGATGTTTCTTGCTTGTTTATTAATTTTACTGATGTATCCTTCTAATGGATTGTAGTGGCTTAATGGTTAAGACGCTGAGCTTGATGGGAAACTGCTGGCAGGTCAGCAGTTCAAAACCCAAGTGCTGCATGATGGAGTGAATTCTCATCATCTGTCCCAGCTCCTAGCAGTTTGTAAACAAGAAATTGCAAGTAGATAAATAGGTACCGCTTCAGCAGGAAAGGTAACAGCGTTCTGCCACTTGATCATAAAAACACCTGCAAATGCAGATAGTGCTGGCTCTTTGATTGTAAACAGCTATGAACACCATGCTCTGGAGTTGATAAAATTGGCTTTTGAACAAGGGGTGACCTTTATCTTTACTATCCTTGATGAACTTTTCTGTTTTGATTTATACTTTTTTTATCTTATTGTTTATATTATTGGGCATGCAGAGAGTAGGAAAATGAGGCAAACATCCTGTTGCTTCGTGTAGTGAATTGCACAAAATTAGGCCCATTGTATCAACAAAGTTTGGTAAGACTACTTCTGTTAAGATCCAATAATTCGAATGGGTCTGATCTGTGACTTTATTTTCTTTGCCATAATGAGACCTAGTTAGACCAGGCTCATCTGAATCAAATGAAAATATACAGAAGAGTTGAACTCACTAAACTATCTTTGATTCGATGAACCAACTATTAGGCAATTTACTGTAGGGGCAGAGTGTGGTCATGAGAAACGAGAGAAAACCGGGGCTTGAGGAATCTTCCTTATTGCCCAAGGTGGCCATTAATCACAACAAATTCCAGCCTCTGTCTGTTCCCATGGAAATGCAAGGAGGAGGAGAAAGAGAGAAGGGAGACTAGTATTTGGGAGGATTGCTTCCGCTAGTTAGTTAGCTCTGTAATCATGTAGCATGTGTTAACTTTAGAATTGGGAGGCCTTGCCGGCTTCCAAGTTAGATAGGATTTCTTATTTTTCTACGCTTTTGTTCTGAAAATATTCCAATTTGAGGTGTGTGTGTCTGTGTGCTTTTTATTTTATTTTTTATTATTTTGTATTTTTAATTTTTTATTTGACCCCGCCCACAACATCATGATGTCATGATGTTAGCTCCGCCCACACTGTGATGACATCACGATGGGGTAGTAAAAATTTTGACATCCCACCACTGTTCCTCACCCTTGTATGATGAGAGTTGCGATGCAAAGAGATTCAATGTGTTTGCCATTGAATTTGCAACATTAAGCAACAGTTCACATGTTCCCTACCCCTTCCAGGAAGGAATAGCTAAGATGTTTCATCACCCACATTGAAAGTGATTTATTTCTCTCCCTGCTCCTACCATGCAATTCCAGTTAAAAAAACGTCCGATTTGGGATTCAAACCTGCCACTGAACTGAAACGAGGAGACATTATGGCAGGGCTGTAGCCAGGATTCTAGATGGGCTTTATGGCACTGCAGGCCTGCTGCCGTTCTTACTCTTTTTTGAAATCAGATTTTTTAACATGGTTAGCTCTGTTTTACAGATGCAATCGAGCCTGCAGCCCTCTGGTAAATAGGAATAATAGCAATTATATCATGTCCAATCTCCTTCCTCTTACGCGTTCCCCTTTAGGGCTTTCTCAGTCCACCAGGTTCCAGTTGGTTTTCAGTTCTGCAAACGCATGCGACGCAGCCAAAATCAAACGGGGGGGGGGGGGAGAGAAAATGACTGTTTCCCAGCTGCCTTCTTTCCAAGAGGCCTGCAGCTGAGTGGGTTCAAATCCACGCACTGGGGTGTGTGGGAGTGTGGGATGACCTTTTTGGTATTCCTTTCCCTCTGTTGCCATTTTGCTGGAGAGAGTGGATGGGCAGGGTGGGTGGGGGAAAGGCTTTTTCTCTTGTCAGGTCTGTTCTTCATTTCCAGTTGACTTCACTCAGAACTGTTCAACGTCTCTGCCAGAGGGGGAGAAGGGGGGGTTGAAGATTACATCTGAAAGCACCCGGCTGTTTTTCTCCTTCCTTGTTAAACAGAAGAAATGTTACAGAGGGAAAATGGCCTATTTTAAGGGGAAGTGGGTTAAATTACCCCGTGAAACTTGAGACAAGAGGAGAAAGGTGGAGGCAGAAGGGAGACAGAATGGAGAGCTCCTACGCTGCTGTGCATGTGTGCATGAAATATCTGCTCCAGACTTGCTGAGCTGCTGTGATGTCATGGAATGTGCCCATACCTTTCCAGGTGCTCAAGGGGGAAGAAGCTTCCAAAGGGAGAAGGTCTTTACTTTATGAAGCACAAGGAACTAGGCATGAATGAAATTACTGTACACTGTTGCTTTTTGTGTACCCTGATGAATTCCATGCTCCAATGTATATATGCCCATTCTGCTTCTAAAGGACATGAGGAGTGAAATGTTTTCCTTCTTCAAAAGGTTGTATTCTGATCAAGTGCTTTCACATACCGTACTTTTAGTCTTTTGCAGGCCTTCAGAGGGTATGTGTGAAACTCAAATGTAGAGAGAACATGGGAGGTGGGACAGAATATAATACTTGAATGACTTTTTGTGTACCAAGCTCCATCTCTGACCTTCCTGCATGGACAGACAAGGAGGATTAACAGAAACATTAGTGAATTCAGCTGCAGTAGCAAGAGAAAGAGAGAGAAAGGAAATTGATGGTTTTTCACAGAAACATGTAAAACATTTTCACTTAAAAAGGTGCCACAATGCAGAAACAAACCCATAGAAAACAACTCTACAAAATAACCCTCCTGAACTTGCCCAATGGGGAAGAAATTTTTGAAAGATTCCAACTTTATCTCTAAGAGATTTATGTTCTTTCTCAGGTCTGATTATCTGTCTGTGTTGTCAGTATGTTCTACTCTGACTGGCAGCAGACCTTGGGCACAGAAATGGGAGGTCTTTCCATTTTGTTCCCGGTAGCTGGAGTTTCAAAGGATCAGAGTTGAGAGAATACAAGCTCTACTGTGGAAGCCCCCTGAGGCCATAGCCGTATCCAATATTACGTGGCATCCAGGAGCAATGGGGATCCTGACACCACTGGCAAGACAGCCGATAGCTCTGTTAAAGGTTTACTAGAGCTGTGAAAGGCTGCCATTCCCAGGGAGGGGAAGAGAAGGGTATTCCCTCTCTTGCGTTCAGGACACATTTTGCAGAATAAGCGAGATGGCTTGCAACACTCTACCTTTTTCTTTCATTCACTATTTGGAGAGCCAGACAGAATGTGCGGTCTTGGAGTTGGCATTACAGAGCCTGCATCACACACTGCCCATGAGAGTCTAACAGCAACTGACAAGCAACTGTAGGTCATGGATACAGCTTGGCAACTGAAGCGGCAACAGAACAGCAGGGATGGCAAAGCAAACTGTTGTGGGTATGGATATCTGATACCTGTGCTCCTATTTTTTCTGGACCTGCCCATATGAGAACAAGGTGAAGGTCAAGGAAACTTGATGAGGCCTTATATGGGACAGTATGAGAGAATGAGGCTGGTGGTGAAACCCTTCCTTCAAAGCATGGCTAGAACCACCAGTTCTCCTGCCTTTTAATTTCTCCTCTTTCATTGATGCTGGCATATAACTGCTAGCCTGCCCAGCGGCATCAGAAGCTGAAGGCATAAACCTGGGTGGGCAGAGAGAGTGAGACCTTTAAGTTCCATGAAAACCTATCAGCATTAGAGAACCATATCTCATATTATCAACCACTTGGGAATTACTCATCTGATGCACTGAATGGTAGCGTTCACTTAGTGCTTTGACAGGGAGAATTAATATGGTGCTTAGCCATCAAATAGATATACCAGACAAACTTGACAGCTTGCCACCTGCTACTTTGCACTTCCCTTTGCTTTCACCTAACTGATGCATTACCCCAATTCTACCTTGATTAATGAGCTGGGGATCCCCCAGAGAAGATTAAGCAGTTTGCCAGACAATAATGTGGCTGGCTCACCATCCACCAGACTCAGCTCTCTGCACAGAGTGTGGCACATGGAGGGGCACATGGCAGAGGAAGAAGGAAACCAGCATTAATGCACATGATCAGGACTGCCTGTAAAGAAAATATGCCCCAAAATGACTTCTCCGGCTTGCATAACCTATGCAAATCTCACATTTCCATTATTTCTTATTTTATTTATTCATTCATTCATTCATTCATTCATTCATTCATTCATTCATATTTTTTCATCACCCTTCTCACTGAAGTGACTCAGGGCGGTTTCCAAGTAATAAAAAAAACCCATGACAATAAAACACAAACACTACCTAAAAACCTCAAAACTGTTAAAATTAAATTTTAAAATTAAAATCTAAAAAAGATTAAAAGCACACCAAATGCTACATCTTACTAATTAAAAAAGTAGAGGGAGAAAGCGGCTCAGATCACCCAGCAAGCTGGGGTCATTATACCTCCTGCACCCCATACCTGCCCCGCCAGCCATATTTTTAGATTCTTCCTAAAGGGCAGCAGCTCCATCTGGAGACGTAGCTCCATTGGCAGCTATCCATAATTCATAATTCAAATCTATAATTCAATCCATTACTCTTTGTACCTGCAGGAAAAATAACCAGTATTTTAAAGGGTTGAAAGGGTTGATCTTGCAAGCTGGGTGATCCATGGTGGTGCAGTGGTTAAATTGCTGTATAGAAGCCCAAACTGCTGAGGTGGTAAGTTTGATCCTGACAGGGCTTGAAGTTGACTCAGCCTTCCATCCTACTCAAGAAGATACTTCTAGGATGAAAGGTTTAGCAGGTGATAAATCACCATTGCCTTGCTGAAGAAATTCTCCCACATCACAAAGGATTTAAAATTCACAAAATCATAGGCTGTTTATTGGGAAAACGTAGATTTGTTGTCAATTTCCAAGGACAACGCAGCCAATGGAAAAATCAAAGAAAAGGCCTCCTGCAGGGCAATGTTCTAGCCCCCACACTGTTCAACATATACACTAATGATCAACCATTGCTGGAAGCCACTATGAGTTTTGCCTACCATCTCCCGAGTGAAGACATGTTCATGGGTTTAAAACATCTCGGTCACTTTATTCAAAACAACTGATTAGTGAGCAACATTAATACCGTAAGTTGCGAAGTAGCCATGTAGTGCAGGATGAAGGCAGAGAGCAGGGTGGCACCACACCACATCCTCTCCCCTCAGATTATACCCTAGGCAGGGAGTTGCCTTCTTACAGGGCTAATCTCCCTACCACTACCTCAGGCGTTCAAAAGTGTTGCTTGATAGCCTCCACACTGTTGCATACCAGACAGTACCAAGGACACGTGGTTAGCCTGAGATCCACAATCTGAACCTTTCGGATACTTAGTCCATCCGCAAGGACCCTCATGGCCCATACCCGAATGTAATATGGTATTTTTTATATTTATTTTTTGTACCAAGGATTGTATTTGTTCTTTGGAATGTAATGAATGCTTACTGCATGCGGAAATGAAATGACTCTGCCGCTTACCTTAAAATATATGTTTAGGAGAGTTTGACGAGCCTTTTCCTGGTTGCTTTGGAGGCAGCAGTTGCTCCACTTTTTATTGGATTGAAGTCTGGTGAAATATGGGTTGCCTTATTGTACAGTCTAGCCGGTATGTCTCATTGATTTGGTCTTGTGCTTGACATAACAGGTGGTCTTCTGATTGTCTAATGTTACCTTGTGAATGCATCAGCTGCCTGATGATCTTATCTTGATGTACAAACTGGATCAAGTGGTTGGTTTGCTTTATAGAAGCTTAGATTTTCTATCTGAGGATGGAGAGAAAGTCAAATGCCTTATTCAATTCACATCATATATGCATCTTTCTGTCATAGCCTGTTGCTAAGACTTTGTCACATAATGCTCTTTGGCACCCAAACCCTTCATTAATGTGTAGTTGGAATGATTCAGCACACACTCTCTGTACCCATTCAGAATTCCAAGTGACATAGTGTGAAGTGGAAGGAATTTCCTAGGCTAACGTTTTCCAGCATGATATCCAATCTGCAAATCGTTGCTATAGCTTTCACATGCAATGTTATCTGGTTTAATGCCGACTTTAGTTGGGCTTTTAGAACAATCTTGCCCACTTCTGCAAAGTCTGTTTAAAGGAGAATTCAGCCCTAAAAAAAACTCCATAGAATCTTTCCCCCTCTTTTCAAACTAGGGTGCCAAGGGCAGTGAAGAATTTCTGAACTCTATATTTTCCCATTCATTCTTTTACTGTTGCTGCTTCTCATTCATACAGTCTTAGAGCTGAGAGTTTTTGGAGATGTGTGTGTATTTTATTTTATTTTACCAAGGAGCCGCTAGAAAGAGGACTTTTTTCCTGTTTCCTTTCACTCTGATTTGGCTTCCTGGGAAAGCTGAATGAGAGTGAGGACAATGGCAGGAAGTAGACATATTTTCAATTGGGGGGGGGACTATGCAGTGGCTTAGTGGTTAAGAGACTGAACTTGGCAATCGGAAAGTCAGTAAATCAGCAGTTCGAAACTCAAGAACTGCATGACAGAATGGTAAGCCACTCTTACATGCTGACAAAACCATTAGGGTTACCATAAATTGGAAGCAATATTATGGTACCTTACAACACTCCAGCAAAATTGTTACTTCAACCATTTCATTTTACCAAAGGATTGGCTATGGAGTTCCCAAGTCCGCTGGGTTCCCATTTTTCATCCCAGCCACAATTCTTGTGGGAAATGCCCTCTTTCCCTTGATTGTTTGTCCTGAACTTTCTCAGGACCACATTTGCAGGACAAAGACCATCCAAGGGAAAAGAGTTTCCGCAAGCAGTTGGTGCAAAACTCATTACTATTGCTTTTTTTCCACAGAAGGAGGGAGGGGGAATATAGATTAAGCATTCTCTTTGAAAATTCAAAAGAAAATGGGATCTTAAAACACAAATACACAACAACAAAACCAACAAATTTGTTTGTGAATAACCAGTTTAGATAGGGCCTCAACATTATCATCCTTTTTTGTGCAGTGATATAGTGGAGCCAGTGCTCAAATGCTGGAACATTATAGGTACTGTACAATGAAACAGAAAAGCCTTTGCAGATGAAAACCTAGGGCTCCATGTGCACATCAGAATTAGGATGCATATATAGTTTAATACTGTTACTATTACCTATTTGCAATGCAGAAGCCTGTGTGTGTCTACATTATGTATCTGTATTGCACCTTGACAGCCAAGGTGAATGTGAATGTTTATTTATTGATTAGTCTTACAACCTTATCAATAACATAGCAGAAGAATTAAAATCTGTGTGATACAATGGAGTGCAATGAAATGCAATAAAAATACAATACATACATACCTGAGCTACTTTTAAAAGGAATGTAAACTGGAGAAAGTGCCTTAATACAATTAATACATGCATGTCCATAATCAGATAAGTTAATCTCTCTTGCAGGATACCCCAATTTCATTGATATATTGGATTCTTTTAGCCATTGCCTTAATTATAAACTTGGCAGTTCTACGTACAATGTGCATGTTAGAACCCAGGAGGAGATAGGACAGTTTGTGATTAGAGTCCCAAAAAGAGGGTTTTTTTTCCTATAGGGATGCAAGGTATTTAAATCTAATATCAGTGCATAACTGGCAATCGAATAAAATGTGAGAGATATTTTCAATATCTGGAGAATCACATATGCACATTCTTTCATGATATGGTAAGTGGTGAAAACACTCATATTTATTAATGGAATCTAGTAACTCGAATCTGGCTCTACAGTAAACCCTTCTCAAAGGATGAGAGAGGCACATCAATAATTTTTTCCAACCACCTTAAAGAACAATTTTTGGCCAGTACCTGTAGTTCCAAGTCAGATTGCTCACTGATATCTAAGACTCTCTGTTTAAACATTTCCTTGGCCTGAGTGGCCACTGAGAGCAAATATTGAACTGAAAACCCATGATGAGTAATTACTTTGCAGAGTTGACTAACCCAGGACTTGGGATGGTCCCACTTTGTTTGGTTAAGCATAATTTGGGAAGCCTATTAGAGTCCATTGATTGAACCCTCAACTAATATGAGAATGTTTTAAATATTAAATGGCTGTACAAGGCATGGTTGACAGCCAAGATGGTGTGGTAGGTAGACTGTCAGGAGACTTAGCCTCAAATCTCCATTTGGCTATTCACTAGGAATTTACTGGGAGTGGCACTAATAAAGGTAAAAGTCACCCTTCCTCGGAAGCCAGTCATAGCTGACTCTAGGGTTTGGTGTTCATTTCCATTTATACCCCAAGAGACAGCACTGTCTGCATGTGCAGACATTTATGTGGCCACGTGGCAGGCATGACTAGACACCGGAGTGCATGGAAAGCTGTTTACTTTCCCTCTGAAGTGGTGCCTATTTCCTTGTCTGGCTGGACATCCTGCTACGGTAATGGAGTAGACCGTACAGCCAGCGACTCAATGCTGAGTGTCAGGTGATGGTTAACTAACCTGACTCCCTAAGGGGGGGCCAATGGCTACGGATGGATGAGCCCCTTTAGGTGGGGCAATGGTCACCCTCAGTGGAGGAAATGCCACTGGAAACCATCATGTTGGGCCGAATGGCAAAATGAGCGGAGGAGGAACTCTGATTCCCAATGGTCATGTAGGCAGAAGAGGCCATGCCAGATGGACTGCCTATGAAGGCACACCTTGTCCATATCCTCAAGGCTGCAGTGGTCCATTGCACTCCCAGGGTTAAATCCTGCATGCCATGCTTCACGTGTGCCATGGGTGATGGCTCTGAGATCCTAGTGTGTGGGTCACTTCATGGCAAGATGGGATCCACCTTAAACAAATTCATGCCAGTGACATTTTTCCTGCTTCAGGGAAAAAATGCATTCTCAGATATGATTTGCAGTCAATGGGTACCTATTTATTTGCTTGCAATTTCTTGCTTTCGAACTGCTAGGTTGGCAGAAGCTGAGGCAGAGATGGGAGCTGGCTCCATTGTGCAGCACACTCTGTTGTGCAGCACTCGAGTCTTGAACTGCTCATCTGTCGAGCTTCCAGTCATCAAGTTCAGCGCCTTAACCACTAAACCACTGCAGTCCTGGCATTAGTGAAGCCACTCCTTAAATATTTCACGTCCTGTAGAAACCCTCTCAGTGTTGTCCTGTCGAGTGTGACTTGACAGCCCATAACAACGACATGGTGTTGAAAAAGCCAAGCTGTCAACTTTTCCTCACATCAGCTAAGCACATGGAAAGGCATTGTCAGGGGAGTCCAAACCATGACTGTAAGTTTTACCTCATATCTTAGCTTTAACATGAAGGGGTGAAAAAGAGCTGGGGATTTGACTCAGCTCCTGGTGTAAACAGACTCAAGGTGGGTTGAATATGGGTTGAATTGTGCCGCACAGATAATATGTCAACCCTGCATGCTTCAAGTCTGAATTTGGTACAGAAAGAAATAGGGATTATGGCAGCCTATGGAGCTTCTCACAAGATTTTGCTGTTCTGTGTGCACTCAACATACAGTAGCTGCCTTACAAGACCCATCCCATACGTGTGTTTGCCATATAAACCTCTATTCAATCCTGAACCAATTTTTTTTCCATTTTACATCTGAGAAACTGGGGTTGTGAAACTGGATAGACCACTAACAATTTATCCATCTTTCTCCCCCTCTCCCCCTCTCTGCTGTTTTCATTCCTTTTAACCTCACCACTAGTTTCCCTTCTCTCTTCATTTCTTCCTCCCCATCTGGAAAAAAGGCAGTACCATTTATGCAAATACAACTCTGATGTAAGTCACGGACAGACAGCATGATTGTGGCTAAGCTGGTGGCACTGAAATGGAATTAGGATGAAAATATGAAGTATTATAAATTTGCAGTGAATGCAAGTACCAAATTCATTTAGGGACAGCACAAGCTATTGACTATTACTGTATAGCAGTGCAGTTTAATGTGAAAAATCCAGCAAAACAGTTTGAGACTGGTTAGAAGTTTGGTTACTGAAACAAGATCAGTACTGAAACAAGATCAGGCTTTAATAGTTATCAGTAGCAATTGTCTATAACTTTTTACTTTGGGTGTAATGCGTAATCTAACTGCTAGTTAAAAAGTTATTTTTAGGTGTAATATGTCACACCTACTTATTGTCAAAGTTTCTTTTTTATATCATACTTCTAGTAGTACTGTATCTGATTTTACCTTTTGTCTTTTAATAAATATTTCCAACATACAGTATCAGAATTGGATGCTAGAGGGAACCAGAGAATATTTCTTCATATTTTCCCTCAGTGTATTCATAATGCCAACACAATGTAACAGATAGGAAAAATGCACACAGATCCAGAATACTGTACTGATAATAGCAACAAAGCTGCCATGAAGTACTGAGTAACCAGTTCTTTTTAAAATGCAATGCTCTGAACTCTGCATAAGAAGCAGATCTTGTAGAAGCAGGTCAGACTTATAATATACCTTTTTGGTCTATTATAGCAGGGCTAGCATAGATAATGCAAACAAACACTAGTGTTAAGATGTTTGGTTTAACTCTGGCTTGAAAACTATGCGGTAATAACTAGAAGCTAATGCATATCTGTCAAGAACAAATACTGCCTGACTCCCATGTAGATAGTGGGAATGCTTTAGATGTAATATATCTGGACTTAAGTGAAGCTTTTGAGGAACCCCCCCCCCCCCCGATATTCTCATTAATAAGCTACCGTAACTAAGTATGGCCTGGATAGCACAAGTAACATGAGGCTCAGTGCTCATTTTTATTAATGACTTGGAGTAGAGGGAATGCTTATCAAATTTGAAGATGACACAAATTTGAGTGAAATAGCTAATACCCTTGAAGACAGAAACAAAATTCAAATATATCTTGATAGACTCAAGCACTGGGCTAAAAATGGCAGAATGAAATTTAACAAGATAATGTAAATTTTTACACCTAGGGAGTAAAACCCAAACACACAGCTACAAAATGGGGGATACTTAGCTATGAGCTAGAAGGATCTTGGGATTGTTGTAGATACAGTGTTTCCCAAATGCTGGTGTTTGGACTTCAGTTCCCAGAAACCTAAGCCAGTATATTGACTGATCAGTGCTTTGGGGAATTGACTTAAGCTTCTGGGAATTGAAGTCCAAACACCAGCATTTGGGAAACACTGTTGTAGAATATCCATATAAGCCCATAGCGTGATGTGGCTGTAAAAAAAGATGAATGCTATTGTAGGCTTCATTAACAAAAGAATAATCTCCAAATCCTATGAAGGACTGATTCTCTTCTATTCAGCACAGGTTAGCTCTCATCTTGAATGTCGTGTCACGTTCTGATGCAGACAACTGTAACAATTTAAGAGCAGGTGCTGTATCCATTCCAGATATTGGCTACCATCATGGCGATAGTCTTCCTGTTCTTAACTCCTCGGATCAGTTCTTCTGTGGACCATACCACACCAGTCTCTCAGCCATGAAGTCCGTCTACATCCAGGGCCTCTCTTCCCAGAGATCTTTTCTTGCGGAGCAAGTTGGAGTATTTTATACTTTATGATGCTCTTCATCATATGGCCAAGGTATTGGAGCTTTCTTTGCTTAATGGTCATAAAGAGTTCTTTTTCTTAATCCATCCAGCACAATACTTCTACATTAGTTAAATGATCAACCCATTATATCCTTAGCAGCTGTCTGTAGATCCACATTTCAAAAACTTCAATTCTCTTTTTAGATGCTTCAGTCAATGTCCAAGATTTGACTCCATATAGCAACACTGGGAATACATAACATCTCACCATTCGGATCTTTGTAGCAAGAGTTAGATCTCTACTGCATAACAAGTGTCACACGTTTATGAAGGAGGATCTTCCCTTTTCTGTTTGTATTTTAATCTCTACTCCGGGGCCCCAATGTTCATTTAACATTGTCCCCAAATAGACAATTGTATCAACTCCTTTGATTTCTTGTGCCCAACCTTTTTCCTCCATGGGCCGGTCAACCCCCCCCACACACACACACACACACACAGACACAGGTGAGTGGTCCAGAGTCATGGTTCCTCCCACCACTTCTTGTGCTTCCCGCAGCAGTGGCAGCAGGTGTAATCGCAATGTTTTTTCAGCTGAATTTGCAGCCTCCACTGCTTCCTGTGATGGTGCGAGGGAGAGAGGAACATTTTCACCATGTTTTTCTATTTTTTTTGCCACATTTTCAGTCCTTCCAGCAGTGGCAGTGGCTGGTACAATTGTGGTGTTTTTTCGGCTGCTTTTGCAGCCTCCACTGCTTCCTGTGGTGGTGAGAGATAGGGAGGAACATTTTTGTAATTTTTCACCATGTTTTTGGCACTCCCAGCTATGTCCTCACTGTGGGCTGGATTAATTGGCACCATGGGCCATAGGATGGGAACCCCTGCTCTAACTCAATCCAGCATCAACTGAATATCTGCAATGTTTGTGGCCCACAATGCTGTGTCATCAGCATATCAGATGTTATTCAGGTATTCCCCATTAATTTTAATGCCAATCTGATAATGCTTCTGATAAAATACTTTCTGACTATATATATTAAACAATATTGGGTCAACACAGAGCCTTGTTGCACAGCTCTGTGAATTTGAACCTTGAGCGGTCTGATTCCAACAAAGGTTGGTGATGATTCTGATATCTGTCTCCTCTACACCTATTTCTTCATTGCTGTGATCATCTTCTCATGCTGGCACCTGTCAAGGGCTTTTACATAATCTATAAAACATGCATGCACATCACATCTCATCTTTGATACCCATAGAATTCTGGAAGTCAAATTGTGTTTTGCCTATGCTTTCTTCACATTTATAAATTCTACTATGGATGATTTTCAAGAAGACCTTAAGGTCATGACTCATGAGGTTAATCATTCTGTACTCCTCACAGGACTTTGCATTTGGTTTCTTTGGCAATTTTACAAAGGTTGATAACAACCAATCTCTTGGAAGGATCCCTGTGTCATAAACAGTGTTAAAAAGGTCTATCAATTCTTTGATGTCAACTTTGGACAGAAGTTTCAAAATTTCTGCTGAAATGTCATCTGGCCCTCTTGCTTTCTCATCTTTGGATCTTTGGAAAGCTCTTACAACCTCATTCTCAAGTATTGGCGGTCCAGTATTGCCATTTATGACAGGCTGTTCACCTTTTTCACCACTAAACAGCCCTCCTATGTATTCTTTCCGTACATTGATCTTATCCCTTATTTCCACCGCAAGATAATCAGGGGATTGGAAATCAAGCCATATGAGGGAAAGATTAGAAGAATTAGGCATGTTTAACCTTGAGAAAAGGTGACTGAGTGGTGAGATGATAAAGTCTTGAAAGAGAGTCCTAAAGGAGGGCTTGGTGGGCTGGATCTGTTCTCAAGCATCCCAGAGTGCAAGAACCAAAACAATGGACTCAAATTACAAGAAGCCAGAGTTTGGCTGAATATGAAGAAAAACTTCCTAGCTGATAGAACAGTATGACAGTGAAACCAACTACGTCAGGAGGTGGTGAGCACTCCAATTCTGGGGGCATTCAAGAGAAAGTTTGACAGCCATCTATGAGGTTACTTTGCCTCAGATCCCTGCATTGAGCAGGGAATTAGACCTGATGGCTTTATAGCCTTCAGTTATTCTATGATTCTATAAAATGGATTGACCTAGTAAAAGGCACCAACAGCGTTAAGTCTGCAAGAACCAAGCAGAACTGTCAATGAGAGGACATTCTGGTGGTCACTCCTTCAGAAGGTCACCATCAGTTGGGGGCAACTAGACAGAATGGAACAACAGCAAAGCTTTATATAAAAAATATTTTGGTAGAAATGAAAACAGTTGGTAGGGAACAAGATGGCTGCCTGTCATTTTGCACTCTCCTTGGTGGGGGGGACGACACACCATTCGGATAAGCATCTGCATTTCTGAATTTCCAATTACATTGGTGGAATCCTTTCGGTTTGTTTTGGGAATAGATGACAGCAGAACAGATGATGTAACTTGCTGTGCGTGCCTCTGTGTTTCCAGAGGAAATGCCGAATACAAGTGTAAATGCTAAATAATACATCATTATTTTCAGAAGAGCAATTTTGCTATAGGGTACTTTGCTGTGCCATTCTGCTTGTCGCATTGCCTTGCTCTCAGGATTGCCCTGTATTACATTAGATGCTGATTTTAAGATTCATGATGCTGGATGCACCTAGGCAGTGTTACCCAATATATCCCCTTTCCCCAGACAGGAAACATAAAGTTAAATCTACTCCATGCAGAAATAATGCCTCATCCCAGGCTTCATTACAAGAGATTGGGTTGTTTATCTTTCTTTGGCATGTATGTGCAATGTCTGCCTCAGCTCCCAGATTTTCATAATTAATAATTATGAATTACTATCGAAGCACTAAGCATCTTGGTGCAGAGGTACTCATGGATGGTGTGAATAAATCAGTGGGGACCTGTGAACAAGAAGGAAAAGCTCTCACTGACAAACATGCATGTCCATTTTGAGGCTGTGAAGGCAACCAACCAAAAGTCAATGGTGTCCAGTGGGATTCCCTGTAAACATTTTTTGCCCATTCCTAGTTATGAATGTTTCATAGCAACAGAGCAAATGCCGCCTAGCAAAACCAATATGTCTCTCGCCTCACCAGGCATTCACACAACAGTCTTCCAGTTCAGGATGTGACATTCCTAGGGAAGCTGGAGTAATGAGGCCCTGATCCAGCCCTCATTGCGTTTGGCATCCAAGGCTTTGCTTCCCTGTTGGTTATGCATGAGTCTCATGAAAGTGGTGCATCTAGGAAGAGGATGGAAAGCTAGGAAGAAATAATATATTTGTTTGTGCCTGTGGGAGGAGTAGCTGTGGGAAGCAATATGCATACACAAGAAAAACAGACGTGTCGGTTTCTAGTACCGATGAGCAGATCTGAAGCTTTCCATCAGCCAAAGTTTGCTGTCTCAATCAAAGCCTTAATTGCCACACCTTAGTTAAGTCTCTGAATGACGGGGCTTCTTGATGTTTCAATGCACTGGCGGGATACATAGAAAGAGCCTCTTCAAACATTGTGGTATTTTTTTTAACCACAATCAGGCTACCCTGGTAATGTCAACTTTTTGTTGCTAGCTAATCTTTCTCACACTAGGTCAGGTGAAAGGAAGGACAGAATGAACTCACCAGAAGGTGCCTTCATTTTGGCAGTTTCACGTCTGGCCTAGACACAGAAGAAGAAGCAGCTGCACTGGCAGACTCCACTGTGTTTTACGACCTGCCTGCAATGAGAGAGATTGGGGAAAGTGTTTTATTCCTTGACTGCAGTGAAAGAAACTCTTATGGGGAGCTGCTATAGTGGATGAAGTTTACGAATGGGACTTGAGAGGTGAGACTTCGAGCTCCAACTCAGCTGTAAAAGTCAGGAGGCCTCAGGCCAGTCCTATGTTCAGCCTTTCTCTTACTACCTTATAGGCTTGTAGTAGAGAGGAACTAGATCTTTCTATGGATTAGGAATTAGGGTTGTATCTTTTTTACATGTGTTTTTAAAGTGTGCTTTTAAAAATATATTTCAGGATTTTTCTAAAATGTACACATATACTGGTAACTTGGAAGAAAAGAGCAATACATGCCATTCATGGAATAAGCCAGGATTGTGAGAGCTAACAGTGTTTTGTCATAAAATTTGTTTTCTAGTATTACAACTCTCTGGTTCTTTTATTTGAAGTTACTGTTTTTGTGTCCCTGTGTGTGAATGTAATATCTTAACCTGTCTTAATCTGATGGCAAAGTGCTCTGAGTCCAGGTGTTTGAGTCAAGTGAACAAGTGAATGCACACTGCCTTAGATTGCCCATTGGGAAACTGAACCCAGATCTTACAGTGGAATACTCTAACCACTACATCAAATTGGTGACAGCAGCCAGAGGAGAGATTGAGAAATAGACACACACACACACACACACACACACACACACACACACACACACACACACACACACACACACACACACACACACACACACACCCTACCTTTCAAGGGACTAAACTAAAACATTTAGGTTTTTAAAGGTCAGCAGTTCGAGTGCTGCATGACGGAGTGAGTGTCCGTCATCTGTTCCAACTCCTGCCAACCTAGCAGTTTGAAAAAAAGAAATTGCAAGTAGATAAACAGGTACCACTTTGGCAGGAAAGGTAACAGTGTTCCGTGCACTCCAGTGTCTAGTCAAGCCAGTGACATGACCATGAAAATATCTGCAGATGCAGAGAGTACTGGATCTTTGGCTGTAACCGGAGATGAGCACCGCACCCTAGAGTTGGATACAACTGGCTTTCAAACAAGGGAGACCTTTCCCTTACCAGCTCTTTTAACTGGGTTTGGAAACTGACTGTGAACCAGTGCAATTGACACAACATATGATGGCGCTCTTAACTGCGCGGAGCACTTATGCATGTTCAGCTGAACAAAACCAGGCAATCTTTGCTGATATCTTCATGATAATTGTGCAGATGCATTCATGTAACATTAGGTCTGTGATGCCACTTCATGTTACTCCTATGTACTTCATGTGTGTGGGTAACTCAGAAAAGTGGTCATGCTGACTGGCCAATTTTGGGAGCAGCTGTCCAAAAAAGGTAACTTTCCCATTATTATTATTATTATTATTATTATTATTATTATTATTATTATTATTATTATTATTATTATTATTATTATTATTATTATTATTATTATTATTATTATTATTATTACCACCTCAAAATAACTAGTTACAGATAACAGTTACCAACAATTATTTATGCTTAGTACAGAGGATCTAAAGGCAGGATGAGTTACAGTAGGGTGAAAAGATCAGCAGATGGTTAGGAAGTGAGTGGAAACAATACCTAGGAAGCAGGGAGAGCTAAATAGCAGAAGCCCACAGGCAGGGTGACCTGGCGGTCAGAGAAGCAGCAGGCTGTGAACCAGCACCCAGTATGGAAAATATCAGCTTTTATTTAAAAGAAGCCTCTTCCTGATGTTCATTCTTGCACAGACATTTATGAAATAGGCACAGATAGAATTAGAACATCAAGGTAAATGGAGCCACAGTTGGAAGATGACGTGACAAATGCCTTGCCTAGCCAAGCCTCTCTGTTCTCAATGATGAATATCTTCTCACATAATCCAAGCTGCCATTTAATACCATCTTCCTGCCCTTTTCTAATTTCATTATGTTCTGCATAATGGGTGCACATAAATGCGAAATGGCATACTGTGTTAAATGCATACTCTGCAGATCACTTGCTAAAAAACATTCAGGTGCTTAAAACACACTTCCACACTTCAGCGTTAGACCATCATAAGCAGTATGGGAAGTTAGATCATCCTGCTACTAGATTTTTTAATTCATCCCCTCTGCAGAGGCACCAAAGGTTCCTTGTATGGAGAGAAGACCTTTTTTTGGGTGGGGGGACCTGAATGAGTAAAAGTTTTGAAACTCCCCACCTATTTTGGTAACCAGTGCCTCCTGGATTAAAGATAAAGGCAGAGGTCTCCTTTGCTCAAAAGCTGGTATAGCAGACGTTTCTGTGGTCATGTGATAGCCATGATAGATGCCAGAATGCACGGAACACTGTTACGTTCCCACCAAAGTGGTACCTATTTATCTACTTGCAATTTCTGGCTTTTCGAACTGCTAGGTTGGACTCCCACAAAAGTTCTTGGATGTGAAAAATAAATGTAGACTAAGGGTTGGAGTGTCACAGCTCATTTTAGAGAAGATCTATCCATCAAGCTCTGCTTTTGAGCTGCTCGAATTCTGTTTGGTAGAGAAAGGCGAAATTTCAGTTTCATTAGTTTCACTAATCACTCAGCACAGATTTTTGCTTACTAAATCATCGTGAAGCTCTACTTTTGTTTTCCGATGTTTAACTCATCATTGTTATCCTACCTTCAGACCTAGAAGGACCCCTAGTAAGAATTCCATAAAGAAATAGGGCACAGCCTTCTCATCCCTGGCACCCACAGGAGGTGTTGGACTACAGTTGCCAGGGGACTATGGGAGTTGTAGACCAGCACATCTGGTGTGCTCTAGTTCTTTAAAGCCTGTGTTGTAGGAAGGCTGGTTTCTAACTTCCCCACCACATACCTTAGCACCTTTTGGAACACCATATAGCAGTGATGGCCAACCTTGGCACCAGGTGTTCTTGGACTTCAGTTACCAGAAGCCCAAGTCAGCATTCCTGCTGATCAAGGCTTCTGGGAATTGGAGTCCAAGAACACCTGGAGGGCCAAGGTTGCCCATCACAGCTATATCACTTTTCTATCCCACTCTGCATGGGTTGTGGCTCATTTTACTTTCTAAAGGCAAACACTTTATAAAAATGGAGTAGATAAAATATAATCATTCTGAAATGCTCTCTACGGGTGATATGGACTGGTTATTTTATCTACTCTCCATATTTATCAATCATAACATCAATAATATTTACCTTTTTCCTACCACAGATATCCAACTTTGCTTTAGAGGTTTCTTTCCGCATAGTGTGCTTTTATTTGTTTGCTTGCATTCCTTTTAGAATTTATGCATACCCTTTCAAAACAACACTATACAATTTATGGGGCAGAACAGATTTGTGTGTATGCAATCTCTTCCACTACCTGCAAAAGTATTATTTTTAAAAAGCAATAAGAAAAAAGGAGGAGGCCTTGTTACTTGCTTTTTATATTGTTTCTTTTTTATTTTTATTTTTATTTTGTCTATTACATTAAGTCCTTTAAGTATTCTTCCCAGAGTAAAGAATTTTAAGTGATTTTGGACAGTAGCTGGCGGTGTGTGTGTGAGGCATGATTTTTAAAAGATGCTGCTGGTGGGATTAGTTATGTATCCCATCTTCATCCAGTATGCTGAAGACATGGCTCTGCTCTTCCCAATGTTATCCTCACATCAACCTTTTGAGGTAGGTCAAGCTGAGAGAGACTGACCCAAGGTTCACCTGTAAATTTCAGAGACAAATGATGAATTCAACCTGGATCGCCAAAGTCCTTGTTCAGCATACTAACCATTGTACCAAACTGTCTCATGATGATCATGAACATGTTGAATTTTTGTTGTCTGGGCAGCACAGAAGACAAACTAAACCAAACCTCAGGTACCATTTGGTCCACACAGCACACAGGAGGGCTTCTTCCTGGCAGTTGCAGCTTTTCAAAGATGTAAAGAACCTGCCTCTTGGAGGCAGCATCTTAGAATCCGAGAATGCATTTTTTCCTGGAGCAGGACAAATTTCAATGGTGTGAATTTGTTTAAGGTGAATCCCAGCTTCCCATGGAGTAACCCACACACTATGACCACAGAGCCATCTCCTGTGGCACACACGAGGACCTTATTGTGTTTATGCTGTCAGAAGGATGTAAAGAGCCTGGGGCACCAGTGAAAAGACCTAGAGATGGAAGGAGCCATTTCATACTTGACTTCTGTTATGAGGGGAGTGACGAGTGGGTGACTTGCCAGTCATGTTGGGTTTTGTGATCTTGTTCTCCCAGGTTTTTGATGAGGAACAAAGGGAAGGCTGTTGCAAGATCTAAGACAGCATTCATTGCTTTGGGGGAGTGAAGTTTTGCACAGCCACAGGAGGGAAGCTTCAATTAGCACTTTTTGCTCTCTTTTAACACATTCCTTGATTTAAAAATCCAGACCCCAGCTCAGCACCATGAGTCACAAGCCAATTACTAATATAAATATTTATTTTCGTTGGACTTTTGACTTTACAGTGAGACACACACCATGTTTGCCAGGCTTCAAAATGGCTCACTCAAAGGAGTCTTTTCATTCTTTTCTCAGCAAGAGACACTTTAGTCATGGTGCCTCTATGACTTCATAGAGGCCTTTTCACCCAAAATTCATCACATCACCCTCCTTGGAGCTAGGCTGTGCATTAGTGCCCAGATCTAGGTACTTTTTGGTGGTGCTACTGCTGGGTTGCCATGGTACAACCTCAGCCAGAGCTGTGTGGATATGTACCATTTAGAGTGGCTATGTGCCCTCTTTTTAGGAGGGACATCCCTCCATTTGAATCATTGCCAGTGGGTAATCTTTCTTTTGAAATAATCATACAGTAATACCTCGGATAACATTTACCTCGGATAACACTAAAATTGCATAACGTTAAGTAATCTGGGGAGGAGAATTGGATCGAATAACGTTAAGGTCCTATGGGATGGATCGGATAACAACCGCTAAAGCCTGTGCAGTTACAATGTATCTCTATGGAGCTTTAACGTTATCCGATCCATCCCATAGGATTTTAACATGCATCGGATAACACTAAAAATCGGATAACACCAAGACTTGTGGAACCAAGTCTTAGCGTTATCCGAGGTATTACTGCAATTGCATACCATCAAGTGCATTCTGACCAATGATGACCCTTTCCAGGGTTTTCCAGGAAGAGACTACACAGAAGTGGTTTCCCATCCCTTTCCTCTGTGGGTGTCCTGGGAATGTGCAACTTGCCCATGGCTACACAGGTTGGCTCTTCTCCGAGGAGGTTATCAAACTTCCAACATCTGGCTCTGCAGGCAGAGACCTAAACCACTGAGCAATCCAGCCATATCCTTCTTTTGAAGGGGTCTATCTGAAGAGCCATCCAATGCAAATCTGGTTAAAAGGCAAAAGAACCATAAAGAGGAAGACCAGAGACTTTGGAGCTGTCCATCCACACATGCCAACTGGATCACAGGCTCATCAGCTATATGGGCCACCTGGTCACAGGTGATGCCCAATACACAATTCCATGCATATTTCTATGCAGTTCAGATTGAGCCCATGCAATTTTATGCAAATCAGTCTTCTCTTTGTACTCCTTTTTGGTGCTGCATAAGTGATTATCTGATTTCTGTCTCTGGCTGTGGAGGTTGTTGATGCTGTTTTCAATTGTGGAGGTTGCCCCTGGCCCATTTCCTCCTGCTATGGTTCTCATCATAGCACAGGTTCTGAAAAGCTTGTACCTTCTCTGCCACATTGACTGTGGCTTAAGAGCTGTCAGAGCAGCTCTTAAGCAGCCGGTAGTTTATAAAAGCAATTTCCCTCCTCTCACTGGAAATTGTTCCAGACGAACATATGGTGATGGGAAAGAGGATAAAGGCATCTTCTTGAACTCCTGCCAGTCTCTCTCTCTCTCCAGTTACCGATTTCCAGACAGCTCTTTTACTTATTATAATCCTAGCTATCTTCTGACAGGTCCTGCTGACTCCAGGGCTTCCCTTTTGTCCACTAGGATCTTCATTTGTGTCAGGGGCTGAGAGGGCAAGGCACAAGTTGCTTGCTTGCTAATCCATGTAGCACGAAAGGCAATTGAGAATGTTGCAGTCTGTGTGAAGTGTATTTGTCTATGCTGAAGTTTGCTCAACCTCAAAGCTGCCTGCAATGCTGAAGTAAGTAAGTAAGTAAGTAAGTAAGCAAGCAAGCAAGCATGCATGCATGCAAACAAGGTCATTTACTTTAGATTTTGGACGTAGGCTGATTAATGAGGAAACTGCACAGTTCGATATAGCTCTTTGATATTACACTGGCAATGATAGTAAAAATTAAGAATAAAACAACAACAACACATAGCTTTCTAATATTGAGTTTGTTTTTAACACTCCAGCAAGTGTTCAACTTTGTCTTCACCCTGCAGATCAATCCAACATTTTGTATACTGAGATTCTTTTGTTGAGGTCCATTCAGTCTTCACCCAAATGGATGGTAGCAGTGATGGAATGTAACAGGTTCGCACCAGTTCACCAGAACTAGTAGTAATTTTTCCCAGTGTCCTGGAGAACCGGTAGCAGATTTTGGGGGGAACCACCTTTGGGGCTTACCTTTCCACTGATTCCCCCACTGTGCATGCGCGCCAAGCACTTGGTGTGCATGCACGCCTACAGTGCTTGGTGCGTTTGCACGGCTTCATTGCTATCCTCCCAAGCAGGGAGGAGGAAGAGAAGCTGCTAGCCTGAAACTCCCTATAGCCTGCTCCCCAGGGTAAGTGACTCACCTTTGGATGTGGTGTGTCTGTGTGCATCTTAATGTGTATTTAATACCTTTACCTATATTGACGTACTACCACAGTTCCTAAAAAGGCCTGGCGGCCTGACTTGGGGTTTTTAAGCAAAGTCTTGGAGTTACCTCATCAATAAGCTACACCTGTGCAGTTCCAATTGCTGTTCCAATTGGAGAACCCTTAAGGAGATACAGCTGTTTTACATTTACATTAAGGCACATTATCCTAGAGAACTGGTTAGGCAAAGACTTAGTACTTAACTTCTTTAACTGTTGAACAGTTGAAAAGTGCCAAAATGAAGCCATCTTATGGTGAGTTCATTCTGTAGTTCCTTCCATCTGACCTAGTGTGAGAAAGATTAGCCAAAATAAACTTTAAGCTCTGGTTTAAAAGCTCTGGTTGATTTGTGTTTGGGGTGGGTGGGTAGGTGGGTGTATTTTAATGTATTTTTATTTTATTTTATTTATTTTATTTATTTACGGGTTTGTGTTGTGGTTGGGTGGGTAGGTGGGTTGAGTTGTGTGCGTGCTTATTTTTATTTTATTTTATTTTATTATTATTATTATTATTTTTTATTTTTTTTCTTTGGCCCCACCCACAATGTTATGACATCATGACATTGGCTCTGCCCACAATGTCATGATGTCATGACATTAGCTCTGCCCACACTCTGATGACATCACGGTGGGGTAGTAAAATTTTTGACATCCCACCACTGGATGGTAGCCTGGTGTTACGGACTTCAACATCCATAAACCTTGGTTAGCATGGCATCTTGGGAGATGAAGTCCAAGAATGCTGACCTTTAATCCAACTGGATGAATGAATCAATATGCAACAAGAGAAATGTTCATCCATGGTTTTTAAACAGGACCAAATGTTACATATGCAAATTGAACACATACACATCCTACAACAACCCATAATTGATGGTCTCCAACAGTTATGGATGTGGACAAGATAAGTGTAATGGAAAATTGCAGGGAGGCAGTGTGCTTAATCCATCCCTTGCTCCCTATGGAGAGAAGTAAAATAAAATAACATAAAATGGTATGAAAATGTATCCATTTGGGAAGCACTGCTGGGAAGGGAAGGGGAGAAAATTTTTCACCAAATATTCCACATGGGGACGGCTTAGTTACCCTTTCCTAACCACTACTTCTCCTTGTAAATTATCTTCCCTACCTAGATCACTGTTTCCCAACCTTGTGGTTTTTACTCTTCAGTTCCCAGAAGCCTAACTCTAAATTATTATTGGATAATTCTGCCTCATACCGTGTAATTCTGCCCAGGGATTGGCAATAGCTGAAGGTTTGGGGAACAAAACATGTGCAGTTATCAGCACAATCATTACAAAATGGTGTGTACGTGTGTGTGAGAGAGAGATAGATAGATATATATTATGGAGTTTGATTCAAAGTGCTTCAAGTGCTTCTTTACTAGGGACTGGTTGCCCAGCAGTCATGTGTAGTTTATGTGCTGGAAATGATTTGAGTGTATGAAATTCCTATGTCTTCCTATGAAACCTTCAAAAAAGAGCCCCGAGGGAAATTGGTAGGCCATGCACCTTTTAAAGCAACTGTGTTTTACTAGCAAAGGAATTTTTTGCCTGTGATAGGACTATCCACCTATACTTCAGAGCTAAACTAGAACCATCAGAAACATCAGATTGCTTTGATGTTAGAGGCAATGATCATAGACAAACCTGTTATCCTTTGTAGCTTTTCCATGTGTTCCCACACACACATCCACACACCTCTGCCTAACTGATTTGAAAAATTGTTTCCTACTGCTATTGACATTACACTTCTTGAGATTGCTAGGTAGGAAGACAAATTCAGGGTGGGTTGAAGAGAAGGAGAAAGTTGAATTTGTGGCTAAGCAAAACCCTTGTGGTTTTGGCAAAGAACCTTCCATAAAACAGCAGTACAGGTCTCAGAATGCATCCCATAAGTCATGTGTGCTCTAGATAAAGAGGCACAAGAATGGTGGCTACTGTTGCATTATGCTGCCTGCCCACCTGCTGAAAAATCCTGCTGTCTCCCAACCCCACGTCTATGCCTTCTTACCTAAGTAGCCAGTTTCTGAGGCCATTTTTGCAACTGGTTAGCTCAAAGTGTTTCCTATCTTATGTCCCAATGCCTTGCCTGCCTTGTCTCTTTGACACCATAAGGGGCCTTTCCTAGTCTCACAGTTTTTACCCTGAAATCTTAGAGAATGAAATGCCCTTGCAATTTTGTATCGGTTCAATATTCTGTACAGTATAGCCAAACTATGCCATCTATATTTCATGTTCTCAAAACAGTGTTAAGAATCATTTAAAATCTTAGTATTCTGTGGACTTCAGGTATCCCTTAAACCAGGGTTGCCCAAACTACAACCCGTGGGCAGCTCTGATTTTGCAGGGCTGATGAAAAAGTTCTAGATTTTAGCTGAAAAATTAAAGTAATTAACCAGGGTGCTGAACCTCTTTTGGGATCATGGTTCAGCACTTTGGACAGCTCCTGTGACCATCCCAATAAAACTACCAAAGCTGGGTCATCTACCATCACTCATTTCTCATTGTAACACCTAAGAACAAACAACTGAGTTAGTTTGGCCCAAGAGAAGGAGACTGGCCCAAGGTTAAACAATAAACTCCATGGCTGAGTGAAGTTTTGAATCTGAACCTTCTCAATTGTAATCTAAGACTCCAAATACTATATTATCTTGGTCTCATTCATTCTTTTCTGAGCAAGGTGGTTATTTTTGCTACATTCCCTGTGAATGGTATCTACAGAGCATAGCATCACAGAAACGCCAGAGGGGCAAGTAGGAGTGTGTGGCGGGGAAAAGCTTTATTCTAGTTCATGGCAAAATAAATATTCCTGCCTCTGTAGACATGCCTGGGAGAACAGGGAGAGTGTACTGTCAGCTTTTGACAAACGTTTCCACTGCAGACTGTCCAAAGTCCTGCAGCAAAATCCAAAAATTGGCATTAGCATATATGGAAGAAATGTTCCTAAAAGGACCACTTTCGTGGCTCTCTTTATAGAAGAAGTACTGCATAGAACAGAATTGGGCTACAAGAGGGAAATCCTAACAAAGAAGCCCAAGGTTTATATCAGGGGTGCTCCACCTTTTTGCACTGTGGGCCTGGACCACACACCCCAGAAGTGGGCACATTTACAGCTGATGTAAATGCAGCCACTTCTGTGTGCATTTTACAGCTGATGTAAAATGTGCCCGCTTCTACGTCTGGGTGAGGGGGAGATGGAGACAGACTGGTTGAAATGGGTTTGCAGACTGGGTTCAGCCTGTGGGCCATAGATTGGGAACCCCTGGTTTATACATTGCTTTGAAATTGAATTCCATCTGTATGAATATATGTCTGCAAGAGTTTTTAAGGTTATACCTGATAGCCAGGAGCATGCAAATTTATTTTTAAATGAAATGAGTTATAGTCTTACGTTCTGCCCAATAGTAAGTTGCTTTTGCTGTTGCCATCTCAGAAGGTAACTCTTGATTTTCCAAATCCTTAAACGTAACTACATTCTTTTTCATTGGTAGAACAAGGTTTGCTTTCTAAGATGACCAAAAACATCTGGAACCCCAATGGTACTGACTTTGGATACAAAGAGCACTTTCTTCTTGTCTATCTCATTGTCACTTCAGTGGAGGGCAAGGTAGCACTTGAACTTTCTGAAGTTTCTCTTCCATTCACACAACAGAAACGGAGGCCAAAGTGTGAGGCATGGCCTGAAAGTAGCACTACAACCCTGGAAGGGTGTCTCCTTCTTCAGTCATTTGGTCAACTGCAACCCTATAATCTGGAAAGTAACCAGAGGTTAATATTCTGGTGCAAAAGGAGTGAAGCTATCCCCATGTCAATTTTAGTGGTTAATATGACAAAACCATGATCTCATTATTGAAGAAGAAATTAATTACAGGTAATTTCTAACCTAGGGTCACAGTGGCTTAGTGGTTAAGATGCCGAGCTTGACAGTTGGAAGTTTGACAGGTCCACAGATCAAAACCTGACTGCTGCATGACAGAATGAGCTCTTGTTGTCTGTCCCACCTCCTGCAAACCTGGTATGTAGTTTGAAAGCAAGAAATTGCAAGTAAATAAATATGTACAACTTTGGTGGGGAATGTAACAACATTCTATTCACTCCAGAATCTAGTCAAGCCTAGCACATGACCACGGAAACATCTGCAGATGCAGACAGAGCTGGCTCTTTGGCTGTAAATTGAGATGAGCATCACACCCTAGAGTCAGACACAACTGGCTTTCAAGCAAAGGAGACTTTTCTAACTTATTACTTCAAAACTATGTGCTATCCACTGGTCATGCATCCATCCAACAAATGTCTTGTGTTTCTACAGAGTCTGAAGAAGCTGTGACTTCTCCACCTCCACCCCAATAGTCTTTCCTCACTTCATGGATGGAAAACATTTGGCTCTGCAGAAGGGGTTACTGGATTCCCAACACCTATCTTGGCTCACCACTGGCTGACATTCAACATGTTGGTGGTCATAAATTCCGAGTTCTGACCTACGATATGCCACTTTGCTCCAATGTTCCTTAATAAAAGCATGTTTACTCATTTGTCCCTTATTCAGAGATAGGCTCTCCTCCTATCAAAGAGCTGGCCTGCAGTCTATGTCTAATTTGTGCCTTCATTCTGGAAATGCAGATTAGATTGGAGCCTGTTTCTGCCACAAGGCCCTCAAATATACTGCAGGGGCATCACTTCCCAATGCAACCTCCACTGCATCTCTGTAATGTACCGTACATGGGATTTAGTGCCCTTATATTTTACAAGGCTGTTCTAATGATTATGTATGTTACTAAGTTAATTTACTATCAATACTTTTAAGGCAAGCAATCCACTAGGAATTCTTAGGATAACTGCAATATAAGGGATGATCACTGGGGGGGGGGACTTCATTCCTAACTTTGTGTAAAAGTTGAGCTGATAGTGATCACTCAAGAAAAGGATCTGGAGTTGTGTGGCTAGTTAAGTGAAAATGTTGATAATTGGTGTTCAGGATAGAAAATTCCATGCTGGACATCATTAGGAAAGGAAAGGAAAAGACATCCACCCATATCGATTATTATCCATGTGCTTGGCACAAAATAAATGGCTCCAAATACAAGGAATATTGGATAAAATTCTGATCATTGTATCTCAGAAATTGCAAAAATTCTCAGAAATTGATATTTGTGCACGAGGAAAAGGGGCATCAAAGAAGCAACAAAAACAATCATGGGGCTGAAAGAAAAATGTAACTGTTCTGAGATTTTTTAGGTTAATAGAAGAAGCATGTAATGGGGTGACATGCTGGAGGTGTATGCAATTATTCATCATGGTACTAGAATCCAAGTCATTCAGTGAAATTGAAAGGTGGGAGACTAAGAACAGATAAAAGGAAACAGCTATTCAAGCAGAGCCTAGTTAAATTGTGGAATTTGGTGTCACTGGTGGCAGAGAAGCTGTCATACTTTGACACAATTTCATCATGTTATACGCGAGGAGACAAGACTTGCTGGAAAATATAGCAATCCTAGAAAAAGCTGAAGGTGGCAGCAAAAGGAGAAGGTAAAATCTGAGATTGATTGATTTCATAAAGGAAGCCATGTTTTGGTTTTGCAAGAGCTGTAATGATAGGTTATCCATTGGAGTTGACTTGAGTTGAAGGCAATATGATGGCAGAGAAGTAAAGGAAGTTAGTGCCTGCAATTATGGTTCTGCCAAAGGTGGGGAGTTGTTGTTCAGTTGTGTATTCAAGTCTGACCCTTTGTGTCTCCATAGACCATATTATACCAGGCTTCTCTGTCATCTGCCATACTTTGGAGTCCACCCAGATCCACACTCACCACATCAATGATGCTTAGCAATGTCATCCTCTGCCACTCCTTTCTCCTCTTGCCTTCTATCTCCCCTAGCATCAGGGCCTTCTCTTCTCATTTGGTAGCCACATATTTGAGCTTCAGCTTCATTATTTGTCATTTCAAGTAGCAGTCAGGGTTGATTTCCTTTAGGATTGACTAATTTGACCTCTTTGCAGTCCAAGGGACTCTCAAAAGTCTTTGCCAGCACCATGTTGGAAGGCATCTATTTTTCTATGCTTCCCTTATGGTTCAGCAATCAGAGCCATGCAATATTACTGGGAAGACCATTGCTTTAACTATGCAGACTTTAGTTGGCAGGGTGATGTACTTACTTTTTAATATGCTGCCTAGGTTTGCCATAGTTTGCAAGGAGTGTTTTTTTATTTAATGGCTGCAGTGATCTTAAATCACAAGAAAGTAAAGTCTGTCACTGCTTCCATTTCTTCCCCTTCTATTTGCCATGGAGTAATGGGGTCAGATGCCATGATCTTGGGGGTTTTTTAAATTGAGTTTCAAGCCAGCTTTTGCACTCTCCTCTTTCATTCTCATCAAGAGGCTCTTTAAGTCTGCTTCACTTTCTGCCATTAAGGTGGTGTCATCTGCATATCTCAGGTTGTTGATAATTCTCCCAGCAAGCCTAATTCCAGTTTGTGATTCATCAAGCCCTGCATTACACATGATGTGCTTTACATATAAGTTAAATAAGCAGGGTAACAATATACAGCATTGTTGTATTCTTTTTCCTGTTCTAAACCAGTTAGTTATTCCATATCTGATCCTAACTATCACTTTCTTGGCCCTCACACAGGTTTCTATTGCTTAAATATTACACACATACCTTTTTGTGATTCAAAAGGCCCATCTCAAAAACATGCACAATATCTAGAACTGGGTTCTGGGTTTGTTTGTTTTTTTTTGGGGGGGGGGGAGGGCAATTTCAGAAATATGTGTGGACAGGTGAAATTGGGTTGACTCAGTGCACCCTAATTCATCCAGCAAAAAACAGTCTTTCCACGAATAGTTGGCAGTACAGGATGGTTGATTCTGCAACAACAGCAACAACAAGATCAAAATGAACCAGAACAACCCCAGGGTGACTGGAAGTTAAACTTTTGTGTGGATGAGTCCTATAGCTTAGTCACAGTAAGAGTACTGTGAAATTTACAAGTATTTATTAGTGAAAATGAATATTTATGAATGAAAATAAGTAATGTAGATCCATATCAAAGAAGGGCATGAAGTGAGTATTAAGAACTGAACTTTGATGGCCAGCCTGATAAAGAGTCCAATTGGTCTGTCATGAAAAGGCAAACTTTAAAACCCTATGGCAGTGGAGGTGAACCTTGGCACTCCAGCTGTACTTGAACTTCAATTCCCATTCACATGGATTCACAGGGACTTGGGATTCTGAGAATTAAAGTTCAGGAACAGCTGGAGTGCCAAGGTTCACCATCATTGCCATAGGGTTTTAAAGATCGCCTTTTCATGATGTTTAAGCACTGCAATAAAAGTATCACTCAGCTAGACCCTAGGGGGGCAGTAACATTGCATGGATTCAGCCGCCTGGGGCTGAAGCGAAATTTGCCACCCCCTGGTGGACACTGGCGCCTGCTCCCATTAGGGCTTCTGGGAATTGTAGTCCAAGAACATACATAGCTCAAAAAGCGCCGCCCGGGGATGCCGCCCCCTACCCCCCACTAGTGATGCCACTGTTGGGGGGGGCACCAGGTTTTGATGAAACTCTAAGACATTTGAAGGGGTTTTGCCCTCTATGGCTCAATAGTGTTTCTTTTAATTTTATTTTTAAAATTAGATAAAGGATACAAACCACAATAAAATACTATTTAGATTTCTATAGAGTTAGCAACATAATCATTTTAAGAATTGGTTATTTCCATTTTCCAAAGATTTACAATATTTAAGGTATGAAGGGGAGAAAAATATCATTTCAAAAAAGCATTTTTAAAAAAATCATTTAAAATAAGAGAGATGCAAAGACAGAAAACGCAATACAAAATAAACACAAATTATGAAAATTAGAAAAAGATTGCCTATTATAATACCATTATAACACCATATTAGAATTCCATAAAGGCTTTTGTTCATCTCTCTACTTAACTAACCTTCAAATTTTCTTGTCTCAAGTGCTTTTACTCAATTTTGCAAGAATGCAGAGCTTTGTATATCATTCAGCGGGGTGCCTTCTTCCTCCAGACTTTTCTGATATTTTGCATAATTAACCTAGCAGTCAAAGCTCCACATTTAATTGCAACAGAAAAGTCCATCAGCAATACAAGCAATCACTGCTTCCCCTTTGATTTCAGCAGAAATCTGTCTCTACTATAGATTTTTGCTAACTTAAAAGGCATAAAATACTGTTGTATCCATTTTTAAAAACAATTCTCCCTTAACAAAGTGCAAACTGTGTAACCATCGATTTCGTTCTCAACATTGTTCTGAATATTGATAGGTAAATATATCTTTAAATGGTTTCCCTGTGTAATTATATTATTTGGCAGTTTTTATCTAACTACAATAGTGAATAAATCTGAGAAAATATTTCTTCCAAATTCTTTTAGGTAGCAAAAGCTCATACTAAGTAGATCCTCTGAGACTCAATTTTTGTTGCCTTAGCAAAATGTTATTTTTTTTAAAAAAAAATCTATATATAGTGTTGACAGTTCTCCAGGTGTTATCTGAAATCTTAGGGAATTGTTGTGCTTCTACACCTCTCCACTGGGAAATAAATCCTAAAAAGGGCAGCACTGAAGGAGAACATATAAATGTTGAGTATTAGATATTTTTGAAGCATGGTGACTCATCTCCATCCATCAGGCCTTCCTCGTTCAAGTTCCTTCAGGAAGGTCACAAACTTGCTCTGAACAGACCATGATTTTTCCAAATTCCATCTTTGAGCAGCATATTATTATCTTTACAACTGAAATCTCCATAGTTTGTTGGAGGTAATCTAATTAATCTAATTATCCCACCATTTTTAAAAAAGAAATTTTTTATAGCACCCTAAAGAATAACCAGTTTTATTTGGCTTGAGGTTTTATGAACTGCATCCCATGTCATCAAATGCATCGAACCTTACACCATAGAAAACAGATGCATTTTAAAGGTGCCTTAATTGATTCATTCGAAATAGGATATTGGAAGACAGCTTTCCTGATGTGTGGGACTGAACAGAAGACAGGCAATGGTGTCTAAATCAGAAGAAGCTTGGACTCTCTCTGGAAACAAAAATATCTGAACCGAGGCTATCATAATTTGGACACCTTATGGAGGAAGGGAAAGAGAGAGACCAAATAGGAAGTCCTTTGACTTGAGAAGAGAAACCTCAGCTTTGAATTTACAAGATACTTCATGAGTAAAGCTGTTAATGACAGGCTATTTTGGAGGTCACACATTCATCCAGTCACCATACATTGGAATCAATTTGATGGTATATAATGATGATGGTGAACCTTGGCACTCCAGTTGTTCTTAAGTCAGAACTCCTGCTTCTGGAAATTGAAGTTCCAGAACATCTGGAGTGCCAAGGTTCTCCATCACTGGTATATAACAGTAACAGGGTAAATGAAAATCACACTAGTTACATTACAGGACCTGACATTACAGGTCACACACCCATACACACCATACATGTGGGTTCAGTATCCACAATTTCACTTATCCACGGGTCTAAAATTATTCAATTAAAAATCCTGAAATACATATTTATTTATATGGCACAATACCAGAGCTGACCACCAGAGGACACAGCCTGAAATGTAAAATATATGGTTCGCTGTCATCCATGATTTCCGGGATCTGGGGTAGGTCTTTGAATGTATCCCTCACAGATATGGTGGGGGCAATCTTTACATAAAATGCTATCATAACTTTTTCAGTTAAATGTTACTTTTTGCAATTGTGATGGACTTCAATGAAAAAAACATTGTAGGCCCAAGAAAAGAAATAAGCTGTTTCTTAAACAGCAGACAATTGTAAAATAATCAGATAAATAAATACATGGGAGGGGGCAGGAATTAAATATTTTATTACAACATATTCTAGTAACAGGAGATGAGGAGGCAAATTATAGTCAGCACTACCGAATTCTCACAGCAGACTCTTTCATCTACAACTTAATTAGTTTCATGACTAATTCCTGGTGAATTTTCATGCCTTATTAACTTTCCCATCACACCTCTACTTTCTTTGTTTATTGGCTTTTGTTGTTCAGTTGCACAGTCAATTCAGACTCTTCGTGACCCCATGGACCACTGCCCTTCAGGCACCTTTGTCCTCCACCATCCTTCTCAACCCACCCAGCTCTGTGCCTATTGCATCTACAATACCATCTAGCCATCTCATTTTTGGCTGCCCGTTCTTCTTTTTGCCTTCAACCTTTCCCAGCATCAAGGCCTTCTCAAGTGAATCCTCTCTTTTCATTTGATGTCCAAAGTACTTTAGCTTCATCTTTACTATTTGACCTTCAATGGAACAGTCAGGGTTGATTTCTTCTAAGATCGACTTATTTGTTCTCCTCACTGTCCAGGGTACTCTCAAAACTCTCCTCTAACATGGGAAAAACAAATTCTCTTGGTGTTTCCTCTTAGTCAGCAGAGTATGAGGTATAAAGAACAACAGCAACAATAAAGAAAAACATGGAGAGTTTAGCTCAGCCTCCGACTACTTCATTGGTTTCTTTTTATATACAAACAAGCATTTTGCATTATAAAAATACTGTAGAATCGTTTAAAGTAAAAAGGAGAGAGAGGTGTACCAGCTGTAGTTACAGTCAGAAGAAAAATAGGGAACATGGAATCTTTACCATGTGGAAAGAATTTCTATGCTTCTTGCTTGGGTGGAGGGCAGAGGAAGAAGAGACTAAAACAAAACAATAGAAACAAACAAACAAAGAGGGAAGGGGATTAGAGATTTGCCTCAAATGCCAGAGACAAAAGGAAAAAATATAGCTATGAAGGATCTTGGGGACATGAAAGGAGCCTCATTTGGGTGTCCCATCTCTCTTTCCTCCCTCCCACCATTGTGGTGTCAGGGATGTTCTTGGTGTTGTAAGCACACTAATTTATGGAGCCTGTCGCAGTCCTCTTTAAAATGAGTTTGGGATGCCAGGAAGGGAGATTAGCTAATAGTAGACTAGCCCTAAAAGTTGAGGATGACATAAAATGAGCCCCTGCAAATTGATGGTCTCCTGTAAATTGCCTGCAAAAGAAGAAAAAGAGAATGGTAAATTTAAACATAGTACATAATAAGGAAGGAAAGAGAAAGCTTCACATTATCGACCCTTTCCTTCATCTCCCTTCAAATTTTTACATTGGTTGCCAATACTGTAATCATTTTACTGGTAAAGTCAGACAAATGTTTGCTGATTTGCCCTTAAAGGTACTTTTAATGGATAGTGCTTAGAGAACATGTGTTTTGGAAACCTAGCAGTATTACCATTAATCAATGAAAGGCCAAGGGCACATATACTTCATGGGAATGTCTTATACACTTCAGTGGCCTCAGCCATGCCTCATTTAGATTTTCTTTAAGGTGGTTTCACAGTAGTGCTGGGAACCTTTGATTTTCTAGGACTTTTAGACTTGTACACTTCTAATGAGGAAACTTGGCTTTAATCAAGATTCTTGCTATGGAGCAACACTGCACAACCAGTTTCATTTTAATCCAGTTTTAGGATGAGTGGTTATAAGTCAAAGCAAGAGGGCATGTAGGAAATATATGTGTGCAAGGAAAACAGAGCTGTCCAATCCATCACATCTCAAAGACATCTATTCTTCTGCACTCAGCTTTCCTAATGGTCCAGCTCTCACAACCATACATTACAACCGGGAATACCATTGCTTTGACTATGCGAATTTTTGTTTGCAAGGTGGTGTCTCTACTTTTCACTATGTTCCCCAGGTTTCTCATTGCTTGCCTCCCAAGAATCAGTCACCTTTTTATTTCATGGCTGCAATCACTATATGCAGTGATCTTTGACCCTAAGAAAGTAAAATCTGTCACTGCTTCTACTTCTTCCCCATCTATTTTCCAGGGACTGATAGGGCCTGTGGCCATTATCTTGGTTTTCTTGATGTTGAGTCTCAAGCCCGCCTTTGCACTCTCTTCTTTCAACCTAATCAGGAGCTTCTTTATGTCTTTCTCACTTTCTGCCATTAGGGTAGTATCATCTGTGCATCTCAAGTTGTTGATGTTTCTCCCAGCAATTTTGATCTCAACTTGTGATTTGTCCAACTCTGCATTGTACATTATGTGCTCTATGTATAAGCTGAAAAAGCAGGGTGACAAAATGCAGCCTTGTCTTACTCCTTTTCCTATTCCAAACCACTCCATCATTCCGTATAAGGAAGCAAAATGATCTGCCTTCTGTTATCAGGAGTTGCAGAACTGACCAAGATTTTTTTTTATTTTTTTTCATACTTCTGTACCGGAAGATTTGATTGTTTCCAAACTGGTTCTTATGAGCTGAGGCTGGTCCTAAAGTAGGTGTATGCCTGAACACCTGAATCATACAATTTGTTACCTACACACTGTGCTTACAATCACTTAATGACACCCTGCAGGACTAACTGCTACCCAGTCATCTCACACTATTTACCAGCTATATCAGCTTGTGACTTATTTAGATGCAACACCACCCATAAGGTGCTCCTGTTGCCCTGTAGGAAAACAGGATGAGAGAGGCAAAACACATCCTGGGCTGTATTCTCAAAGTAGGCCAATCATGATATCCAGGATTAAAATTCCTATTCAGCACCATGGAGTGACACCACAAAAACACTCTGGGCCACATGGCAGATGGGTAGGCTGACAGCTGTGCCTTGCCCTAAGACTGGCCAGCAGTGATGCAAATGTGTCCAGCCACTTCTGCTCAAAAGAGGAAAAATATCCCCTTTCCTCCAGCTTTTGTACTACCTTAGACATTTGGAGAGCAGTACTTAGGCCACTTAGTGCTTAGGGGCAGTGGTGGCTTAGTTGTTAAGATGCTGAGCTTGAGGGCCAGAAGGTTGGGCAGGTCAGCACTTCAAAACCTGAGTGCAGCATAGCGGTGTGAGTTCCCATCATCTTTCTCAGTTCCTGCCAACCTAGCAGTTCAAGAAGCAAGAAATTGCACATTGATAAACAGTTACTGCTTCGATGGGAAAGGTAACTGCATTCTGTGTGCTTCAGCATTTAGTCATGCCTGTCACATGACTACGGAAATGTCTATAGACACAGACAGCACAAGCTCTTTGGCTGTAAATAGAGATGAGCATCGCCTTCTAGATTTAGACACAATTGGCTTTTGAACAAGGGATTCCTTTACCTTTACCTAACTTAGGATCATATACCCAAACATAGGATTGCAGAGATGAACAAATGGGATGCAGTCTTGAATGATAAATGTTGGAAGTGATCCAAGCATTATGGGAACAGACAATGGGCTTCCAACATATTGATGACAAACATAAACGTTCTGCCAATATGGAAAAGTAACTGTCCAACCCAACCACAGAAATGAAGCTCTGGGTTTCAGAACACCTTAGACACAGTGATGGGATGTTACCAGTTTGGACTGGTTCGCCTGAACCGGTAGCACCCCATCAGGAGGAGTCACCAGGGGGGTGGTAAACTCCTGGGCGACCGGTTCGGTCGCCTCTCTGGCCCCCTCCAAAAATGTATTTCCAGGCAGCCAAAATGGCTGCCCAGAACTGTGCATGCGTCAAACCTCTGTTTGATGCATATGCACATCTTTTTTTAGTGTGCATGCATCAAATAGAGGTTTGACACATGCACACTAAAAAAAGAACTGCGCATGCATCAAATGGAGGTTTGACACATGCACAGACATTTTTTGCTCCGCCCATGACGTCATGATGTCATGACGTTGGTTACGCCCACGACGTCCATGATGTCATGGTGGGGTAGTGGGAATTTTGACAACCCACCACTGCTTAGACAGATTCCTAGGAACCTTTTAAGCAATCCAATAAAAGAATTACTCCCCCAGTTCTTAACTTCTCAGTGATCCAGTAATAATATTACTCAAACTAGAACATTGATTCTGACAATTAGTGGAGTAGTTATCTGCTACCACTTGTTCTTCTGTGTAAGCTGCCTACACATAAGACTGTCAAGAAAACAAGGTTATTAATATATTATTAACACCCAGAAGGAGGGAACATTCAGCTGGCTAATGAGAGTCTGGCCCAGTTTGCATCCTTCATCCACTCTCTGTGCCCCCACCCCACCGTTATGGGCATCTCCTTCTGCTCTGTTTCCCAAGAGATTTTCTGGAAGAGATTGGTGGGAAAGGTGACCAGTGTGACTCATGAAGACTCGGTGGCAATTTCCTTGATTGTACAGGGGAAGAGTTTTCCCAGGGTTTTTTCTTCTGCCCTCAACCCCTTCCCATTCCTTCATGGATTCCTCTTTAAGAAATTGAAAAGGAGGAGTGGGGAGGTGAGAAGAAGGCAGCCAAGTGGGGGATGAAGCTTCATGACATAAGTGGAGAGGACAGAATAGGTCACAACTCATTACATGCATTCCTTCGGTATGTCCTAGGGCAAGACAGAAGCTAAAAATAGCTTCCCCCCCTTTTTTTGTGCAGTTCAATTTTTAGTTGGCAGAGGAGTTCAGGAGTGAATTTTAGAGCAGCATTCTGTTTCTGTGGCTTGGAGTTAGAGAGGTGGTCTCTATAGCCTCACCTTAATGGGGGGAGGTAGTCAGCGAGTGATAGTAGCATGGTATAAAATAGCTGTGTCAGGCAGTGCTCCTGCAGGCTGTGTGTGTGGGTGCATGCAGAAATCGAACAATATATATTAGGGGTAGACAGACAGACAGACAGACTCTGATGGACGGACTGATTGATTTCTGCCAGCCTCTGGCCTCAGAGGTCACACTGCCTCACCTATAATGGCTTTCTCCAGTCTTCCTCCAAGTGAGTTCTTGCTTTTGGAAGCCATCAAGAGCTATGATTCACAGTTCAGATCAGTTGCCACCCCCTCTGCAGTGTCTATAATATTAGTAATATGCTGCCAAATTGAGTCTGATTCATGATGACCATTTCCAGGATTTTCAAAGCAGAAAGTACTCAGGAGTGGTTTCCCCATTCTGGGGTAATGCTCTGGAACTGTGCAGCTCACCCAAAGCAACACAGGGTGGATCTTCTTCCAGGAGGAACAGTGGGAAATTGAACTCCCAACTCCAAGCCTGTTATCTAATATCCATTTTCCCCATCTACTTCTAGTTTCACACACACACCCAACCATTTTTGGTGGGCCCATAAAACATTCCCATGGGTGGGGGGAATAAAGTTCTATGTGCTTGTGGCCATACCCGGATCCCTGCTTACTGTCCAAATGGCCCACAAAATAATGGGGGTGATAGTCCTAAGAATCTGGAGGGTCAAGATCAGATATTCTACAAGGCCACATGTGAACTCCTCCTCCATAGATCCCATCACATGAACAGACATAGTGTTAAAGTATTCATGAGGGTGGGCAAATTTGCTTTGCTCTGCATGAAGATCTGAATTGTCCGAGTTGTTAAGCAATTGGGCTTCTTGTTCTTTCTCTCCTTCATGGCTCTTCCTCATTGGGGGTGGAGTGGGGGTAGGATTCCATTTTCCAGCTGCTGCCATTTGATTGGACCAGCATGACCAGTCATTCAGTGAGATGAAACAGCATCCACGTATAAGGGGACCCATTTGTTGTGTTTGTTCTTGAGAATGCCATGGGACCGAACCAAACTGTTAGGGGGTATTCTGGCTAAGGAGACGGATGGTGAATTTCACCAGGTAGCTGCTACAATCAGCCTTGCTGCCATTGCTGGAGACAGAAGTGAAAGGAAGGAAGAAAGTGAAGATGACTATAACAAAATGAATTAATCATAATGCATACAGGCTTTTGTTCAATGAAATGAATGAGCCATTTAATCATGAAAATAAATTGCATTATTATTTTAATCCTAAAAAAATGTGCACAACCCCCCTATAATCAATAGCTATTCTTGGGTAGTGGAATTGCATTAACATAGCTGCCATTTGGGTGCTTGCTGTTTCCAAACATTTCCCAGACTTTCCTGTCTTCTGCGATCACACAAAAGGAGTGGGAATGTGTAATGTGAACAGAACACAATTTGTCTAAGTGGTTAGCTTGCCAGCAAATATTTACAGAGCTACCATGTGTGGCGTGGGGGGGGGGGGGATAAAGCTGGGAAAGATGCATAGTTGAGACAAATGGCATCTCTGTCAGTTGGCTGTTATGCTAGGGAAAGCATGCATCTTTGATCATGCTGGGGTCTTCCTTTAAGGGATACTACCCAAGACATAGGAATCTGAGGGTTGCACTTGGGGACATGAAAGGAGGCTCATTCAGGCGTCCCCTGATTGGAGTTTCTCCAGCAAAAATCATTTCACCCAGAGTAATCTCTGACATGAAATTATTGTTATAAATTGATTTCTAAGACTCAGCATTGATTTGGGGAGCAACAAATTCTTGTCCCTTGCATACAAGCAGATGGTCTGTAAGCCAATTAAGGCCTTATAGTTTGTCAAGGCATGTACTAAATTTTACTTCATGTTTATGACTGATATTATCCTTGCCACCTGTTGCATTGTGTCCTGGCTTTCCTCCAAAGAGACAATGGGGACTTTAACAAGAATTTTTTTTCCTGATTTATCTTCAGAATAGTCTCTTCTGTGAGGTAGTGGAAGCTGAAGAAAGATGACCAGCCCAAGGCTATGGAAGAGCAACTGCTTATAAAAACAGGACATCTGTTATTTGTGATGGACAGGGGCACCTTTGGGGAATAATGACTGCCTCAAGTCAAAAGCTGAGGCCAATGGCTGAAGCCATCCTTTGAGTATCTTCTGCAAAAAATCCTGGGAGTAAGAAGCAAGGGGGAAGAGTCTTCTCTAGTAAGGACAGAAGTGCTTCGTGGACAGTGGTCCATGGTGTCGCAAAGGGTCGGAATCGACTGTGCAACTGAACAAAAAAATGGAATGAATGGTTGTACAGGTACTCAAGAGGTCTGACTTATCCTGCAATGGTCATGTTTACCATTCCGGGTTATGAATTTTATTTATTCCTGAGTAAGAGATAGGGATACCTGGAAACTGGGATAAGTGAGCTTACCCCTGAGTGAACATGTGTAGTGAATGAGCTGTGCTTTCAGTGCCTCAACAGATCTGTCTGTCTGTCTATCAAACCTGCTGCAAAGTTCTAAATAGTTTGGCACTTAGATATGAGAAGGACCGTATCCTACATTGTGATCTCTACCCTTCTTTTATGATGAGCTGTTTCAGCCTTTTAAATATTTATATGTTTTATATATATTAAACCCAACTATACCCAGAAGATGCAGTTGATAGGAATGTAAGATGGAGTGTTATTGTTTTTTGTTTTTTTGGAACTCCAAAGGATTAGGTGAACGTCTTCTTTTTCTGTGTTCCACCAGGCACTGAAAATATACCTCTTTAAACTCACCTTGTTTCAGTGGCTGTGTTGTTTTTTATTTGGCATTCCTTAGTTTGTTGGTTTGCTGGGGAGTTAATTGTTCAATGTGCAGTTATTATTTTTGTGTTCTTATATTTTGCTTTGAAGTGATGCATTTTTCTTTTTAGAGGAAAAGTAGGCTAGAACTTAAATTGGAAAATCTCCTAGATGGGCGGGGTAGAAATATAATAACTATATATTTAGCTACTGGAGTACTGCAGAACATCTATCAATAAGTCACACTACAGAACACTTTTCAAGCTGATGACAGAATACATTTGTTTGTGTTGAGATAAAACACTATGTGGTTTGACTCAGCTTCATTTGGGGGGGCCTTATTCAAGGACTGTAACACATCCTGTCTCCTGTTAAGGCCTCCATAAAAGAACACACACACCCCAATACACACACACTGCTACCTTTGTTAAAACTGGGTCAAAATACTGAGCCTCTATTGGAAGAAAAACAAATATATACACAAGAAAACAAATGTATTCTGGAATAGAAACAAATTCCTTTTCTGACATTTTGAGATAACCCCTCTTTATTGTGGATGAGTCGTTTTCTTTCCATTGTGGGCTCTTAAATTAGTTAATGTGTTCCCTCTTTTAAAAGCTTATTCCATTAATTAGTCTAATTAGTCTGGTAGGGTTTTCTGGTTTGGTTATTTGGTGCATAAGCAGCTTGAGGGTGAGCTTGACTTGGTGAACCTCCTCTCTCTCTCTCTCTCTCTCTATATATATATATATACTGTATAAAAAGGCTGATGTTCTCTTTTCTTCCACAGACTCTTTTCCAGAGTCCGGATGAAGGCTGGCAGGTCTACACCTCAGCTCAGGCCCCTGACGGCAAATGTCTATGCACTGCTGTCATTCCTGTCCAGGGTAGTTGCTCAAGGGACTTGAGGAGTAGGCAACTACGGCAGCTGATGGAAAAAGTAAGTGAAGTGTTTCTTATCCGGTGGAGGGAGGATTCTGACATGGGATATTTTCATATTTCCTACAATGGCCGTGGTGGTGAACCTTGGCACCTGATCAGCAGGTGTACCGATTTGGGCTTCTGGTAATTGAAGTCCAAGAACACCTGGAGTGCCAAGGTTCTCCACCTCTGTACTGTGGTTACTGTATACAGAAGCTGCACTTAAAAATTGTCTTTTGAACAATGGCTCCCTCTTGTTGATGGCCATGTTGGCTAATTTTCTGGAATGTCTAGAATGGCTTGATGGTATTGTGGATGCAGTGGGCACAGAGCTGGGCGGGCTGAGGAAGATGGTGGAGGACAGAGGTGCCTGGAGGACAATGGTCCATAGGGTTGCAAAGGGACGGAATCGACTGTGCAACTGAACAACAACAACTAGAAAGCCTAAAACTCCCTGTTCCTTGCACCTTCTCATACAGTATTTGTTGCATGGATCAAGCGATGAGTAGACACACTTTCTCTTTGAGCTCAGTAGAGGGAAAGCAAGGTATAAATGCAAAATGTAAGTAAACAGATATTTAAGAGCGAGTTCTTTGAGAATTATATTTTTATTTGCTGATTTATAAGATCCCATCCTCTCAGTTAATCATTCTCAGGCCAGTCCAAGTCACACAGATGTTATATCCTGCAAGAATTTCTGCAATCTAGATTGGCCTGAAAATGACCAACTGGACTGAGGTCTCCTAGATCTTCATGGCAGAGTGGAGATTGAAACCTGGACCTCTCTTGGACTTATTTAGCATTCAAACTTGCATGCTATACTGGCTTCAACCTACATCTGAAGATACTCACATTTCTACTGCTTAGCTTTTTAGCATCAGTAAGTTTTATACAAGATGTTACTCAGTTATTTTGGACTTGACAGGATCCATCTGTTGAGCAACAAAAACCAGTTTCAACCTTGGTTGTTTCTACAGCTATGTTGGCAACACTCCACTGGTGGCACTTTGTTATTGTATCTAGCTATTTCGTTTTATTTATACCATGCCTTCATACCCAAAAAAAGGCACACAAGGTGGCTAGCAGTAACAAACCACAGCTGAAAAATAATTTCTGGATTCACACATGTGGTAGAAACAAGTAAAGTAAAAACACAATTAAAATCAACCATAGAGGAGACATAGCAAATCCCAACCAGTTGGCCCCATACTCTTGAGTGGTAGACCGCCTTACCTGCCAAAAGTTTGCTCAAATACAAATAATCACCACAAGCTGTCCTATCTAGTTCCTGAATCCTAGGTATGTTGTCTTCTTTCCATAACCATTGCTCTGGGCAACCTTTTAGTTCATTCCAGTTCTATGACTTCATAACAGAACTTGGAGTGTTTGTTTAACAGTCCCATGTTTTGAGGTCCATCAGGTTCTATCAAAACTGCAGCAGTAATTGGATGACAATGTTGAGTCCCATTGCTAAACAGGGGAGGAGAGAACCAAAATGAAACAAAACAAGGAAGTATTTATTTATTGGTGTTTTTGTTTGTTTGTTTACTTGCTTGTTTATATTTGAACCTTTATTCCACTCCATCTAGTGATAAATTAACTACTCTGGGCAGAAAATAACAAGCCATAAGACAGGGCCCATCTGCAATACTAACCAAAATGAATGAATGAATAAAACACAATAGTGCATGAAAACAAGAGACATTAGATGGCAATACAGACAAGAGAGGCATGAATTACTTGAGGGGAAGAATGTCTCCAAAGGCTTTTCTGAACAGCCCTGTCTTCAACTGTATTTTAAAAGCCAAGAGTGGGGATGCCTGGCACATCTCCTGTGAGAAGGCATTCCAGAGTGTGGGAGTTACAACCGAGAAGGCTCAGCTTCTAATTACTGCCTTTCTAGCATCCCTCAGTATGGGCAGATGGAACTGTCAGGTCTGGGAGGATCGGGTCAAATAGGTAGTTACTCTTCAGGAAATGCATTTGGACAGTAACTAGTTACAGTAGTTAATTCCTTTTTCCAATAATCATGTATAATTGTATTACATTATAAATGTGGCTTCAGGGACGGAAGGAAATAATACTTCTGCAGGGTAGCCACATCAATTTAGTAATCAGGATGTGGCTTTTCTATAGTTACCAGAATATGACAGTGGAGGAATATAGAATTGAACATGCTCAGTTCTCGTGCCATGCTGTGAGCATTTTGGTGACTCTGTGGCTTACAATATTAAGATTGTTGTTGGATTTTGAAAGTAATGTAAAGGTACTGTTTAGTTGCTAATTAGAAATGTGAAAATAATGATTTTCCTAAACTTGATAGCAACCGCTGCTTCTTTTCTTCTTTTTTTTACTTCCTCTTTCCCTTTGGGTGTTGAGGGAGATACAGTAAAACCTCACATAAAGAGCACCTTGCTTAGAGAGTAACTTGCTTAAAGAGCAGAATTTTCTCTGAAAGGTTGCCTTGCTTAACAAATAAAGCCAACCAAAAACTCGCTTAACATAAATGCTTCCATAAAATCAGTGATGGGATGTCACCGGTTCTAGACGGATCTCTGGAACCGGTAAGATGAATCCCGGAGGGTTCTCCGTGAGGGGAAGTCCACTTTTGGGGCGTCCGGTTCCGGACGCCTGACCGAAAGGAAAAAAAAAATTAAAATCAGAGATAAAATGGCTCCAATTGACTGCGCATGCGCAGAAACTCAATCTGACGCATTGCGCATGCGTCAAATTGAGTTTCTGGACATGCGCAGTCAATTGGAGCCAAATGGATCCAATTAAAAAAAAAAAAAATCTTCCGAAGCTGGAGCCGCCTCTTTTTAGAGTGGCTCCGGCAGCAGCGGCGGCAGCCCTAAGAGAAGGGCACCTCCCCTAGCCGGCCACCGAGCTCCCACGGGGACGTTGGTGCCTGGCCGCGCCGTCCGCCTGCGCCGCGCCGCCCGCGCCGTCCGCCTGCGCCGCGCCGCCCGTGCCGTCCGCCTGCGCCGCGCCGCCCGTGCTGTCCGCCTGCGCCGCGCCGCCCGTGCCGTCCGCCTGCGCCGCGCCGCCCGCCCGCGCCGTCCTAGGGACTTGGGCCCGAGAAACCCCCATGCCCGAGGAAGCTGCCGGCGGCCGGCGGAAGATGATGCGGCGGTGGCGAGCCCCGCCGCGCTTACCCAGGGCATGGGGGTTTGTCCGGCCCAAGTCCCTAGGACGGCGCAGCGTGGGCGGACGGCGCGGGCAGGCACCAACGTGCCCGTGGGAGTTCGGTGGCCAGGCAGGGGCTGCAGGCGGCTGTGGCGGCCGTGGCAGTCAGGGGCAGCGTGCCTTGCCGGGTGGCCCCGGGCCACATGAAGGTTCGTCAGTGCCAAGGAAGGTAAGTGAGGCTTTTATATTTAGGGTGGGTGGGTGATTTATTTGTGTTTTCGGTGGGTGGTTGTACTTTAATTTAAATTTTATTTTATTTATTTCTTTATTTTATTTCTTTAAGTTATATACGGGTCTGTGTGCATGTTTATTTATTTATTTTTTATTTTTGGCCTTGCCCACAACGTCATGACGTCATGACGTTGGCTCCGCCCATGACGTCATGACGTCATGACATTGGCCACGCCCATGACGTCCGTGACGTCATGGCGTGGTATTAGAATTTTTGACATCCCATCACTGCATAAAATGCATCCGTCGGTGTCATAAACACATTTATGACAGCCACAGGTGCATTTGTGGCAGCATTTACGCCAGGCGTGTGCTTGTTTACATATGTGTGGGTGTGTTTTATGGGTGTTGTAAACACATCCGCTTCTGGGAGCGGTGAGGGCATCAGTGGGCCACTTGAAATGGTGCTGCTGGCCATAGTTTGGCCATCCCTGGTATAGCCATTGAAATGAAGTAAATACTTTATGTAGAAGTGTGTGCATAGCAATTAATTGTGTATTGGTGCTTGTATGAATTTTAGTGAGTGTGTTCAGTTTACACACTGGTCTGATCCATGCCCAAGTAGAGGCACATAGATTTGCATCTGACAGAACCCATGCCCTTTTAGAGACATTGTCCGGGGCTGTGACATTACTGGTGTAGTTCTGTTTTGTTGGGTAAATATTATTCTTGCATGTGGGAAATGCAAACAGCAAGGCAGTTTTGTAGCACATGGTACAGCCACACCAATCCCAAGAGCTTTGGAGGGCCCAGAAGTGGAGGTAGGGCAGAAGGGTAATTTGGCCAGGGCAACGACAGTCCTGCACAACCAGATTCCTTTTTCTCCCACCCACCAAACCCCCACTACCAGCTTCCATTTCTCTTTCATTGCTTCTAATCCCATTACTGAAAGGAAGGTGAAAATTGGTAGGAGAAACTTCAATAATTTAAGATATGCAAGATGGCACTGTATTGTTTCGGGAAGAAAACAGCAATAACTCAAAATTACTCCTAATGGAGGTTAAAGAAGAAAGTGCAAAAGTAGAAGAGACAAAGACAAAATTAGCAAATACAGAGGAGTGACAGAAATGCAATATTGTTGAGAAAGAAACTGAAATAGTTAAAGTTTTCCCCTCTCTATACCTTGGTACATTCATCAATCCAAATGGAAAGCTCAGCCCAGAAACCAGAAGACTCATATTCAGAAGGGCAGCTATGGATGATCAGGAAATGATGCTTGCATGTAAAGATGTTGTCACCGGAGACCGAGACCAAAACCGCTCATGCTATGGTATTCCTGATCAAAAAAATATGAGTGTGAAAGCTGGATAGTAAAGAAAGTTGACAAGAAAAAACATCTTTATTCAAAATGTAGCTTTATAGACTGCCAGAAAAACAAATTAAGGGATTCTAGTGCAAGTAGATGAATAGGGATCGCTTTGGTGGGAAGGTAAGCAGCGTTCTGTATGCTCCAGTGTCTAGTCATGCCTGCCACATGACCGCAGAAACATCCGCAGAAGCAGACAGGGCTGGCACTTAGGCTTTGAAACAGAGATGAGCACTGACCCCTAGAGTCGGATATGACTGGCTTTCGAGCAAGGGAAACCTTTACCTTTACCTTAGTGCAAGTTAAGCCAATTGGAAGCTTTACTGATTTAACTCATGTTCATACTTTTGGTATGTCATACAAAGACAGTTTCACTGGAAAACACAATCATGGCAGAAAGAGTAGAAGGCAGTAGGAAATGAGGGACACCTAATGTGAGATGTCTTGACTCAGTAAAGAAACCACTTCATGTGAAACCTCAACAGGACTGTTAATGGAAGGACCATTAGAGGACATGGATTCCTAAGGCCGCTGTACTTCAGAGGTGAATTGATGGCACACAACACCAAGAATCGTGCCATGTTTTAACACGTTGAATTGGGCAAATGCTGGCTGTAATGCAAGTGATACACATTTAAACCCAAGTTTCACTGCTATCTCTCCCTCCCTCTGCCTTTTGCTCCTGTTGCATTTTATTGCAAGACAGATTGCATGAACTGTGTGTTCTTTCCTAGAGAGAGGTTTTTTTTTTACTTCTTAGGATGTGGAAGACAGAGGTGCCTGGTGGGCAATTGTCCATAGGGTTGCAAAGGGTCGGAATCAACTGTGCGACTGAACAACAACAAAAGGATGCAATGAAGAAGTGAAGGAAGCCTCCTCTATCTAACCTTCTCCTGCTTAATGAGATGCAAATGGTCCCTCTGTTGCTCCATGTGGAAGCAGCCTCATGGTGGGATAAAGCAGTAAATCCCGCCTCCTTGAGATTAATTGTGTTAAAATCTTATTAGAAAGAGAAGATGGGCCTCTTATTGACTTCGCATGTGCAAATAAACTATTTATTAGCCAAATAAGGATTGGGCTGATTTACAGATGCAATTACCAGAGACTGCAACCCAAGGGAGTTGCATGCTCAAAAGGGCCAGTCTGCAAAGCTCCGCTTTTGTGGGGCTTTGAAAGCATCAAAATATTGCAAGAAATACACATAATGTGAGCTCAGATGTCTCATTTGCATATAAGCTGTTGGCAGAACCTCTGGAGCAAATGGTTTAAAAATATGTTTATGCTCTTTTCTTTTTCTGACAAAGATGAGATCGGATCAGGGTGTGTGTGTTTGTGTGTCTGTGGGAAATGTGCAAGATTTCACATGGTGGTGAGAAGTACAGTATTTTGATTCTTGTTTTATTTTCAATTGAAGACTAAGATAAAGGATAGACTTCGATCCCTAGCCATATGAAGCACCATCAGAAATGACAGGATGGGCACTTTTGACATTTTTGGAGCAGATTATTTTCCGTTGCCTTGTCCTTGCCTTTAGGGTTCTGTAGGGTATAATTGACTTCAGGGCCAAAAACCAGAATGCAAAATGAAAGAATTCAAAATATTCGGGTCTGTACCCAAAAGAGGCCTCAGCTGAAATAAAAACAGCCTCCAAATACCCAAAATGAAAGGAGAACAAAATTATTCCTCACACATCTCTAGTAGTCATAAGTCTCAGTTGAGTAATGACAAATGCCATAGTTGTTGTAAGGAAAAGGACCCTTTAGAGATGGATTCATTTTTTGGAGTTGGGGGTATTATGCTGTTTGGCAAGGATTATTGACCCAAAGAGCTTACTATGTGGATTGTGATGCAACATATTACTCCTCAACCTTCCATAAAATCAGAGCAAGTTCCTCCACTGGGAAACTAAAGATAAAACATCCACTCTATTATCCTTCTTTTTAAACCAGCTGTGAAGAATGTGAAATAGCATAATTTCAATTTCAACCAAACTAATGAAAGGATAGTCGTCTTCAATAAATGCAATAAAATATTAATGAGTTTATGGAATATTAAGGAGCCATTTCAATTTGATGTTATTTGCTAGCATAAGTCTTTGCAATTGAAAAAGGGGGTACACGGAAGAGCATATGGGGTGTGTAACAATGTAGGTAGATTGTGCCACACTTTTTTTTTTAATGGACACTTAAAAGGGGTAACTAAACCATGTGGGTTTTATATGTTTACTGTAATCACCAGTATAGTAAAATGAGGAATACATCCATAAGGCATTCTTGCTACTGTTCTAGAACATTGGAATTCTTGATTGATTGATTGATTTGATTTGTTTTTTATACTACCTGTCTTTGGATATTTTATTTATTTATTAAATGTATATTGCCTCTGCCTATTATTGACCATGTTATTAAAAGATAACAGATTTTTTTGTGCTTTTTATTTTTTCCTTTTGCTTCGTTGTGTGTACAGCCTGCCCAAACCTGCATTAGTAGATACACATATTAGTAATTATCCTGCATAGATTATGCCCATTGAGTTAATTACTGAATTAGTTGACAGTTGCATAAACCACTCTGATTTAATGGTTCTCTTCTGACAGAGACTATGAACTAGATTCAGACTTATGCATGTAACAATTTATGCAAAAGACACAAAAATCTCTATTTCCAAGAGAGTTATTTTGTATTTGTATTACCCTAACCTCCTTCTATGTACTCAACCTCTTCTCCACTTATCCTTCTGCCTGTGCTTTTCTGTTGTTGTTTCACCTCTTCTTGTTGTTTTGCATCTGATTCTGAATATTGGTGATCTTATTTATTTATTAGTTCAAATTTATATCGCCGCCCACTCGCTGTAGCGACTCAGGGCGGCTTACAAACAATACATTACATTACAATACAATATGTTGATGGGGGTCAGGGGGAGGGGTGGCAAAGTCCTCAACCTGTCCTGGTGATCAGACATGAAGAATGTCCTGTGAATATAATGTTGTGGCCTTTCATCTGCCTTCCACATCACCGCGTGACACCCATAGTACCACTGACCCAGGTCCGCAAGTCATTTTCTGGCCCTGAGCCCTTTTGGCACACAAAGTCCTCCTTAGCCCCAGGTCAGGATTGATGAAGCTGCTGCCCTCCATCAAGATGGATTTAAACCACTTGGGGACCATCAACCGTCCCTGTGGACTTCACCAAGGCCACTAGTCCTCGGGGTGGTCAGGTTAGTTAACCACTGCCTGATGCTCAGCATTGAGTCATTGGCAGTATGGTCTACTCTATTACCATATTACAGCTTTTCCTTGAGTTGTATGTGCATCTCTTATGTCCCCACTGTTGGCTTCTTTACTGAGTTTGTACAGTAAGAGCATGGCTATAGCAGATGGCACAGGTCTTCACAGCTCAGTCTGCTTAATATGGCTGGAAATGATGGCTAGAGAGGGATCGGCCAGAAGAATACTTGGAGTATATTTGCTCTCTAAGCTCAATGAAACTACAGTTGATGTTCAAATGGCTGCAGCCAGCACACTGCAAACACTCCATTGATCATCACCTGCCAGCATTTTTTTTCATGCACTCCTGTGTCTCTCCCTAATGGAGACAGGAAAACAGCTAATTTTCTCAGTGGAGGTTTGGCTTTATGGCCTGTGTTTTGCAGGTCAGGCTGTGAGACAAATCAAGCTGATATATCTGGTGCTAAGAGTGAGATTATGCTCAAGCCATTATTGATCATGTGAACGGAGACAGTACAATGGATAAAGTAGTAATGCTGTAACTGATACAAAGAAAGGATCTGAGAATAGAATCAGAATAGAGCAAATGAAGACCAGTCTAGTTAAGGCATAGACGAGGGGTGCCCAAACCACAGCCCATCGGCCAGATCCAACCTCTGACACAAATTCATCCAGCCTGTGCCACCCTCATTGCTCCCAGAAGTGGGAGTAAAACATGCCTGTATGGACGCATTTTACTTCCACTTCTGGAAGCGACAAGGGCAGTGCAGGCCAGATGAATTGGTGTCAGGGGCCAGATCTGGCCCATGGACTGTAGTTTGCTCATCCATGGTTTAAGCATATAAAATGGCAGCTTAAAATCTATCTCATTCTGTTGCAAAACAGATTGCAAGGCACGTTTTACTTCCACTTCTGGTGGGAGGGACCACATGATTGGCCTGCTGAACCATGTGACCGGCCTGTGGCTCAAAACATTTGGGCAACCCTGGCATAGACCTACAACAAACTTAAATGAGTTTTATCCCCCTTGTAATTGTCACTGTTATTTTTTTGAGGAAACCCATAGATCAAAATTTGGCAGAAATGTTTCAAACTAGATCTGCTTCTTGGCACTGTTCTCTTGGAAGGAGGATGGTGGTGCTCTTGAATGAGTGGATATTTTTCTATCAGTGTTTCTTCTAAAGGAACTTACCAAAAATATGCAGATGTCTTTATATTTGGGATAGAAACAGTATGAGATTAGTATTATGTGACTGTGGGGAAATTGAACTAATAGGTTTCATTCATTCAGACAGAGTGATGGGGTACACAGAAGGAGCCTCCACAAAGATTGTGAATACAGTTGGGTATACCCTGAGTGGTAACCTTGTCGGGTAATCAGAACAGACCAAAGGAACTAAAGAATGAATCTACCAGAAAGGTCTTTGTCAAGACCAACTATAACAATCATCTCAATCAAACAACACTGAAATTCTCACCATCCAAACCCCACAATTCTCCATTACCGCTGTCTAAATCCTCAGAAGCAAATTTTAGTTTGAAGGAACTGGACAATTTTATTTATGACCAAATAAACTTTGTTATTGGAGATTTTAATTGTCATAGTAAGGCTTGGGGATATAACCAAACCAATCAGAATGGTACAAAATTGTCTATGATCCGAAACTGCCTACATCCTTTAACAGTGGTAGATGGAGGAGGGGGTATAATCTGGACAACATCTTCATTAGCATGAAGACAGCAGCACAGTGCATGAAAGTTGTTGACAATTTGATCCCATTCCCATCTTGTGCATAGTAAATGCTGCAGTGAAACCCCAGGAAGTACCTTTTCGCAGGCAGTTTAACTTTAAGAAGGCTAAATGGGTGGATTTTTGAGAACTACTGGACAAAAGCGTGGAGAAGATTGCCCCCCCCCCCATCCAGATAAATATCATAAATTTGTCCATCTTGTGAAAATAATATCAAGGACTGTTGTAGGCTCTAGCTGAAAATCAGAAATCATGATGGTCAACATTAGTTGGGAACCTGGATATGAAGCAAAACAGCAGACAAACTTGGAAACTCCTAAAAATTTTAGGTGGAGCTTTAACCCAGCCACAGCAAAACTATAGTGGAGTAAGAGCAGACTAAATAGCTAGTCAGTTGCTAAAGAATGGAAAAAAACAAGGCAAAAAGCTGCGGGGGTGGGGGTGGGAAAGCTATCTGACCAGAAGAACAAGAGAGGGGTTTACTTAATAGCCCCTTTGTGCAATGGTGCTCTTTCCCCAGTGTGCCCCAGTCCAGGCATACCGGTAGCAGAAATTCCCCTAGGCCATGCCCACTTGGCCAGCCACACCCACTTGCCGACTCCATTGCTCCAACGTGCATGCTCCATTGCTGAGTGGCTGGGGCAGTGGCAGTGGAGGAGGAGGAGGAGGTGCCTGCACTCCCAGGCAGGAGGAGAGCTGCTCCTGAAAGTGGACAAGGAATGCACCTGTCAATGCGCATGTGCATCCAGAACCATTCCTGGGAGTGGTTCTAGATGCCCCCACACATGTACAAACATGTCTGCACCAGTCCTGGAAGTGGATGGGATGTACACATTCACACATGCACAGGGGTGTCTGGAACCACTTCCGGGAGTGGCACAGGCATGTTTGTGCATGCACAAATGTGTCCACACCACTCCTGGAAGTGGTTCCAGAAGTGCAATTGCAAACATTCCCGCTTCTGGAGATGTGGTCAGGCCTGCTCAGCTTGTTCCAGGTGTGTGGTCAGGCCCCAGCGCAAAAGGTTTGGGCATCCCTGCCTTAAACCTACACCAGTTGAGAAACTATACCACCTAAGATCAGGAGAGAAGTAGCAGCAGATGGTGAGAGAACTAAGCAAGAGATTGATCCTCAACACCCTCCGAATGGATATGAGCCTCAAGTCTGCTGGCTCAGATCCAGGAAAAGCTATATGGCAAGAACAAACATTCTTGAGAGCACACAAGAGAAAAACCAAATTAGAAGATGGAGAGAGGAACTCACTGGACTACACTAAAGATGGATATAGCTGAAGATCTCAGTCTCCCCTATGTCACCTGGAGGACCCTGAATACACTGAAGGCTGGAGTCCCTAAATGCAAGACTGACATGCTCAAGTGGGGACTGCTGGTGGTCTACTGATTGCTGCCAGAGACCTACACCGATGAGGACTTAGGCTTGGGCAATGACAAAGCAAAGAAAGTGGCTTCATTTTGGCAGCCCAGGGTTTGATCAGGACACAGAAGAAGAAGAAGGCAGAGTGGTTAAAGTTCTTCATCTTTCAAAGTGAGGGCTTGAATTTCTGGACAAACTTATCTTTATTTCTATCATTTGCTCAATCCATAAACAGTGGTAACCTTTTTTTTGGAGCCGATAGATTGGATTTCGTATCAGTACTGATTTCATTGACACGTGAAAAAAAGTCTCTGTTCTTCCATCCCAGGGTTTGATGGATTAATTATGGAACTTAGTGTTATTTTATTGTTACGTTTTATATTATCTATAAATTAATGCAGTATCATGTCCCTTGGCCTCCAGTGTTTTCCCCCTCTGATCTATACAATTAAAGCACATAATTGAAAATAATTGTTCAATGAGAAATGATGCTTAACTGCAAAGTAGTTAACCCCATTTTGAAAGACAATATTGTATTCTATTCATCACTAGTCAGACCACATGTAGAATACTGTGTCCAGTTCTGGACACCACATCTTAAGAAGGATGCCAGCAAACATGAACTAGTTCAGAGGAGAGCAACTAGGATGATTAGGGGACTGGAAGCCAAATCCTAAGAGGAAAGCCAGAAGGAGTTGGCCATGTTTAGCCTTGAGAAAAGGGGATATGCAAGCGCTTTTCAAATGCTGTCCTTGTAAGATATCCATAAAGAGGAGGGGCAGGATCTATTCTTGATTATCCCAGAGTGCAGGATGTAATAATGGGCTCAAGTTACAGAAAGCCAGATATAGGCTGAATAGCAGGAGGAACATCTTAACTGTTAGAACAGTTTGACAGTGGAACCAATTACAGTGGAACCTCAGTTAACATAATTAATGCGTTCTCCAGGATGTTTCTTACAGCAAAAATTACTTTAACCGAATTTCGCATAGAAATGCATTTAATTCAATTTCCCATAGGGATGCATTGAAAACCGAAATACTTTAACCAAAATGCAGCTTCCCATAGAAATATATTAAAAAACAATTAATCTGTTCTGGAAAAAAATCCATAAACGGAACCACTATTTTCTATGGATTTTCTTTTGTTATGTGATTTTTATGTCAACCAAGCCATTTGTTAACCGACGTTCCACTGTACCTCCAAACCTGGAGACAATGAAGAAAAAAATTGGACAGCCCTCTGTCAGATTACTTTGATTTGGATGCCTGCATTGGGTAGCTGGGGGTTGAACTCAATTGTCTCATAGGCCTCTTATAATTCAGTCATTCTATGGTTCTATGATTCAAAGAAACATTTGGCCATCTGAAAGAATGAAACATTTTAATCAGACATATAGTGAAATGGACTTAAATCCGTGGTTTATGCCAAAGAAATCATGTTCATCTTATAGTGTCCTAAGAATGTTGTTATGCAACTGCCCTTGAAACTGTTGTGCTGATTATGGATTTATCACAGTTGTATTCCCAATATATAGCATTTCCAGGCACTGCCCCCCTCTCTTTCCTATATGGTTAAGTGGGGCAGTAAGGCTACCTTGGGTCAGAAATAAATGAATCAGTTTCTCCCTGCCTCCCTCACCCACTCAATCCTATAACTGCTTGCTTTGCCAATGGCATTTAGAAGTATTTGACATTTAATTAACTGATCTAGCAGGGAGCTGGTTGTTGAGACAGGATAGAGAGCTGTGGGCAGCTACAATGCACCAGCAATCAGCCACTGGACACCAAGGGATCAGGAAACGAGAGGAATGGCACCATGGAGACTAAAGGATTTTAACAGTTCCTGGCAGGGTGGAAAAGTGGACCTCCTGTGTACACCTCATATGTGCCATGGGCACTAGTAAGCTATCTCCGTGACCTTTAAGAAACAGACCTGGCAGAGACATCTGCCATGCCTTTGGGACTTCCATATGATTTCCTCTGCACTATCCATAATATAATGACATCCAATCTGATAAAGATTTATTATTTATTTATTAGTTATTAGTTCAAATTTATATTGCCGCCCACTTGTCGTAGCAACTCAGGGCAGCTTACAAACAATACATTAAATTACAATATGTTGATGGGGGTCAGGGGGAGGGGCGGCGAAGTCCTCAACCTGCCCTGGCTGCTTCTTCCCTGGCCATAGCGTTGTCTGAAGTTTTACTGTATTGTATTCCTAATCACCATGTATGGATGCAAAAGATGGACAGTAAAGAAAGGTGGGGAAATGATTTATTTGAAATTTGGTTGGTGCTGGAGTAGAGCTTTATGGATATTCTGGGCTGCCAGAAAGATGAACAAGTGGGTCCTTCAGCAAATCGAACCTGAATTGTCTGGAGGCAATAATGATTAAGCTGAAGCTGTCATACCTTGAGTACATCATAAGAAGACAAGACTCTTTGGAAGAAGCTATAATGCTTGGAAAACAAGAAGATGGCCAAAGGATTGATTTCCTAAGGGAAACCACAAACTATACCTTGCAAGAACTAAGTGAGGCTGTTGAAGACAGGAGATTTTAGAGATTGTTCATTTATAGAGTCACCATAAGTGGGAGACGACTTGATGGCACATAGCAACAAGAAACAAGGACCACAAAGCTTTGGGATTTTCCCCAGTCACTTGCATTGATGTGGGCTGATGGGTATCCTAGACTGACACATCTAGAACCGCACAGTCTGTACGGTTTCAGAAAAAAGATGAGCTACATTCCACCATCTGTTTGTTGCCAACTTTTGCAAGAGTTGTAAACATGTAAACATACAGTTTCCCCAAGACTGTTTATATAAAGCAGATAGAAGACTCATATATTCCAATGCTTATTCTGTCCTCCATCTGCATCACCTACCGAAAACCTCATTTACGATGCTTGTTTTGCAGCCCATTCTTTTACGAGCTTTCCAATATTAACTAATCCCCCACCTCCAGCATCCAAATATCACTTTTATGAGTACTGTGAATAGCAACCATAAACTGGTGTGCTTAGAGCAAATATGCAAGCAAGAACAGAGGTGGAATAGAGAAGAGAGAAGAGAGAAGATCATGAATGTCAGAGTTGAGCACCTAGTAAGGTGGAGCAGCTGTAAAGGGATAATATATATTGGATGGTGACGTCACTCTGAATCTTCCTGATGTCTTTTGTCCAGGGGACATCTTGAATTTCATCAAAGGCTTCAATTGTTACTTGCCTTCTCTTTTACCTCCACCAGCTCAGTCTGCTGTAGGCCAAGCTAACCTGCCCCTGGACCCCCATTTCTCAGTTCAAATCGCTAACCATTCTTTTAATCCTATCAATGCCAAACAGAAAACAAAAGCTCTACCATAGTAGTAGTTCACTCTGCTGTGCTCTGTAGTCCCTAAATGCAAGTGTCCCTGACTGGGTTAGGTTTGTGCAAGCTTCATCTATTCTTTCTACAGTGTTTCAGCACACACATGCACATAGTAGAGTATGTTTTCCCTGTCTTGGGTCTCCTAGAAAACTTTGGACTATAGAGTCCATTGTTCTCATCCAACATGATGCATGACACTTTCTCTGTTCATAGCTGTCTTCACTGATCTGTCAAGAATCCAGCATGACAATTTAAGCAGGGCAAGTTCAGGCAACAGATGCTGAACACTAGGGTGCTAGAGGAGAAAACTGTAAGCCAAGCTAACCTGCCCCTAGACCCTGAAGTTAGCCTGCAATGTTCAAGTGTGTGTAAGAGTTTGCTGCACCTTAGCCATCATCACAGAAGAATGTCCAGTGATGGGATGTAACAGCTTCTCACCAGTTTGCCAAAACCGGTAGTAATTTTCCCAGTGTCCCGGAGAACCAGTAGCAGCTATTGGGGAGAACCACCTTCGGGGCTTACCTTTTCACTGGTTCCCCCACTGAACATGCGCGCCAAGCACTTGGTGTGCATGCACGCGAACAGTGCTTGGTGCTTATGCACAGCCTCCTTGCTGTCCTCCCAAGCGGGGAGGAGTAAGAGAAGCTGCTAGCCTGAAGCTCCATATAGCTTGCTCCCCAGGGTAAGTGACTCAGCTTTGGATGTGGTGTGTCTATGTGTATTTTAATGTGTATTTAATACCTTTACCTACATTGACGTACTACCACAGTTCCTAAAAAGGCCTGGTGGCCGGCTTGGGGTTTTTAAGCAAAGTCTTGGAGTTACCTCATCGATAAGCTACACCTGTGCTTTTCCAATTGCTGTTCCAATTGGAGAACCCTTAAGGAGGTACAGCTGTTTTACATTTACATTAAGGCATATTATCCTAGAGAACTGGTACGATGACCATATCCATCTTGCAACATGGTGCTGCCCAGTCACTTATACTAACAGGTAAGTGACAGGTTTGTGTTTGGGGTGGGTGGGTGGGTGAGTGTATTTTAATGTAATTTTTATTATTTATTTATTTATTTATTTATTTTATTTACAGGTTTGTGTTGTGGGTGGGTGGGTGGGTTGAGGGTGTGTGCTTATTTTTTATTTTATATTATTTTATTTCTTTGACCCTGCCCACATCATGACATCATGATGTTAGTTCCGCCCACTCTGTGATGACATCACAGTGGAGTAGTAAAATTTTTGACATCCCACCACTGAGAATGTCCAGTTGGCTATCAAATATGCAATGGGAAATGTGTTCTGTTTTGCCTTTCACCCTTGCCAACCTTTTAAAGCTGGGGGCCGGGTCATGCCCCCTCAGACAGCTTTGGGGGTTGGACGGCCATTTTGCCCTTTCTCCACCACATGGCACTTCCTGGTGTGGTGGAGGCAGTGGGGGAGGGTACATGGAATGGTGCTGTGGTCTGCATCCGGCCCATGAGCTGCAGGTTGAGAATCCCTGCTTTAAAAGCTATTAAGGGAAAGATGTATATGTGTTAGTTCAGAACCTCAGCTGCTTGATGCAAATTTTCATACACTTTCATTGATCCAGGAAGAACAGAGTCCAACGTGAAGACAGGAAAGAAAGGAGAGAATATAACTTCAAAGAAGCGAGTTCTGAATGCTGTTTCATACCAAACCTTCTCCATGCCTCTTTTAACAAGAAACTCAGGATTCGTTTTAAATATACCTATTCCCCCCCCCTCTCTAAATTGGCTTTTAAAATCTTTTATGGCTCACAAAGGCCTGGTCACGGCACATTGGTTTTATCCTGGCTTTTATCGCAGGCTTTAATAGCCGTTGTAATCTCAGCCCATTCTAACGTGTTAAACCAGACTCATGTCGTTGTGGACCAAACGGCTGCAATAGAGGCTGCTGAACCTCCAGCAATTTGATGATGAAGGAAGTCCTCACATATAAAGTGGCCAGGTTATAAAAGAAGGCAGGGCTCTTATGACTTTACTGTTGAGTAGAAGTGGAACATTTCAGCAGGTCTGACTGACATTTCCCCCTTTGTACTCTGAAAAGCTCAGACGGTTGCTTTATTTTTCATGTGGTCATTACATCTTTTTGTGCACACAACAGTTATAGGGAGTATCCTATGATTTTCTTTGGCCATTAAATAGGGCCAGTATTACTATTTAGATGTATGATTCAAGCAGATGACTGCAACTCCCACCAGTCTTAGGTAAGGATATGAGATCATTGGAGTTGCATTACACCAAATGAAGAATCTCCAGAAGTCCTCTTTCCTCCAATGTTGCTGTATGACAAACATTTTAGAATTCCCTCATCAAAAATTAGGTATTCCATCCCGACCCACCACTTGTAATACTCAAAAAAAGACCTAGTATTTCAGGAAACATGCCTGGAAGTTCCCAAAAATCAAGAGGATGGTGGCAGCATTTGTGTTCTCCAGTACCCTGTGCAGCTTGCACACCAACCAAATAATTTATTTGATTGTCCTCACGTGCTATAACAACAATAAATCACAACTGAGCATGCTATCTCCTACACAGCACACAGTGTTCCGCATAATTGTGAAAAATGCTATCGCTGGAAAAATGTTTTCTCCAAAACGGAGATATCAGTGAATAATGAACTCTTGGTTTTTACCTATAAATCTATTTCTTCTTTCTTTCAATACACATTTAAAGTTTGGTCTTTTTTTTAGCACTCTTTCACACTTTGTGTCTAGTTCTTCTATGGAAAATGAACTGTCTTCCAATGGCTGTTTCCCATGTGCTCTCTGTGTTGAATGTCAACACTGGAGATCTGTTCTTCACAGTCATTTTCACCTGTTCTTGTCTTCTCTCTGTGTGGCATGAGTTTCCTTTACTTTGACTGAATTGCTTCTGGTCTATATTGAGTCGACTTCTTTCCTCACGTACTCTACCATACCACAATGAAATATTTTTACAGTAGTTCTCCCTCCTCCCCACATCTTCCTATTGATCTGAATGCTTTAATTGTAAAGAAGATGAATTTGGAGAAACAGGAGACACTAGTACTGTACCTCTTTTCCTGCAGGTTTCAAGTGGGATGGGGTGGGAAGCTGAGAGAGAAGAAGAAGAAGAAGATACTATATTCCATATTTTATTTTATTTTATTTGGTAGAGTCTAAGAGTGTTTTGATGAAGGCCTTCAAATCGTTCATATCAGCCTGATATCTTCTCTTCACTTCTTTAAAAATGGCACTTTCTAGAGTTCTGGATTCTTAACTTTATTATTGAATTGTCTAAAACTGTAGAAAATATACAGCACTGGGTTTGAGCAGATGTGTAGAAAGGCCTCCAGATGTTATCCAAAATGGCATTAGGAAGCTGTGGACTTTGACTCCTCATATCCTGGTCTATTGGCCACTGGTTGCTGATGGGAATTGGTATTCAACATCTGAAGAGTCAAAGGTACTGTATGTCTAATCTAAGGACATGGGAAAAAATAAGATATGTAGAAAAAAGTCAATAAAACATGGTTGGTACTATTTGTTTTAGGAATCATTATAGGTCAAACGTTCTGCTCAACATTTCTAATGAAAGAGCAAATCAGTGCAACAAATGGCATCAACAAGTAGGTTGTCCATTTATCTGTTCAAGAACCATTATGTTTCAATGTGACCTGTAATGAGTATGGAGTGCTCCTTCCAGGATGCCATCTATGCACTTTTCCTGGCTACACCATTCAATTCTCCTCTCCCTAGTTCCCTAGGCACTCAGCTTTCTGTACCTACTAAGCATGCTCAATGTTCATCAGACTTTTGGTTTGGTGCCCTCTCTCCTGAGGAGTGTTTCCTTATTTTTTGTGTACTTCTGCAAACATTCCATTTCCTCCTAGAACATGGGTGCCCAAACCTTTTGAGCCATGGGCCAGTCATGTGGTTCAGTGGGCCAGTCATGTGGTTCAGTGGGCCGGTCGTGTGGTTCCTCCCACCAGAAGCAGAAGTAAAATGTGCCTTGCAATGTATTTTTCAACAGATAGATTTTAAGCTGCCATTTTCTCTGCTTAAATCAGGGGTGTCCCAAACTATGGCCTGTGGGCCAGATCTGGCCCCTGACACCAATTCATCCAGCCCATGCCACCCTCGTTGCTCCCAGAAGTGGAAGTAAAATGTGCCTGCATGGGTGCGTTTTACTTCCACTTCTGGGAGCGACAAGGTCAGCGCAAGCTGGATGATGTCAGGGGCTGGATCTAGCCCACAGGCCATAGTTTGGGCACTCCGTCCTAGAATATGGATGTCATTCTCTTTCACAGAACCTTTCTGGGATACATCAATTTTGACAATTCTCAGCATCCAACAGTTCAGCTTCAGATGAGAGTGACAAGAAGTCTTGGTTGGAAGATATTGGGTTGTAAACGGTGTCCATTCGCCAGTAGACATATTAAGACACCATAGATGGAACAGATTTCCTCTCTTGTCCTTAGGCCTAAGTGTGAATCAGATCTACTCCAGAGTGTTGAGGGACCCCCTGGGACAGGGGTTCCCAACCTTTTTATGCCATGGGCCTGACCATGCCACCTGGACAACAGAGCGGGCCTGACCATACCCCCCCCCCCAGAAGTGGAAGCGGAAGTGGGCATATTTTTGACAACCATAAATGTGCCTACTTCCATTTTTATGACAGCCACGGATGCAGGCACATTTTACAGCTTACGTAAATGTGTCCGCTTCCATTTCTAGGAGTGGCGAGGGCAGCAGCAGGCCACATGAAATGATGCCATGGGCCAGGGCCAGCTAGTGGGCTGTAGGGAAACAGCTAGTGGGCTGCTCTGGGGAAACATCTCAGGGGCAGATGCCACCATTGTCTCTGCTGATCAGAAAGTCCTGCCCTCCATTCCAGTTACTCACTGCACGATCTTTCACATCACTCTCCCCATTTGTTGCTGTTGCTGCTTGAAAGCATTAATAGAGGGCAATTTTATATCAAAACATTTGCCTTTTAGAGGAGAAACAGTAACAGATTTATTTTATTTTTATTTATTTTTTTGAAAAATTGCTGTCTTAACAAAAATTTGGCTCATCTTGGAGAAGCCATACAGTCATGAGGCTTATGGCATGTTTCAAAGGAAGAAAATTCCTAACAAAACTGTATGTTATTTTAACATATGAATCTCCCAATACCCACAGGGGGAACTCAATGTGGTGTAGTGGATAGAATGACAGAATAGGACTCTGCAGACCAAGGTTTGAATCCCTATTCAACCATGGAAATTCACTGGCAGAGTGGAAATGGTAAAACTGCCCCTTAATTATCTCACTTACCTTGAAAGCTCTCTTAGGGTCACTGTAAGTCAATTATGACTTGATCCCACACAATTAACTAAATACAAATATGTATTTGGGGGAAAATAGGCAAAAACATGCTTCGTTCCATATAAAATGCTGCAATAAATATATGGGCACATTAGGAAGGATGTACCCAGTGGTGGGCACCAGCAGATTCACATCAGTTCACTAGAACTGGTAGCAGAAATTCTGGTTGGCTCTGCTCATCCAAGTTTTGAAATAAAGTAGTCCTAATTTGGGTACAACACAGGGCTTTCCCCCTGCCACACCCACCATACCATGCCCACAGTGTGGTAGTAATTTTTTTTGAGTCCACCACTGGATGTACCTGTTGGTAAAGTGACAATTTGGAAAGGAAAATCATGCTCACAACTCCAACAAAGAAACAACCACAAAAGACAATGCAGGCAGAATTAAGAGAAAGACAACAAAATCATGGAGGTACTAGTCCCCCCCCCCCTTCTATTCAGCACTGGTTGGGTCTCATTATGAGTACTGCGTCAATTTCTGGACACCACACTTTAAAAAGGATGCCAACTAACTCTGGAACAGGTTCAAATGACGGTTCAGAGGAAGGTGGCAAAGGTAATCAGTGGTCTGGAAACTAAGCCCTATAAGGAAAGAATGAAGGAATTTGGCTTCTTTAGCCTTGAGAAAAGAAGGCTGAGGGGAGATATGATATCACTTTTCAAATAATCAGACCAAGAAGGGGCTAGATCCGTAATCAATCATCTCAGAAAGTAGGACACACAATAATGGGCTCAAATTACAGGAATCCAGATTTCAGCTGAATATCATGAGAAACTTCTTAACTGTTAGAGCAGTACGGCAGTGGAACCAATTACCTGGGGAGGCAGTGAGTGCTCCATCATTGAAGGCATTCAAGAGAAAATTGGACATCCAACTGTCACATCTGCTTTGACTTAGATTAGTGCACTGAGCAAGGAGTTAGACCTGACGGCCTAAAAGGTAAATTAAAAGCTAAATTAGTCTATGGTTCTATGATAAGTGAGAGGTTTCCACAACTCTTTCATGTACACACCTCTCTTGAAAAGAGGCCTTTGCCAACCCTGTCACACACAGTCACATAAGAGAAAATCATAGAAGCAGGGACTGACAAAGAAAGCATTATCTATCCCCATAATGCAGAAAGCCATGAAGTGATCCATCTGCCCTTGAGCTCCAGTGGGGTTCAGGTGACAGTGAAGTCTCATGTCTGACCTTGGCCAAGATCGACAAACCTGGAAGGGAAGAAGGATCGTCAGGAAGAAGCTGCTGCCCTGTGCTCAGACTTGTAGAGCAAAAAGCATGACCTGAGGGTTACTGACGAGTAGTGTAGTTAACAAAGGGTCAGCCAAGGCTGGGAAACATTAAATGCTGATGCTAATTCAAGGCTAATCCTTTACTCCTTGGCCTTTCTTTCTGTGCACCAAAAATCTTGCAGAGCTGACTGAAGCTTGTGAGGTTAAAAAGAAGAGAATATACATTATATCCCATCTAAAGCTCTTTTTTAAAACTTTAACTCTTTTTTTTTTGCTACAAATCTCCCTGGATTATTTGATCTGCTGTCTAAAGAGGTAATTTTTTACTTCTCTGAACTTGGTGTAAAAACTGTGCTGAAGTTTCTTTGCACGTCAGACAGTGCACTGAAGTTCAGATGTTGTCAAGCTGAAGAAACAATTAGTCATTAGTTTTCATTTGTGCATTCTCTCTCTCCTTTACCTTAATGTCACATTTATTGTGCACAGTCATAAAATCTCCTATAACAGAATGAGAACATACATGGAAGAGCCTAGAGCCGGGGTGCCTGTGGGCCGTATCTGGCCCCTGACACCAATTCATCCAGCCCACACTGCCCTTGTTGCTCCTGGAAGTGGAAATAAAAACATGCCCATTTGGGTGCATTTTACTTCTGCTTCCAGGAATGGCAAGGGTGGCATGGGCTGGATGAATTGGTGTCAGGGGCCAGATATGGCCCACGGGCTGTAGTTTGCCCACCCCTGGCCTAGAGAAATTAAATATAATATGTTTTGGCTGTCTTAGTTATCTTGTTGCCCCCAGGGGCCATTGCTGGATGTCTAATTTGCCTCAAAACAGGTCCAAACCTCAGGTTGCCAGGTGACACCCAGCAATAGACCATCCAATCACACTATCAGATTGTCAGCCAGTAAGAAGGCTGGCCCTACCATGAGACAGCATAGGCAACAGATCCTAAGGCCTACAGCACAAAGCACCAACTCCATCTTAAACCCACTGATCACTTCCTCTTCACACAAGAGAGGACTGTGTGTCCCACACACCTTTCCTGAATCAACTGAGTTGGCCTCCTATCTTACTAATTGTGGAGTGACCATTGTCTTTGTCTTTTACCTAGGCCAGGGTTTCTCAAGCTTGGGCCTCAGGTGTTCTTGGACTTCAGTTCCAGAAACCCAAGTCATTACACCTGCTGATCAACACTTCTGGGAATTGAAGTCCAAGAACATCTGGGGGGCCAAGCTTGAGAAACCCTGGCCTAGGCAACAAAAGCCCCTGGGTCTGCCCTGGGTTGTGGTAACTCTTCAATTAGTTTCCATACATTCTGTGTCTTTAACACAAAATGTCAGGCTTGGGGTTGTGAGATTCTAGAGAGACCCCAAATGTTCTCTGGAAACCTGAATTAAAGCTTCTAATGGAAGGCTGTTGGAGTGAGGTACAGTAGGTAAAGAGAAACACAAGCAAGGAATAGGTAGCATAGTAATTTCATTTCAGTGGTGGGCAGCAACAGGCTCGCAACACCCCCCCTGGAGGGGGTTAGCAAAATTGGGTGGCTTCTGGGCAAGGGGGTGGCAAAATTGGGTGGCCGTCAGACCGGGGGGGAGTGAAATTAGGTGGCCACGCCCACCTCCCTGCCATGCCCCATCAGGTTTTGTCCCTTCAAGGGGTTCAAGGTCTCCTTTGCTCAAAAGCCAGTCATAGCCGACTCTAGGGTGCAGTGCTCATCTCCATTTACAGCCAAAGAGCCAGTGCTGCCTGTGTTTGCAGATATATAAATGGCCATATGGCAGGGCATGACTAGATCACTGACGACGTAGGGTCCACCCACAATGTAGGCTCCGCCCATGATATAGGCTCCGCCCACTGTGTGGTAGCTAATTTTTTTTGCTGCCCACCACTGATTCATTTCCGTATATTTTTGCAAAAATAGTTAAAAGAATTCATTAAAATGGACAAATCTTTTGGCTTTCAGAATGAAAACACCCTGAGATTATTTAGAAAAACAATAAAGGAGAAACCAAAATAGGTTAGTCATGCTTGCCTCAAGCTTTGAGGTCTTAGCTCTTTAAAATCTGGTTGTGAATCCTTGTGTGTTCAGCCATGTTAATGGTGAATGGCAAGGGAAAATCAGCCCCCAGAATTCACCAGCAATTTCCTCCAGCTGGAATTTCCAGGGCTTTTGCCAGGAAAGGAAAGCTCTTTCAGGCATTTTCTATGATGCATAAGGGGGAGAGAAAGGGTCTGTTTCCTGTAAAGAAGAAAGAGGAAAAGGGAGTGGTAGTTAATCTCCATGAATTACTCCCACATTTATTCAACTTTAGCCCTACTGATTGGGGCTGATGGAGTTTGTGTTTTGAACATGTTTTATAGTACCTACTTGACAGAGGAGCCTGGTATGCTGTGGTCCATGGGGTCGCAAAAGGTCAAACTCGACTGTGCTACTAAACAACAACATACTGTACTTGCTTATTCCTAAAGACGGTCCTAAGTCTCCCAGCAACCTAGATCACTAGGTCACTCTCAAGTTTCAAATGCAAGTGGCTTGTGCCACCAGATGTTCTTGAATGTGCATGTGCTCACATGTGGGTTTAAAAGATGAGTCCTTGAATGGCTCTGCTTTCGCTTCATTACAGAAGAGTTCACAGGGAAGTAGCTTCCATCACTTCCTCCCTTTGCTATACAGAGAGAGAGAGGGAGAAAGAAGAGTCAGAAAGCAATTAATTTTTTATTGAACAGCTCCCTTCGGAGGCCAAAACCATGAGCATAAAATACTAGCAAGGACAATATTAATAAATAAATAGCCACCAGAAATGAGAGGTTTAGAATGGAGTCTCTTTAAGACTCACCCTAATAAAATAACTTTATGGCCCATTCCAAACACCACAGAAGAGGGAATTGGTTGCTAGTGAGAAAGGAAAAGAGCATTTCAGTGGTGTGAGGGAGAGGTGGGAGAAGAGAAAGAAAGCAAAGGGAGACAGAAGGGAGTGGAGAGAAAGTTATCATTTTGCATGCCGAATGTGCTGAGGGGAGCCTGTTCTCAGTAACATTTACATAATTGTTCTAAATATGCTAGGCAACCCCAGAACAGCAGAAGTGATGGCCTGACATCAAAGAAGAGAGCATAATGGAATAATTGATGTTAGGGTCACAAGGGGTCCTGAGCAGCCAAGAGCCAAGCAGAAAGCCAATCAATCGGGAAAGGATGCAGAAAAAAGGGGTGGGTGGGAGAGCAAGAGAACCAAGGATAAAAGGTCCATCATAACTATATTTTGTGGAATGTGGAAGATCATTCCAGTGTTCTAAGGACACTTTCTTTAAGCAACAGGAAACCTATTTTTTAAACCAGAGGTGCCCAAACAATGGCCCGTTGCCCAGATCTGGTCCCTGACACCAATTAAGCCAGCCCACGCTGGCCTCGTCGCTCCCAGAAGTGGATGTAAAACACGCCTTGACAAGCATGTTTTACTTCTGCTTCAGGGAGCAATGAGGGTGGCATGTGCTGCATTAATTGGTGTTGGGGGCCAGATCCAGCCTGCAGACCATAGTTTGGGCACCCCTGGCTTAAGCAGAGAAAACGGCCGTCTAAAATATATCTCATCCTGTTACAAAACATATATGTTGTAAAACAGATTGCAAGGCGTGTTTTACCTCCACTTCTGGTGGGAGGAGCCATGTGACTGGCCTGCTGAACCATCTGACCGGCCTGCTGAACCATGTGACTGGCCCACGGCCTGAAAAGTTTGGGCATCCCTCATTTAAAATTTCATTATTGTATTTATCCCCTGTATCCAGTGGTGGGATGTCAAATTTTTTACTACCCCACCATGATGTCATGACGTCGTGGGTGAAGCCAACGTAATGATGTCATGACGTCATGATGTCATGGGTGGAGACGTCATGGCATCATGATGTCATGATGTTGTGGGTGGAGCCAAATAAAATAAAATAAAATAAAATAAAAATAAACACACACACACACACACCTCAACCCACCCACACACACCCCTCCCCCCCAAAAAACCAGTAACTTACATAGCTAGGCAGGCAGCGGGCAGGCAGCAGGCAGGCAGGAACCATGGTGGTGCAGCGTGGTGAGGAAAGGTCGCCACCGCTGCTTGTAGAGGCGCTGCCTGCACTTCGTTTCCGGCCAGCCAAAATGGCTGCCCGGAACAGTGCTTGCGTCAAACCAACATTTGACGCATGTGCAGTTCTATTTTTTACTGTGCATGCATCAAATAGAGGTTTGATGCATGCGCAGTTGAAATACATTTCCAGAGGGGGCCCTGGAGAGGCAACCGAACCGGTCACCTGGGGGTTTGCCACCACCCCCGGTGACCCCCTCCTGATGGGTGCTACCAGTTCAGACAAACCGGTCCGAACCGGTAACAACCCATCACTGCCTGTATCTCTTCCATCCTGAGATTCAAAGTAGGTTCCATAGGCTACAACTATTTAGTCACTCACCTAAACACAGCTTGGAGGAAAAGTTACAGTTTGGGGACTACATTTCCCAGAATCCATTGCCCAACACTTCCCTGCTAACTGCAAATTCTGGGAGATGTAATTCCAAACATGTAACTGATCAAGTTCTTCACAAGGTGTAGCGCTCATTATCTTCAGCCATGTTGTATCACATGCTAGTAGCAAAAGAGATTTACAGTGCAGTCCTGTTGATATTTATTCATAGTAACTCGCTCTAAGTGCAACTGAACTTATTCTGCAATAGGAATAGGCAGGATTACAGTTTAAGTCACATATGTATTCTTACAGTACTGTACATGATTTGTATTCATGTTATGGATAAGAGTAATACAGAACCAACCAAAGCATTGTGTGTGAACACAGGGTAATTTGGGAGCACTGGAAGGAAGGAAGCAATAGCCACATGCAAATGCAATCTGCATGGTGCAATTGAACACAACTCCAGAACACAACAGAGATCATCAATGAGGTAGAAATGGATCATGCAAGATAATAAGAGCTCAAACTGGCAAGCGATTCATCCCAGGGCTTGTTCCTTCTGTTGCTTTCCTGATATATTCTACCATTAATCCATACATGGACATAAGAATGTGTTTGTTTTGTAATAGCTGAATATATTTCCAGTACATTTCATCATGTATAATAAAGGAAATTGGGTTAGTTTGTTAAAACAAAATCAGCAGAAGAATCTTAAATGGCACAATGAAGTCCAACAACTAGAATCCTGCTGTATTTACTTATGCATAAGTCATGCAGCTTTAAGCGTGGGAGCAGTTTTGTTAGTTAACATGTTCATTCCTGCAATCCTAATAGTGCGCCAGTCATGTGACATGATGCATAGTGAGGAATACAAGTGCTGGCTCATTAACTAGTAACAGTTCACTGCTGTGATTTATTCTGTCTGCGTATGCTGGTGTACATAAATTGTAGGATTCTGGCCAACACGTTTTATCTGGCATATGCTTTATCCTTTTGTGGACACTTCATGAATTGAATCACAGAGACTGATACCAAGTGGAATGTTAGTCCATAAGACGTGTGCATGACAGCTTGGATGCCTTTGCATGTGTGCATGGATAAGTGGGTCTACTCATGGAAATATGTGCATTTATATAATATTCAAACAGTCTTGAGGCTCCTTACAGACAAATCTGTTTTATTTGGCATAAGCTACTTTTTCAGTTGCCCACAGCATCAGTGACCTCTCCAGACATATATCACAATTACAGACGTGGATCATCTTTATGTGGCTCAGGAAGAGGAGTGGTTCTCCATGTGATTATTGCCACAGGGGCAAGGCCCCACACAGAGGTCACTCAAGCTCTCGCCACATGAAGCTTGACATATGTTCAGCAGTTGCAAGACTAGAGTTCAGACCAATTTCTGCTACTATATAATTTGCATTAGGAAACTTTAGCTTGATGCTTCAGTACTGCACACCAGCTGAACTTCTCACTAGTGATGAATGAAGATAGTACTACTGGACTAAATTAGGAGCAGCTTCATGCAGTCATTTCAGGAGGCACAAACCTGGGAAGCAAAGACAGCTATTGGTAGTCCAACTTTGAGTTTGTAAATTGGCTGCTGGGGAGCATGAGAAGGAATGTAAATTGAGTTCATGTCCTCCTGCTCTTGGGTCCTCAGTGAGCATCTGTTTGGCCACCGCATGTACAGATAGGTGGACCAGCAAGACCTTCAAGGACCTTCAGCCAGTAGTATAGTTGGTATGTTCACACAGGAAAAAGGACCCTCAACCCTTCAACTGAGTAATATCTTTATTAAAACCAACTCAAAGTAACAGAAGTTGGGGCAACTTTTCCATAGCTGATCAGAAGTAGTAGATCTCTTTCCCTCCTTCCCTTCCTCCTGCGCTCTCTCTCTCTCACTCTCACTCTCTTTTTCTCTTTCACACACATACAGTGTCTACCTGGACGTGCTTTTATTTTTTTTAGATAAATTTTATTAAGTATCTTAATAATAATAACAATATTTTTAAAAATGTACAAAAATTACATAAACATATTGGTGAAAAAAATAACAATAATACATAAAAAGAGTGATACAAATCAAACATTTGGATGCATCCAATTTCTTAACCATTCTACTTGTGTGTGTGTGTATGTTCTGTCTGATATATATTTATATATATAAATACACACACACACTCTGTACGGCTCTTCATAAGACCCCATGATCAGTGGTGGGCACCAGCAGGTTTGCACCAGTTCGCCAGAACTGGTAGCAGAAATTCTGGCTGGCCCCTCTGCTCATCCAAGTTTTGAAATAAACTAATCCTAATTCAGGTGCAACACAGGGCTTCCCCAATGGCCATGCCCACCATGCCATGCCCACAGTGTAGTAGTAAAAAAAAATTGAGCCCACCACTGGGTAGGATAGTCTGTCTGTATGCGTGTGAGTGTGAGGGAAAAAGAGAGAGAGAAGACTTCAGAGCACATGAAAAGAAGAAATGTACTGCCTGCAGAACTAGATTAAGGAAAATTGAAGTCTCTCCAAGGTCAGGCCATTCTGATGTGGTCCTAAATCAGTTGCTTTTTTCCTCCTCCCTGCCAGACATGCTTCCTGCAAGAACTTGGCTTGTAAAAATGAATGCTGTGGGAAGATCTGCAAAAGGGCAACTAGAACAAGCAAGATGAATTACATTGTACAGTTCATGGTCACAAAGACTGAGGAAGTTCTTTTTTGGACTTTGATTCCCAGAATCCTTCATTTGCCATACTGGTAGTTTTCCTAAACTCTTGGAGTACTTATCTGAACTTCGCGATGTGTTGCACAATTAGTAGTCCAGATTGAGGTGTATCTCCAGCAAGAAGTGTTACCTCTTCTATTATTGGGGCAACTTGTTCTCCTAACTGTTCTCCTGGAACTGGTGCATCAAGGACACCACATGCAGCCACTAAAGAAGCACATTGCATTTGAAAACATCTTCACACAGCAGCTCTTAGCTTGTGGCTGTGTACCCTTGTGCTGTGTTGTGTGTGATGTGACATGAATTAATATTTGTGAGGAATGCAGTTCTAGGTTATCTGGGAAATCTAAAGAGTTTGGGCCTTCTTCAATTTACCAACCAGAAGTCTAGATCTATGACAGGCTTCCCCAACCTGGTGCCCTCCTGGGGTCAGCATGATTGATGATTGCCAGAACTGGTGGAAAATGGCATCCGAAACACCTAGCGAGTGCTGAGCTGGGGGAAGCTTGAGCTGTCTTGAACATTTATTTATTTATTTATTTATTTATTTATTTATTTATTTATTTATTTATTTATTTATACCGCCCTTCTCGCCGAGGTGACCCAGGGCGGTTTACAACATCATAAAAGCATAATATAACCCAAACCAAACCCATTGTTAATAACTTCAAAATTACAATTATAAAATTTAAAAAGTTTTTAAAATTTATAAAAATCCACAGGTCCCAATAATAATTAAAAAGTTAAAAACTTAAAAATAAAAGATTAAAAGATTAAAAGACCAGGGGGGAGAGGGAGCTCAAACAAGCCAGCAAGCTGGGGTCATGGTACCACCAGGACCTCGTACCTGTCCCACCAGCTATGTTTTTAAGTTCTTCCTAAAAGACAGCAAGTCCATCTGAAGACGTAGCTCAGTTGGTAGGAGGTTCCATAGGGCTGGAGCGGACACAGAGAAGGCCCTCCTTCTAGTGCCAGAGAGATGTGCCTCTCTGGCCCATGGAACAACTAGAGAGCCTCTCCCGTCCACTCTGGTGAGATGGACAGATGTTCTTGGGGTGATGCGGTCTCTTAAGTATCCTGGTCCACTATATAGGGCTTTAAAGGTGATAACCAGCACCTTGAATTGCACCCGGAGGCAAACCGGCAACCAGTGCAGCTCCCAAAGCAGAGGCGAGGCATGTGCATACCCCCCACACCAATGTGCATACCACCCACATATGGGACAGGATGGACAACTCGCATCTCATGAGTTCCAAATGTCCATATTTGTGTTCTCTGTCAATCCTATTTACTGCTGCTTTTGAAACCAGGTGGGGGTGGAACTGGTAAAACCTGAAATATCTTTCTTATCTTGAAAGCCCTCTTAGGATCACTATAAGTCATTTCTGACTTGACAACTCATAACAGCAAGAGTAAGAGGCACTCCCTCTAGCCGATACTTTCAACCAAGTACCATCTTTCCAGTCTTTAGGACTCTATGGCTTGGGATTGTGCTCAGACACCATGGGTACCATGAATGTTGTCAACAATTCTGGAGGGAAGTGATGACTGGAATGTGAGTGTAAGGAATAGAAATGGGAGTTTGTGTTTTTTTTAAAACAGTAACATAGATTTCTGAGTGTTGCTTACTGCAGAGGCTAGGAATGTGGCCTTCAAAGTTGTTGCTGGGGAAAGATTGTGTTGTAGTCATAATCCTGTGTTCTGGGGAAAACAAAACAAGTTTTGATGGACATTTAATACTGTGTAGTGATTGGCGGAGCTCCTACAAAAGAATGGCCAAAGGTGTGGACATTGTCAGAAAGGACTAAAGGAAAGGGGAGAGAAAGGAGTGGTCACTATGCTTTGGATTGCTTTACATCGGAGGGAATTGTGATTATAATAAAATCAAGATGTAGTTCTCTAATTAGATTGAAACAGGCAAAAACCTGTAAGCTAGTAATGGTTTTTATTTTCATGTGTGAAATGGCTATACTGCATTGCAAATCAGGTTCCCATGCAATAATATCAGAGCTTACAAACTATACATTTAGTAAAGTATGTTTGGAAAATAGAATCCTTGTGTCTGTTTATTGGAGAACAGTGCTGAGCTGGGAATGATCTGGTGCCTTGGTCAAGCTACCATTGACACATTTTAAATATATTATAGTTGGTCTGGTTGACAGGCAATAAACCGCATCACATACATGCTAGCCCATAAGCCAGGCAGAGAGTACCAGGGGTCACACAAGGGGTGTGGGCCCACAGTTAAGGGTACAGGCTGCTGGCTAAGTAGGGAAGATGATGTAGTGTGGGGCAAAGAGGAGTTAACCCTTCAAGGCACAAAAGAGTTAACCATTACAGTGAGCAATGGTGTGAAAACACAACCTTTGTTAAATAGTCTACCTCTTGATATGAAAACTGGTGACATTTTATGTGGAAGCAGTGGTGGATGGAGCCCACTTGAGTTGGTGGGACAGAAGGCACAACACAGGGGTGTAGAACCTGAGTGATAGACAAAGCCCGGGACAAAATCTTCGGTTCATGCACAGACATGCAGGGAGAAAAGCAAGCATTCTTACCTGTGTACCCACAGAAGTAGTGAGACACATTCAAAGTCCTGACTCATTGTCTCTGGTGAGCAGGTAGGCAGGAATGGACTGGCTGGGGATGCCTTTAGTCTGTGATGAAGTGCTGTCCTCTTTGCTGTAAGAGTTAAGCCTCTACTATGTAGGCGTATGAAGCCCATGCAGAAGCTGCTGCTAGAAAAACAGCTCGCCTGTGAAAGGACCTTGTTTTTAGGGTCCAATTTACTTCAGTTCTTGGCAGGGGTCCACAGATCATATTACCCTCTGGTAATGTAAGACCAAATGCCCAAAACATAAACATCTTGGCAGCAGTCAATCTCATCAGCCTCACCATTATGATGCATCTCATCCTTTGGCTGAACGCTGAGTACCTTTGGCAGGTTTCCTGGCCAAAGCAGCTGAAAACTAGGAGACATTTCTGAAATTGTGAAAGAGACACTCACCAGTCATTGCAGGGGGATGGGAGGGGGATATTGCTACTGGACCCCAGGGCCCAGAAGGTCACGTTGGCCCATGGAGGCAACTTCATTATTTTGAAGGCCTTTTCAATCTTGGCATCTTTAGGCTCACCCAGAGATGATTTCCTGGCTCTGTCTCAGAGGAAGTTATTCACTCTTACATCTCATTAAAAAGCAAACAGGAATTTTCACACTCAATATAATTTACAGGATGTAAATATGACTTGTTCTGCATCCTGATCATAGCTTTTTAAAAAATGCTTGTTTCTTTGTTGTGCGGGAAGTGGGATCACATGGCCTAGAGCAGTGATGGCAAACCTTTTAGAGACCAAGTGCCCAAACTGCAACCCAAAACCCACTTATTTATTGCTAGGTGCCGGCACAGCAACAGGGGAGGAAGGAAACACTTCCATTGGGCTGCTGGGCAGAGGGGCGGGGTGAACTCTGTGCTGGGGAGATGGAGGAAGCGCTTCCATTGGGCTGCTGGGCAGAGGGGTGGGGAAAACTCTGTGCTGGGATAACTGCACGGGTAACCATAGAGAGGGCTCCGAGTGCCACCTCTAGCACACGTGCTGTAGGTTTGCCACCACTGGCCTAGAGAGCTGAGTCTTTAAATATTATCCTCTCTGTTAGGAATCTCCTGCTTTGTTTGCACAGTGCCACTGCAAAATCTTACTTGTGTGGCACCCAGTTGAAGAAGGCTTCTCTATTACAGCCTCCTATTACAGCTAATCACACTGAGAACAGGGACAGAAGACATAGTGCTAGCTTACAGATGGAATGGCAACCCTCTGGCTTGTGGGATTTTGGTACTATTGGGCAGAATCCTACTGGGGAAAATGCCACATTTGTAAAAGAAATTACAAAAACAGTTTTTGAAGTTTTCTGGTCATCCATCATGTGCCAGGGTATATAACACATGTGTGGTCTAAGCATGTCTGAGCACACAATGGAACTAATTGGAAATAATCAGAGATGCAATTTTGTGTTTATGCTGCAAAAACAGTTAATATTCTGGCCATTGACTCCAAACCCGGATGGGAGATATATGCTAAAGGGTGTGAAGACCTGGCTGGTGGGACAAGTGTGGGGTAGTGATGCTAAAATGGTATGTAGAGGCAAGGAGGATGTGGCATGGAATTACATTATGCTTTTACTGAGTAGACATTCATTAAAGTTGAGATCTAGAGTACCATCTGAAAACTGTTTTTGGGCAAGTATGCATAGAACTGAGTTTCTGACATCAAGAGAAGAGATAAGACCAAAAAAGTAATTGGGTTGAGTATCAGCATGGCACTTACATTAGTAATTTTAAGTTTGAGCCTACTGAGACAGTATATACCACTTTTTCCCCCAATCAGTCTCTGTTGGATCTGGCGAACAACAATCACAATGATTTAACAATGGGTTGAGTTATCTGGCTACTGGCTCTCCTGAAATAAGACCCAGCTTTTATAGTCATGGACAAGCTGCACAGTCTCAAGGTGGCAGCAGAAGGGAAATCACTTCTGTGTGTTCTCTATCTAGGGAGAAAGACTCTAGAAAAAGTTGCCATTTAAGTCAGAATTGATTTGATGGCATGCAATTTTTAGAATTAGTGAACAATAGTGAATGATGTTTTCTACCAGCACACTCTGCTGTAGTTTTGTGACACTAGCAAAGGATGGGGGCCAAATTCAGATAATATCCCCCCTTTAAGATGGCCTTATTTTAAAAGTGAGTTTATTTCATAATTCTAGCAGCTACCCAAGAGAAGGTTGGGTGCATTTTCCTCTCTCCTAATCAGTATTCTGCTCAGTGTGGTCACATTATCATCCATATTTCATGGGTGCAAAGCAGGGAAAGGGAGCTTGAATTTTAGCTGGTGCCACAGACTGCAGGTTCCAGCTCAGCTCCCAGAAGGAGCTGAACCAAGAATGTAAAATAACCTACTCCTTAAAACATAGGAAGGACTCAATATGTTGGGGATGGGGTAGATGGACCCTCCCTGTTTCATTTTTCCATCTGCCAAAATCAAGAGTGGGAAATGTGTTTATCTCCAGATGTTTCTGGTCTACAACTCCCCTCATCCCTCAATGATGCCTAGAGCTGATGGGACCCACCGGTTGGCTGTGCATTCCCTAGTCCTATTATCTTGAAGGCACAGCCCCCCCGCAAATGTTGGGTGCTGATAGTCAAAATGGCTTACACATTGCCAAGCCTCACTGTACCTGTTGCATGCGGACTCAGGCATCATTACAAAAGTCGGTAAAACCATAAGTACAAATTGTAAAAGCATTGATGACTCCACAATAAAGAGAATACAGTTGTATCTCACTTAAAGAGGATAATGTGTTCCACAGGATTGCTCTTTAAGCAAATTTGCTCTTTAAGCAAAACACCATTGTAAGTGACAAATTGTGACTTCTGGCGAGGATGATTGCAGACCCCAATTTATTTGTTAAGCGAGTTTTTGGTTGGTTTTAGTTGTTAAGTGAAGTGGTCATTCAGAGAAAATTCTGCTCTTTATGCAAGTTACTCTCTAAGTGAGGTGCTCTTTGCGCGAGGTTTTACTGTAACAGATACAAAGCCCTGTGCCTACCTATAGGCAACATGCAACCAAACCTAAGTACAGTATATGTAACAGCAGGTTGAAATATTGTTCAGTCCCCACTCCTGGGCTGAGTTTTTGATGTTGAGCTGCAAGGGACACCAGCCCTTTAAATGTGTCAATCTAGTCCTTATTCTGGTCACTCTGAAATGCATCCCACTCACTTTAGCAACTTTATTCACAAATACTGCTTTCCCCTACCCACTTCCCTTCAGGATTTTTTGGCTACAGCTACCATCCACCCCAATCACCAAGACCAATAATCACGGGGTGCTGGGAGCTGTGACCTAAAATATTGGAAGAGCACCAGAGTGTGAAGACTTGGCTGGTGGGACAAGTGTGGGGTAGTGATGGTTTATTGACCCCTCCCTGCTGGCTTATTTAATACCTATATCCACCCTCTCTCTATTTTATGAAGGAATGAGAATTTGTTTTAAATTGTTTTTAGACTTTTAGATTGTGTTTGAATTTGTGATTTTACATGTTTTTCTATGTTGTGTTGTAATCTGCCCTGAGTCGCCCTGGTGAGTAGGGCGGAATAGAAACATGAAAATAAATAAATAATATGCCTGATAAAATGAAATAATCTCCTTGTGACTGCAAAAATCTCAAACCAATAGACTGTAGGTCACTTTCCCCTGAAAGGGAATTCCCTTATCAGGTTGCTACCATCACCATACGTTTGGAACAGTTTTTTGAGGACTACAATTCTAAAAGAAAGAACACACACACACACACACCACCACCTCCACCACCACCACCACCACCACCACCACCACAACAACAACAACAACAACAACAACAACAACACCTAGCAGCATGGACAATGCTGGGAGTAATAGGACTACTTTTCTATTGAACCAGACAGGAACATGGCCAGTCCCATTTTCCCCACACATAATAATTTAATCTCAACTATAGGCAGTGCATCTAATTTTTATGTTCTTTTTCCATTGAGCAGGTGCAAAACATCTCCCAGTCCATGGAGGTATTGGACCTACGAACTTACCGGGACCTGCAATATGTCCGTAATACTGAATCACTGATGAAAGGGCTGGATTCCAGGCTGAAAGTGGCTGCAGAGAGTCAGAAAAACCTGAATGCCAAAAGTTTTCAGGTAACCTTTTGTTTCATTAAGACCTTCCTCCCCTGCCGAATCATCAACTCTGAAGTAAAGATTTTGTGATAGGTAATAGAGTAGCTTTATTGTTATAGTTCTGTCTAGAAGTAACCAAGATAAAATACTAGATCTTGTTTATCACATCCTTGCTTGATGAGAAGAGATGAGATGAAAGCAGGTTGGAGTTTTTCTCCACTCTGGGATAGGATAGTAGGAAAAGAAGAGACTGTGACAGGACTTGTTGGTTAACTGTTTTGTTGGCCTCCAGGAAAACAAACCACCTCCCAGGTAGTAACACAAGAGAAGTTATGAACTGAATAATGTAACCATGCTAGTTTCAGGAATCTTTCAGAGTATTTTCCCCCAGCAGACTTTAGGTAGAGCATTTTGTTGTTTTCCTGTGTCCTCAAGTTGCCCCAACTTATGGTGACCTTAGGAATGAGCAATCTCCAAAATGTTCTCTCCTCTTGCAATCTCAAGCATGTCACCTCCTGTGGTTTCAGTCCATCTTTTACTTGGTCTTCTCTTCCTCCTGCTGTCTTCAACCTTTCCCAGAATTAGTGTCCTTTCCAGAAGATCTTCTCTTCTCAGGATATGCCCAAAGCAAGACAGCCTAAGTTTCATCATTTTTTGTCTCCAGAGATACTTCAGGCTTGATTTATGCTATGAAACACTTGTTCACATTTCTGGTAGTCCAGGGTATCCACAAAGCTCTCCCCCAGCAGCTTATTTCAAACAAATGGATTTTTTCCTGTCACATTTCTTTACTGTCCAGTAATTGAGAATACAAGAGTGTGGATTATCTTGGCCTTGGTCTCCAGTGAGACTAATTATCCACACTTGATGATCTTCCAGTTGCTGAGGGCATACAGTCTTTCAAAAGCATTTGGCGATTTAGGGGGGAGAAGAACTTGGGCTTGCAATTATCGTTCTTCTGATGGGTTTGCTGGTTGGAGTTTTCCATTGTTAAATAAATGTTTTGCTGAACAAGAATCTTGTCCTGGATTATTTTGGGATAGCTCACCTTTACTTGAAAGCCAGTCGTATCCAATTCCAGGGTTCAGTGCTCATCTCTGTCTATAGCCAAAGAGCCAGTGCTATCTGTGTTTGCAGATGTTTCTGAGGACATGTGGTAGGCATGACTAGACACTGGATTGCATGGAACACTGTTTACCTTCCCGCTGAAGTGGTACCTATTTATCTACTTGGAATTTCTTGCTTTTGAATTGCTAGGTTGGCAGGAGCTGGGACAGAGATGGGAGCTTACTCTGTTATGCAGTACTCATGTCTAAAACTGCTGACTTGCCAACCTTACAGTCGTCAAGTTCAGTGTCTTAACCACTAAACCACCACAGTTCCTTATGTTGGGATAAGGAAGAGTAAATGTGAAAGGAAAAGAATGAAGCAACCTCCAGCTATTAACTCTTCATTATTTCATTTTCCTTTCCTCTGAAGTTGTACAAAGCTTGAGAAGCAAGCATCACACAGTATTTTCTCCCCTAGAGCCACCTGGCAAGTGAAATACAACTGGGTGGGATAGAATGGGAGAAAAGATTCACCATCCTCCTCCCCTGCCCTCCACCACAACCATTAGTTCAGTCTTAAACCTCCTGAAGTGGCTTTTCATCTTTGCACAACAAGTTCACTTACCCTTGAAGTTTTAAAAACAGCAACCCAAGACTTTTTCTCCTAGGGCTAGATACCTTACTCAGGTGGTGTCTTGAGTAGTAAAAAGTCCTACATTGTCATCAATTTCCCCAGGTTTTGAATTGATTCAAATAACCAAGGAATACATAACACGCCCCCAGGGCATGCTTTACCTTGCTGAAATGTGCTCTAATTTAAACAGTCTGGCAGAGGTCATGTATTTGCACCAATTTCAAAAACACTGTAAGCAAAGCAAAAGCAATCACACTTCTATACCACTCCATTGTGCTTAGTGCACTCTCTGGACAGTTCACAAGTTAATTAGCATGTTGCCCACAACATACTGGGCATTTAATCAACCTTGGAAGGATGGAAGGCTAAGTCAACCTTGAACTGTGGTCAGGATCAAACTCACAACCTTTTGGTTGCAGTACAGTAGTTTAACCACTCCGCCACCAAGGCTGTACTCCTGTGTGTGCATATATGTGTCACCACATAGTGCATTGCACTTCTTGCTCCATAAGGTTTGCAGGATTCCTCACTGCCTGAAAATGTCCCCCTCTGATGCTTACTGATCTTCTTCTTCTGAGTCTACACCAGGCATGAAACTGCCAAAATGAAGGTGGCTTTTTGGTGAGTTCATTCTGCAATTCCTTTCGCCTCACCTAGTGTAAGAAAGATTAGCTGGCAACACAAGGTTGCTGTTACTAGGGTATGCCCAATTGAGGGTTTAAAAATACCACACTCTTTGATGAGGCTCTTTCTGTGTATCCCATCCTCACTATTATAGCACTACAACAGCTCAGTGCTCAGCTGTTATGCCAAAGAACGGTTGGAACTCCTGATTCTTTTAATGGTCAAAACACACCCTCACTGACTTATCTGGCCAGCCTAAAACCCTTTCAATGAGTCCAGCTTCATAAGAACATAGAAAGAGCCTGGGAAGTAGGGATGGAGCAAAATCTTACAGCATTCTGTCTCCACAATGGGCACACAGATGTTTTTGGGAAGCCCACAAGCAGGGCACGAGTGCCTAAACGCCTTCTTGCTCACATCGCCCTAACAAGCCACTGGTAGTGGGAAGCTTGCCAGAGGCCATAACTACTCCTGCCAGGGACAGGCCATAGCTCTCATGATTAGTTACCGTTCCATTCAGCTCTGTGGAATGATGTTACCATGCATAAATGTAGCCTGCTAGAAGTTACTGGGAAGGCAGAAGGGAGGAGAGGCAGGGATGCTGTTTTTTATTCCCACCACCTAAGCTTTAAAACGTGTATTTTCAGGAAGGTGTGATTAAACAGATTTTTAAAAAGGGGTCATTCATCTCTGGGACAGGTTGTACAGAGATGACATGTTTTCTGTGTAGCGTGACACCTTGCGATCAAGAGAAAGGTGGTCTTATCAGCAGTAAGTCAACATCATTGGCATTGTCGCTGCAGTCCTCCTCCTCCTCCTCCTCCTCCTCCTCATCATCATCATCATCATCATCGAAACAAAAACAAAAATAGTGCTTTCATTTGATGATGAATCATTCGCCGAGTCTATTCCGTCTTATGGCAACCCTTTCCAGGGTTTTCTACATAGAGAAAAGTGATATCATGTTCCTTTCTACTGGGAGAATTTTAGGGCTCTGCAGTTTGCCCAAAGCTACACAGGCTGGCTCTTTTCCCAAGAGGCATAGTGGGGAATAGAATTCTCAACCTCTGACTCCACAATCAGATTCCGACCTCACTGAGCTATCCAGCCAGCCTATGCTTTCTTATTGTCTCATCTGAATTATAAGGATAGATAAAGCATGGAGTAGGCAGAGAGGGGACCTGCCTAGCACTTAAATATGGTCTTTCCCTGACAATGACTGCCCCAGTGAAAGGAAAAATTGATTACTTGTTAGGACTGTTGCTGCATGAATTTGGATTGATTGACTAATCAACTGAATTTGCATAAATTGGATATATATTTCCATATATGGTGACAACAAAAGTCACCCAACAGGAAGAACTTCAACCAAGTGTTACAGTCATTTAAGAGTGAATATACTAGTCATAATAATAAGAAATTCATTTTGCTTAGCATAACTTGGATAGAGAATTATAAACAGGAGTTCATCCCCCACCCCACCCCACCCCTGATCTGGTTAAAGATCCTGAAGTCAATTCCTTTCTTTCTTTCTTTCTTTCTTTCTTTCTTTCTTTCTTTCTTTCTTTCTTTCTTTCTATTAAATTAAATTAAAAACTGACAACACAACATTCACACATATATAGATGCCCACATAACCCCACCCCACCCTGCCTCTCTCCTTCTGCAAGTTCCTTTGCTGTCAGAAGGCAATAATAGACAAATAAGGTAGCAATGGTGTCTTTCTGTTTCTCATATTCCTATATCCATCCATTTTCTATCTCCATTTCGAATGAAGAAGTACAGTATTATGATTTTTATAACCAGACCACCCCTCCCACCACCGGTTTTATCTAACTATTTTATAGCTGTTGGTGCTATCATTTTTCTCCAGTTTTTGACACATATGATTGCTACAGTGGTAAACATCAATAAGTAGATGTTCTGATATCAACCTGTATCAAGAGAAATGTTAGTCATCTTCTTGAGAGTTCAGGTAGTTGGAGCCAAAATAGAGCAAAATGTGGGGGAAAAAGTAAGTTTGTGTCATGTTTCAAATAATTCCAAGGAAAAAAAACCAAACATTACCCAACTATTGCAAGCTGTTGTTGTTATGTGCTGTCAAGTCTGAACTGATTTATAGAGAGCTTAATAGGTTTTTCAAGGTGTGAGGTATTTAAAGAGTGATTTTATCGGTTCCACATCCCCAGTGAGTTTCCATCACAGAGCTGAGGAACTTAACTCAGATCTTTTTAGACCTAGTCCTGTATATCCACACTATACAGACTACATGGCTATATAATTACTGTTTCCCTTACAGTTTCATTACTCCACAAATAGATTATTTGGTTATTTGTTCCCATCCACCAAACAAAAGTAATGCTTTTTAGTGCTACTAAGTGAAGTCATAATTACATTTAGTTTCATTTTTCACCCTTTCTGTTTTATTCCATTGTTTGATTATGTCTCTTATCTGTATTTTACATCTTGTTCTAACATGTTAACAGAAAGTCTAATAGAGACATCCTACTTGTTTCTTCTTATCTACTGAACTCCTCTTCCACTTTGTTTTGTTATTACAATAATGTTCATAATTTGTCCAATTTCTTCATCAGCATTTTTCTATTTACATTTTTTAATTTTCCCTGAATGGTTGCCAATATTATTCAGTTTATTTATCCCTCTGTAAAAAAAGGTAAGACATGTAAACATGTCTCATCCATTTTTTTTCTTATTAGCAAGTTCACTATTTCCCCTTTGTGTATATAAATCAATTAATCACCGAGTTCTTTTGGCATTGAAAGGGATGATTGAGAACCCCCTTCCTCTATTTTCATCTACTCTACCATTTAATTAAAAAAAATTCCAACTGACCCAGTGCTACTGTAGATGGAAAAGATGCATTGGCAGTAAGTAGATTCATTGCTGTTTCACTATGTCACTTGCATTAATGAAAGTAAAGTCATAGACCCTACCAAATGACGGCTATGGAAAAAGAAGCAGAGCGATCCATAATCCTCTGGACCTTTCTCATAGGAGAAAATTCACCAATCAGTGTCAACAGAAGGATCACTCAAATGAGAGATAAAATAGATTGCACTAAAGATAAGAACCTCTGAAGCATGAACCAGACTGCTCCAAATTACTCTATCTAGACAGGCCCAGATTTTTAGAGTAGTCTTAGGTTATCTTGTGGTTTACAGTTAGCATTGGAAGCAGAGTTCCTATAAGAAATAAAAGCCATGTATTTTAGTTTCTCATCTATGTATTGCACATTAGCTTGTCTTTTGTTTTATCATTTTTGTATTTTGTTATTGGTCATCATGAGCTAAACATGGGCTTCATTTGTAAGTCTGATTGCTCAGGCATGTAACTTTGAGGGAACTGCAGGGCAAGAGGAAAAAATGTTATAATGCACATTTCCTTTAACATGTGACACAAACATGTTAGGTTTATGTAACGTAACAGGTGGCCTAAACATGTAACCTAACATGTCAGCCTAACTTTTCACCATTATATCATCAAAAGTTTATAGATTGGGTATTGTATTCTGTTACGTATGAATTTGGGTTCTGACCAAGTTTATTTTAGGCAAGATCCTATAGGACTGATGAGGGGGGGGGGGTTGGAAAGAGAAAGGAGAAAATGAAAGGAAAGATGGAAAAAAGATGACTATGAATGTGGCAGGAGACCTTTGCTACTTTATGCTGTAAGAAATTTATTTCATAAGGCAGAAAGGGCAGGCACAAGACACATTTCTGCTTAGCTGACTTCATTCCTTGTGGTTTAATCCTGCTAGTTCATAGTGCTAGTTCTTGGCCTTTTGCTGACATTTTTCCTTTTGATTCCGGGAGTGGACACATAGAGAGCCCTCCATCCTCACCTCCAGGATGTAGCTCAAAAGGAAAGATTTCCCAATATACCTCCCCTGCTGCCCTCTGATCTGTCGCTTGGCTGAGCTCATTTTGGAACCTTCCACATTCATAGGCAGGACAATTTTTTTTTTATAATGAAGGATGCTTTACAGCAAGCAGATCCTTTCCCGTCTAGCTGTGTTTGTTTGTGTTGACTGGCTGTGGCTGCCCAGGGTGGACAGTAGCCATTTCCAGCAAAGTAGCTCTCCTCCGAGCCCTATCTGGATGTCACAGTCATATCTGATGTTTCCAAGGTCAATCAGGGAACTTCTGTATCACTGAGCTAGTGATGACTCCATGCCACCACCTAATAAGCAATATGCGAGGCATAAATGCATTCAATTGTGAATTGTATTGCATTAGTGCTATTGTGGTACCCTTTGGGTGCAGCTACACTAGCAGCAGGGCCGCGGTGGCTTAGTGGTTAAAATGCTGAGCTTAACAACAGAACATTTGGCAAGAAAGCAATTTGAGACCTCAGTGTGGCATGATGGAGTGAGCTCCCGTCATCTGTCCCAGCTCCTGCCAACCTAGCAGTTCAAAAGCAAGACATTGCAAGTAGATATATAGATACTACTTTGATGGGAAAGGTAACAGCATTCCATTCACTCTGGCATCTAGTCATGCCTTCTACATGTAAATGGAAATGAGCACTGAACCCTAGACATGACTGGCTTTTGAGCAAGGGAGACCTTTACCTTTACACTAGCAGCAAGGAGCAGGCTAGTTGTGTGCCGATCTGGAACTGTCAGCCTTGATTGGAATGATCTAATCTAAGTTGACTGTTCTAAAGCCAATCTTGTAAGGTGGCATAAGTGAGCCACTTCCAGATATTGGCAAAGGAATCAGGATGGAAGTGGGACATGGGGGGGGTATAGGAAAGGGAAATGTATGCAGTGTGGGGTGTGCACATTGATTCCAGGCTGAAGGAGGAAGAGAAGGAAAGAAATAAGAAAAGGGGAAGGCACTTTGAGATGCTTTCTGAGTCCTTCACAGTCTGCGGCTCTGGTCTGGGACAGTGAGGCTGAAGCTGCCTTGGCTGTTTCACCATTTTATCACAGGCAGGAGAAGGAGAAGCTCTGAGTGGGCCTCCTCTGGCAGCTGCCGCCTCCTCTTTCCGCTCTGCAAGGAAATTGCATGCTACAATCTTCTTCTTGCCACACCCTTGGCAACCTGTTCTTCTCTGGCAGTAGCAAAGCAAAATCCCTACCTCCCGCCTCTCCCCTTTCTCCTTTCCCAGCTCCAAGGCCAGCAACCTACTTCTCCATCCAGTCCTGTATTGCCTGATCTAACTAATAATAATATTTCAGATTAGATCTGGAGTGAATAATCCTGGTGAGCTGGGCCAAATGAAATGAAACCAGAGTCAATAGGAAGAAATATACAGTTTCTCACTAGACAACAAAAAGGTCAGGCATGGGTTTTTGTTGCACTGGCACCCACAAATATTTCCTCAGCTGTTTGCACTAGTGTGCCAGCAAAAGCCATTGTGCTTCATCTAGACCTCCACTGGCTGTTGTATCCCACCACTCTATTGAGAGACCCTTCTCTCTGTAGCTGCAAATGTCAGCAACATTAGCTATTCCCTCACCCATTCAACCATCACTTGTGGTTTCTGTTCCAAAGTCTGCCTTTCAATGGTGCAGTTCCTTTTCGGCTCCCCTCTCAACTGCCCCATTTTCACAGCTGAGGTCATTAAAAATGCAGCAGCAATTTCTCTACTGCCTGTGAGCCTCTCAGCTTGCCATCAACTGCATACAGCTGGGCCTCACCAGAAAGTGAGCTCTGCCCTTTAAAGTTCAGAAAACAGCATAGGAATCAACAAAGGCAAGAGGCAGCTTTGCACCTGTGTCATATCTCACCTTTGAGTGTGAGAAGGATGAAGCTGCGAAAACAATCAAGGAGCACATGGCCTTATTTGTGGCATCTTAACATACTGTGGGTGGGCGTCTTTGGTTTCCAGGAGCCTAACCCATATATTCACCCCCAACTCTTAAAGAAAAGTGGCCCTTCTCACTGATTAACTCTACTGGTGACATGTACTACAACCTCCATCATTCCTGGCTATTGTCCAATGTGGACAGGATCTAACAGCAGCTGTAGGCACAAAGATCTGGAGATGACTTCATCATCTACTCCACTGCTTGGTGATTAGGTGAGGGAGAGCTGTCCATCTGCCACACTATTTGAAATTTTAGTTTTATAATCTAATAGTCTAAAGTTGTTGGCTGGATAAATCAGTGGTTTAGGTATCTGGCTTCAGAGCCAGAGGTTGGGAGTTTGATTCCTCACTGTGCTCTCAGGGAGAGGAGCCAACCTATGAAGCCATGGGCAAGCTGCACAGTCCCAGAAAGTGTCCCCAGAATAAGGGAATGGGAAACCACTTCTGAGTCCTATCTACCTAGAAATCCCTGGTAAAGGGTTGCCATAAGTCTAAATTGACTTGATATCACACAATTATTATATTACAGTCAAACCTTGCATAACAAGCATTTTGCTTAGTGAAAACGTCGCATACCAAGCAAGTTTTTTGCTAAGCGGTCTGACTCGCATAACAAATTTTTCACTATGCGAGTCAGATTTTTCCCTATGGAAAAACTTGCATAACAAGTTTCTATGGGAAAAACTCGCATAGCGAAAAAATTTCATTATGCGAGTTTTCCCCCTTGAAATGCTCGTTATGCAAGTTTTTCCATAGGGAAAGTCCGACTCACATAGCGAAAAATTCGTTATGCGAGTCTGACTCGTATAGCGAAAAACTCGCATAGCGAACAGCCTCGCAGAATGAATTAAATTTGTTATGCGAGGTATGACTGTATTAATATTGTTAAAGGAAACTTCCCTTTTGTTATTATATTTATTCTTTTTTTTTGGGGGGGGGGTTACATTTATATCCAACTTTTCTGCTGGTTTCTTTTATTTTCTAGTTAGGCAGAGGGGAGAGAGCAAATTAGAAAAGTTTCTCCATACCACCTAGTCCCAGGCAATGTCCCCATATCCAGGCCAGAGGAGGAAATATCTCAAGTTGAAGGACTGACTTTACAGACTGGAATGATGTCTTCTAGCCCTAACAATCATGTGATTGTTACTAATATGAGCCTTCTACCTGTTGTCTAGGATCAAACTGTGAGCCCCTCTGGAGGAGTCGAGACCACTGAACTGTTCCAGAGACGTGGTGTTTTCCTTCCATTGACCAATCACTACATAGATAAGAGATGGTTTGCTGAGAACAAAGCTTACTATACCTCACCTGCAGACTCCCTGGCTTTATCTGACTGTTTATCATGAGGCAAAGCTAGTTTTTAGTTATGGTGGCTTAGTCATCGAGGTCTGCCTCACCTGCTGCATATGATGGAACTCTGGGAAATCTCATCTTCTAGTGACATGTTGTCTGTGGTGTGTACTATGGCCCCATAGCTTAGTCTTCATCCCCATGGATTTCACTAGGATGACTTGTGATTAAGTCTACATCCACCCCTTGGTTTTATTCTTTGAAACTGTGAGTGCTGCTCCCCCTTGCTCAAATGTCACTTGGCATTTTAAACAAATGAAGAAGGTTACTCAGGGCTGCAGTGAGGAATTAGATCATTTGCTTAAAGTGCTTGGAAGGAACAGAGTTAGCAACACCTCATAATTGTTATTAATGTGTTATTATCTTATACACCTTGTGTACATTGAATAGGGTCCCTAGCTACATTCCAGGAGGTTTATCATTCTTAACAGGCTTCTGGCAAACAAGTTATGCACCCCTTTGCTTTTAGTTAAGGGAAGGCTGCTTCCATGCTTGCTCGGTGCGGAAATAAAAGCCAGCTGAGATGGCAGAGCAGTTTGTAGCCTACACGTCCAGCCAGCACCTGGTACCTCTGATTAGTTATTTGAGCTGCTGGACCCCAGCACATTCCGCTTGTGATGCTTCCCTCCTGATGTTCCCTTTTTAAGGCAGAAGAGAAAGCACCACTCTTACTGGGGGGCCTCCTAGCAACTTAACTTTTTTCCCCATTTTGCATTCTGTCACTGCCACAAAAACTCTATAGGTGTCCATTCTGCCTTCTCCCCACAATGTCCAGTATTTTATTGCCCATCAAAAAAAAATCCTTCTCCAACAAGACTTTTTTTGTTTTGTTTCTGCTGCATGGACTTCTTTCAAACTTTCCCCCCCTGTTTGCTTAGTTTCAAATGCTGCCTAGCTGTTTTCTTGTTATTGCTTTCTCAATATCTTCCTCTTCTTTTTTGTTGCCTCTTGTGTTTGCTTAAGTTGGATTAGTGGTGTGACTTTTCACTGGTGTTTTCATTTCCCCCCCTAATAGCTCTCGCTGTTTTGGAGCCCACTATATGAGGAAAGGAAGCAGAGCATGCATTATTGTATAAATAAGTAAACATAGAATTCAATCTTCAAATAAATTTGATTAGAAACATGCTTACAAGTTTCACTCTGCTCAAAGAAAAGATCCCTTGCTCATATTCGTCTGTTTTTGTTCTGATGTCAATCTTCAAATCAGCTGAGATATCACAGTGACCTTTTCTTTTCTGGGTAACATTTTAAGTGCTGTGCTAGTCAAGTCGGGTTTTGTTACGCTATAGAACTGTCTCCTGATAATCTGTACTTAAATTCCATAGCAACATCTAATTTCCCAAGCAAGCTTGGAGTGGGTATCTTGTACCATAAATATCTGAAACCCAAAGAGGGCAATTATGATGAAAGTGATACTTTGCTCCCCTAAATTAGTTCCCGAGAGTCTCAGGAATGTCTGAGACGAATTGTTCTTCTAGTTTAGCTCTGTTTGTTGTCATTCTGACAATAGGCCTTTCTCTGTGATCAGCTGTCAAAAGAGAGTTATTTACTGAAAGTAATTGAACAGATGACCTGCATAAGATCATGTCCACATGAGGTGTGTGACTTGACCTGAGTTGGATGGAAAGAGTGGTCTCTTTCCTCCATAAATTCAGAATCACACACTTAACATACCTTGGTTGTGTGTTTTTTTTATTTTTCCTTTAATTTAATCTGAGCGAGTTGAGGGGGATGGTGGAGGACAGGAGTGCCTGGAGGACAGTGGTCCATTGGGTCGCAAAGGGTTGGAATCGACTGTGCGACTGAACAACAACAAAATCTGAATCCTTCAGGTAAAACATGAAGGAGTGGAGAAGAAATAGAAGAGAATGAGAGAACCAGTGGAAGAAGAAAAAAGACACATTTAGCCAGGAGAAGTGAAATGTGCAGAGAGGGAAAAGATAAAAGAGGACATGAAAGAGAGAGTGGTTAGGAAAGGGTATGTGTGAATCTGTGGCATGGGGAGGGCTTAAGAGGCCTTTGGTGGGAGAGGGTTAGGAAGAGAGGTATAAGAGGTACATGGCCAATTCTGGTAGATGAGAATAAAGAGAAAGAAGATGGGAGAAAGGAGAAGGTAAGGAAGGAGAGAGAAAATAATTATTATGATCAGGGCAGTCGCAGAGGAGAAAAACAGCTACTGACCAAGTCTTACCTGCAAAAATGTCCTGAATGAAAAACATACTGGAGGAAGGATGTAGGAGAATCAGAGGCGTAGCTACCGCCGTATCTGCCGTATCAATTATACGGGGGCCCCGGGCCACGGGGCCCCCCAACGTGCGTAAGCAAAACAAATATTTACCCTTCCTAAGGGCCCCCAAACAAATTTTTATATGGGGCCCCGCCAAGGCACGCTACTCTTCTGAGGAGAATATTGATAAAAGTTAATTGGTCATCAAGATAGCCAGAACACTGACCACTTCCTTGTCTGTTGTTCAACTGGGGGGGCCATAGTTACTGGCAGAAGAATTTGGCATGAGGCAAAGAGGCCAGCAGTTGTTGGTGGCTTGGGCAGACAGTTTGCCTCATTTCTTTCATTTCTGGGTTATTTTTCCATGGACAAGACAATGATCCAGCAGCTCCAGCACAATATCAACCCTTCCTTCCTTTATTAGTTTGCCTTAGTTACTATTCATCTAGTCCTCCTATCCAAGCCATATCTGATAATAAATCAGTCAACAAAACTAGACACTATCTGAGTTGCAAACCCTGATCTATAGTAAAAGTCTGAAGAAATAAAGGGAGAACTGGAGTGTCCAGCATGTGGTGAGAACCTTCATGCTTGTTGTTTGGTCAGAGGTCAGTGGAAGAAAGAGGGTTGTCAACAAAATGCGGGAAGCCAAAACAAACATGAAGAGGGGTTGGGGGCTTGCCTCAAATGCCAGAGGCAGGGCAAAGACTTTTACATTTCAAGCTGGAGCAAAGAAAAACTAGTACTAGTTTTGATGGTGAAATTTGAATGGTGATGTGAGTAGCATTCCTCTGGAAGACATGGTCCAATAGATAATGGGGGTCCAAACCATTTAGGGCTTTATATGTCATCACCAATACCACAAATTTGGCATGAAAGCCTAATAACATGAATCGGGCATGGAAGCCAATGCAGGTGAGCTAGTAACAGAGAGATATGGTTAAATTTCTGTGACCCAGATACCAAACATACCACAGCACTTTGAAACTACTGAAGCTTCCATATCATCTTCAAGGGCAGTCCCACCTAGAAAGCATTGCTGTAATCAATCCTCAAGTGTTGTTGCATGAACTAGTGTCATTAGGGATTCCTGTCTTGATAGGGGCAAAACTGAGCAATCTGCTTAAGGTGGGGAAAAGGCAGTCCTGGTCAATATTTGCTCCACAGCATGAGCTGGATCCAGAATTACACCCAGGTTACAGTCCTGGCCCTTCAGAGGAAGTATAGCCCCATCCAGGCCAGGTTGAATGTCACTCATCCAATCAGTCATCTCTCTAAATAAAAAGATCCCTATTTTGTAGGGATTCAGTTTCCATCTGTTAGTCCTGGTTCACTCCATTAGCAACCTCAGATAGGGACGTCTGTGCCCCAGTCCTCTTTATGCATTTTGGCAATGTCTGGAAGAGGAGTCCTGTGTCACTAGAGAATATCAGGTGTATATTCAAATTGCTGGTCTCCTTGGTAAACCACATGAAGAATAACTAAGAAAGAGGAGATAGGTGTATTGGTGTTTTGTTTTGTTTCAAACAAAAATGGTACCACTGTATTTTTCAGTGATGGGAAACTTTATTTTTTTGGATCGTAACTCCCAGAATTCTCCAACAAGTAATTTTAGCCAATATAGCCCCAATTTTCTCATCTTCTTTTCTACTTCCTCTTTTACCCCTTCGTGTGTTGAGGGATTTTCTAATTGCTGAGTATATTCAGAGAGCGTGATACTAGAAACTAAACTAAACTAAAAAGACAAAAACATTGTGGCACTTTATTTTAGAGGAAAAGGCACATACACTTCTTCTCATCAAGAGCTCAGGTGATGAGTGTGAGAGGCAAAACTGAGGCCTTTGAGGGGGGAAAGAGGAAAATACCTGCCTGGTTTCTCCCTCTTTAGAAAGAAGGTATTAAAACAATCACTGATCTGTTCCATGAAGTTGGGGTTGCGTCTCCTTCTAATATTTTGTTAAATAATTTATGTAATCTCGGGACTATCCAAAATTTGAACTCTTTATAGAATTCCACTGGCAGCCCATCTTCCCCTGGAGCTTTATTTGTTTTTAATTTCCTTATTACTTCTTCAATTTCTGTTTCCGAAATCTTTTCTTCCATTCTATTTTTGTGTTCTTCCGATATTGGTGTTATATTTTGCTTTTCAAAATAATCTCTAAGCTTTTCTAAATTTACTTCCTTTTCTGAATACAATTCCTTATAAAAGTTTTCTATTATTTCCAATTTTTCAATTTGCTTATTACACCTTTTCCCATTTTTATCTATCAAAATCCCTATCTGACCTTTAAATTTCTTCTCTCATGCTGCTTTTGCTAGTAATTTATAATTTTTATTGCTGTATTCAAAACATTCCCTTTTCAAAAATATCAACCCCTTCTTAACTCTTTCTATATTTTTTCCATCTAATTCTTTCTTAGCCTTTTGTATCTCCACCAGAACTTTCTGATCTTTAGTCCTTGCGTGTTCTGAATGAAGTTGCTTTAATTGCTTTTCTAATTCCTGATATCTTTGCTTAATCTGTCTATTCTTTATGCTATTTAATTTTATCGATTCACCTCTAAAAATCGCTTTCATAGTGTCCCATACAGTGCTGTAGCTGACCTCATTATTATCATTCCATTTCCAGTTTTCCTCCCATTTTCCCATTATTTGCTTTATATTACTTTCCTCCTTATATAATTTTGTATTATATCTCCAATTATAGATTCTTCCTCCTGAACCGTCCAATTTTATGTCCATTATTATTTTTGCATGATCAGACTCTTTAAATGTCCCTATCTTAATATCTTCTATTGATCTAATTAAGCCTTTGGTAACAAATATATAGTCTATTCTGGAATACATATTATGTACTTGAGAGTAAAAAGTACATTCCCTTTCCTTCCCTTTTAATTCTCTCCAAACATCCTTTACACCCATAGTTTTATTCCACTCGTCCAATGTATATTTTTCCTTCTTTCTATTTTTACTGCTCGTACTATCTATTTCTGATCTTAGTAAGTTGAAATCTCCCGCAATGACCATATTCTTTGTCCCTTAATACCAAAGCCAGGAAAGGACTTAAAAAAGGTAGAATCGTACAGACCAATTTCTCTAATTAATCAGGATGCAAATATCTTCACAACAATAATGTCAAATAGATTAAATAGCTTTACAGCCAACTATATAAAAGAGGATCAAGTAGGATTTGTGAAGAATAGACATATGTCAGACTTAATAAGAAGAGTTGTGGACCTAATAGACATAGCAGAACAGAATAAAGAAAAGGTGGCCTTTCTGTCATTAGATATTTTTTAAGCCTTTGACTCATTACAGTGGTCTACAATTCAGGAAATGATTAAGCTATATGGATTCGGTACTAAATTTCAGGGAATAATAAAAAACTTATATCAGCAAGGGATAGCAAGAGTTAAAGTTAATGACAGTTATACAGGAGAAATAAAGTTAGAGGCGAGCACAAGGCAGGGGTGTCCACTATCTCCAACGTTGTTTTACTAGCAATGGAATTTTGGCTAATTTTATACGACAGGATGAGGGTATAATTGGAACTGAGGGCAACAAAATAAATTTGTATGCAAATGATACATTAATAATTATAAAACAACCAATAAAGACAATAACAAAAATAAAGACACATTTAAAAAAATTTCAGGAAGTGACAGGCTTGAGCGTGAATTGGGATAAAACAGAGATGATACTGAGTAATGGGAATAGAGAAGAGGAAGAAAAATAAAGGAATTGCATAAGATACAGGTTAAAAGTGGGTTTAGATACCTGGGAATAACGATATCTAGCAAATTTGGAGAACTCAAGGGGCTAAATTATAACAAACAGAAGAAAGAGATCAAAAAGAAAATAACACAATATAACAAATTAAACTTATCATGGTTTGGTTGGGTAGCAATTAGTAAAATGATGTTGCTACCCAAATTAAATTTTTTATTTGATGTTCTTCCTATAAAACAAATGGATAAAGAATTAAAAGAATATCAAAATATTATAAACAAATTTTGTAATGGCAAACGTGGTGCTAGGATAGTTAAAAAGTTGTAGTATTTACCTCAAAAAGAAGGAGGCTTGGGAATACCAAATATATGTAATTATTATAAAGGCTTCCAAATTAGAAATGTAATCAAATTACTGAATAGAGAAGAACCAATATGGGCAAAAATTGAAAAAAGGGAATTTTCAAAAAGTGGTAAAGCTATTTTTCTAAGTGAGGAAAAAGAAAAAAAGAAAAAGAAAATACAGTGTAAGTTGTTAAAAACAACTATAAAAGAACGGAAAAGAATAAAGAAGGATGTTATCCCAGGTACCTCACCTATTACAGAATTAGAAGATTTTAATAATTTTCCAATAAAAATAGATAGAGAGATCAAAAGCATTCTGGCAGAAAAAGGGGTTCTGTTATTGAAAGATTGGGTCAAACTCTGCAGAGATCAAGAAAAGAAATGGGAGCTTTTCTCGCAACTGAGAATAGGATGGTTTAAGACTCTCCAGATAAATAATTGGAATAAGAAATATTTATTTGATAATGGTTTAAATAGAGAGTTTACAAAAATTGAAGAACTTTTAATCAAAATAAGGAAAGGGGATATAGGCATTAAAGGGATAGTGAGTAAAATTTATAAAATGTTAAATAAAGATGGTAAAATACAAGAAATGTTGAAAAATAAATGGGAGCAAGAATTGAATGTGGTAATAACAGAAGAAGGCTGGCAGAGAAAGTGGAAGAGAAGAGTCATGAGAAATATGTCTGTTAGAGTGAAAGAGCATAATTACAAATTAATTTGGCAGTGGTATCGAACCCCAATTGGACTGCATCAGATGGATGGAAGTATGACTGATAAATGCTGGAGATGTAAACATGCGGTAGGAACATATGTACATATGTGGTGGGGTTGTGATAGCTTAAAAAATTTCTGGGGAAAATAGAAAGTGAAATTAATAGCATACTTGGTACGCAGTTCAGATTGGGGCCAGATACAACTCTGCTAACAGAGGTGGATAAGTTCAAAATGAGTAATGATAACAAAGAAGTAATGTCTGTGATGTCAGCGGCTAGACAATGTATTGCGAAGAACTGGAAAAATGATGTACTGTTAAAAATACAGGATTGGTATAAAGAAATGTGGGAGCTTGCACTTAATGATAAGCTTACATGGGAGTTAAATATTAGAAAAGGGAAAGTTCAAGTTAACAAATTTTGGGGGGTCTGGAAGCCTTTTGTTGAATATGTATTGGTCAAAAAACAAGGCATTATTCCTGTACCTGATCAAAATGTTTTTTTGAAATCATGAGTTGCCACAATCCCTCGGACAATGTAAATAACACAAGGGTGTAAAAGGAGAATTGTAATAGTGATACAAAAGTGTTAGAAAATTAGTTAAAGCAATGCTATATGGGGTGATTATGAATATTTACTTATATTATTTGAATTTTTGTTTTTATATTTAGCAAGTGTATTGTATTCATTGAAGAGTATGTGAAAGAGTTGATAATGTATGTACGAGTTTTTTGACTATGTATATTCTTTTCCTTTATCTTTTGTTATGGTTTGTCTGTTTTCTTTATAAAGCCTATAAATAAAAAGAAAAAAAGAAAGAAAGAAGGTAATACAATTACCTTTCTGCTCCTGAATGAGGATCAGGACAAAGTCATGAAATGTTAACATGGACTGAAATAATAATAAAAAGAAGGTTTATGCCATAATAAATGTTTTAGTTTTTTAAAAAAGTCATGGAGAGTGTCATGAAATACCAAATGTGAGATGATACCCAGGGAAGAGGATATTGTGGATGGATTGATACATCCTTCCTTGTGACGACTTCTGCTGTGAACCAAGCAAAAGCTGCAGTGTTTGAGCATTTGTTTGCTCTCTGCTGATGCAGAGCAAATTTTTCCATGATGCTCTGGCAAGTGCAAGCCTGTGTAACCACCACCTTGCTTTCTCTGGGAAATGCTACCAGTAGAAGAATGCTGACAGTTATGTGTCAAGGATGGAAGGGTTGGTCCTTTGCCTCCTTTAAGTGGATTGTCTTCTATCTCCCCATTGGCAGGAACTGAAGGACAAAATGACACAGCTGATGCCGTTGATCCCAGTTCTGGACCAGTACAAGTCAGACACCCACACCATTGTGCAGCTGAAAGAGGAGGTGAGGAACCTTTCGGGCAGCTTGCTGCAGATCCAGGAAGAGATGGGGGCCTACGACTACGAGGAGCTTCAGCAGCGGGTGATGGTTCTGGAGGCACGCTTACATGCCTGCATGCAAAAGCTAGGTAGGACATTCAATGGTTCCTTTTGAACTTTCCCCCTTCTAGTCAATTCATCCATCCATCCATTGAAAGGATATATGCATGAAAGCCACCTTGTGACTTTATTGGCTTTCAGCTCTGGAAGAACATCTCCTTTCCATTCATAGCCAGGGACGAGGGCATGTGCAAAGCCCCTTGAACTAGAGATTCCATTATTCCTGGCCACCAGGGCCAAGTAGCGAGGAACAGCATGGGGTTGGAGTCCCCATACTTCTCAACAGGGAGCAGTTCTTCCAACTCTTAATTATAGCCTCTTGCCATGGCAATGGAGCAGGATTGCATCAAAAATGGTCTGGGAATGACACATTATCATAACAGACGTACATTCAGGAATGGGGGCAGTTACTTTTTCCTTTTGTAGAATCATCTTTAAGGCCTTTGGCTCCCTTATAATTCCTTAGAGCTATCTCTCCACATGAAAGTCACTGGCATCCCTGATCAAATGTGAGATTTTCTTCCTCAGGGATAGGGAACATGCCTTTCATGAGCTCAGATGAGGGCCAGCCCATTTCACATTGTCTGGGCAAAGGAATAAAAATATTGATACCATGATACTGGGTGTCATGGTCCAAAATTTAAATGTTTTCCACCCCTGTTTCTTCCCAGCTTTGCCCAGATGCAAACTGTGTGGAGAGTGTGTGGGGTGGAGTTCAGAGGCACAGTATTCTTAGTCAGTTGGAAGCATTAAAGGAATAGATATGTCAAATGCCTTTTGCTTGCTCTGTCTGTGGCTATTATCCTCATATCTAATATCTTACCAGGGTTCTAGCAGCAGAACAAAGAAATGAGACATTGAGGTGGAATGAGGTCTTTTAAGCCTTTCCTAGCAGCACTCATCTGCTTTGACCCCTCTCCATATCTGCACTGCAATCTGCTCCTTTTGAAAATGAAAATTCTCCTTCAGATCTGAGCAGGGAATGGAGACCAGATCTTACATTGTGAAGAAACATATTTATTAAGACTTGTTTATACAGGCTAAATTGGAGTACACTAAAGTGGGCTAAATAGATAAGCTAGTGATCTAGTAAATCATTTGGTATGATCCTCATATCTAAATGGCATATGGACCTCAAGCAATCTTATGCAAGACAAAAAAAAGGAGGGGGAAAATTCCTTGCCCCATCCTGTCTCTTCATACTTCTAAAAGTAAGATCTTGGTTTTTTTAAAAAAAAAATTCTATAAGTGCAACAGCACTGCATTAATTGGTTTAATTTTTTTACTTCATCTTCCTGAAAGAGCATAGGGAGAAAAAAATATTTCCCTATTTAATTTCCCAATTTCACTTGGGCTCAATCTCAAAGACCGCATGCGTTGGAAATGAACCAAAACTGAGCAATCTACCTACACATAACAGAAGTAGTAGCTCCTGACAGGGACCCAGAAAGGTGCAAGTAGGAATGCTCTGGGGAGAGACTATTTTGCTCCAGCAATTATGTCATCTGATCCCTAGAAACTTGAGAGAACCAGCCAGCCCTCGTTAGTGGACCAAACAACAGGACAAATGCCCATCTGATCACATCCTTATTTTTTTCTCCCTGACGTTTGGAACCGTAAAAGTTCAAATGTTGGATTGGAACTCAACACCAGTTCCAGAGAAGCTAATATTTATTGGGCCATTAGAAAAGGCTGGTGATGATGACGACGCTGACGATGCCGACGCTGACGATACAGTAGATCATTTGATCAGCAGATGCAGCAAAATTTCATATACTGATTACTTGCAACGTCATAACAGGGTTGCAAAATTTATTCACTGGAAACTTTGCCAGAAGTTTGGAGTTGAATTTTGTTGTTGTTGTTGTTCAGTCGCACAGTCGATTCCGACCCTCTGTGACCCCATGGACCACTGTCCTCCAGGCACTCCTGTCCTCCACCATCCCCCTCAACTCGCTCAGCCCTGCGCCCACTGTCTCCACAATACCATCTAGCATATAGTAACAATACAGTAACATCTAGCATACAGTAACAATACAATAACAATAATTGGTAATACTGTATCAAGTAGAGAAAGTTTTAGAAAATGAGAGAATCAAGATCCTGTGGGACTTTAAAATTCAAACAGATAGGCATCTGCCTCACAACACACCTGATATAACTGTTGGGGGGGGGAGAAGCTCTGGTATATTGATGTTGCTATATCAGGAGACACACGAATTGAAGACAAACAACTGGAGAAAATCACAAAATATTGTGATTTGCAAACTGAAGTTGAGCGTCTATGGAGGGAGAAATCTGTTGTTGTTCCCATAGTGATTGGAGCCCTTGGAGCAATAGCTAAAGGACTTCGTAGATATTTGGAAATTTTGGTGGTGCCAGCATAGGTTGAGAACCCCTGCTTTAATGCTTGGGATATTCGAAGTAAAATAAAATATGGAAAGGGCAAATGGGGAATCTAGAGTGTGTTGGAAATAAAAACCTGCAGCCAGCGTCTTGTACTCTGGAGCCTAAATTTTGTAGGATGTCAACCTGTAATCAAAGCAAATGACTGAGTGTGCTGCAAACAGAGAACAAGAGGCCACCCTTGGTGATAGAGGGGATGGTGAATGCCTTTAATAAAGACAAATTGAGGAGCAGGCAGCATGTAGCAACCCATTTCCCTGCCAGGTTTTTCTACTTCCCTCCTCCCACTTCCCTCTTCTTATTTACTGCCAGCATTGGTCTTTATCAGGCAATTTTTTTCATACCATCCTTGTATGCCTGCAGTGTGGGGATTCCTTCCATTCTGTTAGCTTTGAGGCTAAGCACTAGAGCCACAACCTCCTTCTGTAGCCCAGGGCTGTTGGGAAAATGTTGGTTATTCCTCTTAATTAGCAGAGTATGAAGTGGGGAGTGGGGGAGAACCACCATCAGCAGCAGCTGATGGACAAATGGAGAAATCAACCCAGTCTGATCACTGCCACCTCCCTTGGGTTCCCCACACAAGCTAACACTTGTACAATGAAATTAGTCTTGAAATTAGGGGAAAGGTATTATTCCTTAGTTACAATCTATAGCAGGGGTTCTCATTGTTTTTCAGCTGGACGATGCCATCTCAGACAGCTGAGCGGGCCAGATTGGTGGTTCCTCCTGCCATAAATGCTGCCATAAATTACTCCATGGCTGTCATAAATGCATCCATGGCTGCAGTAAACGCATTTACAGCGGCCACAGACTCATTTACGGCTGAAGTAAACGCGTTCACAATGGCCACAGACTCATTTATGGCTGTTGTAAATGCGTTTATGACAGCAGTAAGGATTCTGTGGCCGATTGCAGCAGTAGCTGCGATAGCTGGAGCAAGGTCGGGGATGGATTTTTTTGTGCCATGGGCCAGATCTGGCCCACAGGCTGTAGGTTGCAAACCCTTGATTTATAATAAGGGTCCAAAGAAATAAAAGAGGAACTTGAGTGTCCAGCACATGGAGAGAGTCTTCATGCTTGTTGTTAGGTCAGAGGTCCAAATATGCAACAAAATGGTTGTTTCTTCAACATAACATGGAATACCTGGAAAGTTTGCAGTCTAAACCATTTAGGCTTGGGCTGCTGCTGATTGTTGGAAACTATGCTATGTCTGTAAGAGGTCTCAGAATTAATGAGAGATGAGAAAGGATACTCCTTTGGGGGATGGGGGGGACTACATTTCCCAGAATATCCAAGCATTACTTTGGCTTGATTAGATGTTGGATTTCCTGTCTTGAGACTTAATCATAGAATCACAGAGTTGGAAGGGGCCTTTTACTCCATTGAGTCCAACCCCCTGCTTAATGCAGGAGTCTGATTCAAAGCAGATATGACAGATGGTTGTCCAAATCTCTCCTGAATGATTCCACTGTTGGAGCACTCACCACCTATCGAGGCAGTTGGTTCCACTGGCATATTGCTCTAACCATTAAGAAGTTTTTCCTAATATAATCTCTCAGAAATACGTCTGTCTGAAACTTTGAAGGCAACAGAGGCCCTGCTGATGCCTGACACAAGGCCATGAGAAGGATGATACTTCTTTGGTATCTTCCATTCTTCAAAAACAAAAAACCCTGGGTTGAATCAACATGGAAAGCTGTGGAAAATGCTGTGTCTGAATCCTTGAAGATTCATTACCAACCAATTTAAACTGGCCTCCTCCTGGCAAGTGTCCTTTAGGTATATTGGAGGGCAGCTTCCATCATCTCCAACCACTAGTGCTGGAGAAAATGAGAGCTGTAGATAGTGGTGGGTTGTCAAAATCTTCGCTAACCCACTGTGATGTCATCGGCATCATGGGTGTAGCTGACGTCATGATGTCATGGGCGGAGCAAAAAAATTAAAAAATAAAAATGTCTGTGCATGCCTCAAACCTCTGTTTGATGCATGTGCACTAAAAAATAAAACTGCACATGCATCAGATGAAGGTTTGACGCATGTGCAGTTCCGGGCAGTCATTTTGGCTGCCCGGAAAAACATTTTTGGAGGGGGCTGGAGAGGCGACCGAACCAGTCACCCGGGGTTTTACCACCACTACCACCCCACGACCTCTCCTGATGGGGTGCTACTGGTTTGGGTGAACCGGTCCGAACCGGTAACATCCCATCACTGGCTGTAGACCAGGCATATCTTTTGGATCTCAGAGAAAGGAAGCCTGGTATAGTCATTACTGAACTAGATGGACTGGTGGTCTGACTCAGGGTGAGACTGCTTGCTGTGTTCCAGCTGAGCCAGCTGTGGAGGAGCACCCATGGCTGCTCTTGCTCCCCTTCCATGAATCTTCTGATGACCCTCAGAATAGCTGTGTGACAGTATGTCTTCACACACTCACACAAAGGCTATCCATTATTGTCTCATGCATTCTTCCTTTTCCTTTTTGCCAATGTTTCTGGGCTTTCCCATTGAAAAGATTCACACATCTTTGCTCTGCCAAGGCGTGAAGTAGTGGAATTGGAGAAAGACCACACCTGATGCTCATGGCCGATGTTGTATGTTTGAACTAGTTCTGAAAGGCGACTCTTCCAGAAGTTCTGTTGCAATGCAGAAGGGTTCATGCAGCCCATGTTAAACTGGGGATTTGTAAAAGACAAAGCCTGCCCTGTTTGGAGATATCAAAATACAACCCACAAAGGTATCTTGAACAAGTTCTTGCTTCTGTTAGCTAATAGACCATATGTAATGTGGTTTTCGTTTCTCCCTAGGCAGCAGCTGCTGCACGCTTTCCAGGGCTTGTGAGCTCAGCTCGGTTTGCTGCACTGCTGACACCTTGCGAATAATAATCCAGGCATCATGTAGGCCTCATGGCTGTGCATAACAGAAACATAAAGGGAAGGATGTCAGGACATCATTGGGGTGCATTTACCAGTACCGGGGGGGGGGGGGGAGGTAATTCAGATGACTCACCATTTGTCAAGCCTGTTTTTATGGCCTAATTACGATGCTGCTGAAAATAGATGGAGGCGAATCAACATGACAGATATGGCTGCATTAATTGTCTGGGTGTGTCCTGATTCAAAACTTATTTTTAAAAAGTTTGTGTGAAACGAAGATGATTAACTGTTAGTAAGTGCTTATGGCAACAGATATTGAGCTCACCAACAGTTGATCACACATTTTCTACAAACTTCTCCATCTTTTCTACCAATACATCCATGGATATTCTGGATGTACTGGGTGAGGTTTATATGACTTAGCTCTCACTGACCTTCCTAAGCAGAAGGACTCTTTAATCTAGGCTGCTTCTTCTCTGCCCCCCATCCCTCATGTGAAGGACCTGGTAGTAACAACATGGAGAAGAGTACATGGGAGGTTGCTTAGCAGTTTTGATTTGTACTCAAAGCTCATGCATGCTTCTGTCCAACTCTGAAATCAGGCTAATTAATAGAGATATGATTTTTCCATTTTCATAGGGATTAGCTCACAATTTCCTAGTTGGTAACATCAGTCTGCTGGGACTACCTATTAGATTTAGGTCTTTATCTTACCATGTTATGGGGATTGAGAAAAGGTTGAGTTACAAGATGTTTGTTTTTGGACTCTACTTTGTTGGGTGGATCTTTCATTCCAAGCTACCTCAGGTCCAGAGAGGAGAAGGAGACTGATCCTCCTTGCTCTGCCCCACCCCACTTAAGAACTTTCTCCCTTCTGTTGAGTCTATTGCAACCAACCCCCAGCAGTCCAGAAGCTCAAGACTTCAGCATACCATTATTTAGGATTTCAAACATTTTCAAAATTTTGTTTTTATGGCTTAGCATCATAAATCTTGATATGTTTTGATGGATATATTTTTATGGCAAAATATTCGAGGCACACAAGGCTGGGGGTGGTGATAGTTTCTGTTTGGTTAATGTTTGAAATCCTTAAGGATATCCATAGGAAAGAGTGCAAAAGTTATAACAACTATTATTTTTTTGGAAGCAAAAAAAATTTTTTGCTTGACGATTCTCTCCCTCGTTCTCCTTCCCTCTTTCACATGTGTACATTTTAGCTCTTTATGTCTTGGAGGTTAAAAAAAGAGCCACCAGATTAAAAGAGGGTCAAAAACCTTCTAATGTCATCCATGTAATGGTGTCTTTTGTATTCAAAACCCTCAACATCTATTCTTAGATCTAGTATTCTAGGCAGTCTCACAGCAGCATAAAGGTATCTCATTATTTATGATTTATACTGCACATTGCAAGCACAAGATCAATTGCTCGGCTTTTCCCTTGCGTAAAGAAGAATAAACATGCCAGGAGAAAGTGAGATTAGCATCCTTTTTCTGAGATGCTAATTTTCTCTCCATGAAGAGTTTTGAGGTATTATCCTCCCCTACTAACATCAATGGGGATGGGGGGAATATAAGCATTTGGTCCTCAGAGTAGCCAACTATCCGACTTTTCTGCCAGAGAGAAAATGGTATGCTGAAGCTTTGAGCTTCTGAAATGCTAGTGGTTTTGTTGCTGTGGTCTCAACAAAAGTGACATATCCCTTCAATAGGGAAAAAGATTCTGTTTTACAGGGCAGAACATGGCGGGTTGGTGTGCTTCTTCTCTCTGGACCTGAGGTGGCTTGGAATGAAAGATCCAGCCAACAGAGTAGAGTTCAAGAACAAACATTTTGTAGCTCCATGACTTTTCCAAAGTTTATTTCCCTCTGATATTAGGCAAATTCATATTTAAATACAGTACTGACTTATTTTTTGCAATCTTTCTTTGTGCAGTTCCAACCTGTCATCTGTTTTCTGAACAAGACATAGCATGTATTTCAATTTATATTGTTGTATACTTTATTTCTATCGTCCACCACTTTGTGGCCATCAGATGTAAGTGGTTTTAAATATTCATAATCTCATAATCAATGACTGCCTAGGGATCCCATAACCAAGGAAGGATTTGAATCTGGGTCAGAACACTAGAGTCACTAGAACCCACCATCTTCCACTTAGCTAATGAGGTCTGCTTCTAGGGTCTTCCATGCTTTTTCGGTCTTTTACATGTCTTTTCCTTTGTTTGTTCATTGACTGTAGGGTGTGGAAAACTCACAGGGGTAAGCAACCCCATCACCATACGAGCATCTGGATCCAGATTTGGTTCATGGATGACAGACACCATGGCCCCAAGTTCCGACAGTCGGGTGAGTGAATGAGCAACAAAGTACCCTAGAGTTCTGTCCATCTTTCATTTGTCAGACTTATGTTTTGGTTGTGACTTCAGAGCTGCTTCTAAACAGTGTTTGTCAGCTGCAGTCAGCTGAATGCCAAAAGCTCTAAACCAAGAAAATGATGTGCTTTTAAATCCAGCACAAACAGGATTAGTTTCTCGGGTGATTTGATCTGAGTGAAACCTTACTTAATAAGCACAAATGCTACTTGTCAACAAAGAAGACCTAAACTTAGACAACATCACCTGTGTTGCACTAAGATTTTCTTTCTTAAATTGAAAACAGACATCAGTAAAAGGTAGAGAAAAATGATATCTACAAGGTACTGGGGAAGAAAATAGGTGGGGGAACTGGGGCTGGAGCCTCCCACCTCCAGTCAAATTCAAGAAAAAACAGATCCAGTCATGCCATTAGACCAGTGTTTCCCAATTTTTGGTTTTTGGACTTCAATTATAAGAAGCCTAAGTCAATTCCCCAAAGCACTAATCAGTCAATGTACTGACTTAGGCTTCTGGGAATTGAAATCCCCCTGTGGGGCATGAGCCCAAACACTGGGAACCACTGCATTAGACAAAGGGAGGTTACTGACTCTGGTAGCAGATACTGAAGATGGACAGTAATGGGCAGGGGGTATGATGTGTATGGTATGTGCCCTGCCCTAACCACCATCATCAGACAAGCTAACTGTGGTGCAGTGGAAGATGCTGTCTTGTTGCTCGCATTGAGATGGGATTCTACAGTCAGTCTGGTCAAACACATGACATGGAAGGAAGATTCACTATGTTGGCCTTATCCCAAGAACAAGAATATGTTTGCCCGTCCAAACAGGGAAGTCAGAGGTTCTATGCTTGGCCAACATGCACATTAATCTTTCTCATTCTGACACTCTGTTCTGTCCATGACAAAGATGAACAGGCATTGTCAGCAGCCTGCACTGGGCTCAGACTTAGAGAGAGGAAGAGGCATAATGGCAATCCCCATAATCCCAGTTCAAAGATGTTGCCTAATCCATTTGCGCACCTAAGGAGAAGTTTCCACTGTTCTTAGGATTTAAAAAAAATAGATAAGTGATGTTTTAAATAATCTCACAATATGCTGTATTTCTGTTTTACTGTAAGTGAGCTACCGGGGGCAGCCACCTCACTTTGTGTAATGGTCCCACCTGCCTCTTAGCCTTGAAAGAACACTTTCCATAATCATCCTCATTTTCACAAGGGAGGCTTTGGAAGGGGGCTCAGAAAAGCAAACCTGGCCTTGTTCTTTTTCTCAGCTGCACTGAAATAGGAATCACACACAAACACCTGCACACAGCTAAATTTACAAGCAAGTCTAGTAAAGGATACCTTTGCTTGACTCTAGGTTTCAGCGTTGATCTCTGTTTATAGACAAAGAGCCAGACGTTTATGTGAACATGTGGAAGGCATGACTAGACACTAGCTAGGACACAGACAGGAGCTACAGACAGGAGGTCTTGGACTGCTGACCTGCCAACCTTCCAGTTGTGAAGTTCAGCATCTTAACCATTAAGCCACCGCGGTCCCTACAAGCAAGTCTACATGACCCCAAAGTCAGCATATTTGGGAGTTTAATTTATATTCATTGTGTAGCCCAGCTTAATTGATGCTGTGCCAGAAACGATGAGGCTTAGAAGTGGCCCATGTCACACTCCCTGGAAAATTCAGAAACCCTATGGTAGGTGAAAAATATTAAAAATGAAAAGGCAGAAGCATTTAATGGGCTGGGAATTAGTCTAGTAATAAGGCACTCTGAGCTTGCAAGAGAGAGGCATTGTTTTTAAACTCTTACAGGTCAGGAGCTTACTCTGTGGCGGAGGGAAAATAATGTCTTATGCAAGCCACACATTTCCAGGCCTCCCCCCCCCCCCCCGATGAAGGGAAGGAGAAATCTCTTCTGAATACTGAATACTGGCCAGAGAACTTTTGGAAAAGGTTGTCATAAATCAGAATTAATTTCATGGGCAGGGAGTAAGAAGCTAAGAAAGGAAATGATAGAGGACTCTCAGGTGGACAAAGCAACAGAAGGAGGTCCCTTTGCAGACACTCCCTTCCTATCCTATCCAGCTTCCTGGATAAGGGTGGAAAGGATGGGATGACAGAAGAGCAAAAGTGGAGTTTCCACTAGAGAGAGAGGAGGTGGCTAAAGAAGAGGAACAAGGAGTCAGAAAGAAAGATGACCCCATCCCTTTTGGGTTTTGCTCCCAACATGTTATCTTTGGTGAACTCAGCCCTTGAGATAGAGAGGAGGAGGGGGTAGAAGGAGAAGGAGCAAGAGGAAGAAGGTTTCCTCTCCTTACTGTGTATAAATATTGCATTCCAATCTGCTGCCGCCATCCCTTTTTTTAGAGAATTATTCACGCTGTCTGGCACTGGTAATCCAAGGAAAGGGTCCCCTTATCGAAGCATGCAAAAGACTCCAGGAAACAGGAGCAAGGAAATTAGCAGTGACACTTATATACCACCCCATACCACTTGATGCACTTTCTGGGTGGTTTACAGGTAATTAGGATTTTTGCCCCCAGCATGCTGGGTACTCATTTTGCTGACCTCAGGAGGCTGGAAGGCTGAGTCAACCCTGATCCCCATCAGGGTCTAGCTCACAATATTTTGGCTACATTACAGCAGTTTAACCACCAGGAAAGAGCTTTGGACATACAGTAATTAATTCTCAGTCTGTCTACCCTGGCACAGACTGTATCTCTCTCTTTTTATCTTTTTTTTTTTTGGCTGTTTTTTCATTCTACTCCAGTTAGGCATCCACAAATATTTTCAGTGAAAGAATTCTCCCTCATGTCTTTTTCCTCCTATCTCCTTACTTAATGGCACAGCTTTAGAGCTGTAATTATTTTATTGCTTTGCTAATCATCCTGTTCTGTAGCCTGTGTGGATGATTAGTTCATACTCAAATGGTGCTGTGTGCGGTGTCACAGAGGTGACAACCTTGTGACATAAGCAGTGGGTTGTGACATTAAAATGGACAGTGGAGAAGCCCCTTCCTATACTTTGGTTGAGTCCAATTTTTTTATTAGTTCCCAAATCGAAAAGGTACAGGTCTAGGTCTATATGATGAGAAGACTCATCACTGTTTCACTATGTCTCCATTTATTTAACAACACCAAAAGGAAAATCATCTTGGCCACTTTTTCCCCTCGTCCGTTTCTACTTCAGACTTTAAACTGCCAAAACAAAGCCGCCTTTGGGTGAATCCATTCCCTAGTTCCTTTCTCCTGACCTAGTGTGGGAAAGATTAGCTGACACAACAAGGTTGCCAATGCCCTGATTGTTGTTCAAAAATACCACAATCTTCAAAGGGCTCTTGGGTGGTGGTGGTGCCGCCACCACTTACTCATGAGTAAACTGGGCAAATGTGCTTGTGGGGAAAACAGTGAGATGAAAAGTGGCGGCAGTGTCCTCTTGGTCCTGTTATATGTGTGGCACCTGGACTGGATTTACTTTTTTAAACAGAAGGACTCTTGAAGGTATGCATGTGGACATGTGCATGCACGCACATGCACATGCACACACACACACACTGCAGCTAGAGAAAAATCTCAAGAAAAATAAGGCACAAACATAATAATAAAACTTGATCTTAAGCTCCCTATTGTTCCCTTCATAAAGTGACACACAAATCTTGCTCAGAGCACATGAAAAGGTTTCTCGGGAAGAGTTCCATCAAAGAAGCCAAGGAAGCTGGAAAGGGGACCCCTCCAAATACATTTTCTATAGAAAGGCAGAGAAAGGGTATGTCACTGATCAAAAGAGGGAGATGAAATGAAGTGATCTAAAGACCGGTGTGGTTTTTAGATCACTCCCTGTGATCTCCATTTATTCTCCAGTGTCACAGGAGAATAAACCTCTCCAGCAGGGACAGAAAGGTTGCTTCAGCAGAGATGAAATATATCTCAGTGCAGATAAGAATCTTTTTAGTGTGAAACAGACCATTCAGTAGAATGCACCTAGAAAGGCAGGGATTTTATTGCAGGAAATCCTATGGGGATGGGGACAACTTAAGTAGAAGTTAGAAGGTGTGAGAATTTACCCGAGGAAGCAATATCATCTTCAGGTCTCTAGCAAATGATCAGTAGCTTGGGTTCAGCACATGCAAGTAAATGCACAGACTTTTTGGCCATTTCTCTTCCACTAGTGATGTATTTCTAAGTTGGTGTTATTATTCTACAGTCTTGAAACTGCTTTTCAAGATTGTACTCCACCTAGGGCACTTGCAGTAGATTTAAAATACAATCCCAGATCAGATATATTCATAACTTCACATTATGTGAATAACTTCACATTATGCAGATGCAGACAAGCGCTGGCTCTTTGGCTATAAACAGAGATGAGCACTGAACCCTAGAGTTGGATATAACTGGCTTTTGAGCAAGGGCGACTTTTACCTTTACCTTAGAGGACTACTGTCACCTGATTTGCTTCTTCTCTGAGCCTGGATCTTAGTTTCACAGACCTGTGTGTGTAATCTCTATGATTTTAGTAATACAGCTCTACAGAAGATCTTGCTTGAGGATGAGTCAAAAGAGAAGAGTATCACAAATTCACACATGAGGTTCAAAACAATCAGAAGTCTCTGGATGATGGTTGCTGCTAGAGGTTCCAATAATTTTGTAGCGACTTCTACTTTAGATTGCTCCTTTGTGAGCAGCTTACCATCCATCTCTTCTTTAACTTTAGCCATATATTCCTTCCTTCTGTTCATTCCTGTAGCAGGCTACAACCCATAGCTGCTACAGTTACTTGGAGGCTTCTCTTTATGTGGTCTTCATTTATGAGCCCTTTGTGAGTGGAGACATAGACTTGCAAATCAACTGACACACCATCTTCTTTACTTTTGCAATATCCTGGCCTCCCAGTTTCCAAGGACTTCTCAAGGTCTTCTGTCTGTAGCAAATGATTTATGGAGGAGGAAACCAATCCACATTTCCCACTCCCTACCACCTCCACTTCTACCCCTCCTCTCCAAAAGACACCCAGGAGGAGAACTTTGCCTGATCGTTCTCCAAGTGTGAAATCAATCTTCCCTGCCTCTTGCTATTGCACTGTTTCTTTGGTTATTAAAAACTACTCAGGCGTTTGATCAGCAGAAAGAGTGAAAAAGCATTTTAACTCACTAAATTAAAGGAAATAAAGCATTTAATAAAACAAGCATAAATCATCCGTAGAGAATCAGGTGTCTGCCCTCCAATAGTCCCTGCGGGTAAGCTTTTTGGCAACGGAAAACTGAAAGGAAATGATTAGGAGGCAATCTTTGAATGGCAGAAAGCCCAAGTGGGCAGTGTCCATAAGCAGAATCCTTGCTGCAAGCATTAGAAATTAAAGGATTCACCATTAATACACTAATAGAGGGTCCATGGGTCTGATTCAGTGAAAGCGCTGATATGTGTGTTTTCATACTCGCATGCACACACACATATCTGGTGTAGTGGTTAGATTGTTGGATTGGACTCAAGAGATCCAGGCTATAGCTCCCACTGAGTTAATAAACCTGGGATTCTCAACCTGTGGCCCTCAGGCCAGATGCGGCCCTCGGCGCCATTTCATGTGGGGCCCCTACCACCTCCACCATATCAGGAAGTGCCATGTAGTGGAGGAAAGGCAAAATGGCCATCCAGCCCCTGAAGCTGTCGGAGGGAGTGTGACCTGGCCCCTGGCTTAAAAAGGTTGAGAACTCCTGTAATAAACTGGGTGACTCTTTTTCAGCCCCCACCTTCCTTACAGGGTTGTTCTGAGGATAAGCTAGGGAAGAAGGCAGCCACTTATACCTGTCTGAGCTCACTAGAGAAGAAGCTACTTGTAGTTAATAATGGTGACCAATAATACCAGCTTATGTTGTAACTGTATTGGGGTAGATAAGACTTCGGACTGAAAACTATTCTTTGCATTGAAAAAAATGTCACTTAAATAATTAGCACCCTCTTATTTCAGAAAGTGCAGCTGTTAGTTCACCATTAGGCAATTAAAATCGGTAGGTCTGATCATGGGCTAGCTGGTCAGATGATTGCTGTCTGGAGCCAGATAAAGATGCCTTAGACCAGGGTTCCTCAAACCTGGCTCTCCAGATGTTCTTGTATTGGACAAAGAGTGCTCTCCCACTCCCTCCCTCTCTCACACACATACACACACACACACAGGCACACACAGACAGAGAGAGAGAGAGAGAGGTAATTTTGAATAACATGTTTCTTGGCTGATCATTGTGTGAGATTTTCTTTTCAAATGAAGCCCAACCTGAATAAATTTATTTTTAAGAAGAAGAAAACAAGAAAGGGCTGATTATACATATTTACCAATAAAAGCCTTTACTAACACCTACAAATTAATTACTCATACTAGTCCAACTTCAACATATGACCAAGATGATTTGGTGGAGTTTCTTCTCTCTCCCTATCCACCAACTTCTGCAAAGTCCAGCTTGCTGAAGAGTTCTGTAGGACTCTGAAGGTAGCCTATTTTCAAGTTTGTATTGGTCACATAAAGATACCACCTTGGTAGAGAGCACAGAATGTCAAATGGATTGGAAGTCAAACAATAGTGACTCAAAATAAACTCAGATTCACTCACTAGCCTGACTCGGAGTCCTTTGCCTTCTCCATTGTTCATATTTTTCCACTATCCAGATCTGTAAAAATATAAACACTTTAAGAATTTTGGGTACAAGTTAAAGTAGACAGACAATGAATTGGCTTCAAACTAACAGGTTGGTATTTGTTAGATAATTTGGACCAAATAGGAACAGACAGTATTTGCACTGTGTACCACAAATAAAGCCTATCTGTTTCGGGTCTTGAACTGCTGACCTGCTGACATTTTGGTCATCAAGCTCTGTGTCTTAACCACTAATCCACATGAATCAGGACCATGTTTACTAGTAATTGTGGACAACACAGGCTTGTGTCAAGCTTGTAAACACTTGGGGACAAAAGCTTTTAAAGATATATTTTTTTGCTGTAAAAAAATTATACCTGCCCCCTGGTGATTGCAACTTTCTGACATTTTTGTCAGCTTGTAGCAAATTTGAGATTTTTTTAAAAAAATAGCTACCACAGTTTCGTCAAAAGGAAGCTACAAGCTTTTTGTCTGTTTGAAGTTGATCTGCCTTGTTGTTTGGAAGATCCAAGTTCTTAAAGACACTGTTGCAGTTTTACTTAGAAGAACTTTCATTAAGTAGTAGCTGCACATATTTAGAGTGTAGTTATATGGTCAAATACTGTGAGATTTGTTCTGCTTCTAAGATGGGTGAATTTTAAGTATGTTTTACAGAATAGATGATGCAGTGAATTTGAATTGGTCAAGACCTATTTGCTCCCTAGGTGTATTTTTTCTCTCTGCTCCTGTTTCTACTTTTTAAAAGTTGGAACAATTTGAATGGGCTTTCCCCTGTACTGCAAAGTACCTTACCATGTCATTTTTCTCTAGAAACATTTTGAACAGTGTAGTAGTCTGAAGCTTTCCTGCATGCCATAAAACAGGGGTCCTCAAACTTTTCGGGCTGTGGGCTGGTCACATGGTTTAGCAGGCTGGTCATGGTGGTTTAGCTGCCATGTGGTTCCGCCCACCAGAAGTGGAAGTAAAATGTGCAGTGCAATCTGTTTTGCAACAGGATGAGGTAGGTTTTTTAGGCTGCCATTTTTCTCTGCTTAAACCAGGGTTGTCCAAACTGCGGCCCATGGGCAGGATCCAGCCCCCAATGCCAATTCATCCAGCCCATGACACCCTCATCACATTGGCGTGTTTTACTTCCATTTCTGCGAGACATGAGGGCCTGATGAATTGGCGTTGGGGCCTGGATATGGTCTGTGGCCCGTAGTTCAGGCACCCCTGCCTTAAAAGGATCAGCAGGGGCAGGAATAGAGGAAGGAAGGAAAGAAGAGGGAGTCTGTGAGCTGGAATATCACTTACAGTACATCCACGATGAATGGTGAACTCCTGAATCGTGTGAGCACTGATTCCTATTTCAGACATAAAAGAAGGCTGTGAATCAAACCTCAGCAAAGTGCAGTTGCCCCCTGCCCCCCGGCCTGTCACTGGAGTATTCTGTAGCTATTGCCTGAACTTCCTACTAGTACTTCAAGGAAGTAATGAATCTCTTTGAGGTGATGGTCGTTCCTTCTGGGCAAAAACAATAGGTTGGGAGAGAGTAGTCATAGCGAAGGAAGAGAGAGTGAGCAAGGTGTGAGAGAGATAAGAGTGATCCAGTGAGTGAGAAAACACAAAGGTGTGTGTGTGTGTGTGCCATGGTGGGAGAGAAAAAGAGGACAGGTAAAGGTAAAGGTCACCCTTGCTCAAAAGCCAATCGTATCTGACTCTAGAGTTCAGTGCTCATCTCTATAGCCAAAGAGCCAGCGCTGTCTGCATTTGCAGATGTTTCTGTGGACATGTGACAGGCATGCCTAGACACCAGAGTGGATGGAATGCTGTTTACCTTCCCACTGAAGTGGTACCAATTTATTATCTACTTGCAATTTCTTGCTTTTGAACTGCTAGGTTGGCAGGAGCTGGGACAGAGACAAGCATTCATTCCATCATGCAGTGCTCAGGTTTTGAACTGCTGACCTTCCACGTCCCAGTCAGTGTTTTAATCACATGAGATTAATAGAAAGAGTGAGAAGTGGCAGGAAGAATAGCGGTAAAGAGAGAGGAATGGGGGCAGGAGTTGGGGGGGGAGGGAGGGAGGGAGAGAGATAAAAAGATATACCGGCCATAGGGAGAGGGATAGATAGAAAGAAAGAGTTGCCAAAGAGAGAAGGAGAAGGAGAGAAAGAAAGAGATGAAGCAAATAAAGGAGGGAAAGGGGGAAAGAGAAAAGCCACAGAGAAGGAAAGAAAGGATAAGGAGAGCATGGAAGTAAAGAAAACCATGGCAAATAAGGAAAGGAAGAGATGAGAGAGAGAGAGAGAGAAGCAGAGGGAGAGGAGGCAAATAGAGAGAGGTGTGGAGAGCAAGAGAAAAGCCATGAGATGTGGGTGGGGAGAGAAAGGGGGCAACCAAAGAAAGTGGAGGCAGAGAGAAAGGAAAAGTAAAAAGTCAGAGAGAGAGAGAGAGAGAGAGAGAGAGAGAAAGGGGAGGAAAAAGAGGAGTCAGAAAGAGAGAGGAGATAAGATTGTTTCACAGTTTTGAATTTATGATGAGATTCAGAAGAATATGCAGTAGAATGGCAGATACAAGCAGAGGAGGCTGGCTATAAGTCTCCAAGCATTCTCTCCTTTCTTATTAACTGGCACTCACAATCTCAGTAACTCACTCTGAGACATTTTCAGCAAACACACACCTCACAGTTACTACAGAATTACAGATGCGTGCATATTGCTTTCTTCATAGGTTAGTAGTAACCAACCAGACAGACAGACCAACAGCAACAAACAACTGACACCAACCAAGAGAGGGAAAGAACAACCAACAGAGAGAGACGGATTGGTTAGGTTTGGAGAGATATACTGTCACTTCAGCCTGGAACCATCTCTCTCAGTCATTCCATTCCAGCATAAGAGATTTTAAATAAAACTTTAACATGGATTGAGAGAGTGATAAATAGTACAGCCAGAGACAGGAAGAAGCCAAGGAGGGGAAAAACAGAGGGGAGCTATAATAAAGAGAGCCAGAGAGTTTGGGAGAAAATGGGCCACCACGGGAAGAAAACGATCTTCTCTGTCATGTTTTGTAGCCACAGGAATCCAAAACACCTCTTCCCCTTGTCAATCTTTTCTTTTCAGGTCGATTCAACAGGTATGTTGTGTACCTTAAAGTGATCCTCACTTTGTTTAAACAGGCCTTATTCCCTAGAACAGTGATGGCCAACCTTGGCACTCCATGTATTCTTGGACTTCAATTCCCAGAAGCCCAAGTCAGCACTCCTACTGATCAGGGCTTCTAGTAATTGAAGCCAAGAACACCTGAAGTGCCAAGGTTGGCCAATACTGCCCTAGAGGTAACCTTAGCCTCTAGTTCTGCACATATGAACGCAGTGGCAAATCTCCTTGAGATAAATGGGATTTATTTCTCTGCCAGGGATTATATGAGGGCAGCAACTTTGCCAAAGAAATGTGTTACCCTAAAGCTGTGGTTTCCAATGCCCCACAGGGGGCAATTTGGTTTTTAATGGGTGCAATTCAAGAATGAGTAGACCAATAGTAAGAATTATATGTCACTGGGGGTTGGGTGGGATTAGGATGTTAGAGATGCTTAGGCGGGGCATGGCCAAATAAAGGTTGGGAACTATTGCGCTAAAACATTATCTTTTGAGACTGAGAAAATGTAAGTGCCCAAAACACTCAAACTGAAGTCTGGTGTGCGCATTACTTTCCAGGTTCAGTAATACCTTGGATAACGACTGCATCAGATAATGCTAAAATCAGATAACAATCTGTTAGCATCTGATGCAGTCATTTCATAGTAGCAGAGTGGCTGGAAAGTTGAACGGGGTTCTCCGTTCAGCTTCCCCAGCCACCCTGCAGTTGCAGAGGCAGGGGTGGGGTGGCTAGGGAAGCCAACAGGGAGTCCCCGTCAGCTTCCCCAGCCATCCTGCAGCTATAGATCGGGTCCTCTGATCTCCCTGGAGCAGGCAGGGGGATCAGAGAGCCTGAAATCGGATTTAAAAAGTCTGGTTTTTTTACCCATTTTGGGCTCTCTGACCCCCCCCTGCCAGCTCTGGGCAGGTGGGAAGACCCGATCCAAGCTGTTTCTGGGCTTCCCCGACATCCCTGGCCAGTGGAGCAAGCCAAAACATCAGGGTTCGAACCCTGACGTTTTGGCTTGTTGCACTGGCCTGGGACGTCGGGGAAGCCTAGAAACAGCTTGGATCAGGTCTTCCGACCTGCCCAGAGCTGGCGGGGGGGGGGGGGGAAGAGAGCCCAAAATGGGTAAAAAAACAGACTTTTTTTTTTTACCGATTTCGGGCTCTCTGACCTTGCTGGCTCTGGGGAGATCAGAGGACCCAATCGAAGCTGTTTCTGGGCTTCTCCCAGCTCCCTGGAGGCTGTAACAAGCTAAAATGTCAGGATTCGAATCCTGACATTTTGGCTTGTTGCAGCCTCCAGGAGGGTGGGGGAACTTCAAAAATAGTGCGCATCAGCTCTAGGGAGGTCGGGAGACCTGATGCGTGCTAATTTTGAAGTTCCCCCACCCTCCTGGAGGCTGCAACAAGCCAAAACATCAGGATTCGAATCCTGACATTTTGGCTTGTTACAGCCTCCAGGAGGGTGGGGGAACTTTAGAAACAGCTTGGATCGGGTCTTCTGACCTCCCTGGAGCCGGCAGGGGGGTCAGAGGGGTGTGTGTGTGTGTGTGTGTGTGTGTGTACTTATTTTTATTTTATTTTTATTATCATTTTATTATTTTTTATTTGGCCCCACCCACAACATCATGACATCATGATGTTGGCTCCACCCATGACATCTTGATGTCATGACATCAGCTCCTCCCACACTGTGATGACATCATGGTGTGGTAGTGAAAATTTTGACAATCCACCACTGGTCCTAACCACCAGGCTGCTGCAGTCCCTAGCATCCTGCATGGGAAGCCTCAAATGCTCCCTCTTCTCTCTGGAAAGATTTTAATTTTAAAAAAAAACCCTAGATTTGGCCAGATGTTCTTTCTGGTTCTGATCTGGGAGGTTGATAGGGAGCTTGGGCGGTAATGTGTTTTATGCAAGAATGTCTGCCCCACCAGGCCTTTAGTTAGAGCATCAGAAACCTTTGTATGTGTGTGTAAAACAAAACAAAAACCACATAGGGAAAAGCTCTGTGAACTATGAAAATTCCCTGGGAGTCACATGTAGTTTCATGTGCTGGGAATCACTTGTCACGGATCACACTTTGCACACCCTTCTGTTACACATGATTGTTTTTCCCTTTGGTCTGGCAAAGGGTTGTGGTTATTTTCTGTCTAGCTAAAATATGACTTGAGAGGCTTGGGATTCAGTGCAACATTATTTCAGATCTCTCTCTCTCTCTCTTCTCCCTCCCTCCCACTTCTCTTTTTTCCTGAGTGAATTATATTTGAAACTTCAAAAGGTAGCCTCGAGCTTTAGAGACAGAAAGAGGCTTCAGCGTAGGCACAGAATGCAGCTAATCCTATGCAGAGAGATGTCAGCTGCTCCATCAAACAGGGCTTAATTGTTTAAAGAAGAATGAAAGAGAAAGAGAGCAGGCAGCCCCCCCCGGAGGGCTTCTCCATTGAGCCCCTGTGTCAGGCAGTGAGTCCAAGAGCCTCTGGCAAAGTTTATACACCCAGGATTTGTTGTCTCCTTTTTGTGAATATTGGAGGCAAACAGTAGAGCTATTAGATTTGGCGTCTGGGTCAGAGCTGGGGGAAGCTTCCAATGATGAGTTCGTTGAGGCTCTGGCTTGCATGATGCATGTGTTTGTCAAGTAGCCATGCAGTCATCCAGTCTAGGGAAGATGCGGTGGCTGACCCGCTTCCTCTCATAGGGGGGAAGGGTGCATTCTCCCTCCCACAAGGGCTAATTCCCAGCCACACTGGCAACTGATGTGGAAAGTGATATGGAGGAACTGAAAGGAAGGCTTAGCAGGGAAACCAAGAGTATTGAACACCTCTCCTTTGGAAACTCTTTATGGCAACCTCTCTAGTTCTGTATTAGGATTATGCGGCACATAGTGTAGGAGCCCTGGTTGCGCAGTGATTAAAGTGGTGTACTGCAACCAAAAGGTTGTGAGTTTGACCCTGGCCAGGACTCAAGGTTGACTCAGTCTTCCATCCTTCTGAGGTCAGCATGTTGGGAGGAAGATGCTAATTAACTTATGAACAGTGGTGGGCTGCCAAAAATTTTACTACCACCCTGTGGTCGGAGGTGACATCGTGGGCCGAGCCAACATCATGACGTCATGGGAATTGAAATCCAAGAACACTTGGGGGCCTAAGGTTGAGAAACCATGTTATAACAACTGGTAAGGAATGCGCACAAATTAAGAAAGAAATCTGTAGTTAGCAGCAACCTGTCACAGCCAGTGGCATCACCTCCATTGTGGGGACTACAGGATCCTGGTCACTTAGATAGAAAAATATTTTACTCAAGCACAAAAAGTTGTAGCCAAGCAAACTATGATCCTACTCAATCTTCTGTCTATTTCTCTTTTTTTAAAATAATATAATCTTTATTGAATAAAAAAGACAATTAAACAACAACAAATTTAAACAGTAAACATATCAACAAAACAACAATATATTTCATCTGCATCCAATTTCATATAAATATCATTAACGTTATATTTAATTTAAATTTGATTCAAATAATCCTTATTTTTATCAATCTTTAATAATTTATTGATGCATTTTCCTATTTGCTATTCCAACCTGTATTATACAAAGTCCTTGCCTATATATATCAATAACACAGTAACAATCAGAAAATATTAATATCACCATAAAATGTTACAAAAATATTACAAAAAAACCAGCAAAAACAAAAACCACATTTACTGAATCCCGCAATGCTTATAAGCAAAATCTTACAAAATGTAAACAGGAGGAATCCAAGAAGTCAAAAAAGAAAGGATCCAATCCTGGTGAGAGCCAACCCGAGCCCTGCAGTTGCTGCTCTCTCAAGGCCTGCCGGCCAAGGGAGAGTACGGTGAAGGCGGTGGCAGCAAGGTCTTTTCACGCCGCCTGGGTCTCACAGCTGTTGCTACCTCAAGGCCGGCTGCACCCAGTATGTCTCCAGTATCCCTTGCAGTGCCATCATCCAACTCTCTGCTTAATACATTTCCCATGTGCTCAAAGAGCCATTTGTACCAATTTGTTGTTAGACCTTTATTTCTGAGAATGGAAAAGATAGAGACATCCCAGATGCTTTGTGGATTTATACACCAGCTTGTTTTGTTTTGATTTTTCATCTCGCAGTGAAAAAGAGCAGAATGGATAGGTGCATTTGCCAGCACTGGAGATTCCCAGCTTTCGGATTCTGCAAAAAGACTGGCAATTTCAGTGGAATCAGAGTTGCTTTCTCTCTACCCCTCACTCCCCACGTAGTTCTCTTTCATAGCTAGCTCATCCAAGATGTGATTTCAACTTCAACATATCAGAAAACAAAAATAAATAAATAAATAAATAAATAAATAAATAAATAAATAAATAAATAAATAAATAAATAAATAAAACAAAAAAGTGTGGCAGGTAGAGTCTAAGGACACTACCATCAGGGATTTAGTTCATGAATTCAATTGTGTACTTTTGACGAGTTGCTACAATGAAATTACAGCATTGACGAAAATAAGGATAATGCCATTTGAAAGATCATCTCGGTGACTTTCAGGAATTCAGGGACTCAGTGACCGAGAATGCAAATGATGACATCATTACACTTGGAAGTTGCCCTGTAAAAATGACATTTTTACTAGGGGTGTTCAGTTGTTGGTGAGCCAGTGACCAAACCACTCAACCGATCATAGTGATCCAAAGTGTGTTTGATAGAGGATACAATAACCTATGTTCTGGCACTATTAGAATCTTATTTGGGCTTTCCAAAAAGTTTTTATGACAATGTTTATCCTAAATTCCTCAACCAGAATCCCAAAAAAACTAAGATAAAAGGGACAAACCTGTTTGAAATTGACCAAAACCACTTTTCATGGTTGATAGAGGTTGCTGATTAGGACGCTGGATGGTTTTGCTCAGTTTCCAACAGATTTATCCCTTTCATTTGAGTGCTTTTGTGATGTTGTTCGAGGATTATTTTGTAAATGTCATAAAAATGTTTCTGAAGCCCAACCAAACCTCTAAAAGTGTCATAACAAAGGTTATTTTATCCTCTATGTGACACACTTTGGATCACCTCGATCGGTTGGGTGGTTTGGTCGCTGGCTCACCAACAATAGGATGCCCCCAGTAAAAATGTCATTTTTCTGAAAGTTGCCAAGACTATCTTTCAAATGGCATAATCCTTATTTTTGTCAGTGCTGTAGTTTCATTGTGGCAACTCGTCAAAAGTACACAATTTTTGTTACATGCCAAACACAGTCAGATCACCCTACCAAAACGTAAGACGTTCAATAACTTCACGTCAAAACACTGCAGCATTTTAAAGACTAACTGTTATATTTTTTACTGTTAGCCTTTGTGGATCAAGTCCACTTCTTCAGATTTCAACATGTAGCTTAATCTCAGACAGAGAGTCCTGGCTTCTTCCCCAGTGTGCCCCAAATCACTGCTCATTAGCAAGAAACTGGCTGATCTCTGTGTAAGGTTTGTATAAATTGCCCTGGATAATTGTGGCTAATGGAAGTGGTGTCAGGGATTCATCTCCATCATGCAGTTAGCACAGGACCAACCATCTATTAGCCACAGCTTTACATGAATATCACTTAAATGCTGGCCTTTATCTTTCCCTCTACTTTCCTCTCTTGTTTTAGAAAGTTTAGCTTACTTCTAACTCTTGCAACAGTGAGCTGCATTGACCGAAACACAACTGATTTCTCTTTTGGTTTCTCTCTTTCTCTCTTTATTTTTAATGGCATCACTTGCAAAGCCTCTGTTTGTGAAATCTTGTTGGTGAAAAACTCCCTTTAACAGGGCCAGGCTCATGAAAGTGGCCTGGCTTGTGAAAGCGGGCAGGACCGTGATGGGCGGCTGGATTCGATCAGCGGTCAATGCTTCGCTGAGGGAGGGGGTGCTTCCACCGCAACTTAAACATGAGGTGGTGCGCCTCCTAAAAGACCGTCGCTCGATCCGAATATACCATCCACTTTCCGCCCTGTCTTGAACTTCCCCTTTTGGGGGAAGGTTATTGAGAAAGCAGTTGCACGGCAGGCTCCAGGGGGTCCTGGAGGAAGTAGATTATCTGGACACTTTCCAGTCAGGCTTCAGGCTGGGTCATGGTATAGATACTGCATTGGTCGTGCTGTTCGATGATCTTTGATAGGAGCAAGATGGAGGGTACCCCTCCATTCTTGCTCTTCTTGACCTCTCAGAGGCTTTTGATACTGTTGACCACTGTATCTGTCTGGACTGGCTACAGGGGTTGTGGATCCAGGGCACTGTGTTGACCTGGTTCTCCTCCATCCTGAGTGGCCGGACCCAGTCGGTGTTGGTGGGGAGCATGGGGTCAAGTCTGAGGCACCTTACATGTGGGGTGCCACAGGACTCGGTTCTCTTACTACTATTCTTCAACATCTACATGAACCCACTGGGTGAGATCATCTGATTCCATGGGGTGAGATATCATCGGTATGCTGATGATACTCATCTGTATATCTCTGCCTGTGGTGACCCCAGCTGCTTGGAGGTGGTTAGGGTCTGGATGGGGGACAATGGACAACCACTGAATCCCAGCAAGACTGAGTGGCTGTGGGTGAGGGGACCCCAATCCAACCAGGTGCGCAACCTGGAGATCCTCCTGGACTCGTGGCTTCTGCTCCAGAAGCAGGTTATGGTTGTGGCCAGGAGGGACTTCGGGCAAGTGCGTGTCATTAATCAATTGCGACCACTCCTGGACTGGGAGGCCTTGCTCACGGTCACCCATGCCCTGGTCACCTCCCATTTGGACTGTTGTAATGCACTCTACATGGGGCTGCCCTTCATGACCATCTGGAGACTGCAGTTGGTCCAGAAGATGGCAGCCCATGAGGTGGTGGGGTGTAGTCATTTTACCTGCACCTCACCACTGCTGCGGGAGTTTCACTGACTGCCTATATGTCTCTGGGTGAAATTCAAGGTGCTGGTTGTCACCTTTAAAGCCCTTCATGGGAGCGGACCAGGATACCTCAGGGACTGCATTGTCGCTAGGACATCAACCCGTCCCATGAGAGCAAACTGAGAGGGCACCCTTCAGATACCATCCATTGGGGGGGCACCTCTCCAACACGAGGAAAAGGGCCTTCTTGGTTGTAGCCCCCACATTATGGAACTGCCTCCCAGTAGAATTACGCCTCCAGGCCCAGTTGCTACCATTTAGGAAAGAGCTGAAGACGTGGTTGCAAAATGGGTCTGAGGGCCAGGATTGTCAACAAGCTCCCCTTTCTGGCTTGTCTGAGGCTCCCCCCTGTCATGAAACGACATCTTTTCTAACGTTCTCAAAACTTGGAGAGGACCTGGTTTAAACTAGGCCTCAAAAATCCTTTCTTCTCTCTGTCTCATAAGACTACGTGTCACGAGACAGCTTTTTTTCAGTTCAGTGTTCCCTGTACTCTTATCTCTAGGCTAGCTGTTTTGACTATTAGAGAGCACACTTCCTTCACGTGCATAAACTTCTTTGTTATGAGAAAGTTTTCTCTGTTCCCTGATTGGTTAAAAGGTACCCCACCTGACTGCAGAAACCCCATCTTGGGGAGAGCAGGGGGAGTTCGTTTTTGGATGTCTATGGATTAACACCTTTGCCTGTGGGACTATGCCTTCTTGCTTCTTCAAAATGATTACCTAGAGTGAATGGATTGTTTTTGGACTGTCTTTGGACTGACTAATGTTTCTGAGCTTACTTACGCTTTTCTGGATTATCCTTTAAGAAACCTGCTACAATAAACCAACTGTTTTTGTCTAAAGATTGTTTCTTTCATCAACAAAGAACTGCACACACACAAGGCCTAGCTACCCCAACCTCCCTTATTTCCTTCATTGTTTAATTAACTGATCAAAGTAAGAGTTATTTTAATGCAGGCTGGTTCTCCCAGAAAGCTGATAAGGGCTGTCGGTTCCCGTAATGAGACAGGGGTCTCTGGAACTGGAAGGGAGGGAACCCTAAACTGGGATGGCCGGATTCTGTAACTAATTTTAATTTAATGTTAAATTGATTTTATATTTGTTTTAAGATAACAAAATGGCACAGTGGTGGGCAATATTGCCAAATATTCTTAAGGCTTTTTCTTTTTCTTTTCTTTTTTTTTAAATTTTTTTATTAGGTAAATAAAGAAAGAAATACATAAAAAAACAAAAGAAAGAAAAGACAAAAATACAAATAAAAATATTATAATAATATAAAGGCTTATGAAGATCACGTAGCATATTTTACCCCTATTACCTTTACATTATCTTCATTTCTTGATACATAATCTTCTTCCCATTCGCATCTATTACATCATCAAAAGAAAAACACCCTTGTGCTATATACATAGTTCGGGGGGTTTTATACCTTTCACACTTTCCAGAAGTCATTATAATCTTTTGCAGGGGGTATGCCCTTTTTTTCTTTTAAAGTATAGTTAATGAAAGGCTCCCAGATCCTCCAGAATTTGTTGTTATTGACATTTCCTTTCCTACAGTAAATTTCCCAGGTAAGTTTTTCATTCAAGGCTATCTCCCACATCTGTGTATACCACTCCTGCAAACTTATTTGTTCATTACTTTTCCACCTCTTAGCAATAACCAATCTTGCAACAGTCAACATTATGGCTAATAACTCTTTATTGTCCTTACTTATATCCTGGTCTTCTATGTCTGTTAATAAAATTATTTCTGGTCCCAGCCTGATCTGTATATCAAATATGTTCTCTATTTCCTTTTTTATTCCTTCCCAGAAATTTTTAAGTACCTCACAGCTACACCACATATGTTCGTATGTTCCTTTTATTTTTCTGCATCTCCAACATATCTCGCTCATGTTACTATACATTTTATGCAAGCTGACTGGGGTCCTATACCATCTCCACACCAACTTATAATTGTGCTCTTTAAGTCTGACAGACATAGTTCTCATTATCTTTCTTTTCCACATCTTCTGCCATTTTGTCACTGTTATCCTGGTCTCTAGTTGTTGTTCCCAGCTTTCTCTCAGCACCTCTTGTATGTGTTGTGTTTTATTCAAGATTTTGTAAACCTTGCTAACTACCCCTTTAATTCCCAATTCTCTGTTTCTAATCTTAGTCAAAAGTATTTCAAATTCCGTACATTCTCTATTTAAGCCAATTTCTCGTAAAAATTTCCTATTCCAATTATTTATCTGGAGGATCTTGAACCAGTCCAATTGAAGTTGCGAGTACAGCTCATATCTTTTCTCTTGATCTTTGCAAGCATTGACCCAGTCTTTTAGTAATAGCACTCTATTTTCCACCAATATATCTCTGATCTTTGTATCTATTTTTATCGGAAAATCCTGAAAGTCCTCCACTTCTAGGATTGGTGAGATTCCCAAAGTAAGCTCTTTCCTCACTCTATTCCATGTCTCAATTGTTGATTGTAACATCATAACTTGGGCCGTCTTTTTTCCCTTTTCTTTTCCCTCGCATAAAAACTGTGCCTTACCCAGCTTCGATAAGTCTTTCCTTTCAAATTTTTCCCAAACTGTTTCCTCCCTGTCTAAAATCTTTATGACATTTCTTATTTGAAATGCTCTATAATATTTTATAACGTTTGGGATCCCCAATCCTCCCTCCTTTTGCGAAACGTACCATAACGACTTAGTTATTCTGGCCCCTTTATTCCCATTGCAAAACTGGTTAATCATATTTTGGTACTCATTCAGCTCTTTATCAGTATGTTTTAATGGTAAAGCATCAAACAGGAAGTTCAATTTGGGTAGCAACATCATCTTGCATATAGCTATTCTTCCGAACCATGACAGATTTAATTTATTGTACTTTGCTATTTTCTCCTTTATTTCCTTCTTTTGTCTGTCATAGTTCATACTTTTAAGTTCCCCAGTTTTACTTGATAACATTACCCCCAAATATCTCATCTTTTGTGTAATTTGTATATTATACTTCCTCTTTATTAATTCTTCATCTTCTTTCCTCCCATTAATTAAAATCATTTCTGTTTTATCCCAATTAACTTTCAATCCCGTAACCTCCTCAAAGTCTTTCAGATGTTTGTTAATCCAATCTAAACCCTCCGTTGGATGCTTCACCGTCAACAATGTATCATCTGCATAAAGGCTTACTTTGGTTCCTCCCACTCCTACTATTCCCTCATCTTGTCGGATTGCGTTTGCTAACAGTTCCATAGCCAGTATAAACAACGAAGGCGACAAAGGGCAGCCCTGCCTCGTACCCGCCTCTAATCTTATCTCATTTGTGTAACTATCATTGAATTTGACTCTAGCCACACCTTTTTTATACAATTTTCCAATAACACCTTGAAATTTTTCCCCAAATCCATATAATTTAGTCATCTCGTAAATCGTTGACCATTGCAATGAGTCAAATGCCTTGAATATATCTAATGCTAAAAGCCCCACTTTTTCCTTTCTTTTTTCCATTATATCTAAAATATCCACGGCTCTTCTTATAAGGTCTGCCATATGTCTATTTTTAACAAATCCCGCCTGATCCTCGTTGATATAATTGGCTATGAAACCATTCAATCTATTTGCTATAATTGTAGTAAAAAATTTTGCGTCCTGATTAATCAGAGATATTGGTCTATAAGATTCAATTTTTTCTAAGTTTTTACCCGGCTTGGGAATCAAAACAATTACCGATCTATTCCAGGAGTCTGGAGTCGCGTCTCCCTCTAAAATCCCATTATATAACTTGTGCAGTCTCGGAACTACCCACGGCATAAAATCTTTATAGAACTCCGCTGATAACCCGTCTTCCCCAGGCGCTTTCTCCTTCTTCAATTTTTTTATTACTTCTTCTATTTCCCCAGTCGAAATTGCTTCCTCCATTTTATTCCTATGCTCCTCCGTAACCTTCCTAATTTGTTGTTGATCAAAGAATTTTCGCAGTTTACTTAAATTTATCTCCTTTTTTGAGTACAGCTTTTTATAAAAAATTTCAATCAATTCTGCCTTCTCCCTTTTTTTATTACATCTTTTCCCATTTCCATCTACCAATACACCTACTTGCCCTTTATTCTTTTTATCCCTTGCTGCTTTCGCCAGTAATTTAGAGTTTTTATTGCCGTACTCAAAATATTCCCTTTTAAGAAAAATCAAATCTTTCTTCACTTTTTCAATATCTTTCCCATCCAGTTCTTTCTTAATTTTTTTAATCTCTTGAAATATTCTCTGTTCCTTTTTTTTAGCATATTCGGTGTGGAGGTATTTTAGTTGCCTTTCCAATTCTTGATTCCTGATTCTGATTTGCCTGTTCCTATTACTTTTTAATTTTATCGATTCCCCTCTAAATATTGCCTTCATTGTGTCCCAGACTCCTCCCCCACTGACCTCATTATTTTCATTAAATTTCCAGCTTTCCTCCCAGTTTTCCATTATTTGTTTCTTTATTGACTCCTTCCCATATAGCTGCCCATCATATCTCCAAATATATCCACTTTTTTCATCCTCATTAAAATTTATGTTCACTATCATTTTTGCATGGTCGGATTCTCTAAATGTTCCAATCTTGATGTCCTCTATTTTTTTTACCAATTCTTCTGTTACAAAAAAATAATCTATTCTCGAATACATATCATGCACATGTGAGTAATATGTATATTCTCTTTCTCGGGATTTTAACTCTCTCCACACATCCTTTAACCCCATAAATTTCCTCCATTCCTCTAATATATACTTTTTGCCTCTCTCCCCGAGGGGAGATATTTAATAATTAAAGGAAAAATTGAGGAAGAGGAAATAACGTTGGCCAACATTTATGCACCAAATGATAAACAGCAAGACTTCTTGGATAAAGTGGGGAAAATATTGAGAGAGGAGGGGACTAAAAACATGGTCGTAGGTGGAGATTTTAATATGTTGTGCTCGGATATTGACAGTACATTCTTAAGGCTTTTTAATTGGTTTTATATTGGTTTTAATTTGTTTCATTGTATGATCAGTGAGGTGTTCGCTGGCCTTTGTACACTGCCCAGAGTCCACTGGATTAGGGTAGTAAATAAATAAATAAATAAATAAATGGCATAAGCTGCTAGGTATTTGCGGTAACTGGAATCATTAAGTATTAGTTGTGATATGTACAGTATATGATACGTGCATATTTATTGCTCACACTTTTCCTAGCCACAATTGCTAGCCAACAAATGAATGATGCAGCAGACACATGTGTTAGATATTTGCAGAGCTGGAGAAAGGTTCTGAATTCAGTAGCTGAATACCTATTGTTTATGCAAAATGCTTCATGTTCAGTCCTCATGAGACTTTCCAAGCACCTAGAAAAACTTGGCTAGTTGGAAGGAAATATGTAGAGTAGAATTATGGCCACATATAATTCTGTTCCCATGGAATTGGTGCCCTTACTACATAGGGGATAGCCATGCCCATATCACGTCCGTTGGCCACGATTTTTGAGGTTATCATTATTTTTAGTGTAAAACATCTGGAAGGTCCCTGGTTTGAAAAGGTAAGGCAAGATGGACTACTCCCCAGACTGGGGACAAAGTATCTTCTTGTGTTTAAGGTTGCTCTCTTTCATCTTGTATATAATTCCTTGACCTCAGGATTAGGGTTGATATACATTTTTGACAGGTTAGGGTTGTGTAGCATTGGAGAGGTAAGAAGTATTTTGCTTTCCTTCTCTGTCTTGCAGGGAGAAATCCAAATAATCCAATGGGAATGAGAAGCTAACTTCTTCCTGGCAAGCACAAGCCTGTAGTCTTCATATGCTTTGTCTGCCTCTCTGTTTGTTTTTTCTGTGTCCATTTTTTTTATTTTTGGCCCCCCAAACATAGTGGTTTATAGTGGTTTTCTTGTCCTTACACTGATCAATATCTCGGTTGAGGGTGATAGAAAACAGTATTGGTATATCTTGTGTTATCATCGCTGTGATGAAGTAACCCAGTTTCCAGTCCTCTTTGAGCCATGAAAACTCAATTGGTAGCTTCTTGCTGCCTTCTTAATTTTCTCTTGGCTAACTTTACTCAAAGGACTGTTGTGAAGAGAAAGTAGAGAGGAGCAGGAACTATGGGGAACTGAATTCACTGGAAGATAAGTGGGGGTATCAGTGTATGTAAACAAAACAGTCTATCCTGACTTTCCCTGTGTTCTTTCCCAGGTCTGGTACATGGATGGCTACTACAAAGGCCGCCGTGTCCTGGAGTACCGCACCTTGAATGACTTCATCACAGGACAAAACTTTGTCCAGCATCTTCTGCCTCATCCTTGGGCTGGCACCGGCCACGTGGTCTACAATGGCTCCCTATACTACAATAAATACCAGAGCAATATTGTGGTGAAGTACCACTTCCGCTCACGGAGCGTGGTCGTCCAGCGCAGCCTCAACACTGCCGGCTACAACAACACCTTCCCATACTCCTGGGGCGGTTTCTCAGACATGGACTTTATGGTTGATGAGAATGGACTCTGGGCAGTCTACACCACCAACCAGAACGCTGGCAACATTGTGATCAGCCGGATGGACCCCATCACGCTGGAGATCCTCCGTACCTGGGACACTGGCTACCCCAAGCGGAGTGCGGGTGAATCCTTCATCATCTGTGGGACCCTCTACGTGACAAATTCACACCTGGCAGGAGCCAAGATCTATTTTGCCTACTACACAAACACTTCCACCTATGAATACACAGATATCCCCTTCCACAATCAGTATTCCCACATATCCATGTTGGACTACAATCCCCGGGAGAGGGTACTCTACACCTGGAACAATGGTCACCAGGTCATCTATAACGTGACTCTCTTCCATGTCATAAAGACTTCGGGGGAGTTGTAAGCCCATGAGATGTAAAGCCTGACCTCTCTCAGTTCTCATTGGATTCATTTTTCTCTCTTATCCTTGGGGGGTGGGAGGGGTGTGCCTTGCAGCTGGCAAACTCAGTGGCCAGGGGAGACTCCATGATGCTGTTATTTCTACATAATAAAAATTGAGAGATTTCATTTCTTTCTTACTCTTTTCTTCTCTCTCTCTCTCTCTCTCTTTCTCCTGTGGTTGATGGTGCATGGATCTGGTTTTGGTCTTCTTTGGGCCAAGGGTGGGTGGGGGAGGCTGGTATTTTTATTAGTATTACTATTATTATTTTTGTATTGATTTTATTTTCCCTATTTACTGGTGGCAAAATAAAGATGATCTCATTGCGGTTGGACAGAGTTTGGACCCTTCTTGGTTCAGTGAATGACACTGGCAGAGAAAAAGGTTCAGGCTTGCTAGCTTTGGCTTACATTTCCAACCAGAACATGAATCAACATGAACAAAGTAAGCCAGTACTTACATAAATTGCACTGATTAAGTGATCATTTTCTACCATGGAATACCTTAGATTTGGACCACTGAATGCAAAGATTCTGAATTCCCAAAGCAGCGTGGGGGGGGGGATATTATTGGGGCAAGTGTGAAGATTTGCAAGTTTACTACTATAATAACACCATCTAAGATTGCACCAAAAATTCAATGTTGCTGGTATGACTTGCTCTGTCAACAGCGATGGGTTACAATTTGTAAAAAATTAACTGGATTTTTAAAATGAAATTCATGTGGCCTATCAGCCTATTGTGGGGTGTTTTTGTTCCACTTCCTTAAAATTATGTGCGCAACAACCCACTCCACATGGAACCATTGAGTTTTACTGCCCGTTTATAGGCACCCATACATTAAAGCCACCATGTACAAGAAGACCAGCCTCTTCTTACCCAAATATTTGCCTCTCTGCTTTGAAACCCATAGAAGACTAGCAATCCCTGGAGAAACCGGTTGTAGCCTTGCAACCCTCTTGAAGCACTGCTTGAAATTCACATAAATCACAGTGATTGACAAGCTGTGTTTTTTAAGCTTCCTTTGGCAGGGAAGAGGATAACGTAGCTGAAGCAACAAACTTACTATGCCCTGGGCAAAATAATTCTGCCCAGTTCCACCACCTGCGGCAGCATATTCCAAGGGGAAGCAGGGCAGGTTGGCAAAAAACTCTTTTAAGTATCTTTTCCCTCCACATTCAAAGAATCCAAGACATTAATACAAGCAGGAGGTACATTCATCCAGCCCGCCCTGCCCTCATCACCGTACGGGTGTGTTTTACTTCCACTTCCAGGAGCAACAGGGACAGTAAACTCATTCGTGTGGATTCACGGGGGCTTGGTCTTCTGGGAATTGAAGTCAAAGAACATCTGGAGTTCCAAGGTTCGCCAACACGGGTCTATAGCCATGAATTCATTGGCTTTTAAGTGCTGACTGGGAGAAATATTTAGCTCATTGAATCACAAGAGCTGTGGCATCCGGTTTCTAGGTTTCAAACAAGAGTGTTTGCCACTCAGCCCTGGATTCCTCATCACAAGTCTGCCTGTTTACCACAAAGCCATGCTTTCTCTGCTGTCTTCGCTCACCTGCCCTTTTCAACAGGCCACAACCAGGGTGGCTTCAAGGTTCTTAAGGGGAACTGGCACTGCAAGCAGGTTGACCATAAGGAATAGGTTGATGGAGAAACGGAGCTTAACCAGTGGCTGAAATCCTGTTGCTTAATGTTTTAAGTTACACTAGAGTAGGCCCATTGAATCAGTAGAATTTATGGAGGAGATTACTCACCAAATCCTCACTAATTCAGTAGGTCTGCTGGTAGTGGAGTGGTTAAATTGCTGTCCTGCAACCTACAGGTCGTGAGTTCAATCCCGATCAAGATTCAAGGTTGACTCAGCCTTCCATCCTTCCAAGGTTGGTAAAATGAGTACCCAGCATGCTGGGGGCAAAATGCTATTTAACTTGTGAACTTAAGAGTGAACTCAGCGTTACGGGGCAGTGTATAAGTGTGATTGCTTTGCTTTGCTTAGTGACTTCCTACAGTAAGCAATAGAATTTCAGCCACTATAGGACACGGCTGGCACAGCTAGTGTTGGATGAAGACTTGAGAGGGGGGGGGGTTCTAGATTCAGATCTACTAATTGATTGGGAAGTCCAGTGGGTGGCTTTGGGGCCAACCACTCTCTCTCTCTCTGAGATTGGCCAACCTCACAGGATTGCTGTGAGTATGAAAATGACTATCTACACTTTGAAACCCTCTGAGAAAAATAACCCATGTAAGTGCAGCAAATAAATAGAAACAGGTACATGGAATCAGGAAGTGTTTCTATTGACCACTTTCCCTAAGTGCCAGTGGTGGCCTCTTACCATATACTCAGACACCAAGCTATGTGTAACCAGACAGAAAGGCTGTCTACACTGGCATAGATCGTTTTTGCTAAACTATTGCTGCAGGTAGTTTATCATTTGGCGATACACAGAAATGGGATTCCCCTACCTGCTTTCTCCAAAGAGATGCAGTGAAACAACAATTGGATTGGGAGGAGGGACTTTTATTTCCACCTGACCATCTGAAAATGATCAGGGGAAATTATCAATTTACAGATTCCTGCACTGGCTGTTGGATGCTTCCAAATACGAGAAACAGGGTCACTTCAGAGATTGGAATGTGTAGATTGAGACAAATGGCATTTTACTCCATACTGCAAGCAATTTTTTAAAAAGGCTGTGCTAGGCTAGGTTGGAAGGACCAGTGTAGAGAGGCCCATGGTCAGCTTCATTTTCTGTGTAAACCTGCACTCATGAGGTTTGATTTGCACAAAAGGAAACGGAATACATTATAATTCCATCCCCATGAAGTTTCTTGTAAAGTTGCTCTGAATCCTCATTATGTTTCAGGTCTATTCCCCACTCCAATTCATGGGAGACACACATCTGGCCCTCTTGAGAAATTCTACATCATCCATACAACCACCAGGCTGCTCCACAACATTCAGGAATGAAGCTTCTCATAAGCCTGTGTCCGAGGGTCACCCATTTTTACATCTGCAAACTGATGAATACTTTGGGAATGTCTAGTTGATATACAGAGTGGAAACAAGGAGGTTACTAACTGTTTTGTTTGTTTCTTTGGCAGCATGGATGGTTTGTATTCACACTCTCCCTTCTTGATCAGTAGAGAGAGTGATTAAATAATATGGCTGCAGTTCCAAGAGACATTGATCTGGGAATAAGCCCTGCTGAATGTAGCCTAGCTTATTTGCGGGAAGCATGGATAGGGTTTTAATGCTTGTGTTAACCAACCCCCCAGTGATGAGTGATGTCTTTGAATAGTAATGGGAAGTGAAAAGGAATGCAGGTCTCATTCCAACACTAAAATCAGGGGCTCCTTTCCAGATCATGCTTGTTAGGGCTACAAGATACAAGTGGCAAGAACATTGTGAAAACATATTTCTTTTCACATTGAAACTGTCAGTGTAAGGTAAAGGTCACCCTTGCTTGAAAACTAGTTGTATCTGACTCTAGGGTTCATTGCTCATCTCTGTTTGTAGCCAAAGAGCCAGTGCTGTCTCTGTGTGCAGATGTTTCTGTGGACATGTGGCAAGTAGGCTTCAACATGGAACACTGTTTACCTTACCACCAAAGTGGTCCCAATTTATCTACTTGCAATTTCTCGCTTTCAAACTGTTAGGTTAGCTGGAGCTGGGACAGAGGCAGAAGCTCACTCCATCATTCAGTACCCGAGAATCAAACACCGACCTTCCAGTCAGCGAGTTCAGCATCTTAACCAACAAAATGTACAAAAAAAACATGTCTTAAAAGGGGTCGCCTAGATGTTGCTACTGAAATTGGCTATAATTTTTAGTCACTTTACAGAGACTCCAGATTCCTATGGCTTCTTGATCAATGTCTGACACACCCAAAAGATACAAGAAAGCCACCTCAAATTTGGTTTGGTGACCACCAGCCAGGCTTCAAGTCTCAGACATCCATATTGTGCACCCCTCCCAAATAAAAACTGATTTTTTGTAATGATGTTTTCCATCAGCTCTGCAAATGTCACAAACAGAGCACAGATGTCCCAAAGAGAAAGATAGGAAAAAATTGAATATAATTGACTTACTCATCTTAATACAGTTAAACTTCACATAAAGAGCAACTCGCTTAAAGAGTAACTCACTTAAAAAGCAGGATTTTCTCTGAATGTTCGCTTCGCTTAACAAATTAAACCAACCAAAAACTCACTTAACAAATAAATCGGAGTTCACAATCCCCCCCAACCAGAAGTCACAATTGGTCACTTACAATGGTGTTTCACTTAAGGAGCAAACTCGCTTAAAGAGCAGTCCTGTGGAACACATTATGCTCTTTAAGCAAGGTACTACTGTACTGATTTATTGATTACACTAAGGCCTTTGACTGTGTGGACCACAACAAAATGTGGCAAGTAATTAAAGAGATGGGAATACCAGAGCACCTTATATACCTCCTGAGAAATCTGTACATGAATCAAGAAGCAACAGTTAGGACAGAATACGGAAGGACAAAGTTTGGGATAGGAAAAGGAGTAAGACAAGACTGCATTTTGTCATCCTGCTTATTCAACTTATACACAAAGCACATAATGCGCAATGCAGGGATGGAGGAATCACAATTTGAGATCAAAATTTGAGATATGCAGATGATACCACCCTAATGGCAGAAAGTGAGGAGGACTTTAAAAAGCTCCTGATTAGGTTGAAAGAAGAAAGTGCAAAAGCTGGCTTGAGACGCAATATCAAGAAAACCAAGATCATGGCCACAGGTCCTATCAGTCCCTGGAAAATAGATGGGGAAGAAGTAGAAACAGTGACAGATTTTACTTTCTTAGGATCAAAGCTCACTGCAGATGGTGATTGCAGCCATGAAATAAAAAGGCGGCTGATTCTTGGGAGGCAAGTGATGAGAAACCTGGGGAATATAGTGAAAAGTAGAGACATCACATTGCAAACAAAAATTCGTATAGTCAAAGCAATGGTATTCCTGGTGGCAATGTGTGGTTGTGAGAGCTGGCCCATAAGGAAAGCTGAGTGCAGAAGAATAGATGCCTTTGAGATGTGGTATTGGAGGAGAGTTTTGAGAGTCCCCTGGACAGCGAGGAGAACAAATAGGTCAATCTTAGAAGAAATCAAGCCTGACTGCTCCTTAGAAGGTCAAATAGTGAAGATGAAGCTAAAGTACTTTGGACATCAAATGAGAAGAGAGGATTCGCTTGAGAAAGCCTTGATGCTGGGAAGGGTGGAGGGCAAAAGAAGAAGGGGGCGGCCCAAAATAAGATGGCTAGATGGTATTGTAGACACAATGGGGACAGAACTGAGCGAGTTGAGGAGGATGGTGGAGGACAGAAGTGCCTGGCGGACAGTGGTCCATGGGGTTGCAAAGGGTCAGAATCGACTGTGCGACTGAACAAGAACAAAAACTGTACTATAGTTCTTGAAGATTTACAACAGGGATTCTCAACCTGCAACCTGTGGGCTGGATGCGGCCCATGACACCATTTCATGTAGCCCTAATTTTTTTGTTTCAGACTCACTTCAAAGTCTGAAACAAAAAAGGTAAATCGTTTATCATGTTTAGACATAGGCAGCCCATAGTATAATGTAGTATACTCACCAACAGTAATTGCTAAGACATCACTCCAACAGAAGACACACATCTCCCTCCCCCACAAAAGAGAGAACTTCTCTGCTTTGCCTAAAATTTCCTCTTCTTATTTATATAATGTATAGTAACCTAGCAGTTCGAAATCAAGAAATTAAAGTAGATAAATAGGCACCATCTTTGTGGGAAAGGTAACAATTTTCTGTGTGCTTTGGCATCTAGTCATGCCTGTCACATGAGCATTGAAATGTCTGCAGACCCAGACAGCACTGGCTCTTTCGCTGTAAATGGAGATGAGCCCCACCCCCTAGAGTCAGATATGACTGGCTTTCAAGCAAGGGAGACCTTTACCTTTACCTATGCAGCATTAATTATTTGTCTTATTTAAAGAGAATTACACAACATTGTACCAGAGTGATGAGGATTCCAATCAGGTGAACTGCCCACCTGTGTCCAGGTGCTTGCTAAGGATGGTGAGAAGTACTCCCTTTATGTTGTTAAACAAGATTCAGACTGGGAAGCCTTTCAAACTGAGGACACCTGTGAAATAAAGGTTGTTCTTTGGTAGTCCTTCAAATAGAGGCCCATGCTCTCTAAAGTAGGACACAAAGCCATATACTCTCCAGTGGAATGATCCACACAAGTATAACCTAGATCTGGCTTCTGATAGAAGAAAAAGCTCTGAAACAATATAGCACTTTGGGAGGTAGAAGTGTATTAATATTTGATTTATTTACAAATAAATAATACAGCATAAGCCAGTGGTGGTGAACATTTTTAGAGACCAAGTGCCCATACAGTGTAAGCCAGTGGTGGTGAACCTTTTAGAGACCAAGTTGGAGGTGGGGGAGCCATCATGCATGCCAGTGATGTCATGTGGATGCATGAATGGGGGAAGATGAGAGAAATGGCCATGGCTGGCACGCAATGCAAGCCTCCCCCCCCCTCAGTCCCCCTAAAAGGTAGGGAGGATGAAATCTTTACCTGGTGGCACCAGGAACAAAGTGAGGCAAAGAGACAACCTCACACACACCCATACAAGGAAGAGGAGAAGTGCTTGTGCATACTGTCTCCTAGGATGGAGATGTTTTCGCCATGCCTCCCAGGAGGGATTTCAGCCTCCCCATCTCCTCCCCATTGGCAGAGGGAGCTGGATGACTTGAGAAGCAACACTGCCTTTGGCAGCGCTGGGTGGTAGGGGGGGATGAGTTCAACCTGGACCTTGCACATGCCAGCTGAAAGGGTTCAGCATGCCATCCTTGGCACATGTGCCACAGGTTTGCCATCACGAGCATAAGTGACATGTCTTTTCTAAGCTGGGCTCACCTGAAAGCTAAGGGGCAATGGAAGGAGTGATCTTGGTTCAGGGGGGACATCTCCCAGGTTGTCTTCTAATGACTCAGCTCTCTTATTTAGAAGCTGTCTCACTGCTTGACCATTTGCTATCTACACTTGAAAATGCCTTTAAGATCCAAAAGCCTAGATCTTGCTTCCCAAGGCCCCCATCAACCAGCCCCTTTCAGCCTGTTGTCTGATTCCTCCAACTTTTATTACCCAGCATCTCTGATTACCGCCTTCAAGACAGCAATTTGTGCTCTCTGAGGCACAGTGGAGCATCTTTCCTGTCTTTGGACAGACCTTGCTGCTGTCAGAATTATGGCCTGGGAAGCATAGATCAATTGGGCCTGATTAAGCTTGGGGATACCAGGCAGCTTCCTACTCTCCTTTCTTCCCTGGTCTGCACATTTAGCACTTAACTTCTTTTGAGTGAAGGCCACTTTGGAGCATGGAATCAACACAGCAAAATCATCTGTTAGGCAGATGAGCCAAGTCTGCCCTGCTCTTTCTTCTGTGTATCATTTGCAGTCATTGCTTCATTCTTCCAGAGCCCCCTTCCATGACTGAATTGTGCCTGGAGCTTCTTCTACCTTATCAACCCAACCAAACTAAAAGGGTGGGCTGTAAATGCACTGGATGAAAGAGAATTACACATCCAAAGCAATATTGCATGTGCTGTCCCTCACCAGAAACTGATATATAGGATAAGCCTAATCATTAGTAGCCATCAGTCATCTAGGACAGGGTTTCTCAACCTTGGGCCCCCAGATGTTCTTGGCCTTCAGATCCCAGAAGGCTTGAACAGCACGTGTGCTGACTTGGGCTTCTGGGAACTGAAGTCCAAGAATATCTGGTGACCCAAGGTTGCAAAACCTTGAGCTAGGATACGTGCCACAAACAAATATATTTAAGAATCTTCTCTCCTTTCCAAATAGTTTATTGCAATCAATGTCATGTGTCAGATTCATTTCAATTGAGATCTAGGACTCTCTTCCTCTTGGTTCCAGATGTGCAAGGTCATTTAGTTGCTATCCTTTAATTATATTCTTCTGTTATTCTATTGGAAGATGGGGCAAGAAGGGTTATTCATTCAGAACAAACGCTTTCCGTTGCTGTGATCTGGCATTGTGACATTGTAACTCTAACAAATATGATTGGCTATGGGACACTTGTAATGTCATCATGCTGCCTGTGTGACCCATTACTTGGCTGTAGCACAGCCAAAACAGTCTTTAAGGGGAGTTGTTGGTGGAGGATGGGCAAAGTAGCAGTGAAACACTGCTGCAATAAATCACAAAGGCTGTCTGCTTCTGCAGATGTTTCCGTGGTCATGTGGCAGGTATGACTAGGCACCGGAGCGCACAGAACACTGTTACCTTCTCACCGAAGTGGTCCCTATTTATCTACTTGCAATGTCTTTCTTTTGAACTGCTAGGTTGGCAGGAGCTGGGACAAAGACAAGAGCTCATTCCATCCTGCAGTACTCAGGAATTGAACTGCTGACCTTCCACCTCCCAGTCAGTGTCATAGCCACTTGAGTCACTGCAGGGCTCAAGGAAAAGGTATGAACAATACAGTACACTTTTAGGAATTTTTTCTAGTGAATGCATCATATTTGGCTAAAGCTCCAAAATATTTGCCCATGCCATAGGGGACAACAAAATCTCAGTCCAAACCTGTGTGCTTACAAATGTTTATGCTGAGCAGATGGGACAATCCCATGGGGAAATGCCAAATGCTTGCTGTTGAAGCTCCAGTCCTCTGGGATGTTAGTCTGACACCATCCCACATCCTTCTCCTTTCCACAACAGCTTTAGGGAGAATTAAAAGGAGAGGCTACAGCTCAGTGGCAGAACACATGCTGTGCATCCATAAAAATCCAGGTTAGCTCCAGAGCAACTCCACTAAAAAATCTAATGCAGTCAAAGTTCCAGGAGATATTCCTGAACAGGAATGGAAATTGTGACCTTTCTCCTCTTCCACATATTGAAAGACAAAACCACACACACAAAATTCACTTCACCATGAAATGGCAAGTTTTTTATTTGCATGCTTGTTTGTTTTGTTACTCTTGGAGAACATTCACACATTTGCAGAACCTCTTCTTGTGCATTATATCACTAGAACTCCTTTCTCACTAGAACTCTTTTTGTGCATTTCCGTACACTCATGGCCTACAAAACTATGATCAGACAGCTGAAGAGTGGAAGCAGCAAATGGCTTGCCTGTGGCTTTATGAATAAGCAGCTTGTCCTATTGTGTTTATGATCCAAGTGTGGGTTTGTGCACACCATTTCGCAAATGAGATTTTTGGCACAATTTGCACAAAGCACGTGGGGGGGAGATCTTACATTCTGACATACATCAATGCTTCATCATGTGTTGTGAAAATGAAGATTGTCTTGAAATTGTCAGGAATCTGAACAAAGGCATTGGAGGGAAAGAGCTGGTAGACATTGCATTCTGTGTTGGCATTCAAATAGGAAGGGAAATGGAAGTAGTCTTTTCAATGAAAGGGAAAATTGTTGATTTATTTGACTACCTAAAACCAGCTGAGAACAAAACTGTGGACCCTGTAATGGCAACTAACTTCTACAAAGAAGTCTGAAGACAATCCACTTCCTAACCATGAGCAAAACTGAAAGGCCATTGGGAACTTCCTGTATGATAGCATTTTGCCATCTAAGGAAACTCAATGACAATCAAGAGAATGTCCAACAGTTGGTTTTAGGTCTTCAGTGCTCATACACTGAAGATCTAAAACTCAAAATGACAGCAAGTAGACAAACTATAATAAGTGGCTACATAGATACTGATCAGAGACAAGACTGGTAAAGTTGCAGATCTGCAAGTGGATACATAATCTTCTAGGAAGATGGAACCAAGAGTGGGCACCATCACAAGCAAATTAATATGGCCATGCCTAACACTAGATCTGCATGTCGAATGTCAGGCTGGGGTACACAGAAAAAGCCTCCTCGAAGACTGTGGTGTATTTTTGATCCATAATCAAGCATACCCCAGGCAATGGCAACTTTGTTGTGATGGCTAATCTTTGTCACACTAGGTCAGGCGAAAGGAACTGCAGAATGAATTCACCAAAAGATGGCTTCATTTTGGCAGTTTAACTTCTGAGCCAGACACGAAAGGAGAATTGCCAGGCTTCCTTCTTCCTCTTATTTCTATGGCCACTTCCTGATTCTTCCTCTCCTTCTGGCTCGGAAAGAGCAGATTCACATACCATAATGAGTAAAACCGTACAGATTGAAGTCACCACTAGAGGTTCTGTAAGAAAGCTAACACTTCTAAAGGGATTTCCTGAAGCAGTAAATGCATGTTTTGGGTACTTCATCAATTTACCAATTTCCAGAGTAGTTACCCATCTGTAAAAGCCAACGGCTCAGCATTGGTCCATTGAACCTTACAAGCATAAATATGAAGTACCGTCACACAGCCTAATAAGACCTGGGATCTTTCCTTCCCATCCACCCCATTTTTGGCAAATCCCAGCACAGCTGCCTTCACCATGTTTTGCTCTGCTTAACTGTCCCTGCCTGCTCACCATTTTCAATGCATCTCTATCATTCAGTTTCTTCCCTTGGCTAGGCCTCAGGTCAATGATTTGATTGTTCTCCATTAGGGAGTAGTTTGTGCTGTATCGATTTTTATGCTTGCTTTCAAAACCAAGAATAGAACTGCACTCTGGGATTTGCAATATCAAACTCAATTTGGTGGTGGTGATGGGGAGGGTGTTCTGATGCTTAGGAGAAAAAGAAGCAACAGAGGCTTGGAGTTCTTCTTTTCCAGCTGGAGGTTTGCTGCACAAATGTTAAAAAAGAGTGGTGGTACAGTAAGATAGGGAGTGGGGTGGTGGGCAGGAGAGATACAAGAACAGCCTCTGCCTTAAATATGGGTCAGAGGTGCTATTCCTCTCACTGCCTGCTGTGGCATCCATCAGATATATTGGACTACAATTTCCACCATCTTCTACCAGTTGGAGATAATAGAAAGTTAGTCCAACAACAATGCCAGGTTTAGGACTGCTATCTCAATGTCAGAGTCCGGGATGGCCAATGCAGGCACCAGGATTTTTTTTTTTCCAATTTTTATACCGCCCTACTCGGATTGGGCCGACTCAGGGCGGTTCACAAGCACAGAGAAACAACAAATTTATAAACACAACATGTAATTATAGAAAAAATAATAATCAGTACTGTATCCAAGGCAACCAAGCTAAAGGTCAAATTGCAAACTTAGCCATGGCCAGTTCCAAGTCCAAGTCAAAAGCTGGCAGAGGAGCAAAGTTAGTCCAGTAGACAGGATGTAGTCCAATCAAGCCAGGAGTCAGACAACCAAGGAAGCATCTGCAGCAGGGTAACTTCAAGACTGGAGCAAGAGTAGGAAGAGGTTGATATAAAGCACCACAGCAAGTGCAGAAGCCTTCATTGCTGAGTTAGGTTCTAGGGCAGCGTTCCCCAACCTATGGTTTTTGGACTTCAATTTCCAGAAGCCTAAGTCAGTATATTGGCTGATCAATGCTTTGGGGAATTGACTTAGGCTTCTCAGAATTGAAGTCCAAAAACCAAAGGTTGGGAAACATTGCTCTAGGGGAAGAGCTGTTCTTATAATAGTTCTTGGGCCATGCTTCGAGGTGGAGATCATGGAGGCCCTAGCAACTGCAGCAGGTTGTGGATCTCATCCTGCAACTACCACAGCTACTTTTCAAGCAAATGAAACCATGAAGCTGCTTCAGATCCTGACACTTAGTCATCATGACTGGCCCATAATTTTTTTTTACCTGCCATAAGGAACAAGTTGTTGAATGTATATTTTTGAAATCTGGTTATTGCTTTCTCAACAGAGCATAAAGCAGAACTAACATAACAGCAGCGGAGGGAAAGTGTGAGAGACAATAGCACAAATTCCCCTTAAACTGATCTTTTTGTTATCTAGCAAAATATAGACAAATCCTTCTAAAAGGCGTTTAAGTAGGAAAATGCATTTTAGTTATAGTTCTGATGAGTACACAATTATAAGGATAAAAGGGTGGGGTGGGGGAATGAAGACACTATGGGACCATGCTGACTGTTTCTTTGTGGACACATGTTGCCAAACAACTAACAAAATAAAGAACAATGGAGGATTAAAACATCAAACAAGAGAAGGAGGGATGGAAGTTCATAGGCATGCCTCAAGAGCCAGAGTGGAGAAAAGAACTCTGTTATTTGGTTAGTGGCCAAAAGGCAGAGTCGCTTTAGCCTGCAGAAAGTCCCTCCCACTTGCACTCAATGTTAGTAATCATGCAAGGTTGTCATTATCTCAACACAAAATGGTACCCACTTCCACCATATCATTCTACATCAACTAGATTAGGGGTGCCCAATCTTTTCGGGTCATGGGACAGTCACGTGGTTCAGGGGTGCCCAAACTATGGCCCGTGGGCCAAATCTGGCCCCTGATGCCAATTCATCCAGCCCACACTGTTCTCATCACTCCAAGAAACGTAAGTAAAGCAGTATGGGCCGCCCTCCAGATGTTTCTTCCGGGCAGCCCAAAATGGCAGCTCAGTAGTGCGTATGCATCAAATGGAGTTTGACACATTTTGGGCTGGCCAGAAAGCACAGCGCCTGGAGGAGCGGTGGTGGAGGCCTTTCCCTGGTGCACCACTGGGCTGGTTTTTTTTATAGTATGTTGTGAACTGCCCATAGAGTGTTGGCACTAATGGGGCAGTATAGAAGTGGACATAGTAATTAAATCAATTGGGTATTGAGATACCAATAGAACTATTTCAAACTACAGAGACAGAATCTGTCAGAATCCTAACAAGAATATGTTGACAAATATGGAAAATAAATCAATGACCCTTGACTGTGTGGATCATGAACTTGATTGTCCTGATGCATAACTTATAATATTTCTCATAGAAAAGCTGTCAGGTATATTTTATCTCCATGTCTGTTCAATATGTAAGCAAAGCATAATCATGTAGAAAGCTGGCTTAGGTTCATATGAAGGAAAAGTGAAAATTGGGGAAAGAAACATCAACAGTTTAAAATATGCAGATTATGCTATATTACCATCAAAAAGTAACAATGATTTGAAACAACAACTGATCTTCTTCTTCCGTATCCAGGCCAAATATGAAACTGCTAAAATGAAGGCACCTTTAGGTGAATTTATTCTGCAGCTCCTTTTGCCTGACCTAGTGTGAAAAAGATTGGCTGGCAATTGTCATTACCAGGATACACCTGATTGTGGTTCAACCCAACATCAACTAATGAAGGTGGATGAAGAAAATTCAAAATTTAGGATTAGAAGTCTTGATTACAGAAGAACTACTGTACCTAGCTTGAATATGCACAATGAGGAAAAAAATGAATTTATTAAATAATTTGTATGCCATGGTTCAGTCATTGGCTGGAGTAGAAACTGCACCCAATAGGTCAAAAGAGGACTGAGACTTAGAAATGAAAAAAACTAGAAAAAATCATTAAGTTTAAGGATATATAATTGGAGACCAAGAGCAATATTGTTCACATTATTGTATTCCCAATTAGTATGCATGGCTATGAAAGCTGGACAATGAAGAAAACCAACAGGAAAAAAATATTCATTTGAAACATGGTGTCGGAGAACAGCTTTATGGATACCTTGGACCACCAGAAAAACAGATAAGTGGCTCCTAAATCATATCAATCCTAACCCCTCCCTAGAAGCTAAAATGATTAATCTGAAGTTATAATACCTTGGGGGAATCATGGGAAGGCAAGACTTGTTGAAAAAGACAATGATTGAAGGGAAAGACTTGTTGAAAAAGACAATAATTGAAGGGAAAGGAAGGCGCTAGGGAAAACAATACATTGACTTAGTAAAGAAAGTCATGGCTTTCCATTCATAAAAGCTGAGCAGTGCTGTTAAATATAGGACATTTCACATATCACTCATTCATAAGGTTGCCATAGGTCAGAGGTAACTTGAAGGAACACAACAACAGCCATCTAATGAAAGATGCATCAAGAAATGGGTTTACAGAGATGGATTGATATCTTTTTAGAGACATTTTGTCTCTGCCACTTCCCAGAAACCATGTTAAAGTCCAGAAAGAAAAGATTAACCCTGTGGTTTTATACAAGTAATGTGGAGAAAGGGTCATTAGAATGAGCATTGCTATGTTGTATTTCAAGTATCCCAGTGGAGAAGAAATAGACAAGTAAGGAACCGTAGAGGTTTGATTATCTTATTATCTTGACCTTTGCAAGTTACTGCTCATTCAACACTTCTTGTTTAGGTCACTCATTGGTTGTTCAAAGAAATACTTGTTTGTTTTTTGTTCTCCTTCATTTGTCACAGAGAGGCAGCTAACTGTGAACCTGCCTCCTTGTTTGTCATTTCTTGTTCACAGCTTACTGCAACAGCCTGCTAGACTTTGCTAACAATGACTGCAAGTTCTTAAGCATCAATTAAGTTGGAACAATCTACAATAAAGAAATTGGAGATCCTTGACAAATTTGAGCTTGATTCTTCTATCCATTCCAAGCTGTATGCTTACAGTGTGTTACAGATCAAGGTGTGATAACCCCTGCACTATTTGTATGGCTTAGTACATGCCTTAAAGCAGTGATGGTGAACCTTGGAACTCCAGCTGTTCTTGGACTTCAATTCCCTGAAGCCCAAGTCCCTCTGCATCCACACTAATGAGTTTACCGCAACTTGGGCTTCTGAGAATTGAAGTTCAAGAACAGCTGGAGTGCCAAAGTTCACCATCACTACTCCTAAAGCAAAGCAATCACACTTTATATAGCTCCCATCAAAATTAATGAATAACATCTCCAGCCATCTCTTTAGTGAGTAAATGCTTGCTACACATTGTTAATATCTCAATTTAAACTTTGCAATCCCTCAGTGCTACAAGGTTCCGAGGTTTGGCATATAGCAGAGCAGCAGTTGTTGCATTGTCTGATGAGAATAGGCTTCAATGATCATAGGTCAATCCATGTCTATGTGCCAACTGTACCGTGTTCCTCTCCCCAACCCTCTTGAACCACGATTGTCATGGCAAATGGCTTCTGTTTCCCAGGAATTGACTTTTCAAAGGATTTCAAAACAAAGCCATTGAGGGAAAGGTGACACAAGAAAAATGTGAACACTCAGTAATGAGTCCCCAGACCTCTTGCCTAGAAAAAACAAGCTTTTGCTGTAGAAGATGAGTCTGCCTGAGTATGCACAACAAGAGTGGATAGCTTTCTCTCTCACTTCCTGGGAACAAAAAGCTGCCAAGGAGATGTTCATTTAATTCTGAGCGACTTTAATACTGCTCTGTTCAGAGAGGGACTACAGTTATTTCTTCACTAAGGCCTTTTATTGCTGCTGAGATATTACTTCTGGGCAATCAGATGGAAGAAAACTTAAATCAGGTCTCCACATGGCACACTATAGAGAATCTATTACCCACCCGTATCTTTCCCATGGCAAAGTTCCTTCTTTATTCACAAGTTAAATCCCCTATAGGAAAAAACATCCCTTTCATTAGCAGCTTCTGGGTTGCAGATTTCCCTTTTTTTATTGCTTCCTGTCCAGGGTGATAGGGAGAGGAGTTAGTGATGAGTTGCCCCTTAATTAGCCCCATCTTTCTTCCATGCAAGTGCTGCCGGAAAGGAATAATTACTGTATTACTTTTACTGTTTCCTGTGTTTTCTTTCTTATGAAACAGAACAATGAAAACAAAGAAGAGAAAAATAATGAAAGAAAACACTTTGTTGGCCTTCGAGGTACTATAATCATTTTTTAAAAACAAAATTTTTCTACCCTTGTTTTCCCTGTTGCTGAAAGAAAGAAAGCAATTAGGCCTTCCACACTATAGTAACTGGAAGTTGAGCAGCAATTCATCAATGGTCTATTTGCCATGCTGAACAGGAAGTAATCATAAAGTCTGAATTGGAGAAAATGTGGCATTTTATAATCCATCTGTCACACTGGACAGGAAGCAATAAGACAGCTAGATGATGTGAGAAAGAAGTATTTTGCAAGGCATAGGTAGACTTTTTGAAAAGCCTAGTGTTACACTGAACTACAAGAGTCATAGTGGCTTAGTAGTTAACTGAGCTTAACAACTGGAAGGTCAGCAGGTAAGCAGTTAGTGCTGCAGGACGGAGTGAGTTCCCATCGCCTTTCCCAGCTCCTGCTAACCTAGCATTTCAAAAGCAAGAAATTGCAAGAAGATAAATCGGTACTACGTTAGCTAGGGCAGTAGCCAAGGGGTAGCCAGGGTGGGCATCACTCACCCTGAGTTAGCAGTTTGCCCACCCTCAAACTCCCAGCTGCTTATATATACAGTAATACCACGGATAGCGCTAAAACTTGGTTCCACAAGTCTTAGTGTTATCCGGTTTTTAACGTTGTCCAATGCATTGATTGCACAATGTTAAAAAAAAGTGACAGGTAGAATCTAAGGATACTGTCAGGGATTTAGTTTGTGAATTTGATGTGTTGAATTATGCTCATTAGTTCATTTATTTCTTTTGATCTGAATGAAATAAAATAAATAAATGAACTAATGAGCATAGTTCAACACATCAAATTCATGAACTAAATCCCTGAATGTAGTGTCCTTAGACTCTACCTGCTGCTTTTTTTTTTAAGGAAGGAAGGTTAGAAAGAAAGTGTGTGTGGAGGGGGGGGGGTATCAGGAGCCACCTGGCAGCGAAGAGGCGAGCCAGAAGCAGCAGACACAAGTGAACTTTTTAAAGTTCTTGCTCTCCTCTTCGCTGCTGGGTGGGTCCTGATTTCTCTCCTCCCGCCACTTTCTCTTACCTTCGTTCCTTCACGAAATGAACACGTTGACAGCCTGTTTACTTCCACATTCAGCAAGAAGGCGAGAGTTGGAGAAAGACTTTTTTTGAAGGAAGGAAGTTTAGAAAGAAAGTGTGCTTTTTTGTTTTAAACCTTCATAGAAAATGTTTCTGAAGTCCGATCCATATTGTATAAGCGTCACAAGAATGGATATTATATCCTCTATCAATTGCACTTTGGATCACTGCAATTGGTTGATTGGTTTGGTCTCTGGCTCACCACCAACCAACCCCACCCCCCAAAACATCATTTTTACAAGTCATGTTTTTTCTTAATATCTTTGTTGTTGATTCCAGCTTCGGTGTCATTCTTCTCCACACGTTGTATTCAAACTGTATCCACCTTGGGAAGCTGTCATATTCAGTTCCTAACACATTTTTCTCTTTTATCCTTGTATTTTTGTGACCTTGTTTGAGTCCAATTTCAAATGTAATAGTGTCACCACAAAGGTTATTCTTTCCTCTTTCAAACACACTTTGGGTCACCTGAATCGACCATGTAGTTTGGTTGCTGGGCAGCCGAAAGCCAATGCCCCCCCCCCCAGTAAAGATTGCATTTTTTCAAGGCAACTTTCAAAAGCAATGACGTCATCGCTTTGTATTTTTGGCCAATGGCTCTCTACATTTCTGAAAGTCACCAAGATGAGCTTTCAATCAATGTAACCATTATTTTCATGGGTGCTTTAGTTTTGTGGTGGCAGCTCGTTGAAATTACATGATTTTCATTACATCGCAAAAGCTGCCAGACTACCCAACCGAAACATAAGACGTTCATCAAATTCACGTCAAAAGTCCTGTTCCCTTTCTGAAGAGGAAAGGGAACAGGGGGCTGATCTGCCTGCCTCTTTGGAAAGGGCAGCGGGGATTCCATGTGTGGAATACTCCCTGCCCTTTCCAAAGGGGCAGGTGGATCAAACCAAGCGCCAGTTTGGTTGGAGTGATGGGGCGCGCTCCCGGTCTCCCCCTAACCAAACCAGTGCTCTGAGCATCGGAGCACCGGTTTGGTTGGGGAGGAAGACGTGCATGCCCATTCTCTCCCCAGCCAAACCGGCAATCGGAGGCTCAGACTGCCAGTTTGCTTGGGGAGGAGGGTGTTTGCGCCCATTCTCTCCCCAACCAAGCTGGCAATCAGACGCTCAGACCACCAGTTTGGTTGGGGAGGAGAACACACATGCCCATTCTCTCCCCAGCCAAACCAGTGGTCTGAGCGTCTGATTGCCAGTTTGGTTGGGGAGGAGGGCACGTGTGCCCATTCTCTCCCCAACCAAACCGGCGATCAGAAACTCAGACCACTGGTTTGGTTGGGGAAGAGGGCATGCATGCCCATTCTCTCCCTGACCAAACCAGCGATCGGACACTCAGACTGCTAGTCTGGTTGGGGAGGTGAGTGCATGTACCCATTCTCCCCCCCCCCAACCAAATTGGTGATTGGAGGATCAGACTGATGGTTTGGTTGGAGGGAGAGCATGCACACCCATTCTCCCTCTAACCAAACCACCGCTCTGAGCGGAGATCTCTGCCTCAAAGCCTGCAGAGCTGGTCTCCAGCCCTATGGGCTTTGGGGCAGAGATCAACATTGGGGAATTTGAGGCAAACTTTGCATCGCACAACGTTATCATAACGTTGTGTGGTGCAAAAGTTTGCCTCAGATTCCCCAGCGTTATCTGGTTGTAACGCTGTGCGGTTCACACATTAACCGGGGTATTACTGTACAGTATATGACATATTTATATACGACATAGTTGCCCATCCTGAAAAAATATTCACCCACCCACATCTAGAATCCTGGCTACAGCACTGACTTTGGCAGGAAAGATAATGGCATTCCATGGGCTCTGGCATCTAGTCATGCATTGCCACATAACAACGGAAATATCCGCTAATGCAGGCAGTACATTTTCCTTGCCTGAAAACAGTGATGAACACCACCTCCTAGAGCAGGGATTCTCAACCTGTGCCCCATTAGTTGAATGCAGCCCACGGCATCATTTCATGTGGCCCACCACCACCACCACCAGACCCTTAATGGTCTAGCCCCTGAAACTGTCTGAGGGAGCATGACCTGCCTTTAAATGGTTGAGAAATCCTATCATAGAGTCACATACAATTGTCAGTGAATAACATCTAGCAATCTGAGGGAGAAAGGCTAGTGCAAAGGGCATCTATTTTAGAATTTGGGTGCTAAATTAGGATTATTAGGATTGGAGCAGAGAAACCTCGGAATTGTCCCAATAAATGTTTGCCTGGAGCATTTCAGACTGTCATGAAACGGTTACAAGAATACGGCCAGCCGCAGGACAAAAAATTGGAAATCCTATGTATTTGATACTCCGAAACTGAAGCGATATCATCTTTCTAATAACCTTGTATTACTGACAATAAACAAGCTTTCCTCTCCTCCATATCCTCTTACTCTCCTTTTCCTGATGCTTTTGGGAGAAGCGGGGAAATTGCCACATTTGGATTATGGAGTATTAAGTGGAAACAAGCTGGATGCTTAATCATGTCACATTCCCCCTCTTGAGAAACCAGTCAGGGAACAAGCAGATAATCCCTTCTAATCCCATTATCTGCTTAGAAGCAAGAGGAACAGTTGAGATGAAGGTCAGATTTTTTGGTACCTCTTGACTCTGTGGTTTATTTAAAGATGCCATCCACCCCCTTCCACTGGAACCCAGGCTTCTGATGTTTGCTTCTCCTCCCACTTCCAAAATACAATTTTGTAATCCCAACCACCCTTCCCTGAAAACCCGACAATGAGAATGCTTCTGACATCAGCTTCGAGGAAACAAACAGGCACGAGAGAATTTTGCTAAATATATTTGTGTGTGGACCATTTTGGATGGATTGGTGGGGGATGCCTGATCCTGCCAAACTTGGCGTGTGTGTGTTTAACCCCTCTTATGGATATTCTTCTTCCTCTTCTTCTTCCTCTTCTTCGCCAGACGTGAAACTGCCAAAATGAAGCCACCTTTTGGAGTTTATTCTGATCAACTGTGAGAAAGATTAGATAGCAACACAAAGATGCCATTACCAGGGTATGAAGATTCTAGTTCAATTGTGTAGCCGTCTTATGGATTTGACCGCATATCAATGTGAGGCTTCAGTGCTCCACTTCAACATTTTCTTCCTGGAAGGACACATGGTAATCATGCCTATGTAATGTATATACTTGAGGATAAGTTGATCCGAATATAAGTCGAGGTACCTAATTTGGACCTTTAAAACTAGGAAAATAGATTGACTCAAGTATAAGTCAGGGGTGGAAAATGCAGCAGCTGCTAGTGAATTCCAGTAATTTTAAATTAACATGAAAATACAGTAAAATTAATTAATTTAAACATAAACTGTATTTGCAGCACCAACCAATGGTGGAACTGCAGGGAAGGTAGGTGGGCAGGCCAATGGCAGTGAGGCAGGAAGCAATGCTCTAGCTCAGCCTCTTGCTCTTATTGCAAGCAGAAAGGATGGCTTTCCCCCTCCATCTTGACCATATGGAGCAGGGACAAAGACATGAAGGTAAGTGAAACCCTTTTTTTTATGTACAGGTTTGGTTTCCCACTGAAATGCATTGGAAACAAACTAACATAAAAGCTTCAGAATAGTGAAATCTCCCATAAAGAGCACCTCGCTCAGAGAGTAACTCGCTTAAAGAGCAGAATTTTCTCTGAATGGTTGCCTTGCTTAACAAGTAAAACCAACCAAAAACTCACTTAACAACTAAATCGGGGTTCCTAATTCCCCCACACACACACCAGAAGTCACAATTGGTCACTTACAATGGTGTTTCGCTTAAAGAGCAAACTCGCTTAAAAAGCAATCCTGTGGAATGAGTTATGCTCTTTAAGCGAGGTACCACTGTACATGAAATTAATTTCCAATGCATTTAAATGGGAAATCGCAATTTGTGCCCTCTTGTGGCCATATGTTTCCTTTCCCACTCTCCTGAAGCCGAAAGACCCTTTTAAGGTCCTGAACTACACTGAATCCAGCGTGGTTTTGGGACCTTCCTGGTTGTTTACCCGTGTATGTCAAATCACCTTTTTGGACCTTATTTTGGGGGCTAAAAAACTCAACTTACACTCAAGTATATACGGTATATACATTTGCTGTATTCTAATATTCTACTCCAAACTGCCTCCTCAACTCAAAACTGGATCTAAGGAAGGAGGTATTCATTGGTGTAGAACCACTTTGTGCCTTTTTGGTGACACTCTGACCTGATCCTTTCACAGATCCTTTCTAGATTTCTATGAAAAGAACAATCCTGCAAATGGAAAAAACACAAAGGACTGAAATGTGGGATAGGCCAGAAGGTGACACAATACCAGGAGCTCTGGAGATGTAATAGACCTTAAAGAAAAAAACCAAAGAGGATTTTACTTCTATCCACAAACACACTTCTGGCAATAGCACAAAGGTCAGCATTTGTACCACCACACCAAGGAGTGAAAAGAGGAGAAGAAAATGGGTTTGGGGAAAAGGAAGACAGAAAATTACAAGACAGGGATCCAGAGAGACACAGCAGAGACAATACATATATACATATGCTGGACACCCATCTAAATGTTTGAATTTTAGTCAAGGGTTTCTGGGACATTTGATATGCCACAACTAACAGGTTGTTGTATGCTGCAATACTACCTTAGAGAAGAAACTAGAGAAGGATGGTCAGTGTTTCCCATCTATATCCTTCAGCCACCTCGCAGAACAAAGGAGGTACTTGCATGAGCCCAGGTCACTCACACCACTGTCAATTTTCATACAGCATAATCAATAAATTTTAAATGTTAGGTCTGAAGGATAAACTCATTAGCGAATGTGTAATGCCATAATGTTGATAGAGAACAGTTAATTGAAGGTTAACTTTACAATGTCCCACTGGTGGTGGGTACACATAGTAGTTTTATATACAGTAAAACCTTGGATAATGCTAAAACTTGGTTCCACAAGTCTTGGTATTATCCTATTTTTAGTGTTATCCGATGCATGTTAATATCCTATGGGATGGATCGGATAATGTTAAAGCTCCAAAGAGATACATTGTAATCGCACAGGCTTTAGCGGTTGTTATCCGATCCATCCCATAGGACCTAAACGTTATTCTATCCAATTCTCCACCCCAGATTACTTAACGTTATGTGATTTTAGCGTTATCCGTGGTAAACATTATCTGAGGTATTACTGTAATTGTGTTAAGATTTGTTTGTTTGTTTTTTTATTATATACAGTAATACCTCATATAACATTAGTATCGAATAACACTAAAATCGCATAACATCAAGGAATCTGGGGGGAAGAATTGCATCAGATAACATTAAGATCCTATGGGATGCTTCAGATAACAACCGCGAAAGCCTGTGTGGTTACAATGTATCTCTATGGATCCCATAGAGGATCAGATAACACTAAAAATCATATAACACGAAGACTTGTGGAACCAGGTTTTAGTGTTATATGAGGTTTTACTGTATCTGTGTTTGTTATCAGAGAGTGAACAAAACGACAAATCTAATTTGTGGCACCGTAAAGACTACCTGCTGTATTTTAATGTTAGCTTTCATGGATCAAGTCCACTTCCTCAGATATAACAGTCAGGCTTCATGGCAGCAATTTATACACATCAATTACAGAGGCTCACAATGGTCAGCTAGCATAACAGATAAGCATACAAATCAATGTGGCTTTTTACAACTGATAATAACAGAAGATCCCTGGATGGTATTCAGATTTGCTGCGAAGTTTGGCCCAGCTGAGTTGCAGATGGTTATTAGATGGTTGGCAGCAAAACAAACATTGTGGCAGCAAATGAGTTTACCCCTCAGACCTAGCAACTATTGACAACAGTGTGAGTGACCCAGGCAAAGCACCAAGTTCTTCCTTTGTTCTGTGAGGTGGCCTGAGGTTGTGGATGTGAATTCTACTGAAGTAGGTTCTGTGAAGGTGATGTGGGAAATTGCAGCATATAACAACTATTTGGTTCTGGTGTATCAAACTTGATAATGTCCCAGAAGCCCTTGACTAATAATCAAACCTTCAAGATGGGTGCCTGGCATATGTGTTTGTTTTGTTTTTCCTTGTTTATTTTAAAAAATAATTTAAATAAAAAGAGTTTGGAAACCTTAACTTTTTAGGCTACAACTCCCATAGTCCTCCTGTCCACACAGCAAATGGCCAGGCCAGTTGGGAGATAATGGGATTTTTAGTGTGCAAAGTAACTTTGGAGAATATAAACTGATATATTCAGAGGTGAGGGATGCATGAGATTGGTCTCCTTCCAAGCTTACTTTTGTTCCAGCTGGAACAACCCACTAGCCATTGTTAGTCAGGAAAAAGGGAAGATGATGGAGATATTGGTGAAGGCAAATGATTTGCACTTCTCATTCTGGGACAGTCGCCAAGAGGTCTCCACCCAGCTGTGTTTCTAAATGTTAGCCCTGATCCCAAATTACAATGTAAAGTTCTTCTCCACTATCAGAGGGAGAGGGGGGAGGAAATCTGTCCCTGATAGATGAGATATGGGAAACCTAATAGTGCATTTCTCAACTACTGTTAATTTTTGTGTTCTCTCATGGGCAAAACATAACTAAAGGGAACATTTGTCATGAATAATGGGCTGATTCAAGTTTCAAAGAGCTACAGAGACATAGATATATTGATAAGGAATGAGTGGCCCTTAAGATATTGTGAGACGTCATTGAAAACCTCTTTCGGTGATAAATTTTGAGGATTGGTCTGTAACATTTAAACTGGAAAAGATACAAAAGGAAACACAAGCATTAGGATTCATATAGAAAAAGCCCAAAAGTAAAGTGGAAGTTAATTGGAGGAGGTTCTTTTAAGGTGGTTAGGTTTTTCTCTTTTTTAAATAAATTAGATTTTTTTTCTTAGTTAAAGAAAAATAAATAATTTTCCATCTTCCCTTTTTTGATCTTTTTTCTTCCTCCTTCTTTTGAGTTAGTATTTAAAAATTAAATTTCCCATCTCTAGTATTGAAAGTGGTGGCTTCTCTACAAAGCACAGAAAAATTAACCGTTTTGTAATTAGCCAGCAATGTTTTTCCAACACAAATTACTAACTAGTTACGTTTCTCCAGCAGAGTACCCCCTTTTCACACACCAGCCTCCATAAGATAGCTCTGCCTAAAGCACAGCAGTTAATTGACCTACTAATTAAATGTGTTAAACTCTTGTACAAATCTATCATGCATAGACTCGCCCCTTCCTATTGATTCAATTTATTTTATTTAAATATTCATAATCTGCCTTTCTGGACCAAGGCCACCTAAGGCACTGAACAAACTGCCTGTATCAAAATGTAATAAGTTAATATAATACTTTAGGATTCAAAGAACACTAATCATCAATGACATATACGACAACACATTAAAACATAATTCAGGCAGTGTAAAATTCATTTATAGAATCAGAGCAATGAATCAACAGAACATGATGTCCTCACCACATCTATTGTTAAAAAATGTGCCTTTTGTTCACTAATAAATTATCGATATAATAAGGATTTTCAAGTTTTTATTATAACTAGTATGGCTGTATTTTACCCTTTCGTTAGTATTGCAGCATTGAAACTGCAGTAGATGTAAGGAATTTTAATGTGTAAAATGTAATACAATTTGATAACATCAGGTTTAGATGTCTTATCCAACCAACCAGCCACATGTGCAGTAACAATATAATGATAACCACTATTGCTAAAAGCAAATTTAGCAATAAAACCATTAAAATATTCAGTAAAAAAAATTAGACATTGCACCCATTAAAATCAATTATCAATTCATATAAAAAATTAGGAGGTTGTTTTGGAGGATTCCAGTTTGGGTGACCTGGCAGGTGGTCTATGGGATCACTCAAGATTCGTTTCTGTTCCTTGTGCTTTTAACATGTACAGTACATGAAACTGCTAGGAAAGATGGTCTTGAATTATGAAGTTTAATGCCACTAATATATGTATGATGCCTAATCCTCACTTTCATTTTCCCTCAAGTCCAGTGATCCTAAAGCAGTGCCTGAAGTGTGATGTCATCAAAAGAGTGGAATGCAGCCTGGGGTGAATGAGGTTGCTTTCCACCACCTGAAAACTGAGATTCACGGCTTGGGTGCTGTCCTATGCTCATCCCTGTGCTTCCATCGTTTTGATGCAAGGACCATTACTTGGGGCTGCCTTTGAAGACAGCCTTGAAGGCTGCCTAGGAACAGTTCAAAAGGCCAGCATGAAAAGACATGCCATCTTCACTCTATCTGGCCATCATCAAAGACAGGGATTCACAACCTACAGCCTGTGGGCCTAATCTGGCCCACAGCACCAATTAATCCAGCCTGCAGTGAGGCCCCCAGAGCTGCCACCGCCGCCACTGGGTCCACCAAAAATGCACTGGAAGTGCCAAAAACATCATGGAAATGCCCTGAAAAAGCTGAAAATGCAGCAAAAATGTGCCAACCCTCACTCCCGCCTCCAAGGGAAGCTGCGGAAGCAGCAAAAACAGCGGGGATCATGCTGTGACTGCATCCGCTGCCACCGCCACTACAAGTGGCAGAAGTAACCAAGCCTCTGGCCCACTCATCTATGTGAAGGGGGCGTGACCAGCCCACGGTGCAAAAAGCTTGCGAACCCCTGGACAAAGGTGTGGTTGACTTTGTCTCCCAGGGATTATTTCTTGTTTTCACAGGACTTCCCAGTGTCATGTCACCTGATGTGTTAGGCTACTTACTCATCAATTCCATTTATATATTGCCCATCTAGCCCAGCAGCTGCTTAGGTGACTCACAATCAACAACCGTATGCATCAAGATACATAAAGCCAATATAATAACCAAGTATTAAATAATCTAAAATCTGTATTAAAATAAAAACCAGTACGTGCTGAACACAAAGGAGAAAAATACCTCATACCTATGGAATGCAAGTCAACTAATTAAGGGTCAAAATATTATAAAATGGTTCCTTGAATCAATCTGTTATTCAAGAAGCCAATGGAAGGACACACTATCAGGAGTCACAGGTTGAAACTGATCCATTACAACCAGACATGACAGTGAATTGAACATCTCATAAAGAAATGTCCTCTTAAGTCTACTGACTTTTGTGACTGAAGCAACTTGTAGGAGGAAGAGGTGGTTCTTATATAGCTCAGCCTCCTAGAGCCTCCAGCTAAATCCCATCAGCTGCAGCAGCTGAGGGTCAAATCCTGCAAGCACTAGAGCAGCTGTTTCCAGGCTGGGGACCCAATCTAGGAACAAGAGCAGCTGCTGCAAAACCTGACACATACTATGAAAGCTGCAGGTTAGTTTCAACCACAGAGCCAGTAACCAGCAGAACTAAAGAGCAACTGCTGCCATACCAATCACAAACATCTATCAACAACAGCCTCACTAATCTTTAATTAACCACATGACTTCTTCCACAACCCTCTTTCTCAGTGACAGCTTCATGTACTTCTTTTCCATCCCCTCTCCCTTGTGGTGTGTCACTATCTCTTAACCACTGTTCAGCACACACCTTTCTTTCTCGCAATTTCACTAGCATGGAATGGATATTTCTATAGCCAGCTGTTTCTCCACAGCTGTTCAATTTCATTGTCACAGACTATCCTCCTCTGATGGGAAACATCCCACCAGATGTTAATACCTGGAAGGCTAAATCTTCCACTCTCCAGACATTTCACTACCCTCAAGCCAGTCAGTCCATGGCAAAAGACTGGATCCAGAGTACAGTCTATCACATGGATTAGGACTGATATAAATTATAACATGCCCATGGATGTGAAGGAAACTGTAGAATCCTGAATTGGTCAAGAAAGAGGAACCACCAGGGGAATTTTGAAAGCCTTTACCAGAGACTACCACCATCACTTCTCTATGGGAAACTATTATAGTCTTAAAACAGATGGTTTTAATTTTCTGTATCTTATCCTTCACATTTTTTACATGCCACGGGCAGCCATTAATTGTTGCATCTTCTGAAATATGGCAAAATATTGCCATAGATAAATCAACCACGCAGATGGCAGGGCAGGATAAATGATGAGAAAGACTGAATTCCTATAAAGTGGGTTGAGAATCTTTGGCTTGTCATATGTTTGGTCTGAAGATCCCATTATCTCTCACCACTGGACATGCTGGATAAAGCTCATGGGAGTTGTAAGGCAGAACATCTGGGAAACTAAATGCTTCCCATTGCTGCTATTGACCACAGCTAACCCTTCCCCTGACTTAGCAGGCCACACATGACACTGAGAACCAGTCACACATCTGGAATTGGGTCATGGTCACACATAACCCATTATCCTACCTGATTTCTGGGGTGAACAAACTTAGCATGCTCTTGGATGTGGTAACAGCTACCGTGTGCCTTTCAATGTATTGATTCAGTTTTAATATGGTTGGTCACATGAGTTGAATACATGACTTTATTCTTGATCAGTACCTACAGTTCCCAGGAGGATGCAACCAATAATAATAGTTGTTCATTGTGTAGTGAACAATTGGTAAAATAAGTGGCTTGGGAAGAGGTTGTCTCAATTATGCTTAGAAAAATGGTATAGCTCACCCACACTTCCATTTTACAGATTTGTCTTCTTCTTTTGTGTCTAGGACAGACTTTAACTATCAAAACGAAACCACCCTGTAGTGAATTCACTTTGCAGTTCTTTTTGGCTAACCTAGGGTGAGAAAGATTAGCTGGCACAACAAGGTTGCCATTGCCCTGGGTACATCCGATTATGATTCAAAAATAACACAATCTTCAAAGAGGCCCTTTCTGTGTTGCCCATTTTTCAGATGAAGATAACAGAGAGGCAGAGAGAACATCAATGAGATCTGTGGGATGTGTTGTTGTTTTTGCATAGATTTTCCTGGACTGTAGCTTACTTTTTCAATTAAACTGGACATAGTGTCAGCAATAATCAATGGGGGTAGAAATGTGAAAGGTATTGTACTGGAAATGTAAGAGGCTCAGTAGCGGGGGCGGCGGACTGCCCTGGGTGGCACTTTTTTGGCATATGGGTGTTCTTGGACTACAATTCCCAGAAGCCCTAGCAGGGGTGGGCGCCAGTGTCCTAAGACCCCTCCAGGGGGCAGCACATTTGGCTTATACTCTGGGTGGCTGAATTCCACACTACGCAACTGAAGAGGCCCAACTCTTATTTCCTTAACAAAATATAAGGCAGATAATTGTTCTAAAGACAATCCAGACAGATAGATTTGAGTATAGAGTTGGTTCCCACTCGTCTGAGCTGGGGACAAAATTTGGATGCTCAGTAGTATTTTAAAATGAGATTCAAAAGGCAGTAACATGGGTTTTAGATTAAGTGGGGGCATGCCAGTACAGTACATCTATGCAGGCTTACTCAGAGGTAAATGCAACTTTGTTCCCTAGAGTGTATTGTCAGTTAACTAAGCAAAGGATTCTAGCTCAATTATCAGGAGATGTCATCAGAACATTCGTGGGCAGCCTTTTTGTGTGTGCAATTACACGGGAAGGTAACAAAACCAAAGAAAGGAGAATAAGACTAGCATGAAATATGTGTGACCCAGCTATGTCTGTAGTGTTACTGACAGCCGTTAATCATTTTTTCACTTAATGAGCCTTTTGGAGTGCCACCTCCCTTAAGTGTGAAGAAGGGAGTTGAAATTGAACGGAAACATAGAGTGTAGACTGTAGCTCATTTATTATCCAAATGAGGGGAGAAGTAACTGAGTCATATGTGAGGCATATCATATTTAATGGTGGTGCACTGGACCCAGCTCTACCACAGTGTTGGGGTTAGAGTAAGGAACAAAGGCAAGAGGCTGATTAATTTCCAACTAATATAGATTCACCTGGAAAATACAGGAGAGTCATTTAAACTCCCACTCTATCCATGACCCTAAGTCAATGATGGTGAACCTTGGCACTCCAGGTATTCTTGAACTTCAATTCCCAGAAGCCCTGATCAGCAGGAGTGCTGACTTGGACTTCTGGTAATTGAAGTCCAAGAACACCTGGAGTGCCAAGGTTAGCCATCACTGCCCTAAGTACTGATTCTTCAGCATCTCATTATCAAATTTGATGCACCACAACTAACAAGTTGTTATATGCTGCAATTTTGCCTGGATCACACAAAAAACCATTATCTATAGCTGCTAACTCATTGGCAAATGTGTAATCCACAAAATTTGTCTTGCATCCATCCTTTGGATGTGATGCACCAGCCTGCAAGAGATGTTTGTTTTTCAGCAATTTCCAATGTCTGCTACATGATCATGGAAATGTCAGCAGACACAGTCAGTGCTGGTTCTTTGGCTGTAAATGGAAATGAGCACTGATCCCTAGAGTCAGATATGACTGCCTTTTGAGCAAGCGAGACCTTTGCCTTTACTGTTACTACCGGAAGGCACTGGAAGGCTGAGTCAACCTGGATACACCCAGGATCGAACTCACACTGTTTTCACTGCAGTACAGCAGTTTAGTCACTGTGCCACCAAAAGGAAGAGGCTTGCTTCACCCTCATAGGGTATTACGGGGGGCGGCGGCGGCGATTGCCACCTCCCACGCTGGGACCCGTCGTGAGCACTGTGATGCCATCACTGCTTCCTCTCCCCACCCCACCCCAGCTGCCCCACCACGGAAGATATAAGAGCTCTTCTAGGTGCACATTTCTTGCGAAGTGTGTGGGGGCGGTGGGAGCGCACATCCTGTACTGGGCATTTCCTATGCCATAGAAGGGAGGCATTAGAGCTGTGAGTCCCAACCTCTGGTCCCCAGGTATTCTTGGGTGACATATTCCAGAAATCTTGGCCAGCACAGCCGATGCTGAAGGCTTCTGGGAGGTGTGCCCCCCTAAATATCAGGGGATGCAATGTTGCGGGGGACCCGGGGCAACCCCAGAAAAAGGGATCTTTCCTTTATTTTGTGTTTTGAACAAACCCTGGACTGCCAAAATGAAGCCACCTTCTTGGCTTTGTCATTGGCCAAATGTAAGTCCTCATCAGTACATGTTTCTGGTAGTAATAGGCAGACTAGCAAATGAGCTAGTTTCTGTATCTCTCCAAATTCACATAAAGTGTTGTTGTTCGCCAACACCCCCCACTTGAGCCTGTTGGTCTTATATTTAGCCACTCCAACTCCCAGCCTATTCAGGGTCTTCCAAGTAACTATGAAGTGGTGATAAAGCATGGGTACTCTCTGTAGCTAGAAGACTGGAACTTGCCACTATATGTTGGAATCAGCATGTAAATATTTAAGCCACCATTTGCATTACAATTCCCATAACCTTCATTTTTGGCTGTGTTGACTCAAATTGATGGAAGTTGTGGGCTGACCACCTCAGACAAGCCATAGACATCCACTTCTAATTTACAAGGTTGGGTAATTTACGGCTGTCCCCGTATTTCTGGACTGCCCCTTCTGTCCTCCTTCACCACTGGCTGTACCAGTTACAGCTGATAAGAAAGGCAGAGCCACAACATCAGGAGGGCCACAAACTGCTCAACCCAGTTTATGTGATGATAAGTTTATGTGATGATCATTCTGTTATTTCTTCTCTGCAGAATGTGTCCAGTCATTCAGTTCCTTCAAGGAGATTGGTAAGACAACTGTTTCCTAATGTGTTCCAAGTACAGTAGCAGTAAAATTGTTGTTAGACCATATTGGAAATTTTGTATTCTCAACATAACTTCCATCTCCTTATGACTGAATACAGGTGCGGTAGAGGCCAGCTATCAAAAGGTGCTTATTTCCATCTTCATTGCTTGGCTTCTTGATGAGTTACTGGATTGCACTGAATTTAATCCAGAAAGTTACTTCTTATGTTTTTAAATTTCAAAACTTGTGGAAACACCCCTTTCATATCTGCAAAAACAAGGGATTTCAGGATATTACAGCCTCAGCCCTATGCTGTCAGTCTTGGAAGATTTATGACACTATTATTTCCATCCAAAGATCACAGCTTCATTTTCAGATGACTCAAGAGTAGGATGACAACATGATATAATCCTTTCCTCTTTTCGTATACTGAAGAGACACATAAATGATGAAATCACCCCAAATGCAGGGATTCTGAGACTGCCTGATTTGTCTTAAAGAATAGATCTGAAATGTGTTTCAGATGTATGAAGGTTCTGTCACTTGAAATCTACTTTAGGAAAGAGCAAAATGTGCATGTTGAATAGAAGTATCTTTATGCACTGATATTTTATAAATGAACAGAAAATAGTTGGGTTTTTGTTATTGTTGTTTTTGGTGGAGTTAGAAGAAAGCTGCAGAAATATTTAGTCAGTTCTGAGAGAACTAAGACTCCAAGTTTCAGATGAAAACCTTCAGGGATTTTATGCGAGAGCAGTCTTTCCAAGTTGAACGTGAAGGAAATTAGCAGCAGCGCCACAACAAAGCATTTGTTCATTACCCTACGCTCCTTAAATCATAATGATTAAAATGATGTAAAGCATTGAGATGATGCTAAGAAAGGAACTGGGACAGTTGTAGAATGAAAGATGCAAAGGCTAGGGAATTACATTGCCTGAAAAACAACTGAAACCTTCTTTCTAGTGAATTCTGGAGGTACTGGAATAACCATCTCCTGGCCCAGTCTTTGTCCCGGGGCTCTAGATCTTCTACATTGTCCTGTGTCTCCTGACTTCCCATTCTTTCATAGTTCTGCAACCATGATAATTTCATAAGAACAGGATGAAAATTCTATTACTGTGTGTTTTTATTGTTTTAGAAGGAAAGTACACCAAAGAAGGCAGAAGAAGTTCAAGGGTATCACAAAAAAATAATAACAGAAGAATAGGAAGCAGTAATCAGTAGCAGGAGACAACATTTAATATAGAATAAAATAGGAAAGAAAGGAAGCATGAGACTGAAAAATCAGACAGAAAGTGGGCATCCTTGCCAAACAGGTCATAATCACATGGATGGCAAGTGAGAGTCTGTGTTAAATAGGAGAAAACACATTGTTAGTTCAGTTCAGATGATCTGCCTCAAGAAACAGCCTGGTAGATAGTGTCAATTTGCGCTGAGACACTTAGACCTGTGATGGCGAACCTTGGCATTCCAGCTGTTCTTGGACTTCAATTTCCAGAAGTTCAAGTCTTGGTGAATCCAGATGAATGGGTCCGTATGGATTCACTGAGACTTGGGCTTCTGGGAATTGAAGACCAAGAACAGCTGGAGTGCCAAGGTTCACCATCAATGTTGAACCATGCTGTTAACAGAATCTTGAAGAGGCTGATTTGAATAATTTAGTACTGAAGTGGTAATATAACTTGACAAAACCTACATTAGATGCCTCCTTCAACAGACCTCCCCAGTTCATGTTTGGCAATGAACCCATGAACAGGAAAACTCCCAAGTGAGAAGTCCAATAAAACCTGCAATAGTGAAGTCTCTCTTGTTATGGTTTTATCTTGCTCCTCTTGGAAGGACATAGAATAATCAGCAAAGGTGGCTTAAGTTAAAGCTTTGCCACTCCTAATAAGAAGTCAAGTAAAGGCCAGACCTTTGGGATCTGCTCAGACACCAGTTTGGGACCACTTTGCTTAATATGTTTGTATTGTGCATCTATGATAAGGGGGATGAGAGAATGTCCTCTTAGTTCAGAAGAGGCAACAAGAGGCAATGATCACCCAGGATTTTAAAAATGTTTTGAACAGGAATAGGTAAGTGAAGATGATGCCCCTAAATGGGAGAAGTTTGGAGATATTTTGGAGTACAGTAGTTTCTAAGGATTCTCCCTTAAAATTATGCAGCTTTCAAAGAAGGCCAAGAGATTATGAGGAAAAATTCCTAAAAAGGCAACTGAATCTTGGGAGGCAAGCGATGAGAAACCTGGGGAACATAGTGAAAAGTAGAGACATCACACTGCAAACAAAAATTCGTATAGTCAAAGCAATGGTATTCCTGGTGGCAATGTATGGTTGTGAGAGCCGGACCATTAGGAATGCTGAGCACAGAAGAATAGATGCCTTTGAGATGTGGTGTTGGAGCAGCATTTTGAGAGTTCCCTGGACAGTGAGGAGAACAAATAGGTCAGTCTTAGAAAAAATCAACCCTGACTGCTCCCTGGAAGGTCAAATAGTAAAGATGAAGATGAAGTACTTTTGACATCAAATGAGAAGAGAGGATTCACTTGAGAAGGCCTTGGGAAAGGTAGAGGGCAAAAGAAGAAGGGGGCAGCCAAAACTGAGATGGCTAGATGGTATTGTGGATGCAGTGGGCACAGAGCTGGTCGGGCTGAGAAGGAGGGTGGAGGACAGAGGTGCCTGGAGGACAATGGTCCATAGGGTCTCAAAGGGTTGGAATCAACTGTGCGACTGAACAACAAAAAATTCCTAAAATACTCAGATGCAGGAATGGAGATGAGTATACGTATATCATTACTTGGATTGGTGACTAGTTGTTCATCACAGTAGCCCCTATTGCTAACTGGAATAAATGTCTGTGCTCTTGAGAAATGAAGCTCTTTTCTCCTTCTGCTTTTTCCTTCTTACTCTTATTTTTGGAGTTCTCTTTTCACCTTCTCTGGGCTTCTAAACCCAAGATTCTAAGCAACTAGGGCCAAGATCCTATCACAAGTTTCAACAAAATAATTAAAACACTGAATCAATTGCTGAATTGTAAGTCAACACTGATATTAATCCCACAGAGTCAGCACGTCTGCTCTAGCTGGAACTAACAAATAGGACAGAGGGCAAACAGCTTTCCCCAGAATCAGTATATTTTTCTAAAGTTAAATCTTGTTTTCTAAAGTTAAATCTCACGCCTTAGATAAGATTGTGTGTTAGTTTTAAGTATGATATTTAAGTCTAATCTCTACAGATTGTGACTTTGAATTTGCTTTGAACTTGTAGAACCACCTTGAACCAAATACTGTACAGTCAAACCTCACATAAAGAGCGCCTCGCTTAAAGAGCAGCTCGCTTAAAGAGCAGAATTTTCTCTGAATGTTCGCTTCGCTTAACAAATAAAACCAACCAAAAACTCGCTTAACAAATAAATCGGAGTTCGCAATCCCCCCCACAATTGGTAATTTACAATGGTGTTTTGCTTAAAGAGCAAACTCGCTGAAAGAGCAATCCTGTGGAACGCATTATGCTCTTTAAGCGAGGTACAACTGTATTATTAATTCTTAAAGCAATATATTTAACTTTGTGAGTACCCTTAAAATTTTAAATGAAAAAGTCATGTTTGGAGAGCCAGTGTGCTGTAGTGGACAAAATGTTGAATGAAGACACTGGTTCAAATTCCTTCTCGGCCATGCTAATTCAGTGGAAGAAGGCTATGATATCCCACTCCTTGAACATTTCTCATACCTTAAATACTGTAATGGTGGCCACAAGTCAGAAGTCAGTTGTGGGCACATTGCACAGAAAACGATATTTAAAGCTTTTAGTGTTCACTCACACAAAATTAGTTCCTGGGGTCCTAGAAAGTTTAAAACTTATGTTAACAATGTGAGCATGGACACTTACAATAAAACAAACAAAAGTAGACCACCATGGAAATGAGATATCTGAGGAAGGCTGCTGGAGTGACTAGAAGGGATAAAATCAGGAATGAGATTACAAGGGGGAGAAATTGGAATAGAACCAATTTTAAACTATATACAGAGACACCAAAGAACGTGGTTTGCTCATTTGGAGAGATCAAGGCATATGTGAAAAGAGGAGGGGGACAAAGAGCATGAGGCAGACACAGAGGAAGATGGAAAGATAACATCAAGAACATATTACAACAACATCAGATAATGCTAGTGGATACCACTAGAAGTGCCAGAACAAGAACCTTGTATCTCCATCGGCAGCAAAAGTGGTAAAAAGAGTAAGAAGACTGATAAGGAGAAAGTCATATGGAAGTTGAATGACTGCTGAATGATTAAAAGTAGCATTTGAAATGAAATGCAAATGGTGTGGAGTTTGCTATTTTACCTGGTACTGCTACTATGTCACCTTTGCTAACCCTTCACTTTCTAGTTATTCTCAGATTGCTGCTACATCTGTTCTCACTGCTGTTAATGAAGTCATACAGGAGCTTTTGAATTGAAGTGGATGGCTATATTTTACAGCTACTGCTAAACAGTTCCATAACATTTCACTAAAAGGTACTGTGAGCCTGTTTTGAAATGTGTCTGTTTGCAAACAGGTGAGTAGGGTTAGCCAATTTCCTAATCCTTCCAGGATCATTTTTGAGTGATCTCTTTTTGTTTCCCTCCAAGAGAGAGACAAAAGTATCCCTAATAATGTTACAGGGTGGTACTTCTGCACTCAGACAGACAGACAAAGAAACAAGCAAGCTAGCTAATTAGCTTGCTAACTAACTAATTGTTATTATTTTCCTGTTCATCCCTTCCTTTTAAAAACATATGTATTGTGATGTCATTTTATCAACTAGCTTTCAGGACATTGTACAAAAGTTCACCAAAAACAGCCACTCAGGAGTGTGTTCCTTTCTTTCACTTTGCAGGAATAGTAAGCATCATTCCCTGTCTTGGAAGTAGAGATTTGTACCACCATTGGGGTGAAGAAAAGATCTGTCAGCCATGATCTGAGCTCATGGAAATCAAGCCTGTTCCTGTGCAACTTGCAATAACAGAAGGGGTGGAGAGAGCTTGTCCCTCCAGGTTTTGTCAGGATCAGGTCCTGTCAGTCTAGCCAGCATGTTCAGTCCAGAAGGATCATGGGAACTGCACTCCAAGGACATCTGGAGGTACTGTATGTATGTCTCTCCTCTATGCTCCTGCCCATGGAGTTTTGATCCATGCTTGGATCTTAAGGGGTATTGCTTGACCCCAGGTGAAAAAAGTTGTCTATCTAAGATTAAAAATAAGAAATTTTAATTCACACCTGGCAGTGCCAACCATTAAACCACTCCAGGACAGAAATATGTACACGTCTCCCAGATATTTACTCAAGTTCAGTCTGCAGCTAGCAGAAATGAGATGCACATTTTAAAAAAAGATGGAGGAATGATCAAAGCCAAAAGATTTGGACAAGGTCATAACCAGCAGGGAATATTTTAACTTTATTTCACACATTCCTTTTACCAAACTGCATGCTAAGAAAGGCTGATATTGTTCTACCTGTTCCCCATAAAAACAAGAAGGCACAGTGGTGTTATCATATTTTGAATTACAGAAAGCCACCATCACAGGTGTGATCAGAAGGATCGCCCAAAAATGTCAACAGTTCCATTTTTCTATATCTAGCAGCATTCATCCCCACCAGTAGCAGATCTTCTTTAAACTTAATGGGTCAAGACCAAATTTCTACAAAATACAGTACATTGCATTACACCAACAATGATGAAAAACTATATACAGTTGCGAGGAAAACCCATATCTCTCTCAGTGTCTTTGAGGACTACCGCAAAGAATAGAAAGAACAAGGAAGTAGGTGGGGAAATAATGTCATTATTCCTAGCAATGGAAAAGTCCAGGTGCCTTAACCTTGTGAATCCTGGCTCCACTGCAACATTCCTGGTATTTCCTGGTAACCAAAGAAAGTGTGCCTCCCTGATCCATCCTGCAGTTTTTTCAGCCTAACCCTAATTGAATTCTCCGTCCTTTTCATCTCTTTTAGACAGCCTGAATGAAAGTCCTTCTGTTTCTCAGCCAAGATGTCCATTTGGCATCTGTTTCTCAGGGGCGTGCAGATTGAACCAGCTTTGTAGAGAGGGGAATATCCTTCCAAACATAGGCAGAAACTGTCATCTGCCTTTGGTAGCTGCCTTCACTGAGTTCAATGGCTCTTTTCTCATTTTGGGTCTCACCTTTTCTAATGTGGACTTGAATCAGTGAAACATTATAAATCATCACAATTTAAAAGAGAGAGAAAGGGAGATAAAAGAAAAGGATTGCTGTGCCTGTTCCCAGGGAAACCAGATAACTCTGGATACTTGTTTAGTAGTTTGGGCCCTGACTTATGCTCCCTGCTCAGCTGTAGTGTCAAAGGCAGTTCTGGAGTGGAATATTAAGTTGGTCCCAGTGGCTGCTGTTTCTCTCCTTCAATAAATAGAGTTGTTTGATCCACTTGAAGTATTTGTACATGGGAGAGAGTGGAGAGAGGGGAAAGCAGCCTTTGCATGGTAGGAAGTATGATGGATTGCAAAGGCTAAGGAGTACAATGAGGTGGAAATGGAGCAGTGGCTATCATTCATTTTGGCAAAGGTGACAGAACAGGGTTGGCAGCTGGGGACAGGGTGGCAGAATATCCCAGGAATTGTGCCCTGTCTTCTGTCTGGTTTACAAGAGTCAGACATGTCTTAGGGGGAAGGCCAATAGATGTTGACCCTTTTGGACTTCAATTCCCAGGAAGCTCAAGCTGTGCCTGTTGGGGGGCTTCTGGGAATTGTATTCCAAACGGTAAGTTTTCTCAGTGCTGGACATTGGTTCTGGCCTGACATGTTGCAGCCTGAGACAAAGAACAAAAGAGAACACACAGACATGCACGTGTGCATAGTTTCATGTATAAAGGTAGTGGTGGTGGTTGGCCATCAAGCTGATTCCATAATAAGGCGGAATCAGTGGTGTGCTCTACAAAAAATTACTACAACACTGTGGGCATGGTATGGTGGGTGTGGCCAGGGGGAAAGCCCTGCTTTGCACCTGAACTAGGTCTACAGTACTTTGTTTCAAAACTTGGATGGGTGCGGCCAGCCAGAATTTCTGCTACCGGTTCTGACAAACTGGTACGAACCTGTTGATGCCCATCAGTCTAGCTGACTGGGTAGTTTAGTGGTTTAAGTTTCTTGCTGCAGATCCAGAGTTTGATTTCCCACTGGGCATCCCAAGAAAAGAGCCAGCCTATGTGGCTTTGAGCAAGCTGCACTGTCCCAGGCCACCCTGGAAGAAGGGAATCATAAATAACTTTGGAGTATTCTGTACCTGGAAAATCCTAGAAAGGATCAGAATTGATTTAACAGCACATTTTTATGATAATTTAATTTATCCCCTCATAATTTAGTACCACAGAGAAAGACCAGGAAATGGGAATGTATCCATCAAAAGTCTGTTGACTTCTTTTCTTTTCTTTTTTTTAAATATTTTTTGTTTAAATTTTCAACAGAAATACATCTAACAACTACAAAGACAAAAAAAATGAACATAAACATACATAATACATAGGAGAAAAAGATAATACATTCAATAAAAATACCTTTCAAATTGAAATTCTATTACAGAAGTTAAATAATGTTTTTCATCTTCTCCTTTCACCTCCATCATTTGTATAAATCCTTCTTCTAATATAAATCACCACTGTGTTATGTACATTGTCTGGGGGGTTGTAACAGATCTACATAAATTATTGTATCTTCCAAAAGCTGATTTGATCCGGGACAGCCTTAATACCTTTGTTTTTAACAGCCACATATTCCACAAACTGTTGCCAAATTTTCCAAAATCTATTTTCATGAACTATGCCTTTTCTGATATTCAAATCTCATGTTAATTTGTCATTTAATGCCAAATCCCACATTTCCTTATACAAGTCTTCTATTTTTAATAACACATCATTTTTCCAATTTTTTGCAATACAATGCCTAGCTGATGTTAACATAACAGCTATTAACTCTTTTTTGTCATTACTCACTTTAAATTTATCAACATCAGTTAGCAAAATTGTATCCGGCCCCAACTCAAGTTGCATTTCCAGAATATTTGTAATTTCTTTTTCTACCTTTACCCAAAAGTCCTTTAACACATTACAACTCCACCACATATGAGCATATGTTCCCGTTGATTGTCCACATCTCCAACATATGTTGCTTATTTTATTACCGTATATGCCAGCGTATAAGATGACTGGGCGTATAAGACGACCTCCCAACATTTCCACTCAAAATATAGTTTGTTATATACTCGCCATATAAGCCTACTCCCTCTTCTGCACACCTTCCACACACCAAATAAAACATAAAAGAACATCAGATTTGATTTCAATGTCTCCCTGTGGCCGGCACTAGTGCGCAAGTGCGCATGTGCGAGCTCTGCGTAGACAAGGGGCGGGGCGGAGCACCGCTGCTTCCCGCCGAGCAGAACGGGCCAGTCATACCGAAAAGGCTGGCACCCCTGTCTCACTACTGATGCTCGCCACAGCCACGCTGGATACCGCGCGATACTGGATGGTATGTAGAATGAGGTGGGTAGGCATCGGGAGGCCACTATGGGCACCAGGCGGCCATCGGGAGGACACTATGGGCACCGGGCGAGCATAGGGAGGCCACTATGGGCAGCTATGTCTATCCCAACTGAAGTGCACCTGGCGTATAAGACAACCCCCCCACTTGGAGGCATGTTTTTCAAGGGAAAAAAGTAGTCTTATATGCCAGCATATACAGTATCTATTTGATGCAACCTGATTGGAGTCAGATACCATCGCCATAATAACTTATAATTATGTTCTTTGACTGTTACAGACATAGTTCTTATAATCCTTCTTTTCAATTTTTGCTTCCAAGATGTTTCTAAAATTATCACATTCAGATCTTCCTCCCAAATATTTTTAAGGTCTCCTGTACCTTACCTCCTTTGTTCAAGATCTTGTATATCTTACTTACTATCCCGTTAATACCCATCTCTCCTTTTCTTAATTTTGTTAATAGTTCTTCAAATACTGTTTTCTCCCTTTGTAAACCTGTTGACTTATTTTCACATGCCAGTGTGCTGGTGGTACTTTGTAAAGTCATTTCTGATCCGCTGGGAGTTATGTATGGGCAATTTCATCTGGATCAACTTTCACTTGACAGGAGTGTATTTTAACATTCTTTTGTGTGCAGAGCTTGTGCTTTGCAAATCTCATCTTGACTTGGCGGTAGTCACGCAACAATAATTTGCTGAACTCCTCTGTTGAGGAGGAGAGTCTTGAGCAATATTTCATGGATGTTTTTCAACACCTCAGTTTGGTCCTTCGCTTCAGGCACACAGTGCAGATTACTTGAGAAGTTGCCTTTGCTGGATGGGATCTACCATGGTTTGTACTTAGAAGGCTCTCAGTTTGTTTCCTGAGGTTAAAAAAAACCTCCTGTCCACTGTCTAAGAAAACTACTTCCAATTAGTGTAGGCTAAAGACAACACTCTTGTGTGTGAAAAAAGATATATCAGTTTAACACAGCTAATGAAGGCATACAACATCCACATCATGCATTGCCATGCACAGGACATGCACTGGTTGCATCATCTATCAACAGGGGGCATCTATACTATCCATAGAACATTGTATCCAGTTTATTACCCCATAAAGCCAGATATTTTGCTACCTCCAGGAAAAACTCAGTAGCAACCCCTAGAAACATACAATCTCCATGTTCTATATTGTGCTGTGCCGAATTAGCCATATAGCAGGAGTAGCAAATGCTATGGGGCCCATGCCTCTGAGGGGCCCCACACCACACTGTCAATCCACCCCTACCCCTTTCTTCATCCAGAGCTGTAGCCAGAGCTAACAGCCTGCCTCCCCAACTAGATTTGCCCAACCAAGGGGCATGCATGAATGTCCAGAGGCAAGGCTGACACGTCTGGAGCCCCTGAGCCCAGGAGGGAGCCCCAGCGGAAGGAGCCCCACTGGTGGGGGAAACATGGGGCAGACAACGGAAGCCCTGCCAGGCTCCTTGTGCAGGATCTGGCACTCCAAGGGCTAAACAGGAGGAGGTGGGCTGAAGAAAGGGTCCGTCATGGGTTGGTTGCTGCTGCTGCTTCTTTCTCCCCCACCTTCAGAGCTGCGCTGGGGAAGCATGCCACCCCAGAGCCATGGCTCCAAAGTTGTTGATGATGCTGACCCCATGCCAGCCTGCAGGTAGCAACAGCAGGTGGGACATGCCAGGCTTCCGCCAAGCTCTGTGTGGAAAGTCATGCAAGGGACATGGTGGCGAGCTGGGGGGGGGGGGAAAGGCGTGCTCATGTGGGGGCATGTGTGCTCCTGGAGGTTCCCTCCCCTTTGCTTCCCCCGCAGCTGAGCCATGGGCTGGGAGTTGTGGGGAAGGGGAGGGGATGATTATGATGATAATAATGATTTCATGTGAGAAATTCTTCTGGGGTAAAAAGATTTTTTCCTGGAGGAACTGTGTCTCCAATGCTTCCTTAGAGGCTGTAACATTTGGCTGCCCACTTCCCTAGATGTCCCATTTATTTTCCTTCTCTAATTTTCTACTTATTGTTCTGAGGAAATACCAGCCATTCTCTCTGCTGTGTGTTTAGGGTTGCAAAATCTGATTAATTATCTTTAAAATTATCTGGGACTTTTTTTTGTGAGTGGTGGTGGATCGAACCCTTGTTCTTTTTACCCCTGTATTCCTGTTTCCCTCTGCTCCTCTAAATGGCCCTCTATTCTGCCACTGATTACAAGTAAGAGAGAGAGACATCGATGCCTCTCTTGAAAAAAATATTCAGCCTTCCCCCATCTAGAATCCTGGCCCCATGAGTAGGCTGCAACCTGCCCATCCAAGATGTGTGTGTGTGTGTGGGGGGGACTTGGAGGTTGTGGCACCAGGTGGCCTGTGGGGAGCAAAATAATCCCCCAGTTCAGGGGTTCTTGGCCCACTGGCAATTCCTCTCTACCTCCCAGAAAAGCTTCCCGTGCTTTGCTTTGGAACATCAGAAGTCTCACACATCCCCCCCCCCCCTTTTTTTTAGAATGCAATGTCACAAAGCATGTAAGATGTGCAAAAAAAAAAACCTATCCACACCGCCTTCCTACTCCTTTCTTGGCCCTTTTCTCCCCACACTTTTTTGTTGGCAAATATTGTCTTGAAAGTTTTTGGTCTCTAATGAGATCAGTGAGAGACACCCAGCAAGCAGGCATTATAGTGATGTTGCTATGGAAACTGCAGAGTGGAGAAAGATAAAACAGGGATGTTTGAATAGGTAGTGTGATTCAGCAGCCCCCTGCCTATCATCTGAGCATGGCATACAGATGTCTCTTTTCTGCCACCGGTCACGATGACTTTTGGAAGCAGAAGGAAGGGGAGAGAACTGCTTTATATAGCTTGGCAAAATAGGAAAAGTAAAATATCACTGCCTGACTGGCATGTATATTTGAGTGCATTAAGTCCAAGACAGTGTGTGGACTTCCCGAAATCCTATACCAACAAAACCTGGATTCTGAAACTTATGTAAACAAATTATGGGTTAGTTATCTGGTTAATTTTATAGCCCCCCCATTACTGGTCTGATATTTCTTCTCTTTTGCATCACTCATTTTATATTTTGCAAATCTTTGGAAACTAAAATTGAATCCCTGCTTGTAAGTCAAGGGAAATCCATTTCAGTCAATCCTGAAATTTCTGCAGATATTGTTATGAACAATTTGAAGTGTATGTTTCAAAGATTGCTGTTCCAAAAGAAGACTCCTGAGGCTTTTTTAAAAAAAAGATGCAGAAAAAGTAAATTTTTACCCAATATCAATTCCTGGTGATCCTTTTGTACTGAAATATGGGAGAGATGGCAGTCACAGTTGCTCATGGGAACAACATCAGAGCCCTCAGTCTCCACATGGTAAGTCATCCTCATCCAAAGCTGGGTCAACCTCCAACCTCTAGTGAATCACTGCTGTGACACTGTTGCTTTCTGGATCTCCAGATATTGTTAAATTCAAAGTTCCATCAGTCCCAGACTGGACGGTCAACCATCAAGGATGATGGAAGTCATAATCCAACAGCCTCTCATAGTGCACAGATTATCCAAATCTTATGGAAGGCATTATTACTTCAGGAAATTAGGTTGTGCCCCCCCCCCTTTAAAAAAAAACCCTTCAGCCAACAGTTGAAGACCTACCTCTTCAGGCAAGCTTTTAGTAATCATAGCTGAATCCCTAGATGTTGGTTTTGAGCTGAGCACGTTTGTTCTTTAAGTTTTGAATGTTTTAATCATTCAGCAATGTTGAATAGAGAATACTTAGAATGATTGAGGTGTACAAAGTTCCACTGATTCCATTTTCAGATAGGATCATTATGATAAAACTTAAAGGCAAACCTTTCAAAATGAATGCCATACAAGTCTATGTACCAACTGCAAACAAATCGGATTAAGAGATTGAGGAGTTTTATGATCAACTCAAAGCTGAAGTATGTAAAAAGAAGAGAAGTTACTATTATTATGGGAGATTTTAATGCTAAAGTTGGCCAGGGATATAGATAATGATATAGTTGGACTATATGACCTTGGAAAAAGGAAGGAGAGAGGAGACTGCCTTGTACAGTGCTGCAGAGAAGAAGATCACCAACACATGGTTTAAGATGCCACTTAGATGTCTTTACACTTGGAAGTCCCCCAACAATAGCCCTAATAATATTTTCAGAAATCAAATGGACTTTGCTCTTATAAACAGAAGGTTTCATAACAGTATCTTGTCATCAAAGACCTATCCTGGAGCAGATATTTCATCAGACCATAACCCATTAATATGTTGACTCTGCCTAAAATTGCATAAAATTGTAACTAAAACAAAGAAAACTGGGTTTGATGTCAATGTCATTAAGGACAAAGAATGTAGAACAGCGGCAAAAGAGACAATGAGAGAGAAGTTAGACAAAATGAAAAACATCAAGGGGAAAGATGTGTAGAAAAGAAATACAGTTGTACCTCACTTAAAGAGCATAATGTGTTCCACAGGATTGCTCTTCAAGTGAGTTTGCTCTTTAAGAGAAACACCATTGTAAGTGACCAATTGTGGGGGGTATTGCGAACCCTGATTTATTTGTCAAGCGAGTTTTTGGTTGGTTTTATTTGTTAAGCGAAGCAAACATTCAGAGAAAAGTATGCTCTTTAAGCGAGTTACTCTTTAAGTGAAGTGCTCTTTATGTGAGGTTTGACTGTAGGGGATAATAAAAGAAATAACCCAGAAACTTAGAGAGAAAAATCTTTGCAGACAAAAGCCAAATCATAAGAATAAGGAATGGATGACAGATGACATACTCAATTTACTACAGTCTGTAATAAATGGCAATACTGAACCACCAATACTGGAAAGTGAGGTTGTAAGAGCTTTGCAAAGATCCAAAGATGGGAAAACAAGAGGGCCAGATAACATCCCAGTAGAAAGTTTGAAACTTCTCTCCAAAGTTAACATCAAAAAATTGATGGACCTTTTTAACATCACTTATGACACGGATCCTTCTGAGCAATTGGTTGCTATAATCATTTGTTACACTGCCAAAAAACTAAACACGAAGTCCTGTGAGGAATACAGAACAATTAGCTTCATGAGTCATACTGTTAAGGTCTTCTTGAAAATCATCCATAGTAGAATTCATAACAAGTGTGAAGAAAGCACAGGTGAAACACAATTTGACTTCAGGAATTCTATAGATACCAGAGAGGCACTGTTTACAATGCAGGTCCTCATACAAAGATGTAAAGACATGAGATGTGATGTGCATGCATGTTTTATAGATTATGCAAAAGTAATTGGCAGATGCCAGCATGAGAAGATGATCACAGCAGTGAAGAAAATAGGTGTAGATGATAAAGATAGCAGAATCATCACTAACCTTTATTGGAATCAGACAGCTCAAGTCAGAGTTGAAGAGCAGCTGACAGAGCAGGTTCAAATTCACAGAGGTGTGTAACAAGGCAGTGTGTTGTCCCCGACACTGTTTAATATATACATTATTCAGAAAGTACTTTTTCAGAAACACTATCAGATTTAAACGTGGGCATTAAAATTAATGGGGGATACCTGAATAACATCCGATATGCTGATGACATAGTGTTGTTGGCTACAAACCTTGCAGATCTTCCATTGATGATGGATCAAGTTAGAGCTTCAAGCACAGAATATGGTTTGGATCTCAACACCAAGTAGACAAAATATCTGGTTATAAGCCGAACACCAACTCACGGCAAGCTAATGGCAGGAACATAAGTAATTGAAAGAGTGGATAAAATTGTCTATTTGGGGAATATGTTAAATGAAAATTGGGATCCTGAGGTAGAACTTAAAATACAAAGAGAAAAAGCAAGATCCACCTTCATAAAAATGCGATATTTGTTATGCAGTAGAGATCTAACTCTCGCTACGAAGATCCAAATAAGTAAGATGTTGTCAGGTTATCCAGCGGTCCTACTCTACCTTGGGATCTCCGTACGTTCGTTCCGTGGGAATCCTATCTTTCAAAGAGCTCCCTCCAAACTTCCCCAAAGCTACCTAGCAGGAGAGCTGGCCCGCAATTCCAGCTAAAAACCCTTAGCTGCACCTCCTCTTGGTCCCATTCAAAACCATGAATGACCAGTGGAGAAATTAAAAATACTTAGGGAGATATTTGGTAGCTCTTCGGTGTGTGTGTGTGTGTGTGTGTTTTTTGTAGTACCTCTTACCCAATAAAAAGTCATTGTTGAAGTAAAAAGTTGTTTATTTGTTTCATTAGCATAGTCCATAAAAAGTGTAGATAAAGTTCAGTAGCATAAGCATCAGTCCAGAAACAAAACATAGGTGTAGGTAATCATTTTGAACAAAAACCAATATCCCCAGGCATGTTACTCCTTAGGCATCCAAAACAGAACTAAGAACCCCTCTTCTCCAAAGTTGAGTTCGCTGACCAGGTTGACTTCTTTTCTCCAATCAGAGCCCGTCCTTGCTCTTCTAGGAGAACTTTCCCACGACATAAAATTGTTTATGCACCTGCAGAGACTACAGCCTAGTTTAGCCAAAACAAGGCCTCTTCTAGCTAAGAGATAGAGAAAGGAATGTCCACTGTACTGGAAAACAACCAGTCTATTAGACACACAGAGAAGAAATGATTTTTGGAGGCCTAGTAAAACCAGCATTCCTCCACCTTTGAGAACGTTAAGAAAATAGGGTTCTTCCCATGACAGATGTTACCTACTCCCTTTGTTGCTATATGGAGTTGAAGCTTAGACACTGACTAGACTAAAGTATCTGAAAAAAGAACTGAAGTTTTTGAAATGTGGAACTACAGGTGGCTGCTAAGGATTTCATGGGTTGATCAAGTGACTAACGGAGAAGTATTACGTCGAATGGATAAAGAACAAGAACTCTCTAAGATGATTAAGCAAATACCTTGGCCATATCATGATGATTAACATAAAATATAGAATACTCCAAGTCACTCTGCAAGGAAAGATCCCTGGGAAGAGAGGCCCTGGACATAGACAGACTTCATGGCTGAAGACCTGGAGAGACTGGTGTGGCATGTCCTCTGAAGAACTGTTCTGAAGAGTTAAAAACAGGAAGACTATCACCACGATGATAGCCAATATCCAGAATGGATAAGGCACCTAAATAATAATTACTTGTACTTTAACTTTATTATTTTAAAATCATTTTTACTTTTATTTTTTTAAATTGTGAAACCACCTTGAATCCCCCCACAAAAAAGGACTCAAATAAAAAATAATAAAATATTCTGACAGCTGATGCTTGATTTCCCTTTTCAGAGCTAACATGACATACTTTATAGGAGCTATCCAGAATGTTGGACCGTAACCCATCCACCCCCACCACAATTTAAAGCAGATACTACATCTTGCTCAGCTCTTTTAAAATCTGGACAAAAACCAAGAGTAAATTTATCACGCCATTAACGTCAGATCTCCTTTGCAAGAAAGGACAAGGAGCAATAGAAGGGCAGCTAGCAGAAGGCTGAAAAGATTGTCACTAGGCCACCGGTTGAGTTTTCCAACAAAAAATGAGCTTAAAACCCTTTAATATGGATGGACCTGCTGGACCTGTAGAACCTAGATCTATACCTATTGTACAGATGCCCAACATACACAGACTGGATTTACTTTGTCTTGACTAGAAGCATGACAACCATCATCATCAACCAGTGGGGCAGTGACAGCCATCATTCAGCTATTGTCTTGTGCAGCATGTTGGGCTTAATAACAGATTTCAGCTGACAAATATTGAAGACTGACAGCTGAGCAATTGGAAAAGCTAGTTATTACTGCTGCAAGGCTCATATAGAGTATGGTACCTCCCTTCATAGAAAGAGAAAAAAAAAGAGAGAATGAAAGAGAAAGAGAGTGAGATAGAAAGAGAGAGGGAGTCCTATGCTCCCATGAGCAAAGTCAGGAGGATTTGTGCACACCAGCCAGTCTTTGTGGCACATCCATTTTGGGATCAGCTACCATCTGTGCCATCAGCATCTTGGCAAGAGTTCAAGTCTATTCTTTTAATTGCACTGGAGTAGCAGAGCTTGTCTGTCCCCATCAGAAATCATAGGTTTTAGTATTATTTTTCAGTCGAAGCATTTGCAGTGTTTAGAATAGATGAACCTTTGCTCGTTAAAGGAGACAGTCCAGAAGGTGAACCAAAGTGGGAGCCATCTGCCAATGGTCTCTCTCCAGATGCTCATGAGCCACAACAGAGACATTTCCGGAACATCTTGCCAATTTTCAGAAGCCAATGTCAAAATTGGCAATCTTAAAACATCTAGAAGCTCACCAGTAATGCATTCCTATATATGTCTTCCCAGGAGCAAGTGCTATTGCGTTCAGCGAACCCTACTCCCAGGGAAGTGAGCATATATTTACAACTTCAACATATACAATGGCTCAGGGCTAAATCCTGAGGCTTTTGTTTGTTTATATTTTTGTACCGCTTGCTGCAAGAGGAGCCTGTATGCATATGTAGAATAAAGCCTTTCTCTCTCTCCTACTTTTGGTGCAAGTATTTCTTTTTCTTTTTATACAACCACCTGAAAGAAGATTGCTTTGCCATTGTTTGGCAACAGTAGCATTGGTAAGTGTTTCTCCTTTGGCCTAACTGCTGCCAACACCTCCATAGCAACCAAGTCAAGTGATTTTGTAGAACCACTCCTCCATCTCATTGCTTTGCTCCCAAGACCTGAGGGTCAGACATTATTTACATAGCAGTTATGCTATGAAGGAGTGAGAGAGCACTCAGTTGTAATCAAGAGTGAGTTTGTTTGTTTGTTTGTTTGTTTGTTTGTTTGTTTGTTTGTTTGTTTGTTTGTTTGTTTGTTTGTTTGTTTGTTTGTTTGTTTGTTTGTTTGTTTGTTTGTTACATAGTTGAGTTGGATGTTTCATGGCAATTACAGCATTGTTCAACACAGAACTACCTTGGTGTGACACTTGACAGGACACTCTCTTTTAAGCAGCACTGCTTTAAAAGTCAAAATTTTACATGGAGAGTTCAACCATCCATACTGTGTACATCAGCTTTGGCCCTGTGCATCCCTGCACCAGAGTGTGCTTATCCAATATGGAGTGCATATACACACACGAAAGAAGTTGGCATTGCTGTTAATGAAGCAAGCTTTTAATGCCTCAAGCTTACACCAGTTGAGAAAATGTATCCTTTTGTTGGTATCGCTCCACATAGGATAAGGAGAGAATCACCATCACACACTGAGAGAACTAAACAACAGAATTACCCTTGACATCCTCTGAATGGACATGTGCCTCAATGGATGGACATGTGTCTGCCAGCTCAGAATCAAGGAATAGCTTTATGGCAAGAACAAACATTCTTGAGGGTACAGAAGAGCAAAACCAAATTATAAGATGGAGGAAGGAGCTTGCTGGGCAAGGAACAACATTAGAGGAGGATATATCTGAAGAATTCAACCTCCCCTACGTCACTTGGAAAACCCTGAACAGGCTGAGGGGTGGAGTGCCTAAATGTAAGACCAAGATACTCAAATTGGGACTGCTGGTGGATAACACCATGTTCTGTGAGTATGGAGAGATACAGAACCTAGCACATTTACTGATCTGCCAACTACTATCAGAAATAAGCAGCAATGAAGACTTAATTTTGGTAAATGACAAAGCCGTAACATGGCTTCATTCTGGCAATCCAAAGTTTGATTTGGACACAAAAGAAGGAGGAGGAGGAGAAGCTCAGCCATGGAAGATTGTGGTGGGGATTGTAAATCTGGTAGAACTTTGAAGTTTCTGTTAAGATCACCATAAGACAGTTTTAACTTGATGGCAGATAAAATAACATTAATATAAACCTTTAAGAAAATAAGTGGCAGACACATGCACAAACACACACACACACACAAAAACACATACACACACCAACATTCATTACCATTACAAAGCGTGCAAGCATGCACATACACACACCAACATTTATTGCCATTACAAAGCAGACCTGTCAGTCTGGTTGATCTCAGACATTCCTTCTGACCTAGAATCCAAGAGTGGCATTTTAAGTGAAGTGGTCCCTTTCCTTAATGGCTTTGCAGTGCCACACTCCACAGAATCACTCAGAATGGCTAATTTGATCCATGTACATTCCCAAACTGGCCCAAGGTAATGCTTGCTGACACTTGTGATGCCAACCATCTATGTGGCAGAAAGCTTTCCATGGCAAGGGGTTGGCAGGCATTTAAAATTTGATGTTGGAAGTAGAGAGTGTTCAAAGTGTGTCTTTCTCTCCAGGTCATGTAACAAGCCCCTGCTTTGAGATTGGCTGCAAATCAGGGCACAATTTTCCACAATACCACTTCAAACACATCCGGGTAACCTTAAGTGGAGGGCTAATCTAAGGACAGAGGTGGTGTAGTAGTTAAACTACTGTACTGCAACAGTTCGTGAGTTCGATCCTGACCAGGGCTCAAGGATGACTCAGATTTCCATCCTTCCAAGGTCGATAAAATGAGTACCCAGCATGTTGGAAGCAACGAGGGTGGCATGGTCTGGATGAATTGCCATTGGGGGCTGGATCCAGACCACAGGCCATAGTTTCGGCACTCCTGGTTTAAACAGAGAAGATGGCAGCCTAAAATCTATCTCATCCTGTTACAAAACAGATTGCAAGGCACATTTTACTTCCACTTCTGGTGGTAGGAACCATACGTCTGGCCTGCTGAACCAAGTGACCAGCCCACAGCCTAAAAGGTTTGGGCACCCCTGTCCTAGCCAGTGAACAACAGAGATGGCTGAGTGTCCAGTTTTTAAAACAATCTCACATATTAAAATCAAACTTTCTTTTTCTCCTCCAGGGCAACGGATGTTGCCTCTCTGAGATTTATCTCCCCTTTCAAAAACCTGGGAAAACATAGCAGCTTCCAGAGAATTTAGCTTGAGGTCTGGCCACCATATCTGTCAGCACTTGCCCTTTCTCAGACCAACTGTCAAAGGTTACCAGGAAGAGGCCAGGATACTCTTTACTTGCATTTTCTTGCTTTTGAACTGCTAGGTTGGCAGGAGCTGGGACAGATGATGGGCACTCCTTCCATTGCACAGCACTCAGGTCTCAAACTACTGACATGCTGACTTTCCAATTGTCAAACTCAGTCTTAACCACTAAGCCACCATGGCCCCAATTATTCAATTGCATACCTACCAATCAGTTTCAGCATATGGTGACCTTTTCCATACTTTCCAAAGAGTAGAGTACTCATAAGTGGTTTATCAGCCCTTTTTTTTCCTGGGGGCACTTGGGGACAGTGAGTTTGCTCAAGGCTACCAGAGGGTTCTTCTTCCAGTAGGGAACCAAACTCCCTGCCCCTGGCTCCTTGCCATGAAACCTAACATGACAAGGAGCAAGACTTGCACCCACCCTGCCTTAAAGGAATAGGGCCAGCCTGTTAGACCCTCAGTTACACAGTTGACTTTTGCCTTGTCCTCCAAATTGGTCCTGGTAGTCTATCCCACTTTCTCACCTCCAGAATGGACTTAACATCCACACCTAAAAAAGGATATTGAGATCTCAAACAAGCTATTAGTTCTGCTGAGGCTGTAAAAGAGTTTATGTCTCATAAATCAAATTTGATCCAGTCCTCAGTGCAAATAATCCAATATCGTTTTGAATAATATGTTCCTCTTTTCGTAGTGACTTCCCTCCCAGAGTTATTGGATTTGAGGTTTTTAAGCCAATGTCCACTAATATACTGAAAATTATATCCCCTTAAATTAATTCTAACTGAAACTGACCCTTCCAGGGTTTTGCAAATAGAAAGTATTCAGTGGTGGTTTGCCAATCCTTCCTTCTTGCAATACTTTGGGGCATTGCAGTTTTCCTGAGGCAGAATAGATGGCAAGGAAGTAACCCAATTAACTGTCCATGATCTGAGTGATCTTAGCTGGCTACCATCCAACACACACACACAGGCAAAGTAGGGATTTGGCTCTCCCCCCTGACCAGCCTTGCTTCCAGGAGGTCCAGCCTCTTGAGTTATTTCAGTTCTGTACTCATATAGCTGAAGCTTAGGGAACATGATTGAAGAGAAATGCAACCTAGTCTTCTTTTCTTCATTAAACATTCATATCAACATCATATATAACTACTAATTTGTCTGATGTGTCCAACCCATCCATAGCTTCTTTATGTTTTACATGTTTCATAATATTATGTTTTGAGACCCAAGTGCTGGATAGTTCGGTAAGTTATGTCTCTGGCTGCAGAGCCAGCGGCAGGGAGTTTGATTCCCTACTGGAAGAAGAACCCTCTGGTAGCCTTGAGCAAACTCACTGTCCCCAAGTTCCCCCAGGGGAAAAAAGGGCTGATAAACCACTTATGAGTACTCTACTCTTTGGAAAGTATGGAAAAGGTCACCATATGCTGAAACTGATTGGTAGGTATGCAATTGAGTAATTGGGGCCATGGTGGCTTGGTGGCTAAGACTGAGTTTGACAATTGGAAAGTCAGCATGTCAGTAGTTTGAGACCTGAGTGCTGTGCAATGGAAGGAGTGCCCATCATCTGTCCCAGCTCCTGCCAACCTAGCAGTTCAAAAGCAAGAAAATGCAAGTAAAGAGTTACCACTTCAGTGGGAAAGGTAACAGCATTCTGCGCACCTTGGTGTCTAGTCATGGTCGCCACATAACCATATGTTTGCAGAGGCAGACAGCGCTGGCTCTTTAATTGAAAACGGAGATGAGCACCGCCCCCTAGAGTCAGACATGACAGACTTTTGAGCAAGGGAGACCTTTACCTTTATTTGAGTAATTAATTCTAAGGTACCCTTTTCTTCCATGGAGACAAGATGGTGAGAATGGGTGCATGGCTTTGCTGTTGTGGAAGAGGGATAGGCATACCTTCCAAGATTCCACATATTTAAGAAAGAGACAGTCTTCGGTTATGTGGAACATCCTGCTCTTGAAGGAGCCAGCAACCGCTGCCTAAGCCACCTCTCATATTGCCCATAGCTGTTTGCTGTAGGCAAAAACCTTTCCAGACTGGACCCCCAAGATTTGTCAGACTGCAGCCTCCAGCACCCCAGGCAATAGGAACACCCAAGATGGGTGGAGAGGATGGGAGTTGTAGTCCAGTATGTTTCATGATCAACAACTTGGGAAAGCAGTTGTACAGATTTGACCTAGCTTGGTTTCACCACACATGCGTTTCCAGCACTTGCTAATAAATTTAGCAATACAATGTTTAATCACACCACCCCTCTGACTCAACACAAAAATGGGATTCACTTTGAGTGCATGCTGAATCCAATTCAAACATATTAAAAAAAAACAGTGAATACCATCAATGGCTGGTTATTTTTGGCATCTGCAATATTACGTATTGTGGGGAAAATATTATAATGTTCCCCTTTCTGTCATGTAGGATGAATGATCCATCTTTTAATTGAAACAGCTGAGCTGCAGAGGTAAACCAGTCCAAAGATGGCCTTGTGTGTCAATAAGGTATTTCAGGTTTTCCACCTGGTGCCTGCTTAGAAGGTAGGCTCTGCCTGTGTCTTATGCTTCCCTTGCACAAGAAAAAGGAGCAAGCAGTCACCCAACAGATCATACTGCAGCCAGTGGCGTAGCATGGGTTTCAGCTGCCCAGGGGACAGGCCAAACTTGTCCTCCCTTCTTGGCTTCCCCCCCTAGGCTCACCCCCTCTTCTAGGCTCCCCACCCTAGGCTCCCCACCCCCGCTGTGGTCCCCTATTTATTGACTTGCAATTTCTTGCCTTCGAACTGCTAGGTTGGCAGGAGCTGGGACAGGTGGGAAGGACTGGGGGGCCCATGCATCCCCAGCGTGCTTCAAGGCAGGGGGGAGAGGCAGGAGGAGGAGGCGGCATGGATGCAGGAGCAGCTCAACTCCTTTTGCAGGGGCAGAGCCAGTCCTGGTGCCCCAGCCTGGCACTCCTCAACCTTCCAGTCCACCCCCCTCCGTTCAGCCCAGGTCTCCCGGCTCCGGCTCCTCCCAGCCGTCCCAGAACCAAGGCCAGTGCCTCGATGGCACCATCACTGAAGACCAGAGAAGGAGCACACTCATTGCCTCGCTCCCCGCTGGGACATTTTGTCACCCCCTGGAAAGTGCTGCCTGGGGAGGGCCGCAACCCCTGCCCCCATCCTACGCCACTGGTTGCAGCCAAAGAAATTGTCAACTTGTGTAAGAGGCAGGATACTAGAAAAATAGTCTTTTGTTAGTATTCCCCATCACTTCTCCCAAGAGAAACTCAATCTGTAATTCCTCCGGCAGGTATAGGATGCAATTCACTCTCCCACTGCAATATGTGCAGCAGTGCACTTGGCTGAGCAGCTCCAAGGCCAGTCTTCAATGACCTTTATAGGGAAAGAGCACATACTGCTGGCTACTAAGACGGAGAGTGTAAAGAATAAAGAAGTGGAGCATGCATGAGAGTAATGAAACAGAAACAAGCTGCAAAAGGGGCTGAGAAGGAAGATGAAAGAAGTGGAGTGGAGGGCAAGCAGAGGGGATATGAAGGATGGGAGGGAAGAGCCTAAGAGAAGAGGAGAAATAAAAGGGAATAAGAGAAGAGGTCAAGGTAGCAGCAGAACACAAACGGAGAGATAATGAGAGTTGGGCTCTGCTGTTATGGAATGTCAGCAGAGAAGAGAATCTGGCTGTTGCAAGAGAGTTCATCTTGTTCGTTCCAGTTTGTACATTCTTTACTCTGGTATGGTTGTTCAGTAGTAGTAGTAGTAGTAGTAGTAGTAGTAGTAGTAGTAGTAGAAGAAGAAGAAGAAGAAGAAGAAGAAGAAGAAGAAGAAGAAGAAGAAGAAGAAGAAGAAGAAGAAGAAGAAGAAGGAGAGAGAGAGAGATCATAGGTAAGACCCTTAGAAAACTACGTACCTTTTGAGGATCCCATGGAGGAATAAGGTGAAAGAAAAGAATGACTCTTCTACTGTATGGGTTATCCAGTCTTTAATAATAATTTCGTGTCAGAGTTTACTCTGGGTTGAAAAGATTTTTTGGGGACACCTGAATGAGGCTCCTTTCATGCCCCCAAATGCAGTTCTCAAAAAAGACAGACACAAGATCTCACTGACAAAAAATGCAGAGCAAAGATAACAATTGACACCAAAGCAGAAAGCTTGGACAACTGCTGGCTGGTTGGTCACTTGGTCTCTAACACTCTCCCCCCTTCCCTCCCCGTGATTTTTTTTTATTTAAAGGATCTCTTTGTTTTTGATCTTAGGAAGGAAGAAATGTACCCTGAGGGATACACTGCAGGACCTTGAGCAGACCAGATTTAAAATGCCTATTAAAACATCTGGGCAATTTTGCTGCACAGAAACCTTGGCCTTGTAAAAAGAAGGGTGAGGCAGCAACCAATTTCCTTGAAAGATTTTACTGCCTAGATCAATGGTGCTGTGTTGCAGCCAAAATCAATTGAGAAATTTGGAAAGGTAGTGAAATTTGGAACACTACCTATCCATACATTATCTCTTCTCTCCTCTCTCTCTGACACACACACACACACACACTTCACCCAGAAGGAAACCAAATTATAACTCTCTCCTGGAGAGTGTCATAAACGCTTCTGTGTGATAATGTCTCCATACAGAAGCTATGCCTGTAGTGACAGGACTTGTCAACTGACTAAAGCATTCCTAGCCGATTAATCATCTGCCTTTATCCAGATTAATGGGTCGGTCAATTGCATTTAAGTACATATTACCAAATTTCTCTGTCGAGCCACATTGTTAAGTGAGTGGGAGAACAAGCAATTCCATAAAGCGGCAGTATGATTCAGCACATGTTTATCCAACAGTGGGTCCCATTATATTCAACTCACTTTACTGGCAGGTAAACTTGTATAAGACTGCCACCCCCAAAGCACTAAAAAAGACAGATCAGCTTTCACCATTATTATTTTTTTACAGTGAGACACTGGGAATCGAAGCAGCATTAAAAATAACTATATAAGAGCAACTTTGGTCCTCAGCCCCACTAATCAAAGTGTACTTTCCTTGCTGATGAAGATATACTACTATTTCCTGTTGACTGCCCAAATTCATCCACTGACATATTGGCTGATTCTTCTACCAATGGAAACAGGGCCCCAGAATGCACCCTAGAGGCATTAAGGTGCCTTCAAGTAAATATCCCCGCCATAACCTCATTCAGATTTCTCAGCAATGCCCTCCAGCTCTGAAACATCAATTCTTTACACACCAGACTCTACCATCATGATGAGCAGACAGCCCCCTCCCCTTCCCAACTGATCTGTGATACAGTGGGGAGAGTGCATGCCCATGGATCCAACAGACTGTTGCTATCTCCCCACTTCTGCCCTCTGAGGTGTTCATCTAATGGCAGGATGAGCAATTTTAGGAGTCTATAATTGAAAATTTCACACTCTCAAGAACAGTTTCGGGGGGGGGGCACCTATAAATACCTCTGTCTCAGAGCCTGAATAAGTTATTAATTGGAACAAGACATGACAGTGAGGGGGCTTTGAGAGTGGTAGTCCAAAATAGTAACTTCTCTGAAATCTGCTTGGCTCACAATAGAACCAAGAAGTGGTCTTTCTCTTGGAACCTGCCTATAAAGAAATAAAAACTAGTTTCAGAATGAATAAATGGAAATTTATTTTCAGGGAAAAAATAATGAATTTTGATCCATTCCAAAACAAATGGCATGGATCAAAGAAAAGGTATTTGCCAACCTCAGAATGCTTCCTGGGGCATGCTGCTGCTGCTGTTTTTGTGTCCAAATCAAACTTTGGATTGCCAAAATGAAGCTACTTTCTTGGTTGCTGGTCAAAATTAAATCTTAATTGCTACATGTTTCTGGTAGTAATTAGTAAACCAGCAAATGAAGCAGATTCTGTATCTCTCCACATTCACACAGCATGTTGTTGTCTGCCAGCAGCCCCCACTTGAGCGTGTTGGTCTTGCATTTAGGGACTCCAAACCTTAGCCTGTGATGTAGGTGGTGTGATGTAGGTGGTGGGGGCAGTGATGGGATGTCACCGGTTCCAGACGGATCTCTGGAACCGGTAAGATGAATCCCGGAGGGTTCTCCGTGAGGGGAAGTCCACTTTTGGGGCGTCCGGTTCCGGACGCCTGACCGAAAGGAAAAAAAAAATTAAAATCAGAGATAAAATGGCTCCAATTGACTGCGCATGTCCAGAAACTCAATCTGACGCATTGCGCATGCGTCAAATTGAGTTTCTGGACATGCGCAGTCAATTGGAGCCAAATGGATCCAATTTAAAAAAAAAAAAATCTTCCGAAGCTGGAGCCGCCTCTTTTTAGAGTGGCTCCGGCAGCAGCGGCGGCAGCCCTAAGAGAAGGGCACCTCCCCTAGCCGGCCACCGAGCTCCCACGGGGACGTTGGTGCCTGGCCGCGCCGTCCGCCTGCGCCGCGCCGCCCGTGCCGTCCGCCTGCGCCGCGCCGCCCGCCCGCGCCGTCCTAGGGACTTGGGCCCGAGAAACCCCCATGCCCGAGGAAGCTGCCGGCGGCCGGCGGAAGATGATGCGGCGGTGGCGAGCCCCGCCGCGCTTACCCAGGGCATGGGGGTTTGTCCGGCCCAAGTCCCTAGGACGGCGCAGCGTGGGCGGACGGCGCGGGCAGGCACCAACGTGCCCGTGGGAGTTCGGTGGCCAGGCAGGGGCTGCAGGCGGCTGTGGCGGCCGTGGCAGTCAGGGGCAGCGTGCCTTGCCGGGTGGCCCCGGGCCACATGAAGGTTCGTCAGTGCCAAGGAAGGTAAGTGAGGCTTTTATATTTAGGGTGGGTGGGTGATTTATTTGTGTTTTCGGTGGGTGGTTGTACTTTAATTTAAATTTTATTTTATTTATTTCTTTATTTTATTTCTTTAAGTTATATACGGGTCTGTGTGCATGTTTATTTATTTATTTTTTATTTTTGGCCTTGCCCACAACGTCATGACGTCATGACGTTGGCTCCGCCCATGACGTCATGACGTCATGACATTGGCCACGCCCATGACGTCCGTGACGTCATGGCGTGGTATTAGAATTTTTGACATCCCATCACTGGGTGGGGGGCCCACATGAAATGGTGTTGTGGGCCACATCCAGCCCGTGGACCACAGGTTGAGAATCCCTGCTTTAAATGACTGATAGTGTAATACTGTCCTAATTCTCTGAGTGCTCCAGTAGATATCTCATCAAAACTTGATTCTTGTATGCTCATTGCTGTGTCATCTGCATACGTCAGGGGTTCCCAACCTAAGTCCTGTGTGTCAGATCTGGCCTGCAGCACCATTTTATGTGGTCCCCCACCCCTCCAAGGACATTCAAGAAACAAAATGGCCATCCCTTTGAAGTTGTTGGGACAAAATGGCCATCATGCAGGCACGGGAAAATGTCCATCTGGCCATCAAAGCTGACTGAGAGACCGTGACCCAGCCTGCAGTTTCAAAAGGTTGGGAATGTGTATATATTATATATTATTTGAGACAATACATTTCCTTGTGGCAGTCCATTCTGCTGCTACCTTGATCTATTGTTTTTCTGTTCATTGTTACATAGAATCTGCATTTTTGGAGGAGGATGCCAATGACGCTAGTCCATCAACCAGACTCCATCTCCCTTTTTAAAAACCCAATTAGATTGGGAGGGTCTTGAATGCAAATCCTAGCTAATAATAATAATTTCATGTCAGAAATTATCCTGGGTTGAAAGGATTTTCTTGGTGGAGAAATTGTGCTCAGGGGACGCCCAAATGAGGCTCCTTTCATGTCCTCTAAGAGCTGGGACAGATAGGCACTTAATCCATCCTGCAGTATGGGTCTTGAACTGCTGACGTGCCAGCCTTTCAGCTAACAAGGCGAGCTTCTTAACCACTGAGCCAATTCTTGATTTTCACTTCACCCAACGCACACATGAAATGGCTGATGGAACAGCTGCAAGAGAGTATAAAGTGCATAGCAGAGTCTGTCTGAAACCTCTCTAGTCCCTTTATGGTTGGTGTGTTCAGGGTGACATCTTGGGTTTTAGGGTGTGTGTGTGTTATAAAATATTGGGAAATTTTTATTATTATTATTAACAGAATATAAGGTGGATAAAACCACAATAGCAGCAAAGGAAAACATAGAGGTCAGCTCAGTCTCAGACCCTTTGATTTATTTGGGTGGGGGGAATCTTACATATAGTGACCATTTTTAGTTACAATCAGCACAAGGAGGGAACTACCATGCTTGTTGCTTGGACAGAGATCAGTGAAAGAAGGGAGGGCTAGTTTAAAAAAAGCAATGGAAGCAAAAACAAACAGGAAAGGGGGGATCAAATAACTGTTCAACCCCCCTGCTCAATGCAAAACTCCAGCTCAAAGCAGGTTTGACAGATGGTTGTCCAATTTTCTCTTGAGGGCCTCCAGTGTTGGAGTGCTCACTGCCTTCCAAGGGAAAGGCTTGCATCAAATGCCAGAGGTGGGAAAAGAACTTTACCAATCAAGTTAGTGCCAAAGACTAATCATATTAGTCCATGAAGCACCCTCCCACCAATAGACAGTGTTTGTACATGCCAGATTGCTTTTATCCCAACACAAAATTCATTCTCCTTCACTTTGGCACCAGGAGCTGAGTCTTTTTGATTTCCATTTCTTCAGTTTGAATCACTTGGTGTCTAGTGGATATAGTTATATATTAGTGGACTTTCCCAGCATCCTTTAAGACAGACAAGAAAAGGCACTCATAGAAGAAAATAAAAATGTAACAGGGATTTATGGAGAGAAGAGAGAGAGACTTCAGTGGTGATGAGCTGCAAAGTGTGAGCAATGTTTATATTTGTGCTGAGAACCACACAGTGCCACTTGGGGCTGAAAAAGTGAGAGAACTGCAGCAAGTGGCCGTGCTTGAGGCTATAAGAAAGGGTGAAGAGCAATGTGGACAGAACTCTTGAACAGCCACAGCTAAGGGAGGCCCCAGAGGTAGAAGAACAGAAAGGGAAACCAGAGAAGGAGAATGCTGATGAGAGAACAAATACAGGGGAGGAAGTACCACGGAAAAGTGTCACATTTGGGAGAAAAAGAAGAAACTTCTCACTAGGGGATCAGCAAAGCCACCTTCAGATTCCTGAAGAAGAATCTGGCAGATAGCACGCAAGGAAGACATATAGGAGGACCACAGAGAAGGACACTAGAGAGGCTGAAGCTCAGCCAAGCAAACTCATTGAATCTACACCCTTCCCTACAAAAAGAAAAGAAAATAATAGTTGCAATAGGAGAGTCCCTACTATGAGAGATTTAAACTGATATATGCTGGGAGGATTCATGGAGCTGTTAGGTAAAATGTTTTTACAATACAGTACAGTACTTTCCTTCTATATGGGAGTGAGGGAGACTTCCATCATTAAAAATATATATAATATCTAAGAGCAATTATTTTAATATTAAAAGAGTATTAAAATCATATTTAAACTAATTCAAAAAAACTATACTAAAAACATATTTTTAAAAAGCAATCCCGTTTTAAGAACCCTCTCTTAGACAGCCAGTCAATGAGAGAAAGCTTGCTTGCAGAAAGACAGCAAAGATGGGACTGAGCCTGGTTTCCAGTGGGAGGGAGTTCTAGAGTCTGAGAGCAAGAATAGAGCTGTTCTCTTGTGTCCCTACCAGAGGCACCTGTGAAGGTGGTGAGATGGAAGGTAAAGGTCATCCACACTCAAAAGCCAGTTGTATCTGACTCTACAGTTCAGTTCTCATCTCTCTTAATAGCCAAAGAGCCAGAGCTGTCTGCATCTGCAGATGTTTCTGTGGACATGTGGCAGACATGCCTAGACACCAGAGTGCATGGAATGCTGTTTACCTTCCCACCAAAGTGATACCTATTTATCTACTTGCAATTTCTTGCTTTCAAACCTTCTCTTAAAAACTTAATACCTCTCATAAAGGGAGATGCAGTCTTGGAATCAATTATAGTAAACATTCCAATACTGAAGCATTTGAGAGAAATTTAGATAACCATCTGTCAGAGCTACTTTGATTTGGAGTCCTGCATTGTTATTCTATGCTTCAAATAGATATATTTTTCCCTCCCATGAATGCAATGTGGAACATGAAAGATGCACGGAGGCTATCAAATAATTGGCAAAAGAAAAGTCATCAAAGAAAAAAATGCAGATCCAGATGTTCTGCAGTAAAGCACCCAGCTAGGCTGTGACCTTAGCAAATGACCTTTGATGCCTACCCTGATAGTTCACTTGCTTATTGACCCCTCCTGACTCACAGGTAGAGTGGCTCCTCAGGAAAGCCTTCTGCATATTGTGATGACAATGTGACATCACTAAACCACTGAATATTTACACATGAGTGAGAGTAACTGTGGAGGATGGCATGGGCAATTGATAAAAGTGCTAGTTGCAAGTCATTTATGCATTTCTTTGCACATCCATATACATGCCTGACACGTATCTTGACAGTGAACAACAACTGGTTGTAATAAATTCCACAGCTCCTTTTGCACACATGTAAGTACCCAATAGTATTCTGGCCACTATGGTGGTATTATTAGAAGCTATTGTGTTTACACTAAAAGGTTGCATGGGACTGGTAAGGTGACCTTATGACGAAAACTAACTGCATATTCATGGTAAGAAGTTTTTTTAAATCTTATTATTTTCAAGAAATCAGTTACATATAAAGCATGATAAAAACAGAACAATATCTAAATTACAAGTACAGTTGTACCTTGCTTAAAGAGCATAATGTGTTCCACAGGGTTGCTCTTTAAGCGAGTTTGCTCTTTAAGCTAAACACCATTGTAAGCGACCATTTGTGGGGGGATTGCGAACTCCGATTTATTTGTTAAGTGAGTTTTTGCTTGGTTTTATTTGTTAAGTGAAGCGAACATTCAGAGAAAATCCTGCTCTTTAAGCGAGCTACTCTTTATGTGAGGTTTGACTGTACAGAAGCCCCTAGAGCAGTTTTCCTTATGTCCAGCTATGCTGATAGCCATCATGAATATAACAAGCCATGGTCAAGTGTACCAGTCAAACCAAGGAAGACAAAAAAAAAAAAAAACCAAGTTACTTCCATAGTGAAGGAGGAAAGAGATTTGAATGTGGACACAAGATAGGTCAAGAGGTCAATATATTATGGGCTGTCAAGTTGTATCTGAATTATGATGACTTTGTTGGCTTTTCAGAGAAAGTGAGATATTCAGGAAGTGGCCCAGTAATTTTCAATGGCCAGGTGAGGATTTTAGGTCACTGAGTCCTAGTCCATCAACCTAGCTACTGCACCACACTGGCCCTCAGACACCTAGTGATCTATCTTTTGCCTTCCCTACCTGATTGATTGTGGCTTCAAAAGTATTTTACTCTACTTTTTCATACAGAGGGGCTGCTGGATAAGGCTGTCACCAGAAGAGGAACACATGAATGGGTGAGCCACCTTTACAGTACTGTTGATTATGATCTTGTTATTCCTCCTGACAGATGCACCTGCTCTTTTAGTTGTTGTTGTTGTTCAGTTGCACCGTTGATTCTGACCCTCTGCGACCCCAGGGACCACTGTCCGCCAAGCACTTCTGTACTCCACCATCCTCCTCAACTCGCTCAGCTCTATGCCCATTGTGTATACAATACCATCTAGCCATCTCATTTTTGGCCACGCCCTTTTTCTTTTGCCCTCCACCTTTCCCAGCATCAAGGCTTTCTCATGTGAATCTTCTCTTCTCATTTGATGTTCAAAGTACTTTAGCTTCATCTTTACTATTTGACCTTCTAATGAGCAGTCAGGCTTGATTTCTTCTAAGATTGACCTATTTGTTCTCCTCACTGTTCAGGGGACTCTCAAAACTCTCCTCCAACACCACATTTCAAAGGCATCTATTCTTCTGCGCTCAGCTTTCCTAATGGCCCAGCTCTAACAACCATACATTGCCACAGGGAATACCATTGCTTTGACTATACAAATTTTTGTTTGCAATTTGATGTCTCTACTTTTCACTATGCTCTCCAGGTTTCTCATCGCTTGCCTCCCAAGAATCAGTCGCCTTTTTATTTCATGGCTGCAATCACCATCTGCAGTGAGCTTTGATCCTAAGAAAGTAAAATCTGTCACTGCTTCTACTTCTTCCCCATCTATTTTCCAGGGACTGATAGGGCCTGTTGCCATTATCTTGGTTTTCTTGATATTGAGTCTCAAGCCAGCTTTTGAACTTTCTTCTTTCAACCTGATCAGGAGCTTCTTTAAGTCCTCCTCACTTTCTGCCATTAGGGTGGTATCATCTGCATATCTCAAATTGTTGATGTTTCTCCCAGCAATTTTGATCCCAAATTGTGATTCCTCCATCCCTGCATTGCACATTATGTGTTCTGTGTATAAGTTGAATAAGCAGGGTGACAAAATGCAGCCTTGTCTTACTCCTTTTCCTATTCCAAACCACTCCGTCATTCCATGTTCTGTCCTAACTGTTGCTTCTTGATTCATGTACAGATTTCTCATGAGGCATATAAGGTGTTCTGGTATTCCCATATCTTTAATTCCTTGCCACATTTTGTTGTGGTCTACACAGTCAAAGGCCTTAATGTAATCAATGAAACAGAAGTACAGTAAAACCTCGGATAACACTAAAACCTGGTTCCACAAGTCTTGGTGTTATACGATTTTTAGTGTTATCCGATGCATGTTAAAATCCTATGAGATCCATAGAGATACATTGTAACCACACAGGCTTTAGCGGTTGTTATCCGATGCATCCCATAGGGTCTTAATGTTATCCGATGCAATTCTTCCCCCCAGATTGCTTAATGTTATGCGATTTTAGTGTTATTCGATACTAATGTTATCTGAGGTATTACTGTATACTTGTTTCTGATATTCCTTTGTTTTTTCCATGATCCATCTTATGTTGGCGATGTGGTCTCTAGTCCCCCTGCCTCTTCTGAACCCTGCCTGCACTTCTGGTAATTCTCTCTCCACATGCTGTTGCAGTCTATTATGTATTATCTTGAACATCACCTTGTTAGAGTGTGGGATGAGCACAATTATTCTATAATTTGAACATTCTTTGGCATTACCCTTTTTGGGGAGTGGAACGTATACTGATCTTTTCCAATCCTGTGGCCATTGTTGTGTTTTCCAAATCTGCTGGCATATAGAATGCAATAATTTGATTCCATCATCTTTTAGGGCTTTGAAAAGTTCAACCTGGAAAATGTTCTCATCCTGCTCTATGTTATGAAGCTCAAAAAGCAATGTGTTCTTCCCTGGTTCTTGCTTTTAGTTCCTTCCCCCACTCCCACCCCTACCCCCATGGCCAGACAGGTATGGCTTCTACTTGAGGATCTTAAGAGACAGCTGCCAATCCTTACCAGCTGCATTCTTTTGTGTTGTCTCTCACTGATCAATACAGCTGTAATTGAAATTCTCAATAATCAAAGTTCTGTCCTTTGTTATCTGTTACCGGTGGGGCATAATGCATTCCTCTCCCATCACCTGCATCTAAGCTTTGCCCTTCTGATTAACCTCTACCAAAAGCGCATACACACACACACACACACACACACAAAAAAAACCCTAGCCTCTCATCCTTTGATTTTCTGATACAGAAAAGGCAACAGAGAATGTGCTGTTCCTATGGAATCCTACCTCATTTCTTCCAAGGTTGATAAAACAAGTGCCCAGATTGTTGGGGGCAAACCGTAGTTTGCAGAATTAACTTGTGAATTTGTTTGTGAACCACTCAGAGAGTGCTTTCAGACACTGGGGTGGTATAGAAGTAGAACCCAGAACAACTCTCTTGATAATTCATGGCCAGATAACACACTTATCCCAGGCTTGTAGGCTGAGAGTCCCAACGCTAAGGGAAGTTCATAGATCTGCTATCTATTGTGGGCCTGATGCTGTGGAAACCTGACCATATTTGTCAGGTCCCAAAATAGCAAGCTTTCTAAAGGCTTGTAAAAACATAGCTATTCAAGAAGGCTTCCCAGAACATTCTGCTTCTAGAATGATGCTGATCCTGTTGGCAGTTACTAAAACACCATCACTGAGGTAATCTGGAAGTTTATGTTTAAGTTAAGGATTACATTTTGTCATTTTATTATTGTAGATTTTTGTATGTTTTATTTAGGTTATTTGAATACACTGTACAGTACTAGATTATGTTCTTTGATTTAACTGCCCAGAGTGACCCTTGAGCCAGATCGGTGGTATAAACATTTAAGAAATAAGAAATAATTAGTGCTTACTGCTAAGGATAGGTAAGAATTTTGTTTAAGCTGATGTTTGGTAAGACTGTACTAACTTTCATGAATTTCTTCAAATCTGCCATGTAAAGAACTCAAGATTCTGAACAATTTTCTTGGGCCCATTTGCCAGGGGCAAGGGGAGGAGAATAACTCATTCTGTTACTCCTTGTCTTTAAAAACTGAGCATAGGTTGGTGGCATGTATTGTTAAGGCACTACTTCAGGTCACATTTTCATACTTTCTCCAACCCCTTTGCCTCCGAGGTAGGATGGCTCCTAATATCCACCTCAGCTGTCCATTTATGTATCTGTTGTTGACAGCAACATCCGCTACACATTCGCTAAGAAACAAGTCACCAAATACTTGTTATTTATGGGCTGTGAACATTCCTGATACAGACCTGATGCAGCTGCCTGCATTGGTAGATCCTTCTCCGATGGAGCTGGATGGAGGGACTGTCAAGATGAGCACTTAGACTTCCCAATCGATCACTATAGGCTCCCTAAAGGAAACCACAAGGTTTGCAAGAGCTGAGCAGGGCTGCTGAAGACAGGACATTTTGGAGGTCACTCATTCAGAAGTTGGGGACAACCTGATGCACATAACAATAAATAATTGTTTTTTAAAAAAACCAGTAGCATTAATCCTGTCACAGTTCCTGCCCAGCTCTCAATCTTCCTTCTCCTCCTAACCATGAACATGCTCCATTGCAGCATTTGTAATCTGAAATGATGTTTCTTAAGGAGCTAAACCTCAGGCCGAAGATCCCATCTATCCAAAGGCTTTGCCTGATGCTCTGACAGATCAAGGTGTCCTTCCTCAGCTCATCTGCAGTAGAGATGAATAGGTGCCTTTCACTGCCTCATTAGGAGCGTGACCTTATCTCTGCTGCCTCAGATGAAGTGGCTTTGCTCAGACCTGATAGATTGGAAAGTCCTGCGCTTTTCCTGCTTGATGCATACTTTTCATCTTCTCCTTGTGTAATTTTTTTCATTGGTGGTGGTAATGAAAGGCCTAATGACTCTGGCGAGATTTGCTGTTTCCCATCACAGTCAGTTGCAGTGTCTAGAGTCTGATTAAACTCCCTCAGATGCTTCTTGTCCACCCGAGGTGATTTATATGTAAATGAGGCCACTTCATTTATATAATAATATGATACCTATCCATTGCTTGCTACTGGCAACAGTGGAAGTTGTAGCTCAACACAGCAGGAGGGCAACCAGGTTAAGCAAAGCTTTTCTGACCATAGGGTAAGAAGCAACCATCTGCATGTGAGATGGAGCAGTGGCAGCTGGTGTTTTAATTTTGGTAGGACAGGCTATGAGCCCACTCTAGGTTTTAGTCTGCACTTTATGTGAGCTATCCAAGACACTGATCCTATTGGAGGGCAGGTCTGCTAAAGTAAAGGCAAAAACCCAAGGTAGATTCATGGTCTTATTCACCCAAAGTCCCACTGCTGGAAGAAGATCACAGATTAAGGAACAGGACCTTCTTAATGTCTGCACCCAAATTGTAGAATGCTTAACCTAGTAGGCTGGATTGGGAAAATGCTATCACAAAGCTTGTGCAGAGCTTTGCACACTTTAGTAAAGGCAAAGATCACCCTTGCTTGAAAGCCAGTCGTATCTGAATCTAGGGTTCAGTGTTCATCTCTGTTTCTTAGCTGAAGAGCCAGCACTGTCCGCTTCTGTAGACATTTCTGTGGTCATGTGGCAGGCACGACTAGACACCGGAGCACATGGAATGCTGCTTACCTTCCTGCTGGAGTGATCCCTATTTATCTACTTGCAATTTCTTGCTTTCAAACTGCTAGGTTGGCAGGAGCTGGGACAAAGACAGGAGCTCATTCTGTCCTGCAGTATTCAGGTATTAAACTGCTGATGTGCCACCTTCCAGTCAGCATCTTAGCCACTTGAGCCACTGTTTACTGGTATGTCCTGTGATCCTTCTGCATCCAACATGGCCTTCCATGGACATCACTGGGTAATCCAGGTTCTCGGATATTGTTAAACTACAATTCCCAGAGTTCATTATTATTCGTTATGTGGTCTAAGACTGTGGAAGATGCAGTCCAACAATATTTGGAAGGTTACAAGCTGCACATCCTTTTCTCAAACACTGAAAAGGGCAGCTCCCATGATGAATCTAAGAATTGCAAAGGGAGGCAAAGGACATATAAGTGAACAGGCTGAGAAACTGGATGAAGTTAGGATATCTAAACACACTGACCTAAATTCAATATTGATAGATCTAGCATAGATTCATTGAATTAATGGAAATTATATAAACTTTGATATAGCACATTCTCATTTATATATGTGTCTATTCTGATTAGGATTAGCAATTGAATTTAAGCTTTATGAACTGAAACTCAATAATAAGTCAGAACTAGAGTAGGTCCTTTGGATCAATGAGCCAAAATTTAAGAAAATGGACAGAGTAACACAGATGCCATGTTGGAGTGGATTTCAAAAGGGGGCAACCGAAGAAGATACAGAGATATATTGATTAATGAGCATAGATGGAGAGGTACAAAAAGCAATAGAAATGGAAAGGAATGAAAGAACGGCAACTATTAACAGTAACAGGAGATGCTTGAATTGAGCATGACATTGTTGAGGAAGGTGGAGAAGTTGCTGTGGAGAGTGAGATGATCAAAACAATTCAGTATGAATATTATGGTCTCTGATCAACTTGTGACTTGCATGTCAAGGGGGGTAACAAACACCTGTACCCAATGGCATCACACACAACATTAAAGGCAGTTTTACTTGTGCTTCTGCCAATGTGATTTATGCAATCTCTTGCCAAAAATGTCCATCCGTGCTTTATGTAGGACAAACAGGACAATCTTTACGCAAAGGAATTAATGGACACAAATCAGATATCTGGAATGGCAACATGGAGAAACCTGTCTCAAACCACTTCAATCTAAGTGGACACTCTATCCAAGACCTGAAAGTTGCAATTCTGGAACAGAGAAATTACAAAACTAGGATTGAAAGGGAGACAGCAGAAATCAAATACACCCATCTGTTAGATACCCATCACAGAGGGCTAAATATTAGTGAAGGGTTTCTGGGACATTATCAAATTTGATACACAGATTGCTATATGATTTTATATTACAACTTTCCTGCCAATTCTCTTTAGTAAAACAGAAAGAAACCAGGTACAGGTGTTTGTTTGTTTTCCCCTGACATGCAAGTCACAAGTTGATCAGAGACAATATGGGCTTTCTCAGCAACCTTGAGACTGAAAGGGCGTCATTTAGAGTTTATCTGAATAATCTATTGTTGCTAATGGCTGTGTGAAACTGCATTCTTGTGCTCGCTTGTCTGTCATCTTGCTTGACCACACCCCTTCTCCCTTTGAGCCCCTGAATTTGGTATATAAAGAACATGCCTGTAAGTTTCACACTTTGTCTGATGAAGTGGACTTGATCCACGAAAGCTAACAATAAAAATATAGCAGTTAGTCTTTAAAGTGCTACAGTGTTTTTTATTTTATTTTGTTTTGTTTTGTTTTCTGATATGCCTGAACCACAGACTAACACGGCTACTATTCCAAAAAATACACACACACATCACGTCTACAATTAGCAACAGCAAGTTATGCAGATCTGACATGAACACCAAAAAGATTCTGATCAACAAACTCTCCACCCCTTTTGGAAATGTAGAAAAACAAGTCGTTGCCCCAGATAATCTCTCCCTTTTTATCTGTCTCTCAGCAGTGTTATACTTCCAGTGTATAAAAAATAAAAGCCCTTGCTACCCACTAGATACGACTCTTGCATTTTTTAACTCTTGCATTTTTCTCCCTGTGAACTTACATTTATTCTGATTATTTATTCTGCTTAATCCATTTGCTCAGCAGACATTTTATAAGATTTCTTCTGTGGTTTCAGCTCAATTTTCTAGCCTTTTCCAACCACCTACAGGAATGATCTGATTTTTCTTTGTTTGCTAGGTTTTGGGGTTCCCTTTCCTACTGTTTTCATCTTCTTTTTCATTCATCAGCCCTGCACACCATTCTCTCCCCCCCCCCCATGCCCTTAGGGCAGTGATAAAAATAGCTCTGCATTCCTATTTTTCCAAATGTACCAGCAATCAGCCCCCTGGTGTAGTGCTGTGGGTTGTGTGAGCAGATCAAATGACTCCAGCTCCCTTTTATGAGGCCTTGAACGTGTGGAGTTGGTGAAAGAAGAGATTCCATTGCCAGCTTCTTCTGACATCCAGGCTTCTCTAACCACCAAAGAAAACTTAACTGAGATGCAGTCCATTCCTACAAGGAAATTTCCTTTCTAAATCATTGCTCCTCCCCAAACCTTCAACTCTACAGTTATGACTGCTCTAAGCAGAAGTTATTTGAGCACCCAGCAGCCATCTGTGGAAAAGGAAAGAGGGACTGGATGGGGGAAATGTGCATAGACCAATGTATATACAGAACTGCACATCTTGAAATGACTGATCTAAGTTATGGTAAAATGTATCCCACCAAAGAGAAGACTGAGACCATGCACCCTAATTGCTTGCTTAGACTGATGTCCTGACACACTCTGAGTATTTCTGTCTGCCTATAAACCAGACATGGACTGAGCAAACTTTGAAAAACAAGATGGCTTCCAGTTTAAAATTGTCTTCTGATAGCCCTTCAGATTACTGTACTGTAGGACATATTCCATCATAGTGAGGGACAGCAGGGTCATTTCTTCCTCCCTCCCTCACTGCACTGTGTCTAGCCTTCTTCAAGGTGACAGACAACTTTTACAGGTAAGCACAGCTGAGCCCTTTACCAAATGCTCTGGCTGATTTAAAATCAGCCAAAGGAGAAGGACCCAGAGGAAGGCTTGCTAGGTCCTATAGGAAGGGATCCATGCCACATGACCACAGGATTGTGCCCATAGAAAGAGAGGGGTAGTTCATAAACATATTCCAAAGGAGCTGCATTTTAAATGTCCAGAACCAGTGGTTCTGGGCATTTGGCCACCCAGATGTTTTGGACTTCAATTCCCAGGTCAGTCAATGCCCAAGTATTCCAGGAGATGCAAAATCAGAAATCTGCAGGGAGAACAGCTAAGAATCACAGAGTTACATGTTATGATTGTGATTTGTGGTTGTCATGTAGCCTCTTGCACCCATTGGCTGAGAACTGTTGATCTCACAAGTGAGGCCCAGAGCCAGAAAGAAGAACTTTGCCTGAATCACAGTGATGTCACAAAAAGACCAGACAGTATCAATGACAGCTTAGCAAGCACTGGAAGTTGAGAAGTTGGCTGCTAGTGAACAAGCAGCAGAGGGACAAGAAATGGGGCACTGAGAACAGTAGGTAGAAGACGAAGGAGCCTGAGATTTAAGTCAACAAGAAAGTCATACCACAGAAGTAGAAAAGGTTACTTTTTGGACTACAGCTCCTGGAATAGCTGCCAGCATCACCACTAAGACCTGGGAGGGGAGGAGCTAGAAAAAGAAGAAGCCGCAAGAGGGACTGGCCATGTCCAGTGCAATTTGACTGTCTTGGCCAATAGATTTGGGGCAATCAGCCTTCAACTCTCACAAGCCCTTGGTTGTGACCACTGACTGGAGAGTCATTGGTCTCTGTACGTCATTCCAGTTCTCTTGGCCTCTTTAGATTCACATCTTCCCACGTCCAGGATGGATGCTATTTTTCCATGGCAAATGCTGAAGCCAGTTCTAGCTGCTAGTCCACTTAGCCTCTGTGCATCAACCAGAGAGGGGACACTATGTTTGTACTTTCCATCTCAGGGAGCAAGATGCAGCAAGCAAGGTGTTTGGCCAGAGGGAGAACACAAAGCTCTCTTTAGGAAGAAGAAGGCGGGAAGGGAAGGTAAGATGGTAGAGTCTGAGAATATTGAGTGTGGCCACCTGGCATTACACCCCGAGGTTGCCATCTTCAAAGCAGTCCCTTCACAATAAGCCCAGGCAGAATTAGTGAGACTTATTTCTGAGAAGCCACCTAGAAAAGATGACCACTAGAGAGTGCTTCAAATGAGCAAACAAGTAGGGAAACTTTGTCTTCCTTATTCCATAGTTTGAACTCTAGTTCCCATCAATCCCATTCAGTTGTCATTCTGGATGAAGATAGATAAAAAATTTTCTAACAAAGATGATTTTTTTTTTGTTCTAACAAAGTCTGGAGGCCCAGATTTTCTTATTCTGTGAATCAGTGAACAGATCTATTTTAATATATTTGTTCTTATGTGACATCAGGTTAGAACCAAATTATAGTGACCCTATCTAGCCTTTCAAGGTGAGTGAGATAGTTTAGGGGTGGGTTATCCATTTCCATCTTTCCCTGTGAGATTCCATGGCTGAGGGGGCTGGGGGAATTTGAACCCAGCTTTCCAGAATCTGAGTCCATCACCCTATCCACTATACCATACTGGGTATTTTATTATTTAATATATGGTTCATTGTAAATGATTTTTCTTAAAATTATGTTTATATTTACTTATTTATCACAATTTTTGTTCCTTTTACCCCTCCTCCCACATGTATGGCAATACTTTTTATGCTCAGGCTGACCTTTTGGTATGTAGGCTGGTCTGAAGTAGCAAAAGATCTAACTCAGGAGTTCTCAAACTTTTTAAGCTGGGGGCTGGGTCATGCTCCCTCAGACAGCTTGGGGAGGGCATACGCAGTGGTGGGCTCCAGAAATTGTTACTACCACACTGTGGGTGTGATATGGTGGGCGTGGCCAGGGGGAAAGTCCTGCATTGCACCCGAATTAGGACAACTTTATTTCAAAACTTGGGTGGGCAGGGCTAGCCAGAATTTCTGCTACCAGTTCTGGCGAAATGGTGCAAACCTGCTGGTGTACACCACTGGCCATATGGCCATTTTGCCCTTCCTCCAACACATGGCACTTCCTGGTGTGGTGAAAGCAGTGTGCTTCCCCCCCCCCCTATGAATTGGCACCATTGGCTGCTTGTTGATAATCCCTGATCTAACTGGCTGAGTATTGAGGATTGATTGCTGTCTTCTCAGCTATGCTTTTAATTTTTCTTTGCACAAGACATTGCACCCCCTTTCCATTTGTTTTTAAACTTTTCCATAAAATATCAATTTAATTTATTCCCTTTGTGAATCTAAATGAAACAGATTAAGGGGATCAATATAAGAATTGATCTGTTGAGCTATTTGTATGTAGATCCACTGTTTCTGGGGGGGGGGGGGTAAAGAAATGTTTCCAAGGTTTATGAGTGGTTAAAACATTAACTTCAGTTATATGGTATTTTTAATTGGAATTTTGTTTTTAGCTCGAACATTGTTAATATTAACTTCCCTCAGTTCCTTTTTCTGGTTTGATCTAGCGTGATATCTACACTATTGACAATGTGACAGGATGGCTCAAACCTAAACCAGTTGATAAATTATATCCTATTTTTTGTATCAATCCACGTACAATAAGGAGAGAAATAACAGCAGAGAGAGAGCTAAGCAAGAAAATGCTCACATCTTCCAGCTCAGATCCAGGAAGAGCTTTATGGCAAGAACAAACATTCTTGAGGGCATGTAAGAGCAAAACCAAATTAGAAGATAGAGGAAGGAGCTCACTGGATAAAGAAACAACATTAATCAACCTCCTCTACATCACTTGGAAGACTCTGTATAGGCTGAGGGTTGGAGTTCCTAAATGCAAGACCAACGTGCTCAAGTGGGAGCTGCTGACAGACAAGAACACACTGTGTGAATGTGGAGAGATACAGAATCCAGCTCATTTACTGGTCTGCCAATTACTGCCAGAAATATACACTGATGAGGACTTAAGTTTGGCCAATGACAAAGCCAAGAAAGTGGCTTCATTTTGGCAGTCCAGGGTTTGATCAGGACATGAAAGAAGAAGCATTTTAATCACTGCCCCACCATGCCTCTTTGCAGACAAAATGCTGGGACATACCATAGTTAGCCTGCTGTGTGTCCATTCCTAATTCTTTTCTAACATTCCTAGGCTGGGATGGTTTGGAGGCAGCAAAGCCTCAGCTGGGTTAGTGTCAACATAGCTGGCCTTCAGCCATGGTGACATCATCCTCCCACCATCCAATCCTGTACATGGCCCCTGAGAAGTAAGTCCTACTTATTTCAATGGAATCGTTCCCATGCAAGATGCTGAAGGATGGCAGCCTAATTACAATTTCATTTCTTCAGGTTGTCAAAGACTAGGATGTACAGATCCAGTATAAAGTTAGCAATGTGATCATATGGTATGAGCATGCAGAGAATGCAAGTTTTGTTTGAATCCAGATTTTGAGATTTGTTAAAGAGCCTGATTTAGCTTGGAATGTTCATATTTACAGTATTTCATTTACTTAAAGTCAGTCTGACTCTTGGTTAAGAAATCCATATTCTCCTTCCTGCCATTGTCAAGAGTTGAAAACCAGCACATAGCTATAGGCTTCTCATTTATTTATTTTGGTTCCAGTACTCCAAGGAACCACATGGATTTATCCATTTATATCTTCACAAGATCCCTGTGAAGTAGGTTAATTTGAGAGACACCAACTTGCTCAAAGGCACCTTCCTGGGTGATAAGAGGTTTGAACCTAGGTCTCCCCTGTTAACATTGGATAGGTATTGTTTCCATGACAGCACACTGTCTAGTGATGTGAGAAATACTTTGCAGAAACAGGACTGAATCTGCTCCAGGTGTTGACAGATTGTGCATAATATATTGAAACCAGTTTGGAGCTGTTTTTCCACTGTTGGATTACCTGTGTGAAAGATAGGTTTGCAACTATAAATGACTTGGGTTGTAAACAGATTACTGGCCTTGGGAAAAGGCAGATTTACTAGCATGCTTCAAACTTCAGCAGCCAGGATTTTTTAAAAAAATAAAATAAAATTTGCAAATTTTATTTATCTTGTAAGAAAATACCAGAGGAAAAGAGTAAGGCTCACCCCCACAAATATCACACATCCTACAAAACCTACAAAAACTTCCTGCATTTTTTGAAAAGTCATCAGCAAGGAATCCATGCATTCTTTATGAAACTTGATTTATTCCTCCAGCTCTTGTTTTCTCTGAATAGAGCTGGAAACTTTCGATAATGTTTATTTCCTCAGCTTTTAACCTGTGAGAATGTAAAGATAACAAAAATCTTTGAACAATCTGTGGGGCAAGCTATAGATTTATGTTGTCCTATGATACAGCCACCATTGCCCGGTTGAGTTGGAAGTGTTTCCTGTTCTCTGGGGAAATTGACAAAGCTGGAGGAAATAGCTATCCATTTTGAGTAGGGCTATTCCCTTCAGTGCCTTTGGCTTCTGGCTGGCCAATGCAATTGGCCAGCAGAGTTGAATAGTCAGTGGGATTGAGAGATGGCAAAGGAAATGGTGATGGGTCAGAACTAAAAGGATGTATCTAGGATTACATCAAAGATTGTAGGAAGCCAATGCAAGGCAGCATGAGGGGTTAGCATAGCAGACGATATCTCCTTCCACTTTTTCTGGGACACTGTGGTGGCCTTCAAAGTGTGCGTGTGTAAGGGAGGAGAGTGTTTCTTGGTAATGTATATTAATTTTTGTATGGAAAGATTGCCTATTGATCATGAAAGCATTTGGGAAAAGAGAAAACAAAATGCATGTGTTTTCAGCCTGAATTTGACACTCCTGAAAAAAACACATTGAATTAGCATTAAGAAAGGTCAGTGTATTGATATTTCCACATCCTGTTTATGTTACCCACCATCCTTAAGCTAGTAGGTTTCACCTTTATGCACCCATCAATCCTAAAGATGGGTTGGATTCCCTTGTAGACTAGACCTGTCATGCCTCTACCATGCTTTTCAGAGCAGGAAGATATTCTGCTTCAGCAGGAGGTAGCCAAGAGAGATTTGGTGGCTCATCTGGCAGCACCCTCACAAAAGTTCTGCTGGTTTAAGCTTTTACAGTAGACAGTAAACAGTGTTTTCAAGCTTTAACAGGTACCCAATGACTAAATGACCTTGAAACAGCTTAGAGTTTGGTCTGTCCTCTTAGTTGGCTACAGCGCTAAGGACAAGAGTCTTACTTGATCCATGTCTGACATTGTATTGTTTCACTAGTTCATCAGAAGCCCATGAGATGTTTATTTGACTTACAACTATGCTTCTGCTTGCTTCCTGCTCAGCTGGTGAAGGGTTAATTGGGCTGGTTGCTGGCAATGGAAGAAACAGAGTTCTTTATTATGGTTCCTTTCTCTCTTATGGTCATTTGACTAAGACATCTAGATGATGAGGATGACAGTGCTTTATTATCTATTTGAAGTTCTTCTCATCCAGGCCAGAGTGATCTTTATTTTTACTCATCATCCTCTAATGTGAGCTTCACTTTGCTGAGATTGCTGTTGTTCCTGCCTTTAATTTCCTATGGCAGTGGTGGCAAACCTTGGCATTCCAGGTGTTCTTGGACTTCAATTACCAGACGCCAAAGTCAGCACTCCTGCTGATCAGGTCTTCTGGGAATTGAAGTTCAAGAACACCTGAAGTGCCAAGGTTCACCAACACTGTCCTATGGTCACCATTGTTCTTGTCTTGCTTAGGAACATATTCCAAATAGTGAAATTGTAGACCAGTTCAAACCTGGAGGGTCACACATCTCCCACTGAATGGCAATCAGTTGGAAGGGGAATGGGGAAAGAGAGCCTGGCAGTAGAGTTTGTGTTATAGGTGCACATTGGGGTTAGGTCTGTTCTGGTAAGGTGGATCTTCCCCAATGCTGCATCACAATCTTCAACCAGGTTGACTACAAGCATGATGCAGTGGGCCATGAGACTTACTGGCATGAAACTCACAGCTTCACCTTCAGTCAGTCACTCTATCTGAAGGAGAGAGAGACTAGACGCACATTCAGCCTGCATATTCCTCATTTTCTCTTTAATATTTGTTCTGCTGAGTATTCAATAATGGTACTAAGCAAGACTAGATCCAATCTTTTTGGCATAAATGGAGGATACATTTTGTTTGATTGGCATGTGCTGTTTTGGTAACAATGCCTTTTGTATTATTTTTATTTCTTGCTTTTGGATAGTGAGGCTACCTGTATCAGTCTGTTGTAGGGTGTGTCCAGATGGCATCACCGATGATGTGTAGATTGGGATGTGACATAGAAATTGTGTTCACTCCTTTTGCCTACTGTTGTCTTGCGCTGATAAGAACTACAATTACAATGCAATCTGTAAATTGTGTTTTGAAAAAATACACTTTTTATGCTGGTTTAAGGTAACAATAGCACTAACCTGATATAGCACTAATTCAGATGCTTCCTGTGTCTTGTTAATTCAGTGCTATTTCAGTTACTGAACATTTTTTTTAAATAGGAGTTTGAGTGCCAGAAGAAGGTATGAGTAAGAGAATGGGGGACAAGGCAAAGAAGGAAGGGGACTCTCGGTGATGCATTTGTTTGTTTGTCTCCTGCCTCAATTAGTGAACCACTACTCTGGACAGCTTGAAATGCATATTTCTTGGTTTGTTGAAAATTTCTGTGTGAACAGCAGCAGTGTCTTAAGTGCCAGGGTGCAATATGCAGAGTTCATGTAAACCTGGGATCACCTTTCATGTGGCTATATCCTCAGGCTGACTTACTTTGCAGGATAGTTGTGAGGATGAACTAGAAAAGGAAGCCAAATATACTATTTTAAGGTTAATGAAAGAAAAGCGAGATTAATAAATCATTGCCTGTGTTGGGAACACAAATCTCAGGAACACAAATGAAAATGATCTGCCCTGGGGTAGAATCTATAAAATGCTAGTTTTAAAAACTCTAACTTAATAGATGAGTAAAATTTCGCAGGGGACTCACTGGCATCCTCTGATTTTTTTTGGTTCCCTCTTTCCCCTCCTTTTATTGTTATAAATAAAACACATCCTTACTCATCTGTTACCTGCACACTGCATCTGACCTGTGCCGATCGATGTGCTAATCTGCCCAGCAGCTCTCGGGATCACAAACATGGCAACCAGATTAGAAACGTCAAACACAATAAATGATGACCTTCAATGTTGCCCCTGCTCTTTGCTCTGTCATCTCCTCTTTCTTTACCTGGCATCTCTATAACCCAGGAGTGCACAAACTACGGCCCAAAGGCTGGATCTGGCCCCTGATGCCAATTCATCCGGCCTGTGCCACCCTCATCGCTCCTGGAAGAGGAAGTAAAATGTGCTCGTATGAGGGTGGTGTGGGCCAGATGAATTGGTTCCAGGGGCCAAATTTGGCCCACAGACTGTAGTTTGGGCATCCATGGTTTAAACAGAAAAAATGTCAGCTTAAAATCTGTCTCATCCTATTGCAAAACAGATTGCAAAGCACGTTTTACTTCTGCTTCCAGTGGGAGGAATCATGTGACCCGCCCACTGAACCACGTGATTGGCCCACAGCCCAAAAAGTTTGGGCACCTCTGCAATAACCCCGTCTCTTCCAAGAATGCTGCTTTGTGAAGCATAATGTTTATACATTCGCATCCATGGAATCAATGGCCAGGTTTGTGGGGGTGGGTGGGTGGGTAGATGACCCGAAAACATATTTGGCTATGTACAAAAAAAACCCAAACCCCAGCGGTAATCTATATTTCACAGTTCTGTACCAAACTCAGCACTGTCTTTTAGTTCCATGGCACTGAATTGACAATATTTTAGCATTGGGCCAAACTACAAGTACAGTATTTGTCTTTTGCCAGTCTGTGCTCTGGAAAGAAACACTCTTGGCATGTTTCTCTATTTGAAGCAAGGCTTCTTAGATCCAGAGACTGGATGAGTGACTCTTGACAAACACAAGTTAAGATCAAGCTGGTTTTGGAAGAGTATGAATCCTAGAGCAATAGAAATGTAGCGCTTAACAGTTTTTGCAACAGAAGAAAAACATCATTAAGCAAAACATTGGAAAATAGTAGAAGGGACTCCGCCAAAGATCTAAACCAGCGTTGAATGAGCTGCTGTTCTACGAACAGAAAATAGAATATATTCATGAATTTGAGCTTCCCCATAGGTTTTTTTTTTCATTCTAAGAGCCAGCTGGACATGATGGTTCATTGGAAACCGTTAAAAACAGATGTTAGAAAAGCCACCTGTTTTTTCTCACCTGTGTTGTGGGAAAGTGACAGATGAACAGGAAGAGACAGACTTGCAGGCACAAAGAGTAGTTGAGTACTATTTTAGTTGCTGAATATTATTATTACTCTAACATGATGCAATGGTTAGAGGACTGGACTGAGACATTACAGATCTAGGTTTTCTTTCTCACTGAGCTATGAAACTCATTGCTTTATCTTAAGTCAGTAGTTCAATAATTCCACTCTACAAGTACATTTGCCAAGTTCTGTGGTTGACGCTTTAGTGTGCATATATCGGCTACTTGGTTTAATGACATGTGTAAAAATGTTTCAGCTGACAGTAACAGTTTCCCATCTGTGCATAAGCCAGTCTGAGGGCAAGACAAAAAAGAAATCATAGTCACCACTGGGCTGCTTTTTCCAACTGGCAAATAAGAATATAGGAGGAGATTTCTAGTTACCCTCCCTTGTGGATTTGGGAAGACGGATACAGAAAGAGAGGCAGAAGACATAGTCACCTGAATATTTGTTTCTTATGGAAATGTCTGTATTCCCTGCATTGAAAGATCTAAACTGTTTGGCCATGAAGAACAAGGAGGGCTGAGGTAGTGGTGGGAGGTAGACAGCTGTGTGTTTTAATTCTGACAACATCATCAAGTTTGCCCCTTCTTCATTTGATGGTCCAATAAACTTAAGTGCAGCAGCTCTTAATAATTCTGCATCCATGTTTAGGCTATTACAGTTTATTGTTCAGCACCAGATGCAGTTCAGAGAAGGATTCAATGATGATGATGATGATGACGACGGCGGCGGCGGCGGCGGCGACAACGGCGGTGGTGGTGGTGGTGGTGGCGGTGGCGACGACAGCGATGATGATCTGTATGCAGCAGCTCTTGACTCTTTTGGACTTTCAAACCCTGTTCTTTTGTGGTAACATAAAATGCTGCACACATTAGCTTCTTTGTTTGAGCTAACGTTTCTGTTGGAATATTTTGGACAGCTTCATTCAGTTTCTTCAATATTTTTGGCCAAATTTTCAGTGTTGGCAGTCAGAATCTTTCTGCCATTTTCATTTGAACTTTAATCTTCTCAACTAATTCATCAATGGCAATTGGTTCTTCAATAGCCCTATTGGTCTCCTCTCTTTCCTTCACCACTTGCTTCTCTGTTTGCAAATTAGCTGTCTCATGCATTATGCTTGGATTTGGATGTTGCACTGATCTGCTTACAATATCTTGTTATTAGAGTTCAGTGAAGAACATATATCTGGTCCATTAGTTTTTGCTCACCTCTGGGTGACTTTCTTTCCAAAATTGGTACATACGTTTTTGAAATCCATGTTTTGATGGTTCAGACTGATAATAGGTATCCATAACTGAATAGTTTTCTTCACTCATCCAGATTCTTCTGGGTTTTTTGTTTGTTTGTTTGTTTTCCAGTAGCTCATCAGCTCCATGCCCTGGTTGCCTAGCAGAGGGAGTTGAGCCCTGCAGCCTGTTTTTCAATGGATGTCCAGGACCCATAGCATCCATCATGATCCTTGTTAATCCAGGCAATGACCAAACTGGCATGGAATTAGAATTATGTTTGCTCACCATATTCAATGGGTTGTGGAACAGATTTAGTCTAGTTCTTGTGAACACACAAGCCCCTCCACCACATCAAGGTACTGTTCCATGGAGAGGATCATAATCAATCAATCAATCAGTCAGTCACTATATTATGGTCTATGACCTGCACAGTAAAGCAAGACATAATTTTTTTAAAAAATTAAATACTTAAAATGTAGTTAACATATATTATTTAAAAACATACCCATTCAAAGTTAAAAGAAATAGAATAAAACCAGTTTTTAAAGTTAATGCTACGGTAACTGCTACTGCAACATAGCATTCACGGTTCGTGACACTGAGGGGCCTGCCAGATTTGTTCTTCTAATCCTAATCCTAGTACAAAATTTGCTGGTATTATAGGTAAAAGTGGAGCTTTCATCGGATAATAGCCAGTAAGTGTAAGTGCTATTTGATTGACCAGAATATTTGCAGAGCAGTGAGGATATGAGTTTATCTTGGATATCCCTATAGAAAGGACAGATGCATAAAACATGTTCTGTAGTTTCAGCTTCTCCTGTATCACAGGGGCACAGTCTCTCCTGCATAGGTACCCTTCAAAACATTCCCTCTAAAACTGCCAAAGGAAGGGCATGGCAGTGGGCCAATGTGAATGCTCTTCGATGGCTGGGTGTCTCATATTGTGTCAGATACTATGCTAGGGAGATGGTGTATCTTCAGGATTCTGGAGCCAAAAAAGTTGGTACTCTGGCTAGGTTAACTTGCCTGTGTCCAATATCCTTGCCCAATTTTACCTGGTCATAACTCATTCACAGTTAAAGACTGGTATAAAATTAACAGTTCAAGATTTAACTAAGAACCTAAGAACTGTTAAGGTAATGTCTAGTAAATAGGCAGTTCCTAATAAAGTTGTTTTGTGTGTGTATGTATGTAAATTTATGATATTTAAGTCCAATAAATCCAAAATTTCCAAATATCTAGGGAGTAAATTAATTTAATTTAATTTTGATTATGATGTATGCTTTCATGTCAATTCTGACTTTTCCCCCTTTATTTATTCGTGTCAGAGGTGCCACAAGCATATAATAACATACAAAGCTAAAATTAACATCTCTAAAATAAACAGGAATTAGATGACATCTGCCCAATATCAGGCCACATCAACAGCATTTCCTCTTACCAACATAAGTTCCTCCTCAGTGCATGTTGAGGGGTATTGTGTGCATTGTATCATATGGAAAATAGTTTGCACTTCTCCACATTCACACAGACTACCATCTACAGGGAAACCTCTCTCAGATTAGCCCTTAATCTTCCTAACCCTGGATGCAGTCTGTTTAAAGCTTTCCCCACAGGCCATGGTTGTTCTTGGCCAGGCGGTAGAGAGTCATGTGGTTCTGCACAGTTCTCTGGTAACTCCTTGCTTGCCTTCCATAGTTCTAAGGTGGTCTGTGGGGGCTGGTTATTCAGAGGGGCAGAAGTTGTGAGGAAACTGTGCCTTGATATCAATCTCTGCTTTGGTAGTTGGTGATCAAATAGCAGGTGTGTTTCTGAGGATCTTGTTTAGACCCACTCTTTCTCAGCATCACTTTCTCGGCAAAATGTTGGTGGAGGGATGCCAGCTAAGTAATGCACTTTTTGTATTGGGGTTGGTTTTAGGCATCCTGTGACCAATCTCACAGTTTCATTTAGGGCCACATCCACCTGCTTTGCATGCGTTGATCTGCACCACACTGGACTAGCATACTCTCCTGCAGAGTAACATAAAGCTAGCACAAAAGTTCTTCTTGTGTGTGGTGATGACCCTCTTCAGAGTTTTTAAGGTAGAGAGTATACAGAAGTGGGAGCACCTGGGACTGTTCAGCTTGCTCAAGGTCACACAGGCTGGCTCTTCTCCCAGAAGGCACAGTGAGGAATTGAATTCCCAAGGTCATGCAGCCAAAAACCCAGCTCATTGAGCTAACCAGCCTACCCCACCCCTTCCAACCTCCTTGTCTGCTATATGAGTACAGCATACTCTTATCTGGTCTGAAAGTAGTGATCAAGAATTTTGTCTAGTACCATTGGTGAAAAATTGTGTTCAGATCCTTTTTGGAATTACCTGCTAAAATGTGTCAGTTTCTTCCAAAGTAGGATGGAAAGAATTTGCAATTGAAAACATTAAAATAAACTGAAGAAGAAAGGAAAGTTGGCAGATTCATCCATCCATGGAAGTGTATCTGAAGCAGTTAAAGGGCTGGGGGGGGGCAGGGGGATCAAGCTGCATTATAATAACAGATCTAGTTAGAATTCCTGTTGCCCATATAGGGTAACATGTGCTTAGTGGCCATAATTCCTCTGTTCACTGGAGGTTTTGGCTATTGCTTTCCCCCACCTTCAGATTGAAATGTGTTCAATTTATAACTTCTCCCCCAAATACTCACTTCTGTCTGACAGCACATGGCAGAGATTGAATGCTGAGTGGAAAGGGTCCTTGAACTGCTCACAAAACAATCAAGGTAAAGAGGAGGGGTGGGTGGAAACACAAGCAAAAAGGCCCAGAAATAAAGCAGCCACCATTTTCTTTCACTGTTCAGAGTTGTCAGGATGGTCTTTTGGGGATGGATGGGAAATGGGTACAGATAAAAGAGCTCCACTTACCCTGGAAAGTGCAACTGTGCTTTTTTGTTGTTCAGTCGCACAGTCGATTCCGACCCTCTGCGACCCCATGGACCACTGTCCGCCAGGCACTCCTGTCCTCCACCATCCCCCTCAACTCACTCAGCTCTGTGCCCATTGTCTCTACAATACCATCTAGCCATCTCATCTTGGGCCGTCCCCTTCTTCTTTTGCCCTCGACCCTTCCAAGCATCAAGGCTTTCTCAAGTGAATCCTCTCTTCTCATTTGATGTCCAAAGTACTTTAGCTTCATCTTTATTATATGACCTTCTAAGGAGCAGTCAGGGTTGATTTCTTCTAAGATTGACCTATTTGTTCTCCTCGCTGTCCAGGGGACTCTCAAAACTCTCCACCAACACCACATCTCAAAGGCGTCTATTCTTCTGCGCTCAGCTTTCCTAATGGTCCAGCTCTCACAGCCATACATTGCCACAGGGAATACCATTGCTTTGACTATGCAAATTTTTGTTTGCAATGTGATGTCTCTAGCCACCCCAAATAATCACACAAATCCTGATGATGCAGTAGGTTGTGGGAAAGATGCTAGAGATATGCACCCAGGGATCAGGCCATATCAGACAGTATTTGCAGATGCATAGACTGAAAAGCCCCATTGTTTGAACTGTGCCAGTAATAAATCTAATACAATTAGGGCTCTTATTCCAGTACAGTATTTGAAACAAAGTTTAGAAAAACTGCTTGTTTTGAATACAATTCTCAGAGTCCTCCAGGTAGTATGCCAGCCACAGATGAGTCCTGGAGCAGATAAATTCTGTAATTCTTCTACTAATATCTACCTTTTACAATCACTGCTGATTAGCTATCTATCTATCTATCTATCCTCTCTCTCTCTCTCTCTCTCTATGTATCTATCTATCTATGCTTGCAAGGTGTGTGTGTGTGTGTGTGTGAGAGAGAGAGAGAGAGAGAGACCATCATTAATCAAGTTTACACATTACTACAGCGATGAAATGATCCAATATTGTGCCAATCATTTTATTGTAGTATTGTAGTATTGTGCCAGTGGTTAAGCCTCTAGGCTTGGAGACTGGACAGACCGGTTCAATTCCCAAGAGCTGCAAGATGGGTGACATGAAAGGAGCCTTATTCGGGTGTCCACTGCAAAAATTCTTTCAACCCAGAGTAATCTCTGGCATGAAAATGAATGATTGTAATAATGCATGTGAGATCATAAGAACTGCACAACTTCATATGGGGAGGCTGGTCAGCCGAGAAGTAGGGGGTTCTCCTGCTATGGGCAGGTTTATGTTCACCATTCATAGTGCCAGCTAGTGATGGGTATTAGACCTAACATTTTGCTAGGATGTTGTGCCAGGAATGCTTCGTTAAATGATTTGGGAAGATTAAAGTTCCATCAAAATAAAAAAGACTTTCTTGTTATCATGGTGACAGCTGTGAGAATTTTAATAGGTAGGAATTGGAAATCCCATCAATAGCTATGTTTAGATGAGTAGTATAAGGAGATCTGGAACTTGGTGATTAATAAATTAACGTGCAAATTGAAATTGAAAAGAGACATTATTAAAGAAAGTGAATTTGAAAATATTTGGGGAGAATTTATTGAATATATGTTGGGAAAATCTAAAGGTGTTAAATGCACAGAAATGACCATATGATATTTTGGAGATAGGCGAAAAGATAGCCTTAATATGTGCAGTGGATTTGCGTATCTGCTTTGGAAAAGTACTGATGTGCCCCGGGTGATGGGTACACACTGTACGTATTTGTATTATGTTCTCTTTGGTTGTAATATGTTTTTTAAAATAAAAATTATTATTTTTTAAAAAAATTGCTAGGTTGTCAAGGGCAACCCTACCATTACACAAAATGAAGTATCTGGTGCTGATTCTGGGTGCGCTGGAAAAGTAGTATAGTAATAACAACTGTTTACCACCAAGTCCATTCTGACTTAGATTACTTTTCATGGTTTTCTAAGTAGAGATACACAGAAGTGGTTTCCAATTGCTTTCTTCTGGGGGTGTTCTTAGATTGAGGTTCCAGGGTGGTAGCGTTTTTGGGGCTCATCTGCCCTCACTTCAATCTCTGGGTTTCCTCAGGAACAAACACAGCCAGGAAACAACATCTTCAATAGTCTGATTTTTTATTTAAGATGTAAAATACACAGAGCATTCATGAGCAAATACTGTAGTGTGAAAATAAGAAACCTAATTTGAAAGCCAGCAGGACTTCCGCCCTAGCCCCCAATAACCACCTGCATCCACCAGGCATGGTGAGATACGAGTCCTCCCCCCAGAAATGAAGAAATCAAAGTCAGCAAAAAGCCAGTGAACTTTGTGGTACATTGTATCACTCCAGAACCCCTTCTCCACCTCCATCCTGCCTCTCATAGCTGTTACCCAATCCTGGCCCTTCCAGAGGTAATTAGTGACCTTACTCATCCCATCGTATCTCTGCCCATCTTTCCCACTCTAAGCTGCCCTCCTCCGTCCAGATGGAATCTCTTCATGATAAGCTGGTACAGACCAGAAAGCTCCCATGCCTCTCTAACCTTCTTCCCCCACTTTTGTTGCCACCTGGGCCTCCATGGGAAACAAGGAGGAGGAAAGGCCTTTCCTGTGGGAGGGGCTACTCACTCCTGATCTTACAACTGTGCAGCTCACCCACAGTCAAACTCCCAAACTTTGCCTCCACAGCAAGACACTTAAACTGTTGCATTGTCCAGCCAGTGATAAAAAGTTATAGCTTGTTATTCAGTTTGTTCTTATTGCATTTGGATTGCCCAAGACAGGGGAAAGGTACTTGTGGAATTTTCTGTCTTGTGACAAAATGACTTGGCTAGTTTTAGGTATCATGTGCTTTTTGCTATCACAAGAAAGGGACACCATTTGTTCATCTGCCTCAGGCAGCAAAATGTGTTGGTTGTGCCCTGCTGGATGCCAAGGTAGCATTATAATTGTTCAGTCCCAACCTGTTCGGCAGCTCCATCGAAGACTCCAGGCAATCATACGTTCCTCTGGCAAGGTTTACAACATTACTGGAATGTAGTCTGACTGTTTTCTAACCTAAGGGACAATGTAGAAATAGTGATTGATGAAACTTTTAGTAGAAGTCCTCTTGTACACTTATCCCCATCATTACAGGATGGAGGTGAGGTTGTAGCATTCATGTTGTCATTTGTTTGAATAGCATTGTTTGAATGCAAGTCTCCTAGTTCTCTCCTTTTTAGCCCAGCTAATTAACACACTTGGACTAGATACTTGGGATAAAGAAAAATATCATTTACTCACAAAGTGAGATCAGAAGATACATATGCTCAGGAATCTTGGTGAAGTTGGTTTAGAAAGAATTAAAGTAAAGTATTTCTTGCAGCCATGTGGCCTGGAAGATGGAGGTGCTCTAAAGGACATCTTTCATCTTCCAAAGCAGAAAAAGCAAGAGAGAGAAGGCCAGAGCAAAATAAAGGTCTTAAGACATGCAAATAGGGTCAGGTGACCTGTGAGGCAGGAAATAACCTTTCTAATTGTTATTACAGGTAAACAATGCAAAACAATTTACTAAAGGCCGGGCTAATCTTTCCTGTCTCTCTGGTTACTGCATGTGGGGGTTGCACTAGAATACTCAATACATGTGAACTATTGGATGTTTCAAAATTCCAGATACTGGTCTTTCCTTGCCTCATTTCCCAAGATAGGTAAGAAGTGAGGCAGGGACCTTCAAGAATGCCCAACATGTGTTATTTTCATCCTTGAGTTATGGCCTTGCCTCTTATGTTCTTAGTAGTATGCATAGGATTTATCCACATAAAGAGAAGCAGAGGTGTTACAGTTCCGAATGATGGCAAGGAAGCTCAGAGAACAATAATAGGTAACAAAAGAAGACAGCGGCTTCAAGTGAGGGTCCTATCACAGGCAGCCTGAACGATTGATTTCACACAGATGGTTTTTCTTCATTTGGATCTGCTCTAAAAGCATTCCATGATGTTTTTAGCTACTTGCCTGCCATAAATAATTCCTAATTGCAGCAGAGGCTCCTGCTCTCTGGGAAGCCTAGATTCCCTGGTGGGCCATGGAAGGAACTACGGCTGGGCATAAACAGTGCAATAACTCTCAACCATAAACAGGATTTGTGTTGTTTCCCCAGGGAGATGTGGAATGCTCCACAGACATCACAAAAACAGTAGTTTATTGATTGGGGTGAACTGAAATCCAGGAACTTGTGGCTTTCTTATGGAGTTAACAAAAAGGAAGCCAATATTCACAAAGAATAACTTGCATCTTTTTAGAATCTCTGTGTAGAGCAGTAGTTCCTAACATGGGGCTTATGCCCCACAGAGGGACTTTAATTCCCATAAGCCTAAGTCTTTACATTGGCAGATCAGTGCTTTGGGGAAATGACTTAGGATTCTTGGAATTGAAGTTCAAAAAACCACAGGTTGGGAAATATTGGTGTAGAGCCGAAGAGTGTTCTGTCTAAGCCAAGGTTGGGGAAAATCCAAAGGTTCAGAGGCTGCATCCATCTTTGCAATACTCATGCCCATGAGTTCCAAAACCATGTCATTTCTTGTAATTTCTTTAAACAATTCATAGCTTGTTAAATTGCCATTTTAACTGATTTTTGGATTTTAGTCTTGTTTTTATGAACTGTGTTTTTTTTATATGTCTCTTCATGACCCTTTGTAATCCGCCATGAGTCGCCTATGCGAATAGGGTGGAATAGAAATTTGAAGAAATAAGAAATAAATAAACCAGAAAATACCTCTTGTACCTTCTTTCTTACTTAAATTTAGATCCTCCCATACTTTGTAGCATATCGGGCAGCAATGGTTTTGGTCTTGGGCGAATACTGTGGCATTTGATTATCAGGGTCTTTTACTCTGCCATGAAAGTTCTTTGCCATGTATTTCAAGGGTGTCCTTGTTGTCATTTGGCATTAGGAAGGGTCCAACTTATTGCCACTTTAGGGATCCACATGTATGTATGTATGTATGTATGTATGTATGTATGTATGTATGTATGTATGTATGTATGTATGTATGTATGTATGTATGTATGTATGTATGTATGTATTCTTAACTTTAAACAGAAATTTCACATGTGCAATGAGTATCCAGATCAAATGTAGAAAACTCAAGCTTGTCATTGTCTGCCAGAAATCCCCACTTGAGCATGTTGATCTTACATTTAGGCACTCTGATCCTCAGCCTATTCAGGGTCCTCCAAGTGACATAGGTCGAGTTCCTCACCCATAATGTTATTCCTTCTCCAGTGAGCTCCTTCTTCCATTTTGCACAACTTCGTGTAATACGCCAGTTACGCCCCCTCCTAGACCGGGACTCCTTGCTCATGGTCACACATGCCTTGGTCACCTCCAGACTTGATTACTGTAATGCGCTCTACATGGGGCTGCCCCTCATGACCATCCGGAGACTCCAGCTGGTCCAAAATGCGGCGGCCCGGGTAGTAGTGGGGTGTGGGCGTTATGCTCGTGCTTCGCCGCTACTCCGGGAGCTGCACTGGTTGCCAGTATGTCTCCGGGTGCAATTCAAGGTGCTGGTTATTACCTTTAAAGCCCTATATGGTAGTGGGCCAGGATACCTAAGAGACCGCGTCACCCCAAGAACATCTGTCCGGCCCACCAGGGCGGATTGGAGAGGCTCCCTTGTTGTTCCTTCGACGAGAGAGGCGCACCTCGCCTGTACGAGGAGGAGAGCCTTCTCCGTGTCCGCCCCGACCCTTTGGAACCTCCTGCCCACCGAACTGCGCCTGCAGACGGAGCTCTTGCCCTTCCGGAAGGGCCTGAAAACCTGGCTGGCAGGACATATTTGGGGACTAGGGAACATGGGTTCCCATACTAAGTGGCTCATTTAAGGAGTGCCGCTTTGGGGGCTGATCTATGATCTATGGGAATACTGGCGTGCAGTTTGCACTGTTTTTAGCTTCAGATAACTTTTAAACTTTTACAATTTTATATGTTTTTATCTTCTACTTTTATTTATCATGATGTAAGCCGCCCAGAGTCGGGTTTTCCCGAGTGGGGCAGGGTAATAAATTCAATAAATAAATAAATAAATAAATTTTCTAATTTGGTTTTGCTCGTGTTTACCCTCAAGAATGTTTGTTCTTGCCGTAAAGTCTTCCTGGATTTGAGCTGGTGGACTTGAGGTATATATCCATTCAGAGGAACATGTCCCACTGATAAACTATAGAAACCTTGACATGAGGACCTTTGCACCCAAAGCAGATGGTTGCAACTTCATCCTGCCCCTGCTCCCCAAGTTTGTGCTTTCCAGAGATGAGACAAAAAGTTAGATCATACATTGAGAAATCAAATATGTATATTCAGAGCTATTTTCCTGAGTAACCAAACACACAACCAAACTCATGCTGTCTCCCAATGACCAATTACAAGACAAAAGTGGACTCGTTTTCTACATGTATATTGAAGCAAGTGAACAATAGAATAAACAGGTGGCTCTGCTTCTAATTCTGTTTTAATTATCACCATCAGAGAACTACCCCTAACCAAAAAGAAAATTCAAGGCTTCTTTGATTGTCATAGGTAGTGATCAGAAAAGTTCCTTTTTTACTGCAAGTCCCAGAACTCTCCATGTAGTTTGGCTAGTGGCTGTGGATTCTTGGAGTTATAGTAACTTTTCAAAGCTGTCACCATAAGCTGACCATAAACAAGTGAAACATAGGTGTAATAATCTCATTACTCACAAGTAGAACCCCAGTCTACAAATAGGTGGGACTGCACTGAATCCAGGATTTTAAGCTTGCCTTCTCCCATCTCCTGACCTAAATCTAGGCTGTATGTAAGGTAGCGCATAGCCAAGTAACCACTCCAGTTATCATCTTGTCTTTTAAAAGTATATTGTAGTCAAAGTAAGTTACAGAACAAAGTTTTAGGAAGCAAAGATTTCGTAGTTTCAAAAGTTCAGAAAGCACATTAAAGCAATGAAAGTGTATCTGTTGGGGGAAGGCCTGCCCCCCCCTTTTAGCTTAAAAGCCTCTACATGACTTACTCAAGTGTTGAGCACCAGACTAAGATAAAGTCCTGCCCATTCCCTCTGGGTTTATCTCCTCAAACAAGTTCCACCTCATGCCCTTCTCCTAAAGGAATCCAGCCAATGATCATACAGTATCACATGCCTATCAAACACTAAGTTTCATTTCTCCCAAACCACAAGGCTAGCATGTTTTGACTATCCATCCTGTTCTGGGATGCACCCTAACTTCTCCCCAACCTTAGAAGTATCCATTCCAGACACGCAGGCCCCATTTCAACCCAGACAATAGGCAGTCCAGGTGTATGTTATATAGCTTAACTATTATGAATAGTGCAGTGCAGAACCTATTGCCCACAGATTTGGAACATGTTTGGCTTAAAATCATCCTCTCCTTCCTGTCCCCCTGATAGTTATTGCATTAGGGATCCAGACAAAAAGGAACAAAGTGACTAAACTATTGTACGTGTGTTTTAAAAAATCAGCAGGAAGGTACTTGCCTTCTCCAACTGGCTGTTTGTTACAATGGAGCTCATTTCTGGCTCATTCGAATGTGTGTGAAGAATCCGAGATAACAGGCAGAGAATTGACAATCTGCTCACTGGCCCAGAATGATGGGAATGAAAGCGAGTGGGTGGGAGGGGGAAAGGAATTGATGGAGGTTCTGGAGAAATACGAAAAGTAAGGTGCGAAAGGACAAAATCATCCCAGCGGAGCTGAGCAAGAGACACCAATCACTGAGAAAAGAGCAGCCTGACTGAAGCAAAGAAGATGAAGGCTTCACTAAGATGGTTAGAGAGAGTATTTGTGCCTCATTGGATGCTGCCACACTCGGCATATATTAGGATGTGAAGGTGTGGGTTGTCTCCAGCTTGTTCTGACCAAATATATCAATACCATGACAGAATTAGGCAGGCTACCTAATTTCCTCCCCTCCCCCACCCACCCCTCCTTCTACTCAACTTTGGAAGCGAGATTGCGTGGGTGGGTTTCATTTCTAAGCATGTGTGGCCAAGATTGCTAGACCTGTGCCATCAGAGTTCAGGCTGGGAAAGTTCAAGATCCTTCCTCCTCTCAATTTCAGGAGGATGAAATCTGAGCCTAACGTTTAACGCAGCTTGGGCACACTTAGATCAGGCTGCAAGCAGTTTGACATGGCCCCAACTCATGTGAGGAAGTACCTATGGCCCTGTTGTGTCAGTTTCAGTTGGGTGTTTGGAAACTTGGCAACTACTGGGACAGTTGGAAGAACTGTGCAAGCAAAAGGTGTGTGTGTGTCATATGTTATTATACTGGCAGATTTTATGCTTTGCAGCTGTTTCATAGTCTCGCAGTCATATTTGTTTAATTTAAGTACGTTTTTGGACAGCCTGGTAATCAAAGCACTCAAACCAGCATTATGTTCATCAAGAATATAAAATGCAAACAATTTAAAAATTACCAAAGGCAGCAGGTAATAAGACTACAAGCAGAGTAGTAAAATGGTATGGCCGAAAAGCACAAAAAGCAGTTCTTAAGATGCCTTGGGAATATTTGGAAGTCCTCATTTGACATTTCATAGAAGGGAAGCCAACATCCCAAGAGATTTCTGTTTTAGCCATCCACCTATCCAGTTCTTTGATGGATGTGCCAGCAAAGGAGACTCAGGTGATGATATTTGAGGCCAGGTAGGTGGCTAAAGAAGAGCTGACTCTCCAGGTAAACTGACCTTCAGCTATTTGGGGTTTTCAAAATTGATACATTTAACTGAGCCTGGAAACGGACTGAGAGCCAGTGTAGATGGTAAGGTATTGGCATAATGTGGCTACATCAGCCAGTTCCAGTAACCTCTCTGATTGCTCGGTTTGGACTCCCCAATGTTTTGAGCCCTTTTCAAAAATAGGCCCAAATGTAATGCAGTACCATATCAACAACAGGTTACCAAAACAGGAGCAACATTTCCAAAGGCAGAATTGTATAGCCAGAATTATAGTACAGTCACTATAAGGATGTAATGAATAGTCAAAGGTGTTTTTAAAAATTCTCAGCTAATTTCCCTCTGTATCCCGAGACACCTGTTCCACAACATTTTGTTTTACCACCACTGTGAAAATAAGATGCCACTTCTGTTTCTCTCTCCATTTTTCATCCCCCTCCTTGGCCTCAAGTTTTCTTCAAATGACACAGTGTTGTATAAAAATGGAAGCAATCTGCCTGCAAGCACCACAGGACTGTGTCACAGGATAAGGTGTCATCTGTGAAAGAAAGAATGAATGGGGGATTACTGCACCAAAATACTACCTCAGTGGCTCTTTAGTGTTCTAACCTGTGTGAAGAAGCCTGTGAAGAAAAGATACAGAATATCTTTTTTTCTGTGCAGAAAATAGCAGACTGTAAGTGGTTTATTAAACCTACCATTGAATGACTGTGGGGAGGATGTTGGTAGAATGCCTTCGAGTACAATCAAGTCTTGAATTCTTCATATATTTTTCTCTCCCGCACAAAATTTGAATGAAAATTGTCAGAAATATTTCTAACTCCCCCCTCCCACAAAAAGTCTTACTAGCAAATAACAGATGAAATAAAGTGATACAAGACCAAAACCATCTACTTCATGGACACCAGCCTCCTAGAGCCGTGATGGTGAGCCTTGGCACTCCAGGTGTTCTTGGACTTCAATTCACAGAAACCCAAGTCAGCACTCCTGCTGATCAGGGCTTCTGGGAATTGAAGTTCAAAAACAGCTGGGGTGCCAAGGTAGGCCATCATGAGATGATATATACACACTGTATATATATCATCTCACAGCCCTTAGAACACTCTGGGTGGTTCACAAGGTAATAAGCATTCCCCCCCCAAAAAAAAAAAATCCTAGGTACAGTAATACCTCGGATAACGCTAAGACTTGGTTCCACAAGTCTTGGTCTTATCCAATTTTTAGTGTTATCTGATCCATGTTAAAATCCTATGGGATGGATCGGATAATGTTAAAACTCCATAGAGATACATTGTACCTGCACAGGCTTTAGTGGTTGTTATCCGATCCATCCCATAGGACCTTAATGTTATTCGATCCAATTCTCCTCCCCAGATTACTTAACGTTATGCGATTTTAGCGTTATCTGAGGTAAACATTATCCAAGGTATTACTGTATTCATTTTACTGACCTCGAAAGGATGTACAAAAAAAGATTTAGCAAACAACCAAGGTAAAGTTATTGAAGTAGCCTGCTTCTGGTCAGAAATTTTTGTTGTTCAGTCGCACAGTCGATTCTGATCCTCTGCGACCCCATGGACCACTGTCTGCCAGGCACTTCTGTCCTCCACCAACCTCCTCAACTCGCTCAGCTTTGTGCCCATTGTGTCTACAATACCATCTAGCCATCACATTTTTGGCCGCCCCCTTTTTCTTTTGCCCTCCACCTTTCCCAGCATTAGGTCAGAAATAGTCTAATTATTTTAACATTTCATATACATTCATAATTTTAAATTGTACATACTGAGAGTCTTCTCTGGAGATAAAGCTTTGTGATCACTCCTTCAAAACCATTAGGCATTTCTCTCCCCTCCTTTTTCCAAATGCGGAAGCATTTTCCTTTTGGGTTTTGGCATTCTGCCTTGAATTCTCCACAAGTGCCCCTGCAGAGTAGATGGTGACTACTGATGCAATTGGAAATTTACTGTGGTTTATAAGGTGATGTGAGCAAATGATGACTCACCAGGGCATGAATCCAGATAGCAGATGGCTCTGCAGTACATATTGCCAAAATACAGTTGTATCTGTCAAAACCTCTTCCTGTCTTCTGTAATTTCAAATACCGAGAAGACAATTGGTTTCAAACCAGCCTAGTCTGAAGCAATCTCCTAATAGATCAGGGAGGGAGAGCCTCTGACTACTTAGAGACTGGAGCGAGGGCAATTGTCACCAAACCTCATCTACTGTTAACTCTCATCATTGGTCAGAGATCAAAGGAAGAGGCAACTATTGCATGGAATTGAGCTCTGCTTCATGCTTTCAAAGAAGCTGTGGCCTATTGCATTGACTCATTCCTGAAAAGACAGGCACCACTTTGAGTTGTACTTTATACAGTTGGGGTAACTTGGTCAGAATTATATCCCTGGCTTCACACAATTTATTTGCTTCTACCCTGTACTTTACCTGTGGCCTCTTCCAATATAATGGACAATGCCAGAAGTGACAATTTTCTAGTGCTGTCCTTCAGCTAACTCACAGAATTTTATAGGGGCTAGATCAAGATGATGTCTTCATTTTGTAACTTTTTCATGTTTGTCCACTGTGTTTTCATTATTTTTCATACTGTGAGGAAAAGAATGGAACAAAGAAGGAATCACTGTGCTGTGCCTTCAGCTTGGCAGTGCACACAGCACTCCATCTAGTCTTTTTTCAAGTCAAGTAACCTGCAGATCTCTGCCACATATGTGTAAAAAGGCATTTTAATTGAGTAAAGAAAACATATCAATATATAACTGCCTCTAGTTCCTCCCAAGACCCTCTTCACCTGCAGCAAAGCATTGCATAAGAATGGTGACACCACTACCCTCCACAAGAAAATACTTTGTGACTTTCTTGGAGGTCATGACCTACAAGTTTGGAACTTGTGACTTAGAAGCACCAATTTTGTTGTTGTTGTGGTGATATGCAGGACTCAGTAATCTGTGTAGAAATCAAGGTGGTGGCATCTCTTTAAATATTTTTTAAAAAAACATTGTTTCATACAGATTAATTTAGAACCAAATCCCACCATGTTCTGTAGACCTTATTAATAAGGACAGGGAGAAGAGATCTCTGTTCATCAGGTGTAATATGGGCCATCAGAAGTCTCAGTCTGTCCTGGAGGAACCTAGGATAAACTTCTTCCATTCAATAATCCTACTGTCTCCTCAAATCTCCATTGCCTTGAGATTCCCCATATCTTGCTTGAACTCCAAATGGGAAAAGGATCTGTGGGATTCTATCCAGACTGATTAGCGACTGATCTTGCATTTGTTCCCAGTTTCTCTGAACAGAGAAATTTTGAGATTTACCCTGACCTTCCTCAGTTTCCTAATGGGAAAAGTAGATTGAGTATGTTTGTGTATGTGAGAAATCCCTCTGATGCCTCATACCTCCCATCAAATAGAAGAGGACATCCTTCTCATATTTTTCCCCATCCAACAATGGTAATGGTTTGTTTGCAGGTTTATTATCCGCACTATATATGTGGAATTGATTTCTAGTGATTTTACAGGGCTTTCAATGTAACTGATGTCCAAGCTGGGATTCATGCTCAAGTCTCCTGAGTCCTAGTCTATATCCCTCTGTGTAGTTTCTATACCGCCCTACTCGGTAACACCGACTCAGGGCAGGTCCCACTGGGTATCCTATCATATGTAGTAAGATTGGCTGATTGTTGTGGCTGAAGGATTCAGGGCTAAGGTAAGGCAGGACCTTTTCAAACATTGTCCCCAAACCACCCGAAAACTTTCTGAAGGAGGGACAGCCTGGTTCTTCCCTTTGCACTGTTAGCAGCAGTGCAAACATCACCTTTTCCAGAGCACACAAGGTTACTTGAGGTGATAGTGATAGATTTTTTTTATTATGGTAATAATATCAATGGATAAATAAAGAACACAGTGCTTAGTGTGATACCATTTTCAGATAGGATCATTATGATAAAATTTAAAGGCAAACCTTTCAACATGAATGTCATACAAGTCTATGCACCAACTGCAGACAAATTGGATGAAGGAGTTTTATGATCGACTCAAAGCTGTGCTGAAGTATACAAAAAGAAATGAAGTTACCATGATTATGGGAGCTTTTAATGCTAAACATGGCCAGGGTAAAGAGAATTATGTCGTTGGACTATATGGCTTTGGAAAAAGGAACAAGAGAGGAAACCGCCTTGCATAGTTCTGCAGAGAAGAAGATCTAGTGATCACCAAGACATGGTTTAAGATGCCACCTAGATGACTTTACACTTGGAAGTCCCCTACCAATAGCCCAAATAACATTGTCCCCTACCAATAGCCCGAATAATATTTTCAGAAATCAAATAGACTTTGCTCTTATAAACAGAAGGTTTCGTAACAGAATCTTGTCAGCAAAGACCTATCCTGGAGCAGATATTTCATCAGACCATAACCCATTAATATGTCATCACCGCCTAAAATTGCATAAAATCATACCTAAACCAATAAAAACTGGTTTTTATGTCAATGTCCTTAAGGACATTGTCTCGGTGAAAGAGACAGAGAGGAGTTAGACAAAATGAGAAAACATCATGGGGCAAGATGTATAGAAGAGAAATGGGGGTTAATAAAACAAATAACCCAGAAAGTTAGACAGTAACATCTTTGCAGACAAAAGCCAAACCATAAGAATAAGGAATGGATGACAGATGACATACTTAATTTAATGTAAATAATAAGGACCTATAAGAATCAGGACAAGGAAACACATAATGATCTACAGAGGATGATTAGGTGCTAAATAAGAGCTGCAAAGGAAGCTTACAAGGTTGACTGATGCACTGAGCTAGAGGAATATCAAATTAAGCATGATTTTTCAACATACATAAAAAGATCAGGGAAGTTACTGGCAGAAGACAACAGAAGACACATGCATTGGTAAAGGACAAGGATGGGAATCTTGCAGTGGAAATAAGGGATAAGATCAATGTATGGAAATAATACATAGGAGAGGTGTTTAGTGATGAAAGAGGTGAACAGCTTGACAATACTGGACCACTAATACTGGAGAGTGAGGTTGTGAGAGCTTTGCAAAGATCTAAAGAATTGTTGGACTTTTTTAACACCATTTATGACACAGGGATCCTTCTGAGTGATTGGTTGCTATCAGCCTTTGTTACACTGCCGAAAAAACCTAAGTCCTGTGAGGAGTACAGAATGATTAGCCTCATGAGTCACACTCTTAAGGTCTTCTTGAAAATCATCCATAGTAGAATTTATAAGAAGTGTTAAGAAAGCACAGGTGAAACACAATTTGGCTTCCAGGATTCTATGGGTACCACAGAAGCATTGTTTACAATGCAGGTCCTCATACAAAGATGTAGAGACATGAGATGTAATGTGCATGCATGTTTTATACATTATAAAAAGCCTCTCACAGATGCCAGTGTGAGAAGATGATCACAGCACTGAAGAAATAGGTGCAGATGATAAAGATATCAGAATCATCACCAACCTTTATTGGAATCAGGCAGTTCAAGTCAGAGTTGAAGAGCAGATGACAGAAGAGGTTCAAATTTGCAGAGGTGTGCAACAAGGCTGCATGTTGTCCGCAACACTTTTTAATATATATTCAGAGAGTATTTTTCAGAAAGCACTATCAGATTTAAACATTGGCATTAAAATTAATGGGGGATAACTGAACAACATCTGATATGCTGATAACATAAGTATTGTTGGCCACAAACCTTGCAGATCTTCAGTTGATGCTGGATCGGCTTAGAGCTTCAAGGACAGAATATAGTTTGGATGTCAACACCAAGAAGATGAAATATCTGGTTATAAGCTGAAAACCAACTCACGGTACACTAATGGAACTCTATGGAACCTCCTGTCAATTGAGCTACGTCTCCAGTCAGAGTTGCTGCCCTTTAGGAAGGGGGTTAAGACAGGTATGGAGTTTGGGTGAGACAGTTGCATCGGCTTGTTGGTTCATCTGACCCCTCCCTCTCTCAATGTATGAATTTTTAATTTTTTACCTATGCTTAGTTTTAATCTATTTTAATATTAATTTTAGACAGGATTTTATATTGTGTTTTATGTCTCTTTTGAAGCTTTGTTAGCCGCCCTGGGTCTCTTTGAGGAGGGTGGCATATAAGTCTGATTAAATAAATAAATAAATAAATAAATAATGGCAGGGACACAAGAAACTGGTAGAGTGGATAAAATTGTCTATTTGGGGAGTACAGTATGTTAAATGAAAATTGGGATCCTGAGGTAGAGTTTAAAGTACAAATAGAAAAGGCAAGATCCACCTTCATAAAAATGCAACATTTGCTATGCAGTACAGATCTAACTCTCACTACAAAGATCTGAATAGTGAGATGCTATGTATTCCCAGTGTTGCTATATGGAGCTGAAGCTTGGACATTGACTAAAGCATTTGAAACGAGAACAGAAGTTTTTGAAATGTGGGTCTACAGATGGCTGCTAAGGATAACATGTGCATTAAGTAAAGAAAGCTCCAATATCTTGGCCATACCATGAGGAACAATGTAAAGTATAGAATACTCCAACTCGCTCTGCAAGGAAAGATCCCTGGGAAGAGAGGCCCTGGACATAGAAGGACTTCATGGCTGAAGAACCTGAGAGACTGTTGTGGCATGTCCTTGGAAGAACTGCTCCAAAGAGTTAAGAACAAGAAGACTATCACCATGATGATAGCCAATATTCGGAATAGATACAGCATTTGAAGAAGAATTCATTTTACTTTAACTTTATTATTTTTAAATCATTTTTACTTTTATGTAAAACTACTTTTATGTAGATTTTATTGTTGCAATGGTTTTATTGGTCTGTTGTTTTAAAGCTGTATGCTGCCTTTAACTTACAAAAAAGAAGCATGAAAACTGATTTGGAAAAAAGAAAAAAGGGGGGGAGGGGAAAATACTGTGTATTCAAAAATAGAGAAATTATACTAGCCCACTAAGTATGGTAGTTGTAAACATTCCTGAGCTATTTAGTGCTCAGGTTGTCACCATTCATATTTTTTATGGACAGGAAAATTTAGAAATATTGCTTCGGCAGCTGATGAAATAGTGGGCTGCACCTACTGCTTATGAATTTAGGGATCACTGAGTGAGGAGGGCAATTCCTACCTTTCTAGGAATCAGGTGAAATTGGGAGAATCAGGGCATGGTTCAATGCTCTTCAATTAGCTAACTCAGGTGTCGCAGGTGTTCTTGGACTTCAATTCCCAGAAGCCCTGTGCTTGCTTGGGCTTCTTCTACTAGCCAATCTAGCTGATGCTGGTTGGCTAGTAGCATTTGATGGTGATATTGGCCATGACATCAACAAGAGTGGCAAGCCAATCAGCAAACTTTCTTTATCAATGGCTCTGAATGATCGCTATTGAAGGAGCAATATCCAGTTTGGTGTAGTCAGTGGATAGAGTGATGGACTAGAACTCTCAAAACAAAAGTCTCAAGTTCCAGCTCAGCCACGAAATCTCACTGGGATGGTGGGACTAGCAAAGTCACCCCTTAAGTAGCTAACTCATCTTGAAAAAGCCCTTTTAGGGCCACTATAAGTCAGTTCTGACTTAAAGGTACAAACAACAACAGCAACACAAACAGGAAACTTTAGCTGAAGAGAAAGTTTCCAGGATCAGTATGTACTAGTGGTTGCTAAAACTACAAGTCAACCATTTCATTAGCCATACAGCCAGCAAAATCTATTTTGTTGCACTACAACTCCCAGAATTCCCTAGCAAACAAGTAATTTGCATGGCAAAGTCCCATCAAACTATTTTTCAAAGCTCTATTGTAGCTATTTATTGATATTTGTACTCCCAAACTTTCAAGCCATAGGTAGCATAACCACAGAACCTTGGAATCTACAGCTGCTTACTGCTAATCCTACTTGGAATGTATTCTCCACCTCCAGACAACTTGGACTATTTAGTACAGGGTTCGAGAATCTCGGGCTCTTTCCAGCTTATCCAGCCATTCAGTAATCAGAATCCAACCTGGTGATTTCCCAGAATTTCCATAATTCCCCACAACAGCATCATTTCTGAATTTGCTAGAGGATGAAAATGTCCCCACAAAGGCTTAGGTATTGGGAACAAGATTTTCAAATAAATTATGTTAACATCTAGGATCTCCATCCTTTTCCCTTTGGCCTCAATCACCACTAGAATCTGGCCCTTCAGAACATCTCTGAAACCAAATTTGGCCCTCCAGCCCAAAAAGGTTCTTGACCCTTGATTGCACTTTGAGATACACAGTGTAGAGTTGGTGGCTTTGATGTGACTGGCTATTTCCCTGCACAGTATCATTACTGAATAGCTCAACACCAAGGGACTTGTGGACTTCACTGTCTGGGGAAAGATGTTGAGTTTATAAGCTGTCCCCATATGCAGGTGTCGAAGTGTCTTGCCATGAAACAGGGAGGGATTCAGCATCACTTTTCAAAGGACTGGATGGAAAGAGCAAGACACCAAATTTGGGAACTGTGTAGATGGGTAAACATTTAAAATGTACAAAATCAGCATTTTGTGCAGACACCCCAAAATCGGTTTTGCTGAAAGATGTATGCATGAAGGGATTGTAATTAATATTAACAGGAAGAAACTGGGAGTGATTAATAATTATTAATTAATTAATAACAAGAAACAGGCTTTCCCCAGAAGTCTCCTCTTCCAAATATCTATAGCACAATCTTAGTTTAATCTCACGCTTTGTTAAATACCAAGTATCTGTGAGCACAATGGGATGGATTCCTGCAAGGAGAACCACTGTCTAAAATGTGCCAGGTGGTAGAAATGTAGTGTATGGGGATGATTAAACAGTAATCTTTTTACCCATCACAGTTGTGATTTGTTCCCCTCCTAAAAACTGAGATAAGTTTATTAGATGGTAAGTTCTCAAAGATATCTTACACTTTGGACAGTCCTTCCAACAGGGGAAGCAGATTTAAAAAAAAATACATTCCTCTTGCCAGGGCTGTCCCCAAAAAGTGGTGAAACATTAAGCATATTGACCTAGTGTTGTTGACCAATGTTTTATAAACCTATTTCTGGACTGTGCCACATGATGTTGGAGAGAACAGGGAAAGACAAATCAGAAGAGTCACATGAATGGTCTTCCATTGAAAACAAAAAAAACCATCAGCTAAACAATTTTCACATACACAAAGTATGTCACCTGTACAGGCCAGATACAGGTTTTGAGGCTATAAATCCACTGTGGCACAGAAAGTTGAGTGTTAGGGCAATGTCTAAGAACACGAGAGTTCAAGATCTCCACTCAGCCATAAAGCTCCACTTAGAAAGTTTCAAATCCTTGGCCCAGTCACTTTCTCTTTTGTGTAACAGGAATTTTTTAAGATAGGAAAAGGAGAAAAAGTAGCTAAGCTAGTCACAGGATCTCTTTAGAGCACAGGAGAGATGGGATATAAATAAGTTAAACACAGTGTGAACAGAAAATTAATGCAAAAGCACTGCATGAATATTTAAAAAATTAAGATGAACCAAGTGTCAGGCAAGGACTCATCCTGAGTTGGGCTGGCATGACGTCTTCCAGGCTGATTGTTAAATTCTTGCCTCTGAAAAAGTAATGGTGAAATTGAGATGTCATCTACCTGTCCTCTTGACATTGGCAAAACTGACAGGGAATGGAGACACTTCCTAGCTATTCTTGCAAATAGCCCTCAGGGCTGTATAATGTGTTCAAGCCTCTTCCTGAACAAGCTTTCTCCTGGGACACCATCTTGTAGGTGAAAGATCCTTGAACAGAACTGTTCACACTCATGTCTTCTTCCATGTAGCTTCCTTGCTTGGTCAACCAATCAGGATACCTGATGAAAGCAAAAGCAGTTTACAAAGATATATAAATCCAACAAGTTGAGGCTGTCACACAGGTCTATCAACTGCTACCTGTTGGGTAAGTGTAACAAAAGGAACCTTTCTCTCGGGTAGGCCCCATCATTCTGCTGAGTTGCAGCTCCCTGGCTGGACAACCCAGGTCTCAGATATGTGTAGAAAAAGTAGCATTAGGCCAAATAACCACTCCAAGTTTCTTCAAGAAATGTATTGAAAGTATTGTTTAAAAAAGCAGGATACAGTCCATCAAAAGACCAGCAAGCATTTTGAAGCAGAAATAAGCAAGCTATAGGTTCCAGGGAAAGCCCACGCCCCCCTTACTCCCTCAAGGCTCACATTTTGCAGAATGGCTGCACAGCATTCAAGAGAGAGAATGCCTGTGTGTGTGTCTCTAGGTTATACCTCTGGCCCTTCCCCTTAGGGATTCCAACCAATGATCTAACAGCAAGACATGTCTATCACATAATCAGTTTCATTTCTCCAATTCCATGAGGTTCAATTGTTTTGAATTCTTCTTCCTCCCCCAGATCTAGAATCACCATTTTGAGTGTACTAAAACACATTTAGGTGGGTAGAAAGCCAACGAAAAAAGCGCCGTTTAAAATGGGACTTATTTTGTTACAGTGAATAGGTAGATACTCACTGTCCTTGAACTCTAAGAGAAAGGGCTTCTCCTTTGACCAACACCCACAGCTAGAAAAGAGGAGATTAATTCCTGAGGTGTTAGAATGGAGCATGTCAGGAAGGGGTGCCATTTTTTTCAGGGCTGGTGCCACCATTAGACAGAGCAAGGCAATGGCCTAGGGCAGGAATGGGGCCTTCTAGGTACTTAAGTGCCGCCTTTTAATTGAATCCAGATTTTACAGAACAAATCCTTTTATTTTTATTAATACATTTTTGTTTGTCTTTTATATTTTTATTTCAGTAACTTTAAAATTAATTAATATTTTTCATTTTTTGAAATTATTAACTTCATAGTAGTTAGATTTTTATAAATTAATGCAAATTTTAAAGTATATCTAATTGAAGTTTCTTGAATGCAACCTTATCTGATTACAGCTAAATTAATGTGGCCTTCCAAAAGGAAAAGGTTCCCTATTCCTGGCCAAGGGTGACAAATGTAATAGCAGTCTCTCTAGTATTCCTCTTGAGACCTCTGGTTATTCCTCTTATTTGGAAGGCTTATTCGTCATTTTAGGCTGCAGACTATATTGGACTTTTCTTCTATTTTTGAAAGACCCTTCTTCCCATTTTTGAATCCCCACTTTTCAACAACAAGAATAATTTTGTGTCAGAAATTATTCTGGAATGAAAGGATTATTGCTGGAGAAATTCCACTCAGGAGATGGCCAAATGAGGCTCCTTTAATGTTCCCAAGAGCTGGGACAGATACAGGTGTTCAATCCGTCATGCAGTACCCGGGTCTCAAATGACTGACTTGCCAGCCTTCCAGGTAACAAGGCAAGCTTCTTGATCATTGAGCCACCTCGTTTTTCAATGCTGTGAGGGGACACTTCTAGCCCAGTCTGCTCCCTCCTCGGTATTTTATCAGGAAGCAGAATGGAGGGAGTAAGCAACCATAGTCGATGAAAGCAAAAGCGGTTTACAAAGATAAACATCAACAATTTGAGATATGCAGATGATACCACCCTAATGGCAGAAAGTGAGGAGGACTTAAAGAAGCGCTTGATTAGGTTGAAAGAAGAAAGTGCAAAAGCTAGACTGAGATTCAATATAAAGAAAACCAAGATAATGGCAACAGGCCCTATCAGTACCTGGAAAATAGATGGGGAGGAAGTAGAAGCAGTGACAGATTTTACTTTCCTAGGATCAAAGCTCACTGCAGATGGTGATTGCAGCCATGAAATAAAAAGGCAACTGATTCTTGGGAGGCAAGCGATGAGAAACCTGGGGAGCATAGTGAAAAGTAGAGACATCACATTGAAAACAAAAATTCGTATAGTCAAAGCAATGGTATTCCCTGTGGCAATGTGTGGTTGTGAGAACTGGACCATAAGGAAAGCTGAGCACAGAAGAATAGATGCCTTTTAGATGTGGTGTTGGAGGAGAGTTTTGAGAGTCCCCTGGACAGTGAGGAAAACAAATAGGTCAATCTTAGAAGAATAGTAAAGATGAAGCTAAAGTACTTTGGACATCAAATGAGAAGAGAGGATTCACTTGAGAAAGCCTTGATGCTTGGAAGGGTCGAGGGCAAAAGAAGAAGAGGAAGGCCCAAGATGAGATGGCTAGATGGTATTGTAGAGACAATGGAGACAGAGCTGAGCGAGTTGAGGAGGATGGTGGAGGACAGGAGTGCCTGGCGGACAGTGGTCCATGGGGTCGAAGAGGGTCGGAATCGACTGTGCGACTGAACAACAAACAAGGATGGGAAAACATCTGATATGCTAAGAGACTGGAGCTGTCCATGGTACTGATTTAGTATGACAAAGCATGACTGCTCTCTGCTACATTTCCCTGAATTTCACCATTACCTGATGTGATTCTGTTTACTGTAGTCTTTCTGGCTATCATTTTTTCTGCAGAGACTTTACCCGACATGTATATTTGTCCTTAAAAGCGTTATTTCTCTGTTGCCTTCTGCTTTTGGGGTGTTAACTTCTGTAATGGTATCAGAGAAGACTGGCTCTCCTCAGAATCTGATAGCACCTGTTTTTCACACAATAGGATAAAATGCTGCATTAGTAAAGAATCTGACCCAGTGGCGTAGCGTGGGTTTCTGCTGCCCGGGGCATCGGCCAAGTTCGCCATCACTGATGGACTTCCCCGTAGGGACTTACCCACACCGTATCCTAATTTGCAGGTGTTATTAGACAATATTGAACTCTATTCTTTATATGAGTGAATTAATTCTTGCTAAATATTCATCATGAACAATCCAAGCACAAAATAAAACACGGGTAATTACCGCAAGGCAATTGGTTACTACAGGTGATGTTGCCAGTCACTACAGCGAGCGAGATGAATACACTCATTGAAAGAAAGGGGATTCCCCAGTTCCAACATAGATTAAATAATAAAAAGTTCCATGCACATTTTAATTGGTCCAAGTTGTAGGTACAACAAAAATATGAAATGAAATGGTTAAAATTTTTAGTTCAGATTACAAGATAGTATTATTCTTTATTGTTAAATTTTGCTGCCCCCAAAAAGTTTTGCCTGGAATGGGCCACCCCCACTGCCACCGCTATGCCACACCACTGATCTGACCGAAACCTTTACTATCCTCCCTAAGCAAGCACAGCATAAACACAGTCCGGCCAGGGAGAAGATCTGCTCCAGCTGCGGGGCTTTGGCCACCTTCAAAGGAGCAAAGGAGGCCCCACCAATGCCACCAGCCTTTCAGGGACATTCCCGGGCCAGTCCAGCAGGGGAGAATATCTGCCCCAGCTGCAGGGATTTAGCCACCTTCAAAGGAGCAAAGGAGGCCCTGTCAATGCTGCCAGCCTCGCAAGGACATCGGCCAGGCCAGCTGGGGAGAAGATCTGTCCCAGCTGCAGGGCTTTGACCACCTTCAAAGGAGGTGTCATGGCACCACCAATGCCACCAGCCTCACAGGGATATTCCCCGGCCCGGTCCAGCTGGGGGAAAGATCTGTCCCAGCTGCGGGGGATTTGGTCACCTTCAAAGGAGCAAAGGAGGCCCCACCAATTCTGCCAGCCTTACAGGGACATCCCCCAGGTCAGTCTGGCTGGGGAGAAGATCTGCCCCAGCTGCAGGGCTTTGGCCACCTTCAAAGGAGGTGCCATGGCTCCACCGACGCCGCCAGCCTCGCGGAGATGTTCCCCAGGCTAGTCCGGTCAGGGAGTAGATCTGCCCTAGCTGTGGGGCTTTGGTCACCCTCAAAGGTGGGGCAAGAGAGGACCTCTGGCCTGGAGCACCTGGACTTCACCAGCTGCTGGTGCTCCCAGGCCCCCGCCTCCACGCCGGGCTTTATGAGCCCTTGCCTCTCTTCTTCACACCTGTAGCTCATTGCACAGCTGCCACCTGCATCTTTCTGATGTGCTCGACTCTGCCTCCTCTTCACTGACACTTGGGGCCTCAGCATTTGAACTCCTGTGAGTTCTTGATCAACTTGATAAAGAGATGGCAATTCAATGGGGCCAGTGGGATGAGGTGCTGGTAGAAAGTCTTCCTCATTGGACTCGGGACAAACAACAGGCACACACAACTCTGTCTTTGAACAGAAGAGGACCAGTCGCTATGTCACAACTGAAGCAAACTTCAGAAACATTGTGGCATCTTAGACTAATGGGTTACACAAACTTCCTTAGAATACAGCCCATTTAGGAATATTTGCTAACTGGATAGGTTTCATTTGCTGGAGTTTACCATGTACCTAATCCAAAAAGCCTGTCCCTAATTCTAAAACGAGCTTCACTCTGCATTGTCACATTGATGTCAGCATATAGGCGAATCTTTTTGATTGTGTACAACAAGGTACAATCATATCCTGTATGTGATCCTAGATAAATTGGGAGTATTCTGGGAAGAAGCCTTAACTAAGGAGAAAAAGCTGAAATTCAAGTGGCAGCAGGTAAGTGAAATGGCTTTTAGAAAGGATATTCTTGAAAAATAAAGATTTAAGGGAAATTGGATGTGCCTTTTCTTCAAAAGGTTTGAGTGTTTACTCCTGAAAATAGAAATGGATGGGTGTTCAATTCTAGTTGTAATAACCGCTTTTAGAAAGCTTGTCACTAGCCCAATAGTTAAATTATACTGCCTTCCAGGCAATTGGGTCTGTTTTTGTTTATCCTCCAGAGGTTTTCTTGTAAAAACTGCACTTTAACCCAGTAGTTTGGAAAGACAAGAGCAATTTCAAATGGCAAGAGCGGGCAAGTGTTGTTTACATTCAGAAGCAGCTCAGGTTCTTGTTAACTGCATACAATTTATTAAGACACAAGGAAGATGTACGTCTCTGTTACAAGAAATAATGGATGATATATTGCATTTTGTATCTAATGCTGTATTTGCTCTGTAATCTAAAATTGTAAGACAGTATACTTCCTCATAAGGTTATATTACTCCATGCATTCTTCAAAAAGTCCAAAAGACTCAGACTAGATTAAATACTCAGCTACACATTTATAAGTGATGCTCCTTTAAGTGAAGAAAGATGTTGGTTTATCTCAGCATCAGATCTTTTCACCTCTGCATCTTGCAGATTAGCTTGATTGTTTTCTGATTGGCCACTGGCAGGTTAACACAGGCTTCATTTGCAAGTCTAGGTGCTCTAACATATGACTCTGGGGAGTCCTGCTACTGGACTGACAAGCAGTTGAACATTATAAGCTTGGCATCTCATACAGTTTGAGCAGAAATGGGTGTCCCTCTCCAGAATGCCCATATATCTTCTAGACAAGCATTGCGGTCAAATCAACTCCAGAAGATCTGTCTTTTCCCTTTCCTACTTCAATCTGCCCATTCAAAAAACTTAATGCTTAATGTAACTTGTATGATGTCCCTAATGTTAGGAAACTGAGTTTCATGAAATGAGAATAACATTGGGCATTGAACCAGGAGAACCAGGTAACAAAGGCTAACGACATTTTGGAAATCCTAATGAAGACAATGAAGAGTATCCCAGTAAAGGGATAGCCAAGCTTCTGGCCTTCAGACATTGGGTCTACAGCTGCCCTTGTCTATAACTACTACCCATGTTGAATTAGGGCTTCTGAAAATTGGAGACCAGCAGGTGACCTATCCAAGGAATACACAGAGGAACTGTTTAGGAAGGGCTTGGCCAGGAACAGTGGCTGTTATATGCATGAGTATCAAGAAAAGTTCTTGTTCTGTATTGACTTAACAGCACACACACACACACACAGTCAGCCATAACAAGATCAGATCATCACAAAGCTCCCCCCCCCCCAGTCCTTTGAAGGAAGATCTGGTTCTAACACACTCATGGGCTGGCTTCAGAGTATAAATATCTCTGTAGGAGGGAAAAGCGGGGGGGGGGGGGAGATGTTTTCCTTGCCCAGAATCTAAAATAGATGTCTGTCAGGTCTCTGTACCAATGTCCCCATTTTTCTTGAATTTCCTAAATTTCACAGAAAGGCCTTGACCCCAACCTGACTCTTAACTCCTCTCCATTTTAAGCATATATCTCCGTATTATAACTCTGAGCCCTTGAGCAATCATATCTCTTCTCACTTCGAGCTGACTGATTCTCTGAATTGCAGAAAAGACAGGCAGGAGATGGGGAATAAGAGGGCACCAAAGCCAGCAATTAAAAGCTATTTATAGCAGTTGAGAGACAGAAAGCTAATGAGAGAGAAAGAGAGAGAAGAGGAGGAGTATGCTGATAGAATAGAGATTCAATCAGCACCCGAAAATGTGCTGGCATTTAGCTGCCAGCTGAAAGTACATTCACATCACAGGAAAATTGAAATCTTAGAAAACTGTCTGCCCAGAAATAGGTACAAAGAGTACTCCATGCAGCCATCTTAGGAAGCTAAACAAACTGAGTTGTGGTCAGTGTCTGGATAGGTCATGAAGAAACTCCCATTCCAGGAATGTGTCCCACCCCAACCTTCCGGCAGATCTACAATATCCTATAATAATAATACTTTTTAAATTAATAAGATGTAGCATTTGGTGTGCTTTTAATCTTTTTAAATTTAAATTTTAAATTTTAATTTTAACAGTTTAAGGTTTTTAGGTAGTGTTTGTGTTTTATTGTCATTTGTTGTTGTTGTTTTTAATTACTTGTAAATCGCCCTGAGTCACTTTGGTGAGAAGGGCAGTGGAGAAATACGAATAAATAAATAAATAATGTTGTGTCAGAGATTACCTTGGGTTGAAAGGATTTTTAGGGGATGGCCGAATGATGCTCCTTTCATGTCCCTAAGAGCAGCTCTCCGGTATCGAAACCTGACCTTCCAGTCTCCAGGTCAGCGTCTTAACCACTAAGTGACCAGGGGAGCTGCTCACAATATCCTAAAGCCAACCTACTGCTCTTGGCTATATTGCCAGATGTTGTCGTTTAATTATTGTAAATAATAAAAAAATTCCAGTTATTGGTTTATAATCTGGGATGGGAGTATTCTCTTCTCCTGTTCCTTAAACTACAAATACCTTGGGCTGGTTCTGGGATGAATTAGTAGACATACATGTAGAGTAGTGCTCCCAGGAGAAGGAAATAACTTGAAAGTTCTCCAGCCGTGATTTTTATTGTATCAGGAAGATTGTGGCTAGTCTCAACAGAGGCCAGCACCTCTGATCTCTTCTGCATGCAGCATTTGTTTTTCCAACATTTGTTTTATAGCTGAAGTTATATGAATTTTTCCCAACCATACAGAAAATATCGTCATTATCTCAATATGTCCAGATACATACTCTGTACTTTTATACGTTTTTCTATCCCCTAGAAACTCTAGAGGAGATGTTCCAGTAGGGGAAAATGTTTTCCCCCTCTTGGACCTTTATTAAATGATTGGAAGGATTTATTGTAGAGAGGCCATTTTCTGAAAGGTGACTTTTATCAAATGAGATTTGGACATAAATCCTTGTAAGCTTTGTGCTTCTCCATGGCAGAGAGAGACAAAAATGGAAGAATAAAGAGTGATTATTCCCCTATCTGGATGAGCCCTAATTAATTAAATTGGATTGTCCTTGTTATAATGGCACCAAGGAATGCAGGGCTGAGGAAACTGTGGTCCTCAAGATGTTACCTTGAACTTCTCCCTTGAGTCTTCACTACAGGTCAAACTGGCTGAGACCAATGAGAACTGAAGTCTTGTAGCTCTTGTAGGACCACCACTGATGGGATAACCAGATATAGAGATTGTCTTTTCCCCTGCTAAGTGTTAAAATGGTTGTTTCTATTTATATTCATAGCCTGCTCTTTCATAAAAATACCACCTTAAACAAATTCATGCGAATGGCATTTTTCCTGCTTCAGGGGGGGAAATGCATTCTCGGATAGGATTTGCAGCCAATGATAATGACGACTCAAGAGGACTTCCCATATCTTTAACAGGGATGGCTGTCTGTGTTGGGTCTAGAAGTCAGTTTTCTCATAATGATTCTCAGTGGGGTGTGGAGACACATGAAACATGGAAAACACTAAAATAAACAAACAATGAAGCAATACCCTCTCCCCAAAAATGAAACTGGAAGTGTCTTAAAGTCCTCATGCAGTTTCAGAAAATCTGTGTTGTTTGGTGTTGCATCGTGCAGAGAAGCCTGGCCCTGGGGACTGCATTTGGTCTTGAGTAAAGACTTTGGCCATCCTAAATGGAAAGATAGATGATAATATTTTAAATATAATAATTGATCAAGCAACAGGAAAAAAATAGGTCTTAAGAACAACAAATATTTTAAAAAGCAATAAATGAAGCTGAAGAAGATAAAGATATATCCAGTGATGGGATGACAAAATTTCTACTACCACGCCATGAGGTCACGGATGTCATGGGCATGGCCAATGTCATGACGCCATGACATCATGGGCGGAGCTGACATCATGATGGCATGACATTGTGGGTGGAGCCTTAAAAATAAAAATTAAAATTAATTAAAAAATTAAATTAAAATAAAATAAACACACCCACCCACCCACCCACAACACAAACCCATAAATAAATTAAAGAAACAGAATAAATAAATAAAATAAAAATTAAATAAAAATACACCCACCCACCCCAAACACAAAACCCTCACTTACTTACCGTTGGAAGCGGTGGCGAGGTCTGCCTGCCGCCGCCACCGAGCTGCCGAGCTCCCCCAAGGCTGCCGAGCCCCCATAGGCACGTCGAGGCTTGCCCAGGCAGTCCGCTGCCACCGAGCCCTCCTAGGGACTTGTCACAAGCCCCCATGGCCTGGGGACTCCCGGTGGGGTGCGCCGCCACCGCCTGAAGCCTCCTCCTCCACCGGGTGCCCGCTGAGGATTGCGGTGCCAGAGGCAGCAACCACAACCCTCCGCAGGCGGCAACGGTCCGAGGAGGAGGAGAAGGCCGCAGTCGGCCGCCTCTGCCACTGCAATCCGGTGGAGGAAGCTGCAGGCAGTGGCGGTGCGCCCCACCGGGTGTCACCAGGCCATGGGGGCTTGTGACAAGTCCCTGGGAGGGCTCGGCAGCGGCAGATGGCCCAGGTAGGCCTCAACATGCCCGTGGAGGCTTGGCGGCCCCGGGGGAGGTGCCCTCCTCTGAGGGCTGGTGCTGATGCCGCTGCCGCCGCCGCCGCCGCCGCCGCCGCCGCCGCCACCGCCGCCGCCACCGCTCTGAAATGGTATGGCTCCAGCTAAAAGAGGCAGCAAATGGCTGCCTCTTACTGTGCATGCGCAAAAACTCAATCTGACGCATGTGCAATTCGTCAGATTGAGTTTCTGCTCATGCACACTAAATTGGAGCCATTTTGGCTCCAATTTTAATTTTTTTTTCTTTCTTTCGGTGAGGCATCCGGAACCGGACGCCTTAAAAATGGACTACCCTCTCGGAGAACCCTCCGAGATTGTTCCTACCGGTTCCGGGGAACCAGATGGAACCGGGGTCATCCCATCACTGGATATATCATGGTGTGAAGGTTACACCTGTTGTGGAATTCTTTGAAAGATGCTCTGTATGTCACTTGTGAGGAAAACTAAATGTTTTAGACCACCTGGTGTGACTCAGAAGCCTAGGTTCTTTCCCATTTTACAAAGTTTTATCAATGGATTGAACCCTGAAGGGTTCTGTATCTTTGCAGTTTAGTAGCAGTTTGATTCATCTGAGTATCTGTGTTACAATAATGCAAGACAAAGTAGCTTGAGTATTCTGCAGGCTTTTATTCTTCTATATTGCTTTTAAAGCACTTCAAAGTTGTCAAAAACATATAATAGGCACATGGTTCAAAAGTTTTAGCTTTGCCGTCATGAGGAATTGTAGGCTTATCCTTAGAAATGTGAAACTTGAATACAGGAGCATAAAACTGAGAATGCAGAAATGCTTTGGATAAAAATTCAATACATAAGGCACTTCAAAAGTATGATAGATATGTGATGGGTGCAAACTGAACCCAAGTTAGAGGCAAATACTTAAAAGTATGAAGGCTGAATACAGGAGTGCTGAAAAGACGCTTAAAAACAGCAAAAAGCATCTCTTAAAACAGAAGCTCTTAAATTTAAAAAGTTAGAATAAAAACATTTCTTAGCCTGAAAGCAGACTAAAAGGATACAAAGAAAAATTACATTTAAATCTCATCCAAGCCATGCTTTCTTGAATCTATGGATTACCATGTTGTAGTTTTCTCCATTTCTTTCCTCTTATCTGAAATGGCATATTTATAACATTCTTGTGATTGCTATCTGACCTTAGAAACTTGTTTGCTTTTTTCCTCACTGTCAAATTCATGTAGAGGTAACATATAGGCTTATTATTAACAAGCTTCCATTCCCACAGAACTTTTTGCTTTTCATCTGGTCACTTATGTCACCTTGATCTGTGCCTCATAAGACATCTCTTTGCCCACTTGCAACAACTGTGTAACTTCTCAGACATAGCTAAGGCAGTTTCTCACTTTTGACTCTTAATAGCCTTACATTTCTCTCCCTCCATAGATGCCCATTGGATATATTTTCCATTTTATCTCATTTCAGCTATTGATTGTTCAGTAAAAGTTGGACAACTTGACAGTGTCTGGCCATTCTGGCTGGAATATTAAGAGAACTGGGTTTTAGAGAAAATGCAATTTCCCCCTTCTCCCCAGCTTGAACGTAGATATGAAGGGCCAAGCAAATATGTCTAGAAAAAGTGTTCCAACTATATGGTGTCGTTGGAGAAAAGGACCTGTCTTCAAGTTATGATCTGCAGAAGCTCAGGAGCTGGGCTACCCAAAACAGGGCCTCCAATGGTGGGAGAATAGATATGTCTGTATAGAAGAAAGGATTTTTTTAAAATGTCTCTGGGCATGGATGGTTTAGGATTAGTTAGAACAGGGGCGGCCAAACTACAAGCTTCATCTTTACTATTTGACCTTCTAAGGATTAGTCAGGGTTGATTTCTTCTAAGATATACCTATTTGTTCTCAACAAAACAATAATAATCACAATAACAATAAAGGAGACAAAAGAAGTAGTATCATCTTAAAGACTAACTGCTATATTTTAAATGTGAATATTTGTGGTTTAAATCTACTTCCTTAGACACAAATCATCAACAAATGTAAAATGCTACAGATTGCTGTTACCTGCTGTTGTTTTTCACAACCCAGGTTCCTTTCCAACTAACCACAGCATTTCCCACCCCAGAGCAAGCGTCCAAGAAAATAGCTTCATTGGAATAGATCTGGATATCATACTAGGGTCTTGAGATAATACTTGATGGGATATGGCACACTGATTCACATAATTTGCATCTATGTAATAGCCTACAGCCTGAGGTTCCTTCCTCCACCTATCTTTGTTACTGAACTAATCTCCACTGGAAAATAACTGAACATCAACCATGCCTCTTAAATATTTACAAATTCCCCATTGACTCACATACAGTAATTTGTAACCTGAATCTAACCATTCACTGTCTCTTCATCTTGAGGCTATGTATAAACAATTGCCATGTAAAGGCAAAGTTTTCCCTTGCTCGAAAGCCAATCGTATCTGACTGTAGGGTTCAGTGCTCATCTCTGTTTCAAACCGAAGAGCCAGCGCTGTCTGGTTCTGCATACGTTTCCATCGTCATGTGGCAGGCATGATTAGACACCGGAGCACACGGAATGCTGTTATCTTCCCACCGAAGTGGTCTCCATTTATCTACTTGCAATTTCTTGCTTTCAAACTGCTAGGTTATATCTGAGGAAGTGGGTTTGACCCATGAAAGTTCACATTAAAATATAGCATATCTGAGAGTAAACAAAACAGAACAGCAAAAGAAGACAAAAAAAAATTTTGGTGGCACCTTAAAGATTAACTCCTGTATTTAAATGTGAGCTTTCGTGGACCAAGTCCAGACATAACTGAGGCCTCATGGCATCAGTTTATACAGACATCAGGTACACAGGCACACAATAATTGGCCAGCCTAACAGAACAGTAACATTGTAGCTTTTTTCAACTCTCAAAATCCCGTTATTATTTTATTTATTTATTTATTTATATTTGTTTATCGCCCTCCTTGCCGAAGGGACCCAGGGTGATTTCCAACAATTTTAAAAACACTTTAAAAACATTAAAAACTTTAAAAAAGCTTAAAAACTTAATTCAAAGCTAGGTATTATAACTTGGACATACTGGGGGTCAAACCACCCAACTGGCTGGGGAAATTGAACCATCCACTCCCCAGACCAGACTTGCCAGCCAGGTTTTCACTCCTTTCCTGAAGGACAGCAACTCCGTCTGCAGGCGTAGCTCTGTCGGGAGGAGATTCCACAGGGCCGGAGCGGACACCGAGAAGGCCCTCCATCTAGTGCCAGAGAGATGTGCCTCTCTGGCTGATGGCACAACCAGAGAGCCTCTCCGGTCCACTCTGGTGGGCCGGGTAGATGTCCTTGGGACGATGCAGTCTCTCAAGTAACCTGGACCACTACCATAAAGGGCTTTAAAGGTAATAACCAGCACCTTGAATTGCACCCGGAGGCAAACTGGGAGCCAGTGCAGCTCCCTCAGCAGCGGTGAGGCACGGGCATAACGCCCACATCCCAACACTACTCATGCAGCTGCATTCTGGACCAGCTGAAGCCTCCGAATGGTCACCAAGAGCAGCCCCATGTAGAGCGCATTATAATAATCAAGTCGGGAGGTGACCAAGGCATGTGTGACCATGAGCAAGGAGTCCCGGTCTAGGAACGGCCGTAACTGGCGAATCACACGAAGTTGTGCAAAGGCCCTCCTGGCCACGACTGCCACCTCCTCTTTGAGCAGTAGTCGCAAGTCCTGGAGGACCCCCAAGTTATGTACCGGGTCTGTTTGGGGCAGAATTGCCCCGTCCAGAATCAAAGGTGGTAGTTCCCGAGATAACACAGGACCCCCAACCCACAGCCACTCAGTCTTGCCAGGATTCAGTTGTAGCCTGTTGTCCCCCATCCAGACCTTGACAGCCTCCAGGCACCTGGAAAAGACTTCCACCTGCTGCAAAGCCTGGCCCTATTGCAAATGGGGCTGCAAATGAACAGACACCCCTGCTGAGGCTACAAGACCTGACAGCCATCCTGGTGAAGAGGAATGGACAGCATTTCATCTTCTTGTTGAGGTGTGGGGACCATCTCATGTGGCATCTGCCTTGTCGGGATGATAGGATGGGTAGAGGAAACGCTGGCTGCCTTTGGGGGAAGGCGGACTCCCAGGCGGAGACCAACCCTGCAGGTTTGGGGCATAGATCTCCGCAGGTAACGTACCATTGCTTTTGCGAGGCTTGTCTTGCAAAAGCAATGGTACGTTACTTACAGAGATCTCAGCTTCAAACCTGCAGAACTGTTCTCTGCCTGGGAAGCACCTTCCCAGGCAGAGAACAGCCCACACACTCTGATGTCTAGTCATGCCTGCCACTTGTCCATGGAAACATCTGCAAACGCAGACAGCACTGGCTCTTTGGCTGTAAACAGAGATCAGCACTGAAACCTTGAGTCAGATAAGATAAGACTGACTTTCAAGCAAGGGCAATCTTTACCTTTACCTAATAACAAAAGATCCATGGTTGTCATTCAAATTTACTGTGAAGTTTGTCCCTGTTTAGTTGCAAGTGGTTAGTAAAGGTAAAGGTCGCATTTGCTCAAAAGCCAGTCATATCCAACTCTAGGGTGCAGTGCTCATCTCCATTTACAGCCAAAGAGCCAGTGATGTCTGTGTTTGCAGACGTTTTCATGGTCATGTGGCATGCATGACTAGATTGCCCACCCAGTCACATGGCCACTCCCACAAAGTAAGCCATGTCCACAAAGTAGGCCACACCCAGAAAGTAGGCCACATCCACATTGTGGTAGTAAAATTTTTGGAAGCCCACCACTGCCCCATCCCTGTACCTGCTCCAACTTGAGACACCAAGCCATCAGAGGGCATTTATGCTAACCCACTGCCCGGCCCTCCCCTCTGCAGTTCTCAAGGGAAAATTCCAAAGAACACCAATGACAGAGAGAAAATGCCCCTGTGACACTGGACAAATTGAAACCACAGAACACGTTCTCTGCAGCTGCCCTTTTTATAGTGACATCCAGAACAAATTCTCATCTCCGCTGCTCTGCAAGTATCCTGGCCGGACAAACAGCACATACACCCACTGGCTGCTATCTGAGGAAAGACCCACTTTCCCCCCACAACTCTACCAGGTTCTGTGCTGCAAGCATGCAAGATCAGAAGAACAATCCTGGCAGGACCTTCAGCCAATTAAACCACCAGTGCTGCAGAATAGGCTTAGTAATAGCGGTAATATTATTGATCTATGTACTAATCTTACTACTTAACTCTGAGCAAAAATGCTCCTTTTTAAGCACCCTCTTTTTAACTTTTGTCTCCTGACATATTTTAAGTATTCCCATTTTAACTTCTGTTCCCTTTGCTGTTCAATGCTGGTCTCAGACCATAATAAAGATTGATTGATTGTATTACCACTCTTGATGTCTAGTGTTTATATCCATTAACTCTTTTATGCAGAGATTGTCCTGTTTGTCCTATGTAGAACACAGAGGGGCATTTTTTTGTACATTAGCAGAGGAACAAGTAAAATTGCCTTTAATGTTGTGTGTGGCATTGTTGGGTCCAGTAATGCTGTTGCCATAGTAAATGTGGGGGCATGCTTGTTTTTGTAGCAGGGTTTAGTTCTCATTTGCTTCACTGTTGTGTAGTCTGTTGAGTGTTAGTATTTGCTTGAGATTGGGCAAGTAGGGGTCGGCCACCAAGAGCCTGGGAAAGTGAAGTTTTCTTGTCCAGGATGGGTTGGAGATCCTTTATTATTTGTGTTAGAGGTCTCAGTTTAGGGCTGAAAATGACAACCAAGGATGTTGGGTTGTTTTCCCTTCTGGGACTGTCTTGCAGCAGATTAGTTCTGGGTATTCATCTTGCCTGGTTGATCTGTTCTTTGGCCATATTGGATGGGTATTGTAGTCTGAGAAATGCATTTTGTAGACACTTGGGCTTCGAATCTCTGTCCTCTGGATCTGAATAAATGAGGTTGTACTTGAGAGCTTGGCTAAAGACAATGGATGTTGTGTGTTATGGATGAAAGCTGGAGGCATGGAGGTAGATATATTGATCAGTGGGCTTGCGATACAGTGTGGTACTAAGATGTCTATTTTGCAGCTTCTCAGTGGTGTCTAGGAAATTTCTTTGTTGTGTAGACTGGTCCAAGCGGAAGTTGATATTTGGATGAAAGTTGTTGAAATTTTTCTATGGTTTGCTTTCCATGGGTCCAGATAAAAATATGTCATCAATGTACCTCAAATAGAGAAGTGATTTATGTGTACAGTAGTTAAGAAAATGTTCTAGATCAGCCATGAATATATTAGCATATTGTGGAGCCACTGGCTGCTATCTGATGAAAGACGGACCTTCCCCCCCCCCCAACTCTGCCAGGTTCTGTGCCATAGCATGCAAGATCAGAAGAACAACCCTAGCAGGACCATCAGCCAATTAAACCACCAGTGCTGCAGCAGGTAGGTGGAGGTAGGTTTTATTACCAAAGGTGATGTAGTTGTGTCTGAGCACAAAGTTGCAGAGGGTAGTGACTATACTGTACCTCTATTTTGAAGGGTATTCCTGATGGCTTGTAGTCCATCTTTGTATGGGATGTTGGTGTAGAAAGCTTCTACATCCATTGTGGCTAAGATGGTGTTTTCTGGCAGGTCATGTGTATACTGAAGTTTTCTTAGAAAGTCTGTGGTATCTCTTACATAACTAGGTACATTGGTGGCATATGGTTTGAGAATGGAGTCCACATATCCAGTTATCTCAACAGTGATGGTATTGATGCTTGAAACAATGGGTCTCCCAGGGTTTCTAGATTTGTGTATTTTGGGTAGCAGGTAAAAATTGGCTGTTTGAGGCTCTTGCAGAGTGCTATTCAAGATTTGGTCATGTATATTTTCAGGAACAGTTTTAAGAAGGTTTTGTAATTCCTTTTTATATTTGGCAGTTGGGTCCATAGTTAGGGGCTTGTAGAATGTAGAGTTGGAGAAGTATGTGTCAGATTGTTGTGTGTAGTTTGATTTGTCTATGACAACTACAGCACCAACCTTGTCTGCCTCTTTGATGACAATGTTGGGCCGGATCTGGCCCACAGCATCAAATAATATGGCCTGTGCCCTTGCTGCAGCCATGGGTGTCACCACAGGCTCCACCTCAATGCTTGTCCATTGCCTCCCTTGTCCCTGGGAGAGGCAGGCATGTGTGGTGGTGGCAGAAGTGACGGTGGCAAGAAGTGGCAGGAATTGTGGAGAAGCTATGAGTGTCTGTGTATTTGAGAGAGTGATAGTGAGTACATACATGTTTCTTCCATGTCTAGACCAGAAGTGAAACTATAAAAATGTCTGAGGAAGTGGACTTGATCCACAAAAACTCACTTTAAAATATGGGAGTTTGTTTTTCAGGTGCCACAACTTTTTTGGTCTTTTTTTTGCTTGCTCTCTGATATGCCAAAATGAAGCCACCTTTGGCGAGTTCATTCTGCAGTTCCTTTCACCCAACCTAGTGTGAGAAAGCATAGCTGGCAATGCAAAGTGGACATTACTAGGATACAAGAGTGTGTGTGTGCGTATTTGTGTGTGTGTGTGTGTGTGTGTGTGTGTGTGTGTGTGTGTGTGTGTGTGTGTGTGTGAGTGAGAGAGAGAGAGAGAGAGAGAGAGAGCATTTTTTCTTCTGCCATGCCTGAGGGACCATGAACTGGCCTGCAGCTGCAGTCCCTCAACAGTCTGAGGCACCATGATCCAGCCCTCAGCTTAAAAAGTTTGAGGACCCCTGCTCTAGAGGAACCCAATTAGAATATAGCAGTTAGTTTATAATATGACTCAATGTTTTTGTATTCATTATTCTTTTCTGGTTTTTTCCTTTTGCTTCATTTTTCTTCTGGTCTTAGAAGATTCAGTTCTTTTAACTAGATGTTGATATACAGCAGAGGTGTGTATTTGGTGAAATCTCTGGCTCTCCAAATCTTATTCGTTTACAACCCTCATCATCTTTGACCACTAGCATTGCTAGCTTGTGCTGAAGGAATCTAGAGTCGAAGAAACACTGAAGTAGCTTTTGGTGAAGAAAAGAAGAAATCATTGTTCCTCAACAAATCTCCTTCTTGTTGATTTGGACATGCTCTTCCCCTGGATGTCCTTTTTGTCCTTGTAGCAATTAGCTCCTTCCAAGCTTCTTGCCTGCCCAGTCAAACAGATCACAGAAGCCTACATATTTAATCAACATATCAATTTCTTTTCTTTAGCTTTTATCATCTTTCTTCCCACAGAACCTGTACCTCATAGTCAAAGCATACATTTTCATCTTCGCTTGATCAATCTTCATTATTGGATCTCTGAATGTGAAAGCTGCAGAAGGTATGGCATTTTGTGACAATTACTGGCTGAGACCTTTGTCAGGAGCAGCTACAACCAAAAAGAAAACATGAGAACAAAAGGTATTTATCTTGATTATAAGAGGGACATTATAAGGGGGACATAAAGATCAGGAGAGGCCTGTGTAACAGAAGAGTTGGATTTAGAAGACTTCTTGAGGGACAATGAACCACCTTGGGGTTGGGGAGGATGCAATAAATTCTATTATTCAAAACATAACATACAGAGCAAGCCTAAAATAGAGGGTAGGATAAGCCCTAGTTAAATTAATTAATTAATATCCTGCCCTTTTGCTAGAAAAAGGAGCAGCTTCTTTCATGTCCAGACCAAACTTTACACAGCACATATGAATCCGCTTCATTTGCTTTGTCCTTGGCCAAAATTAAATCCTCATTGGTGCATGTTTCCGGCAGTAATCAGCAGACTAGTAAGCAAGCTAGATTCTGTATCACTCCACATTCACTTTGTGTGTTGTTGTCTACCAGCAACTGCTAGCTGAGCATGTTGGTCTTACGTTTAGGACATTTAGTCCTCCAAATGACATAAGGAAGGTTCCCATTAAAAATACCACATAACTAAAGTTAATGTTTTAAGCACTCATCAGCCTTGGAAACATTTCTTTAAAAACTGTCAAGAAACAGTGGATCTACAAATATCTCAATAGATCAATTCTTGTAGCTATAATCCCCTCATCTGTTTCATTTAAGATTCACAAAGGGAATAAACCAAATTGATACCTTACGGAAAAGTATAAAGACAAATGGAAAGGGGGTACAATCTCTTGTGCAAAGAAAAATTAAAAGCACAACAGAGAAGACAGCAATCAATACTCAACTAGTTAGATCTTCTGCAACTTCAAACTACATACCAAAAGATAAGCCTGCGTGTAAAAGGTATTGCAATGCATGTGGGAAGAGGAGGGAAAGAAAGGAACAAAAAATTGTAATGAATAAGTAAATATAAACATAATTTTTAAAATATTGTTTACAATGAACCATATATTAAAGAATAAAATATACCCAGTGTCGTATAGTGGATAAGGTGATGGACTCAGATTCAGGAAAGCTGGGTTCTAATCCCACCACCCACCTCAGCCATGGAACCTCACTGGGGATGGTGAAAATGGATAACCCACCCCTAAACTATCTCATTCACCTTGAAAGGCCAGATAGGGTCACTATAATTTGGTTCTGACCTGATGTCACATAAGAACAAATATATTAAAACAGATCCACACTTCTATCTGTTCACTGATTCACAGAATCAGAAAATCTGGGCCTCCAGACTTTGTTAGAAAAAATATCACCTTTGTTAGAAAAAAAAAAATTATCTATCTTCATCCAGAATGACAACTGAATGGGGTTAATGGGAACTAGAGTTCAAACTATGGAATAAGGAAGACAAAGTTTCCCTACTTGTTTGCTCATTTGAAGCACTCTCTAGTGGTCATCTTTTCTAGGTGGCTTCTCAGAAATAAGTCTCACTAATTCTGCCTGGGCTTATTGTGAAGGGACTGCTTTGAAGATGGCAACCTCGGGGTGTAATGCCAGGTGGCCACACTCAATATTCTCAGACTCTACCATCTTACCTTTCCTTCCCGCCTTCTTCTTCCTAAGGAGAGCTTTGTGCTCTCCCTCTGGCCAAACACCTTGCTTGCTGCATCTTGCTCCCTGAGATGGAACGTACAAACATAGTGTCCCCTCTCTGGTTGATGCACAGAGGCTAAGTGGACTAGCAGCTAGATCTGGCTTCAGCATTTGCCATGGAAAAATAGCATCCATCCTGGACGTGGGAGGATGTGAATCTAAGGAGGCCAAGAGAACTGGAATGACGTACAGAGACCAATGACTCTCCAGCCAGTGGTCACAATCCAAGGGCTTGTGAGAGTTGAAGGCTGATTGCCGCAAATCTATTGGCCAAGACAGTCAAATTGCACTGGACATGGCCAGTCCCTCTTGCGGCTTCTTCTTTTTCTAGCTCCTCCCCTCCCAGGTCTTAGTGGTGATGCTGGCAGCTATTCCAGGAGCTGTAGTCCAAAAAGTAACTTTTCTACTTCTGTGGTATGACTTTCTTGTTGACTTAAATCTCAGGCTGCTTCGTCTTCTACCTACTGTTCTCAGTGCCCCATTTCTTGTCCCTCTGCTGCTTGTTCACCAGCAGCCAACTACTCAACTTCCAGTGCTTGCTAAGCTGTCATTGATACTTTCTGGTCTTTTTGTGACATCACTGTGATTCAGGCAAAGTTCTTTCTGGCTCTGGGCCTCACTTGTGAGATCAACAGTTCTCAGCCAATGGGTGCAAGAAGCTACATGACAACCACAAATCACAATCACAACATGTAACTCTGTGATTCTTAGCTGTTCACCCTGCAGATTTCTGCTTTTGCATCTCCTGGAATACTTGGCCATTGACTGACCTGGGAATTGAAGTTGAAAACATCTGGGTGGCCAAATGTCCAGAACCACTGGTTCTGGACATTTAAAATGCAGCTCCTTTGGAATATGTTTATGAACTACCCCTCTCTTTCTATGGGCACAATCCTGTGGTCATGTGGCATGGATCCCTATAGGACCTAGCAAGCCTTCCTCTGGGTCCTTCTCCTTTGGTTGATTATGAATCTGCTAGAGTTTTTGGTAAAGGGCTCAGCCATGCTGAGTGATTTACTATGTGATATCTGACTGTAATTGCTGTGTAATTGTAAACTTTTTCCTCTGTAAGCCGCCCAGAGTCGCTCTGCGAGTGGGACGGCATATAAGTCGATATATAATAATAATAATGCTTACCTGTAAAGGTAGTCTGTTACCTTGAAGAAAGCTAGACATAGTGCAGGGAGGGACGGAGGGAGGGAGAAACGACCCTGCTGTCCCTCACTATGATGGAATATATCCTACAGTACAGTAATCTGAAGGGCTATCAGAAGACAATTTTAAACTGGAAGCCATCTTATTTTTCAAGGTTTGTTCACTCCATGTCTGGTTTACAGACAGACAGACAGACATACTCACAGACAGTGTCAGGACAGCAGTCTAAGCAAGTGTTTAGAGCACATGGTATCAGTCTTCCCTATGGTGGGATACATTTTACCATAACTTAGATCAGTCTTTGCTTAGTTCCTTCAGCATCTGCTGCTACTTCTCTGCTTATCTTAGGTGGAACAATACAAACAAGAGGGTATATTTTTTAAACTGATGTAGATTTGAGTCATCCTGGCATTACTTCATTAACAGCGATATCAATTTGTTTCAAATGTGTGGATGCACCCCAAATTGGAGCAGCATATTCTGCTGCAGAGACACTCAGGACCAAAACTGATATTCACAGCGTAGAAGGCCGAGTTCCCTATTTATAGTTTGTGAGTTTCCTGATGATGTTGTTCCTCGTATTAACTTTGGCTTTGGTATTCAGGCAGAGATGCTTAAAAGAGAGTGTCCGGTCAAGTGTGACACCGGATATTTTTATACTGAACAATGCTTTAATCAGTTGCCTTCTCGCATAACATCCAACTCAACCCTTGCCTCTTGGTTTCGAAGTTGGAAAGCACACACTTGAGTCTTGTTTGGATTAGGTTTCAAATGGCTGATGTTGTAATACTGTCCTAATTCTTCAAGTGGTCCAGTAAGTTTTCCAGCTACCTCATCAAAGCTTGATCCTTGTATGGCCATTGCTGTGTCATCCACGTAGATGAACAATTTTGTATTGTCAGGAACAGGTTGATCATTTGTATGTATATTATACGGTGTTGGAGACAATATACTTCCTTGGGGCAGTCTTCAAATCAAATCAATAACCAGCACAGTAAAAAGGGTTTAATTGCATGAGATACAATTAAAATGTACTACCACAAATGTATCTACTTGAATTAAAATAAAATAGAATAAAATCTGTTCTTAAAATTGGAGCTACATTTGGGCTAAGTAATGGGACAGCACTTCTTTGTACATGATTTATAAATAATAAAACAGCACCGATTTATATGGGCAGGACAGCTAACATCTCTGCAAGCTGAAATAAATTCAGAAGTTTAAAAGTTTAAAGGTTATAGTTATAAACATGAGGATAAAAGTGTCTGTATACAAATGCAAATGCACATAATGGATACAGTATACATCAATAGGGTTACAAGTGCATAAAATAGTATTACAAGTGCAAAGTAAAAACAATTATAGCTGGTGTTTAACCTGTCCCCGATGTAGCTGGTTCTCTCTAATGCTACATATCTTTGGGGCAGTCCATTCTTCTGCAACCTGCATCTACTGGTTTTTTTAATTCCAATTTATCATGATATAGAATCTCTGGTTCTGGAGGAAGCTGCCAATGACCCTTGTAAGCTTGTTATCTTTGGTAAGATTATTTATTTTGTGGAGCAGAATCCTATAATTGACAGTACCATATGCTGCAGTCAGGTCAATGATATCCACTCCCATAATTAGCTTTCCTTTGAAGCCATCCTCAATATGTTGCATAAGGTTAAAAATTTGATCACAACATGACCTACCGGCCCTGAAGCCTGCTTGCTCCTAACATTTGCATTGTGTTTGAATGAGAAGTGGTTAACGGAGAGGAGGGGGAGAGAAAGAGTCAGATTCTGGGATTCCCCCTTGCTTGGTGTCTCTTTGTGAATGGTAGTGAGCACATAAGGGTATCCTGTACACTATCTTGACTGCTATCATTGGTGTCAGCAACATTCAGTACATAACGTTCAGCAGTCTTTTAACTGCTGGCAATGCAGTCACAATATCACACAATGATATTGGGCCACTTCTTGGCATTTGAATTGTGGATATAACATCCCACATTCATAAACTGAAGGGTTTCTGAAGAATGGAATTTTTAGTGTGAGCTTTTATGGATCAAATCAACTTTCTCAGATATAAGAGTGAGACAATATAGGTCATATTTATACATAAACCCATGACCAAGTGTGGATAAAATAATAAATAAAGTGGAAATTTGTAAAGTAACAGGCTAGTGGGCTGTGAATAATGTTATTTATCAGTCTACAAGGTAATTATAGAATAATTAACACAAGTAACAAATTGTGCGAATCAATACAGTAATACCTCATATAACATTAGTATCGAATAACACGAAAATCGCATAACATTAAGGAATCTGGGGGAAGAATTGCATCGGATAACAATAAGATCCTATGGGATGCTTCAGATAACAACCGCTAAAGCCTGTGTGGTTACAATGTATCTCTATGGATCCCATAGGATTTTAACATGCATCAGATAACACTAAAAATCGTATAACACCAAGACTTGTGGAACCAGGTTTTAGTGTTATCTGAGGTTTTACTGTATAGAGATTCATGGCTTAAGAACCCTGATATTCAGTCCTTTCAAGTAGGTCTCCAGTATCCTTTTATACCTTTCCTCAGCTGTTTCGCTTTCAGTTGCTGTTTTGTAGTGTGTATCCCCCCCAAAAAAAATATATAGTCACCTTCAGATAATTCAAAGACTATTGAAGTAGACAGAAATATTCTGAAACAGTTTTTGTGTGTTGCCATTCCTCATACTAGATTTATGTCCATTAATTCTTTTGCATAAAGATTGTCCTGTTTGACCAAGGTAGGGCTGAGAAGGGGATTATTGGCAAAAGACAGCATAGATCCTGTCAGCAGAGGAACAATTAAACAAGCCCCTGACATTCTCTGTGACATTGATGGGGCCTATAATAGTGTGGCTAGACAAGATGTGTGAATAGAGCTAGCATCTGAGCTTGTAGAAGCAGTTAGTTCTGATCTATTGTGTGTCAATAGGTGCTTGAAAGGGGGAGGGGGTTTTCTGGAAGCAAGTACAGCCCTGCCATTAAAAAGTTAGGAACAGTAAACATTATTGTTAATAAGGCATTGAAAATCATTTATGAAGTGTGTGAGGGGTCTTTTTTGTGGACTGAAAGTAGCAATTAGTAGTGCTTGGTAATTTTTCTTCTTCTGGGTCTGTCTTGCAGTAGATTACTTCTGGGTATTCATCTTTCCTTGTTAATTTGTTCTTTAACCGTATTGGATGGATAGCTTCAACAGACTTCAAGCATGGCAAACAAAAAAACCATAAAAAAACAAAATGAGATAAAAAAAGTTGTGATTCTTTAAAAACTAATTGCAAGAAAGAGAGAGTAGTTAGTCTTTAAGGAACCACAACGTTTTTATCTGTTGTGTTTTTGTTCCGGTCTGATATGATTGAACAGGCTATAGAGAGAGAGGGTGCCAAAATGTATGCACATTTTAAGAAAGGAAAAACTGCATTAAAATTGTAATAATATATACTGATAAAAAATGAATGCAAGTCTCATTTGACTTGTGCAATTACAAGAGGTGTTCAAAGTGGTTACCATCAGTGTCCGGACACTTCTGATTATGGTGAACTACTGCTAGAACAACTTTGACCAAAGTGTCCACTTGTATTGCTGTGTATATTTTTTTTTAATTCCTTCCCAAAATACCACCAGAATAGCCTGTACAGTACTGTACCGGCTATACTGGTGATATTTTGGGAAGGAATTGAAAGAGCATGTACTCCACATCCTTTAAGGACTCCATAGGCGGAAACCAAAGGGTGTTAAATCAGGAGAATGGAGGGGGACTCAACTGCACATCTTCATCCTATCCATTGTCCTGGCAAATTCTCATGGAGGAAAGCTCTTACAACTTGGTGGAAATCCAGTGGAGCGCTATCTTGTTGGAAACCAACCATTTCCCAATAGTGTACAAATTGCAAGCAAAATGGAGGTGCATTGCATGTCTAGATAGACATAGATAACATCTCTTAAAATGTGTCTACATTTGGCTCCCTCTGTATATAGTCTGCTATATATCAGGAGAGAGACCTGTGGTGGTGCTAAGACGTCCATGTTGTAGTTTCACAATGGTGTCCAGACAATTAGCCTGTTGTGTAGGTTTTTCCAGGCTGAGGCTGATGTTAAAATGAAATTAAGAGACACCACAGACTTTCTGAGGAAATTACAATCTACTCATAACCTGCCTGACATCACTATTTTAGCCATCTTGTTTTGTCTTTTTGACTGATATTCTCACACAGACTAACACAGCTACTTTTTTGAAAATTCTTCATTTTATCTGTCTCTTAATGTTAGGAAATCACATTTAACCTATACTGTGCCCTGTCTCCACCAGGTTGAATTTAATCTGGGCAAGAATCTCACAAGCACTGTCTGATCATACTTTTGAAAGAGCTTTATTAGGTTTTTATACTAGTTTTGTGTTTATTACAACCTGTGTTTCTCTTTTCTCCATCATATTGGTACCTCACCCTTCACTCATCATAATATGTTCCCAATTCCAGTCCTACACTTCTCTAGTCTTTGCATCTGTTGTTTATTCAAGTGATTATGTGTCCTTCTCTGGGTTATTTTAAGAGTACTTTTACTAGAGAGTCCCATTCTTATCCTTCTGTAATCATATATTTAATTTACATTTGATGTTGGTTACCATCTCTGTAACCATGTTGAGTTTCTTTGGTTTTTGCATAGCATGTAAGGACTAAGTACAATATATAACTCATGGACATTTTCCACAAGGCAAAAAAGGTTGACTTACTATATTTGTACAAAATTTCTCAGAAAACATCAGTTTGTAGATACTTAAGTGAAACATTAAAAAATGACAGCTGTATTAATAAAAACTTTATTTGCTGAAAACTCCCTAGACTTATTTGTCTCTCATGTAGCAGGAATATGTCTCACTGAGGGGGTAACATTGTGTCCATATTTTAGGAAAATGCACATATTCAGGCCGCCCAAAGCTACAGCCTCTTTATTTTCTCCATGCAGAGTAAAGGGAGATGCAAACATTCAGATGGCAAAAAGTAGACCTGAATCTGAATTGGATTTGATCAGGTCTGGATTAGTCTAAACCAGGAGTTATCAACCTTTTTAAGGCATGGTCTGGGTTACACTCCCTCAGACAGCTTCAGTGGCTGGACAGCCATTTTGCCCTTCCTCCACCAAATGGCACTTTCTGGTGTGAAATGGTGCCATGGGCTGCATTTGGCCTGCATGCCACATGTTGAGAATCCCTGGTCTAAACCAAAGCAGACTGAATCAGTCTAAATAAAATTGGTACCAAACTGGACCCTGAACCAAATTATGTGACTTTTGTACAGCCTAATAAGATATTTTTAATACAAGGGTGGTGGTGGTGGTGGTGGTGGTGGTGGTTGACAACGGCCAAAATGAAACAAAGCATTTTAATCCCAAGCCCACTCTCTTAAATAAAAGTGTCTTCATGTAAACCAAGGTTCCCAACCTAAGGCCCACCGGCCACATCAGGCCCATGGTATCATTTTATGTGCCCCCCACCCCTCCAAGGACATTCGAGAAACAAAATGGTTACCCATTTGAAGTTGTTGGGACAAAATGGCCACCCCATCATATAGACAATGCAAAATGGCTGTCCAGCCCTTGAAGCTGACTGAGAGATTGTGATCTGGATCCCAGCTTGAAAAGGTTGGGAACCCCTGATGTTACAGAATAAAAGGTAACATAGAAAGTAGTCTTCCTAGGGTGTGAACTGACAGCTTCAAGACCATGAGAGAAAAGGAGATGAAGAGAATGAAAGTTCAGTTTTCTCTCACCAAACTACAGAGGTGTGACGTAGGGTGGAACTACAGCCAGGCCATCACAACTTGTCCTAATGTAGAGATATATTTACATGGGGGAAGAAGGCAAAGGTGGCAACTAAGCAATATAGGTCAATCAGCACTGCAGACTCACAAAGTCTCATTGTGATCTCTCTCTCTCTCTCTCTCTCTCTCTCTCTCTCTCTCTCTCTCTCTCTCTCTCTCTCTCACACACACACACACACACACACACACACACACACACACACACACACACACACACACACACACACACCATTAGTCATAACAACACAAAAAGTTCTTTTGAAACTAGGAATAGACTGGGAGTGACAATCTTCTAAAAGAACAGATAAAGGAAGCTCATGATCAAAAGACTTTGATTAGCTTAGATCAGTAGTGATAACACAGGAAGGAGAAAATGGAAATAGCAATGAAGAACAGAAAATGGGATGGTGGATGTGACAAGGATCATTTGTTTACTCGCAGCATCTCCAAAACTCCCACTGTAATTTCCTCCCTGCTTCTTTCTCCAAGGAGGCTTTTGGGGAAAACTGAACTGAGGATTAAACCCTAGATAGATTTAGTTGCTGCTGGAGAGCAACATGCTTCTGATTGCAAGACATATTAATGAGATCTATATCACATCTCAGTTCAGTCTAGCCCAGGGTTCCGCAAACTTGACTTTCCAGGTGTTCTTGGACTTCAATTACCAGAAGCCCAAGTCAGCACAAGTCTGTGAATTCAAGTTCAAGAACACCTGGAGAGCCAAGTTTGAGGAACCCTAGTCTAGCCCAATTAAAATTTTATTGCAATTTAATAATAATAATAATAATTTTGTGGCATCAAGACAATTCTGACCTATGGTGACTCTTTGTAAGGTTTTCTAGGTAGAGAATACAAAGAAGCTATCTATCATTCCCATTTTCTGGGGATACCATGGGACTGTGCAGCTTGCTTAAAGCCACACTGGCTAGCTTTTCAACCAGGAAGCACAGTGAGGAATTGATCTCTCAAAGTCTGGCTTCACACCTGAACCACTGAGCTATCCAGTCAGCTTCTGCAACTTTAGGTCCATGTATATCCAGATCGCAAAAGTGGAAGCAATGAGAAATGTGAGTCTTGCAGGTGTGCATTGCTAGCTGTGCCTTATATGCTTTCCTCACTTGGGCACCTATCTCCACACACAGAGCAAATAAAATAATGAAATCTTTGGCCTAACTGCCTCTTGGACAATACCTGAAATACTGCTTTCCATTTATACAACCTGTTTCAAAAGGTTCTGACCTAGCATTCTTCAAATAATCAGCATATTTCAATATTTGGTTCAATCCTTGATTATAGAAACAGCATTTGGACCACTCAGATCTTTTGTGCCTCCGCTGCACAATCACTGCAGTAAGCAATTGGCTCGGACTTTTATTTCTCGTCCAAATTAAATTAAACATGAGAGAATTCTACCTATGAAATAATTATAGGCACGTTTATGCTGTGAGCTTCTTAACGTTCAGTAACTAGGCAGCGGCTGCTACTCGTATCCAAGTATACATTTTTCCTGGAAATCATTTTCACAACAAACAGGAAAATGGCACTGGCATGAATTTGTTTAAGGTGGACCACAGCTTGCCATGATGTGACACACACACTGTGATCATGGAGTCATCTCCTGCAGCACGTATGAATGAGACATGAAGGATTTAACACCAAGACTGCAAGGAACTCCCACATCCTTAAGGATATTAGCAAGGTGTGCCTTCACAGCCAGTCCATTGGCATGGCCTTTTTTTGACTCCATGATTGTTAGGAATCAGAATAGTGAAGTGGTTCCTCCTCTGCTCATTTTGCTATTGGGCCCAATATGATGGTTTCCACTGGCTGCTACCCCACTAACATGCCTGTTATCCCACTAATACTAGTTACTGAAGTGTCTGGCTGGACATTTTGCTATGGTAACAGAGTAGACCATACAGCCAGCAAGTCAACACCGAGTGTTGGGTGGCAGTAAATAACCTGACTCCCTAAAGGGGCCAATGGCTACAGGCAGATGAGCCCTTTTAGATGGGGTGATGGTCCCCTCAACAAAATCTACAGAACAAGAATTGCAGCTGAAATTTACCTGAAATTGGTCTTTATTACATCACCCAAAAAAGAATACTGATGCTTTCACTAACAAAATTAAAATAAGGTTAATGAGCCATTTGCATAAAGTTTTCTTTAAAGTAATACATGGCAGAATTTACAAGAACTACATAGAAAGGACAGGTCAACCATTGTTTTTATTTTGATGGGAAATTGGAACCAGGGACCATTATTATCCCACTGTATACTTGGGGAGAGATGACACGAGATAAACATGGATATGTACCTATGTTAGTTTCATTGACTATGAGAAAGCTTTTGACAAAGTACAACATAGTGAAAGTGTGCAAGATGCTGACAAATGAAAGCACTCTGGAATTTGGTTAAGTAAATGGTGGGACCATGAAATAAAAATTAGAATAGTGAAGGTCATTAAGATTTGATATACTGTACAATGAAAACTTAAAATTGGCTTTGAGAATGCCCCCTCCACAATTCCACTGTATCATCTTGGTGGTTTTCATATAAAAACAAGAAGTATTTTATCTTTATTCCTAAGTAATGAGTCTCCATCTCTCGAATCTGGTGTATGAGACTGGAGCAGGACCACTTAAAGTTGAAGGCCAACAAATGATTATGATTATTACAACATCAGAAGGTGAGCATCCTTCTAAATTGGGCACAAGTTGCATGGGGGCACAGCAAGTCCATGGGAGTTTTGTGCCCCTTGGCTTTGGTCAGGCCTCAAGGACAGGGCAAATCCTAGGGTGCACTTCATTATAGTACTTGGGCTCCATATTATGGGTACCCCCAATGGCTTGGACTGGCACAGACTTGGTGACAGCCATGGGGAAGGCTAGGCCGTTAAAGTACAGGGTTTCTCAACCTTGGGCCCACAGAGGAGCAAACATCTGTGGGCCCAAGGTTGAGAAACGCTGGTGTAAGAGGACCACCTCCAGCTGACATTCCAGAAACAAGGCTGCTTCTTTTGCAGGCTGCTGAAGCCTGATGACAAAGTGGTACTCCTCAGCAAGAGCTTCACTTCAGCTGCTAAAGAGTTTAAAAAGAGAATTTAGATACAGTATGTCTTTAGCCAGTGGTGGGATGTCAAAATTTTTACTACCCCACCGTGGGCTGAGTTGATTTCATGGGTGGAGCCAACATCATGACATCATGGGCGGAGCCAACGTCATGATGTTGTGGGCGGAGCCAAAGAAAAAATAAAATAATTAAAAATTAAATAAAAATACACATTAAAATTAAAATAATCAATCCACCCACCCCAAACATAAACCCATCACTTACCAGGCCTGGGGTCAGGGAACAGGCACTAGGCAGGTAGGCAGGCACTAGACAGGCAGGCAGGAACCGCGCCAGCGTGGTGGCTCAGCGGCAAACCACCACAACGGCATGGCGAGGAAAGGATGCCACCAGCGCTGCCGCTTCTCCAGGTGCTGCCTGCGTCCTTTCTGGGTAGCCAAAATGGCTGCCCAGAACTGTGCATGTGTCAAACCTCCATTTGGTGCATGCTTGGCTTTGGTCAGACCAAAGCCAAGCATGCACCATCCTAAGTTCTACCTGAAGGCTTTGGGATACTGAGAGCTATATAAGAACTGGCTCTCCCCCTTAGAAGCAGCCTTAGTAATGAAGTTTACTGTACGTATTTGTAGTTGCTTGGTTCCTGACTTATTACTGGACCTGCCTTGGCTATCTTTTAGTGTGCATGTGTCAAATGGAGGTTTGACACATGCGCAGTTCCAGGCAGCCATTTTGGCTGCCCAGAAATACACATCCAGAGGGTGGGCTGAGAGGCGACTGAACCAGTTGCCCAGGGGTTATCTACCCCCAGCCCGGCGATCCCCTCTGGAAAGCTGCTACTGGTTCGGGTTAACCAGTCTGAACCAGTAGAAGCCAAGCACTGTCTTTAGGTTAATGTACAATGAAAAGGATATTGAGGATAAAGATTTGCTAGCTGACAAAGAAAAAGAGCACCTGAAGAAGAGAAGATTAGACAAGCCTTGGGCAAACTGGCTCCCAAGCTTCTTTATTCATGTCACAATCATCACACGCTCACAACCTTGGAGGACTGCACCTCCTCCTGTATGGTGTGGATGTGATTTACAGGGCATATGTTGATTATGCTGGCCTTGCCTTGCTTCTATGATGAAGCATTTCTCACACTGGTGGCCATCGATCCCAATGTGCAATGGGACAACAGCAATTATGGCTGCAATTTATGACCCCTTCCCATGCCTTACAGGAGGAAGTCACGGACAGCATTCACTTAGTTCATAGGGCAGTTACAAGTGAAGGTTCCCTCACAGCAGTGGAACAGGTGGTTCAACCCTGCCTTTTGTGTTGGGAATTTTGAGCACAGGGAATAGGCAAGCAAGTGTAAGCATAGGTGCCCTGTGTGTGGAAAAAAATAATATTTACTCATGAAAATGTGCTCACAAGATATGTGTGGTCAGAAGTCTTAATAGGGTTGCATCAGATTAATAGTACAGTTAGGGAAATTGAGGTGAGGTGGTTTAAAACTGTCAGGAACTGAGGCATTTCTAATACAGTAAAACCTCATATAACACTAAAACCTGGTTCCACAAGTCTTCGTGTTATATGATTTTTCGTGTTATCTGATCCTCTATGGGATCCATAGAGATACATTGTAACCACACAGGCTTTCGCGGTTGTTATCTGAAGCATCCCATAGGATCTTAATGTTATCTGATGCAATTCTTCCCCCCAGATTCCTTGATGTTATGCGATTTTCGTGTTATTCGATACTAATGTTATATGAGGTATTACTGTATTTGCAGGGTAAATTCCCCAGAGAAAGCTTTGATACTTGCCAGATTAGATCCCCAGCCTGGAATATAGTTCTAGTAATTGCAGTGTTGGACCCTCACTCGGCTGTAGCTGCTATGCCCCACCTGAGAGCCCTGAGGAAGGTTTGGACCATCCTAAGCTCTACCTGAAGGTTTTGGGATACTGAGAGCTATATAAGAACTGGCTCTCCCCCTTAGAAGCAGCCTTAGTAATGAAGTTTACTGTATTTGTAGTTGCTTGGTTCCTGACTTATCACTGGACCTGCTTCAAAAGATCTCCTGCCTTGTTGCTGCTCCTGAAGAGTTCCTGCCCTGTTCCCAGTTCCTGTGGACTGTTGTTGTGCCTCACAGATCCTCATTCCTTGAACTACATCCTTGCCCTGATCCAACCGCAAAAGTACTCTGTCCCATCTGCTCTATCGGTCACCTGACTTCGAGTTTGCTTGGACTATGCCCTTTTGTCCAGATCAGCCCTTTATCCTTCCCTACCTTGGTTTTGGTTTTTGTCTTGGACTCTGGATCCTGATATGTTTACTGTTTAGCCTGGTTGCCCTGGGTCCTGGTGCTTGTATTATTTGCCAACTTCCCATGCCCCGGACTCTGACACAAACAAGCAAGTTATCTTTGCCTAGAAGGGAGTCTTTTCCTGTCATATGACTAACTAGGTTAGTTCTTCTAATGAATGCTCCTGGGACCTTCACTATAAGCCATGGAGAATTCAAACTCTTCCCCCTTTAGATGTCTAACATATGTTAAAAGACCACAACCCTAAGTTAGGATGCTTAGCTAGAGGAGCCAAAGGTCCCAAGTGTTGAAAAAATTGGGACTCTTTGCAACTATCTGCCATACTAAGACATTAAGTAACCATGGCAAAGCAATTCCAATTTTTTTTTTTGGGGGGGGGGCTGGGGGCTGGGATCTGTTCTTGGTTAGGATACCAAAAATCAGGCAAGCTGTGCAACTACCCCAGTGTTTCCCAAATGCTGGTTTTTGGTCTTCAATTTCCAGAAGCCTAAGTCATTTCCCCAAAGCACTGATCAGCCAATGTACTGACTCAGGATTCTGGGAATTGAAGTCCACTAGTGGGCTGTGTACCCCTTGTTGGGAACCACTGAACTACCCTATCTCCACTTAATTAAATGCATATTCCTTGGTTACTTAAAGTCACCACTGGAATCACAGTGTCTGCCTATTCAGGTATCTTTTCTTTCTCACAATGAGGTATACATCAATGCAGAATGTGTGAACTGTACAGCTCTCAACTTGTTCCTCGGTTTCCAGAGTTCTTCTGAAAGTCTCCTCCTATGGGAACATTCAAGGTGACCTTCCTTCTTCTCCCCTCTTTCATCCCCCCCCCCCCGTGCACAATATGGTACTGTTGGGACAAGTTACTGATGTTAAGGCCCCAATCATTCACTTTGTTTAGTGGAATTTAGACTTTACAGCATGGAGGAAGAATTATGCATTGGTGGCACACTTTCAGATGTTAAAATTGATTCAGGTGCTGACATGCCAGCAATATCAAATAGAATACATTTCCATCTCCATCTTGTTCCACTGCTGAAACCTGCTGACACCACCTTAAACAGCTCCAGAGGTCTCTTGACCTGCACGGGACCGTTCTCTACAGAAACATTATATAAGGGTAAAAGCTTACCTTTCAATGTGTATGTGATTACAAGTTCAAAGGCAAATAACTATTTTAGCTGCAGTGAAATGTGTCAAAATGGAAAAATAAGAAGTGGGGGAAATGCAATACTGTACATTGTAGGCGTGTTCTGAGAGATCAGACTCCTAAATGGAGGCTGTGCAGATGTATTATTTGCCAGCTTCCCACATCCTAGACTCTTGACACAAACAAGTTAGCTTTGCCTAGAAATGAATCTTTTTCCATATGACTAATTATGTTAGTTCTCCTAATTTTGAAAGATAATGATGACCCATATGGTGTACAATCAACATGGAGTAGTGTTTATCCATTACTCCACAAGATAGAATCTGTGCTAAAGGAAATACAGTAAAACCCCGGGTTACAACTGCCTCGGTTTAAGTTTGCCCCGGTTTACAATGGCAAATCCTATGGAAATCGCATTCCGGTTTACAAATTTTTAATGTACAGTGGAACCTCATAAAACAATCGCCCCGTATATCAGTGAAATCACATAACAATTAGGTTATGAAAAAAATGATGTCCTGCATAACAATTTTCCCTATGGAAAAAAAAGTACAATAATTTTTCAATGGGAAAAACCACTTAGCAAAAAAAAATTGTATGGTGCATCCCATAGGGGAAATCACTATACGATGCATGCATAGTATAGCAATTGTTTTGTATAACAATGAGCCCCATGGAATTTATTAAAATTGTTGTATGAGGTACCACTATATTTGTTTCTATTTACAATGATCAATTCAAGACCATTTTTTAATTTTCCGATGCATCCTTATGGAAGTTTCAGGTTACAATTTTTTTGGGTTACAACGAATCCTGTTGGAACAGACCTCTGTCGTAACCCAGGGTTTTACTGTACAAGCAACTGTTCCTTGACATGTACCTATGGTGCTTGGGGTTTTTTTTTTTTATGGAAACATAAACACTGGAAATCTAAAATGGAAGAATTAACCAATTGTTAGAATAACAAACTTGAGGCCCTCCATATATTGGTGGACTCCAGATCAGCCAGGCCAATGGTGATGGATGCTGAGGTATTAGTTCTTGACATAGGTTGGAAATATTACTTTTTCTAGATCATAGGTCCCACCATTCCTTAGAAACCACAGCCATTGCCTTGCCAAGCTTTTGTTCATGAACATTTAGAGGATCTGGTTTAGAGAATAATAAATTAATGTTTTCCTCACAAGTAAGATTCTAACGTCTCTAGCAAAATGGAGTGACCACAGAGATTATTTGGAAGACTTTGATTAAAATGACTGTCATTTGGGATCATTATTGCTTTTTGTGATCTTTCAAAGAGATTGACTGAGCAGAAGTATGTCCTGGTGAATAGGCAGTAGGGCGGTATAGAAATCTAAAAAATAAAAATAAATTCAGCAATGCCTATTCAAAAGTCAGTGGATGCAGGGCTGTACCTTGAGGAGCCCCAGAATTTGGACAGAATTTCAAAATTTGGTGATGACAGCACCTCAATTTGCTTGTACAGTTTCCCAGAGCTCCTAATAAAATTTTAGAAGTAACCTCCTGCCTTGCTTATTACTGCCCAACAGCCAGGCTGCCCTTGCTGCCATCATGCAAATAATTTATTGTGTTTTCTGTTGTTAACATGGCACTTTGACCTTATTATCTGGCTGGAAAAACACACAGAAATACTGTCTGGTTCTCTCTAATGGACAATTCCAAGGCTATAAAATACTATAAAAATACAAAAATCAAGACCAAAGAACTACATTACTTACCATTTAGGGTTGAGAAGAAGATGGCACAGAGTCTAAACAATTCCAGTCAAAATGGATCTAAGATGCATTCCCATTCAAAGTCACTTCTGAAAGTAACTAGTTGTTAATCATTCTACCTAAGTAACTTAAGAATTAATTGCTATGCCTGAGAAGTAATTTCGTAACAATTAGTTATGTTAAGTAGTTCAAAAGTAGCTTGCAACTAGGTACTTCCAAGCCCTACTTTTATCCTGATTAAAGCCACTCTTATCCCCCTGTTACCATTAATTAGTGGCAGTGTAAATATTCACCCACATGACATGTCTTTTCTCCTCTTGCTCCCTTGCATGTAGAATTAGCATGACAATTAAACTATATGCTTGCATCCAAAGTTGTTTGTACCTTTAGGTTCACAGATGGTGGCAGATGTGTCTCTTGGTACGGATGGCGCTTATTTGGACAATCTGATGGATCCAGACATGAAGAAATAGTTCTCTAGATAAGCGGAATGCTGCACTGTAATGTGGAATTATTCTTTCCAGGGTTACAGCCAGCTGTGTCTTCTTCCTCTGTGATACTCCATTCCCTTTCTCCTCCACTGGCTTTCTATTTCCTGTAATAATGAAGTAGGATACGGCTGAGCCCTTACCAGGCTGTTTCATGTCTCCCACTTAATCTTTATTACATGTCCTTTAAAAAAGGAGGGTGGTCTACAAAGGGTTCTACAAAGACTCTTAATAATAACAACTTCATGTTGATGTAATCTGGCTTAAACATGCTTTTGTGCCTACATGTGTGTGTAAAAACATACAGGTATATATGTTCTTGGGCTATCAAATTGGGGATCCAGGGCACATTGCTATGTTTTAAAGGGTTTTTTAAATTGTTTTATATTGGTTTTAACTGTGTATACTGCCCAGAGTCCTTTGGATAGGGTGGTATATAAATTAAATTAAATTAAATTACTTGACCAAACCCCCAAATGAATCAGTCCAGTTTTAGACTGAGCCTGATCTGAATAGCATTGTTTCTAAATCAGTCTGAAGCAATTAAAACTAACCTGACCCTTCTGTCAGCAAAAGAAAGTCAGTCAGGATATCTCCAAAAGTGTTGCAAAAGACCAGGGACAGGTAGAGTTCTTTGAGTTGAATATCACTTATCTACAGCAATGTGCTATTCCAGGCTATCCTTGGAAGGACAGATACTGAACAGAAGCTCAAATACTTTGGCCACCAAATGAGAAGAGAGGAGTCACTGGAGAAGGCCTTGATGCTGGGAAAGATTGAAAGGAGACGTGGGCAGCAGAGGACGAGATGGTTAGACCACGGACTTTGGCCTCGGCAGGGGTGAGGAGGCCCTCCGGACATGAGTGGCAGGACCACCGCACCTGCTGGCGCTCTTGGGCCCTGCCCCTCTCCGTGCTTGAAAGTTCTGTTATGGCCGTTATTGCGGCGGGCAGCTGGACTTCACTGCCGCCGTTCTTGTAATTTGCCTGTGGCCAGGGGGGTGAGGCTGTTATAGGATTGTGTTGGGGTATATTGTTATATTATTATGTGCTGTTTTGGTAGACAGAATTTTGTATTTGGAATCTTGTATTACTTTGTATATTGGTGTATTGTATATTGTGTATATTATTTATTTACCATGTGAGCTGACCTGAGTCAGGTTTTCCTGATTGGCAGCATATAAATATGACAATTAAATTAAATTAAATTAGACAGCATTGTTCAAAAAGTGCAATATGCTATTCCATGTTCTCAGCCAGGATTGACAGGTTATCAGTATCCAATTCCCTAAGAATTCAAGGTCAAAATGTGATATATGGATGGGTCCTTGTGAAAACATAGGAAAAGTTCCTGTCCAGGCAAGAGCTGGGAAGAAACAACCACAAAAACACACACAAACCTCTTTGTGTGGCATCAATGGACCCTGAGGCAAACTCAGAATGCATGGAGAATGAATATTCCAAATATGAAGTCAACTCACATATTAAAAAATAAGACTTATTTTCCTTCTTCAGCAGTATTTACCTAGAGAACTGCCTCCTTGCCTGGAGACTGGGAGCAGCATCTAACTCATACAGCACAAGTATGTGTACATATGTCACAGGCTTCAGAAAACAAGGACACATTGTCAGACTTTAAACACATCAAACCAACCTTAAAGATCTCTCATAGAAACATCCTGGACCTACCTGCCTGGACTAGCTTTTATGTACCTTCCAGGGGTTTGCAAATACCATAGACTTTGATTCAGTTTGAATTATATGCTTTGCAATGAGGGGCCTGTTTCTTTGCAACCAACTTGTACCTGTCCACTTTGATTTGTATCCAAATAACTGAAAGTATTTCTACATATTTCTGGGAGTCGAAACAGAGATAAAAATATGAAAAGGAGGGGGGGGGAACAAAATGGATTTGGATTTCAAACACTGCCACCAACTACTGCTTGACTTCCACTGTGCCAACATATCAGATGAGAAACAAAAGTAAAATCGATTTTAAAGAAATACAAAAATGTTGTGGCACCTTAAAGACTAACAGCTATTTTTAGTGTGAGCTGTTCTTCTTGATTTGATTTCCTCCAATGTTTGGTGAAAAATTTCTTTTTCAAGAGTCGTGTTCAATCAGGTGAGAACCCAGCTTGCAATCTGGAATGGTATTACAGTAGTTCCTCTAAAGTGGTGAGACAAGAGTGAAATTAAGTTTGTATGGTGTCATTATATTGAGAAGAACTCCATCGTTAGATTTCAGAGTGATGCTGCTTTCGTACTAGCACAGCCCGCCAGTGTAGCTTACCAGTTGCCTATTTAACTTGCACATTTTATAGTTAAACCGATGACTACAGAGACACCATAAATCTTCAGGGCGTTTTCTTCCTAATCAGACTTACTCTTTAAAGAATATTGCTTTGGGAAGGGAATGACAAAAGCCCTATACTGTATTTTTCTTATCTCTAGACATGGAACAAGAAGTATCGGAACACTTCTGGGTATTTACATGAGATTTTATATTATAAACGCTACCTGCCCAAGAGTATCCAGAAACGACCAAACTTCTTTCCTTCTTCATCTGACAGCTCTATCCATTCATCATGTCCACACACCTCACATCCCTTTCCACGAGCAAATGTGTCTTCTCCAGAAAAGAGAGAGAGAGACTAGAGTGGCTTAGTGGGTAAGATGCCAAACTTGACCACTGGAAGGTCGGCAGGTCAGCAGCTCAAGTGCTGCATGACTGAATGAGTTCCTGTCATCTGTTCCAGCTCCTGCCAACCTAAACAGTTTGAAAGCAAGATATTGCAAGTAGATAAATAGGTACCACTTTGGTGGGAAGGCATATCAGAAAACAAAATAAAAAACACTGTAGCACTTTAAAGACTAACTGCTATATTTTTATTGTTAGCTTTCAGGGATCAAGTCCACTTCTTCAGACAAGGAGTGAAACTTACAGGCATGGTTTACATACACCAAATTCAGGAGTCAAAGGGAGAAGGGTTTGCTCAGGCAGAATGACAGACAAGCAAGTATAACAATACAGCTTCCCACAGCTTTCAACAACATTAGATTATTCAGAGTAGCTCTAAATGTCTCCCTTTCAATCTCAAAGGTGTGGAGAAAGCCCATTCTGGTCTCTGTGGACTTGATCCACCAAAGCTAACAATAAAAATATAGCAGTTAGTCTTTAAAGAACTACAGCATTTTTTATTTTGTTTTCTGATATGCCTGAACCACAGACTAACACGACTACTATTCCAAAAAAATTGGTGGGAAGGTAACAGTGTTCTGTGCACTAGTCATGCCTGCTACATGCCCATGGAAACATCTGCAGATGCAGAGAACACTGGCTCTTTGACTATAAATGGAGATGAGCACTGAACCTAGGGTTAAATACGACTGGCTTTTGAGCAAGGGAGACCTTTACCTTTATCTATGCTACTGGTATTCATGTTCAAGGGAAATTAAGATTCTTTGGGAGATTTTAAGAAGCATGAAAGGAACTGCTGGAATATATATATATATACACACACACACACACACACACACATATACATGTGCATGCACATTTAGAGAGTGCCAGATGGGGAAAGGTGGTGTAGATTTGCCAGCAGTATCCTTCATGTTTCTTAAAATCCCCCAAAGAATCTTCATATCCCTTGAACATGAATAGTACTAGCAAAAGAAAATAAATGGGGTGGGGGTGGAGAATAAAAGAGAAAAAAATACAATAAAATAAATGCAGGAAGAGGGAGGAGAGGAAGGGAAAGGATCTGGCAGTTACAATTTATGGTCCCATCTCCATCAAACCAGGCCAGCATCTCATCTGTATGCAATGCCAATTTCCCCCTCTGGGTCCTTGCCAAACAAATTTCTGCTGCAACTCATAAATAAGGCCTCTCCCCACACCAGTTAAAGTTTTATTCATTGCTCATTTTGTGCTATGCTAGAATTTTTTTAAGAAAAAATATCTCTCCAGATTTATCTTTTATCTGAAATGTTAAAGATTAAAGCTTCAAATCACCAGCTCACCCCAAGAATAAATAAAATGGGGGCTTAATCGCAGACAGAGCTTCCTGGGGAGCAACTCGTCAACTACATGTGGACTCAGTATCAGACGGTTAGTTGCTAATGAATTTATATTATTGGCATTCCAAGTTAAAGAAAAATGTTTCTCTAGTCCCTCTAGCTCCTGTATCTGTTTTGTACTTGAGCACTATGACATTCCACAGAGACATTATTCATGCTATCATATTCCTTTCCAAGAGCGTGTTGAAGACATGAGGAATGACTTTGTGCATCAGTTTATTTACAAAGAAACAAAAAGAAGGGGGGAAATTGATAGTTCATTGAAACAAGACGAATCCAAAGGAAACATAACCACAAAATTCTGGTCCCATGCATGCTCAGTCTTCTCGGTCAAAAACACTGAATTGTCACCCAGAGCTTGGAAAAAGTTAATTCCTTGGACCACAAATCCCAGAATTTCTCATGCTGGCCAAAAACTGACTTGTGTAAGATCTTCTGCTGGGTGTATTCCAAACTCTCTGGATGTTAGTCACCACCCCAGGTAGGGAGGAGGGGGAAGAAGATAAAGCCCAGGTACTGCAGGTTAGTGGGAGTTGCTGCTGGCTAAGGGAGAGGGTAAACGTGTCATCTTATGGTTGTTGATATGGTGATTAGGGCTTAAAGGCCCAGGGATAGATAGGTTTTTTTTTCTTTATATATGGTCTTGCTTTGAAAATGCTCCATTTGGGGCTTGCCTGCTTTGGAAAGGACCCCAGGTAGGGAGACTCAAATAGTAAAGAGGCCAAGGGGGAATACTCACAGCATCTGGACTTTATCTTCTTCCCCCTCCTCCCTACAGGCAAGGAGTGAACCTAATCCTGATAAGGAGCAGGCCCAGCACCTTTTAACTTCCCTTCATCCTACTCTGAGTTACAGATGCCTCTTCCTTTTTGGAATCCAGTTTAAACATGATTAGGCATTTCTCACTCCATTGTTGCAGCACTTTAAGAATCATCTTGCTTGCATGGCAAATTAGAGCATGATCCCATAGTTACTGTACTCCAGTGGTGTAGTGCGGTGGGAGGGGGTGCCCCAGGCAGCACTTTTTTGGGGGTGGCAAAATTTCACTATAAATAGGCCACTACAATGGCAGGACTTTGCCTCCGTCCCGGACTTACTAGTGGCCAGGGCGAAGAAGCTGCTGCGGGGATGGGCACCAGCACCCTGGGCCCTGCCCAGGGGACAGCAAGTTTGGCTTATGCCCCAGGTTGCTGAAACCCACATCATGGGCCCCGCCCAGGGGGCAGTGAATGTGTCCGATGCCCCAGGCGGCTGAAACCCACACTACGCCACTGCTGCACTCCTTGACATGTCCTTTCTCGAGTTTGTGTGTTTTTATTTCAGGTCATTTCCACCAAATTCATGCAGACATCTGTAAATTCAGGGAAGTTTGTATTTTTAAAAATTTAAATCAACAGAAGTCTCACCCTACACCTCAGAAAAAGTTCAGCAGAGGAGGGGAGGAATAAGAGAATATAGAAGAATAATGAGTGGTAAAGAGAACAAACGGGGGGAAAGACACAGGCAGACATTCAAATCAGCCTTTACCCAGCAAAGAAGTAAACAACACTGAAACTCTTAGTAACAGGAACAACAGAGAGAGGAATTCCAGAAGCAACTTTTACTAACTAAAGCATCAGGAACATTTTGCTTTATAATTATGGGTAGATTAGGGTTTGAATTATTAATATTTGCTTCACAGTTACATTTTGTTATTAGTTTAATGTTGTTTCGCTGGGAATCTAAATGATGAAGAAACGGTGTACATATTTATTCATGTATAATCCAGTGAGATGTTTTGATTTGTTTCCTTGATTTTCACTGATGGTTCCCATTTAACAGGAAGGCTCACTCTACTCCAGATTTCAGTCTGTGCTTTATAGAAACTATTTAAGCTACAGAACCCTGGCTCCAAAACAGAAGATTTGACACTAGATCCGTGGTTCCCAATGTGGGGCACACACGCTACATGGGGGCAATTTGATTTTTAAAGGGGGCAATTCTTTTACTAATTCAAGAATGAGTTATTTGCCATGAATTTCTTTGGAAGCTGGTTTAGACCAAGTGATGTAATGGCCTTTTAAGTTTCCTCCATGTAAATAGGAGTTCATTTTCGAATAATAAGAATTATATGTCACTGTGTGTGTGCATGTGCGTGTGCGTGTGCGTGTGCGTGTGTGTGTGTCAGGATTTTAGAGATGCTTAGGTGGGGCATGGCCAAAAAATGTTTGGGAACCACTGCTCTACTCAGATTGGAAATGTTCTATGACTCCCAGTGGTCTGACTGTAGCAAATAAGAATGCTCCCGGATATGCTCTGAGATTAGGCTGTTGAATGCAACAGAGCTGGGGGTGGGGAATAGGTCTAGGTGTGTTTGTGGAAGGATCTCTATGTATTAATACTGTGGCAACAGGTTCCTGAACTAAATTTGTGCCCAGAGACACCCTTGTTCTGCAGTTGCCTTCTGAAGACGTTGTGTTACACCAACACAACCACAAGTGTAATGTCTTACTACTGGTACTTCACAGTCCCATAGTTCTCATCACAGAATAGAACTCCAGTTTCCAGTATTCTATATGATAATAATCTGCAGTGTGTACCTTCACAACACCCCTAGTTTATACTTCATGTCAACTGCATCTTATTCATTCTTCCCTGCTTAATCCTCATGTCTCTGCTTTAAGCCACTAGACGGTTGGAGATTATATTTAATTGGACAAAGAATGAAAACTATGCAGAACTGAGGTTTAATATGTCATACAATTAAGAATTTTCTTTGATGCTGTCTCTCCTTGACCCTCTCCTCCTTTCTCTTAAGAGAGATCCATCTCTGCTTCATTTTTAATTAATTAGTCTTTCTAATGAAATTGTTGGCACATTTCTATGCAGACCTGGGGAAGGAGGGCCCCTTTGGTTATCATGGCAATATTTGGAAACTAAACCAATACATAATAGATGTACGTTCCTTACAAATTAATTTGAAAAGGGGGGAGAGACTTAAAAATGGAAAGGAAATTTTAAAATAAAGGAAAGAAGAGGAAAAGAAAAGTTTTAGCACTATTCAAGAAAGCAATTAGCGCCTGCTCTGATGAATTAAGGTGCAAATGCATAATCAATTTGTTTTTATTAGCCAACTTGAAGGAGACACTTAATATTTATTGCTTTATTGTTCATTGATCAGAATTCCCCTTCTCTCCCCACTTCTGGGAGCTTCTCCTGTGAAACCAACTTGGTTTCAAGAACAAAATTTATTAAGGCATAAATTTGTAATGGTCTAAGTCTCTACACAGATGGAATATATATTGCTAATGTAATTTTCCAAAACAGTGACGAGCTTGTCTCCTAGAGATTTTTATGGCTAAGTAATACAGTCTAATATATCGCCGAACAGCAAAATATATTAAATATGTATATGAAATACATCAGGAGAGCAAAAAAGGATGACAGATTGTCCTTTCATGGTGTTATATATGGCAGTACAGAGACAGGAAGGGAGCTTCCCAATCTGTCAAAGAGAAAGTTGCTCCATAGAGATGTTTGGCTGTGGAACATCTATGTCATCTAACGTGTTCCAGCAGAGTCTCCCGCATGTCATCCTATTGCCTCCTAAAGGCAAGGTTCACACCTTGAGAACACAAGTTCTTCGATACTTACCTCTAAGGTTGCTAAGTGAGAGGAAAATTCCCTTATATATGTTAGAATCAGAGGCCTCCCTGTAGTGGCATCACGTAAAGGATCCCAGGTGGCGCCCAGCCCCAGGTGGTGCTTTTTGGACTATGGGTGTTCTTGGACTACAATTCCCAGAAGCCCTAGGGGGAGTGGGCACCAACGTCCACCGGGGATGACAAATTTGTCTTAAGCCCCAGGTGGCTGATGCAATGTTACTGACTCACTGTGAAATCTTTCAGATACACAGTGTGAGAAAAACCACTAGCTGAACAAGAAAATATGAACATACCAGATGATGACTTACAGTCTGGCCAGGTTATCCTGCTATGGTAATAGAGTAGACCATACTGCCAGTGACTCAACGCCGAGTGTCAGGAGGCGGTTAACTAACCTGACAACCCTGAGGACTGGCCTTAGGTGCCAAAGTCCCCAAGTGACTTAAATCCCACTTGAATCCATCTTGATGGAGGGCAGCAGCTTCATCAATACTGGCCTGAGGCTGAGGAGGTCTTTGTGTGCCAAAAGGGCTCAGGACCAGAAAGTGACTCATGGAACTGGGTCAGTGGTACTATGGGTGTCACATTGTGATGCGGAAGGCAAATGGAAGAGCACTGCATTATATTATTCCCAGGACAATCTTCATGGGGGATTGCCATAATGATAGCCAATATTCAAAAATGTATATGACACTTAAAGAAGATTATGACTCTACCAGCTGGAGAGTCGTCATCTACCATTACCGATAACATTGATGTGGCAAAGCAAGAAAGTGGAACTCACTTTACTTGGGCAGCAGGGATGTAATCCATTGCAAGTGTTTATTCCTATTAGAAGGGATGTGGCAACCTAGTTGCTAGGCAATAGGTAAACACACCAGAAGAATTCCATGAGATGTGAAGAATGGAATGGTGATAATGAGGGTCACAAAGGCAGAGTATACACTACTGATGGAGAAATGTAACTTCTGATTACATCACTGCTGGGAAGAGACTAGGGCTTAAGACTCTTCTAGACTCTTCTGGCTCTCAAGGAAGAATGCCTGGGCTGGGGACAAGAGATAGTGGTGGACTCTTAAGGCCTACTGACTTGGAGACACAAATTTCAAGGGCTGACTAGGGCAGGCTTCTATGCAGGTCTCCTTCAGGGGTCAGATGAGGCCCAGGTAATTTCAGTGTGATCCCCACCCACCCCCGCAATCATTTGGAAAGACAAGCAAAAATATTTTAATGAAAATATTTGGGAATAAATATTTCAGAAAACATGGGAGATTTTTAAAAAATTGAATTTTGAGAAACAAAAATTGGAAATTAAAGATATAATACAACAATATAAAAAGTTGAATTTGTCTTGGTTTGCCAGGATTGCAATGTGTAAAATGAAATTGTTACAAAAAATAATGTTTTTGTTTGATGTCCTGCCAATCCAACAGAAAGAAAAAGAAATGGCAGTTTTTCAAACTATGTTAAATAATTATTGTAATGGAAGAAAAAGATCAAGAATATCAAAAAAATCTTTGGTATTTACCACAGAACAAAGGTGGATTGGGACTGCCAAATGTTAAGAATTATTGCAGGGCTTTTCAACTAAAAAAATGTGGCAAGGATTTTAATGAAGGAAGAGGTAATTTGGGAAGAGGTAGAGTTGAAAGATACACAAAGAAAAGGAAATGCATCTTTTAAAGATAAAGATATGACAAAAGTAAAGTTAAGGTGTAAAACAACAAAAGCAATGATGGAGGTTTGGAAAATATTGAAGAAGAAATTAGCTCCAGACATTTCCCCAATTGTGGGATTGTAAAATATTAAATCTTTTCCAATTAGAATAGATACAAGAATAAAAGAAATACTCCTAAAAATGGTGTGGTCCTGCTGAAAGATGGATACGAGTACATAAGGATGATGAAAAAAGATTGGAAATATATAATCAAATGGATCTGAACTGGTTTCAGAAAAGGTTAGTGAATAAATGGAATAAGAAAAATGACAGATTTTGAAGAATTAATCTATTCAATAAGAAAATGTTTAATAGGAATTAAGGGGCTGGTAAGTAAGATATTAAATCAAAGACACAAGTGAGATTGACAAAGCCCCGAAGACTGCGTTTGAATATTACAACTTCCAAAAACACAGTTGATCTGGCACTGGTCTGCCACCTTTACCTTTATACAATGTATAATCCACAAATAGTTTCTATATTTCCCAAATTTTATTTTCTTTAATTATACCTTTTGGAAATCCACAAGATACATTGAGATCAATTTGAGAGCAAGATTTAAAAAATAAAAATTACAGAAGCAAATTGGAAAAGTAATATAAATTTGAACTAATAAATAATAAATAAATAAAGTAAATTGAGAAAAATAATTATGAGGACTCTGTCTGTCAGGGTTAAAGAACACAATTACAAAATGCTGTGGAGGTGGTACCTGACTCCAGTTCAGTTACATCAAATGGATAACACAAAAACAAAATATTGCTGGATATGTAATAATTCATAGAGAAATTATGAGCACATGTGGTGGAGTTGTAACATGATTTTTGGACAAAGATTGAAAAGGAGATATCAGATATAATGGCTTTTGACCTTAAGCTGGAACCCGGTGCCATCTTATTGACAGATATAGACATAGATGTTAATAAAAAAATAATTGTTATCTATTTTCCTGACAACTGCAAGACAATGTATAGCAAGAAATTGGAAAAATAACCAAAGTTTGAAAGTAGAGGAATGGTACAAAGAAATATGGAATATTGCGTTGAATGATAAGTTGACATGGAAATTGAACCAAAAAAGTTATAATTAAAGAAAATAAATTTTGTATGCTTTTCTGTTATGTTAACCAATCACACTGTACTTCTGTACCTGATGTGTATAAATTGATGCCATGAAGTCACACTCCCATGTCTGGTGAAGGGGACTTGATCCACGAAAGCTCACATTTAAATATAACACTTAGTCTTTAAAGTGCCACAGCATTTTTGTTTTATTTTGTTTATTCTCTGATATGCCTGATATATTTTAAGTTCTCTCATTCTTCTGTTCTTTTTTCTGTACTATGCTGGTCTTGGACTGTAATTAGTATTGATTGACTTGTCCCCAAGAAAAACATTCTGAGATCAGACATGTTCCACCAAAAATTAATCTTACTCAAGGATTCGCCTTTTTTGTTTCCTCTTTTACCCCTTTGGGTGTTAAAAGCTGCAATTTCTCCTTCAAGCTCCACAATAACCACTTCCCCATTGTCCACTAAGGGGGGATATGTACAGAGTTTTAAGAGGACTGCTGTGGCTCAAGTGGTTAAGATGCTGAACTTGACGACTAGAAGGTTGGTGAGTCAGCAATTCGAGACCTGAGTATTGCATGACAGAATGAGCTCCCATCTCTATCTCAGCTCCTGCCAACCTAGAGTTTGAAAGCAAGAAATTGCAAGTAGATAAATAGGTAACACTTCAGTGGAAAGGTAAGCAGTGTTCCATGCACTTCGATGTCTAGGCATGCCTGCCACATGTCCACAGAAATGTCTGCAGATGCAGACAGTGCTGGCTCTTTGGCTGTAAACAGAAATGAGCACTGAACCCTAGAGTCAGATAAAACTGGCTTTCAAGCAAGGGCGACCTTTACCTTACAGAGTTTAAGCTTTTTAAAAAAGGACGCTTAAGAGACAGTGAATCCTCCTTGTTTTCCTCTAACCAGAGGTTGAAAATCATAATGGTCATCTTGACTTCTGCTGTGGCAGCTCTCTGCAATAGTGCTGTACTACCTTCAGACCCGTCTCCAGGCTACTTCGTTCAATTTGTTCGTCTCCTTCACGTACTTCTGTTCCCATTTATTTTCAAATGTACGATTAGCTGTAAGTACTTTTCATTTCTCATTACGTGATCATAGCCTCCCAGCTTTCTGCCTTTTATGTAGTTTATGATTTCCTGGTCTTATTCACATTCTTTATTACTATCAATGAATAATAGCCATTAAAAATATTGCCAAAAAGGAAGGGGAAAAGCACCATCTCTGTCCTTTTTTAGCAGGGACATAACAGTGAAATGTCTGATCAGCCTTGGCAATGCAGAGACCAAAGGCACTGCATTATAAAGGGAAGGAAACAGCAGCTATCAAAAAGGGCAGGTAAAAGATAATTAACAAGAGCCCAAAGTAGGAATACAACATGGTCCAATGTTTCAGAGACCCTTGGGAGCCTGTCCTCATACATTATTGCCTAATGTTGTAACAAAGGGTGTCAATTCTAGAAAATGATGCTAATCAGAGTTTGGGAGGTTTCTGAGAGAGCGTGCATGTCTCCTTCTAAACAGCCAACTTCAAAAATGAGTTTAGCATTACACGGTACCTGTGACCTTTTTACAGCATGACTGCCTGACACCAGCAAGGTAGATGTCTGCAATATAAATATTCCAGTTTAGGGGACACATGTCTAGTGGTACAGCATGATAATGAGCCACCAACATTCACTGCGGGACAACCCAGCCTGTCTAAGCATACTAGGTAGGAAATGTAATGTAGCATCAGGGGACCTTCTTTAGACACCTCAACCCTTGTTGCTCTAAAAATGACACGATGTTAAAATATTTAAAATTGTATTTAAAAGAGTAAAAAGTTACAAAAAGTAAAAAGTTACAAAACATTTCAAAAAGATAGTTGCAGCATAAAATACCAAAACATTAAAATATGGGATAGATATCCAAATATCGCCTCTTCTGTTGCATCTCATGTTGCAAAGGCACATACTGTATATACATCCACTTAACTGAATAGCAAAGACTTCTGTTTACAAAAGTTGGATCCAGAACCCAAACAGTAAATGGGGAAATGTTATCTCCCTTGTCTTCAAGCACACATTTTCCCACTATTGTTTAGTAGGAGTTTCGAGTTTGTGAGACCTTCAAGGACATTGACAGCATCTGGTGAGTTCCCATGGCTGAGTGGAGATTTGAACCCAGGTCTCCTGAGACCTAATCCAACATGCTGTCTACTACATACTGGCTCTACTTAAGTTTTGTTTAGCTAAGTCTACATGGGCTGCAGCCTACTTCGTCAGATAGACTGGTTCATATATTTCAAACAGGAAAATATATTCATAAGCATCTGGCAGATGGCAAAAAGTCTTAATCTGAAAGAAGACAGTTTACAAGCTGCTGGACAATTACTTCAGGTCTAACAAAGCCAGGTGTGTGTTTGTAACATGCATTTCTCTGTTCCCTATTCTTTCCTCTTTGTACTAACTGATGGGATTCACTCTCTGTTATGCATTGCCATTCCCTTATCTGGCCACATGGAGTGGCTTCGATCTGCCTCCACAATGGAGATCCAGATCTATAATTAATTTGCAGCACATTTTTAATTAGCAGCACAGTTCAGCTAAAGCAACAGATTCTCTTTATCTATATACCTCCCTTCCTTTGTACATAAGCAAGACATTACTACCTATTTTGTCAGCGGAAGAGCTGTGCATAATGTTTAAACAGCATGGACTAGGTTCTGAAGACACTACAAATTCTGTTGCTTATTAGAAAAGGAGGAAGTGGGGAGCCAAGATAATTTTTAAACATTAAGATTAATAATTGAGATCCACAGGTAAATATTATTTGCTTAACAGAGCCTGGAATTAATTAGCCCAGAGAGCAATTATTACCCCATGAACTAATGCCCGAGGAGACGGTAAATTCTCGATCACTAACAGGTTCCAAACCAAGAGCAAGTTCAATGGTATCAAGAGCTCTCCATCAAATATCTTCTAACAGACTTGATCTACCAGTAGCTGGAAGGAATTCCTTGCCCTATACCATGGGTTCTCAACGTATGGCCCATGGGCCGGATCTGGCCCATGGCACCAAATAATCCAGGCCCAACCCTCACTTCAGCCGCCGCTGACACCGGATTCAGCCATGGACTCATTTACAGCCATCGTAAACATGTTTACAACAGCCATAAACAGTGGGGGGGGGGAAACACAACGAGTCCAGCCCCCTCAACTGTTTTAGGGAGCATGACCCAGCCCCCCACTTGAAAGGTTGAAAACCCATTTCCAGAGAGTTAGACATAGCAAATAATACTTGGGATGAGTCATGGTCTAAAGCAAAGCAAAGCAATCACACTTATATCCTGCCCCATGGGGGTGCGGTGGCTCAGTGGTTAAGAAGCTGAAAGGCCGGCAAGTCAGCAGTTCGAGACCCAGGTACACCATCACAGATTGAGTGCCTGTCTCTGTCCCAGCTCCTGCCGACCTAGCAGATCGAAAGCAAGAAATTGCAAGTAGATAAATAGGGACCACTTCGATAGGAAAAGATATTGGGGACATGATCTCAAGCAAAAATCCTTTCAATCCAGAATAATTTCTGACACAAAATTATTATTATTATCGCCCCATAGCACTTAGTGCACTCTCTGGGCAGTTCACAAGTAAATTAGCATTTTGCCCCCAACATGCTTGGTACTCCTTGGGAGGATGGAAAGCTGGTCAACCTTGAGTATCTCTCAATTTTTAGTATCCCTCAATATCCTGGATATCAAGTATCCTGTATATTGAGGGACACAGTAATACCTCGCATAACGTTAAAGCTTGTTTCCATGATCCTTAATGTTATGTGGTTTTTAACGTTGTGTGACACATGTATAGCACAACATTAAAACAAAGCCCACAGTGGTGGCTTTGACTTGGGAAGGGCTGGGGAGAGCATCTAGAAGCTGCCCTGGCTGGCACTGGGTCCCCCCCCCCTTCCCAACTCAAAGCAACCCACTTGCCTGCCTCCTCGGAAAGGGAACCAGGGATTGGATGCTCCGATGCCCAGTTCCCTTCCCGAAGAGGCAGGTGACCCACTCACCTGCCTCCTCAGAAAGGGAACCAGGGATCAGATGCTTAGGTCTACGGAGGCCCCCTTGCTGGGCACCTCCTTAGATCTCTTCCCCAAAGCCCACAGAGCTGCTCTCCGCCTGGGAAGCGCCTTACCAGGTGGAGACCAGCCTTGTGGGCATTGGGGCTTGGATCTCCTGAGGTGCCCTTGATCTCCTGAGGTGCACTTGGTGCTTCCCAGTCAGAGAGCAACCCTTACGGGCTTTGGGGCAGAGATCTACGGAGGTGCCCTTGATGTTTCGAGGGAAGCCTTGAAACAGCAAGGGCACCTCCGGGGATCCAAGCCCCAAAGCCTGTTAAATAAAGTCAAGAAATCTGAAGAAACATTTGCATGTTGTGCGGTGCAAATTTTCCTTCAGATTTCTTGATGATATGCAGTTTTAACATTGTGTGGTGCACACATTATGCAGGGTATTACTGTACTTTCAATGCAGATAATGAAGAAAGGGGCAGCCAAATATGCTCCCTAAAAATGAGTAGAGAAAAACTCTTGGAGACTGATGACAGAATGAAAATGGGGATTGTTCTTATATCAACATTTTGTGTGTTACTTCCCATATTTGAGTTCCCTCTCATCAGGGAGGAGTGCGCTGAATGCATATTGCTCCTTCCCACAAACAGATATCGATGCTTTTCTGAATGTTCTAGATCTAGCTGACCAGTCTGGACATAGCTTGGGTCATTTCTAGATATCTCTGCAATGGAGAAGTATAAGATTTGTTGTTCAAAATTGCAAACATCCTATGCCAAATGGGTTACCCTTTTCTGCAGCATGGAGATGAAAGAATTGAATGTGCTTTGCCTGTTTAATTGCTGCCTGGTGAACCATTATTAAAATCACCACAATCTTATTATGTGGTGGGAGTGGCCCAGGTAGTGAGAATGGCAACCTTTGGTCAGAGCTAATCCTACCAGGAGAGTGATAGTAGCCTGCTTCTGACATCCTAATTGGAGGAGCAGGGGGCAAGATGAGTGTAAGGCCTGATGAGAAAATGAGGCAGCGAGACTTCTTAAAACATTAGCCATGCTTCCTAAGGAGCTCAAGACATTTGGCTGCCTAAAGCAAAAGATGGTTTGGTGCCACCTCCAGGCCTCAGATGGACCAGCAGATGAACCTTACTTTGTTGGCAATGGGGTAGGGTCTCCTTTCATTTTTGAGGACAGCAGGTCACTTAGGGGGGTGCAAGAAAGCCTGTGTGGCACATATAATTGGGCCATCGCAGATATGGGAAAGGAGAGGACAGTAAGAAATAACACTGGAGGGCCTGCAACTGCTGCTCTAAACCTCCTCTGTCACTTGAGGGAGTTCTTTTACTCTTCTTAATGGTAGGGCAAGCCCTGCTATGAAAGAGTCAATCCTCAGACTGCTTTAGAAAGTGAAGTGTCTTGGACTGGTGTCCTGGAAAATGAACTACATTTGATGAACTAATAAGACTTCTCAAGCCTAGGAGGGGCAAGGTAAAAACTGCTAATATTTGTTTTAAAATATCTAGGCTTCTTCCATCCTACAGACTGCTAGCTTTGGGAAGCTACAGAGACGGTGCTGTTCTCTCACGAGAGTGTGCAAAAGAGCTGGAAAGTGCAAAATCCACAAATCGATCCACTATAGTTTATAAGAAGCCGAGTAAGTCAATAAGGAGTTTGGAGAGCAAATCTTTTAGTAAAGCATGTGGGAGAATGGTCCCATAAGCTTCTCCAACAGGAGGCAGAAATGGGAATAAGGTTTTCCATAACCTGCTGTAATGTCAAGATGTGAGGTGTTCTTCATGAATTCAGCAGGATTCAGTTGAGTGGCCTTTGGGTGCAGGAAATAAGATGGCTGTGAATGGTGAAGCAGACTCATGTTTTTCAAGGCAAAAGGATTCAAATTCCCTTGGGACTCAAATTGATGGTGGAGGTGGTGGTAGAAAAAGTAGGAGGTGGTGGCTGGTGGCAGCTTGTAAGTTATGGGAGTCACAGTCCAACACACTTGTGAGCATGTGGCTTAGCATGGCTGACCTGGAGAATTATTTCCTCTGAATTTTCTGTTCAGAATGGGTTGGATGAACAACATTCATTTAGAGATCCAGTCAAATTAAAATCAGCACATTAAGAGTTGGAAATAAGCAAACAACTCTGGGACTTCTAGTTATTACCTTAGCTGCCTGTGTTTTAAGCTTGAGAAACAATCTTTTGGAATAGACATTGTGATCCTTACAACTTGCAGTGTCAAGTAACCAACTTCACATGTTCCCATGCCATCGGGGACCTAAGGAAGATGATAATATGAATGGTGCAATGAACCTTTTGAACATGTTAACCCCAAAAATAGGAGTGGATTTGAGCTCCAGATAGCAAACTGGAACCAAAAGAACCTTAGATATTTCATCAAAGATCTTTAAAAATGTTAATATTGGATTAATGAGTAGACCCTGACTTTGTCATAGCAGAACCTAGCATTTTACCATAGTAGAGCACTGGAACTTTATTAGAGGTACACATAGGAGCACAGGTCTGAGATTTTATGATTGGACAATACAGCATTCCTTAAGGTATTACTGATGTGAGTGGGGCAGGGTACACGCTGAACCAAAAAAAGAGAGTAACTTTTGAATATATTTTTAAAGCAGATTCACAGTTGACAGAATGTTAGTAGACAGTGTAGGCCTGCTATGAGCAAAATTTTGGAGAATTTATTGTTCTATAATTTTTCTACAAAAAGTATCATATTGACCTGTAAACTGTTCTTTTTGTGGCTCATGTCACTATTTTTCAAATACTTATCTATTCCTAAAAATATTTTTCTTGACTTGCAGCTGTTTCATCCTGCCATTTGGAAAGATATACATGGCCTTAAGAATGCTTGCTTTATGTAGCAAATCATGAGACACAGAAAGAGTCTCCCCAAAGAGTGGAAAGCATTGTTAATACATGCAGGGATCCGCTGGGCAATGGAATGCAGCCAGCTAAACCTTCCTATCCTTTTTAAAACCTCAATTGGCAATCATTTCTATTAATATGGAGGACGTTTCCTCATCTAAAGAGGACCTCTTAGCTATACTTGGCTGCAAACAGAAATATGATGTACAGTACTTTGTATTCAAGAAACCCACAGAGGAACTGATGAGCTTCAACCAAAAGTTCTTGGGATGTGACAAGTGGCTGAGAGACCCCACAAACAATACAGAACTGCCATTTTTATATGATCTGGTATTATAGTCCTCTCAGTAGACCATACTGAAAGGGACAACATAGAAATCTTGACAGTTAAAATGACTGTGTACATAATAGCATCAATTTATAAACCACCTAATATACTATTCTGCTTTAAGGAGCCTCTAGACTGCAGTGGCTCAAGTGGCTAGGACGCTGACTGGGAGGCAGAAGGTCAGCAGTTCGATTCCTGAGTGCTGCAGGATGGAATGAGCTCCTGTCTTTGTCCCAGCTCCTGCCAACCTAGCAGTTTGAAAGCAAGAAATTGCAAGTAGATAAATAGGGACCACTTTGGTGGGAAGGTAACAGTGTTCTGTTCGCTTCGGTGTCTAGTCATGCCTGCCACATGACCACGGAAACGTCTGCAGAAGCAGACATAGCTGGCTCTTCGGCTTTGAAACAGAGATGAGCACTGAACCCTAGAGTCGGATATGACTGGCTTTCGAGCAAGGGAAATCTAGTATAGAAAACCCTTTCTAGTTAGAGTTTTCAACAGCCATAGAGACATTTGAGACTATGAACATGAGAAAAATGGCAAAGCAGTTATAAAATGGGCACAATCCCACTTAAAACTCCTTATACTGTACATGATTCTAAACTACCTCACTGACTGGAAGGTCGGATTTCTATTCCCAGGTACTGCATGAATTCTGGCCCATAGCACTCCTTTTCAAAGTTTTCTAGACAGAGAGTATTGAGATGTATTTTACCACTCCCTTCTTCTGTGGTGTGCCCTGGGACTGTGCAACAGCTTACCCAAGCCACACAGGCTGGCTCTTATTCCAGGAGAATCAACCCCACCTCATACACTGGCTCTGCAGCCAGATGCTAAACCACTGAACTATCCAAGCAGGTAAAGATGGTTAAATAAGGAACAGTACACTTTATGAGGTATGTGAGGTATTTAAGGAACTGTTTTGCCACTGCTTAGTGGTTAAGTTGCTGAACTTGATGACTGGAAACTCAGCAGATCAGCAGTTTGACACCCAAGTCCTGCATGATGCATGAGTCAACTCCCATCTCTGTCCCAGCTCCTGCCAACCTAGCAGTTCAAAAGCAAGAAATTGCAAGTAGATAAATAGGTACCACTTCCGTGGAAAGGTAAACAGCGTTCTGTGCACTCCAGTGCTGAGGCATGCCTGCCACATGTCCATGGAAATGTCTGCACACGCAAACAGCACTGGCTCTTTGGCTATGAACAGATGAGCACTGAACCCTAGAGTCGGATACGACTGGCTTTCTAGCAAGGGTGACCTTTACCCAGTGGTGGGATGTCAAAATTTCTACTACCCCACCGTGATGTCATCACAGTGTGGGCGGAGCTAGCATCATGACATCATGACGTCGTGGGCAGAGCCAACATCATGACATCATGACATTTTGGGTGGGGCCAAAGAAATAATAAAATAAAATAAAAATAAGCACACACACACACACCCCTCAACCCACCCACCCACAATACAAACCTGTAAATTAAATAAATAAATAAATAAATAATACATTAAAATACACCCACCCACCCAAACACACACACACCTACCCCAAACACAAATCAACCAGAGCTTAAAGCTTATTCTGGCTAATCTTTCTCACACTAGGTCAGATGGAAGGAACTACAGAATAAACTCACCACAAGATGGCTTCATTTTGGCACTTTTCAACTTTTCAACAGTTAAAGAAGTTAGGTACTAAGTCTTTGCCTAACCAGTTCTCTAGGATAATATGCCTTAATGTAAATGTAAAACAGCTGTACCTCCTTAAGGGTTCTCCAATTGGAACAGCAATTGGAACATCACAGGTGTAGCTTATTGATGAGGTAATTCCAAGACTTTGCTTAAAAACCCCAAGCCAGGCCGGCAGGCCTGCCGGCTGCCAGGCCTTTTTAGGAACTGTGGTAGTACATCAATATAGGTAAAGCTATTAAAGACACATTAAAATACACACAGACACACCACATCCAAAGGTGAGTCACTTACCCTGGGGAGCAGGCTAGAGGGAGCTTAAGACTAGCAGCTTCTCTTCCTCCTCCCTGCTTGGGAGGACAGCAAGGAGGCCGTGCATACGTGCCAAGCACTGTAAGCGTGCATGCACACCAAGTGCTTGGCACGCATACGCAGTGGGGGAACCAGTGAAAAGGTAAGCCCCAAAGGTGGTTCCCCCAAAAGCTGCTACCAGTTCTCCGGGACACTGGGAAAGTTACTACCGGTTCTGGTGAACTGGTGCGAACCTATTACATCCCATCACTGCCTTTACCTTTACCTAAAATACACAGTTCATTTAACAGTGGCAGGTGGCAGAGAGGATACAACACAGATTGAATTTTTCTTACTGAGCCCATAGCTCAACAGTGCATTAAGAACATAAGTGAGCAAAATCCAAACCCTCACCACAGACTCATCCTATGTCAAATCTACTCAGCCATCTCGCCTCAAAGAAAACCATTCTGTAGGTTGGAAGTACAGTATAGCTTCAGAAAATCCAACTGAGAAAGCTTGACAACAACAATACAGTTACGCTTCAGGTTGCACTTCAACCAAAGAACAATGATCAGTTTGTCACTGAATGTTTTTATGCCTCCATTCCAAGAAGGTGCTAGACCAACTGCATCTCAAGTCTCACTTTGGAAACACATGTTCAATACTCAGATTGTATTTCACACTGCAAAGGAAATCCTTTTAGTAAACATTCAATAAAAGCTAAGGGAAGTTTGATTTTGACTCTCAATAGACCTTGACATGGCAAGAAACAGCCAGAAAGTTTGGAAAAACAGAATAACAATCCACTGTATGCCTAAACTAATTAGCACACCAACTGCTCCAGGTTTGAACAAATGATATTAAATTGTTTAGTCCCTAAAATTGAACATCTTATTCCAGAATAGGCAGGTTTTTATTGTTAGCAAACCCAGGCCTTTTTTAAAAACAACAACACGTGTCTAAACACCAAACAGAAACTTGCCACCATAAATCATATACAGTACTTAGGAAGCTGGTTGGCTCAGACTGAGGCACACACCCACACCTGATAAGAATACAGTAATACCTCAGATAACGTTTACCTCGGATAACGCTAAAATCGCATAACGTTAAGTAATCTGGGGAGGAGAATTGGATCGAATAACGTTAAGGTCCTATGGGATGGATCGGATAACAACCGCTAAAGCCTGTGCGGTTACAATGTATCTCTATGGAGCTTTAACGTTATCCGATTCATCCCATAGGATTTTAACATGCATCGGATAACACTAAAAATCGGATAACACCAAGACTTGTGGAACCAAGTCTTAGCGTTATCCGAGGTATTACTGTAATAGGTCTGTGCCTTTGCTATTCCACAGCAGAATATGATAGTTCTGTATAGTTCTGATTTATACATCCGCACATGCCAAGCAAATGGATTTAGCTCTTAATGAATTATAAAAAAATATTGCTGGCTGCCTGAAACCCACCCTTACTGAATAACTCTGTTATTTGGCTGGCATTGAAGACTAAATAAGAGGAAAGGTTTTCTGTACAAATCTCAAGCTTTAAATGTCAAACCAGAAGAGGCTAGACAAAACGTATGGACAGCAAAAAAAAAAAAAAACCCACACATACCTTGCCAAATGGATGAAGGCCAAAGAGTATCTTCCACTAGGACAGGATTTTAGCTCGACTATTCGAAAGTCACTTTGTAGAATCTGAAGCAAAGTAGGAAGATCAAAGAATAATTAAGTAGAATGGGGCTACTTACGATATAGAACAAATTTTCTCTGATTGTGGAGAAATTCAATTGCAGCATTTATAGGAATGCAATTTATGCCTAACCACACGCACAAAAGAAGATGTAGGAAACATCTAACACTATAGAAGGAGCCCACTTCTGGCCAGAAATACTCTAATAATTTTAACATTTGCATTGTTTTTTAAACCTCAATTTTATATGTCCATAATTTTAAATTATGCAAAACTGCAATACAAATAAAAAAACAAAGGAAATCATTCACATGCTAGCTGTGCAAGTTTACTGAAGTATCCCCTATCAGTTTCCCAAACCTCTTTCCAGTACCTGAGAAACCAAAAAGAAAGAAAGGTTTAAAAAATAAGAAAGAAATTTATGAAGAGAACTGGTAAAACCTGGCTTCATATGCTTGTTTGAAGTATTCTGTTGCAATTGCCCAGATTTCATACCATCATGGAAGGAAAGAGAAGAGTTAGGAGAGAGAGAGGAATCACAGATGATAAATACTTAAATCTTCCATGCTTTTAAATAAAATTATCCTTGTTATAAAAACGAATGCATGCCCATTGTGTCATTTTGTGCATCCACCATTGTTCCAAAATAATCTGGAACATGGGATGGATACTAAGAAGATCCTAGAAGTGTGTAGCCCAAACTGATTAATTATTTGTAGTTAATAAAAATCTGTGTGTATCCCGTAATACGTTGTTGTTGTTGTTGTTGTTGTTGTTGTTGTTGTTGTTGTTTAGACTTGTATGCCGCTCTACTCGCCGGAGTGACTCAGAGCGGCTAACCTACCATAGGGCAACATATATCACAGTACAGTATTACAATATCATACCATAGAGCAACGTATATCACAGTATTACAATATCAAATATAAATACAACTTAATATAAATATAACAACATAATGCAATACAATCAATACAGTCAATATATCTAACAATACAATACAGTCAGGTGGATCTTTGAGCAAAGAAACAAAGTATCAAAATATCAGCTACAAATTACAGTTACAAAAATATCACATCAGCACAGTATCAACACAATATAACATAATATCACACATTCTTATTGCCAGGCGGCTGCACCGCACAGCTGCGCTCAATTCCCTCCAGGCTGGGGCCGGCCGAGAGAAGAGTCCAATGGTGGTGGCGGCAGGAGTGGTGTTTTTATGCCGGCCAGCCGCACTGCACAGCTGCGCTCAATTCCCTTGAGGCTGGGGCTGGCTGAGAGAAGAGTCCGATATATTCACCCGGATAATAGCAGATACAAAGATAGGTACCCTGCCCTCGGGCTGAATGCCGTGATCTATCAGACATCACATTATAATTTGAAGTGGAGCTTCCATAAAGGTAAAGGGTGTTTGTTTATCCTACAATGAGGTTGCTTTTGTTTGGTCATCAGGAGGTAATGACTGTACTGTATTTGGAAGAATATTGTATAGATATGGCAGCTTTGAAGAAATGTCTTCCTGGAGAACTAACATTTTATCACATTACAATGCTAATTAAAGGTAAAGGTCACCCTTGCTCAAAAGCCAGACATGTCCAACTCTAGAGTTCAGTGCTCATCATGCACAAACATGGGATCAGATGGGAGGGGAGTGGATCTGCCCCTTGTACTTGATTAGCTTAGAAGAGTCCACATGGAAAGGGAGAAGTCCACCCCCAAACTTGGTTGGTCCAGGATGTCACAAGGAGAGGTGGAAGGAGTTTCACCATGTGGTAGCATGGAGGCTGCCAAAATTGAGGAGGAGCTGAGGTCAGGTCCATATAAGGTATTTTCCCCAAAACACCCTCTTCATTGGCAGAGATCCTCCAGAAGCCCATCCCAAAGTTACTTGGTTGTTTGTCATCTTCCTTGCAAACGGCTGCAGATAGCAAATTTCCTTAACAAAGAGGTCTCCATCCTAGGGGTGCCATATGTTCCGGAAAACAGGGATTGTCCCGGATTCAAGGTTTGAAATATTGTCCTGGCTAGTTTAAAAAAAAAACCATGTTAAAGTACCAGATTATTAAACTTACTGATTGTGAAAGTGTTTTATAACTGTCATTATATTATGTTTGTTTTTTTAAAAAACAATGGGCTCTCACCCATTTTTGTCAAGTATATTTCTATCCCGGTTTTGTGGTAGAGAATTATGGCAACTCCTTCCAGTCATGATAACCTTAAATGATTTCTGTTGCTGTGTGTCCAGCCAGGTGTAGGACACTGCATTCACCTTTAATGGCTCCTATTGTGTTTGCCTGGCCTCTCCCAGATGGCCCCTTCATGGGTTGTATTCTTTTCCCTTCTAAAAGAGGAAACAGTTTGGACCATGTTTGTTTTCATTGATATTACATTGCAATTTATAAGGAAACCCAATGCTTTCCAAACTAATATTATTCTACACCCACTACTTCTTATCAGTATCAGAACAAGAATGCAACTTAGCAGACACCAAAAGTAGGCTTAGACAAGTTCAGGCATGCCAGGTAAGATAATGCAGAAGTATGACCAAATGGTCAGAGCAGGGGAAAATACAGATGAATTCCCACTCAGCCACCTTGAATTTGAGACCCTTTGCAAATTGATGTCTATGGGTACAGCAGGCACCTGGGCTCTGTGGAACTTGGAACACGCAGTGCTCAGTGCAAATGGGTGTCTGATGATCAACCCAAGAGAAACCAAAAAGGTACAAAGAACTTTATTTAAAATAAAAGAAAATAACTTAAAATAAATGGTAGATTTCAAAATACAGTAAAACCTCAGATAACACTAAAACCTGGTTCCACAAGTCTTGGTGTTATACGATTTTTAGTGTTATCTGATGCATGTTAAAATCCTATGGGATCCATAGAGATACATTGTAACCACACAGGCTTTAGCGGTTGTTATCTGAAGCATCCCATAGGATCTTAATGTTATCCGATGCAATTCTTCCCCCCAGATTCCTTAATGTTATGCGATTTTTGTGTTATTCGATACTAATGTTATATGAGGTATTACTGTACTGCGTAACAGTATCACAATAGATGGTAAGAAATTAAACCATTTGAGGTTTTCACCGATGCCATTGTCCTGGTAAGTAATACAACATAAGAGCTGCAACAAATGCTTACAGTGCTGGACAGAGAAGGTGCAAAATTAAGTCTTGAGGTTAGCAAAACTAAAACCACATTTATGAAATCGAAAGAGCTGCCTTGTGGTGGAATAAAACTTGGTGAAGAACAAATAGAAGACATGGAAAGCTATGTTTATTTGGGTCAAGCAGTCAGGATGGACAATGATTTAAAAGAAGAAATATCTAGAAGACAGAGAGCCATGTGGGGTAAATAATTTAAATTCATTGTCCATTTGAAGTCAAAAGCTAAATCAGAAACAGACAAACCCATTCAATTCTACAATCTTGAAAGCAATGACATACGGCAGAAAAACATGGGCTTTAACAGCTGCAGAAGAAAAACGGTTGCAAGTAACACAACGAGCAATGGAAAGATCAATGGTCAGAATCTCACTTCACAATAAAGTAAAAAATAAGGATACCAGGGAAAGATCACTGCTAAAAGACGTAGCAACAAAAAACCTGAAGAACAAATTAAGATGGGCTGGCCATCTTGCACACACAAGTGATAATAGAGGGAATGCCAGAATAATGAATTGGTATCAGAGAGATCGCAGAAGACCTAGGGGAAGACCACCTCACAGATAGGAAGATTTTCTCATGAAAAGTGTTGGACCAAAATGGAGATGAACTGGCAGGGACAGATAGTTATGGACAGAAGTTGTGCAGAATGTCACAGAGATGTCTACTCATACAAGGACTCCTTGCTGAATAACGACTCGAAGGTATTCAAGGACACCAGTTCAATTCTGCTTGGATTCTCAGTCCATGCTAGCTAGCATCTAACCTTGTTCAGTCTTATTTAGAAGTCAGACAAGGAATCTTCAGATCAAGCATGGTTAGGGGAGGGGGAGGGGGATTTTGTTAGCATAATGGGCCCTAATTTGTTTTCCAAAGGCTGCTTGTCTTGTGAGCTGGCAGTACATGAATTACACCTTCAGCATGTGAATGAGGTGGCTTCTGAGGTTTGGGGTGCTGTTTTGACAGCAATACCTCATTAAATTACAAGAGTGAAAAGAGCAGAATTGAAATGTCAAGATAACACTAGTTTACAGTTAGCCTTGGAGAAAAGCACTAGCTGGGATTGCCACCTTTACATCCAGGGTCCCCACCTCTACCCCATTGTGTTGTGGTTGCTGAATCAAGCCTTTCTGGGACTCTGGAATTTGTTTTGAATGATACCTAGATTTCTTATTTATCCATAATTATCAATTGCACAAGACTCTGATACAAAGAAAGGAAGGAAGGCAGGCATAGCTATCAAAAACCCAGTGGTGGGATCAAAACTGAGCTTCTTCTACAGCCTTGGTGGAGCAATGCCATACTCCAAACAGGTGCTGCAAATATGTCTGTAGGCACTACTCCTCCACTGCAGTTAACTGGGTGGATCAGTTGCTTACCCTTGGCCTTGCTCTGAGAAGGTCCTAGAATTCAAGGCTCAGCAACAGTCCCTTCCTGAAATGGAGGTCCTCTAGAATAACAGAACCATTGAGTTGGAAGTCCCACTTTATTATGAGACCATCAAGTCCAACTCCAAATCAAAGCACATCTGACAGAAGGCTGTCCAAGTTTATCTTGAATACCTCCAGCGCTGGATCGTTCAACACCTCCAGAGGTAATTGGTCCCTTTGCTCTAACAGTTAAGACATTCTTCCTGATATTCAGCCTATATCTGGCTTCCTGTAGTTTCCACCCATTATTACATGTCCTGCAAACAGGGGTGATTGAGAACAGATCCTGCCCCTCCTTTTTATGACAATCATTCAAGTATCATATCCACTGCCAGTTTTCTTTTCTCAAGGTTTTGTTGTTGTTCAGTCACACAGTTCAGCCTGTCCCTTTGCCACCCCATGGGCCACTGTACGCCAGGCTCCTCTGTCATCTGCCATCCTCTGCAGCCCATACAGATCTACGTCCATTGCATCAATGATGCAATCTAGCCACCTCATCCTCTGCCACCCCCTTTTGCCTTTGATCTTTCCCAGCATCAAGGCCTTCTCCAGTGAGTCCTCTCTTCTCATTTGGAGGCCACTGTACTTGAGCTTCAGCTTCAGTATTTGTCCCTCCAATGAGCAGTCAGGATTGATTTACTTCAGGATTGACTGATTTGATCTCCTTGCAGTCCGGGGGACTCTCAAGAGACTCCTCCAGCACCACAGTTCAAAGGCATCTATTCTTCTGCACTCAGCCTTCCTTATGGTCCAGCTCTTACAGCCATACATTACTACTGTGAAGACCATTGCTTTAACTATGTGGACTTTTGTTGGCAGGGTGATGTCTCTACTTTTTATTATTCTGCCTAGGTTTCTCATAGCTTGCCTCCCAAGAAGTAAGCATCTTTTTCGTTCATGGCTGCAGTCACCATCTGCAGTAATCTTAGATCCCAAGAAGACGAAGTCTGTCGCTGTTTCCATTTCTTCCCCTTCTATTTGCCAGGGAATGGTGGGGGGAGATGCCATGATCTTGGTTATTTTGAAGTTGAGTTTCAGGCCAGCTTTTGCACTCTCCTCTTTCATCCTCATCAAGAGGCTCTTTAGGTCTTCTTCACTTTCTGCCATTAGGGTAATATCATCTGCATATCTCAGGTTGTTGATGTTTCTCCCAGCAATCTTAATTCCAGTTTGTACATTATCCAGCCCTACATTACGTATGATGTACTCTGCATATAAGTTAAATAAGCAAGGTGACAATATACATCCTTGTCATACTCCTTTTTCTATTCTAAACCAATCAGTAGTTCTGGAACCTGTCCTAACTGTTACTTCTTGCTGGCAATTTGGTCTCTAGCTCCCCTGCTTCTTCAGAGCCCAGTCTGTACTCCTGGAAGTTCTCAATCCACATACTGAAGCCTAGCTTGTAAGATCTTCAGCATGACCTTGTCAACATGTGAGATAAGCACAATTTTACGCTAATTTGAACATTATTTTGCATTGCCCTTCTTTGTAATTGGAACATAGACTGACCTTTTCCAATCCTGTGGCCACTGCTTCATTTTCCAAATCTGCTAGCATATTGAGTGCAACACTTTCTCAAGGATAAACATGCCCAATTCCTTCAGCACCTCATAGGTGCTGAAACTGCAGTGTCCACTATTAAACTGGACACAATGCTCAAGCTAAGCACTGCTGACTAGAGGGGAACTAGTATTTCACTTTATTTGGAGATAGCATTTAGTCAATTTCTATGTTTATTCTAATTGTATAAACCACTCAAAGTGGTGAATTTTTCATTTAGATAAGTGGTATATAAAATTATTATTATTATTATTATTATTATTATTATTATTATTATTATTATTATTATTATTATTATTATTATTATTATTTCATGTCAGAAATTATTCTGGGTTGAAAGGATTTTTGCTAGAGAAACTCCACTCAGGGGATGCCCGAATGAGGCTCTTTTCATGTTCCCAAGAGCTTGGATGGAGACAGGTGCTTAATCTGTCATGCAGTACAGTAATACACTGGATAACGATTGGACCGGATAGCGTTAGAATTGGATAACGATGCAAGATTTTTGGAAAAATCTTGCATCGGATAACGATTGTTTTAGTGTTATCCGAGCCAATTTGGGGGGGGGGGGTTGGATTGGGTAGAACATCTACCCACTCCACACACACACACCCAGCGATGGATCGCTGCTACTGAACTAGGGTCAGGCGAAAGGCAGGCAGGTGCCTGCCTTTACCCCCGACCCTAGTTCAGTAGCAGTGATTGCTGGACGAAGCCTAGCGGCGCACAGGCTAGCTAGCCCGAACGCTGCTGGGCTTCATCAACAGCCTTGTCTCACCACCTGACACCAGCCTTAGCAAGTGCTAAGGGTCTTGTCAGGTGGCGAGAAGTGTTGCCCGCTCGCGCGCCACAAGGGACAACCTGCGGAGTTTGTCCCTTGTGCCGTGTGATCGAGAACCTTGTCTCACCACCCAACACGAGCCTTAGCGCTTGCTAAGGCTCGTGTCGGGTGGCGAGACAAGGCACCCACTCGTGCGCTTTGTTGCCCGCCAGTGGGTGCCTGTTTGCCGCACCGCACTGGCCCCTTATCAAGCAGCAAAGGGCCAGTGCGGCACGGGAAACAGGCACCCACTGGCGCGCAACAAAAGTGCACGAGCGGGTGCCTTGTCTCGCCACCCAAAATGAACCTTAGCAAGCGCTAAGGCTTGTGTCGAGTTGTGAGACAGGGCACCCGCTTGTGCACTAAGAGTCCCGTAGGTTTGGCAGAAGAGATGCCCGCTCAGCGCCTCCTTGCGTGCAAGTGGGTGCCTCTTCTCCCAAACCTGTGGGACTCTTAGCTCTTGCCAGGGATCAATTTTGGACAAGCCGAGCCTGGCAGGCGCACGATCACGCAGCTACCCAGGGCTCGGCTTGTCCAAAATCTCCCCCCCCCCCCAGGAGCTGGGGAATTTTGGACAAGCCAAGCCTTGCCTCAGCGTGGTTTGTCCCTGACATCAGGGCTTTTTTTTTTTTAGCATTGTTCGATGTATCCATCGGACAACGCTAAAAATCGGATAACGTCATGACTTGTGGAACTAAGTCATAACGTTATCCAGTGTTCTAGTGTACCTGGGTCTCGAACTGCTGACTTGCTGGCCTTCCAGCTAACAAGCCACCACTGAGCCACCACAGCCCCTTATAACAACTTCAAATGAATAGGGTAAATACATCCAAAGATTCTTGGGAAGGGCTATTTCAAATTTCCCTGTAATTTTGCTTGGTTGGGGGGGGGTCTTCTTCTCTGCCCCCTTTTTTTCCCATCATTCTGTCCTCCAGTCATTCTGCATCAAGGGAAATGTTCCTGCCTTGCAGCATAGCAGCACAGTCATATCCATCACAGACATTTCACTTAATTCAATTCATCACCTTGGTGGAGACATAATCAGTGATTCATCATTCATGTGATATTTATGTGCTACCCATTGGGATTTCACTCCTCAGAAGAAAAACACAAACACGTAGAAGATGAACAATCACAAGGAGCTGGTGATTCTAGGCAAGGCATGATGGCCTCAATTCCCGAATCATGACCATGTTTACTCAAAAGCAAGTCTCACTGATTTCATGGGATTTATAGTCAAGAGTGTTCATCGCAGTTCAGAAAGATTGCAGATGGGGTGTTTTAAAAATTCCCCCATAATATAGAATTGTGATCAGTCCAGTTGGCTTCAGTACAGAATGGAAGCGGGCATCATCCCATCCTCTAAACAATCCCTTGTGTTGCTTGTGATTGAAGGGTGAATGGGTAAGAAATGGTTTATTACTTTTTTGTTTTTGCTTTCTGATATGGGTGAGAAAAGTTAGTGCCCTGTATAAGTCACGGAGACTGTTAAAAGATGGAATTCCTTAAATGTTCAGAAGATTTGAATGTAGCGGAAGGGATATTTAACATCTCCCATAATTTGAAGCTAAAGTACTTTGGACATCAAATGAGAAGAGAGGATTCACTTGAGAAAGCCTTAATACTGGGAAAGGTGCAGGGCAAAAGAAAAAGGGGGCGGCCAAAAATGAGATAGCTAGATGGTATTGTAGAGACAATGGGTACAGAACTGAACGAGTTGAGGGGGATGGTGGAGGACAGAGGTGCCTGGCGGACAGTGGTCCATAGGGTCGCAAAGGGTCGAAATCGACTGTGCGACTGAACAACAACAAAATAATTTGCCAGCTAGCTTCATTTGGTTTTACTACTGATCACCAAGGTACAGTTGATAGACCACCTATTTATAATTCTGATATGATTTCAGTTTCCACAAACATTGTACCTACAAATAGAATTTGATCCTCAGGCTGGGTGCTGAGGATTGATGAGCAGAGTAACTATATACTGTATCTGAAATCAACAGCTGCCTGTTACTCTCTTACTTTGCAGCCCTATCAGCAAGTTCTGGCAAGCAGAGGGAAGCACCAATGCTGATGAATGGATTGCCTTTTAAAATGACTTGGTGTCCTCAAAGCAGCATGAGTTCAGGGCACAATGGGAAAATAAAATGGTTGGGGTCTTAGAGACTCTGACAGTCAGTGTGGTCCTGTAGTTAAAAAGTTAGAGTGGAACTTGAAGAGCAATCTCCAATATATTGAGATCTCAACCCAACCCTACCCCATGTGCTTATTCTGAGGATGACATGGAAAGGATGAAAGTTATGCATACCATCTCAAGTACACTAAAGCAGCGATTCTCAACTTGCAGCCCATGGGCCAGATGTGGTCTGTGGTGCCATTTCATGTGGTCCCCCACCACCTCCACCCCACCTGGAAGTGCCATGTGGTGGAGGAAGGGTGAAACGGTCATCCGGCCCCCGAGGCTGTCTGAGGGAGTGTGACCTGGCCCCTAGCTTTAAAAGGTTGAGAACTCTTCCCCTAAAGGCAACCACTTCTTCTTTGTCTAGGTCAGAGGTGAAAATTCCAAAATGAAGGCACTTTTGTGTGAGTTCATTCTGCAGTTCCTTTCACCTGACCTAGTGTGAAAAAGATTAGCCAGCAATACAAGGTGTACCCCAAGGCACCCTCTGTAGAGCCAACATATAGTAAGACTACATCTCCCAGCAAGCCCTAGGACTCCTAGGTAGCATCAAGGGTGATTTGGTTTTCAACAGAAAGCTAGGTTGGAGCTAAACCATGGAGCTTTTGAGCAAGGCCCTTCTTCATGTGAGCAAAATGTAGGTGTGTGTGCGTGCGTGCGTGCGTGCATGCGCATGTGTGTGTGTGTGGACTGGAACTCCTAGAGTTCTGCCCATGGAGTTCTTGGAGAATTCGGAAAGTTGGAGTAAGTCAGAAAACCACACAAAAGGTCCATCCATAAAATATCCTTCATGAACAGAAGTAATAATGTTGCTGTCAGATGACCTGTAACTAGAAGAAGAAATTTCCTTCAGTTCTGAACATTTCTGATAGTCGTTGTTTGCAAATTAGCTTATTTGGTTGGAAGCTAAACACAGTCTCCATTTACAAGTAGAGTTGTTCAGTCATTGCTCTCTGTCTGAATCATCTTTCTGGAATGCTAAGAGATTTCAGCTTTTAATGACAGATTGCCTCTAATGTACAATTTGGCTCTCACAATTCAGTTTCCACTTCAGTGAGTAACGCCCCTTCATACATCTGCAATGCAAACTTTCTGTTTGGAAGCTAGTGGTAATTAAGGGAGGGAGACAGTAATATGCTCTCCTCACCCCCACTGCCATTTCCTCATTCATTATTTCACTCATTTGACCAAGAATAGGATTTAAAGCTGCTCCCATGAAGTGAAAACATTATGTGAAAACATAAAGTAGAGGAAAGTAGGTGGAGCAGAAGGTTTGAGACTCTATTATTTGCATACAGTAGTCCTAAACCATATCAGTCCTATGTATGCTTACTTTGAATTTAGAAAAGAGAGAGAAGCAGATGCATGTTGTGCATTTAGCATTTTAAAACAATGTGTGGTGTAGCCTACATCTTTCTTTCGCCAAGCTTGTTCTCTCCTTGTGTGTTTGTGTGTGTTCAAATCTGTTAACGAACATGTGCTGTTGCTGTGGCAACCTCACTCCCTCTTTCACCTCATCTTTCCAACCTTCCACCCAATTTTCTTCCCATTGATTTGAGGACAGACAAAATGCAATAAAATATTGAACCATTATCCATGCCTAGTGACCCTCTTTCATTTCTTTGACAATATTTTGCCAAACTCTCAGAAACTCTCCAAGGATGCTATAAAATTAATAGTGAATAAAGAACAATAGATGCTTCGTTTAACTATGCAGTTGCCAGAATGTCTAGGCTGAGCAGCTGGAGCAGCCATAAAAGCATTGATGCCAGTTTGGGGGAAGAGCAATATTTCAGTGTGTTCCTTCTACCCAAATGAAAATGGATGCTTTGACTAATTGAACACTTCCCCTGATTGTCTGTGGGCGATCAGGGGAAATGAGGTATTTTTAAAATGTTTTAAAGATTTATCATCCTCCTTCTCTTTTGAGGCCAGATATAAAATTGCCAAAATGAAAAACCACCTTTTGATGAATTCATTCCTTTCTCCTGAGAAAAGATTTGAGAAAGATTAGCCAGCACAAGGTTGTCATTGCCCAGGGTACACCTGATTGTGGTTCAAAAATACCACAATCTTTAAGAAGGCTCTTTCTGTATACCCTGAGGTCATCACTAATGTAATGCACCAATTTGTTTAAGATTAATGTTAATGTTAATTAATTAATTAATCTTGAATCTTTGAATCCTTGTGACTTAATGTTTCTGATTTTATATGCTATTTTTAATTTGTTGACCTTTTTGAATTTTTAATCTGAATTGTTTGGAGAAAGGCCTTGATTAATTTCACAGTTGTTAATGTTTTTAAGTATTTTTTTAATGTCTGTTAACTGCCCTGAGTCACTTTGGTGAGTAGGGCAGTATATAAAGGTGAATAATAAATAAATAGAAATTAAAAATTATCTTTATGTGTATTATCAATTGAAACCACCAAGGAGAGAAACTGACCACATTTTTGATCCACAACAAAGATTTTTTTAACTAAACAAAATTAAGTATTGCTTTAGTGATGATCTCTAAAATGTCAAAAAGAATTAGAGGCAATCAGGAGAAGCGTTCAATGTCCAATAGCAGTTTCAGCATACCAGAGGTTTACAGAGGAGCAGCCTCTGATAACAGCAAAGCTCACTTTTAACCCATTCTCAATTACCACACTCATTGGGCTAAAATGAGTGGGTGCCACCCCAAAAGGAAAATCTTGTGATGGGGGCCCCCCAAAAAAGAGCACTCAGGGAAGAGGAGGTTGGGGACACTCCAGTGTCCACAACATGTCAATGCGATTGAGGGCCATAGCCAGGGTTCTAGATGTGGGTGGGTGAATATTTTTTCAGGATGGCAACAAAGCCTCTTTTCAATGCATTCCTGTGGGAAACCGCACTTTGACAGGATAGGCAAACTGCTAACTCAGGATGGGCCAAGCCCAGCCTGGTCCCACTCTGGCTACGGCCCTGATGCCATTACTAGGAGTGGCTCTCAAGAAATTAGCAGGCTATAAACCTTGTCTGGATATGCTCTAAGTATGCTTAGTCTAGAAGGTTTACCAAGAATGTAGTGGAATGAGGGCTTACAGGAGCAAAACACTATGTTTCTTTTGGTGGTGATGGGGTGTGTGTGTTGTCTTAATTAGCAGAAGTGATAACATAATCTCTTCACCCTACTCAGTGGTGTTCTGGCTTCCCTAAAAGGGCACTGGACAGGGAATGATTAGGGTGTCTGACCCTAAAAAATTATATATGTTCCCACTCACCTTCTAATTTCAACTCCGCTCTAAGCTACAGTAGCTCTACAACCAGTGGAGCTGCTTTTGGCAATCTTATAATAGAGAACTCTATGTTAACCAGAGATGATATAAATAAATCCTCTCTGGTTAACATAAGAGTTCTCTGTTATAAGACAGCCAAAAGCAGTTCCATTGGCTGTTGAGCTGCCATGGCTTAGAGGTTGAAATTTTGCCTTGTAAGCAGAAGGTAAACAAAGATTCGCATAGTCAAAGCAATGTTATTCCCTGTGGCAATGTATGGTTGTGAGAGCTGGACCATTAGGAAAGCTGAGTGCAGAAGAATAGACGCCTTTGAGATGTGGTGTTGGAGGAGAGTTTTGAGAGTCCCCTGGACAGCGAGGAGAACAAATAGGTCAATCTTAGAAGATATCAAACCTGACTGCTCCTTAGAAGGTCAAATAATAAAGATGAAGCTAAAGTACTTTGGACATCAAATGAGAAGAGAGGATTCACTTGAGAAAGCCTTGATGCTTGGAAGGGCCGAGGGCAAAAGAAGAAGGGGACGGCCCAAGATGAGATGGCTAGATGGTATTGTAGAGACAATGGGCACAGAGCTGAGCGAGTTGAGGGGGATGGTGGAGGACAGGAGTGCCTGGCGGACAGTGGTCCATGGGGTTGCAGAGGGTCGGAATCGACTGTGCGACTGAACAACAACAAAAGCAGTAGGTCAGGGTTCGATTCCCCAGGAAGGATGGTGGGAACATGTATAATGGCCAGAGACCAGGCAGGATGAAGGCACTCATCCGGCTGGTGTCGCTGCCCAGCCCCTGCTTCCCCTTGAGTTAAGCCCTCTGTAGCGCTGGCTTGGCGGAGTGGGACTCTACTTCTCTGTTCCATGTGATCTTCACTGCAGTTCTCACACAGACTAGATGAGAGTGGATTTCCCTGGCAAGAATTATATTACTGTTACCTATCCCTGTTGCTATGCAAAAGTATTTTGAGGTAGCTTGTCAATTAAGATCTGTTACATTTACAAAATACATGTCCTGCTCAAGGTAAAAACTACAGGAACAACGCTATGGGACAATATTAGCTGCCCACATTTTTAGACTCTCCTTGATGGCAAAACAGAGAATGACCAGATGAACAACTACACTTCATTCATAATTACTGCTTGGCTAAGACTTACTTAGATTCTGAGTTTGTCCTTAGTGCAACTCTTGGCTAGAGGGTAAAGATCTAAAGGCCATGACCAGCTCCAGTAAAGGCGAAAACCATGCAATGCCAAATGCAAGAAGGAAGATATGGGGCAGAGCATGGTTACTTGCAATAACAATTAATTTCATGTCAGAAATTACTCTGGGTTGAAAGGATTTTTTGCTGGAGAAACTCCACTCAGGGGACACCCGAATGAGGCTCCTTTCATGTCCCCAAGATTCGTTGTGGAGCACTCGGGTATCAAACCCTGACCTTCCAGTCTTCAAGCTTAGTGTCTTAACCACTAAGGCACCGCAGTGCCGTGTTACATGCAGGAGGTTGGATGGGATCCTATTTCTTAGCCCTGACCCAGTGTTGCCCTCATTGAACATGTGTGAATCCCCAAATCCAATCTATTTACCCAAAAGGAGACAGTTTCTTCTTCTCGACAAGCAAGCTGGTAAAGGGTGAAGCAGTCTTACATGGCCTCTGCTATCTTTGACAGCAGATGACATGCAATAGTGCCACAACATGAGACTCCTTAAATAAAATACCTCCCTCCCATTTGTAGATCGTACTTGTGTTGGTATGACACATCAAGGGGTGGGGGAACTATGGCCCTTCAGATGTTCCTGGGCTCAATTTCCAAGTCTCCCAAGCTAGCCTCGTCCATGATCAGGGATGATAAAAGTTATTTATTTATTTAGATTTATTATCCCGCCCCAATCAGGCGAACCTGACTCTAGGCAGCTTACAGAAAAAGAGAAAGATTATACATAATGAGTACAAAACATACTAAGCAATCCCACTATACCCCTACAAATTCAGAATTTGAAACCCTAAGGTTGAAAATTAATTTTAAAAAATTAAACTATAAATTTACAAAACAATTCAACAATTTAAAAGATTTAAAAGGTTAAAAAAGTTTAAAAGAGCGAGAGAGAGGTGGGTATCCCATCAGATCAGCCGGCCAACATAGGACCCCGTATTATTGGAGCCCCACACCTGCCCTGCCAGCCAGGTTTTTAGGCCCTTCCGAAAGGGCAGTAGCTCTGTCTGTAGGCGTAACTCAGTTGGCAGGAGGTTCCAGAGGGCCGGGGCAGACATGGAGAAGGCCCTCCTTCTGGTGCTAGAGAGATGCACCTCTCTAGCTGATGGAATAAGAGAGCCTCTCCGATCCGCCCTGGTGGGACGGACAGATGTTCTTAGGGTGACACGGTCTCTTAAGTATCCTTGCCCACTACCATGTAGGGCTTTAAAGGTAATGACCAGCACCTTGAATTGCACCCAGAGACATACTGGCAACCAGTCCAGCTCCCGAAGTAGTGTAAGTCACAAGCAGAACGCCCGCAACCCATCACTACCAGAGCAGCTGCATTCTGTACCAGCTGCAGCCTCTGAATGGTCACCAATGGCAGCCCCATGTAGCGCGCGTTACAGTAGTCAAGTCTGGAGGTGACCAAAGCGTGTGTGATCATGTAGCACAACCCATATGATGGCAGGATTTCCATCCCTATCCTACAGGCTGAGCATATCCCACTATAATTGCCAACTTGATGCAGATGCAAAGAGGAATGCAGGGATGATACTTGCAGAATCTGTTTCATAAAATAAGCTCAGCATGGTGTAGTAGGTAGAGTAACAGATTATAACTCAGGAGGCTTGGGTTCAAATTCCCACTCGGGCAAGGAAATTTACTGGAAGGGGAATGGAACTGGTAAAACTGTTCCTTAAATATCTCACTTTACCTTGGAAAGCCCTGCTAGCCTCACTGTAAACCAGTTCTGAGTTAAAGGCACATCACAACAGCCAAAGACTCTCCCCTGTTTGCTGACTGGTTCAAGGTAAAGGTAAAGGTCACCCTTGCTCTAAAGCCAGTTGTATCTGACTCTAGGGTTCAGTGCTCATCTGTTCATAGCCCTTTGGGCAGCACTATCTGCATCTGCAGACGTTTCCGTGGACATGTGGCAGGCATGATTAGACACCGGAGTGCACAGAATGCTGTTTACCTTCCCACCAAAGTGGTACCTATTTATCTACGGTATGTGCAATTTCTTGCTTTTGAACTGCTAGGTTGGCAGGAGCTGGGACAGAGACGGGAGCTCACTCCGTCATGCAGTACTCGTGTATCAAACTCTGGCCTTCCAGGCTTCACGTTCAGCATCTTAACCACTTGAGCCACTGCAGTCCTACTGACCGGTTCAAAGTAAACCTTTATTTTACCACCAGCTAACTTGCATTTGTTGCTACAACTACAAAACATGTTACCATTGGTGGGCTCCAAAAAATTTACTACCACACTGTGGGTGGCACCAGGGGGAAAACCCTGCATTGCACCTGAATTAGGACTACTTTATTTCAAAACTTGGGTGGGCGGAGCCAGCCAGAATTTCTGCTACCGGTTCTGGTGATCTGGTGCGAGCTTGCTGATGCCCACCACTGCATGTTACCGAGAAGCCTGTAAACTGAGAAGTTTCCTGAAAAGCTGCATTCATAAATAAATTTACTCAGAGTAAGCCCCACTGAATTCAGTCTCATTTATTCCTGAGGAAGGACATCTAGAACGGAATAACACCCATACAGTTTTGAGCAAATCTCCATTGCCCTGTGTTGTTGGGCTATAAGGAATTGAAAGAATCTCAGTCCAAGAATATCAGAAAACAAAATAAAAAACACTGTAACACTTTCTGAAGAAGTGGACTTGATCCATGAAAGCTAACAATAAAAATATAGCAGTTACTCTTTAAAGTGCTACAGTGCTTTTTATTTTGTTTTCTGATATGCCTGAACCACAGACTAACACAGCTACAATTTCAAAAAAAAAATCAGTCCAAGAGGAGTCAGAGGGCTACGTCCCTACCCACCTCCTGCTCTAACCATTCCACCACAATACTGCAGTCAAACAAAGCTTACCCAAAGCCCCTGTGTAGTACTTAGGCTTCCCCTCATGTAATGGTACTTAACTTCAGTTTTAGAAACAGGTGCCAATCATTCTGCCTCAGGAAGGCTCCACCTCCTACTTTTGAACAGGTGAGGTGCTGGATCTTATATTATCCAGAGGCAACAGAATAAGTTGAGTTAAGATTTATTTATTTTTGTCAGTGGGGAGTCCTTTTGAAAATGGAGAAGAGCCACTGTGACTTCCGCCCCTTCAAGCAGAAAAAGAATTTCGGTAAAAGAACTGAAGGGTTAGGTCAGGTGATGTGGGGCGGATGGGTCTGTTTGCATTTTCAATTAGGTGCTCTGGTCTATTTTTCTTTTCTTTCTTTTTTGTGCTTTCCCTTCAAGCGTTCTCGGTTTTCTTCCTTTGCTGGGTGCCTTGCGTTCCAATTCTTGCCAAACCTCCTGGATTTTATTTTCTGATAGTGGGTGTTGTCCAGTGGTGTAGTGGTAAATCTTAACATGCCAGTGTTTTAGTTTACAGGTGGGGAAAATAGCAGATATTGATGTTAGGTCAAGTGGTGCAGAGATAATTTTTTTCAGAACAACTCTCACAGAAGCTGGTCTTTTGTCAGGCTATTGGGTCATAATTGTCCACTGAGGACTAGAGCAGCCTCAGATACATGGTATGACAACATAAATGGTTACTGTTGGTGGGGAAATCCACTGCTATCTCTCCAGCTTTTGGAAGGAACTGCAGCCAGACTCAGAGGTGGTATCTGTGATATTGTTTATTAGAAGAAATTAGTTACAAAAGTTGTTCTGGGAATTCATTTTTAAAAATGAATTCCTTTCTTTTCTATTTCTCCAAAGAACTAAACTAGTGGATTTTAGTTACTTTCTCCTTTTCAAAAACAGCCTAAATGCTACTGTTTCAATGCCTACCAGAGAGCATGGACCAGTACTTGACCCAGGTGATACCATTCCCCCATAAGCATACAAGTAACCACAATTTGAAGTTATAGTGCAAAGGAATAAAGTTAACCCTCTCCTACATTACTAATTACAGCTGCATGGCAAGTAGAAGTTAAAAGGCGAAAGGCATTTACTAGCCACTCAATTTTGATACTGGATATACTTCTTCATCTAAATTTCCATCAAACATGAAGCTGTTAAAAACACATTTCATACCCTTGAGTTGTAAGGGGGAGGGAGGGTTAAATCCTAGGTAGTCTTAATTTCTTCTGATTTTCTTTTCCAATATGAGAGCAAGCTGTTTATCCTTGTGTCTTGAAAACATGGTTAGATCTACTGATTCTTACCCTCTCCTGGGGAAATGGGATGTTTGTAGGGATTCTTGAGCAGACAGAATCAGTGGATTCCAGGCAATGTCTTGGTAGGGCTGGGAGTAGGAGAAAGTGTTGGTGGGGTTTATCAAAACAGTGATGGTCTCTTCCTCAGTTGAGCTTATGCCATTGTTCAGGTTTGTTGCTCCAACTGACTTCCGTCTTTTTTCCTGTTTTTAGCAACTCGGATGCATGAAGCAACAGATATTCGGGCCAAATATCCAAACAAGATCCCGGTAAAACTCCTTCTTCTTCTCTGTTCCACAATTAATCTGAAAGATAAGACTAGCTAGGATGTGTGTGTGGGTTTTTTGTTTTGATGTTATGGGAGTTGAAGAACAGTGTTTTGACAATGTTGCTGCTACTTGCAAAAAGTGTAAGCAGGGCCACTGTCACTTTCCAGATGTTTTCTGACTGCAGCATTCTTAATCTCATTACCATTGCCTATTTTAGGTGGGACTGATTGGAACTGTAGTCCAACATCTGGAAGGTCACAATTAGCCATTGCTAGAGTTCACAACACATAAATATAAATGTGCCTCTCCCCCAATAAATAAATAAATAAATAAATAAATAGATAGATAGATAGATAGATAGATATTGTAACACTACATTTCTCATCATCAGCAGTCATACTTATACTGGCAGATAATTTTGGGATAATACTGCACAGAAACATAAATGGGTCAAAGTCTGGAAGCAGGGATCATGGTTGGCAAGTTGGTAGCTTCCAGAACAACATTTGCTTCTGTCGGCATGTAGTTCAACTCTGGAAGGCATCATGGGGGTTCACATGTGATCTTCCTGAAGACCCAAGTGGGATCAGATAATTGGAGCAGCCTCACCTCTTTTTTCTGAAGAAACTCTGTGTACTATGCTAGAGTAGGAACAGCAATTACACTTACTGTATATACCATGCCTTAGCACTTAAGAGAATTAGCTGGGTCCTTCACAAGGTAATCAACATTCTTATCCCAACAAGTTGTAGCTTTGAAGGAGGACAGACTGAGTCAACGGTGATTCCATCAGGATCAAACTTAGATCATGAGCAGTGTTTTGGTACTGTAGCTTCACCACTGCACCATGGGCCTATGTAGGTGAGCAGTGCATAGGTATAAGAGTATTCCTATTTTATTTGCTCAAAATATACCTATGACATATGTTAGGAGAGCATGATGGGTCCAGGCATCCAGACTTAACCAAGTAGGGGTTGAGCTTACATTTTTTGAAGTCTCGGCCTACAATCAGGAATGTGAACATATGGCCCTTATCTCATACTGAACTCTAACTCCCATCCTCCTATGCTACTAACTATGCTGGTTGAGACTGACGGGAGCTGGTAGTCCAATGATAGCTGGAGGTGACACATGTTCTTCATGATAAGATGTCTTCATCAGGAACTTATTGGTGATCAAAGACAAAGGAAGTCTGATATCTTTTCATGCTTCAGTTTTCCTAGAAAAATAAGATGATGCCTTCTTCTTTATTTATTTATTTATCATCATACTTTTCTCATCACACTTTTATCATCCCAATTTTATTTCTCCCAATAGTAGGGAACTCTTGGCTCTACAGAATAAAGGAGGGAGGGAAATGAAATGCAAAGCATACAAACCAAATGTAAATTTGGCACTAGGTTATGCAAATGGGAGGTTTCTTGGACTCTAACCCACAGAATTGTGGTACTTCCAGTCCACAGATGCTCTTCTATAAACATACTCCACTCCCCTAGAAGCAGGCCTATTTTTCAGAGTGTCCTAAGCTTACTTCCTATCTTCTCCTGCCATATCTGATTCTGAATATTGGCGATCATCATGGCAATCAGTAATGAAGACTGCCCTGAGAATATAATGCCATGGGCTTTCATCTGCCTTCCACTTTGCAGCATGATACTCATACTACTGATCCAGTTCCATGAGTCACTTTCTGGTCCTGAGCCCTTTTGGCACGCAAAGTCCTCCTCAGCACCAGGCCAGGATTGATGAAGCTGTTGCCTTCCATCAAGATGGATTCAAGTGGGATTTAATCCACTTGGGGACCATCATCCTTCCCTGTGGACTTAGCTACCCAAGGCCACTAGTCCTCAGGGTTGTCAGGTTAGTTAACCACCACCTGACGCTCAGCATTGAGTTGCTGACAGTATGGTCTACTCTATTACCATAGCAGGATAACCTGGCCAGACTTCTTATATAAAAAGGAAATGGCCCTAGTGGTTCCTGAGAGGTCTAGCTCTTTGTGGAAGATTTAATTCTTTGGATGTGCCCTCTACAAAGCCTAATGAACAATAAGATCAGTGATGATAGAATAATGGGGCTTGCAGATCAACAGCACTTTGCAAGCCAAAGCTGTTTCATCCCTTCTGTGTCTCATTCTAGACATAGCTAAGGGGTAGGCAGATGAGGGCCTCCTAATGTTACTTTATTGTCTACAGATTTCTATAGGCTGTAGGGTTCATAGTCCATCCATATCTGGAGAGTCATATTTATGCTTGCCAGGTATACCGTATTTGCTAGTTTATAAGACGCATCCCATTTTTATACACATTTTAAAGGAAAAAAATAATTTTCTATGTTTTTTCATGAGTTTCCAAAATTAACTCCAGGAGCTGAGGAAAGTGAGGGAAGAGGATCTTTTAAATTCATGTCTCCTCCCTCCCCCCCCCCCCGCCCCATTCCACTCTCCTCACTTGGTGATGGGCTGAGGGGAAAAGAAGGATATTTTAAATCCTTTTCTCTCCCCCACCTCCCTCTCCGCTTGGTGGAGGAGAGAGGGGGAAAGGATCTTTTAAGCCCATTTCTACCCCTCCCATCCCACTCTCCTTGCTTGGTGGTAGGGTGTGGAGGAAGAGAAGCAGTATTTCAGGGGGAGGGGGTACACTTGGGATTCAGCCCAGGCAAGATTACTCCTTTAGGCATTTCTTGCCCAGCTGGCTCCTAGAGGTCAGCGGTGGCTAGCCTCCAAACTGCACCAGCAGGATGCACTCTGCTTTCCTGCTGCATGGGGAGGGGAGTGCATTTTTTTACTCCAGCAAATAAAGTAGCTAGACCTACAGACACTGAAGTTGATTGTACAGTTGAAAACATAACCAAACAATATTGTTATCTTAAGGCCATTGAAAGCCCATATCTTACTGTATATCTAAAATGTGGCAAGTAATTAAAGAGATGGGAATACCAGAACACCTTATAGGCCTCATGAGAAATCTGTACATGAATCAAGAAGCAACAGTTAGGACAGAATACAGAATGACGGAGTGGTTTGGAATAGGAAAAGGAGTAAGACAAGGCTGCATTTTGTCACCCTGCTTATTCAACTTATACACAGAGCACATAATGTGCAATGCAGGGATGGAGGAATCACAATTTGGGATCAAAATTGCTGGGAGAAACATCAACAATTTGAGATATGCAGATGACACCACCCTAATGGCAGAAAGTGAGGAGGACCTAAAGAAGCTCCTGATTAGGTTGAAAGAAGAAAGTGAAAAAGCTGGCTTGAGACTTAAAGAAAACAAAGATCATGGCAACAGGCCCTATCAGTCGCTGGAAAATAGATGGGGAAGAAGTAGAAGCAGTGACAGATTTTACTTTCTTGGGATCAAAACTCACTGCAGATGGTGATTGCAGCCATGAAATAAAAAGGCGACTGATTCTTGGGAGGCAAGCGATAAGAAACCTGGGGAGCATAATGAAAAGTAGAGACATCATATTGAAAATAAAAATTCATATTGTCAAAGCAATGGTATTCCCTGTGTCAATGTATGGTTGTGAGAGCTGGACCATTAGGAAAGCTGAGCGCAGAAGAATAGATGCCTTTGAGATGTGGTGTTGGAGGAGAGTTTTGAGAGTGCCCTGGACAACAAGGAGAACAAATAGGTCAATCTTAGAAGAAATCAACCCAGAATGCTCCTTAAGGTAAAGGTTTCCCTTGCTCGAAAGCCAGTCGTATCCGACTCTAGGGGTCAGTGCTCATCTCTGTTTCTAAGCCGAAGAGCCAGCGCTGTCTGCTTCTGCAGACATTTCCATGGTCATGTGGCAGGCATGACTAGACACCGGAGCACATGGAACGCTGTTACCTTCCCACCGAAGTGGTCCCTATTTATCTACTTGCAATTTCTTGCTTTCAAACTGCTAGGTTGGCAGGAGCTGGGATAGAGACGGGAGCTCATTCCGTCCTGCAGTACTCGGGAATCGAACTGCTGACCTTCCGCCTCCCAGTCAGCGTCTTAGTGACTTGAGCCACTGCAGATCCAGAATGCTCCTTAGAAAGTCAAATTGTAAAGATGAAGCTAAGGTACTTTGGACATCAAATGAGAAGAGAGGATTTGCTTGAGAAAGCCTTGATGCTGGGAAAGGTGGAGGGCAAAAGAAAAAGGGGGCGGCCAAAAATGAGATGGTTGGATGGTATTGTGGAGACAATGGGCACAGAACTAAGCGAGTTGAGGAGGATGGTGGAGGACAGAAGTGCCTGGCGGGCAGTGGTCCATGGGGTCACAGAGGGTCGGAATTGACTGTGCGACTGAACAACAAAAGTCAGTCTAATTTAGGGGGTTTAATGTTATCTGTCCAGCTTGGATTGCTTCTTGCCAGCATAATGACTGGCATTCTTATGCTATGCTTCCGTAGCACATCTACATGAAGCTTCAAGTCTATTAAACTTTCTATTGTTGAGAGAAGTCTCAACTGCTTTTTATATCCTTCATTGGAAAGGATTTGATCAAGAGCTATTTGAACTTGTCTTAGATCTTTACATTGGGTTTTTGTTGTTGTTGTTTTTTGTGATTCATGGTTTTGGCCTTGACTTTGTGAACCTGCCCAAACAGCTTTGGAACACTGCGTAAGGTAGAAATGCAATCAATGAGAATTCTTTAGAGTTACGATGTAGTCAAAGTGTACGGAGAGTAAAATATGTGGCCACTTCCAGTCTCATCTGTGCCTCAAACTCCTTCCTGTGAATAATTTGGTAGAATGGGGAAAATTCAGCAGATGTAGCTTTATTTCAAATTAACACCTGCTTAAATTTGCTCTTCTACCCAAATATTAAAGGGACAGAAGCAATTGCTTTTTAAATTTGCTTCATCTTATTGTAAGTAGCTTTGGAGGTCAAACAAACCTCACACTCTCCCCTGCAAGCCTGGGGTCAAAATGCTACAAATGGGCTGAGTAAGCAAATGACTCAGAAGGACAAGAAGCAGGGACAGAAAACATGTCATGTTTGTAATCTGCAATCCCCGTCAATCCCAGCCATGTCTACAGACAGTCAAGGATTGTAGTCCAGCAACCTCTGGAGAACCATAGGTTCCTATGGTGGGAAGTGTGATTAGATCAAAGGCACCCAGTAAGTCTCATGGGTCCCTTGTGACTTAAATCCAGATCTCTTGAGTCCCAGCCCAATCCTCAATCCAGCACACCATAGCAGCTCGTGTTATGCTGTCAGAAACCCGTTGGATGGATTTTGGCTTTGCTAATTATTGAGCCATCTCAGCCTTTGGTTTTTTTTAATCAATCTGGTATTGAAACGAGGCTCCTCCTGTATTGAGCTGCATGTGCATCTTGCACTTACCAGGCTTACTAAAGTCTGACATCTATTACTCTGCTGAAATATTTTTGGAGAAACCTCTGTGGTTCCCAGCCGAACTTGGAAAAGTTACTTCAGACTACATTTCCCAGGAAGTATATTCCCTCCTGACCATCTTATCCTAGTAAACCAGAGGGTACCAAGGGAAGAACAAAGTCTTGGGAGGGAACATTTCTGAATGCTGCCACCTTCAGTTTTAATTAGCTGAAAGATTCTCCATTATATGTTGGCTGGGGATATGTGAGAGAAGTAGCCCCCCAAAAGTAAATTTTCCAATGAGGGGGCTGCATAAATAATGAGCTGCCTTTGCTATAGAATAAGTTCTGGCTTTCCAATAGCATGGGCAATGGTGAAGTACAGTATATATCAGGGTGCCCAAACTTTTTGAGCCAGGGGCCTGACCATGCCTCTGGAACAGCTGTTTTGGGTGGCCTGCCCCCAGAACAGGGTGCGTTTGCACATGTGTGTCCTTATTTACTTCCTGGTTCAGCACAGATGCTTCCGCGCATGTGTGAAAGTGGCCATATTTATTTCCTGGTTTGGTGCAGATGTGTCTGTGCATGCATGAGCACATCTGTGCCAAACCAGGAAATAAATATGGATGCTTCTGCACATGCATGAGGATGTCTGTGCCAAACCAGGTAGTAAATATGGACATATCCACGCATGCACAGAAGCATCCATATTCACTTCCTGGTTTGGCATCGCAGGCCGGATGGAATGGCTTCAAGGGCTGAATCCAGCCATGGGCCATAGTTTGAACACCTCTGGTATATATAATAGCAGTTCAGTAATACCTAGTGAGTAGCCTTCATTAATACCTTGTGGGTTGTTCCTGCAGTTCCTGCGCTTCATGTCCTGCTTACCTTCAAACTGTGCCGTATTTTCCTACTCACAGGTAGTAGTGGAGCGTTACTGGAAGGAGAAAAGCCTCCCCAGGTTGGACAGGATCAAGTTCTTAGTGTCAGAAGATATATCCATATCTCAGTTTATCTTCACACTGAGGTAGGAAGAGATTTACAGATGTTGCAAAACTTGGTAGTGGGAGAAAAAGAATATTTCGCTTTGCTCTGACAAAAAGTAATTTCCACCCAACTTAGCTGTTAATAGATGAGAAATTATTACATTGATGTCTCTTTGTCTGTGGATGCTTAAGATCAAATAATATGTCACAATGATACGACCTGTTGTTAAAGCTGAAACCACAAGGGGTAAAATTGTATTGGTCTTAATGTAAGGTTTGCCATGGCCCATTGTAGCTGACTGAGAATGTGGCTCAGATGTGCCCAGGTACTGTACTTCATTGACAGCTTACAACAAATAATTCAAACTTTGCATAAATGGCAATTGGCTTCTTGCCAATGGTGTTTAAGAGACATGATTTGGGCAGACTTTAAGGCCTGAGGAATCAGTCTTCTTTTGGTCTGAAAGCCAGTCACAAAACAAAACAGGGCAATTTCCACATACACAAGCAGCACTTAAAGCATCCTCTCTTCTATACTAAAAGTGAAGCTAGATCTGTAGATTCATGTCAATAAACCATTTCTCCTCTCCTTCAGGGATGGGTCTTTTGTCAAGTTAAAGGGTCCAAATTGCCCATTCAACATCCCAAAAGGATTTTGTGTTACAGCAGGGAGGTTTCCCAGTTCTAGCTTCTCTTTCCCCAACACAATCCCCCACTTCAAGCTACAGAGAGAATTGCTACCAATGGAGGCCTGAGGCAGGCTGGCATGTGATGGCTTTATCTATACAAATAAAAAATAAGCTCTGGTCCCATTACAGCACTGACCCAGTCCTGATATAGCTAACCACCATGCCAGCTACCAGTTCTCTCCTCTCCTCACTAGACCTTACTAGAATGTGTCTTCCTTCCTTTCCCCAGAACCCGTCTGTCCCTCACGGCCACTCAAGCTTTCTATTTGCTGGTGAACAACAAAAGCTTGCCCTGCTTGAGTCTGACGGTTGCTGAGCTCTACCATGAGAACAAAGATGAAGATGGCTTCCTTTATTTAACCTATGCTTCTCAAGAGATGTTCGGTCAAGGCGGTTTTTGCAACAATCTGTGAACAATCTACTGAATGGGAAGGTTCTGAGTGGCCTTCCTAGTCTGTCGGACTCTATGCAGCTATTATGGCAAGGAAGTCTAAAAATGCTTTCACATTGGAATGGCACAAGAGATCAGTCACAACAGGACAGAATCTGGATTGGGGATAGCTTTGTCCTTGAACCTGCTTGACTGCCTTCTATTTGTTTCTGCCTGAAAGGACTCCAGGATCTGGTGGTGCTTTCAGAGGTCAAAGACTTCCTTTGTAAAATCTGCAGGGTTGTCACTTTAATCCACTGCAGCCTCTTCTTTTTAACCAGATTTCCCTTTCTCTCTTTTTATTTATATATAAAAGTGTTCACTTCATGTTTTGCATTGAGAACTTTTGTCTATTCCTTCTTTTTTCAACAAAGCTGATTGGCCTATTAGGGGATCTGGAGACTTCCTCCACTACAGAAAATTTAACTGCAGAGTGATTTGGTTAGGGCACCTCTTTCTCTTGTCAGTCCTTCTCTCTTCAGTCTTCCCACCCCCCTCCAATAAAGAAATAAAGAGGCGCAATTGCACTCATCTGAGCTGAACAGGCCTCTTTAATTTATCTTTTTAGTTTTCCCCTCACGCCTCTCAAGGCAGAGTGAATGATTTGTAAAAGACACTAGGCTATCTGCTCTGTCTTTCTTTCAAAAGAAGTGAAGAAGGTTTGGTTTTTTGTTTCTCTCTTGAGGAAATACAAAGGCTGTTGCAGCCTTGGTAGAACCTGAGAAGATGTCAAATGAAAAGGACTGGAACAAAAACCTTCTGAGAGCCTGTTGCTTAAGATTTACAGTTGAAGGCAGTGTTGAATATATATGTCGGTAGAGCCTAGACTGTGGTGGGGAATGTATCTTCTTTCGCTTTAACTCCAAGTGTCCCTATGGGGAATCTCAGTCTAACAACACCTGGGGGGGTTCATTGGTTGACCCTGGCCTAGAACCACCATATCTGCTTGACATGTTACAAACTGACAAACTGTGCTTTTCAGCCCAAACATGACATCATGGGAATTTTAGCAATTCAATTCATCATGAAGGTGTTGAATCAGAGAAGGTTGGTTCAAACTGTTTCCATTGGTCCAAAAAAGTAACTTTTCCAGGCTCTGCCTTTTCTGCCACTTAAGGTCCTTCCCTTCACAACTGAAAACAGGGGTAAGATGTCACTTTTGCATTATTCCTTTTTGAGATTTTTTTAATCTATAAGAGACTCCCCCCCCCCTCCCCTAAACATAGGACATGGTAAATGTTAGTAAGATCTTAAAAATCAAATTGAAGCTAAAGTCTCACCCATTCCTACTTCCAAACAGTTGTTCATAGATGTTAGATTTATGCAGTCTTCATTAGACATTTGAATGCAGAAGCTAGAATCCCAGCAGCTGATTCAAGAAGGCAAACAAAGAACTACAGAGAGACCTCTGAGCACAAGCTGAACTCAATCTCCATGGATTTGCTTTATGTACTTGCACCTCCATTCTTTTGCATGTACACTTGCTTCTAGGCTTTTTGGACCATGGCAGCTTAATTTGGGGGTTAAGGTGACAGTTTTTGTTGTTGGCATTGTTAAACCAGTTGGAACTGGAACCTTTTTTTGAACTATGGTGGATCTAGGGAGCTAAGAACACATTACAGACTACTTATGTCCATTTCTGCTTTGTTAAGGAATCCTTCCAAAGTCCCTTCTTGGAAGGTTTGTTAGAAGCAGGGAAGAAATTGGCTAGAGTTCATTTTTATAAGAATTTCCCACAAATATTTATTTATTTTATTTATTTATTTATTTAGATTTATTACCCCGCCCTAATCAGGCGAACCTGACTCTAGGCGGCTTACAGAAATTCATAAATTAAAACCTTAAAGTTCATAAATTACTTAAAAGTCAATTAAAAAAGAATTAAACCATGAATTTACACAAATTTAAAAGATTTAAAAAGGTTAAAAGGTTTAAAAAGATTTTAAAAGTTTAAAAGAGTGAGGGAGGGGTGGCTGTCCCATCATATCAGCCACCCAACATGGGACCCCATGTTCCTGGACCCCCATACCTGCCCTGCCAGCCAGGTTTTTAGGCCCTTCCGAAAGGGCAGGAGCTCTGTCTGGAGACGTAACTCAGTTGGCAGGAGGTTCCAAAGGGCCGGGGCGGCCACGGAGAAGGCCCTCCTCCTGGTGCTAGAGAGATGCGCCTCTCTAGCCGATGGAATGATAAGAGAGCCTCTCCGATCCGCCCTGGTGGGACGGACAGATGTCCTTGGGACGATGCGGTCTCTTAAGTATCCTGGCCCACTACCATGTATTTGGAATAGAAAGAATATGGAAGAGGAAAAACTGAAATATGGAAGAAATAAAAACTTACAGATTTGTTTATCTGGGGCTTGACTACTTTGTTGTTGATGATGTTTTTTTTAAAAAAAACCAAGGGTTTGAATACCAGTTGTTTCAACTGGGTTAATACTAAATGATGCTTGCCATATCTGTTTTCTTCTTCTGGGAGTTTCCTCCTCTTCTGAGCTGCATAGCAAGCTGGCCTACTTCTTGAATTTGACTAGAGTAGAGAAAATATCTGTTTGGATCATTGTTGAAACTATCAAAATTCTCCTATTCAGGACAGAGAGGATTTGAGGCTTGACAGGTTTGAACATAGAAGAAAACCGAACTGATTCATTTCATCATCCCTAATTATTTGTAATGCATTTTAAACCAGAGGTTCTTGACCATTGCCCCTCCAGATTGTTTGACCTCAGTATCTAGAAGTCCTGCCCAGTGACCATTTTGCCTTGGGTTTCTGGGAGCAGAAGTGGGGGAAAAATCTAGATGCCCAAATGTTGTAATCTATGGTGGGCCTAGAAATTAACCCATCCATTAAGTGATTGTGTTTTCTAGTTTCCCTCTGGGAAGGAGAAGGGCTACGCAGTACCCCTAAATCTTATCCTACCTTATATGGTACACACAACTGCCACCAGCATGTGAGCTGGGGTTTGGCTTGAAAAACTGCCAGTGAAAGCAGCACAAGCCTAATAGGCTAATGTTCATGCTCACAATGATGCTATGGAAGTTTTCAATGAACATATGCCTGTCAAAGCCATGGCAATGTAAGAGTGAGTGGTTTTGTTTTTACTGAGGAAACAATTGTTTTATCTTATTTCCTCCTCTTCTGTGCTCAGTTTCCAATATAAAAGCTTTTTTGTTTGATCACCCCAACACCCATCTTAATTCAGTGCTGGTTTTCTTACAACCAGATGCTCTGGTAAAGCTTGCAAACCAGGGGTCTTGGCAGCAGCCATCTGCTCCTTTTCATCTCTAGCTTCTGATGTTTATGAAGGATTAAGATGGGCAGATGTTACCAAGGAGGACAGGGCTAATGACCATTAACTGTTGGGTCAAAGGGCTGACCTTCAGTAGTTGCATGAGAAGAAACACCTGTTGAAATGCACTCTTCTCTCTAACTGTGAAAGCAGAAACTCTGTCCACTTTGGCATCTGGTCAAGTGAAGAGGAATATTGCCATGACCATAGAGGTTCTACTAGATTTAGAGCACCGGTTTCTAACTTTGGGTCCCAGAATTCTTGTGTTCTTGGACTGCACAGTGAAAGGCTTCTGGAAGTGTCAGTCCAAGAACATCTGGGGCCACAGGGTTGGCAACCCCCAGTTTAGAGTATAGAACATGTGGCTTGCAGAACTGGATATCCCCACTAAGAATGACTTTGTAGATTCACCCAAGAAAAAAGCATAGCCTATTAATGCTTTCCTACCCAAACCAAGAGAATTATGCCTTTAAGGATAATCTCCCTATAAAAAGATGTGTCCCTGTATTTTAATCTAACAAGAAAAAAATATCCAGGTTTTTATGTAGTAGATTTTTTAAAATGTAAGGTTTGCCTTGGGGGGTGGGAATCTATTCTAGATGCAACCCTCCTAAAACTTCAGATTTATTTCAAAGGCTGCACGTAGAAAGCCCTAAGGCTGGAAAAATTAGTTGTTGTCCTAAAGGTCTCCCACCCCTGCACCGTCAAAGGTCCTGCAACGTGGCCTTTGCATCTTTGTTTGAAATCCACTGCTCATCCTACTTGATGTTGAAGAATTGCCCTTTGTATGAACTACTTTATTACCCATCCTGATCCTAAAGCCTTAAGTCAGCTTTTGTAGCTGAGCCTAAGTTCAGAGAAAAGGAAATATTTCCTCTATAAACTTAATAAGTAGCTATCATGCTGTTTTGTATAGATGACAGAGATCTGCGAAAATGTGGCCGAGATTGGCCCTTATCAGGCATTTCAGTTATCATTCTGGAGTCTTCTTTTACCTCCCTCCCTGTTAAGCCTACTTTGCATTTTTAGATGACAGGCAGTTCTTTTACATCAAGCAGTGTTTTAGAAAAGGTATGACTCTTCCTGCCTGAGAGAAAAATAGAGCAATGTACCAGGCAGGATCTTGTCTTCTAGCCCTCAGGGTTTTAAGAAAACGAACTCACTATGTGAAAAGGAAAGAAAAACTATTTGGTCTTTGTATAAAATGCAAAAACAAGAGTGGGTAATACCCTTATTGTACCACTAAAATATTAGAAAAAGATATGATTTTGAGTTCAAAGATGATACCAAAGCTGTTTTTCAAGTGGAGAGGAGCTTGAACCAGGATGGAGGGAGAAACAGAGGTCTAAAAATTACCCTGACCAGATTTTTCAGCATCACAATGTGTATTGGGATAATGCTTCAAGGAGACTCCAAACTTTGTTGATTCGCTTTTTAGGCATCAGGTTTCACCTCAACTAAAATAGAAGGAGCTGCCTTTGTCTATCTCTGTTGGCCAAACATGGGCAGCATACAGCCTCCATTGTGTAGCCCCATGGCCTAGACATGTGTTTAACATATATATTTTTCGGGGTGGTGTTGCCGAATCCAAGAAATCTCTTTGGCCACGGCAGTCTCATGCTCTCTAAGGAACATGGTAGAAATTCATGTCAGTTTGATGGACCCCCCAAACTGCCGGTCACCCAAGTAACTCAACTTTTTTAAAAAATTAAACATTGGCCATGAGAGGACACCAGGAGCATTGTTGAGATAGTCCAATTTTTTTCCAGCTAACAGAAACTTGTTGTAACAATCTTTAGACTACCTTACTACTGTTTTCAGTACAATAATTTTAATTTGAAAAATTAAGTATGCATATTGGGTTCCCTAGCCCTGGACATTTCATTCAGCCCCACCCTTTTGGGGATTTTAGCCCTTGAGCTGCTGTCAGATCTGAAAAATGCTCCTTGACTGAAAGGTGCTGTACCTGGGCTGGTAGCATTCCCGTGTGGCCCCTTCGCCCATTCCTCAGCTTCTCTCTCTTCCCAGCATCAAGGAGAACATAAACACAGTTTCTTCTGCAGTCTAAATGATTTTTTGCAGTGCAAACAAACATTTTGCCCTGCAAAGGGGTGCCAAAAAAAACCCAACAACCTAAGGCCAACTGGGTCTCTTCCTTTAACAATACAAGACTAACACCCTCACACACTCACCTCAACACTGTGGCATCGTGCTGCATCATTTTATACCATTTCCATCACCCCCTTCTGTCAATCACAGGTTCTGTCCAATCCTGGGCTTCACAGCAATGGCCTGAGGTCTTCCCTGTGTTCCCCTCTCTGGGGTAACTTTCGGCCATTAATCTCTTTTCTGCTCTTTCTCTGTGATGGCCACCACCACCCCCTCTGGAAACTGCTTTAGGTAAACTGGCTGGCTAGAGAGAAAAATCACTCCCTTTTTCAGGCACCTGCTTGTCTCTTTGCAAGCTTGACTTGCTCCTTTTCAAACTTGCTCCTCCTGTCTTACAAGCTGGTAGCAGAGCAGCGATGGGATGTAACAGGTTCTCACCAGTTCACCAGAACCGGCAGTAGCTTTCCCCAGTGTCACAGAGAACCGGTAGCAGCTTTTGGGGGGGAACCACCTTCGGGCTTACCTTTTCACTGGTTCCCCCACTGCGTATGCATGCCAAGCCCTTGGTGTGCATGCATGCCTACAGTGCTTGGAGCATATGCACGGCCTCCTTACTGTCCTCCCAAGCTGCTAGCCTGAAGCTCCCTATAGCCTGCTCCCCAGGGTAAGTGACGCACCTTTGGATGTGGTGTGTCTGTGTGTATTTTAATGTGTCTTTAATACCTTTACCTATATTGACTATTACCACAGTTCCTAAAAAGGCTTGGCGGCCTGGCTTGGGGTTTTAAAGGAAAGTCTTGGAGTTACCTCATCAATAAGCTACACCTGTGCTGTTCCAATTGCTGTTCCAATTGGAGAACCCTTAAGGAGGTACAGCTGTTTTACATTTACATTAAGGCATATTATCCTAGAGAACTGGTGAGGCAAAGACTTAGTACCTAACTTCTTTAACTGTTGAAAAGTTGAAAAGTGCCAAAATGAAGCCATCTTGTGGTGAGTTTATTCTGTAGTTCCTTCCATCTGACCTAGTGTGAGAAAGATAGCCAGAACTCTGGTTTAAAAGCTCTGGTTGATTTGTGTTTGGGGTGGGTGGGTGTATTTTAATGTATTATTTATTTAATTTATTTACGGGTTTGTGTTGTGGGTGGGTGGGTGGGTCGGTTGAGATGTGTGTGTATGTGTGTGTGTGTGTGTGTGTGCGCGCGTGCGTGCGTGCGTGCTTATTTTTATTTTATTTTATTATTATTATTAATTTTTAAAAAAAATTCTTTGGCCCCGCCCACAACATCATGACATTGGCTCCATCCGCAATGTCATGATGTCATGATGTTAGTTCCACCCACACTGTGATGACATCATGGTGAGGTAGTAAATTTTTTTACATTCCACCACTGTAGCAGAGGCATGCATAGATATGGCATATAACTTCTAATTTGGGGGTACACAGAAAGAGCCTCCTCAAAGACTATGGGTACATTTTACATTTTTAAACCAGAACTGAGCATACTCTGGGCAATGGCATGTTTTGTTTTGCCAACTGATCTTTCTCACACTAGATCAAACCAAAGGAACTAAGAAATGAATTTTCCAAAACAGTCTTTCTCAAAACCAACCTTAATAATGATCCTAATACATATTGAGGGATTATCGAGTAATAAGAATATATTATTAGCTGACATGTGTAGCAAACATAAATGTGACATGTGTCTGGTCCAGGAAACACATCGGGGAATTGCAAGTTACAGACCCAAATTGGCTGGAATTGAAATAATGATTGAGAGACTGTATGATCAGTATGGGAGTGCAATTTTTGTTATACCTGGCCTCACTGTAATATCGGCTACACTGACAGAAATGAATAACATTGAAATTCTTACCATCTGAACCTCACAATTCTCTGTTACCTCTTTCTATAAGCCAGCAGAAGTAAATGTTAGTTTTAATGAACCAGACAATTTTATATATGATCAAATAAATTTTGTTATTGAAGATTTTGTCACAGTGAGATTTGGGGATGTAACTAGACCAATGAGAATGGTGCACAACTTGTATCTTGGGCAGACACCAATGAACTTCAACTTGTCCACGATCAGACACTGCCTGCATCCTTTAACAGTGGTAGATGAATGAGGGGATATAATCCAGACAACATATTTGTTTGCAAGACGATAGCAGCATGGTACATAAAAGTTGTTAATGATCCAATTCCACACACACAATGCAGACCCATCATGTCCATAGTAAATGCTGCAGTGAAACCCCATATGTGTCTTTTCACAGATGTTTTAATGTCAAAAAGACTAAATGGGTGAAATTTCTAGAGCAATTCGATAGAAGTGTGGAGAAGATCCCTCCACACCCATACAAATACTGTACGATGAATTTGTCCATCTTGTGAAAACAATATCAAGGAAAAATATTCCAAGAGGATGCTGCACCCTGGACATCCAGGGCCTGATTAATGACATCAAACCTCTGCTGAATAGGTATCAGGCCCTCTATAACTAGGATCCTTTTTGGGAAGATACTGTTGAAGCTGGGGAACAACTGATGCAAGCTGTAGCTGAACATCAGAAATCATGATGTTCAAGAACATGGATATGAAACAGAACAGTAGATGAGCTTGGAAAAATTTAGGTGGAGCTTTAACTCAACCACAGCAAAACTATACTGGAGTAACAGCAGACCAAATAGCTTGTCAGTTGCTGAAGAACAGAAAAATACAAGCAAAAAGGTGCAAAAACAAGCCATCCGACCAGAGAAACAAGGTGGGGTGGGGTTTACTTAAGAACACCTTTGTTGTGGCATCTGGTATTGATGACATAAGAACAGAGCAGATAAAGCAGTTTGGTCACACTTTGGAATGGGTTCTGCAATGAATGAACAAACAACTGCATAGATGAGCTTAAGATTCTTAAATTGTGGAGATAGGCTTTGTTGAAACCCAGCAAAGACCCAGATGACCTGAAAAAGTTCCAACCAGTGTCACTCCTTTGACATCTTTATAAGGCACTGAAACAAATGATTTACAATTGTATTTCTGAATTTATTGATGGAAAGGTCATGAAGGAACAAACAGGCTTCAATCCGGGTAGGTCATGTTGTGGTCAAATTCCTAACCTTATGCAACGCATTGTGGATGACTTTGAAAGAAAGCTAATTACGGGGATGGCTTTCATTGACCTAACTGCAGTGTCTGATATTGTCAATTATAGAATACTGCTCTGTAAAATAAAATAAACCAGAGATAACAAGCTTACTAGGGTCATTGGCAGCTTCCTCCAGACACGCAAATTCTATGAAATTGTTGTAGCAAAAGATGAGACGGGACAGCAATTCCAGGGTCATACAGATTTCAGGCTCTTTTATTGTGCAATTGTTCACAGAGAGTATTGCTACTCAAATCTGAGAACCCCGAAGGGTTCAAAACACAGAGTTTATATACACAGTAGTAAACAGGAAATGCATGACCCTCACTCCATTTGGAGGGCTTAGAATTTAACACTTTGGCATTGGTTCAAATGAATTCAAATAAAACACTTGTATTGGCTAATGGCCAAAATCACACTTCCATATCCTCTACTATTGGGTAATTTTATAAGACCTCTATTCTAATGAGGAAGGGTCTATTGCCTCAGCCTGGACAACAGGCAGGCAAGTTTAAGCTGACTCACTGTCACTCCACTTGTAGGTTACTGAGAGGGAAAAGATGGAGACTCTTTGGCTTTATATTATTCTATATTCCAGCATAAAATGATGAATGGAAAGAACAGCAGATGGAGGTTGCAGAAGAATGGACTGCCGCAAGGAAGTGTATTGTCTCCAACATTGCATAATATATATATGAAACTGAGAGGCAGGAGTAGAGTTGGATGTTATGTGGAAAGGAAAACAATGACAGCATTGTTCCACACCAAAATATCTTGGCATGATACCTAACAGGGAACTCTCTTTTAAGCAGCACTGCCTGAATACCAAAGCTTAAGTTAGTTTGAGGAGCAATACCATCAGGACATTCACAAACTATACATGGGGAGCTCAACCAGTGACCTTCAGCTTTGGCCCTGAGCATACAATACATATAGTGACATGATGCCTCAAACCTACACTAGTTGAAAAAATATATCCTCTTGTTGGTATCTCTCCACCTAAGAAGAGAAGTAGCAGTGGGTGCAGGGAGAACTAACCAAAAGAATGACCCTCACTATCCTCTAAACAGATATGAGTCTCAAGTCCACCAACTCAGATTCAGGCATGAGCTTTTTAACTGATAACCCTTCTCCAGGAATGGACCAAACAATGGTTCAGATTTTCTACACATGGGTCCATCTGACTGGTATTCCTGAGGCACTCAGCAACCCCCCTTCCCCTCCTCAGCATTGGTTCCCTGCTTCCCCTCCTAGTTGTGAATTGTCTTTGACTGAGTCTTGCACCTACTTAACTATAGCAGGCTCACAGTCCTCGCCTCCCAGAGATAACAATCCTGCTTCCATCAATTTGAGCCTAAAAGGGAGGTGAAACATGCCCAGAATACTTGTGATTTTAAAAAATCTCCTCTCTCTCTCTCTCTTGTCAGGATTTCTTTATTCTTGTGACCTGGGACCTGAGGGTTGCAAGCTGCCCTCCACCTGCGTTCAAAGCCATCATTTCATGCCACTGGCTAGAATGACCTGGTTTTCCCTCCAGAGACCAAGGAGTAGGGAGGGAGAGAACAGGGAGAGAAAGGAAGGAGGAGAAGTGAGTTGGAAAGAGTAAGTGAGGGAAAGAGGAAGCAAGGGAGAGGTACATGGATCGCTGAGAAAAAAAAGAAGGCGGCAAACTCACTGATGAGGTGGCAGAAAGAGGGAGCGAAAAGAGGGGCATTAAGTGAGAGGAAAAACTGAGCACCCGAGGGGAAAAGTTACAATGAGATTGAAGGAGAGCGGACAAAGAGGGAGGGAAAGGGGTAGGAAAAGGAGGTGGTGACAAAATGCAAGAGAAAATGGATGGCAAATAGATTGAGAGACGAAAAGGCACTGCAGAGAGAGACCTGGATCAGAGGGAAGGTTCTGACACACACAGAGAGAAAGCCAAAGCCAGCATAAATTTCTCCCAGACCCTTGCCGGGTCACTAAGTGGCCATCCATGTTCAGAATCTCCACGCTCACAAACAAACATACATATTGATAAATTATTTTGAGTAAATTTTATATCTCATTTTATTGTGATTGCACTGGGAAAGATAGAGGGGGAAAGGATGGCAGAGGATGAGATGGCATTGTTGACGCAATGGACGTATATCTGAGCAGGTTACAGAGGATGGGGAGCCTGGTGTGCAGTAGTCCATGGAGTCACAAAGGGTTGGGCTCGACTGTGCAACCAAACAACTTTTCTCCTGTTTTATGTAATCATGTTTTATTTAATATATTTTGTTTTATTATATCCTGATATGGTCAGATGATAAACGAGGATGACAAACATATACCAAATACCAGTTTCTGGGGAACAGCAGTGAGAGAAGACATTGCCTTCCTTCTGTGTTCTTGGGCTTGCCAAAGGCATCCCGTTGGTTCCTGTGGGAGCACGAAATTGACACAAGGCAGGTGTTCCTGTACTTGACGTAAGTCCTGCTAAAGTCAACAGGACTTCGTTCAGAATAGCCACAAGTAGCGAGTGGTTCCGCTGGATACAGGCCAACAAAATTTCTTCTTATGGTCTTGTTAGATCTTTTACAATAATAATTAAGAAAAATCTTAAGCATGCATGGCTTATTCTGTACATGCTCAGAGGTGCTCATTACTGCAATCTAGCAGTAACTACAGTTAGAACTTATACAGTGGAACTGGACTCAATAATGGTATGGACCAAAGCTAACAGGCTGAAACTGAACCCTAACAAGATGGAGGTTTTGGTGTTTTTAGAGGCCGTCTGCCTGACTGGGAGGCCTGGTCCCTACCCTGGATGGAACTACTCCGACCCCCTAGAGACCAGGTACACAATCTGAAGGTCATTATGGACCCACTGCTCTCACTTAAACAACAAACAACTCCATCTTGATAGGGTTCAGTGTCCAAAGCTGCTTTTTTCCAGCTTAGGCAGATTGTGCAGCTACACTCCTACTTGGACAGTGTCTCATAACCCTGACCCATTCATTGGTAATCTCATGGATTAACTGTTGTAATGCTCTCTACATGGGACTCCCCATATGTCTGATACAGAGATTGCAGCAGGTTCAGAATGCAGCAGTCAGGCTGGTGACAGGTATAAAGAAATTTGATCATATTTCCTTAGCCTTGGTAGGTTTGCATTGGTTACCTATCATGTCAGATATAAGGTGTTAATATTATCATTTAAGGACCTATACAGTTTGGGACCTTACTATCTGTTGGAGCATCTCTCCCTCAGAACAACTCCCCACATCACCTGGTCATCACACTTGACACAACTCCAGGTCCTAACCATAAGGATGGCCCCATCACTGGCTATCTTTAAAAAGCAATTAAAAACTCTTCTTCAACTAGGCTTTCTAGGGTGTTGCCCTTTACCGTTAATTAGGTTGAGTTCCTATGCCCTCAGACACCAATTATTTTAGTTTAGTTCAGTTTATCCCATATGTGTCAGTTGTTTGTTTGATCTACTGTGTGTTGTTGTTATTTGTTATCTGTTTGCTCACTGCCCAGATGAGCAGTATAGAAATATAATAAATAAATAAAATAACTTACATAGTGCATTGACATCAAATCACCACTGACTCTAGTTGTGCCTTGCTTCTCGATTTCAGCCACTGATTCACATGTGCTTTCTGGCACAGGGAAGGGTACATTTAAACTATACAGTTATACCTCGCTTAAAGAGCATAATGCGTTCCACAGGATTGCTCTTTAAGCGAGTTTACTCTTTAAGTGAAACACCATTGTAAGTTACCAATTGGGGGCGGGGTTGTGAACCCCAATTTATTTGTTAAGTGAGTTTTTGGTTGGTTTTATTTGTTAAGTAAAGCGAACATTCAGAGAAAATTCTGCTCTTTAAGCGAGTTACTCTTTAAGTGAGGCGCTCTTTATGCGAGGTTTGACTGTACTTCTCACCCTCCATGGGCCAATATGGTTAGTGATCAGGCAGGCTGGGTGATCCTAGGAATTGTTCAAAAAAGTAACCTTTGTAATTGCCACTCCATCCCCCCAAGGAGCAGACAGGTGACCATTTCTTTGGTAAAAAAAAAAGTGGCAGGTAGAGTCTAAGGACACTACCGTCAGAGATTTAGTAGTGTGAATTTGATGTGTTGAATTATGCTCATTAGTTCATTTATTTCTTTTATTTCATTCATTAGTTAAGGGTGATATTTCAAATGGGGAAAATAAAGACATTATGTTCATAAAATTAAGGTTTTCATAAAATGTTCATTAAATCTAAGGTTTCTGAGCTAAGATAAAGGTTACCCTTGATCGAAAGCCAGTCATATCTGACTCTAGGTTTTAGTGCTCATCTCTGTTTATAGCCAAAGCACTAGCGCTGTCTGTGTCTGCAGACATTTCCGTGGACAAGTGGAAGGCATGGAACGCTGTTTACCTTCCCACCAAAGTGGTCCCTATTTATCTTCTTGCAATTTCTTGCTTTTGAACTGCTATGTTGTGTTAACCCAAAACCAGACATTCCAATTTCATTTGTGTTTATTATTTTTATATATTTTATTTTTCAATAAAGCTGCTTTTAACTTTTATTTTCCATTCCCCCCGAATCTACCCACTATGCACATGTGTCCATAAGCAGCCCACTATACACATAACAATTCACCACAGGTGAACAACTGCAAAGGATCTATTTTTAATAAATATTTCAATAGTCAAACCACAAACTAAAAGAGTTTTTCCTTCATGAATCCTTGAAAGCAGTTCTTCAATAAGCGGGAAAGCCAAAAGGGAAAGGGGTTATGACTTCAAAGGAGAAACTTCCTACAGCGTATCCATTCTCACAACAATGTATCTATTCTGGTGTGGAGATATACTTTTTTTTAAGGAAAGGTTAAAAAGAAAGTGTTTTTTGTTTTAAACCTTCATAGAAAATGTTTCTGAAGTCCAATCCAAATTGTATAAGTGTCGCAAGACACGTTATTGTGTCCTCTATCAATCATACTTTTGATCACTTTGATTGGTTGATAGGTTTGGTTGCAGGCTCACCGCTGACACACACACCCCCTCGAAAATGTCATTTTTATGAGTCATGTTTTTCCTTAATATATTTGTTTTTGATTCCTGCTTCAGTGTCATTCTTCTCCACATGTTGTATTCAAACTGTATCCACCTCAGGAAGTTATCATATTCAGTTTCTAACACCGTTTTCCATTTACCGTAATTTTTGCATTTTTGTGACCTCATTTGAGTGTTTTTTTGTAAAATGCTTCATAGTTTTTTCCCCCAAAGTCCAATTTCAAATGTAATAGTCTAATCACAAAGATTATTCTTTCCTTTTTCAAATGCACTTGATGTTGGAAGCAATGACATCATCTCTTTGTATATTTGGCCAATGGCTTTTTACATTTCTGAAAGTCGCCAAGATGAGCTTTCAGTCAATGTAACCTTTATTTTCTTGGGTGCTTTAGTTTTGTGGCAGCAGCTTGTCAAAAGTACATGATTTTCATTACATCACAAAAGCTGCCAGACCACCCAACCAAAACATAAGACGTTCATAGAATTCACGTAAAAAAGTACGAGTCTTTTGTTCAATATAACATAGGGCAAAAATACAGCTGGTATGTACAGGATTTCCAGTGACCCACCGTTTTAATGTTTATGATAGAATATTCCTCCACTGCTGTGGTGGACACAGCACCGATCCTGAAGAAGTGTGTTCCAAAACGCCACATGTAAACTCCCAGGAGACCCAATGCTTTCTTGGTTACAGCCCAAAATTGGTATCTCATCAAAGGACTACTGTCAATGTGGGTGAATAATGGGGTGAGTGAATTTCCTCACATGTCCAAATATTTAGCCAGGGCAGCACCTGGGCAAAGAGCAGTGGGGGCATGGCAAAGTAATTCCAGGTGAGCCCCCCTTTTCTATTTGGTCTGTTTTTAAATGCCGTATATTAAAAAATACGGCCCCTTCGTTCAGTGAGACATCAGAAAGCCTCAAGGCACGTGGTCACATGCCTTGGGGAGGGGAGCAGCAAATCACATGCACCAGTTATCCCTGGCACCGCAGCCAATCTGTGGTATATATCTTACCACTTAAAACTAGACTCAGGCTGAGCCCTGTCTCAAATTAAGTTCTGGTGCTGGCACTCCATGCTTGCAAATGGCTTCAAGGTCCAGATGTCACTTAAATTCAGACACACATACACACAAAAAGGTTTGTGTGTGTGTCAACCAATGCTGAACCAGTACTTTTCATCTAGAGCAGGATGCAATATTCCCAAGATGACAATGATACAGCAGGAAAACATGTTGTCCATCTTCCAGGTTTCCACTGAATGCAAATGTCAGCGTGTGTTCAGTATGTGGGATAAATATTTCATGTGGTGAAACACTGGAAACATTCATAAATATTACTCTAAAATTAGCCCAAAGTGTGAAAACTGCTGCAGGAGGAGAAGAGGCGGAGGTTGCTGGCATGCATGGCTGAGAGAGAAGTCTCAGAGAATACTGCTAATGTTTGTTTAATAATTTCAGAATTGCCTAGCCTGATGAGATGGGAAAAGTTATTTTTTCTTCCTTTGGACCTCCATAATCCTCCACCTAGAATGGCCATTGTCCATCCTTGGTTGTGGGATTTGAGAGTTGTAATTCCAAAATGGGAATGTGCACAAAAGCCCAGCTCATTCTGTGTTTTGTATGCATTTCTCTCTATGAGCAAGGGAAATCTGGGAGCTGTGCTCTGACAAAATGAGGCAAAAATGATGAAACTCAGGCTGTCCTACTTGGGCACATCATAAGAAGGCAGGATACTCTGGAACAAATAATAAAGTTAGGAAAGGTTGAAAGCATCAGGAAAAGAGGAAGAGTGAATACAGGATAGATTGACTCCCTAAGGAAGCCAGTCTTGAATGTATGATTGCTGAGCAATGCTGTTGAGGATATGACATTTTGGAGAGATCTCATTCATAGATTTGCCATGAGTTGGAAGCAATTTAGCAGCATGCAACAACTCCTCTAAAACTAGCTTCTTCAAACTTTTGCCAGTTATATTTTGAAGTTTACAATGAGACACAGAGATGATAGGCCTCAGACTTTAGTAATCCATGGTAAGTATAATGATCCATGATAATATTTATAAAATAACCTATGAACAGTGGTGGGATGACAAAAATTTTACTACCCCACCGTGACATCATCACAGTGTGGGTGGAGCTAACATCATGACATTGTGGGTGGGGCCAAAGAAATAAAATAAAAATAAACATACAAACACACACCCCTCCACCCACCCGCCCACCACACAAACCCATAAATAAATAAAATAAATAAAATAAAAATTATATTAAAATACTCCCACCCATCCAAACACCCACCCACCCCAAACATAAATCAACCCATCCACCCCAAACACAAACCTGTCACTTACCTGTTAGTATGAGTGCCTGGGCAGCACCATGTTGCAAGATGGATATGGTCATCGTACCAGTTCTTAAGATAATATGCCTTAATGTAAATGTAAAACAGCTGTACCTCCTTAAGGGTTCTCCAATTGGAACAGCAATTAGAACAGCACATGTGTAGCTTATTGATGATGTAACTCCAAGACTTTGCTTAAAAACCCCAAGCCAGGCCGCCAGGCCTTTTTAGGAACTGTGGTAGTACGTCAATATAGGTAAAGGTATTAAATACACATTAAAATACACACAGACACATCACATCCAAAGGTGAGTCACCTACCCTGAGGAGCAGGCTATAGGGAGCTTCAGGCTAGCAGCTTCTCTTCCTCCTCCCCACTTGGGAGGACAGCAAGAAGGCCGTGCATACACGCCAAGCACTGTAGGCTTGCATGCACACCAAGTGCTTGGCATGCATGTGCAGTGGGGGAACCAGTGAAAAGGTAAGCCCCAAAGGTGGTTCCCCTAAAAAAGCTGCTACCGGTTCTCCGGGACAATGGGGAAAGTTACTACCGGTTCTGGCGAACTGGTGAGAACCTGTTACATCCCATCTCTGCCTATGAAGTCCTATAAAAATATGACTTGGAAGTCATGAGATAAGGGTAGAGCTAGACTATCATCCTTCTCTATGCCCCCTTGTGTTCCACAACAGTATCAATCTCTTCTACAAAAGAGATATTTGGAAAAGAAAAAAGTTATTTTTATAAATGGTGTTTTGGAAAGCTAAGATTTTGTTCCCCAATTTGCCTCTGGCAGTTTACTGCCAAATCTAGGAATCAGTTTCCTTTCCTTTGATATTGAATGTTGGAAATCTTGAGTTCCTTCCCTTTTACAAAGGAAGTTCAGAAAAAATTCTTTGCAATTTGAACCAGATTGAAATTGTCCTTCTTTTGCACTGCCCAAATGTGCAGGTACAATTAGTTTGCATATGACGACCACCATGTTGCACCTGCCTAGGATGTGGCTGTTGAAGATAAATATCTTTTCAGAATCTTACACGACAGTAGCCTAAATCCAATGATTCGTCTCATTTAGAGTAGACTTGCAGGCTGACTGCGGAGCGGAACATTGGGAATTTAATTGCCCACTGTGCCTCCGGGGGGATGAGGCAGCCTATGTAGACCTGGGCAAGCACAGCCCCCCAGTGCCCCCACCCCCAGAAAAGGGACTGAATAGTAAAGTACTACTGGATACTCTGTACAGTAACTTAAAAAAAAACACTGGATAAGTGAAATCAACTGGACAATGTGGAACTTAAGCAGATCTGCTGAATGAATTGGGCAATTATCTAAGTGTTGACTTAACATTTTGTGTTGATTTATTGGCTTTAATCTACACAGGATTCACAACTGGATTTAGGCCAATCCCTTTAGCATGATTTTAGAGAAGATTCTCCCTCAAGTTGTGAAAGACATCTGTTTGTCCTAGCCTAGGATTTTCTTTACTTAGCCTTGTGAAAGACTAACATTAGCTTAATTAGCATGTCTGTTGAGACATAGAAATCCTGTATCTCTGCTAATATTTTATTGATCAAAGGAAAAACAGGTTATACACAGAAAATATGGCACCCTCATAGCATCCTGTTATGCCCTTTAAACAGATAATAACCCTAAACCAGTGGTGGTGAACATCTTAGTGACCAAGTGCCCAAACTGCAACCCAAAACCTACTTATTTATTGCAAAATGCCAACACAACAACAGGGGAGGAAGGATTGGGCTGCTGGGCAGAGGGGCAGGACAAACTCTGTGCTGGGGGAGGGAGGAAGCACTCCCGTTGGGCTACTGGGCAGAGGGGTGGAGCAAACTCTGTGCTGGTGTGACTGCATGGGTTCCCACAGAGAGGGCTCAGAGTGCCACCTCTGGCACACATGCCAGAGGTTCACCGCCACTGCCCTAAACTTATACTAACATGGAGATCAAAGCCAAGATTTTTCTGAGGTCATCCATGGATCTGGGGGGATGAATCTCCCCATTCACACATTCAGGCTGCAATTCTGTTGCTTAACATAGTAAATTACAACTAGAGTAGACCTACTGAAAGGATTTAGTGAGTCAATGTCTCTAGACATTTCACTGATCCAAACTCTATTGTGACTTACTATGTTAATCAACAGGACTATGTTAATCAACAGTGATGGCTGTCAAATTCTTTACCACCCCACCATGGGCAGAGCCGACGTCATGGACGGAGCCAACGTCATGACATCATGCTGTCATGATGTCATGACATCATGGGTGGACTCAACATCATGATGTCAGGATGTCAGGATGTTGTGGGCGGAGCCAAAGAAAATAATAATAATAATTAAAAATAAAATTAAATTTAAAAAATTAAAATAAAATAAAATAAAAATACACATTAAAATTTAAATAATCAACCAACCAACCCACCGACCCCAAGCACAAATCAACCCACCCACCCATCACTAACCTGTCACTAACCTGGCCTGGGGTCGGGGAGTAGGCACTAGGCAGGCAGGCACTAGGCAGGCAGGCAGAAACCGTGGCAGCGTAGCGGCAAACCACCGCAGTGGCGTAGCGGCATGGCAGCATGGCACGGTGAAGAAAAGCTGCCATCGCCACATCTCCAGGTGCTGCCTGCACCCTTTCCGGGCAGCCAAAATGGCTGCCCAGAACTGCGGATGCATCAAACCTTCATTTGACGCATGCATAATTCTATTTTTTAGTGTGCATGCGTCAAATGGAGGTTTGACGCCTGCACACATCCGGAGGGCTGCCAGAGAGGCAACTGAATCGTGTGTGTGTGTGTGTGTGTGTGTGTGTGTGTGTGTGTGTGTGTGTGTGTGTGTGTGTGTGTGTGTGTGTGTGTGTGTGTGTGTGTGTGTGTGTGTGTGAAGCCAAGCAGAGGGGACAAGGACTGAGGCGGTGGTGGAAGCGGCAGCTGGAGCGAGGATGTGGGCCTGGTGATTTTTTGCCACTGGCTGGATCCGGCCCATGGGCCATATGTTGAGGATCCCTGCCTTAGATGCTCAAAATCTCAAGTTCCATCCCTCCTCAAGACAAACTAGGTTTGATACTGGGTAGCTGCAGGGAATTATAAACCTAAATTATTTGGATAACCAGAGCTGTTCATCCCTAAATTTCCCTCACAAGGGAACTGTAACAAAATTTCCAACCCATACGAATTGTGACATTATCAGCCCAGCAGCTCATTGGGTGACCTCCTCTGGGATTAATCAAGCTGACGTGTCAGAAATTGCCCAAGCAATGCTTAAACAATTCAGAGCAAGCCTTTCCCAGCCTGAGCGTTGCTACATCTCCATGCAGCACACGTGCCTGGACAGTTGACTGTTGGCAGATTGTGTTGCATTACAGATATTTAGGATTTACATCTTTAATTTCCCATGAGGTCAAACTCTGGCCCAACCAGCCACCTCCTTCCCTGCCCTCTTTCGGGGTGCCATATATTGTCCAGAGGCATATTTTCCTCATGGCCCTTTCCTCCTCACACCCTGTATCAGCGCAGTAACATCTTTGCTATCTATCATCCTGTCAGCAGTGTTTACTCGGCTTCTGTGGCCTTTTCTTTCTTTGAAAGATGCTTTCCATGCAGGCATCTATTTGGCTGGTGTTTTTTTTAAAATAAACATATATTTAACCCGTCAGCCCACCACTCATCCATTGCTATCTCAAAATTCTCCCCACTGAATTTAAAAATTGGGAACACGTCAGCCTTCAGCAAACTAGTTTTGCTTCTGTTGCCTGCAGACAAAAGATTCTCAAGAGCTGGTTTGGAAATGGCTTTATAAGCTGGAATTTCCTAGCCCATCCCCAAACCTATTATTTTCACTTGACAAGTGGTTTGTTTACATATCTTTTTCTTTTTTTTACTTAATTTGATTTATGCCCCGTTCTGCATCCCTGAAGCTCAATACATATCTAAAAATGGATACAAACTTTAGACTGATCTAAGGGAAAGAAATAAGAACAAGTGGAACTTCCTCATGCACTTTCACCATATGCATGTATACCTGTATTTTGTGCACACACAGGTAGACACACATAGAAGGTGCCTTGTTGCATTAAGTCACATAGCCCTTTGCTGGAATTATGTACTTTTTCATGCATGGCTTGCTAATAGGAAAAAATGAGTGTATATCTTCCTTAATAATGATAATAACACTGTAATTCCTTACCACCAAGTCAATTCTGATTTATGACAACTCTTTCCATTGTCCCCCCCCCCCATGGAGAATACTCAGAAGTGCCTAATCACTCTCTTCTTCTGGGGGTGCCCTGGGACTTCGCCCACCATCCCCCATCCGAAAGTAATTGGGTCTTTGCTACCCGCCACAGCAGGGAGCATCACCTTGATGTACCCCTGCCCCCACCAGGACACAATGCAGTTCAGCTCAGAGATGACCACCAAAGTTCAGAGGAAACACTACCACAGCCACAGTGGCCGAGTGCATTGGCGCATCCATATGCAGGTAAGGGAAAAATTTGCAATGCCATATCGTCCGACCATGGCGTCAGGAACAACCCCTCACCGGGTTGCTTGCCTGAGCTGTTCAATGCCAAAAATAGGGGGACACCGTCTGCACGCCACACTCCATGCAGCTTGCATTGCTCGTGCCACAGTTTCCTGCAAGAAAAGAAAAAAAGGAGGGCGCCAGCAAATTGTGCACAACAATGGCAAACAAAGGTCCCGCTGGTGTCAGGCGCCCCTGAGTGTAGTTCGCTGCAACAATGGACCCAGGAGAAAAGGGGCAGCAGGCCCGGCATGCTGGCAGCAAAGCCATCACACCTCTATATCACCCCATAGCGTCTGGTGGAGCCAATCAACATGATGCCCACAACATGCTATGCACCCATTTGACCGACCTTGGAGGATGGAAGGCTGGGTCCACCTTCATCCCTGATCAGGAGCGGAATCAACCTGTGGTTGCAGTACCACAGTTTGACCTCCAGGCCATAAGGGCTTACATGAGGAGCCTGCAGTAACAATCAGGGTACAACCCGGGGGGGGGGGGGGGCGGCAGTGCCGTGTCAAGGATGCTCCCACCCCCCTCCAGACTCACCACCGTGCCAGAGACGCCGAAACAGCTGCGGGTGGTGAGGCAATGCTCCCGCCCTCCCCCGGCCCCCGTCATCTCGGCCCGGCAGCGGATAAAAGTTTGTCAGCAGCGGCGGTGGAGTGAGGACGCCCTGCCCTCCCCGGGCCCGCCGCTTCCAACCCCAGGACTTTTTCCATCTGTCTTGGGGGGAGGGGGGCTCCACTATGGCCAGGGCTTAAAAGCCGCCAAGGCGGCAGGACTTTTTCGAGCAGCCACCGCCACCAGAATCACCCGCGGCTGGGTGGACCGGTTTGTCACTTATGCAGGATTTAATAACTGTTTGTGTTTAGTTTTCTGCTTTTGTAATTTTTGTGTAAACTGGACTGGTATTTGGGATTTTTGATTGTTGCTTGATACTGCTGCTTTTGAATTTTGATGATGTATTGATTTATTATAGTACTGTATCTGTTATTTATTTCTTAGGATGTCCTGATGTTTTGTAATTGCAATTGTTATTGGAGATATATATACTGTATATGTGATATTTGTAATTAACTATGTGATATTTGTAATTGTTTTTTATGCTATGGAATGTGCTATGTACTGTAACTGTTTCTTCTGTAAGCCGCCCAGAGTCGCTATGCGAGTGGGGCGACATATAAGTCAAAAATACAATACAATATAATCAGTGATGGGATGTTACCGGTTCTGAACGGATCCACAGAACCGTTATAAGGATTTCCGGAGGGGTCTCCGGGAGGGTAATATCGGTTTTGAGGCGTCCGGATCGGACGCCTCACCGGCAGAAAAAAAAAAAATTTAATTTGAGCCAAAATGGCTCCAATTCAGTGCGCATGCGCCAGTGGCGTCGCGCAGCGTTGAGCCGCCTGGGGCGAAGAAGAAAATCGCCGCCCGCCCCCCCCCCCCCCGCTTGCTGCCCCCCCCCCCCCACCGCTCGCCCCCCCCCCCCCCAGGCAGAAGGCGCTCCCTCCCCTGCTGAATAGTGGGCACCCCCCCCCTGCCAGCCCGCCGCCAGAAGTTCGAAAAAGGTAAAGATCGCGGCTCGACTGCGGGGGTTAGCTGGGATCCCGAGGGTTCCCCCCATCCTCGCCTAATCCCCGCAGAGCCGTCCGCGTGCACGCCCGAGGATTCAAAAGGGTAGGAATACCCTTTCGAATCCTCGGGCGTGCGCGTGGGCAGCTCTGCGGGGGTTAGGCGACGATGGGGAAAACCCTCGGGATCCCAGCTAACCCCCGCAGTCGAGCCGCGATCTTTACCTTTTTCGAACTTCTGGCGGCGGGCTGGCAGGGGGGGGGGTGCCCACCCACCCAGCCAGCCAGCTTGCCGTCAGACTGGGCGCTCGTCGGGGGGGGGGGTGGCGCCATAGCGGGGAGCCCCTGGCTGCTGGCTGGGTGGCTGGGGGGGAGGAGGTGGGCAGCGCGCGCGTGCAGGACTTCCCAGGTGGAGGGCGAGCCTTTTGCTGGTGATCGCTGCTCGCCTCCGTCCCATTGGCTTGGGTACTCCTTTAACCGGCCTCGGTCGCCAGCAACCGGCTAGGCATGCCTCCTCTTCCTGTGGCCGTTGCCGAGCGCCGAGGCCCAGGGCCGCCCGCTTAGGGTTCCAGCCGGAAGGCCCTGGGCTGCCCGGCTAGCTGCGCCGCCTCCTCCTGCAGGAGCTCGGTCGCTTCCAAGGGTAAGTACTGTTTTGTATTGTTTTACTTTTAAGTGAGGGGTTTGTGTTTGGGGTGGGTTGGTGGGTGTTTGGGTGGGTGGGTGTATTTTTATTTAATTTTTATTTTATATCTTTCTTTTATTTATTTATGGTTTTGTGTTGTGGTGGGTGGATGGGTGTGTGCGTGTGTACGTGTGTGTTTTATTTTAATTTTTTAAATTAATTTTTTATTTTTAGGCTCCGCCCACAACGTCATGACGTCATGACGGTGTCTCCGCCCATGATGTCATGACGTTGGCCACACCCACGACGTCTGTGACGTCAGGGAGTGGTATAAGATTTTTTATCATCCCATCACTGAATATAATACAATACAAGCCCATGTGGGGCCCATAGCAAAAATTGTCAAGGGGTCCTTGCTTAGATTTAGGATGTCTATAAAATAAAACACCACTAGTGAGAGCAAACTTTCCCGATTTAATGGGGCAATAAGGAGCTGCTGCCCTTTAGGAAGAATCTAAAAACATGGGGGGCAGGTATGGGGTGCGGGCAGTATAATGACCCCAGCTCACTGGATGATCAGAGCCCCTCTCTCCCTCTACTTTTTAAATTAGTAAGATGTAGCATTTGGTGTGCTTTTAATCTTTTTAGATTTTAATTTTAAATTTTAATTTTAACAGTTTTACGGTTTTTAGGTAGTGTTTGTGTTTTAGTGTCATGTTTTTTGTTTTTTGTTTTTTGTTTTGTGTGTGGTTTTTTTATTACTTGTAAACCGCCCTGAGTCACTTCAGTGAGAAAGGCGGTGGATAAATATGAATAAATAAATAAATAAATAAAATTGCTTCTGATCTGGAGCCAGGAGCTGGGGGTTCAAATCCCCATCATAGATTTATTTATTTTAATTATTTATTTAAATTTGTTTATCACCCTCCTCCCCAAAGAGACCCAGGGCAATTCACAACATGTCAGCATCGACAACAATTAAAACCAGTTCAAAAATTGAAAGTTTTAAAAGTTTTAAAATAAGCTTAAAAACTTAACATTAAAAACTAGGCATTGTAGCTAGGAGGCACTGGGGGTAAATTTTGATCCTAGCCAAGTTCAGCCAGAGCATGTCCAGATGTTGGGGTTAAAAGGTCCTACCACCAGTTCAGCCTTGGACAAGCAACACAGTTCCAGAGCAACATCCAAAGGAGGGACTAGTAAGCAAATGCTGAACACCTGCTACTTCGAAATCCCTGGAAATGTGCACTCCAAAGTCTTAATTGACACATTAGCAGATTGAACACTGCTAGTCTTGGGGCATGAGACCCACGATGTGAGAGCCTATGAAGGAGCATGTCTTCACATTTCATACTGAATATGGTTTTTTTTTTTGGGGGGGGGGGCACAGTAATACGGACTCCAGTTCCCATCATCCCAGCTAATATCAGAGGATGGGAGCAATTGTACACAATCTTGAGCATGTGGTCATTTCTTTGTGCAGAGTAAAAGATGTCAGAGATGGTATCGTGTACAGCAAGGGGGATGGAATCAAAGAAGTATAAGAGGTCAGCAAGGATCTGGAATCTTGAGTCACACACCCAAATACCTCTTAATAATAATAGCCACATGTTGCCAAGTCAATTCTGGCCCATAGCACCCCTTTTCAGCAGTTTCTAGACAGAGAGTATTGAGATGTATTTTACCACTCCCTTCTTCTGTGGGGTGCCCTGGGACTGTGCAACAGCTTACCCAAGCCACACAAGCTGGCTCTTATTCCAGGAGAGTCAACCCCACCTCAAACTCTGACTCTTCAGGCAGATACCTAAACCACTGAACTATCCAGGCACGTAAAGATGGTTAAATAAGGGCTAGTATGGTTTATGAGGTATGCAAAGTATTTAAGGAACTGTTTTACCACTGTCATAGGACTGCAGTGGCTTAAGACACTGAACTTGATGACCGGAAGGTCAGCAGATCAGCAGTTTGAGACCCGGGTGCTGCACGACAGAGCGAGCTCCAATCTCTGTCCCAGCACCTGCCAACCTTGTGACTTTCTTGGGATTGCCACCTAGCCTTGCAATTGTTGCTCAGCAATGTGTGAGCCACAAAGCACAGGGGGAGGGAGAAGAGAGAGAGAGGAAGCGCAAGCTTCAAGATTGCAATCAATCAATGCCCCCCTTCTCCCCTCCCCCACCATGCCATAAAGTTTAGGTGCCTGAGGATAAATGAAACTGGCATTTGCAAGGTGAAAGCCCATCCTTCATAAGCCATTCATAGCATAGGTGGTGTTTATCATAAAAAAATGTATGCAAATTATGGCTTTGGAGGGGGAGGAAGAAAGGAGGAAGCATTCTTGTTGCTGAGAGTGGAAACTTGAAAAAAATTGGTTCTCCTTTCCTAGTGTGGGCAATAATTAACTCCAGGGTTCTCCAAAATGTAAGATGTCTAGCCATAGGCATCACCTCTCTTAAAAGGACACAAGGCTGTGTCTGTTCTGCTTGAAGTCACACCTTCCTTCCTTCTCAGTAAGTACCAGCTAATCAGACAATTTGACATTGGGGCAGACTGCAGAGTTTTAAGATTCTCAGAGTAAAGAATCCTTAAGGTGAAGGAGAGAGGCTTAAGTGGGTGGGTGGGTGGGTGGGGACCAGGACCACACAGTACCCAGTATCCCCAACCTGTATCGAATGCCACTGAGAGGTCAAGAAGAGCAAGGATGGATGGGTTACCTCCCTCCCGCTCCCATCAGAGATCATCCATAAGTAGGGGGGGGGGGATCTGAGCATCAGAAAAGGCTTGTCTTACAACCCAGTAACATCATTTCCTAGTGTGTTTTTTCAAAATAGCTGTGGTTCCGTTCCATAGAGGCAGTGAAGGAGTTAAAATTATTCCCCAAATCCTATTGAGGATCCAAACAGATTATTGTACCTTGACCATTCTTGACCTGGAATACACTCCCCAGTTCTGAGCACCACAGTTTAAGAAGGATATCAGCAAGCTGGAATGTGTCCAGATTAGGGTGGGGAAAAGAAGACCGATATGACAGCCATCTTCAAAGATTTGAAGGGCTGGCTGGAGGAAGGTGTGAGTTCAAGCAATTGATGTGTCCTTGTGTCCTTTTAAGAGAGGTCTTGTCATGCCTGCCACATGTCCACGGATATGTCTGCAGACACAGACAGCACTGGTTCTTTGGCTATAAACAGAGATGAGCACTGAACCCTAGAGTCAGATAAGACTGGGTTTCAAGCAAGGGTGACCTTACTGGTTGTAGAAAATATAACCTCTTGTTGGTATCGCTCCACCTAGGATAAGGAGAGAAGTAGCAGTAGACGGTGAGAAAGTTAAGCAAGAGAATGACCCTTGACATCCTATGAATGGATATGAACCTCAACAGCCTGTTACTCCAAATCTGAAAATTACCCCTTTTATTATTATTTTTAATATTTTTATTTTTCCAATAAAAATGCTTTTACTTTTTATTTTTCATTTCCCCCCACCCACCCACCCACCCACCCACCCACACACACACACACACACACACACACACACACACACTTCAACTGTTAGGCTCACGTATGCATAAGCACCCCACTAATACACACATCCACTCAACACACTTTCCAGATAAATAACTGCAAAGGCCTATTTTTAATAAATATTTAAAGGATCGCAAACAGTGATGGCATGTAACAGGTTCTCACCAGTTCACCAGAACCGGTAGTAATTTTTCCCAGTGTCCTGGAGAACCGGTAGCAGTTTTTTTGGGGGAACCACCTTCAGGGCTTAACTTTTCATTGGTTTCCCCACTGTGCATGCGCGCCAAGCACTTGGGTGTGCATGCATGCCTACAGTGCATGGCGCATATGCATGGCCTCTTTGCTGTCTCAAGCGGGGAGGAGGAAGAGAAGCTGCTAGCCTGAAGCTCCCTCTAGCCTGCTCCCCAGGGTAAGTGACTCACCTTTGGATGTGGTGTGTCTGTGTGTATTTTAATGTGTATTTTAATACCTTTACCTATATTGATGTACTACCACAGTTCCTAAAAAGGCTTGGCGGCCTGGCTTGGGGTTTTTAAGCAAAGTCTTGGAGTTACCTCATCAATAAGCTACACCTGTGCTGTTCCAATTGCTGTTCCAATTGGAGAACCCTTAAGGGGGTACAGCTGTTTTACATTTACATTAAGGCATATTATCCTAGAGAACTGGTTAGGCAAAGACTTAGTACCTAACTTCTTTAACTGTTGAAAAGTTGAAAAGTGCCAAAATGAAGCCATCTTGTGGTGAGTTCATTCTGTAGTTCCTTCCATCTGACCTAGTGTGAGAAAGATTAGCCAGAATAAGCTTTAAGCTCTGTTTTAAAAGCTCTGGTTGATTTGTGTTTGGGGTAGGTGGGTGGGTATTTGGGTGGGTGGGTGTATTTTAAATTTTATTTTTTTATTTATTTTATTTACGGGTTTGTGTTGTGGGTGGGTGGGTGGGTTGAGAAATGTGTGTGTGTGCATGCTTATTTTTTATTATTATTTTGTATTTTTTTAAAAAAATTCTTTGGCCCCGCCCATGACATGATGACATCATGATGTTAGCTCCGCCCACACTGTGATGACATCATGGTGGGGGTAGTAAAATTTTTGACATCCCATCACTGATCGCAAAAACCACAATTTAAAATGGTTACACAAAAGGCTATTCAATTGCATGGTTGGTAGACCAGCCCTCACTCATTCATTTGCAAAGGAGGTAGGTCAGCTGGCTATTCTGTTCAATTGAATGGGAGTAGACCAGGTCTCGCTCTGGAAGCAAGGCCTGTCAATGGGCCTATGTGGTTTTTAATGGAGGTAGACTGGCCCTTTAAAAAAAAAAGGAAGAGTAGATTAAGCCTTGGTAGTGAATGAGATTTTTTATTTTATTTTTAGATTAAAAGCCGAGTAAACTGGGCCGATTTAGAGAATGGGATTTTAAAAAATAAATAAATTAAGAGTAGACAGGACAATTTTCTGGGACGATCGTACTCACTCGAGAATAGCCAATAGACCGGATCCATGTCTTCAGATGACCCATAGACTTGCATGAATGGGGTTCCAAATATGGTAGTTCAAAAAACTTCAAAGACTAGAATTTGGAAACATTGTATCCAGTTGACTGACTCAATCAGGACATCAAAGGAATTCAAAGAAACAGTCATTTTACAGGGATTCTTACATAGCATGCGATCAAAAAATGATAGTAAAAATTCAGGAAAGATGGCGGTGGGGATCTAAAGATGAAAGTTAACCCTTTAAATGCTGAATCAAACTTCAAAATAATTATTAAAAATTGTGTCTTCACTCCTGGAGCTTGGCCGAGCCTCATAATCAATTGACCAGCAAAGGGACAGTAGCAGGACTGAACCAAGGCTGGTCTACTCAGGAGTAAGGTGGTAAAAGTGTCTTTATGTCTGATTGGCTTAGATCTTGAAAGAGCTGGCTTTTTGAAATTGGATTTCTCTCTGCCTCCTCTCCTACCTAAGTCAAGTGCAGCGGAAAAGTAAATTTAGGCTTTAAAATGATTTTAAAGTAATTGCGGTTTGGATTAAAATGCAATTTTCCTGTCTTTGGAGCCATGCTTGACTATGGCGAACTTAACCCTCTCATGCCTGATTGGAGGTTAATTAGCAGTTGTAATTAAAATGTTCCAAAAATCATTTAAAATGCTGTCAGGTGTTCTAACATGTTTTATTTTTGTATTTTCATAGCAGGAACCTTTCTGAATAATATCACTAGCCTTGGGTCTCCATCCGGTAGATCCAAAAACACTACCACATTCCAAAGGAAACATTCCATTTACACCTGATGCCCAAAGGGTCATAAACCCATCTCCAAACTTCCTGAAAAGTTTACAGAAAATTCCACAGCCTTGATTGCCTTAGGGATTATTCTTTCTCTCTGTTTGCTTGTGTCTTTCATGTTTCTTTGTTTCTGGGGTCTGTAATTAACATACAGTAAAACACCCACGCTAAAACTTGGTTCCACAAGTCTTGGTGTTATCCGATTTTTAGTGTTATCCGATACATGTTAAAATCCTATGGGATGGATCGGATAATGTTAAAGCTCCATAGAGATACATTGTAACCGCACAGGTTTTAGCGGTTGTTATCCTATCCATCCCACAGGACCTTAACGTTATTCGATCCATTTCTCTTCCCCAGATTACTTAATGTTATGCGATTTTAGCGTTATCCGATCCAATCGTTATCTGGTGTTTTACTGTATGTACGTAATGCTGGTTAGATTTTAATGCTGTTGGTAGGGTTTACTGCCTTGGGACAGGATAGGATTATTTGGGTGGGGAAATGCCTGAGTACTTCATCAAGTGAAGAACCAAAGATGTTGACTGGTCAGTCAAACCTCCCGCCTTGGGCGTGCAGTGTTCCTGATTGGTTCCTGAGCATGCCCATTGGTGACAGGCTCCACAAATGATCTCTGCCATTGGTTGCTGCATTATCTTTGCCTTTACCTAATCCTCAATCTCCTCCCTCTGTTTTCCTGGAAATTGTAATCTTTTACCTTTACAATTTATTTGCATAAATGTTCACTTTTGTAACCCAAAATTGACTTACTTATCTATGAAATGACCACCTGCTGCAAGTTTATTGTTTCATTGTAAAAAGTTTATTGTTACAACACATAGGTAATAGGATTAGTCTGTATCTGTAGAAATGTATAAGACTTCACACTGTCAGGACTCCAGCTCTCTAGCCCTCTCTCAAAATGTAGTTAGGGAAGCTCATGTGTAGATTTTTATAGCAGGCAGGTTTGAGAATTGTCTGTGACCAACAGATGGCCGCTGTTGGTTAAATGCATTTCAATAAAATTTAATTTCTTTGCCTGAAATTCAAGTCTCAGTGGTTCCTGCAGAGTTCTGCCAGTGGAAGAACTTTTTTATTTTAGTGAAACATCTCCAGTGATTTACAGGTGTCTGCTGTGTTCTGTTTGTACAGCTTCTTCGACCTATGGTAGAAAAAGGGGATAGCAGTTTTTCAGGTAACATCAGCTGTTGCAAATACAAGGGTGTGGCTTCTTTTAGGAAGTCAGTCCATCTCATATTTGGTTTTCCTCTTTTCCCTGCTTCTTTTTAACCGTGATGTGTCTCAAGTAGGACAGCCTCAGCGTCATCATCTTTTCTTCCAGAGACAGTTCAGGTTTGCTTTGCTTTAGAACCCATTTGTTTGTCTTCCTGGCAGTCCAGGTATCTGCAAAGTTCTCCTCCAGCACCATACAGTATTTCAAACAAATCATTTTTTTTCTTGCCAGATTACTTTACTGTCCACCTTTCACACCTGTATTCTGGTGATCAGGAATACAACAGTGTAGATGATCTAGACTTTGGTCTACTGTGACACATCTATACACTTAATGATCTTCATTACTGCCCTTCTGAGTCTCAGTCTTCTCCTGATTTCTTGGCTGCAGTCTCCATTTTGGATTGGTGACTGACCCAAGGTATACAAAATCTTTAATTGTTTCAGTTTCTTCATTGTCAATGTTAATTTTGTGTCATTTTTCTGTAGTCATGATTTTGATCTTCTTACTGTGCAAGTTATTGTAGTCCTGCTTTGGCAATTTCTTTTTTTACCTTCACTAAAAAACATTTAAAGTCATTGCTATTTTCTGCCAGTAAGATGATGTCATCTGCATATCTTACATTATTTATGTTTCTGCTACCAGTTTCTGTCTTCATCAGAATGCTCAGGAACAGTCTTTTGTCAAATTTATGGGTTCCAACTACCAATCCGAAACCACCCATATCACGACAGAGCTGGCTCTCCATTGCATACAGTTTCTGGAGCCCCACGCCCCAAAATCTCCTTTCTTCTTACAGAGACGATGAAGATTGCAGCAGAGGCAATGGGCTCCAAAATCTTTCGAACAGTAAAGCTGCTCTGGGATTTAGTGTGAATTTCAGATGAGTTCTGAAATTATTTTTATTGTTAGGCTTCACAGTTTCCAGCTCCAATGGTTTTGGAGCCACCAAGTCCCACCAGATCGCAGGTAAGCTCAACAGGGACAAGGAAGCCTGAGATAAAGTCAACGTTCCTGCTAATCAATTATCCCAGGACTTTGAATCTGCAAGGCAGTTATAACTCCCTATGACACTGTTCAGTTCTAACTGATAAGCAGCAGCTTTGTAATGTCGTTGGGGACTTTGCTACTTCCACCATACTACTGCATGGAAAGACAGCTAGAATCAGAGCCGTTGCATGCCCAACTGAAGTTGGGTCTGCACCACAGAAGCCAGATCCAATGACTGACCAACCAAAGTCAATGAAAGGAACTACTGACCACCTGTGTTTCCACAGTCAGTGGAAAGGAGAAGAACCGCAGAGCTCTAAACTGAGGCCACTTGCAATAATTTATATCATAACCATTTTCTATGGGGAAGAAGCAGAACAGAGATGCCACTTTGACTGAATCATCATAGAATCACGGTTTTAGTTCACAATAGTTCTTTCAGTAGCATCTCTAGCTTTTTGTTTTGCATCCAGCATGGGAACTTTCCTCCACTGAGCAGGTGTCTCAAGTGGCTGCCCTCCCCTGTCTCCTTCCCCAGACTAAAATGTGCCAGTGTGAAGTATTCTGTTTCTAAGTGTTTTCTTCCTTCTCCATCATCAGTCAGCATTCCATGGCTGCTGTGGAAAGCTGCCCCTACTATCTCAGGAAGCTTCCTATGTAAAGTAAGAATTTTGATGAGACCGGTCAGATTTTCATGGGAGGTTTCTACTGGGACCTTTTATTCAATACAAGCATCCAGGCTGCCATTACAAATTCTGTTAGGAGCTTCAGGCAAGTGGGCAAAATAGACAAGGTATGGGAGCAGAGCTGGTAAAAAATTTAATTAAAAGAAGGGAGGGGTGAGAATCACATTGAATTTGACAACTTTTCAGGGAGAGCGGGGGGGGGGGGGAATCTATTCAGTAGGTCTCAAAAGTTGATAGAAATGGTTCCAAGGGACTCTTCAGATAGCACCTAGCTGCCCTTGTCTTGGAAGAATCTTCCTGCCCTAAGGGCAATGCAAAGAAGAAAGAGAAATTCAATGTATTGCTCTTTTTTGTCTCTTGAAACCATCCTCTCACCCAATCCTCCCACTCAACAAAAGGAAATCAATGGCATGATGGACTAATGCTAGCTCCAACATGATGTTTTGTTTTCACAAGGGGGGGGGGGAATCAGCAGACATAATCCATAGTTGAGAAAGTAATGGAACAGGTAGCGATCTTTGTATGTTATAACAAAAGAAAAGTCAGAAATAGTCAGATAGCGCCTCTAAGACTAGCTGGGATTTGTTTTATCATAATTTTAATGAGCTTTCATGTGCCCACACACACTTTTTCTTCTTCTGTGCCATTCCTAAAGGCATAATGGCACTTCAGGTGTTCTTGGGCTTCAATTACCAGAAGCCCAAGTTAGTACACCTGCTGATCAGGGCTTCTGGGAATTGAAGTTCAAGAATAGCTGGAATGCCAAGTTTTGCCATCACTGATCTAAAGCATGCTTGGACACAAAAAAGCTTGTGAAAAATTAAAAACTAGTTAAGCTTATAAGTTTTTAAAATTATGTCAGATGCACACTTTCTGGGTTGAGAAGAAATTTGCATGTCCTCCAAGATCCTTTCCCACCAAAGTGGTCCCTATTTATCTACTTGCAATTTCTTGCTTTTGAACTGTAAGGTTGGCAGGAGCTGGGAAGATAATGAATATCCACCCCACCCCACCCCAATCCTTCCATCATTTTATTCCCAGTAGTTTTCTCAACATGTGTCAAGCATTTCTCAAATTATGAGGTTTTTTAAAAAACTTTCTGTTTTTTAAAAAGGGATAACACTAATTGTGGCTTCTTTTCTCATGATGCTACAATTACATCCTTTCCCAACTTGAAACATGTAATTTTCTTTTTAGATACATTATCGTCATGTCACCTAGTGAAGTCCTCACTGATTTATTTGAATACATTATTTTCCATAATATATTATCTAAGGTGGAGGGCAAAAGAAAAAGGGGGTGGCCAAAAATGAGATGGCTAGATGATATTGTAGACACAATGGGCACAGAGCTGAACGAGTTGAAGAGGATGGTGGAGGACAGAAGTGCCTGGCGGACAGTAGTCCATGGGGTTGCAAAGGGTCAAAATCGACTGTGCGACTGAACAACAACAAAAATTATCTAATCTTCATCAAGCAAGATTGTTCCATGGCTTCTGTGGGTTTGAGATGACATTTCCCATACTCCATGCTGGCTGGGGCTGATGGGGCTTGTATTTCCAGCCACCATATTGTCTCTCTGAGTTAAAATGAAATGAAACTAAATTGGGGAAAGGAACGACTGCTTGCAACCTTTTCCTCAACAGAATTCTGGCCTTAAGGCTTTGATTGAGGCTCATATTTTTGTTTCCCTTTTCTGTTTCTTGCTTCACTTGTTGCTTTGTCTATTGCTATTTTTACTAGTCTGTGAAGCCTAATAAATCTGGAATTCTATGTATAGCTGTCCCCAGATGGATTCAGATTAGCATGTGGGCTTTCCGTCACAGAGATAAACTCATCATAACATCCAGCGGGTAGAATCCCTTGACAGATACGTTGAACTAGAAAACAGCAAAATGTACAGAGGAAAATGTATGTTACCATATTTTTTAAAATGATAAAAAAATCTGTCTAAAAAATAACTCCCCAAATGTGCAAAATCAACTGAAAATCTGTGCATACCTTACAGTAGATGGGCAGTTTAGGTCTTTAGTCTGGAAGCATCCATGATATCACAGAAAAGCAGAATTACAGCTCCCAAAGTCCACCAGGCAGCATAGCCATAGTCATACTGGTTGGGAGATGTCAGGACCTACAGTCCAAAAAGCAACTTTCCCAAATTCTGCATGAGAGACAGGTAGACCACAGAGCTTCTGGCTGCCAAGTTCTCCTACTATTTGAGAAGGGAAGTACCACAAGGCCTTGAGCCACTACCTCCATCAAGCTTTCACTGCTATGGGTCATTACCTGCAAAGCAGAAGTGAGATGGTGATTGTAGGAGGCATCCCCTCAGAGTCTTCTGTTCCAAAAGGGCAGCTTCAGCTCCATGATTTGCCCCCTTCTCTGCTGGTTGTTTGAATAATGGTTGTCCCTTGGCATTTGGGTTTTACAAACCAAGGCATGGCACAGATGAGTTATTTTGTGCACCCTTACCTCAGTGCCTTAGCTGCTCAGACACAAACACACAAGCCAAAAAATATTTATTCAGGCCAGTTGAGAAGTGAGGTGAGTGAAGGTGAGATAGTTGTTCAGAGACACAAGACTCTGACAGTGGTCAGCTGCGGTGGGTGGTTATGAGTGGGTGGTTATGGTGAGATTGTATGGTCATGTCATAGCTCTTGGTCACCATCTCCCCCTATTTATAACTATTTATAACATGAGAGGAATAAGTTGAAAGCTATATGAGAATTTAACTTGTGAGCACAAGGAGTGTAATATCAGTTTCCCTCATTAATTTTTGACATAGACCACTGGCAGGACTGGATTGATATTTTCCATCAAATAAATGGTGTGATCTCAAAATCCCTGCAACGTTGTTCTTCACTTAACTGTATATATGACATGGTGCTTGTCCTGGCTACTACTGTGTCTGCAGGCATTCTCCTTGACACTTTCAAGCTTAATCATAGGGGCTGGTAACTTGCTCTTGAAAAGAAAAGAAAGATGACTAACACCTCTGGATTTTTCAGTACTGCAATAAAATCACAACATATATGGCGCCTTGGGTAATACTTCATGGAAGAGAGTCTTAACATTCCTTGAGACGTCCTTGTTTTTGTTGCTATGTCTAATGCTACTATTTCTTTGCCTGAAGGCTTCGGCAGTAAAGACAGGGTATACATTTAGTTATAAATAAGTGACATGAATAAAAGTCCAAGCAGTCCTTCTGGGAGAAAAACATACTCCCTGTCTGTCAGTAGATCATCCAACAGAGAGGGCAGTTAATGAAGGAGCAATATGAATGTCACCAGTTCAGGTCTCTTCGTCTGGCATTTCATCTTGCACATTTGCAAAACACTGGCTGAAATCCTGCCGCTCAGCATAGTAAATCACACTAGAATAGCCTGAATTACTGAATCAATGTGGATTTGTTCAGTCATGCCCTCTGTAAGCTCCTGTGATTCCAGTGAGCTTACTCAATGGTTTAGTTACTTTAGCACAATAAGTTGCAGTTAGAATTTGCCCATTTCAATCAATGGAAGTTACAGAGGGCTTGATTCACTAAATCTGCTAATTCAATTTAGTGCAATTTACTACACTAAACAGCAGAATTGTGGCAAATGTATAATTAAAAACAACATACACCAGGGCTGGATCTGGCTCACAGTGCCAAATCATCTAGTTCATGCTGCCCATGCCACTACCCAGAAGCGGACATGCCCTGTGCATGCACAAATGCACCTGAGCATGTGCAAAACACTGCCATAAATGCACCCGCAGCTGTCATAAATGTGTTTACTACAGCTGCTGATGCATTTTATGGTGGGAGGAACCACGTGACCACCCAACTCAACCACGTAACTGTCCTGCCACTTGAAAAGTTTGGCCACCCCTGACATAGACCATGACCTGGATGTGGGGGGAGTCATTCACAGATCTCTTTTGTCCTACCCACAAGAAAATGTTTCTAGGGCAAAAAGTATTGTCCAGAGGATATGAAGTCCCTCTGTACCATTGGATAGAGTTGTGTTTTATATATGACACTATGGAGGAAGAGAGTGGGAAGAAAGGGGAAAGAAGACAGAGAGATGCTGCCTTCCTTCTTCTCTGTTCTCCTTTTGCCTTCTAAAGATCTCTTAGAAGGACAATCACAAAGACGATTGTGTTTGGCTGCAAGCAAGATCACATAGTGTCCATGCTGCTTCTTATATTTGAGCCATGCAAAGATCAGGGCATGATCTCAGTATGTCTAGGAAGACTAGGAGAAATAACTTTCTCAGGTTCTCTGTGGGACCTTGGAAATCCTCTGTTTTGGCCCTCTAACCAGCATATCCATTGGCTTCTCTGTTAAGATGTTGGCCATTATATCTAGCACCTCTAAGCACTCCTTAACAACTTTAGTTTGTGCAGTAGTTCATATAAATTTGGGGGAATCTGAACAGGTCCTCCAACTCAAGGAGGTGAACTGGAATCCTACGATTTGGTAGAAGGAGGGCTTCCAGGGCCCAGAATTTGTCAGGTCCGCTGCTTTTACAAAGTTCAGAAACACCCTTCTTCCAAGACTCCTCCAGCCAACCTGACCACTGCTAACTGGGGTGCTCTGATTGTTACAGCCCAGAAATAATTCTGAAAAGGAGATTTTCCAATGGTCTTTCCTTTTTTAGGACAAGGTCATTTCAGAAAATGGAGGTCTGGTTTTGTCAATGGAGAGGTGTAAGAATTCCCTTGTCCCCCAAAAGTGCAATTGCCAAAAGGTGAATAGGAATCCTCCTGAAATGGCTCCCTCAGGCTAAGCATTCCAGGATTTTAACTACCCCTCCTACAGATCAAGGCTTTAACCTGGCCTGTTAAGAAGGTAGTGAAAAGAAAGAAAGAAATGCCATTCAGTTCATTTGTTTACTTGCATGATGTCAAAGCAGGTACATTCATCAAAGTTAGCAAAAAATCAACTGTTACAAAGGCAAAATCAGAAAACAAAATAAAAAAGACTGCAGCACTTTAAAGACTAACTGCCATATTTTTATTGTTAGCTTTCATGGATCAAGTCCACTTCTTCAGAGGCAAAATAGAACAGCTTCAGTCAGAGCACATGAAAATAAGAAAATCCTATCTAACTCGGAAGCCAGAAAGGGTTTCCCAGCCTGGGCTCCCCTAGCCCATAGCCACATGATTAATAATCCAAACTCACAAAGCAAAGCACTTCCAGCATGCAATGGAACCTCGGTTAACATAAAAATTGCATAACAATGGGAAATCCATTAAAAATAGGAGCTCATTTATGGAATTATTTTTGGAAGAGATTGATTGGTTTTCAAATCATTCCTATGAGAAATTGCATTCAATGCATTCCTATGGGAAATTTGGTTAAAGTAATTTTCACTTTAAAAAACGTCCTGGAGAATGCATTAATTACATTAACTGAGGTTCTACTGTATATATATTTTCCCTCACTCAGGAACCCATCAGGCTGTGTCAGGCTGCACTATTCTGATGGAAACCAATCAGGAATCCCATATGGAAATAAGGGGATGCCCCATTTTCTCAAGCTCCTTCCCCACCCCCACCCCTTCCCTCAGGATTGCAGTGGGAATACAGAGGCCCTGACCTGTTATGGAGAAATTGCCACCTGAATCAATTCAGGTTGAAAGCATGTTTTCTCCCTTGCAAGGACATGGTGCAAACCCAACCCTGTCTTCAGAGACAACACATTTTCTCAATTTTTGTAAGCATGGTGGAACCCCAGCCCCCTTCCTTTCCAAGGTAAGAAAGACCAGGCCAGATCCATTTTCTGGACTCACTCTGACCTTACAATCAGGTTTATAGCTGTTTCCACAGTGACATCAGAAGGAACCATCAAAGGCACCCCAGGACTGTGCCAGCATTGATGGTCCATCTGCAGGACCCAAAGTCCTCATATTCTCTAGGTGCATCTCTGGAACAAAACACAAAGCAACATCTGCTGCACAGGTGACATTTCCCATTTCTTTCCCATCAGAATCAGTGGAAAGGGAATAAACAATTCAGCAAATATGGAGGGAAACCTATCATTTCCCTTCTTGTTCTGTTTCTCAGTATCCCTGTGTCTGCTGTTTGCATGCATTTCCCCCATCCATGCCCTTCTGCATGCATTTTTCTTCCTCACTGGCTAAAGCTTGTTGTGCAGTTTTGCAAAGGAACACAATTTTTTTAAACTCAGGAACGTTTTTCCTCCAAGCATTAATTCATAGGGTTGTCATTAGTCAGCAACCACTTGATGGCCCACAGCAGCTCGGACACTGTTGCGAGCTTTTTTATATCCTTCAAAACATGCTACAATTTATTGCGCAGATTTTGGAGGCACAACGTGCTGCATCCTGCTAAGCCTGTCAGGGGCGAGCATTTCCCTATGGAAATATGAATCCTACTTTTCAACCTTTTTTTTCAAGAGAAGGAGAAAGAACAATGCTTCCCCTTCACCAACACCACAACGATGAGAAGACAGGGAATTCCACCCACCATAACATTTTCCATTCCTTCCATCTGTTGGCATTTCCCTCCACGATCCCTCACTCTGGCCATAAATTATGAACAAGACCTTTTAGACCTCAAGTGTGCTATATTATATATTTATAAACCTGGACATATAACCAAGGATGTTGCATATTCTGCAATCAGATGTGTATCGATATTTTAAAAACATCTTCATACTTTGATTTATACATATCCTGCCATTTGCATGTGATAGTTATTTGTTTGTTTCATTCATGGCCATTGTGTCCTCCTCCCTGTTCTTCTTTCAGTGCCACTTTCTCCTCCTAGGTTCCTTTGTCTCAGGTTAGCTATATGTGTGACTCCAGCCTCTCAGGGATCAGGTAAGGCTGGTCATGCAGGACTGGATGAATCACAAGCTGTAATTAAAAATTGCTGGAAGAAACATCAACAACCTGAGATATGCAGATGATACCACCCTAATGGCAGAAAGTGAAGAAGACCTAAAGAACCTATTGATGAGGGTGAAAGAAGAGAGTGCAAAAGCTGACCTGAAACTCAACTTTAAAAAAACCAAGATCATGGTATCCGGCCCCATCACTCCCTGGCAAATAGAAGGTGAAGAAATGAAAGCAGTGACAGACTTTACCTTCTTGGGATCTAAGATCACTGCAGATGGTGATTGCAGCCATGAAATAAAAAGGTGATTAATTCTTGGGGGGCAAGCTATGAGAAACCTAGGGAACATAATAAAAAGTAGAGACATCACCTTGCCAACAAAAGTCCACATAAAGCAATGGTATTCCCAGGAGTAATTTATGGATGTGAGAGCTGGACCATAAGGAAGGGTGAGTGCAGTAGAATAGACGCCTTTGAACTGTGGTGTTGGAGGAGAATTTTGAGCAAAGAGATCAAATAAGTCGATCCTGAAGGAAATAAACCCTGAATGCTCCTTGGAAGGACAAATATTGAAGATGAAGTTAAAGTACTTTGGACACCAAATCAGAGGAGAGGACTCACTCGAGAGGCCTTGATTCTGGGATAGATCGAAGGCAATGGGCAATGGGCATAGAGCTGAGCAGGTTGGAGAGGATGGAGGAGGGTAGGGGTGCTTGGCGTGCAATGGTCCATGGTGTCACAAAGGGTCAGACTCGACTATGCAACTGGACAACGACAACAACAAAGAAGCAGATCTGCAGAGTCCAGGATGCAGGCGGTCAGCTAGCAGCACAAATACAAAGAACCCAGGGCAGCCAAGCTAAAGATCAAAGGCAAACCTTATCCAATTCCTAATCCAAATCTAAGTGCTATGAGCAGACAGGGGAACAAGGCTAGTCCTTTAAAGGAGATGTAATCCAAGCAGGCCGGGAGGCAGACAACCAAGGAAGCAACTGAAGCAGGGTACTATAGAGCTGGAGCAAGAGCAGGAAGGTCACTCAAGATACAACAAATCCAGAAATCTTCATTGCTAAGGCAGCTTCCAGAGGGAAGAGCCAGTTCTTATATACCGGTAGCTCTTCCGCTAGAGCAGTGTTTCCCAACCTTTGGTTTGGGAAACACTGCTTCAATTCCCAGAAGCCTAAATCAATTCCCCAAAGCACTGATCAGCCAACTTGGGAATCACTGTTCAAGAGCTTTCAGTTGGAGTGCATCAGGGCTTCATCAGCTGCAGAAGGCTGTGAATTTAATCAGTTGCTTTCCTAATAGCTGCAGGCCAGAAGCTGCTTCAGAAACTGACAAGGTGTTTGGAACCTTGGAATGAGGCATGACTTTTCCTCTTGGAGGATCTCTTTGTTACACCAGTCCTTCCTGTCATGATGGCTGATAAACTTTCACTAATCCCATTGAACCTCCTGATTCACCTTAATCTCACTGACTTGAAGACACAGGACCTAGAAATATTATGGCCAAAAAACAGCAGTAATTGAAACTGGAGTAGTCCCATTGAATCAGTGGGGGTTTGGTAAGTCAATTCCTCTGTAGGTTCTGTTGATTCAATGGGACCTCCTACATTTCAGCCAATGTAGCAACACCTGAAGAATGCAATGGGGTAGCCATGCAGTCCTGTATGTTGGGAACGCTGAGGGAGAAGTCTTCTATGTAGCTAAATGTCCAAATAGAAAAGGGGATTTTATTTGGGAAAGGGAACTAAAAAGACAAAAGAAACAAAGGTAGGCAGCAATCACACACTGAGAGAATTCCAGACAAGATCAGTCAAGTCAGTCTAACTTCTTTTTGTCTCCTTTCCTCCTAGAAGCTATTTACCATCTTGGCTATTATCTAACTTAGCCACTTGCATTGGTGGTAGCTTCAGGTGGGTGCTCAGTTTTAGAGCATCTTCATGGAAGAGAAGATGAACTGAGACAGTATTGCACCCTGTTAGGCATTATTAACAAGACACTGAACAAAGAGCAGGTCTGCATTAGGTACAACACGAGCAATACTTTTATTGCTGTTATTCATCAAGTCAGAAACCACTGATAGTGACCCTAAAAGGTAAAGGTCTCCCTTGCTCGAAAGCCAATCATAACCAACTCTACAGTTCAGTGCTCATCTTTGTTTCAAAGCCAAAGAGCCAGCACTGCCTGTTTCTGCAGACGTTTCCGTGGTCATGTGACATGCATGACTAGACACCGGAGTGCATGGAAGACTGTTTGCTAGGTTGGCAGGAGCTGGGACAGAGATGGGAGCTCATTCAGTCCTACAGTATTTGGGTATCGAACTGCTGACCTCCCGCCTTCCAGTCAGCGTCTTAGCCACTTGAGCCACTGCAGTCCTAATAGGGCTATTCAAATTGTTGTTTTACCAGTTCACACACACACAGACACACCCTCAGTGAATTTCCATTGCAGACCCAAGAATTGTATCCATGATTCCTGAATTCTAGCCCATAACTCAATGACACCACATTGGACAAAATCATTATTAGACCCAGTGATGTGTTGGCCCACAGGGATACAGGGACTCATCCCAGTGCATCCCAGTGACTGGCACTCCTCATAGGCAGGCAGAATTATCTCACGGGTGACATAATTCACCTGGGTGCAAGATTTCCACCACAGCCCACCCCAAGCTAGAACCTTCCAGGCAGCAGGGGCTGTTTCCATGGGGTGGGTATCGCCGTGTACCAACCACCCCCAGCCCCTGCCATGGCTATTTGGTACAACCAGCCCTGCCGCCACCCATGGCCTCAGAGGATGGGTAAAATCCAGCACACCCCCTGATTAGACCACTAACATTTCATACTCAAAAGCAAACTTTCAACCCAGCACAAGTCTTCATAAAGTTGGCCATTACAGAGCTGTGGATGATTCAGAGGAAACATCAATGGTCTGAAAATCCACGACCAGATATGCAGGCCAGGTTTCTTTTTAAAATAAAGCAGGTTCCAAAATGAGGACTATGGGACATTTGAGACACATGTCTCTTCTGCACCAGTCTCCAGCTGTGTAATGCTTGGCGAGGACTTGCATGGAGCCAAAAGTTAGATTTTATGTATGGGATTCCAGTGGTCCAGTAAAGGTATCGCCCGCTTGGGTCTTCATGACCATAGTAATGGATGCTGGTTAGTCACATGCTGGGGGAATAAGAGAATTGAAGTCTGAAAACATAACTTTTGTCCTTTTCTTTTCTGCATTCTGTAGATGTCCCCCCTAAAGGTGAATGATTCTTGGTTTGTCTAATAGTATGTTATTCTTCCTTTCTCTTGTTACTGTAGTAGCAAAAAAAAAAAAAAACAAACAGAGAACTACTCCCTTACAACCCTAAAATTCTGCCTCAAAGGGGCAAAACAGTTAAAACCACCGACAACACTGTGCAAGAGAGCAGCTGTTTAAGGTGTTGCTGAGGAAGAAAAGATATGACAAGCTTATTAAGACGACCTAACCTGAAATTAAACTACCCAGACATTCTAGGGGAAAATATTGAACAGTATCAGAATATACTGGGTTGTCACACACAAGAACATCTTTCAAGTTTACCCAAATTGTCCTCAAAAATAATGGCATTCTTCCATCTCAGCCGGTCTAATGAACCCAGCTGCTTTGAACTGTAACGTGTGTGTGTGTGTGTGTGTGTGTGTGTGTGTGTGTGTGTGTGTGTGTGTGTGTGTGTGTGTGTGTGTGTGTGTGTGTGTGTGTGTGTGTGTGTGTGTGTGTGTGAGAGAGAGAGAGAGAGAGAGAGAGAGAGAGAGAGAGAGAGAGACTGGATTATCTTCTCTTCACCTCTCATTATGGCCATGGATGGGAAATGGGAGGATTTTCTTTTTCTTCATTATTTTTTCTTTTTGTTCTCTCTCTTTTTAGGTTCATTCTTTTCATCATTTTTTGTTGGTCTTTTGATGTATAGTGGGGGTTTCACAGCTTCAGCTCCTTTTTTTAATGGGGATTGTGTTTTTGTGGCTGTTGATGCATTTTGCTCTTATGTCAGTGGTTTTCACTAAACTTTTGATGGCAGCTTCCCTTCCTTTGTTGTCTCATCTTGCTTTCCCTTGTTCCTATGGATCGTGTCTCTTCTTTCTTTTGGTTCAGATCTTGACGTTTAAATTTCAGCTGTGGGGTGAGGGTTTTCACAATACCTAAAATTCAAATACTGACTTCAAATAATGTGGAGTATGGCTGCAACAGCTGGGAATGTAGAAAATGGAAGAAGTCTTGATAATCTCTTGACTCTAAGACATGGAGATCTAATCGCTGTCACTTGGCAAAGATGATAACTATAGAGTCATACAAGATTGTTATGGAAGATTATATTTATGTTGCTAGAAAACAGAAGACAATAACAACCAAATTATTTTCAAAAATCAGTCTCAGGCGAATTGCTTTTCCCTACAATTCGTTCTTGGGGGAAGGTGTTGTTTTATGGTTAAAATACAGGACAGGGACCTAGACCAGGGGTAGGTAGCCTACAGCCTGCGGGCTGGGATCAAACCCATGGCACCAAATAATCCAGCCCCCACCCTTGCTCCAGCCACCCCCACTGGAATTGGCCATGGACTCATTTATGGTAGCCGTAAATGGCAGGGGGACCCTCAACTGACTGAGAGAGCATGGCCTGGCCCCCAACTTAAAAAGGTTAACAACCCTTGACCTAGACAATCCAGATAAACCTTGTCAGGTAACTCTTCATTGAACTGGTCATGTTCTCATTCTGGTCTATCTCACAGCGCTGGAAAGCTTCTTTGAGCTCATTAGAAAAGATCTAAACTATAAATCTCACAAATGAATTAATATTATATTATACATTATATTGGCCGAAAACTTGTTTCTTACCATAGGTCACATTGAAGTAAGCAACTTGATTTGATGAGTCAACTCTTCCGTAGGTTCCACTGATTCAATGGCCTACTTTGGTTGACACTTACTACACTAAAGTAAGTGGCAACTAGAATAGGCCCATTTAAATCAATGAAACCTGCAGAGAAGCTGACTGACCAATCTCTACTAATTAAATGGGCCTACTATGGTGTAGTTTAATGAAGCAAGCAACAGAATTTTAACCAGTGTTTTTAACTTTTCTAATATTCATTGCAAGATATACAGAGTCTGTTTTGGAAAAGAATATTCTCTACAATTACCATCCCTAGTCTGCTGAGAATAAAGTTATTCACAGATTAACAAAGAAAATAACAAGCCATGTTTAGATATCGTTGGAAAGGTTGAACTTCCATGGGTTTATCTAATCTCTTTGGGGCCATCAGCACATCTTTTTGGCAGAAGATGCCATAGCATAATTATGCATTTTGTTTTTTAAAAATATTTTGTGGGTCCATAAGACCAGGGATTCCCAACCTTTTAATGCTGTGGGCCTGACTACACCTCCGGACAGCTGAGTGAGTGACCACACTCCCAAGAAGTGGAAGTAAATGTGCCCACTTCCATGTTTACAACAGCCACGGGCACATTTACAGCTGACATAATTGTGTTTATGCATGCGTGGGCATGTTTTATGGCTGGTGTAAATGCATCCGCGTTCACTTCTTGGTACAAAGAGGCTGGGCCACATTAAATGGTACCATGGGCCTGGGCCAGCCAATGGGCTGTAGTTTGGGAACCCCTAATCTAGACCAGTGGTAGCAAACCTATAGCACGTGTACCAGAGGTGGCATGCAGAGGCCTTTCTGTGAAGAGGTTGATGTACAAAGGTTAATAGCAGCAACAACAAAATCAACTTGGTGTAGTCAAATCATTGCTGATTTATACCAGCCATTTCCACAAACGGTTTTTCATTCCCTTCTTCCACGGAAAACCCTGGGACTGTGCAGATCACCCAAAGCCCCACAGGCTGGATATTCTCCCAGGAGGCACAGTGTGGAGTCAACCCCACCTCAATCTCTAGCATTATAGCCAGATACCTAAGCCACTGATCTAGCCAGCCAGCTGCTCCCTAGTAATTTATACTACTTCTCAACTTCCGCCTCCATTTGCTTTCTCTTTTATTTTTATCAACCCTTGCTTTCCTCAGGACAGCACTGAGCAAAGGTCTCAGGGATTCTGGAAGGTTCTGGAAGGCAAGAGATTCACAAACCCATTGACCTGTAGAGATGGAAGAGACCCCAAGGACTATGAAGGCCAACCACCTACCAAATCAAGAAATGCAATAAGATCAGTGATGAGTTGTTACCGGTTCAGACCGGTTCGACTGAACCGGTAGCGCCCATCACAAGGGGGTTGCCAGGGGGGTGGTTCCCCTCCAGAAGTGTTTTTCCGGGCAGCCATTTTGGCTGCCCGGAACTGTGCATGCATCAAACCTCTATTTAATGCATGCACAGTAAAAAATATAACTGTGCATGCGTCAAATGGAGGTTTGATACATGCGCAGTTCTGGGCAGCCATTTTGGCTGCCCGGAAAGGAAGGGCGCAGGGAGCGCCTTTTGAAGTGGCGGCGGCGGCGGCCTTTCCTCACTGCACCACACCGTGCCACCAGGCTGCCGCGCCACAGCCGCGGTTTGCCACAGCCGCGGTTTGCCGCTGCACCACCGCGCCGCAGTGGTTCCTGTCTGCCTGCCTGCCTGCTGCCTGCCTAGGTAAGTGACGGGTTTGTGTTTGGGGCGGGTTGGTTGATTTTTTTAAAAGTTAAAATGTATTTTTATTTAATTTTTATTGAATTTTATTTTATTTTATTTCTTTGACGTCATGGTGGGGTAGTAAAAAAATTGACATCCCAGCACCGAATAAGATGTTCAACAATAGACATTGCAGAAGTTCCTTTTTCAGACTACAGTTCCCATATCTCCTAGCATGTGACTAATCAGCATTCATTACTATGGTTTCATTACTTTTTTATGCATGTTTGGAGGCAGATGCATAAACCTACTTCAGCTGTTTGCAAAACCAATTAGGGACCAAGGTTTCCAAAACTGCAACATTTAACCAGAGTCTTTGGTTTTACACGTCTATAAAGTCCTGTAAAACTGCAGATAGCTTTGTTTGTTGGCTGGCATATAGAAAGACTTGTGTCTTATAAAACAGTAAGGCTAAAAAAAATGACTGCATGTTTTGCCTTGTATTTTCAGTTCTCAAAAAGCTAGAAACTTACTTTAAAAGAGAAGAATGGTTACAAAGCAGTACTTTAGATGAGCTAAAGAGGCACCAGGCAACATATCTAAAAATCCAGATAAGATTTGGCCAGCTTGAGGTGTGACTAAACAGCAGGGGGGGAACAGTTTGATTCATTACGATCTGCAGTTTTTCAAATTGGGTTCCTATAGGAGAAATCGCTAACCAGACAACAATTTGCAGGAGTTAGACAAGGCAGAGAGCTGTGCTTGCAAAAAGTTCCAACAACAGAAGTTGCCTTTGACAAGGTGCTAATTGGCAATTGCCATCTCTCTTTGTAAACATTAACTTCTCCCAAGTCCCAATACACTGCTCCAGTGCTGACTTTAAAGAGAACAAGGGGCATCTGACTGAGAGGTACAGACACCCTTGGGAGTGTTCCTTTGTATCATACCAGACAATCACACACAGCAGAAAACAGAGAAAAGTAATGCCAACTGATCAGAGCACATTAAAACCAACCCTGCTGGTTAAATGAAAAGAAAAGGATGGTTCTCCACTCAAAAGAGGCAATTTCACAACAGACTTCCCCATACTAAGCTTTGCATCAAATAGTCAATGGGTTTTAGTTCAAATTCATCTGTGCTGCGTCTTGTGCAAGCTGTGAGATAAATGACCAATACAGTTGCCTCCTAGGTAATATGGTAACTCTGCAAGCAAAACACTTCACAGCATGAAAATAGACATAATCGTCAGCTAATTTATGCCCAAGATGGTGCTGTTAAAGACATAAATACATTGACCTTTTAAATGGCAACCACCCTTAGAGGAGAAAGCATAAATACACCTGAGATTGCATTTAGAGTTCAGCCTAAAAGTGTGACTACGTTGACACATAATGAAGGAAATGCACAGGATTGAGATGGTCTGACTTGGTGCTTCTGTTGTTGTTGTTCTTGACTGCATGATGTAAAAGCCAGTGCAAATCAGCCCTGACTTTGCCCTTCTTTCATCCATGTTCTTTTCCTCCACCATTAGGACTTCTGCTTTAAAAAACCAACAACTAGGGATCCATTTACATTGTTTCAGGCAGCATGGTCACTGAAACTGCTGCAGAAGAGAGTGTGCTGAAGTGCTGGTTGAGGGGCAGTGTGTAAACAACAGGAGGGCTGGATCTCTGAACATATTGTGACCTCTTCTCAGTGGTGGGCAGCCAAAAAAAATTACTACCACACTGTGGGCGGAGCCAACATTGTGGGTGGAGCCAACATCATCATGTCATGGGCGGAACCAACGTCATGATGCCATGGGCAGAGCCAATGTAAAAAACCCATAAAATAAGTACACAAAACTACAAATTAAATAGACATAAAAATACATAAAAATACACATAAAATACACATTAAAATAAATACACATTAAATAGACATAAGAACACATAAAAATATACATTAAATACACATAAAACACATAAAATACACATTAAAAATAAATAGACATTAAATAGACATAAAAGCACATAAAATACACATTAAATACACATAAAACACATTAAAAATAAATACACATTAAATATACATTAAAATACACACCCACACCCCTCATCCAAAGGTGAGTCACTTACCCTGGGGAGCAGGCTATAGGGAGCTTCAGGCTAGCAGCTTCTCTTCCTCCTCCCCGCTTGGGAGGACAGCATGCGCACTAAGCACTGTAGACGTGCATGCACACCAAGCTCTTGGCGCACATGCGAGTGGGGGAACCAGCGAAAAGGTAAGCCCCCAAGGTGGTTCCCCCTAAAAACCGCTACCGGTTCTCCTGGACACTGAGGAAAGTTACTACCGGTTCTGGCCATCAATTGATGTTAGCGCTGTTGTGCTAGGGCACCAGGAGAGAGAGAACAAGTGAACAAGATAAAGGAATTGCCATTTGATCCTTGTTAAAGCAGTTCTTTCAGTTGCAAATCTGAAAAGCCACTGGAGAACTGCATTAACAAGCTGCAAACTAGGCTGCTTACTAGTTTCCTCTTCTTTCCCAGGGCAGTCAGTAAATGTGAATTTACCCAGATAAACCTGACCTCTCAGGTGTGACATCACAGGAAATCAATCTAATTTTTTGAAAAGGAATAGCAATTACACTTAGATACCACCTTATCATGCTTACTGCAGTCTCTTGGAGGTTTATAGGTACTTAGCATTTTACCCCCAACATGCTAGGAACTCATTTTATCAACCTCAGAAAGAAGGCTGATTCAATCTTGATCCTTGTCAAGACTGAACTCACAATGTTTGAGCTGTAGTATAGCAGTTTAACCACTGTGCTACCAGGGTTCATCTCACGGTGTGGCTGCATTCTTGCTCATTCATTCACACCTCTGTTCACAAAAAATATTTTTGTTTCTGTGTGTGTGTGTGTGTGTGTGTGTGTGTGTGTGTGTGTGTGTGTGTGTGTGTGTGTGTGTGTGTGTGTGTGTGTGTGTGTAACTCAATATAACTAGAGTCCTGGATGCTGCAAACCATGTGTTTATTTGATTTCATGTCTGCTCATACAATACACATAGAACAAAAAAGGTACATCAAGTCTATGGACTTGGGGCTCTTGACACTTCCCCCACATATACTCAAGTATAAGCAGACCCAAATATAAGCTGAGGTACCTAATTTTGACCTGAAAATCCAGGAAAATCGATTAACCCGAGTATAAACCGAGAGTGGGAAATGCAGCAGCTGCTAGTGAGTTTCAATTAAAATACATGAAACTACAGTAAAATTAATTAATTTAGTGATTTTGTTTACTGTATTTGCACCACCCAACCAGTGGTGGCTCAGCAGGGGAAATGGGTGGGAAGATCAATTGCACTGAGGCAGGAAATGTTGCCTCTTGCTTCCCCTGCAAGCAAGAAGCACGGCTTTCCCTGCCATCTTGGCCAGAGAAGGGACAAGGACACGAAGGTAAGTGAAATCCTTTCTTTTTCCACACTAGTTTGGAAGGGAGACATAATTGCATTGTAAAGCTTTTTTCTCAATCTGCAGTTTTCCATAGGAATGAATTGAAAACAAACTTCAGAATAGACGAAAATAATTTTCAATGTATTCTTATGAGAAATCATGATTTCTGCCCTCTTGTGGCCAGTTGTGGAAATTGCACCTTTGCTGATTTGACGCAGAAGTGCTGACGCTTACTTTTAAACTGCTGAATCACTCAAAAAACATATTTTAGACCCTTGTGGTTGTTGACCCGTGTATAAGGTGAGTTCCCATTTTGGACCTCATTTTGGGGCTAAATAACTTGGCCAATACTCAAGTATATACGGTATTTGACTACTTTAATCACCTCTTATTTAAAAGTACGGCATCCAATTCAATTTTTTTAAAAATGTTGCCTACTTGAGTCTTCCTTTTGCTGTATTGCCTCCACAAACACACTTAATCTTCTCTATTCTTTCAGTTTCTAGAAACATTTTATCTGGTTAAGATCTGAACTGTGTAACATTTTTGTACTCTTAAGCAGCTTGCTTGCTGCCTTAGCAGTCAGTAACTCCTGACCTTGATTTATTCAAGGCCTTCATCTCACAGAGGATTACAAAATGAAACATTGCCTTGGATTAGGACTGAACCAGCTGCAGGCCCTGGAGAGATGTTCTTGGACTGCAGTTCTCATCAGCCCTAGCCAGGAAAGCAAATGGTGAGGAACACTGGCTGTTGCAATTAAACATCTAGAGGCTAAATTTTGTCCACCCCATCTTAAACATCAAAAGGATATTCCCATTGGAAGTAGCAGTTGCAATTCAAAGATGTGGATAGTTCTTCTCTCTGAAGCGATCTATAAACTAATAAAAATTAGACTTCATCAAGTCAATTCTGACTTATGATGATATTTTCTAGTGTTTTCTAGATACAGAATACTTGGAATACTCTGACATTACATTCTTCTGTGTACATTCTGGGACTGTGCCACTTACCCAAGATTACACTGTTTGGCTATTCTCAAAGGAGATACAGGAGGAATTACATTCTTGATCTCTAGGTAAAGGTAAGCTCGAAAGCCAAGTCATATTCAACTCTAGGGTTCAGTGCTCATCTGTTTATAGCTGAAGAGCCAGCACTGTCTGAACCCTAGAGTTGGATATGACCAGCTTTTGAGCAAGGGTAACCTTTTACTTTACTCCCATAAAGAGATTTTAACAAAGGAAAAAAGATACCCACTAAGTTTAATGATAACTTTTCTAGCAGTCACTGTAGGATGATGGGAGATGATTCAGTGATCTGGGGTATTGCTATGTGTGCTGTGTGTGGGGATAATGTTCTTTCAGAAGGGTTATAAAGTACTGGTAAATCCCATCTGAGCACTTTGTATCAAGAACACCCAGGTGTAATGAAATAAGTTTTTTTTTCATTAGCTTTTTACCCACCTAAATGTGTTTTAGTACTTTCAAAATGGCAATTCCAAATCAGGGGGAGAGAGAAAATATGTAAACATCTTTGCCTCATGGTTTTAGTGAAATGAAACTTATTGTGTGATTGGTATGTCTTGCTGTAAGATCATTGGTTGGAATCCCTTACAGGGAGGGCCAAAGGTGGACCCTATGGGAGGAGATATAACTCAGAGACATTCTCTGGAATGTTTTTGCTGTGAGCTTGACAAGATGTAGGGGCTTGAGAAAGGAGGGGCCCGTGGGCTTTCCCTTAACAAGCAGGTTGCTTTATTTCTGTTTGAAATGTTTCCTGATCTTTTGATGGACTGTAACCTGAATATTGCTATGCTCTCAATATACTTCTTAAATACCTGAAGAGATGGAGATATCAGAAAACAAAATAAAATAAACAAAACCAAATTAAAAAACACTGTAGCACTTTAAAGACTAACTGCTATATTTTTATTGTTAGCTTTCGTGGATCCAGTCCACTTCTTCAGACAAGGAGTGAAACTTACAGGCTTGGCTTTTATATACCAAATTCAGGGATCCAAGGGAACAGGGTGTGTTCAAGCAAAATGACAGACAAGCAAGCACAACAATACAGCTTTCCACAGCTGTGAAGAGATGGAGTGGTTATTTGGCTTGTCCTTACCTTATCTACACATATCACATGCCTGGGTTGTCCAGCCAGGGAGCTGCAACTCAGAAGAACAATAGGGCCTACTCAAGGGTAAGGCTGGTATTGTTACACCAGGGAAAGGGGCACTGGAGATCAGAATTAACCTGACAGCATGTTGTTGGTGATGGTGGTGGTGGTGGTGGTGGTGGTGGTGGTGTTGGTGTTGTTGGTGTTGTTGTTGTTGTTGTTGTTGTTGTTGTTGTTGTTGTTGTTGTTGTTTAGGAGGGTGCTCAGGGCCACGGTGGCTTAGTGGTTAAGATGTAGAGTTTGTCAACTGGATGTCCTAGCTCCTGTCAACCTAGCAGTTCAAAATTAAGAAACTGCAAGTAAACAAATAGGTACTGCTTCAGTGGAAAGGTAACAGTGTTTCATGCTCTCTGGCATCTACTCATGTCTGCCACATGACCAAAGAAATGTCTGCAGACACAGACAGCACCAGTTCTTGGGCTGTAAACAAAGATGAGCACCTACCCATAGAGTCAGATAAAACAGGCTTTCGAGCAAGGGAGACCTTTACTTTTTTGGGCAACAAAAATTGAGAGAATTGTAGACCACAAAACCAAATCAACACACCTGTAGGTTTTGTCCCCACAGAGAAGGGGTCTTTGGCTGATTTACCTGTGTCAGATCCTAATAAAGGATGCTCTGAACATTACCCAAAAGAGACTTGACTCTGACAGACCTCCTGGAGTGACTCAGCAGTCTAGGTTCTTTCCCTGCTTGACAAAATTATCTTATCGATGGGTTACATCCGGAGAGGTTCTGTACCTTTGCAGTTCAGCAGTTCAGGAACAGTTTGAACCGTCTGGGTATTTAATGTTGAAATTATGCAAGGCAAAAAACAGGTTGACCTTCTGCAAGCCTTTATTCTTCTACACTGCTTCAAAAGCATTTCAAACATGTTGAAAACATATCACAGGCATATGATTCAAAAAATTCTTAGCATCATCTTACAACCCTGTAACATTGTAAGTGCACATTTAAAAGTATGAACTTTTGAATACAGAAGCACAAATTATGCATACAAAAATATTTTTGATAAAAATCCAACATATAAGGCACTTCAACAATATTGCAGAGATACAAACTGAACCCAAGTTATAGGCAAGTAAAGCAAAACCCAGAGTTACATAAAAAGTCTGTTCCCTAGCTTCTTACGTCGTAAATAGGAGTTTTACACAGTGGTGGGCATCAGCAGGTTCGCACCAGTTCACCAGAACCAGTAGCAGAAATTCTGGTTGGCCCCGCCCATCCATGCTTTGAAATAAAGTAGTCCTACTTTGGGTGCAAGGCAGGGCTTTCCCCCTGGCCACGCTTACCATGGCACGCCCACAGTGTGGTAGTAAAAAAAAAAATTGTGCCCACCACTGGTTTTATGTTAATCAATGTATCTCCATAGGGATGCACTGGGGGAAAAAACAGGCTTGAAATTGATTTTCAATGAATCCCTATGGAGACTTGCGTTTTGTGCCCCTAGTGGCCAAGATGGTAATGACAAGCATTTCTCCCCCACTTTTTAAGCCAACAAACAGCTGAGCACTCACCTAAGGCTGGGCGGCCAACCATCCCGCATTCTGCACGGCAATCCCATTTAGGGAGGGGGAATTTCAACTTACCCTTGTTTCGAAGATGGTACCGGACCTCCCCCGTTGCGTCACGGAAGCACCGGTTTCCACTCCAACCGGCAGGCAGTTAAAGAGAAACTGAGCCGAAAAGGCTCCAATAAACTGCACCTGGGCAGAAACCCAGTTTGGCGCCAGATTGGGTCTCTGCGCAGGCGCAGTTTATTGGAGCCTTTTCGGCTCCGTTTCTCTTTAACTGCCTGCCGGTCGGAGTGGAAACCGGTGCTTCCGTGACGCAACGGGGGAGGTCCGGTACCATCTTTGAAACAAGGGTAAGTCGAAATCCCCCCTCCCTAAATGGGATTGCCGCGCAGAATGCAGGACGGTTGGCCCCCGTAACCTAAGGTAGTCCCCATAGAAGGGGGGAGCTCCGCAAAATGGAGCAAAAGTGCCTCCACCACCACTGCTGCTTCCACTGCCACCGCCACTGCCACCGCCAAGGTAAGTGATTTTTGAGACGGGGGGGCAGGTGGCATGGGGTGGAATTTGCAAAAACTTTTACGTAAGTCAATTCTTTTCATAAGTGGAGGCATACGTAAATCGGGGTTTTACTGTACTTGAAATATGAGTTACAAGTTACAAACAAGCACTTTAAAAGGGAGAAGCAGTTCCCAAACTTTTGGCACCACTGAGCTGACTGTTCATGTGGTTTCTCCCGCCATAAATGCTGCGATAAACCGCATTCATGGGTGTCGTAAACACATTTACAACAACCATGGGTGCATTTACGGCAACGTTTACGGGAAGCACGGGCATGTTTACACAGGCATGGGCGCATTTTATGGCTGTCATAAACGCATCAACTTCCACTTCTGGCAGCAGTGAGGGCAACAGCGGGCCACATAAAATGGTGTTGCGGGCCAGGTTCGGACTGTGGAGTGTAGATTGGCCATCCCTGCTGTAAGACATTTAAAGATCATAAAAGAAAAAAAATGTCAAAGCAAAAGCATTTCTTGCCTTTAAGTATGTTAAAATGACACAGAGAAATAGTGCATTAACATCTCAACCTGCCATGCCTATTTGAATCTATGGAGAAAAATTCATGCTGCTTCTCCTTTTCCTTCTCCTCCCCACTCCTTTCTGCTTTTCTGGGTTGTCATATTTATTTTCTAACAGATCACAATCTCATATCAAATAATCTCATACGTAGGTGTTTTTTGTTTTGCTTGTAATGAGATGTTGACATAAACTCAACAGAACAGACTTATATGGTCATCTTCTGGTCACACTGAACTTTTTTGCTTTACAGCTGGTCACCCTGACTTGTGTTTGTCTCTCACTGGACTTTTCCTGAGAGATGAAAGGCTTCATTCCATCCACTTTCATTCACACATAACATCTATATAATGAGTCTTGTTTTTGTTGTTGAATCTAATGCAAAGGGACTGCGATGACTTAGTGGTTAAGATACCAAGCTTGACAACTGGAAGGTTGGCAGGTTGTAACAACAGGAGCCTTACGCTCAAGTAGGCCCCATTGTTCTTCTGAGTTGCAGCTCCCTGGCTGGACAACCCCGGCCTCAGATATGTGTAGAAAAGGTAGTGTTAAGCCCAATAACCACTCCATCTCTTCAGGTATTTTAGAAATATATTGAAAGCATAGCGAGAATCAGGATACAGTCCATCAAAAGATCAGAAAACATTTCAAACAGAAATAAAGCAAGCTGCTTTGTTTGAGGGAAGCCCATAGGCCCCCTCCTTTCTCAAGGCTTACATTTTGCAGAATGAATGCACAGCATATAAAAATGTAAATAAATAAATAAATTCCAGAGAATGCCCGTGTGTGTGTCTGCATCTCTGGGTTACACCTCTGGCCCTTCCCCTTAGGGATTCCAGCCTATGATTTTACAGCAAGACATGTCAATCACATAATCAGTTTCATTTTTTCAATTCCATGAGGCACATATTGTTTACATTCTTCTTCCTCCCCCAGATTTGGAATCACCATTTTGAAAGTACTAAAACACATTTAGGTAGGTAAAAAGATAACAAAAAGCACCATTTAAAATGGGGCTTATTTTGTTACACAGGTCAGCAGTTCAAGATCCAAGTGCTGCGTGATGGAGTGAGCTTCCGTCTCTGTCCCAGCTCCTGTCAACCTAGCAGTTCGGAAGCAAGAAATTACAAGTAGATAAATAGGTACCACTTTAGTGAGAAGGTGAACAGCATTCTGTGCATCATTTAGTTATGCCTGCCACATGTCCACAAAAACGTCTGCAGATGCAGACAACTATAAACAGAGATGAGCACTGAACCTTAGAGTCAGATATGACTGGCTTTTGAGAAAGGGCAACCTTTACCTTTACCTAATCTAATGCAACTCCAGCATGCAGCAACCTGAGAGACAGGAAAGACTAGCCCAACCTTTAGTAAGTTGTTTTGCATTGTTTGCCTGTAAGTACAATTAGAAAGGTTCTTTTCTGCCTCAAAGGTCACCTGACCTTATTTGCATCTCTTAAAGCCCTTGTTTGCTCTGGCCTTCTCTCTCTTGCTTTTTCTGCTTTGGAAGATGAAAGATGTCTTTTAGAGCTCTTCCATCTTCCAGGCCATATGATTGGGAAAAGATTTCACTTACTTGGTTGATCGATGTTTCACACGTCAGGTTGATGTGCCAGATCAAAGCATCATCTTCCACTGTTTCCGATCCCGTGAAAGTCTCATCCAGGGCCTCAGGAGCTTTGCCCTGAACTGGTCTTCCCATCTGGTTGCTGCTCTTCCTAGTGGTTACTTTATGTCAAGTGTTATCCATTCTGTGATAGCCATCTTTGGAGCAGCACACATGCCCTGCCCACCGATGCATTGTAAACTCAATCAATGTTAATTCTTGTTTTGCACCTGATCTTATACGCAGTTCTTCATTTGATATTCACTCAACCCATCGTATGTGTGTCATGGACTCAGGTTTAGATCAACTCTGCCTGGAAGGGTTAACACCTGTGTCCCATTCCACATCACACCTTTCTACCCATTTAACCAACAGCAGCATTTACCCTTTAGTGTGGTGCCACACTCGTTGTGCTCCCCCCTCCCCTGTACTCTGCTTGTCTTAAGGGTTAGCATGTATATGTAGGATTATTTAAAAATACTTCTGTAGTAGCATTTGGCCAAGGCACAGGATTTCCAGCTTGGCTCTCTTCTCCAATAAACAGATGCAAAGGTTCTGTATTTTAAACATGTTTTACTATATGTTTCTAAGATTATATCATAGGAATAAGACTTTGCAAACTAGTCATTTCAAACGAGAAAATAAAAACTCTTGCTTGCTTCAGGCTATGGACTGACTAAATCTATTTGGTGCACATGTTGTCTAAACTGTACTCACATTTCTCTCCAATATGAAACACTCTGCATCATGGCAAAAAGAGAGATTCTTTTCTCCTCCCCCTGCCCCCAATTCTCACCTCTGACCCTTCCTCTGAAAGATTCCAACCAATCTCTATCCACAATATTCAGACCATCTAGACTTAAGTTTTGTTTCTCCACAACATGTGGGTAGAATGTTTAGTCTACCACTCCTTCTTTGCCCAGTAACACCCAGCATCCTTCACAGCCACCCCTCCTCAGTGAATAGCACACAGAAATCTATATGACTATGTTAAGAAAAATGCAAGCTAACATTTCTTTCCATCAAAATGCATAGCATCCTTCGCTCGATTTTCTTTGTGTTACATCATTTTTTTAATGTCAGCTTTTGTACATGCCCATGTTTCACTGCCATATAATAAAGCAGGAAGAATGCTGGTGTTGAAAGAATTTACTTCTTTTATCCCTACTTAAAGTTGAATGAAAAAATTGTTTTACTAACAGATTTAGAGGAATTGAACTTAGAGGAAAATATAAAAGAGTTATTATCTATTTTCTTAACGTTGGCAAGACAACAAGTGGCCAGAAACTGGAAAGGTGATATGAATTTAGAAATCAGTAAATGGTATACTGATGTTTGGGACATGGCGTTAAACGAAAAACTTACATGGGCACTAAATATAAAAAGGGGGTTAATAAAACAAAATAGATTTTGGGACATTTGGAAACCTTTCTTGCAATATACATTGAGGGAAAATAAAGGTGAAAACCCTGCACCGAATACAATGTACTTTTGGCAGAATGATTGAGTTGTAAAAGGGATGACTGGCAGACTCAAGGACCTGTCCTTAGTGCACTGGGTGATATATGTATTATGTTTTTAAAAAATAATGATGATGATAATAATGAAGAAAGAAAAAAACATAATAAAGTTGTAACACCATGCTGAAGAGATACTTGATACAAATATGAAAGTATATAGTATATATGAATATAAATAGTATGGTTAAGACATTGAAGGTATTAAAATATCTGAATTAATATGTTATTACATTACATAATATTATGTTATATTGATTTGTACTTTTTTCTTTTCTTATTTTTAATATTGTAAGATGTAGTGTGTACATGTTTTTTGTTTGTAACTGTTTGTTATTTTGTTATTTTTAACACTTTTCTTTTTGTTGTTAAAATCTAATAAAAATATTTCAAAAAAAGAATTTACTTCTTTATAAACTAACTTCATCAAGATTCTTGAGCACATGTATCTTCTGACCTCATTTTGTGAGTAAATACTATTTTTCATTCTCTCAAGTATTTACTCCTAGTGTGTTTGTTAGCTGGGCTAAAAATGTGAGTGTGTGTTATTGTGTGTGTGAGAGAGAGAGAGACTCTGTGTGTGTGTGTGTGTGTGTGTGTGTGTGTGTGTGTGTGTGTGTGTGTGTGTGTGTGTGTGTGTGTGTGCAAGTGTATCTCTGTATGAATGTGAGTGTGTGTTTGAGTGTGTGTATGTGCATGAGTGTGTGTGTGAGAGAGAGAGAGCATGTGCATGAGTGTATGTGAACATGCACACATGCCTCTGTGGGTGTGCCACCCCACCCATGGGTGTGCACCCCCCCCCCTGTGCATGCAACTGCTAACCCCACTCTCCTGCATGTGTTCCGCTGCCTCCTTTGCCTCCTAGGAGGGGTGGGAGGAAGGTGTCTAGTTGCTTCACCGTGCCCCCACTGCCAGCTCCCAGGCAGAATTTCAGCCTCCCCTCTCAACTCCCCATTGGGGAAGGAGATAGGTGGGTGGGGAAGCAGTGCTGCCATTGGCGCCATCCGATTTAGGGGGGGCTTGCCCATGACGGCATGCATGCTCACAGAATGGCCTGTATGTTCCACCTCCAGCATGTGTGTCATAGGGTCGCTACCACTGCTTTAAACAATCTCTTATATCTGATCAGTAATCCAAAGTACAGTAATAGTAGAAAGAAGTATATGGGCCAAGAAGAAAAATCCTGTGATTCACAGGCAGCCGGTTTCCTCCTGCCACCATAAACAAAACAGACCTCGGTGAAACAGGCAGACTTACAGTTTCGCTCTACGCTCGGCAGCATCTTCTGCTTAACCAACTGGGATTGTCAGCCAACTCCAGCAGCATGACAAAATACACAAAAGCCCCACTCTGTGAGCTTCCAAACAGACCTTTGCAACGTTCGCACATGACCTGCTTGAGTTGCACATGTCCAAAGAATTTAGATCTACAGCATTTTCCACAATGTACTTTTGGACACAGCTCTACCTCATTGGCTATATGGAGCCCCTACTGGCTCTGTACCTGATTTGTGCCCATCCTAGAGAAATCCAGGTAAAGATAAGGTTCCTCTTTCCATCTGCCATCCAAGTAACAGCCTGAAACAGCAGTTCCCACCTCCCTAGCTTTTTTCTTGTATAGCCTTTCTCAGGCACTTGATGTCTGCTCGTTAGAGGGTAAATGGCCATCCAGGGGCCCTTATCAGACAAAAGCAGTGACTTATCTTTGTTTTGCAAAGTGTTCTTTCACCTGCCAAACAGGCTAGATGGCCTTTGAATAGCCTTGCTCTACACACTGGCTGCTGATTATCTCTGTTGCCTTAGGCGCTGAATGCCAGTGTCCCACAACTCCAGCTCCTGGTAATGAATCCATCCAGATTGAAGTGATAATAATAATTTTGTGTCAGAAATTATTCTGGATTGAAAGGATTTTTGCTGGAGGAACTCCGCTCAGGGGACGCCCGATTGAGGCTCCTTTCATGTCCTCAAGATCTTTTCTTACTGAAGTGGTCCCTGTTTATCTATTTGGAATTTCTTGCTTTCGAACTTCTCAGTTGGCAGAAGCTGGGACAGAGATGGGCGCTCAATCCGTCATGGGTCTCGAACTGCAGATTTGCCAGCCTTCCAGCTACCAAGGCGAGCTTCTTAACCACTGAGCCACCGCAGTACCTAGCTCTCCTGTTTAATTCTCCTCAGTCTCCCTCCCCACCCACTTTCACCCATTTCTTTTTTTCTCCTCTCCCAAATTGCTGAGTCTGCTGGCGCTCTGTCCAGGCTTTTATTCTCCTTCTGCCACCATCTGGAAACTTCATCTTCAAGGCTTGTTAAGTGATGTGATTAAGAAGGTAGCTAAACGCTTTCAATAGCCCATTTCACAAAAGCATCATGAAAAGGCACTCAAACTGCCAATTTCCCCTTCATTCATTCCCTGCCAAGTAATATCTATTTGGCTGCACCTTATTCTGATAATCACCATCCCAGTGCCTCTGATTCTGGGGCTGACCTTTTCCTTGGGTAGATTTAAAGCATTTTCCAAGTATCTGCTGGCTCTAATCTTTTCACATCTGTGAGTGCTTCACTGATGGGTACAGAATGGTTCCTTTTTAATATGACAACATGTAAGAAAGAAACACCTGGCCAAGTAGCAATGGGATGGCCTATAATCCATCATGCCAGAACCCATATTTTGAAAGTAAAAAAATCTCTGGTGTAATTTCAGGGTTTCTCTGAACAAAGGCAATAAAATAAAATAAAAATCAGTTCACATTTTAGGGCAAGCAGAAGGAAACTTGGAAAAGAGAGGCCTTTTCTGAGAGGCAACCATCTTTGTGCTGGCCTGATCATTAGGCAGAGTGAGGTACCAAGTTTGCACTGTCCCAGAAAGGATGAAAATGCTTTGTTAGGTAGGTATGGAAGCATTGCTGGAAATAAAGCACTAGCATGTACAGTAAGTGGTATGAGTCAGTTACCCAGGAATGGAGGAATAATGGCAGGTATATAAACCAGAGTGTCCTTTCTCCATTTTGTCTTTTACGTTGCTAGTTTCCCCCTTGCTGATTCCCTTCTCCTCCTCTTTGAGTTCACGCCCTATGCCAAGATCCTAGGAGTGAGTGGCACCTGTTTCCAAAAAGGCATGTTCTCAGTGGGGTTATACAGTTTCTGAAGGAATCAGAGCATAAACAGAGCATGTTCCCTTTTTAATTTTCTTACTCAGGGCCCTGATAACTCTTGTCACTAGAATTGCCTCTACCAGGTAGAGTAGCGATAGCTATTCTTACACCAGGATTTGTTGGAATCCAGGCACTGGTAGAGGGACGATTTCATATTTTAATTTTCCTTACATCTATTAAGTGTTAAGATTCATATAGTATATTCTCTTTAGGTTTGAGGATAGCTAACTCATAGGAAATCACATTGAAGCCAGTTGCATTCCAATACACATACCACACATTCCGTCACTAAGTACCAAGGTTGCTAAGCAGCAATGCCACTCACTTAGATACCTGTGAGAGAGCTCACAGTTGCGTAACAAGGGAGATTCCCTAGGTTACAATTGGTCAATAACCCATCACCTTAGAGAGAGGGGGAAAGGTGACATTCACACAAAAGTGGATCGTGGGACAATTAACATCTGTTCAAATATCTGGGGACAGGGTGACAAACAGACACCTGAGAATTAGGTTACAGCAATTCATGTCTGAGAATTTAGTTACATCATAAACACCTGTCTGGGTAAACAACATATAGTCAAAACAATGAGGTAACCTCACATGTTTAATATTCTGGAGGTGAGTGTGAGGACCCAGCAAAATATATTTAAACCCGAGATTATAAGGGTTCAGTGGACACCATTTGGGAGGAGGCAATAACCCACATCACTTCAAACTCAGAAAATGGACCCATAAAGGAACTCCTGATGGGGGCTTTCATGCCCCTAGAGAAGAAATGCTTTCTAAGTGAAGTTAGCTATTTTCTTATATTCACAATTTGTTAAATTAGAGTAGAACAGATTATTGCTTCAATATGTATCCTGCATACTCTTGGATTATTCTTCTTCAATAAAATGCCTCAAAGTCACCGAGATGGTCTTTGACCATCAAAACTAGAAAGGGAGTAATTTTGCAGAGCAGAGAGAAGCCAAGCTATAAGGCTGCATTCTCTCAAGGGCACAACCTTTCTCAAAGAGACATTTTACTTTGGAGAGAGATAAGGTTGCTATGGTGATCCAAGAAGGGAGGACCACCTGCTTCAACCATTGGCCTGGGAATATTATGTGCTGGGGTATCCCAGCTTTTGAAGGTAAAGCTATATTGGAGCGGGGCAGTTTCCCAGGGCCAAATCCGCTCTGTGTGTGTGTGTTTTGGGAAGGTGGCAAAATATATAACGGACTATTATTCAGCCTTGATACCATACTTGCTACTACATTCCTGCCCAAAGAGCAGAAGTGCCATCTTCCCCATTTCAGCAGCTGTGGAATGAGGGAGAGTGTTCTTGGGGTAGGTGGGTGCCTGAATCTAGAGGTATTGCCCTGTGTGTGTCCCCAAAACAGGGATTCCCTGGTACCACCAAGACTCCTCCCCCAGCTTCAAGACAGCAGAAGGTCAGCAGTTCAAAACCCAAATACTGCATGATAGAATGAGTGCCTGTCTCTGTCCGAGCTCCTGCCAATCTAGCAGTTTGAAAGCAGGAAATTGCAAATAGATAAATAGGTGCCACTTTGGTGGGAAAGGTAAACAGTGTTCTGTGCACTTCAGGATCTAGTCATGTCTGCCACGTGTCCACGGAAACGTCTGCAGACACAGACAGCACTGGCTCTTTGGATATAAACAGATGAGGACTGAACTTTAGAGTGGGATACAACTGGCATTTGAGCAAAGGTGGCCTTTACCTTTACCTAGGTACTGGTAAACTATTCAGATTGTTGCATTGTATTTAATAGTGGTATGGCTCCTCTTAGGAAGGGAGGCTTCAGGTAGAACTCAACAGAAAGTTAGGCATGAATGAATGGGAAAAACTGTGGGCAGTCTTCTTCTTTCATGTCCAGATCAAAATTTGGACTGCCAAAATTAAGCCACTTTCTTGGTTTTGTCATTGGACAAAATTAAGTCCTCATCAGTACATGTTTCTGGTGATAATCAGCAGACCAGTAAATGAGCCAGATTCTGTCTCTTTTCACATTCACCACCAGACTCTCCCCAGCCAGCCAGGCTGGCAGAATGAGGGGCAGCTGTGTGTGGCGGCCGGCCGACCGGCCATAAAAGACCTTGCCGTTGCCGCTGCCATGACCACCACTGGACTCTCCCCAGCCAGTAGGGCTGGTGGAACGAGGGGCAGCTGCATGGACTGGCCGGCTGGCCGAAGGCCGCCGCCACCACAGCTGTTCCGCAGCCAGCCACTCCCTGCTTGGAAGGGATAAGGACTCTCCTGACTGTATTGTATTTTCTCAACTGAATTGTATTTTTTATTTTCATGTAAGATTTATTGACTGCATTGACTGTATTACATTTGTTGTTCTATTTATATTATGTTGTAGTTATATTTGATATTGTAATATATGTTACCCATGTTATTTTAGCCACTCTGAGTGGTTCAGCAAGGAGAACAGCATATAAGTTTAAATAATAATAATAATAATAATAATAATAATAATAATAATAATAATAATAATAATAATAATAATAATAATAATAATAATAATAATAATAATAATAATAATAATAATAATAATAATAATAATAATAATAATAATAATGTCTTCTCCATCAGCAGCCCCACTTGAGCATATTGATCTTACTCTCTGACCCTGAGCCTCTTCAGGGTCCTCCAGGTGATGTAGGGAAGGTTGAGTTCCTCAACTATATTCATTCATTCATTTTTCGACTTGTATGCTGCCCCACTCACCAAACAACTCTGGGCAGCTAACAAAGATACAAAATATACAGTAACAAAAAAAATATACAGTTTCACATTTTACAAAATATCGTATCACAGAAAAGAAAAAAACACATACATTTCGGAGAAATTTCAAGTCAAATATCAATTCATCATAAAACACTGCATAAATATGTTGAAACAAAGCATTAAAAACCTCCCAAACTCAGTCCCATCCACTAAGTTCATTACACTCCAGGCCAAGCTGGCTGAAGGCGCGTCTGGTAGCAGCATTGTTTTTAAAGCCGCCCGGGGCCCTGCAGCTGCTGCCTGTTCCCTTCTTCGCCAGGTCACCCAGAGGAGCGTCCAGTGAGGCTGGTGGCGGTGGCAGTGTGGTCTTAAAGCCGCCCAGGGCCCTGCAGCTGCTGCCCATTCCCTCCTTCACCAGGCCACCCAGAGGAGCATCCAGTGAGGCTGGCGGCAGCAGCGGTGTGGTCTTAAAGCCACCCGGGGGCCCACAACTGCTGCCCGTTCCCTCCTTCACTGGGCCACCCAGAAGACGGTCCAGTGAGCTCCTTCCTCCATCTTTTAATTTACTGTAGTTTTACTTTTGTGTGGACAGTGATGTTGCTGGACTACATCTCCATCAGCCCCAGCCACCATAGCTGATAGAGATGTGGTGGTACAGTTGCCTACCTTGAAGCCAGGGTGCTGCTTAACTCATCCTAGTCTCTGCCTGTAATTTTTTCATTGCAACAGCTGGGCTGGTTGCCAATGTTAAGGAGTCATGTTTAAGGTTTTCTTGCTAGCCTGTAAAGCCCTACAACAACTAAGGTCCTGCCAGGCTAGTGCCATCGTCACATGGAAACACTTTAAGAGGGCATTTGTAAACAAAGCACACCCCTAGTCCTTCCCATCTTTTCACTTTCTGACTGTTGAAACCAGCCTACAGGTAAGGTTTTGTCCATTTTGCTTTGGTGTGTGTGTTTATTTTTATTTATTTGTTTATTACATTTTTATACTGCCCATTTAGGAGGTTTCCCATGCTGGGCAGTGTCCAAGCAAAATCAGCTGGGCTGTGTTTTCCCCGCCTAGCTGATTGCCCGAACTTAAGCATTCTTACTCCCACTTCTTTGGGTTTTATTATGTATTAAATGTGGCACTGCCAGCTTTAATCAGTTTAATTGGTAGATTAGTGAGCTAAGCTTAAGTGATTGATTGTTGGGGTTGCAATTTTAATCAGTCAGGGCAATTTTTGTTTTATGCATTTTTGAAGCTATTTTGGTTCTGTTTCATTTAATAACAGGGAAAGAAAAAGAAAATATTCACGGTGACCTCCCTATTGCTATCACAATGTGTTGTACTTATTTTATCTATTATTTTGTGAGTTCTTTCATGCTTCACAACAAACAGCCAGTGTTGAAGGTTCTCATCCTAGGCAAATGGGTTGAAATTTAATTAGTTCATGAAACAATGTTTTTAAAATGCAGATGGTCGATCTACTAAAATTCCTTCAGTTGGCTGACCATCCTAATTAAAGCTATTTCTTCAGGTCAACATCTCATAAAAGCACTACCCCCAAGGTTTGAAAGGAACTAGTTACAAATGACAAGGTACTTGTAATTCCTACTTTCCCCCAATTACAATGGTATTATTAAGTTACATTATGATTATTATGTAACGAACAAATAACATTACTCCCTTTTCATTGTAACAGTCACTGTCTTAAAGTTACTTTGAGAGATACATTGCTGTGGAAGTCACTGAATGGTAGAAGAAAAATGCAACTTGGTTCACCTGCTGGTTTGTGCCCTCTTCTGTCACCAAGAAGCTAGACAAGAGGAGAAAACTTTTTGTACCACAAATTAGTGGTTAGCAGCATGCCAGCTTTTTATTCTTGAGAAACTTGAAAAGTAAAGTGTTAGTATTTAAACAACTGCAACAGTATTCACTAAGGGATAAGGAGGATTTGGAAGGCTAACTGACCACTTACTTTGTAAAAGTAATTTACCAGGCTTATCATGCAAGAAACAAAAGAAAGCAAAAGTAAAAACAACAAAAAGACAAAAAAGTCATTGCACCTTAAAGACTAACTGCTATATTTTTATGTAAGGTTTCATGGATTTCATCCTTCTGTCTGAGAAAGTGGACATGATCCATGAATGCTCACATTAAACTAAAACAGTTAGTCTTTGAAGTGCCACAATGTTTTTGTCTTCTTCTTGTTTTGGTCTGATATGTCTTCTTAACACAGCTTTGTTGTTCAGTTGCACAGTCAACTCCAACCCTTCGTGACCCCATGAACCATAGGCTCCTCTGCCCTCAGCCATCCTTTGGAGTCTGCCCAGATCAACGCCCACCGTGTCAATGATACCATCTAGTCATTTCATTCTCTGCTGCCCCCTTATCCTTTTGATTTCAAACTTTCCCAGCATCAGGGCCTTCTCCAGTGAGTTCTCTCTTCTCATTTGGTGGTCAAATACTTGAGCTTCAGCTTCAGTATCAGTCCCTCCAATTAGTAGTCAGAGTTGATTTCCTTTAGGATGGACTGATTTGACCTCCTTGGAGCCCAGGGGACTCTCAAGAGACTCCTCCAGCACCACAGTTCAAAGATGTCTATTCTTCTGCACTCAGCCTTCCTTACGCTCCAGCTCTCACAGCCATACATTACTACTGGGAAAACCATTGCTTTAACTATGCAGACTTTTGTTGCCAAGATAATGTCTCTACTTTTTATTATGCTGCCTAGGTTTCCCATAACTTGCTTCCCAAGGAGTACACATCTTTTTTTATTTCATGGCTGCAGTCACCATCTGCAGTGATCTTAGATCCCAAGAAAGTAAAGTCTGTCACTGTTTCCATTTCTTCCCCCTCTACTTGCCAGGGGGTGCTGGGGCTGGATACCATGGTCCTGGTTTTTTTAATGTTGAGTTTCAGGCCATCTTTTGCACTCTCCTCTTTCCTCCTCTTCATGAGGCTCTTTAGGTCTTCTTCACTTTCTGCCATTGGGGCAACATCATCTGCATATCTCAGGTTGTTGATATTTCTCCCAGCAATCCTAATTCCAGTTTGTGCTTCATCCAGTTTGTGCTTCATTTTGTACTCCAAGGCCAAACTTGCCTGTTATTCCAATTACCTTTTGACTTCCTACTTTGGCACTCCAATCTCCTATGATAAGGACATCTTTTTTGGTGTCAGTCCTAGAAGGTGTTGTAAGGTCTTCATAGAATTGGTTGACTTCAGTCTCTTCTGCATCAGTGGTTGAGGCATAAACTTGGATTATTGGGATGTTGAATTGTTTGCATTGAATACATACTGACATAATTCTGTCATTTTAAAGATTGTATCCCATGAAAGCTTCCTCACTCTTTTATTGACTAAAAGGGCCACTCCATTTCTTCAAAGGGATTCTTGCCCACAGTAGTAGATATAATGGTTCCCTAAGTTAAATTTCCCCATCCTTGTCCACTTTAGTTCACTGATTCCCAAGATATCAATGCCTAGTCTTTCTACCTCATTTTTTTTACCACTTCAGCTTTCCTTGATTCATACGGCCCACCGCCCTCACTCTGTCCGCTGCCGCTGCTAGAAGTGATAAAAACAGCCACGTCTGCATTTATGGCTGCTCACAAAAGCTGTAAAAGTTTACAACAGCTGTAAAAGTACCTGTGGCTGTCATAAATGCATTTACGGCAGCCGTAAATGTGCCCGTGGCTGTTGCAAATGTGTTTACGAAAGCTGCTGATGCATTTTACAGCAGCGCTTACAGAAGATGGAACTACTAGTCCAGCCCGCTCAGCTGCCTTAGGGAACGTGACCTGGCCCGCAGCATGAAAAGGTTGAGAACCTGTTAGTACTGTCCATGGGGTTTTCTTGGCAAGGACGCTGGGTGTGGGTTACCAAGTCATTCCCCAGTGGATTGTGTTTTATCTGAGTTCTCTGCTATGGCATGTCTGTCTTGGGTAACCCCAGTGCTGGATCAGCCATATAGCAGGAGTAGCAAATACTATGGGCCCCACATCTCTTGGGGCCCTGGCTCCCACACTCAGCATTCACACAGATATTCAAAAAATGTTGACTTGGAGAGACTCACTGACACCTCATTGGGAGCGTTCAATGCATGCCAAACAGTAAAGATGTGCATGTAGGCAGAGCCATCTTTGTCTGTGTGCGCATCTCACGTGCTACTCTGTAGTAGCATGAATTTGTGTTAAGTAAGGGCCTCTTGACATGATTTGATACAGGCTTCACACTGGCTTAATCTGGCACTGGCCCTACATGGCATAGCCCATAGCCTTATCGAACCACGTAAGCCTCCTTACCACAGCAAGGCAACACTCCTTGAGGGAACATAACACAGCTACAACTCCAAACACCTATCAGGTTTAGCATGTACTGCCTGCTGTACCCCATACACCACTTCACAGTATCTTACTGTAACACCGTGGTTCCCAGTATGGGACACACGCCCCACCGGGGACAATTTGAGAATCTTTAGACCAAGTTACAGTTGTACCTCGCTTAAAGAGCATAATGCGTTCCACAGGATTGCTCTTTAAGCGAGTTTGCTCTTTAAACGAAACACCAGTGTAAATTACCAATTATGGGAGGGATTGTTGCTTGATTTACTTGTTAAGTGAGTTTTAGGTTGGTTTTATTTGTTAAGTGAAGTGAACATTCAGAGAAAATTCTGCTCTTTAAGCGAGTTACTCTTTAAGCGAGGCACTCTTTATGCAAGGTTTGACTGTAATGGTCTTTTAGGCTCCCTCCATGTGAATAGGAGTTCCTTTTTTGAATAATAAGAATTGTATGTCATAGGTAATGGTGGTCAGGATTTTAGAGATGCTAAGGTGGGGAGTGGCCAAAAACACTGCTCTAAAGGGAAACTGGGATTCTACAGAACAGCTGAAAGACCTTGGTCACAGCTTGCACCCACCAATGGTGTGTCAGTCAATAAACACCTTAGGATTAAGTAGGTTGTAAAATGAGGAGTGAGTTGACCATCAGAGAGAGGCAAGCTTGCACATAGGCACCCATGTGGCTACATGGAAGGGAGTATTTTCTCTCTAGCAGACTAGTTTATCAAGGGCAATTTCAAAAGGGAGAGGGAGTTGGCCTTGACGTGGAGAAAAAGGCTGTATAGTTCTGGCTGATAGTTACCCCAGAGAAGGCAAGGCAAGGAGACCTCAGACCATTACAGTGAAGGCCAGGATTGGATAACAACTGTGATTGACAGGAGGGGTGATGGAAATGTATAAAATGATGCAACACAACTGTGTGTGTGTGTGTGTGTGTGTGTGTGTGTGTGTGTGAGAGAGAGAGAGAGAGAGAGAGAGAGAGAGAGAGAGAGAATCTAAGTTAGTCTTCTTTTTCATTTGGTGAATAAGTGTTATTAAAGGAAGGGGCCATGCTGGCCCAGATAGGTTTATTGTTTTGGCACCCTTTGCAGGCAAATGTTCTTTGTTTGCACTGCAATAAATCACTCAGACTACAGAAGAAACTGTGTTTGAGTTCTCTTTGATGCTGGGAAACCTGAGAAATTAAAAATTAATTAATTTAATTTAATGAAGAGAAGCTGAAGAATAGGCAAATGGGCCACAGAAGAATGCTACCAGCCTAGGTCTTGCAGTTCTTACATAGGTTTTCTGTTTGGGAGTTGAAATCCTATTCCCTTTACTCTCTTTTCACTGTTCATGATGCAGTAGGTCACTTTCAACAAAGGTTGTTTTGCTGACAGAATAACTGGCCGGCAATATGGCTACTGCCGTTTCTGCCTTTTGGAGTTAAACTGTAGAAAGTCAGGAGCCTTGCATCTTTCCAGTTTTACTACTGTGGGCCAACGCATCCTCATTCTTCTTCAGCTGTGCTTTGGAAAATACTGAATTTGGGTGTTTAGTGCAGTCATATTTCAGCAGAGGAGAAGGTCTTTCCCATTGGACTGCACCAAAGATTCAATGTCTGGGCAATTATATTTCCATCCAACTTCAGTGATTATTTTTGTCTTCCCTGCAGCAAACTTTTCAGCTCTAACTTTGGCATACAAGAGTGTAGCGAAGTTAAGCTTGGATATTGGCACAGATCCCCATACAAGAGCTGCGGTTTCTTTTGCCCTTTGCTAAGGCTTGCTTGTGCATTTTGTCTACCACTAATGCAAATGTCCCCACTTAAGGAAAACTGCTAGCCTATGTAGCCTTGTAGCTTTGGCAGCTACATGGTGGCTTAGTGGCTAAGATGCTGAGTTTGATGACCGAAAGTTCAGCAGGTCACCAGTTCGAGACCTGAGTGCTGTGCAATGGAGTGACCTCCTGTCATCTGTCCCAGCTCCTGCCAACCTAGCAGTTCGAAAGCAAGAAATTGTGAGTAGATTAATCGATACTGCTTTGGTGGGAAAGGTAACAGTGTTCCATGTGCATCTAGTCATGCCTACCACATGACAACAGAAATGTCTACAGACACAGACAGCACTGGCTCTTTAACTGTAAATGGAGATGAGCAATGATCCCTAGAGTTTGACACTCCTGACTTTCGAGCATGTATCCTTGGGCAACCTGTACAGTTCCAAAGTGCCTCCTCCCTCCCCAGTAAGGGAATAGCAAACTAATTAGCATTCTCTACATAGAAAGCCCTGAAAAGGGTAAATCTAACTCAAAATTCACCCAACAGCAGATTATGAATGCAGCTATTGTAACTGCAGAGAAGGTGGAGCTGACTTGACCTTGTCCACTCCCCAGTAGAGTTCTGCAGGGTCTAGACCAATGGCTCCCAACGTGGGCCCCACACCCCACAGGGGGACCTCAATTCTAAAAGCCTGTCACTTTGTACATTGGCTGATGATGATGAGTGCTTTGGGGACTTGATGTAGGCTTCTGGGAATTGAAGTCCCAAAACCATAGTTTGGAAATCAGTGGTCTAGACTCTAAAAGCTTTAATATTTTGTATAATTTTCAACTAATGCCATGCCCCACCTGTGGATTCTGGAAATGGGTTTTGCTTAACACCTATGGATTAAGGAGGATTTATCCTTTATTTGTGGTTGGAACCAAATCCCTTCTGTCCATGGATGTAGCCAGGGGGCCCGGGGGGGGGGGGACACTCCTGAGCTACTAGCCCCCACCCAGCCCGTGGTGCTAATGTTGTATATGTGATTGTGACATTGTTGGCTCCCCCCCCCCCCGAAAATTTTTTGCCCCTCCTGAAAAAATTCGCTCCCCCAAATCTGGAATCCTGACTATGGCCCTGCTTCTGTCCAATGGTGAAGCTGCCTTTCCTATATTACATAACATCTCCTCTTTCTCCTGTTGCTCTGCAAATCTCCATTAAGTACCTCCTCTTTCTGGCTCCCTTGATAATGACATTTTATATCCCTCCTCTTTAGCCCTTGGGATTCCTGCTTCGTGTTGGCTGAATGAGTAATAGACAGCTTTAGAATGAGTCACCTTCCTCCCTGCTTCCACCAGGCAATTAACTCCAGCTCTGCAGATCAGAAGCTGCACAGGGCTGTCATTGCCCTAACACAAAAAGCTCTGCTAAGCTGACTTCAAAATTTGAAGAAAACAAAAACCTAAAGCTGAGCATCTATATTAAAAATCCTGGATTCTGAGTGAGGCAGGTAAGCGATGGACAGGTGCAGAAGACAGAACAATAAGAGCAAGCAAGCTTTTATATTTTCTTAAGAAACAGGGCTTCTTTCTGTAATGCCTTTCCTCCCTAGTACCGACCCACAGCTCCCTGCCACTGTCCCATATTGATTTTGGGGTGGCTTTACCACTGCTGTTCTACCAGAAACAGTCTTGTAACCCTGCAGATACTGTCCTACAACAAGTCCCATCATCCTTGAATGTTGGTTGTGCTGGCTGGGGTGATGGGATCTGCTGGACTCTAATGACGTCTGGAGATCCTAAGTTTTCACAGTCCTGCCACAGTGCAACAAGGTTGGTGGGTTGGAAATTGGTGAATGGCTCCAATAAATATCTCACTAAATGCAACATTTTTCAGCTGGTAGATTCATACTTGGTTGGCAGCTTCATAGTTTTTTAGCATGCAACAAGTTCTGGTTTTATTCCAGCTGAGGCAGATGACAAGGTAGTTTGTATTTTCTCTGCATGTACAGTACATTCCGTGTGATTAACAGTCCAAGCTCCACCATCTTGATTGCCTTCACAGTTGTTGGTTGCGATAAGGAAAGCACATGTAATAAGAGGCAGCCAGAGAAAGATGCCATTATGCCATCATGCGTGGGGTAAAAATGGTCCCCATACTTCTGTTACACTAGTTACAGACTCCATCAATGCATGCATATTGTGGTTCCAAGGTCATTTGAAAATGTGTAACAGAAACATTGCATATGAACTTATAACACTGGCCTCCAATTCTGATGGGGAAAGGACACAAATGTTTTTCAGAATATGCCTGGTGGTGAAATTTAAACTCCATGACCAAGACAGCTAGCTCACAAAATTGCCTTACTTTCTCATTGCCTTCCTGCAAAAGCATCAAAAGGTTACTTTTGGGGATCACGTGTCCCAGTATCCGGATGGGACACAGCCACTTCCTGCATATATGTTCCACTTTCATTTTTCACCCATTCACCTTTTCCCCTGCTTTCATTAGCTGCCTTTCTGATCCGTGTTGCTATAATGCAAATCATTATTTCAAGTTTTCCCTAGCCGACTTGCCCTGCAAATCTAGCTTGATACTGAAGCAGTGTCGAGCAGTTCAGTTAAGTTCAATCTTCAGCTGTCTGCTCAAGCAGTGGATTCTGGAGAGCAGATCATCTGTTGCCTTGCTTTTAATTGCTGTGTTTCTGTAAAATGCTTCCATGTAGCATTTTTAAAGTGCCACTTCCTTTGAGAAAAGAAGACCATTCTGAATCCTTTGCTTCTGGTCTTGCTTTCTTAAGGTGAAGATTCCCTTCTTCCTTCATATAATTTGTCCTTTGTCAACATTTTAATACCAACAGTTAGATCTGCCAACCCAATGTTCCATGGTATCACTGCAGTACAGCCAATGACTTGAGGAGGGAAGCTGCATGCCAATGACAAATTATAATTAGTGTTTAACCACTGTGTTTCAGATGTTTGCCAACTTTTCTGCCAGATATACAGCAGGAACACAGAGGCAGCCAATGATTTTGTCCTTGAGGGATGACAGACTCACAGGTGGTTGTCACTGCGAAGGAAGCAAGAGTTATGGCAGTAACGTAGCATGGGATTCAGCCGCCTGGGGCTTAAGCCAAATTTTCTGCCCCCTAGGACACAAGCGTCCACTCCCACTAGGGCATCTGGGAATTGTAGTCCAAGAACACCCATATGCCCAAAAAGTGCCGCCTGGAGTGGGCTGCCCCCCCCCTGGCGGGCACGCTACACTACTGAGTTATGGCCAGGACCAGCATCTTCACAAATGTGTCAGATCTCAGCACTTACAACTCGATGGTAGTTGTAAAGCCAACTACTGTAAGTTCAACCTTATTTTCCTATTAGTCTCAGGGTGTGTCTTGAGTTACAAAAGTCCTACATTTGCATTGGTTCAGAATTGATTCAAATACTGAGGAATACATGATGCACAGCTAGGACATGCATTATCTTATTTAAATGCAATTTATTTTAAAGCACCTGGAAAAGGGTTGTTTATTTTGTGCCAGTACATAAACCGCTGTACAGTTGTACCTCGCTTAAAGAGCATAATATGTTCCACAGGATTGTTCTTTAAGTGAGTTTGCTCTTTAAATAAAACACCATTAAAAAGCGACCAATTGTGACTTCTAGCAGGGGGGATTGCAAACCCCGATTTATTTGTTAAGCTAGTTTTTGGTTGGTTTCATTTGTTAAGCGTAGTGAACATTCATAGAAAATTCTGCTCTTTAAGCGAGGTGCTCTTTAAGCGAGGTGCTCTTTATGCGAGGTTTGACTGTATTGTTCTGTGTGCATGTGTGTGCCAATGCATGTTGTATATTGTGCCTCCTGCTCTGTAAAGGTTGCACAATTCCCTGAAGTCTGAACATTTTGTTCCCCCGATCCTTACTGTTACAGCGCTATGACAGTTCAGTGATCAGCTGCCATGGCAAAGAACTGCTGTAAAGTTACAACAGTAAAATACCATAAAACAAATAAATGGCATCACATGTCAAGCATGGAAAGGTGGGAACAGGGGCTGTGCTTGAACAGCAATCAAACAGGGCTGGAGGTAGACATGGCGACTGCTGCAGCAGCAGAGTTCCCCTTCCCAATGTTGAGTATTCTAGTGCAACAACCCCAGCATGCAGTAACCAGAGAGACAGGAAAGACAAACTGACCTAAAGGACTGCTGTTTTACATTGTTTGCCTATAAGTACAATTAGAAAGGTTATTTCTTGCCTCAGGGGTCACCTGATCATATTTGCATGTCTTGAGCCTTTTGTTTGCTCTGGTCTTCTCTCTCTTGCTTTCTGCTTTGGAAAAGGAAAGATGTCCTTTAGAGTCCCTCCATCTTCCAGGCCACATGGATGAAAGAAAGACTTTACTTCTTTCTAAACCAACTTTACCAAAACTCCTGAGCACATATATCTTCTGACCTCATTTTGTGAGTAAAATATATTTACTTTCTCTCAAGTATCTAGTCCAAGTGTGTTTATCAACTGGGCTAAAAAGGGGTGAACTGGGAGACTTGCCTTAAAACATAAAATTGCTTAAAAATCCACCCCACTTTGCTGTGCAGCTGATTGTGCTATTTCCTGATTGACATTCATATCTCTTCTTCAGAGATTTTGTAAAAGAGGCCAAAGTTTAGTAGATAGATGCAACAATCATGGCATCATTACAATTTTTGTAATCATTTGAGCACCCTTGGTGTTACCTTACAGACCTTGAATTTTGATTTTACAGATTTTGCCCTGTGAAAAGTGACAATGTCTGGTGAGGAAATAGACTTAGGCTACTGAAAAAGACTGTACATAACAACATAATTACTTAACTTTGATGCTTTGTTCTGTAAACAGAACAAAATATATGGAGTTCACCATCAAACCATTTGCCATCAATGTACAGAAAAAATACCACAGACTTTCTAAGGTAAAGGTTTCCCTTGCTCGAAAGCCAGTTGTATCCGACTCTAGGGGTTAGTGCTCATCTCTGTTTCTAAGCCGAAGAGCCAGCGCTGTCTGCTTCTGCAGACGCTTCCATGGTTATGTGGCAGGCATGATTAGACACCGGAGTGCACGGAACGCTGTTACCTTCCCACTGAAGTGATCCCTATTTATCTACTTGCAATTTCTTGCTTTCAAACTGCTAGGTTGGGAGGAGCTGGGACAGAGACAGGAGCTCATTCCATCCTGCAGTACTTGGGAATCGAACTGCTGACTTTCCGCCTCCCAGTCAGCATCTTAGTGACTTGAGCCACTAAGCAACCTTTTTTGGTTGGGAGCCAGGCCACACTCCCTCAGACAGAGGGGGGCAGACTGGTGTTCCCCCCACTGTAAACACTGCTGTAAACGCTTCTTCCAGTGCCAGCAGGGGGGCTGGAGTGAGGGTGTGGGCCGGTTGATTTGGCACCATGGGCCACATCTGGCCCATGGGCTTTAGGTTGCTGACCCCTGTTCTAAGGAAACTCTAATCCACACACAATGGATGTGGAACCTCTCTACACCAGGGGTTCTCAACCTTTTCAAGGCCAAGGGCTGGGTCGCTCTCCCTCAGACAGCTTCGGGGGCCAGGTTGCCATTTTGCCCTGCCTGCCATATGTGGCATTCTGGGTGTGAGGCAGTGAGGGGCCACATGCAATGGTGTTGCAGGCCGGATCTGGCCCCTGGCCCATAGGTTGAGAACCCCTGCTCTACACCAACATCCCACATAGAGACGGGCTACAAGCTATTAAAAATATCACTCAAAAGAAGGACAAAGCTCATATAACCATCAACCTCTACAATTTTGTGCTCACACACAACTATTTCACCTCCAGATCATTGGAACTACCATAGATACTCATATAGCTCCACAATGTGCTAATATACTCATGATTAGCCTAGAGAACAACAATTTCTTAAAGGCTATACCCAAAAACCATGCCTTTATTTAAGGTGCATTGGTGACATTTGAAAAAAATCTTGACCTGCAGAAAGGAAGCACTAGAGAAATTTCACTAGGATTTCAATGACTTTGTTCCAAACATCAACCTCAGCTTAAACAATAACTATAAAACAGGTATATTTTCTAGACCCCACTGTGAAGCTACAAATGGACATCTCAGGGCCTCTTTATTTTTTGGTGTGTGGGTGGGTTTGTTTGTTTGTTTTTGTGGTTTTTTTATCTTGTCTGGTATTTTGTAACAAGTAACCTGAACTGCTAAGTATTGGGTGATAGATGGAGATGTAGCCTGGTAGACCTGGATATCTTTTCCCTTCTTAGCCTTTTCGGTAATGAAAACACGCTGATTGTTGTTCTTGGACTCTAATTCCTTCCTGCTCTTTATCCAAGAGTTAGCTTTGGTAAACCATTTTGGACTTCTGGTCTGTTCATGAATGGCTTTAGGGGGTGGAGGAGTGAAGGGGAGTGTCAGCCTTTCCTTTTCCCATCTGGCTGGGATAGGTCACGGGAAGAGTGCAATTAGAATGGGAATGATGGATGTCTCCATTTATCATTTCCTCCACCAAGTTTGTGAAAGCCCAACCTGGCAAGCGGAAGCTTGCAGAGCTGGAGAGAACATAATTTACATGTACAGGAGGGGCTGTCATGGCGCTCTTCCCATTTACATTGTTCTCTGCCAGTCTTCCAAGCAGCTGTTTGGCAGCCTAAGGGAGCCAGACGTGAGGTAAGGGACTGCACAAGGGATGAGTTATTCCCAGGTGCTGTCAGCCCCATCAGAATCCCCTACAAACACCCTCTCTTGAAGAGCTGAATAGTAGGCTTGTTGGGAGGGAATTGAGAGGCTTCAATTCCCATTGCAGTCGGCCACAGTTAAAGCTTCAAATGGTTCCCTCAGGGCCATCAATTGCCTGCCAGTGCACTAAATCTTCCTGTACAACATGAGACAAAACAGCTGGGGTTTCCTCCCTCTCTTAATTCCTCTCTCTCTCTCTCTCTCTTTTATCCATTCCCCTGTACTCCTTGCAGGCTGGCATAACCAGAGAACCACTTGAATACAAGTTCATGGTTTAGGGGAAGATGACCTCACCTCCTACTTTTCCAAAAGCTAGTGCTTAGGGCAAGTAGCAGTCAGCAGAAGTCTGCTCTTGAAACAAGTATCCTTATCCGTGGCACCAGTCCTCCTTGTCTGCCCAGCTAGGATGGAAAGTGATCGATAGATGTACAGAAGTTGATCTCTATCCCAAATAAAACTACATCTGATGACACTTGCAGATCAAAACATAGGACTAAGTGAAGCTGGTGGCATACACTGAATGAGCCTCTTCAAAGATTGTGGTTTTTTGGAACCACAATTGGGCATACACTGGTAATGGCAACTTTGTGTTACCGGCTGATCTTTCTCATAGTAGGTCAGGCGAACTGCAGAATGAACTTACAAAAGATGCATTCATTTCAGAAGTTTCACATCAGGCCTAGAGACGGAAGAAGTGAAGCTGATCTTGGCCAGTGTTTTGAAAGCCTCAGTTAGCAACTATTTATATATATCATCCTTTATTCCAGGAGCAATGACCTGTGATACCATCACACACACACCACACAAATGTTGTTGAACTACAAATCTTATTGACCCTAGCCAGCATAGCTGCTGGTAAAGAAGCATGGGAGGTGAACTCCAACAGCATCCCTTCCTTACAGACACGGTCTCAAATTCACACACCGCTGTCCCTATGTGTCACATATTCTGTAGTAGAGTTTTTGGGTTTCTGGTAAAATTAGCTGTGTAGTAAAAGTGCAAAGACCCACAGAGAAAAATAGCTACACATCTCCAGAGTCCACCCCTTTCTCGTTAACTCAAATTCTCTGTGAGACATTTGTAGGAGAAATAATGATGGGGTAAAATTTACTTACAGTTACATGGAATTACAACTGTGTACATGCTGCTTTCTTTACTGCATACATGCCAGCAACCAAATGAACAGATCAAAAGCAAGGAACAACTACCACCAACTGACAAAGAGAGTGAAAGAACACAGCACGGAAGCTGGATTGGTTAGTGCTGGATAGCCAGACAGACACCCCAGAAAAGTCCCTCTCAGTCATTCCAATTACAGGTAGCATGCAAGGTTATTTTAAAAATAACCCTCCAACATACCCTATCTTTCTACTTTGGGCAAACAGATTAATAGAACAATATAATGCTATCTAGGAAAGCAGAAAGTAATGAAATAAGATTCACTGGCACCATTACTCATAGAGCAATATCATCCAGAGTCTTCCCCACTGTGGAAATTACTTGTCTTCTAATTAACTTGAAATTGAATTGGTCGTTAATGCACTGCTATATTTGCAGTTGCTGTATTCATTGTGTCTGGGTGAAAGAAAGAAACTAGTGCTGGTTCTCAGTGGCAATACCATCTCACTCCCTGACTTTGAAGTTGTTGGCTTCACAGAATCGTACAACTTATTCTTTTGCTTAATTTCTGCTCACATGCCACATTCTCCAGCCTGTTTGGTTCTGCTTTATTTTGGTTTACTTTCTGGTTAGCTATGATTACCAGGGAATTCTATTTCTTTTTGTATGTAAAGAAGGAAGCTCAAATGAGCCAGTTTCCCTTCTGTCTGGCAGAAATCCCAAAAAAGCAACACGACAAGAATTGCTGCATGAGAGGAATGTCCAGCCAAGTAATTGGCTGTATGTTGGAACAACCGAAGAAAAACACATTAAATTTACCTGTGCCAACTCTGGCACCCAACAGCTGTATAAATCGCAGTGTAATTGCACCCCTAATATGGGATCTCAGCTTTGACTCTTTTGCCTTGGATAATCTCCTAGGAGTCCAAATCCACAACAGAGTCTCGCCTCCTGAACATGACTATCAGTTTCTCTGAGCCAGCTTCACCATATTAAGCTAAACATTGAAGATGGGATGCCATTGGCAGTGGGATACATGGTATAGTAGTACATTTGGAAGCCTAGATATTCACTACGACAGTCCCCATAGCCATCTCACACCATAAAGAATAATACTTCAAAGGGACACAGTCCTGGAACTTTCTGATTATTAGGAGCTGTGACATCAGTAGAAATAGCAATTATATATCACCCCATAGCACTTAATGCACTCTCTGGCCTGTTCACAAATTAATTAGCATTTTGCCTCCCCTCCCAAAAAAAACATGCTTAGGTACTCATTTTACCAACCTTTTAAGGATGGAAGGCTGAGTCAACTTTGGTCCAGTCACAATCAAACTCACAACATTTTGGCTGCAGCACAGCAGTTTAACCACTGTGCCATGAGGGCCCTTCACAGTAGCCAACATGCCTCATGCTTCCTTGATTCCTCTTGGTTTAGCTGGGGTCTTCACAGAAGCTTGGAAAGAAATGGGTTTTCTGAAGAACATGATGTTATTGCCAGCCACCCCTGTTGTAATGCAACATATTTGAGGATGATTCTATCTTTACTGTACAATTAAGAGCTGTTACCTTCATAAAAGACCTCTAGCTGGGTCTGTTTTAGACTTTCCTTATGAGGCATGGTGGCTCAGATTCCAGGTTTAGTGCTATGCCACTGATTGATCGCATTGCCAGTGATAAAGCAGGACCAAAACAAGAACAAAGCTGTCTTCTTTACATGGAAAGGTAAAGGTTTCCTTTTTGCCCTTTCTCTCAGGCAGCAGAATGCCTTGCCCTGAACATGGTGGGCTCTCTGCTATGCTATGGAAGCAGGCAATGAGGAGTTTGGAAGGGCACATTAAAGGAAAATGAGTGGATGGATGTAATAATCTATTAACCATTCTTAATAATTGTGTTGTTTCGGGGGGGGGGGGGTTAAGTAAAAAGCAGTACTGGGAGGCTGCCTTTCCAAAATGGAAGAGTATCAAGATGGAGGAGGCTAACTCCATTCATCCTTCTGGAATGAATGTATCCGTTGGTAGACAACACTGAAGTTCTTCTCAAGTCTTTCAAAGCCCACACCCTCTGTGTGCTGCATATCTGGCAGTGGCAGCTGTTATTTCTCAGTTTCCGCCCAAAAGTAACACCATGAACTTTTCTCAAATAGGAGCTCGAAATTAATCAAGGCCTTCTAGGAATCCAGACACACCTTTGAATATTTCATGAAGGTTTAATAGCTTGGCTCTGAAAGGAAAAATGATGTAACTTTGCTCTTCTATATTTGCAGTATGTCTTTCTCTTTATCTCTCTTTATCTCCCCCCTCTATTTTTCACAGTGAGAGATGACATGAATGGGAGACAAGGGAAAAATGAGAAGAAAAGGTCACAGAGATGCAGGGGTGGAGGCGGAATGGTCCTGCAGAGCCAAAAAGCAAAGAAGTGCCAGCACATTGGCACTTATGAAGCTCAGATCTTTCCCTCGGTGTTAGTAACTGAAAATCTCTAGTCCAGGGGTGCCCAAACATTTTGAACCGTGGGCCAGTCACATGGTTCAGTGGGCTGGTCATGTGATTCCTCCCACTGAAAGCAGAAGTTAAATGGATTTTATGCCCAAAGGCCCTCTAAGTAAGTAGCATTCAGAATCGTTCAAGAAGATGGCTTTCTCTATTCTGATTCCTTCCAAGTCCATTGGGCCCCAGTTCCTGCGCTCACTGGAGACAATGGAAATTGTACTCGGAACAGCTGGGTTGGTGCCAAGTTGAAAAGGCTGGTTTTAAAAGTTAGTTATGTCACATTGTCCTCTACTTTGCCTCCCACTGCTGTTGTCACTTTGGCTAACCATGGGCTTCCTCTTGGATGCACAAAAAGATAGCATCAGGACGATTGCTCTGTAACCACTATCTCTACCCCTCTCTGCTACCTTTATTTCCAGGAAAGGCAGCAGCGAGGGTGTCTGCTAGATCTGGTCCCAAAGAGAGCAAAAGATGATGAGGAAGAGTCTGTTTAACCTGAGTAGATCAAAGGAATTTTGTGGGAAATGGTTATAGTTAACCATGTCTGGTTATTTCCCCATCTGTGCTGGCTGGCTGGTCGGTCAGGGGCGCTGCATAGTGCTGGCCCCAGGCTGGCCCTGTACAAAGGCCGCAGAATAGCCAAGCCCAAGAGGAGTTGTTAGTCAGAGTCCACTAACTATTCAATTGGTAAGCCAGTTACTCACAAGCCAGAAGAATTATCTAAAACAGAGTCAAGGTCCAGTCCAGGGGCATAAATAAGGTTGACAACGAAGGGTGGAACACCTTAAATCAAGCTTGCCAGTCAGGCCAGCCCTCCACTATTACCGTAATCGGTCTCAGCTGTTGTACCCCTTTGAAGTCTCTGAAGGTGGGTGGATCTCCTTTGTTCCTGAAAAGCCACATTTAGGTGCTGTCTACACTGCTGCGACATAGAGGGTGCTTCATCTGAGCTACTCAGACCCTCAGCCTGGACCTGCAGCCCCTCCCTGTCTTCAGGCTTATTAAACACCTCTGATTCAGCTGGAGCCTTCTTGATGGTGGCACCCACAATAAGGAATGTTCTACCTGTGGTTACATAAGTCCCTCCCCCTCAATTGCTGGATGTTTTCAAGAAACATCTTAAAACTGTACTTTTTAAAGAGGCTTTTAAGAACATTCTCCCTATAGCCCAGGCGTTCGCAACCTTTTTATGTGGTGGGCCTGACCATGCCTCCCCCCCCTCCCAGACAGCTGAGTGGGCCTGTCCACGGCCCCCGGAAGTGGAAGCGTGTGTGTTTACGACAGCTGTAAATATGCCCACTTCTGTGTTTACGACAGGCACGGTTGAGTTTTACGGTTGACAGAAACGTGTCTGCTTCCACTTCCGGGAGCAGCTAGGTTGGCCATGGGCCACATGAAATGGTGCCACGGCCCCAAGCTGGCCCACAGGCCTAGTTCAGGAACCCCTGCTACAGGGCTGTGGCCAGGGTGGGCTTGACCCACCCTGTTAGCACTTTGTCCACCCTGGCAAAGCGTGGTTTCCCATAGGAATGCATTGAAAAGAATCTTTGTTGCCCATCCTGAAAAAAATATTTGCCCACCCACATCTAGAATCCTGCCTTCCTACAGCTCATGAATAAGTGTAACATTGGAATATGCCACCCCCCAGATTCCAACCTTTGTTGTTGTTTGTATATTTCTGGTTTAAACTATTGCAAACTGCCCAGAGTGGGAAAATATCCCAGATGGATGGTATAGAAATATAATAAATTAAATAAATGGTGTGAACTGAATTACTATGCCTCTGAAAGAGACTCAGGCCAGGTGACAAATGTATTCTCTTCTGAATCTGCTCTCCTTGTGGAGGTCAGTGTGGATGAACCACGTCTTGGTCCCTGGTCTCTCTCCTTGTAGCCCTTTGTCCTTTAAAAAAATAACAGTAGAGTATAGGCGCTTCAAATGGAGGATACTGTACTTTCAAAAGAAAGATTGTTCTCCATCTGAAGTGCTGGAGAGGACTGACCCTCCTTTTAAAAAAGGCCATGTGGCCATCCAGGTCCAATATCATTTGGAGGGCTTCACTTCTGCTATCATTTCTCATCAGTTCTTACTAACTTAACTAGTGGCATTAATGAATAATGAAATCAGGACAATAAACAAGGCACTCTGTCAGTCCCTTCAGGAAAAAGTAACCTATTCAGAATAACCATCTAAATGCACACAATTAGTTAGATTTTTACAACCCATTAGCAATCCCTGCTGGGGATTTACACCAGTGTGAGTGCAATTGTGTGAATCAAGGCAGCAAATTGCTCTTAATTAACATGTTTTCTCTTGAATTCCTGGTCATCCTGGATGGCAAGCAAGCATAAATGCAAGCAGCAACTTGTTGATTAGAGGCAATTTGCAGCCGTCATTTGCACAATTACACTTTACAACACCTTATATATCCTCAGTAGAGTTTTAGCCATTGCTGCACGCAAGCCCCGTTTGAACATGGTAAACTGAGGCTAAATTGTACAGTGAGAGGCTGCCACTTCAAATCTTGTCTCAGTAATGAACTTTCTCCCAGATGGAAAGCTTGAAATAAGTCACAGCAGTGTTCTATGCATCTACAAAAGGACAAGCCACATTAAGTTTAATGGGATTTATTCCTAGCCAAATTTTGTCCTTAAATCCACAGCCAGCCACTAGCCTTAGGGATTTGGGAGCTGTCATTCAAATGATCATTTTTGGTTTCCAAGAAAGTCAGCCTAGGGACATGGAATGAGCCTTCCCAAAGAATGTGATGACTGTGAGCACATTTGGGCAACGCCAGCATCCTGTTAGTTGGTCCTTCCCTTTTGGAAGTACTGCATTACTGAATTTCTTCCAAGATGGATGGAAAAGAAAAAGAAGTCCAGGGTTGCATCCTTCATTCCTCACTCAGCCTCTCTCCAAGATGCCAAATAGGAATGGGAAGAAGGTCCAACCTACATTGCAGGACTGCTGTCTACGGTCCATGGTGCAAATCATTTGCACAGGTTGAAGCATGCAATAAGTGCTAATTCTGCTTAGGAGCACCAGCACCACCTCTGCTGTGGCTTAATGAGAGACTGAACAGAGCAGCAGCATCTTGTTATGGATCAGCATTTACCAAGGAGAACAGACAATTGAGCAGCTGGCTCCCTAAGCAGCAAGGGCAAGCAGGCGAGCATAACTATTGCTTAAGATCAGGCAAGCATCCTCTAGCCTCCATGGAGAAGATGAGGTACATCCAATTTGTCCAAAGGAGCAGATTCGTGACCATGACAACCTGCTCCATCCTCTTTCTGTACTTCATAGTGTTTTCCTTAACTTGGCTTTTGATCTGTCATCTAACAATTCACCACTGCCTCTCCACAAAGACATCTTGAGCAAATTAGGGTCTCCCTAGAGACAGAATACCTGCCTCTCACTCACCCGTGTTTTTAGAAGGCAAAGATGGATTTAAAATAACACACACACACACACACACACACACACACACACACACACACACACACACACACACACACACACAAGCCCCTTTGTCTTTCTAAAATGCCAGCTCAACCCAGCTGGAACCTTCTAGTTTAATGGAACTTCATTTGGGTCAGTGTTGTGGGGAAAGGGTTCTTCCTTAGCATTTTGTAAAATAAACCATAATGAATGAATGAAAACAAGGATATATCTTTAGCATCATAGAATTGCTGAGTTGGAAGGGGGTCCCACGCGGTCATGGAGTCCAACCCCCTGGGGCTCAATGTAGAAATGTGAATTACAGCAGATCTGACAGAGGGCAGTCCGATTCTCTCTTGAATGCCTCCAGTATTGGAGTGGTCACCACCTCTCAAGGTAATTGGTTGCATTTTTGTACGGCTCTAATGGTTATGACATTTTTACTCATAGTCAACCTAGATCTGGCTACCTGTAACTTAAGCTCGTTATTACTTGTCCTGCAATCTTGGATGTTCTTGTAACTGTGCATTTGGGCTCCCCACCCCTTCCAGGTGCAGAACTTTACACTTCCCACTTTTAAATTTCATTCTGTTGTTTTCAGTCCAGTGTTCAAACTTACGAAGATATTATTGAATTCTGTTCCTGGACCCTTTTCTTTTCCATTTGTTATCATTTCCCCATCCCTACTAAGTAGCTGTGCCACTGGGTTTTTTCCTCTGTCTTTTGCTACACACATACTTGAGGAATGCTTTTTTTGGTTACTTTTAGCATCCCTTGCTAATCTCAGTTCATTCTCAGCTTTTTTCCTTCTCTTCTACTTGTCTGTCTATCTGAGTTTGGGACAGGAACCAGCCTGTCCCAAAACCAGATCAAACTGCAGGATGTATGCCCAAACAGTTGCACCGTTAATCCATCTTTATTCTCTCTATCAGTTTGAATTTCACAGTGCATTGTGGTCTGTCTCTAAATTGACATGGCAAACCTACTGGAGGCATGTGCACATAAGGACTGAAAAATGGAAGAGTTGTTACTCAGCATGTGGAGTTCCATGGGACCATGCAACCCAGTCAGAGAAGAGGCCCAAGTGAACAGGAAGTTAAACCCTCCATGTTCCATTTACTCTGCAACAGGCAGAAAAAATGTGCCTACTCTAATCTTACTTTAATTTCCCACGATATTTGTATCAATCCACCCTACCCTTGTACCACTGAAACATGAGGTGCCACATTGCATTTAGCCCTCCAAGTATTATCTTGCCATTTCCTTAGACCTCTCCCTATATGGCCAACCAATCCAATCTCCACCTCCTACCCCAGTCATTTCTTGTTCTGTCGTTACACTTAAGTCTACTGTGCTCATCAAAATCTCATCATTTCCCCCTCTGTGAACTTGTGTGGTGCAATAAAGCCTTAACAATTCAAATTTCATCTTCATCTAAATTCTTGAGAATATTTTCCTGCTTGTTGCAATACACCACTTCACTTGCTGCGTGCACACCCTGCCTTCTCAAGGAAACCTGTTTTGGCCATGTTTGCATGTAGAAATAGAAGTGAAGATATGTGGGAACACAGTCCTCATCCAATAGCCTAAGAAAGCCATGGAAAAGTTCCTTTCTTCAGGATGCCATTACTCATGAGTAGGACTTCTGCCCACAAGTGGTTGGGGTTCCTGCTTCTGAGTTATCACTCTTCTAACTTAGCCACCCAGGATTTTAGCTACTGTAAATAAGGTAGTGCATAGCCAAGTAAACACTCCAGTCATCTTTTGGCATTTTAAAAGTATATTGTATTCAGAGTAAGTTACAGAAGAAAGTATTTCAAAAGTTCAGAAAGCATATTAAAGCAAAAAAAAAAAAAGCTTATCTAACTGTGGAATCCCAGAGGGGCCACCTCCTAACTTAAGCCCCCACATGTTTCTAAGTTAACAGCTCACCCTTAACACAAAGCATCGGATCAAGAGAGTGTCTTGGTCTGTCCCTCTGGGTTTTACCTCCTTGCACATGTTCTACCCCGTTGTCATTCCAGCCAATGATCATACAGTATTACATGTCTATCACAAATTAGATTTCATTTCTTCCAACCCATGTGGCTAGCATGTCTTTGAATACCAATCCTTCTAAGGAATGTGCCACAGGTCCCCCCATGCTTAGAAATCTCCATCTTGGAATGAGGCCAAGCTCAGGGTACAAATCATACCCTGACAGACATTGAACAGACTGGATTTCCCTGTCTATGCTGACTAGAGAATTCTGGGAGTTGTAGTTCCACCCTCCACCCCCCAATCATTGCCAAGCTTTGAGTCTGGCCCTTGTTGGAGTTGTAGTCCCAAGCCCCAACCATCTAGAGGGCACCAGTTGTCTACTCTGATCTACTCAACTACGCTTGCTCTCGAAGGTGGTATTTTATGATACTGCTTTTCTCTTGTGAATACACTAAATAACCAGGCCCCATCAGGATGAATGAAGCACTTCCAGCCTTCAAAATGAAGGGCTCAGCTCATGAGCTGAGTGGCCATTTGCTTCCAATCCCAAGAAAGAAGGTTATAGATAGAGCTGTGCCTCTGATCCATTTGCCTCTGATTGAGAAGCCATTATGTTCCCCTCCAAAGGTTTCTTTCCCTGCTTGCTGAAGAGGCAGCCATAAATAGGTCTTTGATTAAACTATGGTCGCACCCGAAGGGTTTTGCATTGCCTCTGTTTGCTGACACCAATCCAGAGTGGGCTCCTCATTTACCTTTGAGGTTTAATCAGCCAGAAAGGAGGCTTAGAAGGAACTGGGAAGGGAAGCCAGGTGGCAGCTGTATAAAGAAGCTCCTGGCTGCCAGGTTTCCATTTCCAACAAAGGACACCAGCTCTGCATCTGCAGGAGCTAATTGTATGCTATTTTCTCCTGCCTGGGTGGTTCCAGATCATTCACCTGCCAATTAGGGAGGAAATAGAGAGATGCTGTTGGACAGGGAAGCAGAAGCAGCCATTGTCCTTCAGGACTCTAAAGACCCAGGTTGCCAGGCTTCAGGGGAGAGAGGAAGAATGCCCAAGACAATGGGGGAATTGCAGAGGGCAACATGATGGGATACACAGTTGTACCTTGCTTAAAGAGCATAATGTGTTCCACAGGATTGCTCTTTAAGTGAGTTTGCTCTTTAAGCGAAACACCATTGTAAATGACCAATTGTGTGTGGGGGGATGGTGAACCCTGATTTATTTGTTAAGCGAGTTTTTGGTTGGTTTTATTTGTTAAGTGAAGTGAACATTCAGAGAAAATTCTGCTCTTTAAGTGAGTTACTCTTTAAGCGAGGCGCTCTTTATGCGAGGTTTGACTGTACACAGGTTTAGAGAAATTTAGCCATTCTGCTATTTATAAGCATTGTCATCAGCTATTACTTGTATCCAAGTATACATTTTTCCCTGGGACGAGCACGAAAAATGTCGTTGGTGTGAATTTGTGTAAGGTGGATCCCAGTTTGCCATGAAGTGACCCACACACTGGGATCACTGATCCATCTCCTGCATCACGTATGAAATGAGACACACAGGATTTAACACCAGGCCTGCAATCTACTGCCACAGCCTTGAGGATATTAACAAGGTGCACCTTCACAGCCAGTCCATCTGGCATGGCCTCTTCCGCCTCCATGACCGTTGGGAATCAAAATAATGAAATGATCCCTCTTCCGTTCATTCTGCTGTTGGGCCGAATATGATGGTTTTCAGTGGCATTTCCTCTACTGAGGGGGCTGTCACCCCACCCAAAGGGGCTCCTCCGCTCATTTTGCCATTGGGCTCTTTGGGAAATCAGGTTATTCACCGCTGCCCAACACTCAGCATTGAATCGCTGGCTGTACGGTCTACTCCATTACTGCAGCAGGATGTCCAGCTAGACAACCTCTGCTGTTTAACTCATACTCCCTGAAATTAGAGTTTTAAATATTATGTTACCAGTGCCAAATCTTGACAGTTACAACAAAAAATAAGCAAAAACTAGTCACCACAGGAATGAGATGTTTGAGGAAGGCTGCCGGAGTGACTAGAAGTGTTAAAATCAGGAATGAGATAATAAGGGAAAGAATTGGAACAGAACCAATCTTGCACTACATACAGAGACAACAGAGTGGTTTGTCCATTTGGACAGAAAGTCTTGGAATTCCACACCGTACAAGGCATATGTGGAAAGAGGAGAAAGACAAAGACCATGAGGCAGACCCAGATGAAGGTGGAGAGATAACATCAAAAGAACATTACAAGAACACCAGATAACACCAGTGGAGGTTGCTAGAAGTGCAAGAACAATAACTTTGCATCCCCCGATTGGGTAAAAGAGGAAGCAAAGAAAACAAAGAGAAGAAGAAATATTCTCCCATTTCTGATTCAGCTGTCTAGATAGCTCCGTGGGATATGTATCTGGTTGAACAGCCAGAGGTTAGGAGTTTGATTCTCCGCTGTGCCTCCTGGGAGAAGAGCCAGTGGTCTTGGGTAAGTTGCACAGTCCCAGGGCACCACTGCAGAAGAAATGAATGGATGTTTCATACCATGAGTCTACTCAGAAGCTGGAAAATTATGTTGTTTGAGGTTGGATGTTGTTATTATTCTGCATGCTGAGCAATGAGGTTATGTGCATGCTGAATCCTGAACAATGGCCCACTCTGTGGCAATTCCCATTTGTACCCTTGAATGCCATCACATTTAACTCCCAAAGAGATTAATTCTACTGGATTCCACCATAGTATTTGTTTAAAACATCCGCCCTGGGTAGGGGTGAACTTTTCTTTAGAGGGGCAGGATATAATTGTACATACATACATACATACATACATACATACATACATACATACATACATACATACATACATACATACATACATACATACATACATACATACATACATACATACATACATACACACACACACACACTGAATTTTCTGTTGCACAGAATGCTTTCCATATTTATGGGTACAAAAAAGTTACTAAAATCCTGTGGTCTAGCATAAGAAAAATCATAACTTTTCATCCGTTCCTAACAAGATTTTTTTAAAAAAAAATTCCTGCCATAATTCTCAGAGGATACATATGCATACACCAAGTAGTATGTAGTGGGGTACACAGAAAGGGTCTTCTCAAAGATTGTGGTGTTTTTGAACCACAGTTGGGTGTACCCTAGGCAACAGGTCATACTAGGTCAGGCAAATGGACCTACAGAATGGATTCACCAAAAGGGGTTTCATTTTGGCAGTTTCATATCTGGTGAAGAAGAAGAAGATCAAAATAGTGCGTGTAGACATTCTCCAGAATCACAGCTGGGGACTCTTCATTTGCTGGCTAGGAATGGATTGAAAGTTGCCAACTTTCTTATGCTAAGCAATGGGATTTTAGTCAGCCTATGAAAATGTTGACAAGATGCAAGAAACTTAGGAAAAATCATATTCTGTCTGCTTGGAAAAGAACAACCCAGTCTTTTCCTACCCTCTACATCCAGCGCAAGCTGATGTATAGTTGTTATCCCATACATTGCTGACCTGAGCCTTTGGTCTACATCTGCTGATAGACCCTAGCGTAACTCAGCAAGACCCCGTGAGTGCAAGTTTTCCAGAGTCAGACCATCTGCTCCTCCTTTGTTTTCAGACATCAGTCAAATTGGCAGCCGCATCACCTGCTGTTTTTGTTGACTAAATTTTTAAAGGGATGTTTCCTTCTCTTCATTTTGCTGAGGCTGCACTGGCTGTCAAAATGAATATGGGGGTGGGGGAAGGCTGCTGGAACAAAGCCCATTTCTGAAACTATACTATATACCTTATGTACCAAAAGCAATGGAAAGCGGCTATCCCCTATCAAGAAGATGGAAAAGGCTTGGTCTGGTTGTCTTTCAAGACCATTTCTATTGCAGATGAGGCCAACAGGAAGCCTATTGACACTGTGGACAGCCATGGCTCAGACCATCCACTTAGCAGGTAAAGATCTGGAAGATGATCATAGCCATAAGCTTGTGCCGCTGTAGCTACCGTAAATGCAATAGCAGGTCATGACCAAAATGGATAGTCGTAATGAGCAGTTTGGGCATCATCATTCAGATTTTTAAAAACATATATTGATTTATACTTCAGTCAGAGTGGTTGCCACACTAAAAGGCATCAATACAACCCAAGAGGGGTGGTGATCAGAGCAACAAAAAACAACAACAACAGTTCCCCCCCTGAAAACACCTGATTCAAGTAAGGGAGGAGAAATCTGTCAATTTTGGTTTCTCTTTGTTTCCTCTCCCCCTCCCTGATGTCCCACTCTGTCTTCTGAATCTGTTTGCAATTTTTAAAGAAGTCTGCACAAAAATATGTTGCATTTCTTTTAAGACATACATGTAATGCAAGTAGAGTGCCTTATGAAGCTATGTGAGAACTAGTAAAGTATGTTGGGGTAGGATTTAGGAGTTCTGGGTTCAAGTCCCAACTCAGCCACGAAAAACTGACTACAGGATGGCAGTGGTAGACCACTTCTTGATCATTGCACATACCTCAAAACCCTATCAGGATCATCCTAAATTGAAAGCAGCCCACAGGCACATAACATCAACATTATGTTACTGTACATGTATTTCGCCACTCCAGTCTCCAAGCATCAATCTAGCTTATTTGGAAACCCAGCAAGGTCAGGTCTGCTTAGTCTTTAGATGGAAGAACTTGAAGAAGATTAAGCAAGATTTTTTTTATCCAGGTAAGATACATAACTCAGTGACACAGCAGCCTCCTCGGGGACAGGATGGTATCACAACACAGGGTGGATGAGGAATGAATCCTGACTAAAAATCCTACAAAACTGCTGCTGGTTAAAGTTGACAATACTGGATGACCTGAGCTGATGAAAAGTTTGAGCATGCAGTAAAATTCAGATTTCTTATGCAGTGATCTGGTACAATCTATTTCCTGGTGATCCCATGGCATAGGAGGAATTGCACCTCTATTAACTTTGCTCCATGTCCAAGTCTGGGCATTTTGATCCAGTTGTAGGTCTCCTACTTTTGAGAACTGGGTTGAAGCAATTCCCTGGCAGATGGCAAAAATCACTTGAAGAGAGTTCACTCTGATTAAAGCAACTTTTTCTGGTACAGTAATACCCCGGATAACGCGAGTACCGTATAGCGCGAAAAACACATAACATTACAAGATTTTCGGAAAAATCTTGTATCGAATAACACGATTTTTAACGTTATCTGGAACAAGCGTATGCGGGGGGGGAGTTGGATTGGGTAGAACATCTACCCAATCCAACCCCCCCACAGCGCCCGCCCCCATGATGTTTGGAAAGGGTACGGGGATCTTTACCCTTTCGAAACTTCGGGCGAGTGGCGTGCGTTGGTGGGGGTTAGTGCAGGATACGGGGGAGACCTTCGTGTCCTGCCCTAACCCCCACCGACGCGCACGTGCCTGCAAACCACCCGATGTTCCGAAAGGGTAAGGATCCTTACCCTTTCGAAACTTCGGGCGAGTGGTGCGCGTCAGTGGGGGTTAGCGCAGGATACGGGGGAGACCTCCATATCCTGCCCTAACCCCCACCGACACGCGTGCCTGCAAGCCACCCGATGTTCCGAAAGGGTAAGGATCCTTACCCTTTCGAAACTTTGGGCGAGCGGCGTGCATCGGTGGGGGTTAGCGCAGGATACGGGGAGACCTCCGTATTCTGCCCTAACCCCCACCGACGCGCGCGTGCCTGCAAGCCACCCGATGTTCCGAAAGGGTAAGGATTCTTACCTTTTTGGAACATCGGGAGAGAAGAGGCGCCTCTCCGCGGGAGAGGCCGGGGAGATCCGGGAGAGGAGAGGCGCCTCTCCGCGGGGTCTCCCCAGCCTCATTGCGGCTCACCGTGGCGTCTCCCCAGCTTGGGAAAGAGGCGGCTTGGCGGAAATTCCCTTCCCCTGCGCAGGGGTGAGGATTTCGACCAAGCTGCCTCTTTCCCAGGCTTGCTATAGCAACGAGGATCGCACGTCAAGGCAATTGCCTTGACGTGTGATCCCCGTTTCGCTCGCCTAAACAAGGGTCGGCTTTTCCAAATTCCTCCCTCCCCTGAGGAGGGAGAAATTCGGAAATGCTGACCCTTGTTTAGGCGCTTTGCGATGGGAGTTTGGGTGCTGGGTTGAACAGGTGGGCACTTGTTCAACCCGGCACCCAAACTCCCATCACAAAGCGCCTAAACGGGGATCGCACTTCAAGGCAATGGATCAAAGCGGGGGGAGCCACCCCCCGCTTTGATCCATTGCCTTGACGTGCGATCCCCGTTTCGCTCGCCTAAACAAGGGTCGGCTTTTCCGAATTCCCCCCTCTCCCGGAATTCGGAAAAGCCGACCCTTCCCCAGGTGCGCGAAACGTGGATCGCACGTTAAGGTAAGGGATCAAAGTGGGGGGTGGCACCCCCCACTTTGATCCTTTGCCATGACGTGCGATCCCCATTGCTATACCCGTTTGGTAGAAGAAGCTCCCGCTGGTTCAATGTATACCCCGGACAACACTAAAAACCGGACAACATCATGACTTGTGGAACCATGTCATAACGTTATCCGGGGTACTAGTGTACAATCAATTGCACACCTTCGTAGCCATAGGATTGCATCTGAAGTAGAAGCCAGTTTCCTGGTTTGTCTATGATCCTGTTTTTACAAACACAATTACTTTTGTACTCCTATAATATACAGTAATAACTCACATAACAAATTTAATTTGTTCTGCAAGGCTGCTCACTATTTATTTATTTTTATTTTTCATACTTCTATACCACCCTCCTCGCCATGATGACCCAGGATGGTCTACAACACCATTTAAAAAACCATACAATACAATACAATCCCATCATCAGCTATGCGAGTTTTTCGCTATGCGAGTCAGACTCGCATAGCAAAAATTCCTATGGAAAAACTCACATAATGAACTTTTTTAGGGGGAATACTCGCATAGCGAATTTTTTTTGTTATGTGAGTTTTCCCCATAGAAACACTCGTTATGCGAGTTTTCCATAGGGAAAGTCCAACTCGCATAGCAAATATTTTCGCTATGCAAGTCGGACTCGCATAGCGAAATTTTTTTATGTGAGTTTTCCCCCATAGAAATGCTCACTACGCGAGTGTTTCCATAGAGGAAGTCTGACTCGTGAAGCGAAAATTTTCATTATGCAAGTCAGATTGCTTTTTGAAAAACCCACTCGTTATACGAGTTTTTTGCAAAGCAAAACGCTCATTAAATGAGGTTTGACTATATGCATTTTTGGTGGGAGGGGGGGGTTCCTCTCAAAGAGGAACTATATCATGAAATCTGAAGAAATGCAAACACTGATTTAACTATACTACAGTTGTGCCTTGCTTAAAGTGCATAATGTGTTCCACGGGATTGCTCTTTAAGTGAAGCACCATTGCAAGTGACCAATTGTGACTTCTGGCAAAGGGGATTGCGAACCCCAATTTAATTGTTAAGTGAGTTTTGGGTTGGTTTTATTTGTTAAGTGAAGCGATCATTCAGAGAAAATTCTGCTCTTTAAGTGAGTCACTCTTTAAACGAGTCGCTCTTTATGTGAGGTTTGACTGTATTTCATTTTAGAAACTGTACATTGAGTGTACTCAAAATAAAGTGTGAACTGAACAAATTTCTCCTCATCACTTTTCCCCCACCTTCTGTCTATTCATTCGTCCCTATACAACTCTAGAGAGTGACATCCTTCACACCATTAGATCTTGCTTGCTGGTTGTAATGTTTCTGTATATAACAACAAGCTGCTGCCAAGGTTAGTTGTTTAGGTCTGTTATAGCATGGCAGGTAGGGAGCATTCCCATCACGATCCCATTTGGAATAATCCTTCCTGCTTTCCTCCTATTCACAGTGGATGCACGTTCCACTATCCACCACTGGGAATAGAGATCAGGGGTTAAAAATTTCAGGACTGTTTGATCAATTCCTGCCTCCATTCTCTGTTTCCTCTGAGCTTCACTGTCAGTCCTCAAAGTCAGATGCTGAAGAGGGAATGGGATGGGATTTCTTTCCTCCCAAGCAATACATTGTTGTGAGCAATGGCTGTTGTCCTGCAAAGGATTTTGTAGTGGCTTGTCTTGACAGTGGGAATTTAGGCCCATTAATGTTAGAAAAAGAAATACATGAAAATTGCTAAAACTGCTTTGTTGGGGTAGATCAATGCAGCTACAGAGACAGTGACACAAAACCACTCACTCTTACATTGCCATGGCTTTGACAGGCATATGCTCATTGAAAACTTGCATACAGTGATGGGATGCAACAGGTTCACACCAGTTCGCCAGAACCGGTAGTAACTTTTCCCAGCTTCCCAGAGAACCAGTAGCAACTTTGGGGGGGAACCACCTTTGGGGTTTGCCTTTTCACTGGTTCCCCCACTGTGCATGTGCGCCAAGCACTTGGTGTGCATGCATGCCTACAGTGCTTGGTGTGTATGCACGACCTCCTTGCTGTCCTCCCAAGCGGGGAGGAGGAAGAGAAGCTGCTAGCCTGAAGCTCCCTATAGCCTGCTCCCCAGGGTAAGTGACTCGCCTTTGGATGTGGTGTGTCTGTGTGTATTTTAATGTGTATTTAATACCTTTACCTATATTGATGTACTACCACAGTTCCTAAAAAGGCCTGGTGGCCAGCAGGCCTAGCAGCCTGGCTTGGGGTTTTAAAGGAAAGTCTTGGAGTTACCTCATCAATAAGCTACACCTGTGCTGTTCCAATTGCTGTTCCAATTGGAGAACCCTTAAGGAGGTACAGCTGTTTTACATTTACATTAAGGCATATTATCCTAGTGAACTCGTACAATGACCATATCCATCTTGCAACATGGTGCTGCCCAGGCACTTATACTAACAGGTAAGTGACGGGATTGTGTTTGGGGTGGGTAGGTGGGTGGGTTGATTTATGTTTGGGGTGCGTGGGTGTATTTTAATGTAATTTTTATTTATTTATTTATTTATTTATTTATTTATTTTATTTACGGGTTTGTGTTGTGGGTGGGTGGGTGGGTTGAGGAGTGTGTGCGTGTGTGTGTGCGCGCGCGTGTGTGCTTATTTTTATTTTATTATTTTATTTTATTTTACTTTTTTCTTTCGCCCCGCCCATGACATCATGACATTAGCTCCACCCACACTGTGATGACATCACGGTGGGGTAGTAAAATGTTTGATATCTCACCACTGTGCAGAAGTGGGAATAGGATTTTTTTCCTCCCAAGCAATACATTGTTGTGAGAAACGGCTGTTGTCCTGCAAAGGATTTTGTAGTGCCTTGTCTTGAAATTGGGAATTTAGGCCCATTAGTGTTAGCAAAAGAAATACATGAAAATTGCTAAAACTGCTTTGTTAGGGTAGATCAATGCAGCTGCAGACATTTCCAAATCACCTTTTGGAGTCTGTCCTGGTGAATACGGACAGAAGCACTCTGTCCCTCATCTTCCTCCATAGAGTTCCACAGCCTGTTCTTTTGCCCTTATTCACTCCTTCTTGTCTTGCCAAGCTGTCTCAGACTTTTGTGTAAGTAGTTGTGTGACCAGGAGTAGGACCAATGACTCAAACTGCTTCACTTTGTGCCTCTCACAAGTAGTGTACTGTATTGTGATACAGGATTAATACGTTATGGGGCTGAAAAACAGAAAGGCCCCCATGAAAGGAAAAAAAAGTTATGAAGGAATGGAAATATCTGATAGAAAAAGAGATACAGTACATAACAATGAATGGAACTCAAAGTCCCAAAATGCTCACCTACATTTGCTCATCATGTGCTAGCCTTCTTTTTGTGTGTCTCCAATTATGGTGGCCTATTCTTCTCTGATGGGACCATGGTGGCTTTGTGGTCAAGATACCGAGCTTGATGATTGGAAAGTTGGCAAGTCAGCAGTTCGAGACCTGAGTACTGCATGACGGAGTGAGCGCCCGTAGTCTGTCCCAGCTCCTGCCAACCTAGCACTTTGAAAGCAAGAAATTGCAAGTAGATAAACAGGTACTGCTTTAGCAAGGAAGGTAACAACATTATGTGTGCTCCAGTGTCTAGTTATGCCTGCCACATGACTATGGAAATGTCTGCAGACACTGGTTTTTTGGCTGCAAATGGAGATGAGCATTGCAGGGGAGACCTTTACCTTTATTATTTCTCCATCTTGTAACTTCTTTTTTGACATTCTCAATGGGCCGGTTTGATCCTGCAATTCAATCCTGATACGCCACCTGTTCAGTTAGAGTGAAATGGTCAACTAACCCAAGAGAACAATGTTTCAGATATTGTGAACCAATTTATTGTCTACGACTCAAGTCCCTGCATTGTATGCTGTAGCCAAGACACAGCCTTTTTAGTTTTCTTGTTCTTTATTTGTAATGTGAGGAAGATTGCTGGGCATTGCCAACCATGGTTCAGTGGTCATTCAGCATGAATTTAACTTAAATGTCTCTCTTGCAGGTGCTTTAAAGATTAACATCTCAACTGGTGGTTTAAACAACCTGATCACTGCTCAGATTTAATTGCTTGTTCTACTATTCAGAGAAACATAAAAATAGGGCCAAATGATGCAGATGCAAATGAGAGAAAGAAACTGTTTGAGGCAGGAGTATCTTTCAAGTCTCTTTTACTGCAAAAATGCAAATGAAACTGTTCTGGTATTGCCAGTTTTTCAAAACAATTTTTCTTCATCAGGATATAATCTTAAGTATTTTTCTGTAGACAATAAAAGGAAAACAAAATCATACACTCTGACATCACATTTTAGTTCGGCTGTGTAGAAAATTCTTGGTATGTACTGTATTATGTTTAGATATCTTGGTTTAAGGCTCACCGCCAAACTAAAATGTGTTGTCAGAGTGTATGATTTTGTTTTCATTTTATTGTCTACAGAAAAATACTTAAGATTATATCCTGATAAAGAAAAAAACTTTTGAAAAACTGGCAAGACCAGAACAGTTTTAATGATATATTATTTCTTCACTTCTTCGCATTTTTCCAGTAAAAAAGACTTGAAAGATACTCCTGCCACAAACGTTTTCTTTCTCTCATTTGTTCCACTATTCAGAGCTATAGCAGAACATAAGTGAGACCCTAATTTGGTTTGGTTTCTTTTTACTTTAGACCTAGCACTGCGAGAAGTCTGCTAGCTTTAATTAACTTGGCATCAAAAGCTAAACACTAAAACATAAAACTGAAACTGCATATTTAAAAACCAAAAGGAATAATGTAAGCATGTGATATGTGTTAATGCAAAGAGGTGTGTGCTGTCAGTAACACTCACGCACAGAGAGAGCAAGAGAAGCTTCTTTTTGAATTTAACTAAAATCTTTTAAATAGCTGGAAGAGAAACTGGCTGATTTTTCCAGGAACAAAATACTATTGCAAGGTATTTCTGTTGCTGTGCAAATTGTTTGAAGGTGGTTGGGTGATAAATAGGCAAGTAAGAGTCATTAACTTTACAAAAGACTCATTGCTGATATGGACTAATCTACCTGTCTTCATTTTTCAATTCTCCACATTGAAGGAGTTGCCAATAGGTATTGTCACAACAAGCACCTGTGTTTCCACATTTACTCATTATACTATTGTGTAGCAGCAATTTCATCTACAATATGATAGTCATAAACAATACAGTGCAGCCAGCTGACATGTGCTTTCCTTCCTACCATCTGCTGTTCCACTCCAGATGCTCACTTTGGCTCCAGCCGGACTCTTCTCTTTGACAATCATATGGTGCTTCCAATAGTGCTCCATCCAAAATGGCAGAACTGCCAGGACTGAATTGGGACAATTTCAGAACAATTTAACTGGGTCGCACACCCAGTTCTACCATTAGGCAGATTGATGCACCTAGCTCAGCTGGGAGACATTTGGCCTAAAAAGCAGAAGCTAGATCAGGGGTGCCCAAACTATGCCCGTGGATTGGATCTGGGCCCCAACACCAATTCCTCCAGCCCACGACGCCCTCATTGCTCCCGGAAGCAGAAGTAAAATGCGTGTTTTACTTCCACTTCCAGGAGCAACAAGGGTGTTGTGGACTGGATGATGTCAGGGGCCAGATCCGGCCTATGGGCTGTAGTTTGGGTGCCCCTGAGCTAGATGGTTATTTATTTATTTATTTCATGGCATTGCACAGTTTAAAACTATGGGCATGCTCCATATGAAATATAAGTTAACATTCAAAACAAATCAAAAATCCTGTCTTGGTGGGAGCAGTCGTGGGCATCAGCAAGTTCAACACCAGTTCGCCAGAACCAGTAACAGAAATTCTGGCTGGCCCCGCCCATCCAAGTTTTGAAATAAAGTAGTCCTAATTTGGGTGCAATTTCCCCCTGGCCACACCCACCATACCATGCTCACAGTGTGGTAGTAAAAAAATTGAGCTCACCACTGGGTGGGAGACACTCTTTGCCATTCATCCATTCGACAAGGTGTGTTGTTTTTGCACTCCATAGGTTTAGCCCTAGAAGTGTAGTGTGGGGGGGACAAGTGGGTGGCCCACCCCGGGTGGCACTTTGCGGGGATGGCAATGCCCCCCAACTTCCTGGTGGCCAGGGCGGGACATCCGGCATGGGGACAGGCACTGGGATCCTCCGCCACCCCAGGCGCCCTGCCCCCCCCCCGGGCTGAAGAGTGCAGGCCCGACGGTGCGATGGGGACCAGGAGGTACCTCTTCCTTCATCCCCATCCCCTCCTCCCCAGGTACCCTCTCCTCATGGCCAGCCAGTGGCACCGGGCGGTGCTGTGCCGGGGATGGCCCCGGGTTGAGACCCAGGGGGTGGGGCGGTGCGGCACGGCATGGCCCCAGGGGGGAACCTACTGTCAGGGTCCCAGATGCTCGACCATCCCACCTCCAAGCCCGGCGGCGGCGGCGGCTCATTCGCCTTCAGTGTCAGCGGGCCCCAAGAAGGCGGGAAACGAGGCTGCCGGTCGCAGCGGCCCAGCACCCACGGCCAGAGCAGCACCAACCAGGCCTTGCGGGGGGGGGTGTGTCCTCGGCCTGGCTGGCGCTGCTCCGGCTGTGGGTGCTGGGCCATGACAACTGCCAGCCTCGTTTCCCACCTTCCAGGGACCCGCTGCCGCCGAAGGCGAATAAGCTGCTGCTGCCGGGCTCGGAGGTGGGATGGCCACGTGCCTAGGACACCGACAGTGGGCTCCCCACTGGGCCCACGCCTCCTTGCCCCAGCCCCTAGCCACGAGCTGGCCTTGAGGAAGAGGATGAAGGCAGCAAAGGAGGAAAAAGCACCCCCTGGTCCCCATCGAGGTAGGAGGGGGCGATGAACCCCACACAAATAAGTAAATAAGAAAAGAAAAGAAAAACTTAGTAATTCCCTATATCAGGCGTGCCCAAACTTTTTGGGCCACGGGCCAGTCACATGGTTCATGGTTCACTATGCACCGGGGATTGGATCAGGCCCCTGACACCAATTCTACCGGCCCACAAAGCCCTCGTTGCTCCTGGAAGCAGACGTAAAATGCACCCCCTGCCCTATAACTTCAGCCAATACTTGGACACATATAAATCTTAGATTTCTAGAATAAAATGGATTTTGCATCTTTTGAACTGACTAGTGTTGAATCACAACTTCTAGTGATTACAGTTAGGGAGGGCCCTGTGTTGGGAACGACTGCAATTGAGAACTGATGTCTGGAAGACAGTCCCCGATTTTAGCATTGCATTGACTGATGGGTGACTGCCCACAACACCCAATAGAGTCTGTGACATCAGACAGACATCTGTGTTGTTGGGTTTGTGTGTGTTTGTTTGTTTAAGAACTATAATTTAGTGGTTGCTACTTGAAAATTTCCATTCTATGGAAAGGAATAATATATAGGCAGAATCTTCTCATTTACAGGTCAAAGGGAACATAAACAGGCATGGAACAGTTGACAGCAACAAACAGACATTATTCTAACATGTTGTAAATTGAGACAAGGGAACTCTGCCTTGTTTTGATTGTTTAAGTTAATTCCCACACATACTCCCCGTGGACAAAGAAATCAGGTTTGTTTGTGGGTTTTTTTTTTTTTTGCGCTTTAATTCTAGCCATCCCATTCATCAGCTTTTACTTAAAACTCATTGCTATCTTAGTAATCATATCAATAAGGAAACACATTCCAGCACTTCTAGTCTGATGATCTTTCCCTAATCACTATGAATACATATTTATCTGTAGCCAATCAGGAAGGGTGGTGATGGGGGGGGGGGCTTTTTCCTATAAGCAGCAATCACATCTGATGCTGAATTATTTGTGTGCAGGTTTAATGGACCAATTGAAAAATTATAAGATGAGGCATTAATTGGCTTGGTGGAAAGTGAAAATAGCCTGGGTTGTAGCACTGGGCTCCATCATTCTTATCAATTTGCAAGAGCTGACAGCAAAGAATGATCTGAGCCACAAATGGCTATTAATCATAGCATTTGCTGCTTTCCCATGCAGGAGGAAGGGTACACCAGGAAAGAAAGAAAAAACATTATGACTTATTTTCGTCTAAATGAAGGAGATATTTAACCTTCTTGAGCAAAGCTTAGTAGACTAGAATGTTTGGAGGTCTGTGTTTTTCTGGTGCCTTCAGCTGATGCTGATGTTGCTCTATGGACAAGATGAAGGAACTAATCTAGGTCTCTTACTCCTGCCCCTTGTATCTCTGGTAGATACTTATAACCTTTGTAGCTAAAGTTATTTTTCTTGGCTGGAATTCTGTTGCTTAACATAGTAAGTCACAACTAGAGTAGACCCATGGAATGAGTGGGGATTTGGTGAGCAAACTCCTCCAGAGATTCCATTGATCCAAACGGACATCTTCTAGCTGTGACTTACCACTCAAAGCAACATGAATTCAGACTTACTTTAGCCTTTCTCTATACCAGTGTAGGTGAACCTATGGCATGTGTGCCAGAAGTGGCACGCACAGCCTTATCTGTTGGCGCACACGCCGGCGTGGACAAGCCTGCCCCACCAGCAAGTGGCCGGTGCCACTTCCCCATCAACCCCTTCCCTCCAGAGGGGAGGCTGAATGGGAGGGGTGAACCTGAAAGGGGGAGCTGCATACCCACCGAGGGCGTGCTGTGCCACCAAAGAGTCCCATGCCACCAGTGAGCCCCAAGCCACACCGCCAGCAAGCTAGCCACACTTCCACCAATGGGGAGAAGAGAGAGGAGGATGAGACCCCCCCTCCCACCCCTCCTAGGAGTCAGAAGAAGCAGAAGTGGTGCACCTGTGGGAGGTGCATGCACAACCCATGGGATGGGGTGGCATGTGCAGACCAGAGGTGTCCTGGTGATGTCACATGGGTGCATGGGCATACATGCTTCTTCCCCACATGCTGCCTCCTCCTCCTCCTACACTGGTCTCTAAAAGGTTTGCCATCACTGCTCTATACCGTATCAAAAACAGAGCTTGGAAGGAAAGATACAATTACACAGAGATTTGTTACATTTTCCAGTTAACTCTGGGAATGGGCTGGTTTACTCTTTTTCCCAATGAGCACACAATATAAGTGCCAGCACAAACCAGAGAGTTCCTACCTGCGTCTTGCTGGCTCTCTATCAGGGCTACTCTTTTATAGATATGAGTAGAATCACTCTAATTCTACACCGCATGCAATGGCTTGCCGCTTTCGTTTTCCCAATCCCATTAAGTAACTTTAGTAGACAGCTTTGCTACTTAATAATACTGGGAAGTTAAAAACTTTCTGTTTTTTCAAGGAAGGAGAGAGGGGGAAGCGATGTTTTGGACAGTACTAGTGCACTGTACCTTTCAAGAAAAATATAACAAATTAAAGCTTCCTTCTTTTTCTAGTCCCTCTATCAAATGAGAAGAGAGGACTTGCTAGAGAAGGCCTGGGAAAGATAGAAGGAAAAAGGAGAAGGGGATGACAGAAGATGAGGTGGATAAATGGCATTGTCAATGCAATGGGAGTAGATCTAAGTGGGCTGAGGAGGATGGCAGAAGATAGTGGATCCTGGCAAACGATAGTCCACGTGGTCACAAAGGGTCAGACTTGACTGTATGACTGAACAACAGCAACAAAATACCACAATGTTTGTCTTGCATTACCTATTAATCATTTGCAATTCAACAGGGTGAAGCGTCACAACTAATCTGAAGAACAGGTATTACCAGTCGTAAAAAAACCACATTGACTTGTATACTTATTTGTTATGCTAACCATTCTGTACCTCTGTACCTGATGTGCATAAACTGATGCTATGAAGTTTCACTCTGATGTCTGACAAAGTGGATTTGAGCTACGAAAACGAACATTAAAATACAGCAGGTAGTCTTTAAGGTGACACAACTTTTTTTTGTAAACTGTCTGTTATGCACCAAACTGCTTATCACACTTCTCTGCAAACTTAAGTCATCCTATTTAATCCTAGCCATGCCCTCAGAGTCACATATAAGTAATTATTGATGCCTAGTTCCTTTTAACAGGACCTGGAAAGGCTCCTTTTCCCAGCAACAAGGGCAGAGTTCTGCCCACTGTTCATGGCAGAAGGTGCCCTGCAGCCCTCAGAACTTCTGCTCCATTCTCTGTATGTTTTAAAAGACAAATTCAAGTCTGGAAAGTTTGTGGCATAATTTGAGCAAGCAGAGTGCCTTAGATTCCATTCGGGGCACATTGGGAGGGGCATGGAATAACATAGCATACTGTGGTACTTTTGTGACATCTAGTAATGAGGTGATGGTGGCGTCCAAAGGTAGATTGACAAACGCAGCAGTTTATTTATTCCAAATAGCGTTCCAAGGTCTGATCAAGAAAAATTGTAGGCTTGTTCAGTTGCTCTTTCTGGATCAGCCTCAGTGTTAATAACCCACAGCAAATTAAGATATTGATTAAAGAGAACTGTGATTTATTTAGGACAATGGAACAGATTTCCAGGAAAATGAAACAGGGAGCCAGAAATATAAGAAAGGAGGTGAAAGGATGATAAAGCAGTGCTGGTTCTTAGTTAATGCTTTACAGTAAAGGATCGAATGTAGCATAATGAGCTTCATGAACAACATGCAAGTACTATTAGAAGATACTCTGTCTGCCCAAAGTGGTGTAGCGCCTTTTCTGGAGCAAGTGTCATTCCACCTAAGGCAGGGATGAGACATGGACTGTAATTTTCATACTGTTACCTGCATTGTTTGGTCTCATGGGAGTTGTAATTCAACAATATCGAAAGGTCCACATATTTTCTGTCCCTGTCCTAATGGATCATGTTTTGGGGTGCATCATCATTAGAGGAAGAAGTGGCTTCTGCGATTTAGAGTACCTTTAAACAGCTTAAACTGGTATGCTAATTACTGTCCTACCTAGGCAAAGACATCTTTGGTTCAGTAAGATACACCATAATAACCTCTCCTGAATTATTACTATGCACTGCATGCAGGATTCTGTTTGGAAAAGGCAAAGAAAAAATTCAGCTGGGACAGAATATGGCCACAAAATCTGATCTGATAAAGGAATTGAATGGCAGCAAGATTACCAGGTAGTACCAGGCATTTAATATATTGCACCAACACTCTGTTGTTTCCACAGTCCTTAAAGGAACTGCAGTGGCTCAAGTGGCTAAGACGCTGACTGGGAGGTGGAAGGTCAGCAGTTCGATTCCCGAGTACTGCAGGATGGAATGAGCTCCCGTCTTTGTGCCAGCTCCTGCCAACCTAGCAGTTCGAAAGCAAGGAATTGCAAGTAGATAAATAGGCTCCACTTTGGTGGGAAGGTAACAGCGTTCTGTGTGCTCCGGTGTCTAGTCATGCCAGCCACATGACCATGGAAACGTCTGCAGAAGCAGACAGTGCTGGCTCTTCGGCTTTGAAACAGATGAGCACTGACCCCTAGAGTCGGATATGACTGGCTTTCGAGCAAGGGAAACCTTTACCCTTAACGGTCTTCTGAGGATCATTCAAAGTTGACTTTCAAGGCTTGGGAGTTTGGTGCCCAAAGGATCACTGAATTTAGTACGGTATATACCTATCCAAGTGCCTCCACATTGCACACACGCTGCACTGGTTGGAATAGAGGAATATGAACAAGCAAGGAAGGAGAAAGTTGGCCAAAGAAAAAGTGCTGTTGTAAGTTTAGTGGTTTATTGTGAGCCTGCTCTGCCTCTTTTTAAAAAAGTTGTCTGGTTCAAAAAAATAATTTTCAGCTTTCAGTTTAATTTTGTATTTTTTAAAATGTTTGGGAGAATATTGTGAGTGTGCTTTGCATGTTCATTAAAAGTTGGGTTATAAACTAAAGTGTTGTTTATGCATGGAACCCAGATTAACTCTCGGCCCTTCTATCCCTGTTCCACGTATCATTGAAATGTGTCAGAAGCCGCTGTGAGATCAAATGGAATTCTGATTTTTGTCATTCTCAAGATGAGAAAGGTCCACTTTCAGCATTCATGTACCCCTTTTTCATGTACAAGAATGAACAGTGGCTATGTCCAAATCCATTGAATGGATCTTGGATGTGAAGGAGAGTTTAACAAATTAATAGAGTCCTTTACTTTAATTCACAACAGTAAATACAAAGCCATAGATTACTATCTTTTCTCACACAGAGACTACTTGAGCAATGGAATTTAGTAAGCTTGTAAGTTTCACTCTTTGTCTGAAGAAGTGGACTTGATCCACGAAAGCTAACAATAAAAATATAGCAGTTAGTCTTTAAAGTGCTACAGTGTTTTTTATTTTATTTTTATTTTGTTTATTTTGTTTTGTTTTCTGATATGCCTGAACCACAGACTAACACGGCTACTATTCCAAGGAATTTAGTAAGAAATTCATAATCCAATAAGACTTTAAGGTTCTTGGGTGTGTTGTCGTTGTCGTTGTTTTGCTTTAGTTTCAAAGGCCATTTTGAGTCACCAATAAGCTTGTTAACTTACTGTATACACTCCTTTCTTCCTAGTCTTTCCAGTAACTGCTGCCAAACTGCAGGTTCACAAACAGCCTTATCACCAGCACTGAGATTGTTCAGATCTGCTTGACATTTCAGTTGTATCACATAATCTCCATAATTATCTCTTGGGGTTCCTATTTTTATCACACCAAGCTTCACCAAGGAGCTGTACTTAATATATTAATTATGTTAGGGCAAATAACAGCAGAAGTGAATAATTACAATCCAGAGATGGAAACAGTCACAGAAAATGGATAACACTTTAGTTAATTGTTAGTGAACTAAAAAATGTGATTCAGTTACAGTTAAATCAAAAGGGCAATTTTAAACTATTATATTCACATTTGAGTCTAATTAGATTACGAGAACCTCACCAGAAAGAAGTAAGAAATTCATTTCAAGGAAGCGTTAGAGCAGTACGACAATGGAAACAATTACCTCAGGAGGTGGTGAACACTCCAACACTGGAGGCATTCAAGACAAAACTGGACAACCGTCTGTCAGATCTGCCTTAATTTGGATTTCTGCATTAATGCCTCTCTGGCTTACAAAACAACAGCTCCTCTACAAATGAACAGGGGAGCACCATAGCCAGATCAGGCTGATCAAGGAACAAGCCCAGCTGTTACACCACTATGCAAAGGCATTCCTGGCCCCTGCTGAAACCCATGCATCCAAGCTCAGGGTTGCAGGGTGGCGGTGGAGCACGGCTACGCGGCATGGGGCAACTTGAGCAAAGGCTGCCACCGCCGCCACACCTCCGAAGAGGCAGCTGAGGGCCTCAACAACCACCTGCCCGACACTGCAGCCCAAAATGGCTGCTGTGTCAGTGCGCATGCGTTAAAATATCAATTGATGCATGAGTGCTGAGCACTGGAGATGCGCATGCATCAATTGGTAATTTAACGCATGCGCACTGACACAGCAGCCATTTTGGGCTGCAGTGTTGGGCAGCCAGAGAGGCGACTGAACCGAGACTGCCCAGAATTGTTACTACCGGTTCTGCCAAACCGGTCCGAACCAGCCCATGCCCACCAATGGCAACATGCCTTCCCTCTTCTCACATTGATTCACACGTCAGCGCCTCTTTTAGCAACCAGTCAGTGGTTCTTGTTGTGGTAGGTAAAGAAACAAACATCTTAATAAAATGAACTGTCTGTCTCTCCTAGCCTGTGAGGCAAAAGAATCCAACAGACATCGGAGTCTGCCACTAATGCAGTCTTCGTCAGGATCAGACAAGCTGCGTATTTGTGTTAAGTGAAATGCAGCATCGGTCAGCAATGTCAGACACAGTGAGGTTTAAAAATGGACTTTTTAAACCAATTTTGGGGTCTCTGACACCCCCCCCCCCGGGGTCCAGGGAGGTGGGGAGACCCGATCCAAGCTTTTTCTGGACTTCCCCGATGTCCTCAGCCAGTGCAGCAAGCCAGAATGTCAGGGTTCGAATCCCGACATTCTGGCTTGCTGCAGCCTCAAAGAGGATGGAGGAACTTCAAAATTAGCGCGCATCGGGTCTCCTGACCTCCCTAGAGCCGATGCGCGCTATTTTTGAAGTTCCTCCACCCTCTTTGAGGCTGCAGCAAGCCAGAATGTCAGGATTTGAATCCTGACATTTTGGCTTGCTGCAGCCTCCAGGGAAGTGGGGGAACTTTGGAAACAGCTTGGATCGGGTCTCCCCACCTCCCTGGATCCGGCCCGGGGGGGGGTCAGAGACCCCAAAATTGGTAAAAAAAAAAAAGTCCATTTTTTTAACCAATTTTGGGGTCTCTGACCCTCCTGCTGGGTCCAGGGAGGTGTGGAGACCCGATCCAAGCTGTTTCTGGGCTTCCCCGACGTCTTCAGCCAGTGCAGCAAGCCAGAATGTCAGGGTTCGATTCCTGCCATTCCGGTTTGCTGCACTGGCTGAGGATGTCGGGGAAGCCCAGAAACTGCTTGGATCGGGTCTCCACACCTCCCTGGACCCAGCCGGGGGGGGGGGTCAGAGACCCCAAAATTGGTAAAAAAAAAAAAAAGGATGGATTTTTTTTTACCAATTTTGAGGTCTCTGACCCCCCACTGGGTCCAGGGAGGTGGGGAGACCCGATCCAAGCTGTTTCCAAAGTTCCCCCATAAAATGTCAGGATTCAAATTTCGAAGTTCTGGCTTGCTGCAGCCTCCAGGGAAACAGGGCTTTTTTAAACATTGTGTGATCAATGTATCGCACAACATTAAAAACCGGATAACGACGGGACTTGTGGAACCAAGTCATAACGTTATATGGGGTACTAATGTAATTGTAAAACAACCAACAAAGGCAATAGCAAAAATAAATGTACATTTTAAAAGATTTGAGGAAGTAACAGGTTTGAGAATGAACTGGGATAAAACAGAAATGATATTGTGTAATGGGAACAAAGAAGATGAGGAAAAATAAAAGAAAAGTATAAGATACAGGTTAAAAATAAATTCAGATACCTAGGGGTAATAATATCTAGCAGATTTGGGGAACTTAAAGGGTTAAATTATGGTAAACAAAAGAAAGAGATTGAAAAGAAAATAACACAATACAATAAATTAAATTTATCATGGTTTGGTCGGGTAGCAATCAGTAAAATGATGTTGCTACCCAAATTAAATTTTTTATTTGATGCTCTGCTGATAAAACATACGGACATAGAATTAAAAGAATATCAAAACATCATAAATAAATTTTGTAATGGTAAAAGTGGAGCTAGGATAGTTAAAAAATTGTGGTATCTATCTCAAAAAAAAGGTGGCTTGGGAATACCAAATATCTATAATTATTATAGGGCTTTTCAAATAAGAAATGTAATCAAATTATTAAATAGGGAAGAATCAATATGGGAAAAAAATCCAAAGAAGGGAATTTTCAAAAATTGGCAAAGCAATGTTTTTAAGTGAAGAAAAGGAAATAAAGAAAAAGAAAATACAGTGTAAGGTGACAAAAACAACTATAGAAGAATGGAATAGAGTAAAGAAAGATCTTATCCCAGGTACTTCACCTATTATAGAATTAGAAGACTTTAACAATTTTCCAATAAAGATAGATAGAAGGATTAAGAGTATTTTAGTAGAAAAAGGGGTCTTGTTATTGAAAAATTGGGTCAAAACTTGCAGAGATAAAGAAAAAAAGGGAGCTCTTTTTGCAATTGGAGATAGACTGGTTTAAGACTCTCCAGATAAACAATTGGAACAAGAAATACCTATATGATAATGGCTTAAATAGAGAGGTTACAACATTCGAAATACTTTTGACCAAATTAAGAAAAGGGGACATAGGGATCAAAGGGTTAGTAAGCAAGATTTATAAAATCCTGAACAAAGGTGGAAAAATACAAGAAATTTTGAAAAACAGGTGGGAACAAGAACTGAACGTGACGATTACAGAAGAAAATTGGCAGAGAAAGTGGAGAAGAAGGATTATGAAAACTATGTCAGTTAGAGTGAAAGAACACAATTATAAACTAATATGGCAGTGTTATAGGACCCCAATTGGGCTGCACCAGATGGACAGAAGGATGAGTGACAAATGATGGAGATGTAAACAAGTGGTGGGAACATATGTACACATGTGGTGGAGTTGTAATTGTTTAAGAAAATTCTGGGGAAAAATAGAAAGTGAAATGAAGAATACCGGTATATTGGATATGCAGCTTGAATTGGGGCCAGATACAACTTTGCTAACAGAGGTGGATAAGTTTAAAATGAGTAATGATAACAAAGAATTAATGTCTGTGATGCTGTCAGCGGCTAGACAATGTATTGCGAAAAATTGGAAAAATGATGTATTGCTAAAAATACAGGACTGGTATAAAGAAATGTGGGAGCTGGCACTTAATGACAAGCTTACATGGGAGTTAAATATTAGAAGAGGTAGAGTTCAAGTTAATAGATTCTGGAGAGTCTGGAAACCATTTGTTGAACATGTAATGGTTAAAAAGAAAGTTATCACTCCTGTACCAGATCAAAGTGATTTTTGGAAATTATGAGCTGTTACAATCCCCCGGACAATGTAAATAACACAAGGGTGATAATAAAAGTGTGAATTATAGTAGAGGAGGAAAACAAATGTATTAGAAAATTAGTCAATAAATTGATATCAACGGTGGATTACGAATTTTTATTTTACGTTTGATTTTGCTTGGATTTTTGTTTTGTATACATTATGTGTATTGTACTCACTATAGAAAACGTGAATGAGTTGTTTCCTTTATGTATGAGTTTATTTTTTTATGTATACTTTCTCTTTTTTGTTTGTCCTTCTTTTATAAACCTAATAAAAAAATTAAAAAAAAACACTAACCACTTATCCAGTAAGGATTTCTCTTTAAATCTGATTTTTGTTTTTAAAGTAATGATACCCTCTCTGGTTAACATAGAGTTCTCTGTTATAAGATTACCAAAAGCAGTTTTGTTGACAGTGGAGCCACTGAGGCTTAGAGGTTGCAATTTTGTCTTGTAAGCCGGAGGTTGTTGGTTCAAATCCCCAGAGAGAAGTTGAAATTAGAAGCCGAGTGGGAACATATATAATTTTTTTGGGTTAGACACCCTAATCATTCTCTGTCCAGCACCCTTTTAGGGTAGCCAGCATGCCCCTGCCCTTAATGTAATGCAAAACCCGTCGCAATGGCTGCCTCAAAGAGGGAGGATCAGCCCAGAACAATTCAAAATCAGGTATATTTATACACAAGCATACAAGGGGTACAAAAGGATAAGCTGCAGCTTATCACATGTCTAGGGGTATCACACAAAGTTTTAGTTGCACCATAGAAACAGCCAACACAGCATAACATTACTGTATTTTATTTTGAGATGTATTTGTCATTTGTCTGTTTTGATTTATTTGTATTCTGTCATGTTATTTGATATCTGTTTGTACACCATCCAGAGTGGGATACCACCCAAATGGGTGGTAAAGAAATTTAATAAAACAAGCAAACAAATATTTTTCAAAAAGCATTCCAATATTTGAACAATTACGTACACATGCGCATAATCCATATAATGTTTGTACTTCATTTACATGATCTAGTTAATGTATGCTCTTAATATGGGGTCAAGAGTCCATGAGAGTTGATGGAATGCTGGGTATTTCTATAAGCAAAGTGGGAGATTTTGAGATTTGCCGGATCTTCTGCTCTGCTAGCATTCATAGTGACATGTGTTAACTTACGTGTGTGTGTGTGAATGCATGCATGTTGGTGTTTTGCTTGTGCAAATGTGTGTAGGAGCAGGGGCAATTCATTGGGGAAATTGTTTTATTAAAAACAATAAAAATGGAGTTTCTGGATTTCATCCTTCACTTCAACCTATCCCACCATCTCTAGCAGCAGTGAGAGAGGCAGGACAATGGGTCCATTCAGATTGGAAACATCTCCACCCAAAACTTGTCACATGAGTCTAATTGTTTTTCTTTCCCTTCCCTTCCCTCCTTTCTTTCTTTTTGGTGCCAGTGCTGTTTCACTGGGGTAATTGGGAAACCAAAGGGTGGGGGTGGGGGTAGGGAATTGTAAGAGTGAGCAACAAATTGCTAATCAATACTTCTTTGCAGCTTTGGTAGCTCTGCTGTAACTGTGTCTCCTGAAAATCTGAGCGACTACAATAAAGTTACCTTAACAAGCTGCAAATAAGGACTGATTGCCAATTTCCATCTCTCTCTCTCTCCATGCTGACTTCTATGTGGTCAGCTCAAGCAAATTCACTCAGGGAAAACCAACTTTCTAGCTACAAATACACAGCAGATCAGTAATTTTCTTGCTGTATAGTTACACTCTGTGAGCTGAATCCATTATGTGGCACCTTTGTTCTCTCTCTTGTCCACTACTACTTGGGTTTTGTGGATTGTTCTGAACAACAGATTGTGTGACTGTGGTACATTTTGAGTTACCGGTCAGCCAGTTCTGTGTTTTAGTCATCATCTGAGCTACACTTAGAGAATGAGTTAGTTCAGATTTGTCAGTGCCAAGACACTTGTTTCTCACAATAAAGCAGAAGGCATGCTTCATTATTATTATTTTTGCATCCATTCCTCAAAAGTTGTTTTAAGAACCAGTCTTCCCTGTGGTTCTGAACTTTGACTTCAATCATCTACAGCTAACACGACTGCTGGTCAGGGATGTTAGTAGCTGTGATTCAATATCTGAAGAGCTAGGATTGAGGGGAAAAACAATTCTGAAGAGCAGGAGTCAATGTCCCATCAGTAAGGGATCTGACCCTGTTTTGTCACCGTTGACAGAAAAAGGCCAACCCAGACCAGACTCTCACACAGAGATACAACAGCTGGCCTTTTCTGAAGGCAATCAGTGCCTCCTATTTTGCCTGTCAGCCTTCTTTGCACAGAGCTGTGGCAACCCTGGTCCCCCACCACCAATCCAAGTGGAGAAGAATGTCATTGAGAAGAATGACAAAGGCTAAGGTAGCATAAAGTGGAGGGGGGAGCAGAGGAACGGATTGAAGATAATTAGCAACCAAGTTTATTATAAATGAGCCTTGTGCTCTTCAGGCCAGCTGGCTGATCTAGGCATAGTCCTTAATGAACCACGCTGGGAGAAGCCGATTCAGTAAATTACAGCTGAACTGAAGATCCAATTATGGTGGTGTTTGCAAAAGTACTGGAACCCACCTTGCTGTGTCTGCATGAGTTATGTAGCCTTAAGGAGAGGCATCTTTATGCTAGGAAATTCCTCTTGTATTGGGTAAGAATACAATGTTCTCTTTACCTGAAGATTGGTTGTGTGCAGTCACAACATTGAATGTACAGTACATCAATGAGTCTCCTAGCATCAGTGGTGGGCAAAAAAAAAAATTCACTACCACACTGTGGGCGGAGCCTACATTCTGGGCAGAGCCAATGTCATGGGCATAGCCTACATCATGGGCAATCTAGTCATGCCTGCCATATGGTCATGTATACATCTGCAAACACAGGCAGCACTGGCTCTTTAGCTGTAAATGGATGAGCACTGCACCCTAGACTGGCTTTTGAGTAAGGGAGTCCTTGAACCACTTACAGGGACAAAACCTGATGGGGCAGGGCAGGGAGGTGGGTATGGCCACCCAATTTCCCTACCTCCTCCACCTGAAGGCCATCCAATTTCGCCACACCACTCCCCAGAGGCCACCCAATTTTGCTAAACCCCCCTTCCCAGGGGTGTGTGAACCTGTTGCTGCCTACCACTGCTCCTAGCATGCAAGCTTTCCACTCTTCCAGATATGGCACCAACCCTTATAAAAAGTGCAGTCTAAGTAGGTTGTTCCCCGCCAGGATCTTGCCTTGACAAGCAGTGTTTGACAAAAGGTTGCCCCAGGCCACATCTTCTGGAGAAAAATCATTTCAACAATCAGTTTGTAGTAATACAGAGTCAACATCTTTTTTTAAAAAAAACCAGATCAACAACATTCTTCTGTACTCTTCTATGTGTATGTGTGTGTTGGCTCATATTGTGTATCCTAATTTTATTTATTTATTTATTTAAAATATTTATAATAAAAATTAAATAAATTAAAAAAAATTATAGATATCAACAAGAATATAACTAATAACCCACACCCCCAATTAAAAAGCAGCAGCTCAGGAACAAAGAACACATATTGGCGATGGAAAAAGTTAATCAGAACCTATTGCAGCTCAACCAGTAGAGAGTTCAACAAAGTTGGTGCTGCCACCAAAAAGTCCCTTCTCTGAGTCACAGCCTTTCAAAGTCAGCACCTGGAGCTGCACCATATGGGAGGAAAGGGTGATGCAGGCTGATGTTCTGAGGGAAAAACATTCTACCCAGTAGGAAGGTCCCAAACTGTTTAGGGTCTTAAAAGTTATAACTGATACCTTGTACTTGATATGGAAAGGAATGGGTAGCCAATGCAGCCCTGCCAAGGCTAGGGAGATATCTTCAAATTTTCTCACTCCAGTAATCAGCCTGGCTGCTTCATTTTGCACCCATTGAAGTTTCTGTATCAGGAACATCTTATCAATGCCAATCACACTCAGATGTTTTTTCAAACCTTTTGGGATTGCTTCCGGTACTCCTATGGCTATTGATATCACTGCTGCTCTTTTCTCCCAGAGATGGTTTATGTACTTCTTCTTCTTCTTCTTCTTCTTCTTCTTCTTCTTCTTCTTCTTCTTCTTCTTCTTCTTCTTCTTCTTCTCCTCCTCCCCTCTCCCTCTCCCTCCCCTCCGCCACCGCCGCCGCCACCACCACCACATCCCATTTCAGTGTCAAGGGAGATGCAAGGTTCTTGTTCCAGCACTTCTAGCGGCCTCCACCAGTGTTATTTGGAATTGTGCTGATAGGTCTTTGAAATGATCTCTCCATCTTCTCCATCTTCCTCTCAGTCTTCCTTGTGGTCTTTGTCCTTCTCCTTCCACATAAGCCTTGTATGGCATGGAATTCCAAGGCATTCTCTCCACCACCCTCTGGGCTCCAACATCGATGTACAGAAGGGAGAAATTGCTGGCAGCTGCGGCGGTGAGATGGAGCTCCTGCCCACCCTCCAGGCCCTGTCACCGATGCCCGGAGGCCGATAAAAGGACACTGGCCACGGGCAGTGAGAGGAAGCTCCCACCACCCTCCAGGCTCCACCATCGATGCCCGGAGGGGAGAAATTGCCAGCAGCCGCAGCAGTGAGATGGAGCTCCCGCCCACCCTCCAGGCCCCGTCACCAACACCCGGAGGAGGAGAATTTGCAGGGAGCTGCGGGTGGGGAAGGGAAGCTGTATGTATATATGATACTTGATTAATTGTATTGCTACATTGTATTGTTCAATTTATTGCTGCTTGACTGTATCATCGTACAGTTTGCTTGTATTGCTTCATTGTATTGCTCATTCCATTGCATTGTTGTTTCTTTTGTTATATTTTACTGTATTATATCGTATCATATTATTGATTGTTTTGTTGTTGTGAGCCGCCCTGAGTCGGTCTTTACCAAGTAGGGAAGGATATAAATCGAAATAAATAAATAAATAAATAAATAAATGGGCAAAACCTTTTATTTGTTGTCTCTGTATGTAACTTAAGATTGGTCCTATTCCAATTGTTTCCCTTATAATCTCATTCCTGATTTTATCCCTTCTAGTTACTCCAGCAGCCTTCCTCAAGCATCTCATTTCCGTGGTGTCCAACTTTTGTTTATGTGTCCATGTTTGGCACTGATAACATAAGGTGGGAATGAATATGCTTTGTATGAGGTGTTTCTTTACGTTGATTGGTATTGTATTGTGTTGTAAGAGCGGAGCTAACTGCCTCAATATTTGATTTGCCTTAGTGCACCGTATGTTAATCTCTTCATCTGTTTTGCCATCTTTAGTAAATGTTGTTCCTGGGTATTTGAACTCTGCCACTTGTTTTATACATGTTCCCTCTAACTCCATATCTAGAGTATGCTGTTTCCTTCCAATTGCCATTACCTCAGTCTTCTCTTTATTGATTCTCATGTTATTTATCTTACATTCTTGGTTCATGGACGTAAGGTGTTGCTGTAGTTCCTTAGCTGTACATGCTAATAATGCCTGAGCATCTTCAAAAAAGTTTATGTAATTAGCTTGTAAAATTTCAAAATACTCTAATGGTTTTTATCAAATCCAAGATTCTGCATGGCAGTATTTCTCAACCTTTTTGGCCATCCCCCACCTAAGCATGTCTAAAATCCTGATGCCCCACCTCCACCCCTGTGACATATATTTTAAAAGTGAACTTCTAATTCATGGAAGCCTAAAAGGCCATTCACTGTTAATAACTCATTCTCGAATTGCCCCTCTTAAAAATCTAATGGTCTCCCTGTGAGGCATTCGCACCATGTTGGATACCAGGGCTGTATAGTTCTTCCCTCTGCCAGCTGTTCTCTTGTTGACTCACCAAATTTTCCTTTTCTTACTGATAAAGTTTCACATTTTTCTATTCCAACATCCATCACGATATAATTTCTGAATATTTGGACTATGTGCACAAGTGATTTGATTTGCTGCATTGTTTTCCCATATATTTTGACATTCTCCATACATAGCAAGTGCAAAATCTTTCCAGATGTCCTTGATGCTTGATATACATGACGCACATTACCCATATTATTCAACAATATTGTTAATGGCCAATGGTACGCCGGCTGTTACAAATAGCATTAGTGATGATGGATCACCTTGAGATCTCTCTCTCTCTGATCTCGACATTTCCTAATTCTGCAAATCTGGAATGTTTCATTCATCCAAGTGTGCAGTAAGCACACCTTTTTATAATCAATCCAAACAATATGCAGATTGGTTTTCTTCTTTTTTACAGTTCCTTATAATACCATCTTCTCAATAAAAGGAGAAATAATAGAATAGAAGCAAAACAGGCAAATCACTCATTTTGTGTTCAAAAAAAGCAAGCAAGAGACAGCAGAGGTTTTTAATTTTTTTTAAAGGTAGCCAGGTTTTATATATGGAAATTGTGACAACACAAGGAAGGAAGGAAGGAAGGAAGGAAGGAAGGGGTTGCAGTGGTATAAATTGTTTGTGTGGGGTGGTAACAATCATGGTCAAGCCCAAACTCATACACAGGTCTCAAGATGGAGAAGAAGATAAAGCCACTTTTCCACCCCATGGTATATAGGATAATCACTGAAAATGAAAGGGAGGCTTTAATCTTGTCCCCATCCTACCCCACAGCAAATATTTTAATATAACTAACATACCTAATTGCTTTAACATAATGGAATTCTTTACCAGGCTCCATCCCTGGACATATTCAAAAAATAGTTAAAGACCTTGTACTTTAAAGAGGCATACTAAAACATTCTCTCTAATGCCAATTACCAATTATAATTTTTGTGTGTGAAAGTGTTTATTTTATTTTATTGAGTTTAACTCAGGCTAATTTCCTTCACATATCACCATTTGAGGATGGGTTTGATTTTAATTTGTATTATGCTTATTTTAATGCTATACACTGCCCAGAGTGGGGAAATTACCCAACTGGGCAGTAAGTACCGTAAGTAAGTGTAAGTGAACAAATAAACAAGCAAAGATAATGCCCTATCTCATTTAGAAGCTCTGCTAGGGAATGCACTCAATTGTTTTGTGTTGATTTGTGACCTGGTACTAAATTGCCAATGGTCTGGAACCACTTGGTCAAATGTGATATTGTCAGATCATTGTAGAGCTTTTTGCCTTTGGCTGCACTCCCTTGAATGTCTCAGATCACTTTAATTTTGTGTCCTGAACATTCTTCCAAATTAATTTAGCAATACATTCTTCAGAATCCAGCCAACGTATGTCAAGTGAGCAGTTAATTCTTAACTTCTCAAACTGTTCCATCATCTGCCTTATGTTTTCAAACATTTTTAGGCCTTGATGTTGTTCTCAGTTTAACTTGGTAGGAAACCAACCCAAAATTGGTCACATGAACTGTCGCTATGGCCTCTAGAATCTATGTCATGCTGTGCATCTTATTTGCAAACCTCTCTTGGTTGCTTTCAAAGTAGTATTGTTTAAGCATATCACACAAGGGGGAAAAAAGAAGACCAAAATATTGTGGCACTTTAATGACTAAATGCTATGTTTTAATGTTAGATTTTTGTGGCTATAGTCCAGTTTCTCAGACATAAGAATGAGACTTTATTGGAAGAAGTTATACATGGCCCCATGATCAGGTGGAAGTACAGAAAGACACAAGCTAGTGTTGGGCATCAGCGGGTTCACACCAGTTCGCCTGAACCGGTAGCAGAAATTCTGGCTGGCCCCGTCCATCCAAGTTTTGAAATAAAGTAGTCCTAATTTGGCTTTCCCCCTGTCCACACCCACCGTACCACGCCCACAATGTGGTAGTAAATTTTTTTTTAGCCAACCACTGGACACAATGGTCAGTGAGAATAAGAGACACAGATTGTGAATCAAATGAGTCAGTGTAACATTTCACAGTTGGTAATGACTGGCAACCCTGATTGATAATTACACAGATCTGTTTCTGTGAAGCTCTGTTTTGTGAAAGGGGCAAATAGTTAGTACATAGATGCAACATAATAGTTGGTTATGAGTTTTAAACACTTAACTCATTAATGTGAAAATCAAAGTCTGAAAGGTAGAGTCAAGTGTTCTTAACTGATTTGCAAATTTGCAATGCCACAGCAATTATGTTGCATCCATCTAATCATTTGCCACTTTTAAAAGAAAAAAAACTCCACATGAGTAGATTTGAATATCAATTGGGGGTGGGTGGGTCCTCAGTTATTACCAAGTGTGAAATGTCACACTGACTCACTTATGCAGCAATTTGTGCCTAGTAACCAATCACTACACTGCAATTTCTGCATCCCCACATAGTCATGAGCCCATGTATAGTCACCACCTTAACATCTCACTCTCATGTCTGAGGAAGTAGAATTGATCCATGAAAAGGCCATGTTAAAATAAAAGAGTTCTCTTTCAAGGTGCCACAATGTTTTCGTCTTCTTTATTCTGTTTTTTGTTGTTTTGTTTCTTGTCTGATCTGTTTGTATGATTTTATGTCTGATCACATTCCCAATTCAGTTTGCCATTCCTTTTGCACAACTATGTTGTTCGTGTATGTCAGCTGTTAATGAAACAATGCACATAGTGACAGGATGCCTAAAACCTACACCAGTTGAGCAAAATATATCCTTTTGTTGACATTGCTCCATCTAAGATAAGGAGAGAAATAGCAGCAGGTGTTGGGAGAACTAAGCAGGAGAATGATCCTTAACACTCTCTGAATGGATATGCACCTCAAGTCCACCGGCTCAGATCCAGAAAGAGCTTAAAGGCAAGACCAAACATTCTTGAGAGCAAAACCATATTAGAAGATGGAGGAAGAAACTCACTCAACAAGGAATAACATTAAAGGAGGATACGACAAGGCTGTATATTGTCACCCTGCTTATTTAACTTATCTGCAGAGTACATCATACGCAATGCAGGGCTGGATAAAGCACAAACTGGAATTAAGATTGCTGGGAGAAACATCAACAACCTGAGATATGCAGATGATACTACCCTAATGGCAGAAAGTGAAGAAGACCTAAAGAGCCTCTTGATGAGAGTGAAAGAGGAGAGTGCAAAAGCTGGCCTGAACTCAACATCAGAACAAACAAACAAAACCCAAGATAATGGCATTTGGCCCCATCACCCCCTGGCAAATAGAAGGGGAAGAAATGGAAGCAGTGACAGACTTTACTTTCTTGGGGTCTAAGATCACTGCAGATGGTGACTGCAGCCATGAAATAAAAAGACACTTACTTCTTGGGAGGCAAGCTATGAGAAACCTAGGCAGCATAATAAAAAGTAGAGACATCACCCTGCCAACAAAAGTCTGCATAAGTCATAGCAATGGTATTCCCAGGAGTAATGTATGGATGTGAGAGCTGGACCATAAGGAAGGCTGAGCGCAGAAGAATAGATGCCTTTGAACTGTAGTGCTGGGAGTCTCCTGGACTGCAAGGAGATAAAATCAGTCCATCCTAAAGGAAATCAACCCCGACTGCTCCTTGGAAGAACAAATACTGAAACTGAAGTTCAAGTACTTTGGCCACCAAATAATAATAATAATAATAATAATTTCTTGTCAGAAATTATTCTGGGTTGAAAGGATTTTTGAAGATGAAACTTCAGGGAATGCCCAAATGAGGCTCCTTTCATGTCCCTAAGAGGGGGACAGAGATGGCCGCTCAATCCATCATGCAGTACCTGGGTCTCCAACTTGCCAACTTGCCACCCTTCCAGCCAACAAGGCGAGCTTCCTAATCACTGAGGGGGCCCCCCAGCCCCCAAATGAGAAGAAAGGACTCACAGGAGAAGGCTCTGATGCTGGGGAAGATTGAAGGCAAAAGGAGAAAGGGGCATCAGAGGATGAAATGGCTAGATGTCATTATTGACACAGTGGGTGTAGATCTAGGTGGCCTAGGATTCCACATGACAGAGAAGCCTGGCGTGTGGTGGTCCATGGGGTTGCAAAGGGACAGACTCGACTGTGTGACTGAACAACAATATGGCTGAGGAACTCAAACTCCCTTATGTCACTTGGAGGATCCTGAATAAGCCAAGGGTTGCATTGCCTAAATGTAAGACCAACCTGCTCAAGTGGGGGCTGCTGGCAGATAACAACATGCTGTGTGAGTGTGGAGAGATACAGAATGAGGCTCATTTGCTGGTCTGCTGATTACTATCAGATGATAAGGACTTAATTTTGTCCAACAACAAAGCCAAGAAAGTGGCTTCATTTTGGCAGTTCAAAGTTTTATCTGGACACGGAGGAGGAAGAGGAGGAAGAGAACTTATATTCTAACCCATTGCTTAACTATCCTTTCCTATGCTCCACCTGTCTCTTCAAAGCCAAAGGGACCATACAAACATCACTGCTTAAATTGCAAAGACCATATTTCTGGAATGACAGGCTAGTAAAATAGCTACCCTACTCCAAGAAGCAGGACCGTCTGGAGGTTACCCAGTCATGGTGCTGCTTTAAGTCAGAGGTGACTTGACAGTGCTTGATGAGGAGCCTAGACCAGCCCACCCATGTGAACCCAGAAGTGACTGGAAGGCCACATCCAGTTTTGAAGGTGTGGGGCAGTGGTAGCAAACCTATGGCACACATGCCAGAGGTGGCACATGGAGCCCTCTCTGTGCGCACTTTTACAGTCACCCCATCACAGAGTTTTCCCCACCCTTCTGCTCAGCAGCCCAATGGGAGAGCTTCCTCCCTCCTCTGTTGCTGTGTTGGCACTTTGCAATCAATAAGTGGGTTTGGGTTATAGTTTGGGCACTTGAGACCTAAAAGGTTTGCCATCACTGGTGTGGGGGAACACTGCTGGTCTAAAAACATCAGATTTTCTGGCAGAAAAAAATGGGATGGGGGAATAGCTGTTCTGGAATCTTTCAGGAGTGACAGTTCTCATCACAGAGCAAAACAGATAGGTGGAATAGTCTAGGAGAGGAATGGGGACTACAAAAATAATCTTTAGGGGATAGAAACAGTCTGTTGGCAGCATCAGGTCGATCGGCGAGTTAACCAGCAAAATGGGAAGGGTGGAGATAAACACAGAAAGCTAAAGACTTCAATGAAGATAAGGAGTTTGCTCAGGGCCAGGAGTAAAGAAGAAAACAAATAATGCTAATGTGCCCCTCTGGATTTACCACAATCAAATCTTGCTGGAGCAGCAGGAATTAAAGAGACTTAACTTATTTGAGGCTAGAGCCCTTCAAACCAGTTAAAAGCATGGCTTTGTTTTTAAAAAAATTGATGGCTGAGCAGAGGGCTGTAGCCTTCGCCCATCTTCACTGCAAGCTGTGTGTATGTAGTATCATACATTGCTCAATTAGGTAAGTATCTGGCTGCTGATCCAGAGGTTGGGAATTCGATTCTTCACTGTGCTTCCCAAAATAGCCAACCCACGTTGTCAAAGCCAAACTGCACAGTCCTAGGGCATCTTCAGAAGAAGGGAATGCCAAGTTATCCCTGAGTATTCCCTGCCTAGAAAAGCTGGGGTCATATTATATTATATTATATTATATTATATTATATTATATTATATTATATTATATTATATTATATTATATTATATTATATTATATTATATTATATTATATTATATTATATTATATTATATTATATTGTTGTTCAGTCGCACAGTCGATTCCGACCTTCTTCAACCCCATGGACCACTGTCTGCCAGGCACTTCTGTCCTCCACCATCCTCCTCAACTCCCTCAGCTCTGTGTCCATTGCGTCCACAATACCATCTAACCATCTCATTTTTGGCTGCCCCCTTATTCTTTTGCCCTCCATCTTTCCCAGCATCAAGGCTTTCTCAAGCGAATCCTCTCTTCTCATTTGATGTCCAAAGTACCTTAGCTTCATCTTTACAATTTGACCTTCTAAGGAGCAGTCAGGCTTGATTTCTTCTAAGATTGACCTATTTGTTCTCCTCGCTGTCCAGGGGACTCTCAAAACTCTCCTCCAACACCACGTCTCAAAGCCATTTATTCTTCTGCGCTCAGCTTTCCTAATAGTCCAGCTCTCACAACCATACATTGCCACAGGGAATACCATTGATTTGACAATACAAATTTTTGTTTGCAATGTGATCTCTCTACTTTTCACTATGCTCCCCAGGTTTCTCATTGCTTGCCTCCCAAGAATCAGTCACCTTTTTATTTCATGGCTGCAGTCCCCATCTGCAGTGAGTTTTGATCCCAAGAAAGTAAAATCTGTCACTGCTTCTACTTCTTCCCCATCTATTTTCCAGGGACTGATAGGGCCTGTTGCCATGATCTTGGTTTTATTTATATTGAGTCTCAAGCCAGTTTTTTCACTCTCTTCTTTCAACCTAATCAGGAGCATCTTTAGGTCCTCCTCACTTTCTGCCTTTAGGGTGGTATCATCTGCATATCTCAAATTGTTGATGTTTCTTCCAGCAATTTTGATCACAAATTGTGATTCCTCCATCCCTGCATTGCGCATTATGTGCTCTGTGTATAAGTTGAATAAGCAGGGTGGTATAATATATTATATTATATCAAGGGATCTCACAGAGGGTATGTATCTCATTACACATGCCTTCCCTGATCTTGAAGGCATCATCTCCCTGCTCATAGAGGAAGGTATCTTCTTCCAAAGCAGGGCAAACTCTTTAATTGCTTGTCATGGCATCTGGCTATAGCATCAACTATAAAAGCAGGGATACTGTTGGAAATAATGTGGGGGAAAGGCTGCAGTGAGGAGCCTGTCATCTCATAATCCCTCCTTCCCCCACCAATCTCTCAACATTGCTTTCATTCTCCTTTTGCCTGTTTTGTAGCCTCCAAAAGCTTCCTGAGAGTATTGGAAGATGATATCTGAGAAGGGTAGAGAAAAAGAGGGGAAGGCAAGGTCTGTGATATATACAGCCTGGTCTTTATACCCCTAGGAACTCCATGTGGTTGTTGGAGCTGTGTTCCACCTGCTCTGATAGCTCAAGAGTTGGGATCTTTTTGTGCAGTGAAGTGAACTTTCTCCCCAGAAGAAACTGGCATATCTGAAAGGGGCTTTATTTATTATTATTATTCCTATGGTTTCCAATTACTTGTAGCCCAGCTTTTTTGGATGGATGGTTCTCTGCTTGCACAAAACCAGCCTTGCTCCAGAAAACACAGCCTTGAGGTCAAAGAAGCTGCAGGTGGTTAACATAATGAGAAGTTCCAGGGATGCAGTCATCACTCATCGGTCCTTCGAACCTTCACTTTCTCAGTGGCATCCAAGGTCTGCAGGCTATGTTTTCACTAAAAACATGGATATCTAAGCAATCTGTACAATCCCAGGGTGATCCCAAAAAAAGAGAATGGTAAAACATTTTTGAGTATTCTCTACTTAGAATACCTTGAAAAGGATCACTGTAAAGCCAAATCTGACTTGAGGACACATGATTATTATTATTATTAAGACACCTCCATTCCTAATTCTACAAGACAAGTGGACCTCCTAACCTCACAAACATGAGAATATGGACATTACTACAAATGTGAAACTCAGATTTTTGACACAGAGTATCAAGCTGGCCCAGGGACTGCAGTGGCTCAAGTTGTTAAGACACTGACTGGAAGGCGGCAGGTCAGCAGTTCGATTCCCAAATACTGCAGGATGGAATGAGCTCCCATCTGTGTCCCAGTTCCTGCCAACCTAGCAGTTCGAAAGCAAGAAATTGCGAGTAGATAAATAGGGACCACTTTGGTGGGGAAGGTAAACAGTGTTCTGTGCGCTCTGGTGTCTAGTTATGCCTGCCACATGACCACGGACACGTCTGCAGAAGCAGACAGTGGTGGCTCTTCAGCTTTGAAAGAGATGAGCACTGAACCCTAGAGTTGGATACGACTGGCTTTCAAGCAAAGGAAACCTATCAGGCTCGCCCAGGAATTGAGATGCAATTTCCCCCCTTCCCTTTTTTGTTTAGAAGAATTGTCCAAAATTTACAAATGCCATAACATTTGGAAAGGAAAACTGTGATGCCAGATTATATTTAAATGTATTGTGATAGTAAATGCATTGTTTGAAATGTATTGCTCTGGTAAGAGTATGATGGGAAAGCATGATTCTTCTTTTTCATATCCTTATAAAATAATGGACTGCCAAAATGAAGACACTTTCTTTGTTTTGTTGTTGCCCAAACTTAAGTCCTCATCGGTCCACGTTTTTGGCAGTAATCGGCAGGTCAGTAAATGAGCCTCTCTGTACCTCTCCACATTCACACGGTGTGTTGTTGTCTATCTGCAGCCCCCACTTGAGCATGTTGGGCTTGCATTTAGGAACTCCAACCCCTCAGCCTATTCAGGGTCATCCAGGTGATGTGGGGGAGGTTGAGTTCCTCAGCCATAACCTCCTTTAATGTTCCTTGTCCAGTGAGCTTCTTCCTCCATCTTCTAATTTTGTTTTGCTCTTGTGTAACCTCAAGAATGTGAACCAGCTGCATGCAGTGTAGGTAAGAATGGTTTTGATTGGATAGGAGTAGAGTGTTGTTTAGGTAGTCTGGTACAGAGGGATCAGAGAAAGAGAGAGAGAGGTAGTAAATCAGTCTAGGTTCTGGATTAGAACAGTCGGAGTAAGTGGTCTGAAAGGGGGTTTGGTAATTGATTTAAGCCAATTAAGCATTTATTCCAAAATTTTAGCTATACAAAACAGAACTCTTGAAAATAATAAACAAATAAAATTTGTTATTACAAATAACAATAACCAGGTACCACCCTACTGACTGAGGTGGATAATATCAATATAGACTCGAATAAAAAAGATTTGTTATCTATTATATTGACAACAGCAAGGCAATGTATTGCAAGGAACTGGAAGGATATTTGGGTTAAAATGGAAGATTAGTATAAAGAAATGTGGGAAATTGCATTGAATGATAAGCTCACTTGGGAACTTAATTTTAAAAGAGGTATAACCAAGGTATAACTGCCAACCTAGCAGTTCGAAAACAAGAAATTGCAAGTAGATAAATAGGGACCACTTCGGTGGGAAGGTAACAGCATTCCGTGCGCTCTGGTGTCTAGTCATGCATGCCACATGACCACGGAAACGTCTGCAGAAGCAGACAGCGCTGGCTCTTCAGCTTTGAAACAGAGATGAGCACTGACCCCTAGAGTCAGATATGACTGCTTTCGAGCAAGGGAAACCTTTACCTTACCAAGGAAAATAAATTTTGGAATATTTGGAAACCAGTTTTGGAGCACACATTGCTTGAGGGTAAAGGTGGCAGACCAGTTCCAGGTCAAATGAGTTTTTGGGAGAGTAAGAGTTAGAAGAAAAATTACAGTATCCAGGGCTTTGTAAATATCACTGGTGGTTTTTATTCTGTTTTTATTTTTTGGTTAGTTAATATTAAGGTGGTATTATTAGAAAGTTAGGAATAAAATATATATTCATTGACATATATAGTTAAATATACAGTTGATATATGATTGGTTATGTATTAGAAGGATGTTAAAAATGAGATTATTTTCAAAATAATGTTTTTTTCTTTTTTCATTAATTGTATTATATTGTATTTGTTTGTTATTGATATGTATTGTCTTATGATTTTCTGTCTTGTTTTTGTTAATTCTTTTTAAAAGTGAATGAAAATGTTTAAAAACCAAATAACAATAAACAATCAATAACGTTTTTAATGACTTGGATGTTATTGGGTCTTTGAATTACAAATTGCTGTAATGTCAGGAACAATATTAGAAAGCCGAATTCTTATATCTGATGCAACGTTGAGTTGGTTACCAAATTTTGATTTTGTTGCAGCACAATATGAAAATTCTGCCTCGCACAAATATGTTGTAAAAGGAAGTAAAACACGCATTGCTAGTTCTGACAGGTTGGGATACTTTTCTGTTAAAATGATTTAATGGCAGCTCTTTGTATTTTTGTTGTAAGTCAGAGTCAGTAATTAAATCAATTAGTTTTTTCATAATCACTTCTGGTAAAACCTATTGGCTTAGCTGTAACTTTAAATGGAATCCGAACCCAAGAATTGTCCTCAGAGGGCTCTGGATAATATTGCATCAATTTATTTATTTATTTATTTATACACATAGATACAGAGGCACACAATGGCTGGCCAGCCCAACAGAAAAGTGACATTGTTGCTTTTTATAACTGACAATGGAAAATTGTCAGTTGTTATTTAAACTTGCGATGAATCCAGCCCCTACTGATTCGCAAATGCTTGCAAAACAAACTTCTCTTCGCACTGAAAGATGGATACAAAACAAACTTTGTGGCATTACACATTTGCCAGTGAGTTTTACCAGAATTTCATATTTTTTCCACAAACACTTATTGACCTTCTATGGAACACCAGTGTTCCACAGAACATAGTTTGGGAAACGCTGTACTAAGGCATGCATGCAGTCTGCAAGGTGGGAGAGATAGGTAGAATGTGTGGCAGGCAGGTGTATCAGTGTGAGTGGTGCATGGGTGTGCATCTCTGCCTCCCACCTCCCCACACACAGGTGGCACCAGGCAGAGCCTTGATGCAGCTGTTACTTTTATGCTTAGCTGATCTAGACTCTGTATATTTTCATATGTGGCCAGTTGGCTGCCTTCTTCTCCTACCTCTGCACCGCTTCACAAAAAGGATACTATTTATTAATGTGCCTGTTTTATTTTCCTTTTATATCCACCAGTAAATTCCACCCTACATTCCGCATATGTTTTGACTGCTTGTGTCTCTGTATCTGAACTCCAAAGGAATTAATTGGATGTCATAAATTCCCCATGCCCGGCAATGGCTCTTGCCGACTGACAGTTAAAGAAATAATAACCTCAAAGTGCATCTTAATGTTGCTCATTTAAGGCAAGGACAGCTCCGTTAACTACCACATGTCGGGAGTGAAGAGAAGGGAATGCTTGTACTGACGGTGTCAGTGAAGTGAGAAACCATTCTCAAAAAGGTTTGCAAATGCCCATTCCTGTGAAGGAGGCTTAATGGTGGTGTCACAACTTTGGGAAGTGCAAAACAGAAAGATGCAGAGGAGAAACAAACGTCCCATTAACTGGAGAGAGACTCGTGTTCTGGAGGGGAAATGCTGTTGTGGGAAGGGTGAAAGAGACACGGGTTCTCCATCATTGTCACAGCAAGACATTTTGCTGCAAAATATTTTGAAGCAAAAGATTACGTAGAACTTAACTTCCCTCATGTGTCAAGATAAAAACACTCCCAAGAGCCAGAGGGGGAAAGGAGGAGGAAGAGGAGGAAAACCACCACCATCACCACGGTGGAACAGGCCCCATGGATCATTAGAGCAAAGTGAAGGAGGTACAGTGGAGAACTGAACTCCTAGAGTCTGGAGTGAGATCCTTAAACCAGTTAGCTATCCAATCCTCTGCCCTTCCCTTTCTTTCTTTTTTTCTGAAGCAGCCAATTGGACTTGCAGCCAAGTTTTACTTCAATACTAGGATGGGAGGTTTGTCACCTTGCCTAGGGAAGCAGGTTGACAGAAGGCAACTTCCTCACTCCACCCAACAGTAGGGTCAGCTCTCTTGAGCCTAGAACCGAGGATCATGCTTCATGTTTGTGTTACATAGTAACATGGACATGGGATGGGCCAGCATTAAACAAATATAGCCATTGCTTCTTTTTGAATCTAAAAAGCCAATCATTAGGGTAAATGTTTCTTCCCTCTAAAAGTAGCTGTTTTCTACTCTGAGCTCTGAGTCTGGGTGTGTATTGGTTTAGGTTAATGCTCTCTGTTCTAGCTGAGTGTTATGTTGTTCAGCCTAGTTCTTTCTGACACAAAATGTTTTAGTCTCAGATAGTAACTTGCAATCAGCATTTGCTTGAGTTTGTTCTCCATTCTTTTTGCAACTAAAATGAAGTGAAATGCTGTATTATATTAGTGCCATCTACCTGACAACTTTATCTGAACTCAAACCTTATAAGTAAACTTCCTTTCCCCCCCTTCTGCTAAAACTGTGCACGAACATTTGTACAATAGGAACAAAGAAGAAAAGAAAAGGGAAACTGAGGAGGGCTTTGCATTTCTGTATACAACCTCGCATAAAGAGTGCCTCGCTTAAAGAGTAATTCGCTTAAAGAGCAGATTTTTCTCTGAATGGTCACCTCGGTTAACAACTAAAACCAACCAAAAACTCACTTAACAAATAAATCGGGGTTTGCAATCCCCCCCACAATTGGTCACTTACAATGGTGTTTCGCTTAAAAAGCAAACTCGCTTAAAGAGCAATCCTGTGGAACACATTATGCTCTTTAAGCGAGGTACAACTGTATTCAGCCTTAATCCTTGCTAATTGTACTACTCTGCGAAGATTATCCAACCAGACTTTCAGCAGGGATATGGTGCCAAGAAAAGACTTCAGTTGAAGGCACACAGACACGCTTCCATAGTATACAATGATAAAGTTGATTGACCTGGCATAAGGCACCTCCTCTGTTTGAATGGCTGTTTGCCTTCTGGTGAATTTTTCCATTGCGAGTGACTTCTTTGGATAGAGTGTGATTCCTTTGAGAGCCAGACTTAAATTACTCTCCATCATACCCATATCCATGTGCCAAGCAGCCAGTCATGCAGACTTCGAGGCATCCATCAAATCTGCATGACCCAATGTGACAGAATAATGATGAGAGGAGGGCATTAAATTGAGCTGCCATGTCACATTACAATTGTACTGATGGCATGAAGGAACCACTGACTTTTCTTTTTCCTTCAAGCAGTCTCGCCTTCCATTCTTGGGTTCTTGAAGAATACTAAGGCTAACATGAGAATATCTAGGAAATTCAATTTCTTGAGATAATTTCTTGGCTTAGATGGCATTAGTTAGGAAAACAGAGTTATCTGAGACAGACATCTTGTATGTAAATCCATGATTAAGTCAGATACACAGCAAAACAATTAATCTGAGTGAATGTTTAGAAATCCTTTCATTCAACCTATAGATTTTTGAAGACTAAGTCAACTTGTAAGCACTTCATACACTCACAACCTTCCCTAATCATCTCCTCTCATCCTCTTTAGTCTTATATTTTTGCCAGACAGTTGTAACTCTTTTCTAAGTACCCGAGGGGGAATTGTAAGCTTGTGTCTTTGTCTGTTCAGGTTTCACAAAAGAGAGGGTAATGGGAGGGGGAGCAGGGGAGGGTTAGGGAGCAAGGGAGGGTAAGATATGCTGGGACATAACAGCCACAGCATTATTTAAGAGGGAAGGACAAGAGGGCATTGGCAGTCTCCAAAGTTACTTAGTTTGGATAGCCTTGGAATCAGGCCCCTTGATGGCTGCTGCTAAATGCAAAGAAAAGCAATCACATTTATCAGTGGTGTAGCGGGGGGGGGGGACTGCCCCAGGTGGCAGTTTTTTGGGGTGGCAAAATTACACAATAAATAGGACTTCATCGCCACCCCTGGACCTCCTAGTGGCCGGGGTGAAGAGGCCACTGCAGGGATAGGTGCCGGGACCCTCCACCACCGTTGGCGTCCTGGGCCCTGCTCCAAGCCAGGGCACAAAAGGCCACTACAGTGGCAGGACTTCGCCGCCACCTCCGGACTTCCTAGTGGCTGGGGCGAAGAGGCCACTGCAGGGATGGGTGCCAGGACCCTCCACCACCACCAGCATCCTGTGTCCTGCCGAGGAGGCAGCAAATTTGGCCTACACCCCAGGCAACTGAAACCCACACTATGCCACTGACATTTATATATGATCCCATAGCACTTAGTGCACTCTTTGGGCAGTTCACAAGTTAATTAGCAATTTGCCCTCAACATGGAAGGATGGAAGGCTGAGTCAACCACAGTTAGAAAATATAATAAGAAAAGAAGGAAGAGGAAAGCAAGGTCAGCAAAAGAGATTGGATACTTCCAGAGATGATGGTGGTGACAAGTATTGGGCAGCAACAGCAGCTGAAATAACACTGGGGAAGGAAGTCATCGCACTGACACTCAAACTAACTTTTGTAAATGCAGTGGAAAATTCTCTGCTTAATTCTCCTTATGATGAGAGTCCAAAAGGAAAGGAAACACAGGCAGGTGAGATTTTCACATGAGAAAGCAGAGTGAGTGTCAGTTGTCTGTCCCAGCTCCTGCCAACCTAGCAGTTCAAAAGCAAGAAATTGCAAATACTGTAGATAAAAAGGGACCAATTTATCGGGAAAAGATCTTGGGGACATGAAAGGAGCCTCATTTGCCCAGCAAAAATCCTTATTATTTTTAAATTTTACTTATTAGATTTATACCCTGCCCATCTGGGATACACTCCCACTCTGGGCAGCTCACAATCATAAAAAGATAAAAACAGACACCAGAAAACCATAGAACAGCCACCACCTTTCAACCTTGATAGCACCTTTGTCTGCTTCTGACATGATTTTAAAAAATTAGACAATTTATCTTATTAGATAATTTTATTAATTCTTGTTTTACAATGGTATTTCTTCTTGTTTAATAAGTATGTATGCATGTATGCATGCATGCATGCATGCTGGCTTGCTGGATTATACAACTTCTGTGATTGGCTCTGCTTTTCAGTCACAGTCGATTCCGACCCTTTGCAACCCCATGAATCATTGCCTTCCAGGCACCTCTGTCCTCCACCATCCTCCTCAGCCTGCCCAGCTCTGTTCCCATTGCATCTAAAATACCATCAAGCCATCTCATCCCATGCCAACCCCTTCTTCTTTTGCCTACCACCTTTCCCAGCATCAAGGCTTTCTCACGTGAATCCTGTCTTCTCATTTGATGTCCAAAGTACTTTATCTTCACTATTTGACCTTTTAAGGAGCAGTCAGGGTTGATTTCATCTAAGATTGACCTATTTGTTCTCCTCGCTGTCCAGGGGACTCTCAAAACTCTCCTCCAACACCACATCTCAAAGGCATCTATTCTTCTGCGCTCAGCTTTCCTAATGGTCCAGCTCTCACAACCATACATTGCCACAGGGAATACCATTGCTTTGACAATACAAATTTTTGTTTGGAATTTGATGTCTCTACTTTTCACTATGTTCCCCAGGTTTCTCATCGCTTGCCTCCCAAGAATCAGTCACCTTTTTATTTCATGGCTGCAATCATCATCTGCAATGATCTTTCATCCTAGGAAAGTAAAATCTGTCACTGCTTCTACTTCTCCCCCATCTATTTTCCAGGGACTGATAGGGCCTGTGGCCATGATCTTGGTTTTCTTGATGTTGAGTCTCAAGTCAGTTTTTGCACTCTCTTCTTTCAACTTAATCAGGAGCTTCTTTAGGTCTTCCTCACTTTCTGCCATTAAGGTAGTGTCATCTGCGTAACTCAAATAGTTGATGTTTCTACCAGCAATTTTGATCCCAAATTGTGATTTCTCCATCCCTGCATTGCACATTATGTGCTCTGTGTATAAGTTGAATAAACAGGGTGATATTGGATTGTGTGGCCTCCCCATTTTTTTCTTCAGTTCCTCCCTCCAGAACTCCAGCATTAATGGCACAAAGGTCATGGCTTTCTTGTTCCAGCATGATTAGACATTTGAATCTGGAGTTGCACCCTCAGTCGTCCTCCCTATCTGGCTTCTTTCCCCACTGGTGATCTCCTTGGGCTAGGAAGGGAATATGTCTATGAACGGTGCTTCCCAGATCTACATTTTATGCTAACATTAAAGTTTGCGTAGTAAGAAAACTTGCTGAGTTTCAGTGCCCATAGGGAGTTATTGTCGGTGATTACTTCAAGGGAGTATCTGTTAAAGTTGTTTTTAAACTTTTCAGTTATTGCCCAGATGAGAGACAAAAGTCTGAGAGAAGCAGAATGTTCAATATTCCTGTCAGGCTCGTATCATTCCCAATCCTCTGCCAAGACACCTCTGTGTCCTTCTAAACTGGCATTAATGAACAACTTGCGCAGCAAACTAATGTCTGGATACACCAGAACTGGAGCAGAGGTTAGCTCTTGCTTCATGTAGTTGAAAGCTAATTGACATTCAAAAGTCAACCCTGACAGCTCAACCCAATTTTCCAGCTGCTTTCTTAGAAATGTTCTGCACAAATATCCACCCGTAACCAGCAAACCCCATCCAACTGACTCACTTTTCACACTGGGATTTCCCACTCATGAATTTGCTCTGGATCCAGTACCAGATGACATTATAAACTTGACTTATTGCCCTTCCTTCTTAAACAAACAATGTTTTGCTGGTTTCATTTCTAGTCCCTTCTGGCCCAGAGAGCTGGGCACAAATATCATCCAGGTGATTCTATATATTCCTGCAACTGTCTGGGAAAATATGTTAGCCAAGTCTAAGAGTACAGTTTCAAAGTATACATCTCCTAGGCATCCATCCATCATGCAAAAGGAGGCTGCAGGGACATTCACCAACCCAATGGGCATGTGAAGGAATTTTACATTTCTGTAGAAATTCTGAAAGCCATGTTTTCTCTGATGCCAAAGACCATGGGCATATATGACACCCAATGGTCAGACTTAGTGTACACAACAATTAAGGCAACCACAGAGACTCTCTTACATCCTCTGCATTGCATGACTGGTACATATCCTCAAGGGTTAGTGCAGTAATGGCAAACCTTGGTACTCTAGATGTTCTTGGACTACAATTCCCAGAGGCCCTGATCAGCAGGACTTGGGCTTCTGGAAATCGAAGCCCAAGAACACCTGGAGTGCCAAGGTTCGCCATCACAGGGTTAGTGTGTTTAATTTTGTGGTGAACTACAGAAAAATGCAGTTTCCTATGCTCTTTAACAAGTATTTTGGGCGCAGCCTATGGACTTCACTGCTGCAGCAACGTATTTCATCTCCCTTACCATTTCTCTTACTGGCTGATAGCAATAGCAATTACACTTATATATACCACCCATAGCACTAGAGTGCACTCTTTGGGTGGTTTACATGCTGGGTACTCGTTTTATCAACATTGGTAGGATGGTAGGCTGAGTCAACCTCAATCCCCATCAGGATCAAACTCACAATGACAGTTTAACCACTGTGCCACCAGGGTAACTACTTAATGGGAGTGTTCTGCTAAACGTCTTTTCTGTGGAGGTTGGAAGTAACAATCCTATGTTCAGTTGTAACTCCTTTCCCCAAATCATCAGGATGTTTTAAAAACACAGCACTATACCACTGTAAGTTGTCTGGATAGCTCCGTTTAGGTGTCTGACTGCTGAGCCAGCCATTGGGAGTTTGAATCCCCACTGTGTCTCCCAAGAGTCAGCCTGTGTAGCCATGGGCAAGCTACACAGTCCCAGGATGCCCCCATAAGAAGAGAATGGGAAATTACCCCCGAGTCCTCTCTACCTGGAAAACCCTGGTGAGGGTTGCCATAAGTCATAATTGATTTCACAGCACTCTTTTATTGTTATTATGCCAATGGACACATAATAAAAAGTGGAGACATCACCCTGCTGACAGTAATCTGCACAGTTAATGTAATGGTCTTCCCAGTAGTAATGTATGGCTGTGAGAGCTGGGCCATAAGGAAGGCTGAGTGCAGAAAAAATAGACACCTTCAAACTGTAATGCTGAAGGAGAATCTTTAGAGTTCCCTGGACTGCAAGGAGATCAAATCAGTAAATCTTAAAGGAAATCAACCCTGATTGGGTTGGGACCAATGGTGGGCAGCAACAGATTTGCACACACACATACACTGGGAGGGGGGGGGTTAGCAATTGGGTGACTTTCGCGTGTGTGGGGGGGAGCGAAATAATAATCATATTATCATAGCACAGTCATTCTCTTGATACCAAAAATTCACTTTGTAGGCTTTTATAAGGTTGTAGGCCTGGATGCAGTGGTGGGCATAAGCAGGTTCGCCCAGTGGTGGAATGTCAAAAATTTTACTACCCCACTGTGACGTCATCACAGTGTGGGCAGAGCTAACATCATGACATCATGATGTCATGGGCGGGGCCAAAGAAAAAATAATAAAATAAAATAAAAATAAGCATATACACACACCTCAGCCCACCCACCCACACGCCACACAAACCCATAAATAAATTAAATAAAAATTACATTAAAATACATCCACCCACCCCAAACATAAATCCACCCACCCACCCACCCCAAACACAAACTTGTCACTTACCTGTTAGTATAAGTGCCTGGGCACCATCATGTTGCAAGATGGATATGGTCATCGTACCGGTTCTCTAGGATAATATGCCTTAATGTAAATGTAAAACAGCTGTACCTCCTTAAGGGTTCTCCAATTGGAACAGCACTTGGAACAGCACAGGTGTAGCTTAATGATGAGGTAACTCCAAGACTTTGCTTAAAACCCCCAAGCCAGGCTGCCAGGCCTGCCGGACGCCAGACCTTTTTAGGAACTGTGGTAGTACGTCAATATAGGTAAAGGTATTAAATACACATTAAAATACACACAGACACACCACATCCAAAGGTGAGTCACTTATCATGGGGAGCAGACTATAGGGAGCTTCAGGCTAGCAGCTTCTCTTCCTCCTTCCCACTTGAGAGGACAGCAAGGAGGCCATGCATATGCGCTAAGCACTGTAGGCATACATGTACACCAAGTGCTTGGCGCGCATGCGCAGTGGGGGAACCAGTGAAAAGGTAAGTCCCGAAGGTGGTTCCCCCCAAAAGCTGCTACCGGTTCTCCGGGACACTGGGGAAAGTTACTACCGGTTCTGGCGAACTGGTGAGAACCTGTTACATCCCATCACTGTTTGTAGGCCTGGATGCAGTGGTGGACATCAGCCAGTTCACCCCAGTTTGCTAGAACCAGTAGCAGAAATTCTGGCTGGCCCCATCCATCCAAGTTTTGAAATAAAGTAGTCCTAATTCGAGTGCAATGCAGGGCTTTTCCCCCGGCCACATCCACCATACCACACCCACAGAGTAGGTAGTAAAAATTTTTGAATCCCACCACTGCCTGGATGATGCTATGGAATTTGGGGTTGTCTTCTTCTACACCAAGCTTACCAGCTCCCTCTGTTCCTTCAGGCAGGTCTTTCTCTTACTACTTTAGTCTTCTTCGCAGTTCCTTCACTGCTTTCCATTCATTGTATACTGTTCACAGGCTCTGACCAGCTTTTATCTTCTTATTCTACTCTATCTCCCTCCCTTTCCCTGCCAGGAACCGTCTGGTCTTTTCTCAACCTTTCTTCTTCCTAACCTTCTAATTTCTATGGCAACAGTTGCCAGGGGGCATCCTCTCCAAGTTGTTATTATGGTTCTGTTACGTTGGTAAAGTTTTTGTCTGTTCTTAACATTCATAATGTTTAAAACCCTGTTTTAATTACTGTATTTGATGCCTTTTAATTATTATTCAATGTTAATTATACAAATATTGTGTTTTAATTTAATCTTTTTAATTTTGTGAGCCACCTTGAGTCTTCCATGGGGAGAAAAGTAGCCTATAAATCAGGAGTTCTCAACTTTTTAAAGCCGGGGGCCTGGTCACACTCCCTCAGACAGCTTTAGGGGATGAACGGTCATTTTGTCCTTCCTCCACCACATGGCACTTCCTGGTGTGGTAGAGGTGGGCCACATGAAACTGTGCCGTGGGCTGCATCTGGCACACAGGCCGCATCAAGCCTACAGGCTGCAGGTTGAGAGTCCCTGCTATGAATAAGCAAAGTAAGTAAGTAAGCAAGCAAGCAAGTAAGAAAGAGATATGCAGATGATACTACCCTAATGGCAGAAAGTGAGGAAGACCTAAAGAAACTCCTGCTTAGGTTGAAAGAAGAGAGTGCAAAAGCTGGCTTGAGACTCAACATGAAGAAAACTAAAGAAAATGGCAACAGGCCCTATCAATCCATGGAGAATAGATGGGGAGAAGAAGAAGCAATGACAGACTTTACTTTTTTAGGATCCAAGATCACTGCAGATGGAGATTGCAGCCATGAAGTAAAAAGGCGACTGATTCTTGGGAGACACGCTATGAGAAACCTGGGGAACATAGTCAAAAGTAGAGGCATCACCTTGCAAATAAAAGTCTGCATAGTCAAAGCAATGGTATTTCCAGTAGTAATGTATGGTTGTAAGAGTTCAACCATAAGGAAAGCTGAGCGCAGAAGAATAGACGTCTCTGAAATGTGTTTTGAGGAGTTTTGAGAGTCCCCTGGACAGCAAGGAGAACAAACAAGTTGATCTTAGAAGAAATCAATCTTGACTGCTCCTTGGAAGGTCAAATGGTGAAAATGAAGCTAAAGTACTTTGGACATCAAATGAGAAAAGAGGATTCACTTGAGATGGTTTTGATGCTGGGAAAGATTGAGGGCAAAAGAAAGGGGGACAACAAAAAATGAGATGGCTAGATGGTATTGTTGATGCAGTGGGCACAGAGCTGGGCGGGCTGAGAAGGATGGTGGAGGATAGGAGTGCCTGGAGTGCATAGTCAGAATAGTGTTTCCCAAATGCTGGTTTTTGGATTTCAATTCCCAGAAGTCTAAGTCATTTCCCCAAAGCACTGATCAGCCAATGTACTGACTGAGGCTTCTGGGAATTGAAGTCCATTAGTGGGCTGTGTACCCCTTGTTGGGAACCACTGGACAACTGAACAACAAAAAGTATGTAAGTACAGAATAAAGAACCATGGAAAGAATTCACCAAAAGGTGACTTCATTTTGGCAGTTTAATTTCTGACCTAGACAAGGAGGTGGAAGAAGAACCACAGAATCAAACAGAAATGGCATGTCCTGCCCTCCTACTGTGTATGTGTAAATGCTTGCTCATTTGTGTCTATACATACGAACTGGTCCTGTCCACATGTACTTTGCCTCTGCCTCACCAACTACAATGGATACTAGCTGTCACTGAAAGAAGTCACCTCTATAGTGACACATAGTATGGCATCACTCTTGTAAAACATTCCCCCCCACACACACACAAATATTAGAGAATTCAGTGCCAGCTTGTGTAGAATAGGCTGCTTGTAACTTCATTAACATCTTGTCCTTGAGAATCCTTCCCCTTCTTGCCCCCTCCATGTGATCCAACATCTGTCTAAAAATTAATCTCCATCAGCTGTTTCTGCTCCTTCACTTGAAAGTAAGATTACAGCCTAGGCCAGTGATGGTGAACCTTGACGCTTCAGGTGTTCTTGGACTTCAGTTACCAGAAGCCCAAGCCAGCACTCCTGCTGATGAGGACTTCTGGGATTTGAAGTTCAAGAACTCCTGGAGTATCAAGGTTCGCCATCACTGGACTAGGCCAAATGCAGGAGCAGTCCAAGACATTGTGTTGCCTGAGACAGTCCAGGTGCAAGAGTTCCTAAAGCCAGCTAAGTTATTTTGGCGGAGAGTGAATAAAATCCCACAAACACCTCTCCTTCCTTGATAGTCAAAACATTTAACAAGAAAGAACCAATAATTAAGAATTTGTCTGATGAAAATTTTCCAGCCTTCCAGGACACTCGGTAGACGGCCAGAGGCAACTGCCTCATTACAGCTCCAAGTAAGGCCAGCCATAGGATGTCATTTTCAGGCTTCAGACTTTAGCTACCAGGACAATTAAATTGGTGTTCAGGGAGGGAGGCAATTTCCCTGCTGAGCTCTCCTGACTTCATGTTTTTTCTCACTTTGTATGTGTGTGCTTTAAAAAAAAGAAGACAATTCCACATCTCAGGGAGACGTTTACACCTGCTAGACTTCAAAACCTCTTTTCATTAGAGACTGCCAGGGGGGCTGATATAATTGGTCTCCCTAGCAGCAGTGCCTCTATCTAAGAATCGGAATGCATGCCGGTACATCTCTTATTTTCCTCCCTGGTGCTCCCTCTAGAACACTTCAAAACTCTTTTTTTCCTATCCATTCCTAGCTCAAATCTCACAGCTCCCAGTTGAGTAAGTTATGTGTTACCTGTCAAGAGAGAAGTCCAAAGTGATTGCTGTGAGGACTGTTAACTTTATTGTAAAAATAAGTTAGGTAGGGTATTCTAAGATCACAACTGATTGCCAATTTTACTAGCTAACTAACTTAATAAACAAACAGAATAGTATGTCCTTAGGCAAATTTCCATCCTTGGTTTGTTTCATGTGTGAAGCATCTGGACTCTCTAGCAGTGGTTCCCATTGTGGGGCCCATGCCCCACAGAAGGAATTCAATTCTCAGATGCCTAAGTCAGTACATTCATTGATCAGTGCTTTGGGGAATCGACTTAGGCTTCTGGGAATTGAAGTCCAAGAACCAAAGGTTGAGGAACACTGCTCTAGAACGAATTTGTGTAATTTGCGCATTAAGCACTGTGTAACAGCATTGTTTTATTTGTCTGCTATCTATGTCCTGCTAAAGCTTAACATTTTAACTAAGGGTGATATCAAAGAGCTGCCAAGGCATGCGTCAGATCATACCAGAAAGGGTTAATTTAATAGGAAGGATATCCCCTAAACTGCAGTGATAGTGAACCGTGGCATTCCAGCTGTTCCTAAACTTCAGTTACAAGAAGCACTCCTGCTGATCAGGGCTTCTGGGAATTGAAGTCCAAGAACACCTGGAGTGCCAAGGTTCACCATCACTGCCTTAAAGTGACCCTTCTATCTGCTGGGGAATCACATCATCCCAGCCACCCAAAGCAGAAGTCCTACAGCTGACCCCAAAAAGCTCCAGCTTTAGGACAGATTGAGGTTGGGCTGGAGCACATTTCCCCATGCACTGTGTGATCATGAGGGAAATGTTGGATCATACCTAACCACTCTAGAACCTGTCCAAACTGCAGCCTATTTCCCCAGGTGATCACAATCTGAATTTATTTTTGAGACACCTCTGAGTTGATGGAACAAAAAGAAAGAGAGAGACCTTAGACCAGTGTTTCCCAACCTTTGGTTTATGGACTTCAATTCCCAGAAACCTAAGTCAAATCCCCAAAGCACTGATCAGCCAATGTACTGACTTAGGATTCTGGGAATTGAAGTTCCCCTGTGGGACATGGATCCCATGTTGGGAATCAATGCCTTAGAACAGTGATGGCTAACCCTAGCACTCCAGCTGTTCTGGAACTTCAATTCCCAGAAGCTCTGATCAGCAAGAGTGCTTCGGGTAACTGAAGTCCAAGAACAGCTGGAGTGCCAAAGTTAGCCACAAGGGCCTTAGACCAAGGGTGTCCAAACTTTTCAGGCCACGGGCCGGTCATGTGGTTCCTCCCACTGGAAGCAGAAGTAAAACACGCCTTGCAATCTGTTTTGCAACAGGATGAGAAAGATTTTGAGGCTGCCATTTTCTCTGCTTAAGGCAGGGGTGCCCAAACTACGGCCCACATGCTGGATCTGGCCCCTGACACCAATACATCCGCCTCACACTGCCCTTGCTGCTCCTGGAAGCGGAAGTAAAGCGTGCCCATACGGGTGGCGTGGGCTGGATGAATTGGTGTCACGGGCCAGATCCGGCCCACGGACCGTTGTTTAGGCACCTCTGCCTTAGACGAACACTGAACTTTCTCATGAAAACAGGCAGAGGTCAAAACAAAATTCACCATATCATTCTACTGCAATCCTGGCTCTGAGCCCCATCTGTTCTGATCAGTTTGGACATAAAGCAAACAGTGAACCACATCAGGATGCATTCACTTGAAAGAAGTCTGCCTATTGTTACTTTGTGGGCGCAACAAGGTCAAGAAGCCATCACCTCCTCCTGGCTGATCCCTGGGGCTACTTTCCTCAGTCACAGCCAGGCTTTGTGGAGCTGTGGGCTCTGCAATGCAGCGATCGATGGCTTAGCAGTAGGATCACCAAAAGCCCCTAAATTCACTTTGTTGACAGGGATAGTAACATTTCCTGACCACATCATGTCCACAGCTTTCACTTTTCGGAAAGGATCATTTACAGAATTTCTTCTGTTTTTTATCCAAGCCTCCCAGGAACAGACTGTCACGTCCAGAAAGATCAATCATGGAGGCTGCAGCTGGTCACAAGCCATTGGGAAAGAAAATTATGGCTTGGTGAAGAGCAAGACCTTGTCTCGCATCTTCCTGAGAGCATAGACTTAGATGCCAGAAATGCAGGCATCTGCATTGATTGTACATCTTCCAAACATGTTATTTATTTTAAATAAATGTTAAAAATTCCTCTTGGAGGTTCTGCAAATCTGAATTGCCAAGACTGTGCCAAAAAACCATGATAAAAGGAAAATATTATATGCACAGCTTACTACATGGACTGACATTTTATTAAACAATTGAATGTGGGTCACAGCTCCTTGGCATTGTAGAATATCCCTTAAAATTATGAGTTTCGGAGAGTGCTAAAACCAGTGGAGGGCTTCTCCTGGTTCGGACCGGTTCGCCCGAACCGGTAGAAGTCATCCGGAGGGGATCACTGGCGGCGGGGGTGGGGGGGTAGTGAACCCCCAGGCAACTGGTTCGGTTGCCTCTCTGGCTGCCCTCCGGACGACAGTTCCAGGCAGCACAAAATGGCTGCTCGGAAGTGTGCATGCGTCAAAATTCCATTTGATGCATGCACACTGAAAAATAGAACTCCGCATGCGTCAAATGGAGTTTTGACACATGTGCACTTCTGAATAGTCATTTTGGGCTGCGCAGAAAGGGCGCAGCACCTGGAGGAGCGGCACAGCAGCGGCCTCTCCTCAGCGCACCACCGGGCCAGGCCGCGCTGCCAGGCTAGGCTGCGCTGCGCTGCCGGGCCGGGCTAGGCCAGGCCGGGCTAGGCTGTGCCGCAAGGCTGCCACACTTCTTTGCCACACTGCCGCACCTCCTGCCTGCTGCTCCCCGACCCCAGGCCAGTTAAATGACGGGTTTGTGTTTGGTGTGTGTGTGTGTTTTATGTAGTTTGTTTTTATGTGTATTTTATGTATTTTATGTATTATGTATATTTATTTTAATTTGTATTTTAATATGTATTATGTATATTTATTTTAATTTGTATTTTAATATGTATTTTTTATTTTATTTTTTTACTTTGGCTCCGCCCACAACATCATGACATCAAGAAGTCGGCTCCGCCCACAGTGTGGTAGTAAAAAAAAATTGACAACCCACCACTGGGTAAGACTTATAGTCTGTAAGTACTGGGTGGGATGCAGAGATACTCCTTCATGAATGGGCTCTTGATTTATTAATTACAAGTTCAAGTTGGTATACTGTATATCACTTTTCTCCTCCTCACTTTTACCCTCACAACAGCAATAGGACATCTCCTTCAAGAGAGTGGCTGGCCTAAAAAGTTTCCTGACTGAGTGGAGACTAGTTCACTACCACTACCACTACCACTACTACCACCACCACCACCACTATTTACCCCTGAGTCTCAAGGGAGAGGCAAACTTCTTCTGGCAATTCTAGCGGCCTCCACCAGTGCTAGTTGGTGTTCTTGTGATATTTCTTTGATGTTCTCTCTCCACCTTCCTCTGGGTATTCCTCATGGTTTTTGTCCTTCTCCTCTTTCCACATGTGCCTTGTATGGTGTGTAATTCCAAGACTAGAGCACAGATTTCCTAAATCCTAGTCTAAATTAAAGACCATTACACCAACTCTTCTTCCTTCTGAGGAACAAGCCACAATTCAGTAGAGATGCTTCCTTACAGGGGGAAAAGAGGAGCTAAAGGCAAGCGAAGAAGTCACCAACCCTAATATAGAGTGTACTCTAGAAAATGTTCTACAAGCACAGCATCAATTATTCATTTTCCAATCTTACTTTTATGTTCCATTATCCAGCCTCCTGAGCGGCCATCTTGTTCTTCTGGCACACAATTGACAATGGCAGATGCGATCGTGAATTACACCTTTGGGGTTCTGTTGATCAAAGTGCTGCCATAACTCCTACGATCCAGAGGGGGATTTACCTGTTTTGCATCTGGGTTTATTTCTGTCTGCCAAATTCACATAATGCCTCATATTAACCCGCCCTAAAGCTACAAGCTGTTATTGGCCTAGTTGTCATGGAGGCGTTTATGAAAACTTAAGACGCCTGAACTTTGTTTCAATAAAACAAGGTTGTGTTGCAGTGATGGCAAACATGTGACCCAAGGAATGTTGCTGGATCCCAACTCCCATTATCCCTGATCCCATGGGCCATGATGGCTGGGACTAATGGAAACTAGAGTCCAACATTTGTATGGTTTACAGCAGATTTGCTGAAATTCCCCATCCCTGCTTTGCTGTTGGGTGGAGGTGGAAGCTGCTGCTCATGCTCCTCCTCCTCTTGTTGTACAGATCTTGTTCATGTTACACAGCCTTCCCTCTGCCAGCAAAATAATCAAAATGGGGGTCCAAATTTGCCATTATCCAAAATGACTGGAGAACTGTTTTATCACCACATTTAAAAAAGAAATACTCACCTCCAAGGGCAACATGCCCTCCCACATTCTCATGTCAGCTACTGATCTAGCTTTGATTCAGAGACAAAATGGCAGCCTCCTTGGGGAACTGGTAATCCAGCTGCATCTTTGAATCAGGAATGTTGGATGTAGCACTCGTCAGTGTTGAGAGACAGCACAGTTAACTTCCCTTACTGCCAGCTGAAGGTGGTTAGAAAGAGGCAAAGAAAGAGTAGCCAAACATGCAGAGACACAAATGGCAGTCAATGTTGCGTGAGAAAACACTTTGGCCTCACTGAAAGCTTTAATTGCTTAAAGGCACCCTAAAAACCCTTTGAGGGGACAGAGTTGGGGCTTTACCATGTTGGGCTGTGAGGTGTCCTGTTTGCAGGAAATGACATGATATTGTAACCACTCCTGTAAATCAGGGATTCTCAACCTGTAGCCCGTGGGCAGTGATGGGATGTAACAGGTTCGCACCAGTTTGCCAGAACCTGCAGTAACTTTCCCTAGTGTCCTGGAGAAATGGTAGCAGGTTTGGGGAGAACCACCTTTGGGGCGTAATTGTTCACTGGTTCCCCCACTGTACATGCGTGCCAAGCACTTGGTGTACATGCATGCCTACAGTGCTTGGCACGTACACACGACCTCCTTGCTGTCCTCCCAAGCGGGGAGGAGGAAGAGAAGCTGCTAGCCTGAAACTCCCTATAGCCTGCTCCCCTGGGTAAGTGACTCACCTTTGGATGTGGTGTGTCTGTGTGTATTTTAATGTGTATTTAATACCTTTACCTATATTGACGTACTACCACAGTTCCTAGCCAGAATAAGTTTTAAGCTATGGTTTAAAAGTTCTGGTTGATTTGTGTTTGGGGTGGGTGGGTGTATTTTATTTTTTATTTTATTTATTTATTTATTTATTTATTTACGGGTTTGTGTTGTGGGTAGGTGGGTGGATGGGTTGGTTGAGGTGTGTGTGTGTGCTTATTTTTATTTCATTTTTATTATTATTTTTCTTTGGCCCACCCACAAGGTCATGACATCATGATGTTGGCTCTGCCCACATCATGACATCATGTTAGCTCCGCCCACACTGTGATGACATCACGGTTGGGTAGTAAAAATTTTAACATCCCACCACTGCCCGTGGGCCAGATGCAGCCCGCAGCACCATGTCATGTGACCCCACCACCACCACCACCCCAGGAAGTGCCATGTGGTGGAGGAAGTGCAAAATGTCCCTCTGGCCCGCAAAGCTGTCTGAGGGAGCGTGGCCCAGCCCCTGGCTTTAAAAGGTTGAGAACTCCTGCTTTAAAGTGATTCTTTCTATAAGATAAAGATGGTTCTCCAGAACTTCTTTCTAGCAAGAAACACATTTTTCATCATTGTTCTTCCACATAAATTGTCCAATATGTTTTTCGCAGCAGTATTTGGATGCAAACCCAAAGACTGAGAGTTCAATTCCCCACTGTGCATCCCAGGAAAGCCAACTTGTGTGGTCTTGAGCAAGCTGCATAGTCCCAGGGCATCACCCAGAAGAACTGCTTTTGATTACTGTCTACTCAGAAAACCCTGGAAAGGGTTGACATAGCTCGGAATTGACTAGATGTTACACACTATTATATAGTTTTCACCACTGAACTGTGTAGATCTGAAGACATGCAAGTCTGCATGAAACACTTAGAATCTTCTTGCCTTCAACCTCCTTGATGACTCCTTGGAATCAAAACCTCACCAATTTAGTACTATGCCATGATTGCCAACTATTGTTGCAGTGCCCTGCCTATAAGCCCCTAAGAGTGGGGTATGATGTACTGACAGGAGATGTGCCATGAAGCTTGTTTCTATTACAGTATTTCAAAACCTTTCTTTGGTGATTTTGGCAGGCCAAGCCATTGAGAAAGGCCCTCAGATCCATCAAACTAGCAATGCTACTCTGCATGGTGATTATGGTTGCAGATGTGCAGTGGGAAGACTTGAAGTCAGACCGCTAAGGTTGGGAGAAACCAAGCAATACTTTGAACAATTGAGAGGAAAGCCTTTAATGGGCTCTCTTATGATGTAATATAACCTAATCTATTCAAGTTGGCTTCCCAATTCCATATCTACCCTAAGAATGGGGAATGTGTAGCCCTCCAAATGTTGTCAGATTACAAGTACTATTACCCCTCACCTGTGCTCTACTGGCTAGGGCTGATGGGAGATCTATTACAACAACATTTAGAAGGCCACATGTTCTGCACCTCTAATTTAACCCAATATTGTCCAGATCACAACTTCCGCTCATGCTAAATGCACTCATTCAGTCCCATAAATTTGTGCTGTCCAGTGTTTTGAACTTCAGTTTTCATCTGCATGGCCAAAAATCAGGAATACTGGAAATTGTAATCCAAACCATCTGAAGACCAGGGTCGAACCTGCAACTTTCTACATATAAAACATGTGTTCTACTATTGACATAGGGCTGGCAACAGAGAGGGGGAACTATACTTCTGAATTTTACAATTCCCAGATCAAAAATGGGAGACAGACTGAGTGATTAAAATGCAGACTGAGTGATGAAAGTGAATCCTACACCAATATCCAGGGAAATCGTTTGCAAAACAAGCACATAATAGGAGAGCTTAAAAATAAAAATTAGGCTAAACATGCCACAAAATGCAAATGAATATTTGTACAGGATCTTTAAAGTCAAACTGATAACAGTTAACTTTTAAGACTGAAAAAAGTGAGAAACAGGAATGAGCAAAAACTGGGCAGTTATTTACTGCTAACCATGGGTACTTCACTTTTGATTTATAAATCATGTCTACTGTTTTTTATTTGCCAGAATCCTAATTCTGTTTAGAAAAGTTCCAGTGTTTAAGTTCATCTCAAATGAAACTCAAGGGTGCTAGATTACTCTATCAAAAATGCTGCTTTTTCAGAATATTGCCCTTTATGTATCCTAAAATGTAAGATAAAAGCTCAGGTAGCAATATTTCTTAATCCTATGTCCAAAGGTTATAATCCTTTAACTCCCAAGTGATGCTTGTGTATAGTCAAGCTTTGTTCAAGGTGGACTCAATGATATATACTGCTGGCAAATTGATCTTAATGTATATTGGATTGTGGTTAATCCACTAGTCCCAATATACACAGAGGGCAACTCCACTACAAAGAATTCTAGATGAAAAGTGGCCAGTCAGCTAGCTGAGAGCGGTGGGAAGATTAGAGGAAGTTGAATTGGAGAAATATGGGGAAAATTTCATTCCTGTCCTGCTGCAGTAAAATTTAGTGTAAATTCAGAATGTCTTGCTCAGGGGTGACCAAACTATGGCCCATGGGCTGGATCTGGCGCACGGGCCATAGTTTGGGCACCCCTAGTTTAAGCAGAGAAAATGGCAGCCTAAAAATCTATCTCATCCGGTTGCAAAACAGATTGCAAGGCATGTTTTACTCCCACTTCCAGTGGAAGGAACCACGACCAGCCTGCTGAACCACATGACCGGCCCATGACCCAAAAAGTTTGGGCACCCCTGCTCTAGGTCACCACTATGGAAGAACATGGAATTTACCCAAGCAGCCTTGCATTCCATGTGGCGGCTACAACTGCCACCACCCTGATCACCAGCTAAGTTAGTTGGGACTGATTTAAATTGCCATCCATACATTTGCAAATCAGGATCTGGAGAATGGTACATGACAAAGACACCACTGTGGCTTGAAAGTTCTTCACTCAAAATAAGCAAGATTTTAAAATGTACATATAGATACCTCAAACACAGATTCCATATTTAACAATACTGTAGTTTGTAAATTCTGGTTGAGAATTGAGGGTAGGGATACTAAAGCTGCTTTATGCTGAGTTAGCCCATTTGGCCATCTAGCCATGTATATGTTACCTCCGACTAGCAACAGTTCTCCATGGTCTCATACCACCTTGGCTAACCCAGTAAGATGCTTGTTATATTTATATGGCAAAGTTTCTAGCATATATGGTTCTGCCATTTTTATCCTTGCAAGAACATCAGTAAGGTTGGATCAGGCATTTTCAACCTTTTAAAGCTGGGGCCCGGTCACACTCCCTCAGACATCTTCAGGGGCCGGATGCCCATTTTGCCCTTCCTCCAACACATAGCACTTCCTGGTGTGGGAGAGGCAGTGGGGGCCACATGAAATTGTGCTGTGGGCCACGTCCAGCCCAATGGCTGTAGGTTGAGAATCCCTGGGTTAGATGATAGTATCCAGTCTAAGGTCAGAGTGAACTTCATGGCCCAGAGGGAATTTCAACTCTAGTTCCCTCAATCACTCTTAATAACAATACAGTAATACCCTGGATAACAAATGCATAGGGTAATGCTAGAATCGGATAACGATGCAAGTTTTTTGGGAAAAACTTGCATCGGATAACGATTCTGGATAATGATTCTTAGTGTTATCCGAGGGAATGGTCTGCGGGTGTGGGGTGGTTTGGGTAGAACCACCCCCCACCCGCAGAGGTCTCTGCGACTGCAGTAGAGTCAGGGAAAAGCACGCGCCTTTCCCCCAACCCTACTGCAGTTGCAGAGACCGCTGCGGGTGGGGGGTGGCTTTAAATGCAGGGAGGAAAAGAAAGAGACCTGATCGGGTCTCTTTCTTTCCCTGCCTGCCTTTAAAGCGGTTTGTTTCTGAAGTCAGGGCTTTTTTTTAGCCTTGTTCGATGCATGCATCGGACAACGCTCAAAATCGGATAATGTCATGACTTGTGGAACCAACATTATCCGGGGTATTACTGTATAGCATAATGGATGGTATCTCCATGTACATTTCTGTAGCAGCACCTAAGCAGCCCAGATGGGAAAGAGAGAAAAGGAACTGCATGTATAACAAAAACAGAACCCAAATAGTATACCTATTGTCAGTAAGAATTAAGGAACATTGTTATAAACTGCTGTGGAGATGGTACTTGACACCAGCGAGATTGCATCAATATGATCATAGCTATCCAAAAGAATGCTAAAGATGTAAAGAATGTGATCGGACTTATTTACATCTTTGGTGGATGTGTAAAGAGGTGTATAACGCATAGGCTCTCTGGTTGTACTATCGGCTAGAGAGGCACACCTTAAATCAGGGGTTTGTAGGCAAAGTGTGGCTTGCAGGCTGCAAATGGTCTCAAAAGCCAATTTTTTTCAGCTTCCTAAGCCCCCTCCCCCCAAAAGCATTCAATTTAAAAGATTGCTGCCACAAATCAGGAATGCAACCTGCCACAGAAAATAAGAATACTTCCTCCTCCTTTTATATTTTTTCTTTTGTCATATCGTAGTCATTTGGGGATAATTTGCCTTGCCTGCTTTCTCCCATTCCACCTGTTTGTGAACCTGCAGCTGCAAGACCAATATTTAAAATATAAGAGAAATCAATTTGTTGCCATGGACACAAACATTTGTCTTCCGCAGAAGGCTTGGATAATAACGGAAAAAACAGAGGTGAAAATGGACACTCTGCACAATCATCCGTCTTGTGCCACGGTGATCATTCCCTCTCTTGATTCTTCAGAGTGCCATTTTGATGCAGTTGATAGATATGGATTTGCCTTCATCTAAACCAGGGGTGCCCAAAGTATGGCCCTCAGGCTGGATCCGGCCCCCGACACCAAGTCATCTGGCCCACGCTGCCCTTGTCGCTCCCGGAAGTGGAAGTAAAACGTGCGCAAGAGCCGTATCTTGGGCACCCCTGGCATAAACAGAGAAAATGGCAACCTAAACTCTATCTCATCCAGTTGCAAAACAGATTACAAGGCTTCGGCTTTCAATGGGAGAAACCACATGGGAGGAACCACGTTGAACCACATGACCGGCCTGCGGCCCGAAAAGTTTGGGCGCCCTTGTATAGGCTTAGGGCAAGGCACACACTAGCTCAGTTTCTCTTGTATAACAGGCAATACTGTATTGACCTATTACAAATTTCTAGAGTGTCTCCAGTATCTAGGTATTGTGCATTTACTGGGATGATGGTGTAGGAAGGAGAAAAAGACATCAATTTTGCCCTCTGGTTTACAATCCAAGTCACATTTCAAACAGTCAGTACAGGGAAGGCTTCCATTGATGTGACAGTGACTTGGCAAGTGGGCGGCAATATAAATATGAACAAACAAATAAATCTGCCTTCAGTCTTCTTATAGGACAAAGCAAGTCCTTCGCCTAAGAAAGGTCTAGTTTTGAGAAAAGAACAGAGTTGATCAGGGCAAAGCAAAACACACAAAGTGGCAACAAGACTAAGTGTTTACTTTGTACAAGAGGGGGAAAGTCTATATCATGCAGGGGCAGGCAATACATTTGCCCGGTTAACATTTTGAACTATCACTCACCGAACTTGTTAACATGGTCAAGAATGGATAGGTTACCTACCTGTACCAGTAGTTCTTCAAGTGGTCCTATGAGCATTCATACTAATGGGGATGTTCCTGAGCATGGGATGTTCCGGTGGACCTATTCTTCCAAGCTAATGCCTGGTGCTAGTCGCCCCCCCCCCCCCCCCGATTCTTCCAGTTCCATTTGTATGGCCACCAAAAGCGACGACAGGTATACAATGGCACATGTGGGGAAGGTCGGGCAGGACGTATGAATGCTCACAGGACCACTCAAAAGAACTACAGGTACAGGTAGGTAACCTCCCCTTCTTCTTTGTGGTCTGTGAGCATCCATACTAATGGGAGCTTCCCAAGCTGACTTACCGGAGGAGGGCGTGCCATTGGCATGTCACTGCAGGATCGTGGAGAGGATTCTCTGTCTGAAGGTCGCCTGGCGAGATTGCTGTATGCCCAGCGAGTAGTGCTTCAAAAAGGTAGAAGGTTGAGACCATGTCGCAGCCTGGTAGATGTCATGGAGAGTGACACCCCTGGAGACAGCTTGGGTAGAATGGGCACACAGAGAGCCTCAGGAGGATCATGGTGTGCTAGCCGGTATGCAAAGGTGATAGTCTCAGCTATCCATTTGGAGAGTCGCCAAGAGGAGACCAGCATGCCTTTCTTCTGGCCAGCATAGCAGACCAGAAGGCAAGGAGACTTCCTAAAGCATTTAGTCCTATCTAAATAAAATGCTAAAGCCAACTTGACATCTAAGGTGTGTAGAGTCTTTTCCAGAGCCGATGATGGGGATGGAAAAAACGTGGGCAAAATTAGAGACTGTTGCAGGTGGAAAGCCAAAACCACTTTTGATAAGAAGGAAATGTCAGGGTGGAGGACAACCTTGTCCAGAAAAATAATAATAAAAAGTATGCTGGCCCTCAGGGTTGACAGCTCACTGACTCTGTGGCCTAAGATAATAGCTAATAAGAAAGAAGTTTTAAAAGTGAGTAAATGGAGACCTGTGGTAGCCATGGGCTCAAAGGGTTTCTTGGTAAGCTGGTCCAAAACTAGTGGGAGAGACCACTGAGGGGATGGCTGAGATACATCTGGACAGATGTTCCCCAAACCCTTTAGGAACTTAACTTTTTGAAGTTTAAAGAAATGCCTGGCCAGACTGTAGGAAGGCTGGTAGGCAATAATGGCTGAGAGAAACACTCTGAGGGATAACACCGAGAGACCAGATTGTTTGAGGTGCAACAGAAATTTCAGGACGGTAGATACTAGGGGAGACAGCAGCCTTCCTTAACAATTGGGCGAATTGCTGGAAGCGTTTCCATTTATAGGCATAGAGCTTTCTAGTAGAAGGCTTGGCAGCATTGTGAAGGATGCCCATCAATGTGGGAGAATTCTCCACGCTGTCAGATGGAGGGCTGAGAGATCCAGGTGGAGGATCTTGTGGGGTCCCATGGAGAGGAGGCGGTGATGTCTGGGTAGCCTGAGATACTCCATATAAATGTCCCGGAGAGTGGGGAACCAGGTCTGCCTGGGCCACCATGGTGCTACGAGAATGGTGTTGACTGAGGAGTATGCTAGGACCGACACCACTCTTTGGAGTAGTGGGAGCAAAGGGAAGGCATAAACCATTGCCGTAGTCCAGTCCTGTAGGGATGCGTCTCCTGGGAAGGCACTGTCGTGTTCTGCCCTGCATCGAGTTGCAAAGAGATCCACCGCAGGGGTCCTCCAGCGGTGGATCAGTGTGAGGTAAACCTGGTGTTCTAGTTCCTACTCGTGGGAGTGGGTATGGCTCAAGGCGCCTGCCAGAGCATTGCGATTTCCTGAAAGGTGAAATCATCGGAAAAACTAACTCTAGCGCCTAAAAGTAAAACAACGTACTATGTATTAACTAACTAAAACTAAAGTAAGAAGAAAACCAATCAATTTAGATAAAATAGTTATGACACACTGGATCCTGGAAGAAACACGTCCAAGCCACGCGGTGGAAGAAATGGAACTGGAGGGATCATAGGCGTGGTACCTTAACACCAAGCACTCTGGGATTGAAGCTTCTATGGAAAACTTAGCTTGGAAGAACCAGTCTACCGCGCATGCTTGGGAACATCCAACGTCTCCAGTCTAGAGAAAGATTGTCTTATCTTTGATTTGAAGCAGCATGAAGCATGCGTTGAAAATGTTAAATTTGGCAAAGTCAAACTTCACAGAAACTGTGGAGGGGACAGTATCAGAAACTGCATTTAACAAGTGTTTTCTTCCTAGTGTTTACTGCTTAAGATACCATTTGAAGGGACTGTGAGATTTATTAATGGGTAGGACGACTGATAGGTACTTATATATACTCTCTACAGCACTAACTAGGGCTACACTATTCTTGATTTACCAAAGGTCTGTTCCCTAAATTCAAGCACTCAGGGATGTAAATCTTGCAACATCGAAAAATTAAATATGTCCAATTGAGATTACATTCCAAAAAAATCTGATCTTGACGCTAATATTCTACCTATATATTTCTAAACGGAACATGAACTTCCACTCTCCTCACATACACTATAAGCCCTATGATTTATCACCAAGTACTAAATCCTCAAGTCATAATGAATGAGTTCTCTCCAGCATGAGTTGGAACAAGGAAACAGGAAATAATTTCATCTATGAACCCAGGACCACTATAAAATGTAGCTGAAATACATTTCTGATGATGTTATCTGGAATACTGCAAGATCTGGAGCCCACCCAAACCCCAACTACTATATGAAACAAATATTGGAGGAAAGGGGCTCTTCTCAGACTACACCACTACCATCACTTTCTGTCCTGTCCAGTATTAGCAACATCCACCCTCCAATGAAATGGTTACCTGACACCTAAGATAAACATCTCTGTCTGACACTGTCTCTCATAAAATCTATCCCACAAGGCAATACTCAATCTAATAGCTTTCCTTTTCCAATATATTCTTCTTGTAGTTCAGATTTGCTCAACGCAAGATACATGAAAATGAACATGCCTAATAACCTTAAACAAAATATTTTTACATCCAGTCTGATGAACAGACCTTGCAATAGGAGTGAAGACAGACATGTAGTCAAGCTTTAAATAAGGAAAGAAAACAAAGGTAAAAACTCTGCTGATATTTAAATTGGCAAGGGTTTTATTTTTCTTGCATAAGAGAACAGGAACACTCTCTTTATACATATATATTTACACAAAAGCTTGTTTGTATCAGACCCAAAGCAAAGAATTTGGTGGGAATCTTATTGATTAAACTAAACTAAAAGCAATGCAGCAGAACAAGAGTGAATTTACAGCGCCTTCTTAAACCACAAATGGATCATGACCTGCATTTTTAAAAAACAAAGAAAAAAATCAAAATAAAACATACCAAACCAAGTCAAACCAAACCAAACCCTGTAAGCCTATATCTAACAGCCCTCCCCCTTGGATGATATTTCAACATCAAGAACTATACACAGGAGTAGACAACATACACCTATCCTAATGTAATTTTACATGGGTCTAAACTTGGGGAGAGGGAACTGCTGTATGGAAAAGGTAGCAATGGTTAACATCTTTTTCTATCCTACAAAGGCCCTTTCAAGTTTTAAGTCAATGTGAAAACTTATCAGAAGCCAACAACACATGGTATGTTAAATATCATGTCTCTGAATCCAGAGTCTGGGATTCTGTTGCTGCCAAAAGGGAATTCCTACAAAAGCAGGCATTTCCCATTTGCTTCAATGAAAAGCGGACTGAACATGCTTCATATGCCTGGAACTGCTCACCTTTCCCCTCCATGGAAGTGAACAAGGAAGCCTGGCAATCTCCATTAATATCCTGTCATGGCTCAGACAGGTGCTGTACAATACTTCTGAGGTTCCTACTTTACAGTCAATCTATTCTAAAGAAGAATGGCTACTGTTATGTACCCAAGTGTAATGCATCAGTGATTGGCCAATTAGGGAAGTGAAGGCTGCAGAATTTCTGGATGAGAAGGGAGGGAACATATTACTTCTTAATCTAAAAAATGACAGACACTAGCAGAAGAGGTTCTGAACCTATCTAAACCCACCAAAAGCTAAATGCTGCCATCAGTGGAGCTCTGTAATAAATAACTCTACCACAAGTTGCATATGGAGTGAGAGCATTAAAGAATGACCCTATAGCACAGGCACTGTCTCCTGCACAGGAGAAATTGTCAATATCAAACTCAAGTGTTTGTGGATTTATCCCCTTTTTTTCTTTAAAACATTCTCTTCTCTGTGCCTATGAACGATGCTACTGTCTCTGTGTTTCAATCATGTTTTCAACTTCGACTAATCATGCACCTCTAAAGGCTGGGGTGGGACATCACATCAAGGTGTCAAAGATAGGAAACAAGGTTTTATGACATAAGAAATTAAAAAAAAAAGCTAAGTATGAATTTTGTACAGGGATAGAGAGTACAGAGAATTGGAATACAGGTTCTCTCGTTCCTTCCTCTCGCCACCATTTTCCTTTCCAAGTGTTCTGCACCAAGGCACTTTCACTCTGTACGGAGGATGATATGGATCCCTGAATCTGTGAATACCGGTCCACTCATCTCGCCAGTCCTCAGGGCAAATGAGGCATCTTCAAAAGGTTTCTGCATCTGACCTGCCAGATGGAAGAAAAATGTCAATTAAACACAAATCAAGGGAAGGAACTATGGAACACAATAAGACTTGTGTCCTTACTGATTCCTCAGAAACATCTGAGAAGAAACTCAGATACAGCCATGACCACTGGAAAGTATTTGGATGGACATAATAGTAAAAGAAGACAAAGTGCAGGGCAAAGGGCTGTGTAACATTTCAACTGGCATTCACTTATGGCTCTCTGTGTATCACACACAGTATACAGGCATACCGCTGTTCTAATTATTCAATGAAGAACAAGTTTACAAAAGTCTGATCATCGTGATTTTAATCCAACATGTAATACAATTATTAATTTTTCTTCATTGTTGGACAAATACATGTCTCCCCATTTAACAAGCTTCTAGCATTATTGGTCTATAATACTATCTACACACAACCCTCATTTGAAAAAATGCCCTAATGTCTACATATCCTGGAACAGAATCAGCAGACTAATATATTCCCACCCCACCCTACCACAATCATTCTTAAATTTTTCTACCTCAAATGCTCTCCCTGGCACACTGGAGGAAAAAGTAAACTCTAATGTGCATTCTCAGCCATGCTCAAATATTTATGAGAGAGGAAAACAGTGTTAAAGCCTAAACGGAGTGTGCATTTTAACACTGCAACTTCTAAATAAAGCATTCCTGGTTCTTTAAAGCTATAGAATCCTGGCTCTATCTTGCTTCAACTTATTTGCATCTCCTTTTTTAATCCTCATTAACTCACTTATCAGGAGCATTAAGATAGGCAGTAAAAGGAGGTGGGACTGTACCACTCTACAACATAGAGGGAGAACGAAATACTAATGATTTCTCATCCTACTCAAGTACTTTCCCGACAAGCAGAAAACTAGTATGCCAGGGAAGAGGTGTGTAGATGCCAAGGAAGAGGAAGAAGATGCCAAGGCCTAGCAGTGGCTGAGAACATCGCCCCCTCCTCTGAGCCCACAACAACGGCCCGAGGAAGAAGATGTGAAGGCCTAGCAGTGGGTGAGAACATCACCTCCTCCTCTGGGCCTACAACAACGGCCTGAGGAAGAAGATGCCAAGGCCTAGAGTGGCTGGGGACCTTGCCCACTCCTTTGGGCCCACAACAATGGCCTGACGGGAGTTAGTTTGTGTTCTGGTTTGGTTGTTTTATGTGGTTGCATTTTATAATTTTTATTGTACTGTTGTTGTTTTGACTGTAAGCCGCCCTGAGTTGCCTCGGCGAGTGGGTGGCAATATTAATCTAAATAAATAAATAAATAAATATGTCAGGAAATGGACCTATTTCCTAATTTCTCCCAAGGCTTGAAATTGCCAATTTTCAAATAGGCCTCAGAAAAATCCTTTGTCTTTTCTGAGCCTTAAGGCTGTGTTACAGACAGCCTGTTTTTCAGTATTTCTTATCTTTTGTAAGCTAGCTAAGAGCCATGTTATGGCTAGCCCCAGTGCATTCTGTGTGCACGTGTATAAACAATGTACTGTTGTTTTGAGAAATTTTTCACTGTTACGTGATTGGCTAAGCTGTCCCACCTGACTGCAAATTCTCCATTTTGGAGAGAAGAAAGAGTTTGCCTCTGATTCTTCATGGATTAAGACCTGTTTTTGATTAGAGAGCTTTTGTTTTTGAATCTCAATGGGCTAGCATTCTTTAGCCTAGGAGCTAAGCACTTTTGCTCCTTAAAAATGGTTACCTAGATTTGCCTGTGGACTTTATTGGACTGACCTGTGCTACTGACTTTTATGCTTTATGAACCTGATCAATAAATCTTCATCATTTTTTCTGAACAACGTGTCTTCATTGGACTAAAAAGGGTAAGAGCTGCCTTTCACACACACAAATCTTTGAATACGCTACCAAATTAAAAACCCCTTAAGAGCTGATAAGCAGCTGAGAGTTGTCTCTCTGTTCTAATTAGCCGTCCAGCCCGCCTCGGTTGTTTTGATTTTGGTTTCCAGGGGTTTTCCAGAAGTGTGGGGGCCGGCTGGTGCGTGACAAAATAAATAAAATAAATAAGAGGAACTAGCTTCGTGTTTCTCAACCTTTGGTTTTTCGACTTCAATTCTCAAAAGCCTAAGTCAATCCCCCAAAGCACTGATCAGCCAATGTTCTGACTTAGTCTTCTGGGAATTGAAATCCAAAAACCAAAGGTTGGGAAACGGTGATCTAGCCTCATATTTCATATTCTTCTCTGTTACTTTTCTATCTGCAGAGAGAGAAAGAGAGAATGCTACTTGGCAAACACGCAGGCAACTGCTGGATAGAGAGAGCATTTGCCCAAGGTGTGAGAAAGCCCACTCTTCTCCAACAGACAGATAGTCATGACAGCCATTTAGCAGACTCTGGGATAAATTCTGAGCCGAGATCCTTCTGAATGCCTGCCAGGGCCTGTCTGATCGCAGTCACACCTTAGCAAGAGAAAACTGAGGAAGGCCATTGCTTCCTTGGTCCACAGTACTGAAAGCTCAAAGTCAGCTTTTACTTCCTGCGTCTCTTTCTTCACTACATGGGGATTTCCTTGCCCTGTTCCTTTTATGAGCCTTTTTTCCAACACTATGCACCTGGATTAAATGGAACCAGATCTGTCCTGATGTACACACCTTCGTTCCAGGTGCAGCTACAGCTTAGAACAGAGATGGGCCAAAAATGGCCCTCCAGGTGTTGTCAGACTAAAACTTCCAACAGTCCCAATCAACTTAACCCATACTGAGGGGAAATGGGAATTGCAGTCCAATAGCATGTGGAATAGCGGCTTCTTGCTAACCCTGGGTATGACTTTAACTGCTGTAGATGGCCTCTGAAAATTAGGTCTGCAGCACCAGTAAGAAGTGGGGTTGAAGGAAGGGATTGCTTGACAAAAGGCAGTCTCCTATGGCTGTGAAAAATGATATCTATATACAGTAATACCTCTGATAACGCTAAGACTTGGTTCCACAAGTCTTGGTGTTATCCAATTTTAGGGTTATCCGATGCATGTTAAAATCCTATGGGATGGATTGGATAACGTTAAAGCTCTATAGAGATACATTGTAACCGCACAGCCTTTAGCGGTTGTTATCCGATCCATCCCATAGGACCTTAACGTTATTCGATCCAATTCTCCTCCCCAGATTACTTAACGTTATGATATTTTAGCGTTATCCGAGATATTACTGTATCCCTATTCCATGTGGCTCAAGAAGCAGCAGCTTCCAGCCAGTCACAGCAAGATTTTTAACTTTTGTCAAAAAGTACCATCTCTGCAGGGGACTAGTGCTCCAGGTGACAAAAGGAAAGGGAAAACAGGGAGGCAGGCAAAAGCATGGTCCCAAAAATATTTTGCAAAGTGCTTGCTGCCTTGAGATGCCCAACATGGCAGAGATCAAACTAAGAAAGATAGAGTTAATCTCCCATACGTTTATGACTGCTGTCTAGAAGTGGCAAATTACTGCTGTGGGAGACAATACAGAAAGCATAGACTGTGGCAGAGAAATCTCCACCACCACCCTTCCTTTTAAAACAGGAGATGTTTGGATGATATACTAATCTCTTTGCAGCCTCGGAGTAGACTGTGCATCACAGATGCATCTTGAGTCTGAAGCTGAAGAGATCTCATACGTTTTACTTTAGGCTTTAAATCCATGCGTGCTTTTCCTTCTGGGTTTAGCTCTAAACAGTTTTGTTCAAAACTGGTTATTCTGGCCCACTGGCCCCTAAAAATGGTAGCTCATAAATGCCTGAGAGATGGGGAGGGGGCCCTGTGTAAGGACTGGATTGATATGAGTGGTTACATGGGAAATTAAAAACTGGACTGGGCCCACAAGACAATAGCAATAGCAATTAGGAATAGCAATTATACTTATACCCCCTCCCCAATAGCGTTCAGAGTACTCTTTGAGCAGTACACAATTTAATTAGCATTTTGTCCCCCAACATACTGAGTACAGTAATACCTCGTATAAGGATCATCTCGTTAAGTGAGTAACTCGCTTAACAAGCAGACCTTTCCCCAAAAGGTCTGCTTCGTTGAATGAGCAAAAATTCGCTTAACAAGAAGCTTCGTGTTGGCGGGGTGTTTGGCAACGAGGCTGGGGACTCCCCATCCTTGTTCCCAAATACCCCGCTGACGCACGCTGTGGGAGATTCCAGTGGTGGGGCATTTTGGGATGAGGACAGGGGACTCCCCTGCCTTGTTCCCAAACACCCCACCACTGGGATCCCCCATGACATGCGTCAGCGGGGCGCTTTGGAATGAGGCAGGGGAGTCCCCGTCCTCCTTTCAAAATGCCCCACCAACACGCATGCAAAACAAAACACATTTCCTATGGGAAATGTGTTTTGCTGAACGAGCAACTGTGTGGAACGCATTTTGCTCGTTCAGCGAGGTATCACTGTACTCATTTTATTGACCTTGGAAGGACAGAAGGCTGAGTCAACCTTGATCCCCATCAGAATTGAACTCACAATGTTCCAGTTTAACTACTGCACCACCAGGGCTCAAAACAATAAAAAATCCACCAGGATATGTTTATCTTTAAGAAATGACTATGTCCCATAATATGAAATCATTTTTCTAACAGTGCCAAAGGAAATCAAGGGATAAAAAGAAAAAAGTCAAATTGAGGAGTATGTTTGTATAAAAATCCATCTTAGTATTCCATGTACTACCAAACAGCAACTCTATCTGTTTGAGTCGCAACTTATATGGACCATTCTGTCCCCAAAAAATGGCTTTTCCTGCACTGCTCTCAGACATGCTGGGTCGTGGACTGACTCTTAGGTATAGGATATAGGAACCCACATTCTTACTTAGTCATAATAACTTCAATTAAATCTATCGCTTGACCATGCCTGCATCAGAGCATATGATGCTGTTTTTCCCCTCTCAGAAATAACCATTTGAGAGCTAGAAAATAGGACAGAAAGGGGGTACTCAAATTACTTGACTTTGTAGAAAGAAGCCCATTCTATGAAAAGCCTGAAACCTTTGAGGAAAAGAAAAATGACTCGTCTTTGCATGGGTATCCCAGGGGCATAGGATAGATTGGCTCTCCTCCTCTGCTGGCAGAGAAAGACCATAGCTCAGCCAATGATGGAAAGCTCAAGGTCCAAGTTGACTCTGATGCATGGACCCCAAAAGAAAAGAGAGACAGGAGGTGTGGCAGGAGAGATGTGCAGGTTGTACAGACCTCCCAGTCCTCAGACACCTCCCCATCAGAATGGCCAACCCATGCCGGGTCATTGACCTAGAAACAGTGCAGATGAATCCCTCCTAATGACATGAATGAAAGGTGAGGGAGGGGAAAACTAAAACAAACAAAGGAGCAAACAAATAAAAATCCACTATTTGCCCCATTTTGTTCCCTAAGCATTAGCCTGGCTGGGTCCTGAATGCAGGTGTCCACCTACATTTTGCTCTGTGAAGGGCTACTCTGTCTGTCGTGGATAGGTAAAGAGGATTATAAAACAGCCCTGATGGAGAACACATAGGAAAACATGCTTGCTCTAAAGCAGGGGTTCCCAACCAATGGCCCACGGGAAAGCCCCAGCCCGCAGCACCATTTCATGTGGCCTGTGGCCACCCTCACTGCTCCCGGAAGTGGATGTGTTTACGTCAGCCATAAAACATACCTGTGCATGCGTAAATGCACCTGCTTCTGGGGAGCGTGGTCAGGCCCACTCAGTTGTTGGGGGTATGCGGTCAGGCACACAGGGTAAAAAGGTTGGAAACCCGTGCTCTAAAGCTACAACTTTTGCTGCTTCTTCACATAAATTATAACTTTTGGAATTCATAACCATAGCATTGAGCGTGAGGGGGATGTATGTTTGCCAGTCAAGTCAGTGAATATTAAATTACTTACATATACAAGCAGTAAAAGAAAGGGGACATAATACAAAAGATCAGTTTACATCTGTGGTTCATTGTTTCTCATTTTGTAATTGAGTTTATAATTAATTGCAATTAAGTTTCTCATTTTGTAATTCATGTGCTTCTTAAATACAGATACTGATTAGTTGCTAGAACAAATAATACATTAGTTTGCACCAAAATAATTAGATTTTTCTGTAAACAAGCACAAAGCAAGATGTTTTTAAGTCTTCAAATCAATACCTGGAATGTTTCACATTTATAAGTGCTTAGCAAGAACAGTTTCTTTATATATAAAAAAGGTAAGTACCCATATCATTCATGTGGTAAAATTAAAAAATACAAGACAAATAAATAAGAGGATATGCTCAGGGAACATTCGAGAGCAGTGTCAACTTTTTGACCACTTACTCAATGTTGAATACACACTAAAATAGCAATGGGAAACTTTTGGCTTTCTAGATGCTTTGGTCTTCAGCTCCTAACTGCTCAGACCATCTGGAGGACACATTTTCACCTACGCCTGCACAATGACTATAACTGTGGGTCACCTTAGTAAGGGTAACCATGGTAATAGGGTACAGGAGCATTGGCATGAGCAAGTGATATTCATTTAAGGGCCAAACCAAATGGAGAGCAAAAGGAAAGGGATAGGGTCTGAAACACAGACAAAAATCTAAAGTGAACTCTTACTAGAAAGTACAACTAACTTTTACTTACTTACTTACATTTGTATGCTACCCACTCACAAATGTGACTCAGGGCGGCTTACAATAATAGTCAACAAACACAATATACAATAGGAACACTAACAAATAAAACAATATAAAATGCAAGAATATAAAGTATAGAATCACCCAGAGGTTGGTGAGCGGGGCGGCCCTCCACTGACCATGGCCGTGGTGACATTACATCCTCCTCCACTTGGAGTACAGTAATACCTCGGATAACGCTAAGACTTGGTTCCACAAGTCTTGGTGTTATTCGATTTTTATTGTTATCCGATGCATGTTAAAATCCTATGGGATATATTGGATAACGTTAAAGCTCCATAGAGATACATTATAACCGCACAGGCTTAAGCGGTTGTTATCCGATCCATCGCATAGGACCTTAACGTTATTCGATCCAATTTTCCTCCCCAGATTACTTAATGTTATGCGATTTTAGCGTTATCCGAGGTAAACGTTATCCGAGGTATTATTGTATATCACAAGAAGATAAGGCTCACTGGGAAAGACAAATAGACTAGGGGAAAATGGGAGGCAGCAGGAAAGGCGAAAGACCAAGAGATGGATTAGCTCAATAAAGGAAGCAGCAGCCTTCAATCTGAAAGCCCTGACCAGGGCCATAAATGACAGGACCTTTTGGAGGTCATTGATTCAAAGGATTACCATAAAGCTGCTTTGGCAGAACATAACATCCTTATGTATTATGCAAACTTGTTTGCCCACACAAATCAATTCAGAGGTTTTTTTGCAGGAGAGGGAAGATTATTCTACCTCATTATGTTTGAAATACAAAGCCTCTATAAATATTCTCTGCCCCATTCCCTTGATCTTTTTTAAAGCCAGTTTTTTTTTTCCATCAGGCCAAGAGATCTTCATTTCAAGATAAAACTGTCCAGGCTTCAATAAAACTAAAAGGGAAATGCCAATTACTTGCATTTCGCATGGTTATGTGTCTGCTTTTTAAAGAAGACATATCCGAGTGTTTGAGCCTGTTCCCTGTTAGACATAACCAGGATTCATAATTCGAATATATTATGGTTTGTAGCCTCAAAAAAAAAAAAGATTGAAATGACCAGAGATGGAAACTGGTGAATCTGAAGAGCTGAGCAGATCCTCATGTCACTACTGGCACCTAGTGGACAAAAGGATTCTATCCACTTCCTTGTGCCTTGTTTGTCCTGCTCATCAAAAACCATCTCCTTCCATAAAGTCACCTGGATCAGAGAGAACTGACAGTTTCTAAATGAGAGTAAACTACCAGTCACTGGCACCTGAGATTAATGGCTGTTTCATTACTTCCCAATCCATAAAGTGCAAATATTAGCAACCATCCATCTTAAAAAGAAAAAAATCTAACTGAGACAGAAACTGTTATTGCTCCGTGGCAAGAAACAAAAATGAAGACAAACAGCAAATGAAATTGTTGTCACCATGCAAATCAAGGCCTGCGTTCCCAATAAGAAGCATTCTGAGTAGATAAAGTTAACAGCATCTCAGTTAGTTGAAGAAACATGTCACTCTGTTCAGGGAAGAAGGGCTTTCACTATTTCTAGGACAGTGATGGCAAAACTTTTAGAGACCGAGTGCCCAAACTGGAACCCAAAACCCACTTATTTATTGCAAAGTGCCAACACAGCAACAGGGGAAGAAAAAAACACTCCCACTGGGCTGCTGGGCAGAGGGGCGGGGTGAACTCTGTGCTGTGGGGAGAGAGGAAGCATTCCCATTGAGCTGCTGGGCAGGGTGAATTCTGTGCTGGGATGACTGCACTGGTGCCCACAGAGAGGGCTCCGAGTGCCACCTCTGGCACGCGTGCCATAGGTTCGCCACCCCTGTTCTAGGAGAACCCAAGGACCTGAGATATGATATAACTCTGTGGATGGTATCTCAGTGAAGTCACATACATACTCCACCTGCCTGTTCTGCAAGTTGATATACTGAATTTCAGCACAAAGTCACAAACAAGCTCATTAAAAATAAAATGCACTAGGCTACAACTCGTGTTTTTACTCAGCTGTTAAAAGCTAGGGAATGTTTCTTAACACTTCTATTGCTAGCAAGGAAGCTTTGTTAGGGCAGAACGCGCTCTATTTTGGAGTCTGCAAAAATGCTACTGGCGACAAAAGGAAACTGAATCTAAGATACCCTTCAAGTTTTGGAGTACTGTACTTCCTGTGCCCTTTGAAAGTTATCCTTGGGACTCTGAGACCTTGACACCTGCTGTTATACTACACTCATGATCACTCTCTCTCTCTCAAACACAAACAGGGCACCTGAGCAGGACAGCTTACTTGCTACCCCTTCTAGAATGATGGAAACATTATTGAAATGATCTGTCAAGGTCAGGAGGAAGATTATCTATAGAGATGTCACTGAGGGAGGGGTGACTTAATTTTCCTGATTTCTCTAGTTGATGTTACTTCTTCTCAAGACTAGGAAAACTTAGAAGGAACTGTAGCTCAATGCCAGTGCTAGTCCTTCTCACAAGGAAGGTCCCATGTTCCACTCCTGCCATCCCCAGGGAAAATGAATCAATGATATATTTTTTAAAAAATGTTTAAAATTGGTTTTTTAAAAATTTTTAATTGGCAGCCACCGAACCGTACCAGCGGGGGGTGGGGGGTGGTTGGGGGGGTTTGAAGGTGGCTTTAAAAATAGCCCTTTCCTGACTCCAGCTGCCGATCCTCTCTAGCTGCTGAACTGCACCAGTGTGTGCGTATAAGACACACTCTGTTTTTCTGGTGTATTTTAAGGGGGAAAGTGTGCCTTATACCCCAGCCAATACGGTATGTATTTGAGGCTGTATATGCATGCAATGCTTTAATTTTTTTTGAAAACGAAATGTATTAATTTATTCACAATGCCAGGCTCTTCCAGAGGTTTCTGTAAAATTATTAAGCAATTTTTCTATCTGGAAGATATTATCACAGATGCTTGGTTCTATAGTTCTGCAAACATCATTTATTTCTCCATCACAGCAAAATGCTGTATGTTGGAAGCCTGGTAAGCCAGGCAAGAGAAAAGAGCCTTCAGCATGCTGGATACTACTCTGTTCCTCTTATCATGAGAAGAATCAGAACCAATTCATAGAAAACAAGGAAAGCTATAGTTAAGGTAAAGATCATTCTTGCTTAAAAGTCAGTCACATTCGACTCTAGAGTTCAGCTTATAGCATCTGCAGACATTTCCATGGTCATGTGGCAGGGATGACTAGATACCAGAGCGCACAGAACATTGTTACCTTCCCACTGAAGTGGTACCTATTTATCTACTTGCAGTTTCTTGCTTTTGAACTGCTAGGTTGGCAAGAGCTGGGGCAGGCAACTGACACTCACTCTGTCGTGCAGCACTCGAGTCTCGAACTGCTGACCTGCCAACTTTCCGGTCGCCAAGTTCAGCACCTTAACCACTAAGCCACCACAGTCCCTAAGGCCATGATTGCGAACCTTGGCACTCCAGATGTTCTTTGACTTCTATTCCCAGAAGCCCAAGCCCTCGTGAATCTACATGCATGGGTTTGATACGATTCATCCAGTCCATGCCACCCTCGTCGCTCCTGGAAGCGGAAGCAAAACACGCCCGTACAGAGGAAGGGTTAACCCAGAAGAGTCTTAACTGTATGGGCGTGTTTTATTCGTGTGGATTCACGGGGGCTTGAGCTTCTGGGAATTGAAGTCAAAGAACATCCGGGGTGCCAAGTTTCACCATCACGGGCCTAAGGAAAGCTATACCAGTGTGCTTAACTGGCAAAGTATAAATAAGAAGCTGGAATGAGGGGGCTGGGAAACTTGTGAGCACATCAAGCTACTTTATGCCAGATAGTACCAATTGGCTCACCCAGCTCAGGACTTTCTACTTGACTCCAGCCATTCAGGTCTCAGGCAGAGACAGAAAGAACCACAGAAATGTGACTTATACAGCCTAAGATCCTTGGTCCTTCTATCCCTGTATAGCCAGGACTGGCGGAAGACAGCTCCCCAGAGCTCCAAGCAAAGTTCTTTCCCAGTCCCACCTACAGATGCCAGGAACTGACTCTGCAACCTCTGCTTGCAAAGCATGAGCCCTCTTGTAGAACTACAGCCACTTCCTAGTGATCTTTCCCTGAAAAACAGCAAGGATGGATTTGATTTAAATCACTAATCAGTAAGACTTGATTTAAATCATGGTTTCATGTTTCATCCTCACCTTTACTACTTGCCCTCCTTCACATTTAGCTTCTCGTTCAGATCTACAGCAAAAACTCGGATAAAGAGCGCCTCACTTAGAGAGTAACTCACTTAAAGAGCAGAATTTTCTCTGAATGTTTGCTTCACTTAACAACTAAAACCAACCAAAAACTCGCTTAACAAATAAATTGGGGTTCACAACCCCCCCATCAGAAGTCACAATTGGTCACTTACAATGGTGTTTCTCTTAAAGAGCAAACTCGCTTAAAGAGCAATCCTGTGGAATGCATTATGCTCTTTAAGCAAGGTAAAATGGTATTCAAATCCCAACAATCTTCTTTCCTTCATTGATTTTAAAAAAAGACTTAAGAGGGAACAGGTTGATTCTGTGTACATAGATTTGTAAAGGAACAATGGGATTAAGGCCTTTTTAAAAACTCTACATTTATTTTATAACATTTCGCTGTGAAGAAGTGACATGTGCTCTCTGCAGACAAAATTCACATTTTAAGTTCGGCAAAACTGTGATAATACCTTCTAGATAGAATAATTGCCCAATAATCTTTCAGAAGAATATGGCATTGTGAATAGATTAATGGAATTTGTTAACCAAAAAATATTAAGCATTGCATGAGCATACAGCCTCATGCTACATAATTAAAAACTAATCCTCTTTACATGATGAATATCTTTTGGATCTTAAAAAATGATATCTTTAGATAGATTTTTCTTCCAAAAGCTTTTTATTTTCAAAATCCAATTTACATTTTCAAAATCCAATTTAAAACATCTGATTTTTTTAAAAAAATCATTGATTCATCTACCCTGCAAATGGCAGAGGTAGAACATGGGACTCCTTGTGAGAAGGACTAGCACTGGCATTGAGCTACAGCCACTTTTAAGTTTATTCAGACTTGAGGAGAAGTAACACTAACTAGAGAAACCAGGAAGAATAAGTCAACTCCATGAAGTCCCATCCTTAGCCTATTTTGGGCTATTTCTCTGTTTTGGTCCAGGCTTCTCTTTGCAAATCTGACGACTAAGCCATCTTTGGTGGTGGTTGTGTGAGTGTGTGTGTGTGAGAGAGAATGTTATTTTTGTTTTATATCTCATCTATCGAGGATATCATACTTCTGCACTTTTAGAATGAAACCACAAAAATGGGAGGATCCAACATTCCTGGCTCACATATCTAAAGGTAAAGGTAGGGAACTCATAGGATCCCTTCCAGGTCTTATTGTGCCACACCAAAAAGCCAGGGCCAACAATCAATCAAATGCAGGACCCAGCAGGTGGAACAACCTTCATGTGGTGAAACCATTAAAGGGTAGGTAGCCTTTAATACAAACACACAGTGGAAGCCAAGCCGAAAGAGAGAGGAAGCCAGGTCTCAGCTGGTGTAGCAAAGTAGATGGAAAGCTTAATCACATGGAATGGAACAGAGAAAGGCCTTAAGTTGTAACAGATGGGAAAGACCAGTCACTTCCCTGTGATCCCTTGGTGATAAATGAGGCAGGCAAAGCAGTGTTCAGACATACAGCATCCTACAATACCATTTAAGAATTGTTTCGTTCCAGAGCAAAAAGTGCAACACAAATGGGTTAAATACACCTTAAATACTTCTACTGTATTTCAGTTGTGGGTGCCCAAGCACAATTAGGATCACGCAATCCAGAACTGGTCGTTTCAGTAGTACAGTCATACCTCGCATAAGGAGCGCCTTGCTTAAAGAGTAACTCGCTTAAAGAGCAGAATTTTCTGTGAATGTTCACTTCGCTTAACAAATAAAACCAACCAAAAACTTGCTTAATAAGTAAATTGGGGTTCGCAATCCCCCTCCCACCAGAAGTCACAATTGGTCACTTACAATGGTGTTTCGCTTAAAGAGCAAACTCACTTAAAGAGCAATCCTGTGGAATGCATTATGCTCTTTAAGCGAAGTACAACTGTACATACATTAAAACAACACTGCATTTTAAAACAACACATGGTGTTATTTTTTATTTAGCCACGGCCACAGGAAATGAGGAAAAACTCACCACTGTGTAGCGCATGACAAGGGCAGCCCACAGCGTTTCACAGGTAGGCTTATCTGTGCATACTGCAAGAGGCCAAGCGATAACCACTCAGAGCAGGGGTGCCCAAACTTTTCTGTCTGGGGGCCAGTCATGTGGTTCCTCCCACTGGAAGCAGAAGTAAAAAACACCCATGCATGTGCAAAACACTGCCATAAATGCACCTGCAGCTGTCATAAACTTGTTTACAACAGCTGCAGGTGCATTTATGGCAGCATTCTGTGCAGGGCGGTATACAAATTGAAATATAATAATAATAATAATAATAATAATAATAATAATAATAATAATAATAATAATAATAATAATAATAATAATAATAATAATAATAATAATGCATGGGTGCATTTTACTTCCGCTTCCAGGAGGAGCAAAGGCCGAATGAATTTGCATCAGGGGCTGGGTTTGGCCCATGGGCCGTAGTTTGGGCACCCCAACTTAGAGAATACTCAGGCTTAGTGGCACCCAAAACAGTAGTAATATAGCATATTTTTAGATGAGAGAACAAGAGGCATATCAGAAAACAAAACAAACAAAAATAAAATAAAAAACACTGTAGCACTTTAAAGACTAACTGCTATATTTTTATTGCTAGCTTTTGTGGATCAAGTCCACTTCTTCAGACAAAGAGTGAAACTTACAGGCATGGTTTTTATACACGAAATTCAGGGGGTCAAAGGGAGAAGGGTGTGGTAAAGGAAGATGACAGACAAGCAAGTACAACAATACAGCTTCACACAGTCATTAGCAACGACAGATTATTCAGATTAGCTCTAAATGTTGTTCCTAGAAAAAACCATACCACAGGCAGTACTGTGGTTACATAACAGCACTGGTGGCATGAGTGGAAAGTGAGCAACATTGCTGGCATTGAAACATGCAACATGGTGGTGCTCCCCTCTTCCTTTATCAATTCTTTTAAGGACTGGACTAGGAATCTGAAAACAGAAAATGTCAGCCCTGAAACACACACGCTTGTGTAGTTTTAATATAAGCACAACATAGGAAGCCATAGTCAGAGGGGAGACCATACCCAGAAACAACAACAGTCCCAAGGTTGTGGCTAGTGATAAACACTGCCTCCTACTGTTCTTACTGGTTTCTGGAAGATGGAAATTTATTTATATTTAATTTGACTTGTTTAGCCGCCCCCTCACCAAGGTGATTCCGGGCAGCTTACAAGACAAAAAGCATCCACTAACATAAAACATGCCAACACAAGATAGACATGAATAACACATAAACATCTAAAATCTAAAAAGCTTAAATCTAGATGGCAGAAGTGTCTGATAATGAGCCAGTGAGGCGGTGTAGGTCCATTAGCTGCACCCTACACCCGCTGGGCCAACCATGTCTTTAAATCTCTTCTAAAAGCCAGCAGTTGTGGGTGGAGGTCAGTCAGCAGGAGGTTCCAAAGGGCCAGAGCACATGCCGAAAAGGCCCTGTCTGGTCCTGGAGAGGCGAGCCTCTCCAGCCGTTGGTACCCGTAGGGAGCCCCTCCAGTCCAGTCCACTCTAGTGGAATGGGCAGATGTTCTCAGGGTGATGCAGTCTCTTAAGTAACCTGAGCCAGTACCATGTAGGGCTTTAAAGGTCATTACCAGCACCATGAATTGCACCCGGAGGCACACCGGTAACCAATGCAGCTCCTGCAACAAGGGCGAGGAATGGTCATAACGACCAGACACCATCATCATGCAGGCTGCCATATTTTGCACCAGTGGCCGCCTCCGAATGGTCGTCAAGGGTAGCCCCATATAGAGTGTGTTACAGTAATCTAGCCTGGACATGACCAGTGTGTGAGTGACCATGAGCAAGGAGTCCCATCCAGGAATGGGTGTAACTGGTGAATCACTCGAACTTGAGCAAAAGTCCTCCTGGCCACAACTGCAACCTGCTCCTTGAGCAGGAATGATGAGTCCAGGAGGACCTCCAGATTATGCACCGGGTCTGGCTGGGGCAAAACAGGCCCATCCAGGACCCCTGATCCACAGCCACTCAGCCTTTTAACATCAGAAATGATGTTACAAGGCTAATAGCCAGATGGGAATTGCATACTGCAAGGCAGAAGGGACTTTAAAAAGGAAGGTCAGGATCATATTCCATATAAGAAAAATACTGTAAAGAAAAACTAGGAGCTCTTTGTCCACTGGTCTTGGCACCAGAACCATTGTCACTCACACCTGCCATGGCTCAGTGGTTAAGAAGTTCCCCTTGTTACCTGCAAGGCCAGCAAGTCGGCAGTTCGAGACCCGAGTACTGCATGACAGTTTGAGCGCCCACCTCTGTCCCAGCTCTTGCCAACCTAGCAGTTCGAAAGCAAGACACTGCAAGTAGATAAACAGGGACCACTTTGGTGGGGAGAGATCTTGGGGACATGAAAGGAGCCTCATTTGGGCATCCCCTGAGCAGAGTTTCTCCAGCAAAAATCCTTTCAAACCAGAATACAGTAATTATTAGATATCATCCATGGAAACTCAGACTTCTACACACAGCTATCTCTAAACATTGTGCAACTCTTAAATGAAGGGTCCATGATCTTTATGAACTTGAATATGAAAAAGAGGTTCTCAAGATCCCTGCCAACTGACTTTTTAAAATGCCCCCTTTCATGCCCTACTCTACAGATGTCTGCATAAAAGCCCCTTCTTCATTAAGTAGAGGAAGGCTTCTCATCCCATGTTAAATCCTCCCCTCCCCTTGGAGAGTGGTAGAACTGGGGCAAAAGTAAAAACCAACTTACCCCTTCCAAAAGTACCCAGATCTCCTCCAGCCTTGGCTGAGCTACAGTCACTGAATTGTGATGCTAAAGATTCGAAGTCTTCCTCTCCAGATTTAATTTTCTGGATGTAGCCTGCGAACAAGAGAGAAGAATTAAAAGACTGGCGAGAGAACAAGCAGCTTGTGAGTTCTGCAGGAGAGAAGGGAGCAAGGAAGATAGTTCTTACACAGGTAACTAGACAGACTGAGTTCTCCCTGAGATAGAAAGATGATGTATGAATTTGGGCCTGGCTCAAGGTCACCAGGGAGCCTTATTGTAGAGTAGGGATTTCAATATCATCTGACCCATTACTCTAGCCCAGGGTTTCTCAACCTTGGGCCACCAGGTGTTCTTGGACTTCAGTTCCCAGAATCCCAAGTCATTACACCTGCTGATCCAAGAATATCTGGGGGCCCAAGGTTGAGAAACCCTGCCAACACTCTAAACAGGGCCAACATAGAGCAATTCAACAGAACCTCTACAGTCCAGTCCTAAGTGCTTCTACTCAGGAGAAATATTTCAAAAACCTTATATGAACCTATGGTAGACTGGAAAATTTTATAACCTTTTTAGCCCTTAAAATACCAGTATTCTATGGTCTGATGCCTCCTAGACATGTTAGACTGCAACTCCCATCATTGCTAATAGCCACCTATATAGGGGAACATGTCTTCATATACTGAAAGTTACTTACAGCATTACAATGCAGCAAGTTCCTTCTTGAAGATTACTATATCTCACCTTACTATTTGTAAGCAACAAGATCACAGAGCAGACATCACCAAACTATAATGCACCCCAATGACAGAACATCTATAAGAATACTGACAACAAGTGTGAAAACAAGTTGATGCTCCAAAGATCCCAAGCTGGATTTTTCAGCTGTCTATTTCAGAAAAACAAATAAATTTCAGAATCCTCCCCCTCTCTGCATCTTTTTTTTTCTCCTGTAGGAAAAAAACATTTACACATATAAAAACCATTTGCACAGAAAACAAATGCCACTGTGATATTTTGCATTTACTGAGAACAAGGTTTTGGTGTTTATTTGTTCATAACACTTGGTAACTGTGCACCAAATCAAATAAGTTATATGGGCAAACACGTTCTCCATCTAAAGCAATTTTTGCTCTGACCTGCGACATGCAAACCTAACACAGCTTCCCTGGTGGCTTAGTGGTTAAGGCACTAGGCTTGGAGACTGGAAAGTCGGGTTCGATTCCCAAGAGCTGCATGAAAGGAGTCTCATTCAGTTGTCCCCTGCAAAAATCTTTTCAAACTAGAGTGATCTCTGACACAAAAACAAAAGAACCTAGCTTGTGTCCATTCTATTATTCAGGTAGTTTTTGGATAAATAAGCTTTATAGGCAACTTGATCAACTTCTTAGGCACAGAGAGGAACTTGTGGGTGCAGAGCTCAGCATTAAGCAGATGAAGCTGTGGTACCATCCTGGAAGGGAGGGACCAGAAGATGGTGCTGGGGGCTTCCTGTTCAGTGCTGTGGCCTATGTCCTCTCTCAGGGTTCTGTCACCACCCTCTCTCCCAAAATGCTTTTTAACATACACCTGAAGCCTTGGGGAGAGATTATCCAGTTTTGGGGTTTGGTGTCACGGGTATGCTGATAACACCCAAATCTTATTTCTCCTTCCCACGTAATTCCAAGGAAATGGATGAGGGCAGACAAACTGAGACTTAATACAGACAAGACAAAGGTGCTCCTGGATCAGCCAGATGGGCAGATGAGGGATTTGGGACACTTATGATCCAGAACAAGAGGGGGGGGGGAAGGCCCAATGAATGTTTCCGTTAGGGCCAACCCCCACAACCTCTCAAATTATGTTATTCTCTGCTCAGTCAAGTTTTGTTTAACTTTGCTAGAATTAAGAGCAGCTCTCACAAGTCTCTCGAATGAGCTATACACATGCCTAAAATACGACAAATGACATTTCTTAAGCTCCAAAGACCTTGCCTTGTCCCCTTCAAATGTAACTCTGATGATAATGGGACCAAGAGAAGGACCACCTCAGAAGTTCATATGGGAAGTTCACCTGGAAAGGAGCCATATAACGATGTACAGGTAATGACCAGCATTTTGCATTGGGTAGCCAGAGCAGTTGTTGGAATATGGATTATTATTATTATTATTAAATTCAATTTATATGCCGCTCTCCATGCCGAAGCAACCCAGAGCGGCTAACAATGTTACAAAAAAATAATAATATACATACAATATAACACATATAATACAATCAATGTGTTATATGCTCCCTATAACTGGCCCCCGACAGCACTCTTGCTGCTGCGTTTTGAACCACTGAAGCTCCCAAGCTGTATCTAAAGGCAGCCCCACAAAAAGTGCATTACAGTAAACCCAAGCGGTATTCAACTAAGGCATATGTCACTGCAGCCAAATCAGGTCTCTCAAGAAACAGGCACAATTGGCACATCAGTTTTAACTGTGCAACTGCATTCTTGGCCACTGCGGATACCTGGGCATCCGAGGCTCTGGGTTGAATCCAGAAATACACTCAAGCTGCAAAGTTAAGTTTTAATGGTGAGTGTAACCCCACGCAGCACAGGTTGTGTCCCAAATCCCTCATCTGCCTTCTGGCAGGAACACTGAACAGGACCCACCCACCCCCGCACCATCTTCTGGGCCCTCCCTTTCAGGATGGACTGAAGCCACTGGAAGAATGCTTCCAAGCCCCATCCCAGAGGCATCCCAGAAAGATACTATGGTCAATAGTATTGAATGTCACTGAAAGGTGTGGTTGGAGAATGAGAGATCCAGCCCTAGGCCCCTCCAATATGGGGTGCCTCAGGGCTCGGTGCTCTTGCCTCTCCTATTTAACATCTACATGAAGCCTCAGGGGGAGATCATCCATTCCCACAGGCTGAGGTATCATCAGTATGCAGACATCTCGGCCCATGGTGATCCAAGTAATGCAGTCGGAGTCCTGTCCAGGTGTCTGGAGGCTGTCAGGGTCTGGATGGGGGACAACGGGCTACAACTGAATCCTGGCAAGACTGAGTGGCTGTGGGTCAGGGCCTCGGCGTTATCCCGGGAGCTACCATCTTTGGAGCTGGATGGGGCCTTTTTGCCACAGACAGACCCGGTGTGTAATTTGGGGCCCCTCCTGGACTCACGACTCCTCAACGAGCAGTTGGCAGTCATGGCTAGGATGGCTTTTGCACATGTCATTCACCAATTACGCCTGCTCCTGGACCGGGACTCCTTGCTTACGGTCACACACGCTCTGGTCACCTCCAGACTGGATTATTGTAATGCGCTCTACATGGAGCTGCCCTTGATGACCATTCAGAGGCTGCAGCTGGTTCAGAATGCAGCTGCCCGTGTACTGATGGGGTACGGGCGTTATGCCTATGCCTCACCTCTGCTATGGGAGCTGCATTGGTTGCCAGTGTGCCTCTGGGTGCAATTCAAGGTGCTGGTAATTATCTTTAAAGCCCTACATGGTAGTGGGCCAGGATATGTAAGAGACCACATCACCCCAAGGACGTCTGCCCGTCCCACTAGAGCAGACCGGAGAGGCTCTTTAAAATTACCAACTGCTCGCCTCTCTAGCACTAGAAGAAGAGCCTTTTCGGTATCCGCTCCAGCCCTATGGAACCTCCTGTCAGTTGAACTGTGTCTCCAGACAGAGCTGCTGCCCTTCAGGAAAGCGCTGAAAACCTGGATGGCAGGGCAGGTGTAGGGAGGTGGAGAGGGAGCAACCACCACCCCCGGCTCATTTAGAGGAGAATCACTCATGCTTTTAATAGTTTTTAACTAGATTTTTAGTTGGCTTGGGTGGGAGGTAGTTTTTCAGTGTTTTTAGGAATTTTAAGGGTCTCTATAGTTTAAATCAGTGGTTCCCAACAAGGGGTACACAGCCCACTAGTGGACTTCAATTCCCAGAAGCCTAAGTCAGTACATTGGCTGATCAGTGTTTTGGGGAATTGAAGTCCAAAAACCAGCATTTGGGAAATACTGGTTTAAATGTTTTATGTATGCCACCCAGAGTCACATGGCGATTGGGGCGGCTATACAAATTGAACAAATAAATAAATGTCCAACAGAACAGGGGCACACTCCCCCTGTCTCCTTCCCAGTGTGGCTCATCCAATAGCATGACTAAAGCCGTCTCAGTCTCATTGCCACTCCTAAAGCCAGAATGAAATGGCTTTAGATTAGTGTTTCCCAACCTTTGGCTTTTGAGCTTCAATTCCCAGAAGCCTAAGTCAACTCCCCAAAGCACTGATCAGCCAATGTACTAACTTAGGCTTCCGGGAATTGAAGTCCCCCTTTGGGGCGTGGGATCCATGTTGGGAACCACTGTTTTAGATTAACTGCTTCATCCAGGAATCCTTGAAAGTGGAAAAACAACCACACACTTGTTCAGAAATTGAATGTTTGAGATTGGCCGATAATTATCTAATAGAGTGCCGTGAGGGTCAAGGGAATGGTGTGGGGTAATGATAGCTCATTGACCCCTCCCCACTGGCTTATTTAACATCTTATACTTACCCTTCCTCTCCTTTACTTCTTTACTTAAAGGAACAAGATTTTGTTTTAAATTGTTTTTAGAGTTTTTAACTGTGTTTTGTATGCTTGTTGATTGGTTGTAATCCGCCCTGAGTCGCTTGTGCGAGTAGGGCGGAATATAAATTCAATTAAATAAATAAATAAATTGACACACCGATCCCCCAAAGCTGCCCACACTTTCATGAGGCAGTGGGAGGAGAGGGAATAAGCAAATCGCTGCAATACAAGCCTTCTCCCTACTGCTGTGTATTTTGTAGGTGGAGAAAATAGGGAAGAGATGAGAGTGAGTCCTGAGTTTAAGCCACGTGGGTCAATCTTTCTCCCACTTGGGTATTGGCAGGTCAGAGAGGTGGACTGGTCCAGGAAAAACAAGGAAGAGGCTCTTGTAAGTGATGGAAAAAGGAGCCAAGGAAAGGATAATGTTTGTGGCTCTTCTGAAACAGCTATGCAGGCTGTAGTCCCATTACCCAGAAACCACTAGAAAGCCCAAAATAGGGCAAGAGTCTGGCTCTAATCTGACTGCCTCTCTTATTTCTGATTCTTCTGATAAGAAAAAAACATACACTAGTACCCCGAATAACGTTATGACTTGGTTCCACAAGTCCCGTCGTTATCCGGACATTTTTTTAACCAATTTTGGGGGCTCTGACCCCCCCGCCAGGTCCAGGGAGGTGTGGGGACCCGCTCCAAGCTGTTTCCAAAGTTCTCCCACCTCCCTGGAGGCTGCAGCAAGGCAAAATGTCAGGATTTGAATCCCGACGTTCTCGCTTCCTGCAGCATAAAAGAGGGTGGGGGAAGTTCAAAATTAGCGCGCATCAGCTCTAGGGAGGTCGGGAGACCCGATGCACGCTAATTTTGAACTTCCCCCACCCTCTTTTATGCTGCAGGAAGCGAGAACGTCGGGATTCGAATCCTGACATTTTGCCTTGCTGCAGCCTCCAGGGAGGTGGGAGAACTTTGGAAACAGCTTGGACCGGGTCCCCACACCTCCCTGGACCCGGCGGGGGGGTCAGAGCCCCCAAAATTGGTTAAAAAAATGTCCAGTTTTTTTTACCAATTTTGGGGTTTCTGACCCCCCCCGCTGGGTCCAGGGAGGTGTGGGGACCCGATCCAAGGTGTTTCTGGGCTTCCCCGACATCCTGAGCCAGTGCAGCAAGCCAGAATGTCGGGATTTGAACTCTGACATTCTGGCTTGCTGCACTGGCTCAGGACGTCGGGGAAGCCCAGAAACACCTCCAGAGAGATCAGAGGACCCGATCTACAGCTGCAGGGTGGCTGGGGAAGCTGACGGGGACTCCCTGTCGGCTTCCCTAGCCACCCTCCCATGCCTCCGCAGCTGTGGGGTGGCTGGGTAAGCCGATGGGGGAGCCCCCCCATCAGCTTTCCAGCCTCCCCACCCCTGCCTCCGTAGCTGCAGGGTGGCTGGGAAGCTGAACGGAGAAACCCGTTCAGCTTTCCACCCACCCTGCTGCTAAGAACAACTGTATCGTATAACGTTAAAAATCACGTTATTCGATACAAGATTTTTCTGAAAATCTTATAACGTTATGCGGTTTTAACGCTATATGATACTCGCGTTATACGGGGTATTACTGTACTTTTAAAAAATTTCATTCATGTAGATGTGGGGGAAATCAGATAACACTGACAATCCAAGGTACCTGTCAATATATTATCTAAAGTTTGAAGATAATAAGCTGTTATATACCAAACCAGGTTACTACCCCACTTAAACCAGCTAGTTATTGAATGATTGCTCCAAGATCTCTGAAAGAACAGTTCCCTAGCTCTGCACACAATGCTCAATTTTACTTCACAATGTACTGACTGATGTTACTAAAATTTTTAATGTAGAGGTATTCTAATGGAGTAGGACAGCTGTAAGATACAATTAACAATCAACATAAAAAAGCAACATAGACACTGGAACATGGAGTTCTTCTTCCGTATCTAGATTTGTTGTCAGTGATCCATGGAAATTAGGAAGTGGGGGGATTTTCCTATCAAGATATAGAAGGAACAGCATACTAAAATCAACTTGGGCCATGGTTACTATTGGATATAGACAGACTTACAATAAAGTAAAAAAATTAGTATGCTGCATTTAATTTTGTACCTTGGTCATCTGTTAATGTATAACTAAGTTAAGTTAACTGTAGCAAATCAGAATATCTGGGGAGGGAGAAAACACTTTTCACACCTGGCTGCCTATAAGAGCAGGTACAGCAGTTCAAGTAAGTGGATACTTATAACCCTGGATAAAGATCAGAAGCATAGACAAACTCTTTGTGAGGGCTAGAAAATGGCTGGAAAAAGCACCACACCAGTACCAGAATTTTCAATGTGTAACCGAAACACCACTAGGTTTTGATTAACCTCGCAAGATATGGACTAACCTTAACAGAATACGTACAGGGCATGGTAGATGTGCAGACTTTTTGCATAAATGTGGGAAACTACCATCGACAACATGTGAGTGTGGAGCACTGCAAGACTGTGCAACATATTATAGAACAGGGGTGGCCAACTGTAGATCTCCAGGTGTTCTTGGGCTTCAATTCCCAGAAGCCCAAGTCAGCACTCCTGCTGATCAGGGCTTCTGGGAATTGAAGTCCAAGAACATCTGGAGATCTACAGTTGGCCACCCCTGTTATAGAACAATGTCGCCTTAGAGCAGGGGTTCCCAACCTAGGGCCCACCATTTCATGTGCCCCCCACCCCAGCAAAGGCATTCAAGAAACATCGCCCCCCTGGCCAGGCCAGCTCCTGGACTGTCTGTGGCCACTTTTGAACTTTTGTAATTAGATGATCAGTATTTTATTCTGAGTGTTTTTATTGATTTTTATTGTGTACTGTTGTGAGCCGCCCGGAGTCACGTTTGTTGATTGGATTGCATAGAAATATAATAATAATAATAATAATAATAATAATAATAATAATAATAATAATAATAATAATAATAATAATAATAATAATAATAATAATAATAATAATAATAATAACAACAACAACAACAACAACAACAACAACAACAACAACAACAACAACAACAACAACATGGCCACCCCTTTGAAGCTGTGGGGACAAAACGGCCCCCATCATACAGGACGGGCAAAATGACTGAATGTGACCTTGAAAAGGTTGGGAACCTTTACAAGGGCAATACTGAAGATTTTCTAGGGTGACTCCTGGTGCAGTCGGATATATAAATTGCTTAGATATTTGTTTATAAATTAATGTTTAATTTTATACAGGTTTTTTTTGTTATAAGTGCCATACACTAAATAAATGTGAGGGCTAGCTCCTAGCCCTTACAATGATGTTTAACAAAAACATGCAGTACCCACAATTAAAATTCTCTAAACAAAAACATGAAAGGCAATCATGATACGCCTGTCAAACTAATGCTTCCCAAGGGATCTATTTAAACAATCCTGGGCTATAATTATGTTCATCAGGTACGGCATGTCTGTTCATAGAAATTCAATGAGGCTCAGCTGTTTGATTCTGGCTAAGGTAGGCATTCAGGTAATAAATTCTTTAGTGGGATTTTTGTTGTTGTTGGCTGTTTATAATTTCACCTGCACATTTTTAGGTAGATAATAAGAGGCTGTTCTCGCTAGGTCAACAGCATCAATCAATCTTCACATGCTTATCGAGCCAAACTGCTCATTGCCAAAATGATAAGCAAGCTCCTACAACCTTTAGAGAAAATGGTGGCTATCAAGGACAAATATAGGTTTTAAAACAAAATACAGGAAATCACTCCACTCCACCGCCACTACCTTCTTCAGCATGGCATTTCAGTCTTTGCAGAATTTTCTTTAAAGAAATGCAGTGATAATAAAAGTGACAAATAAATGACTTTCTAACAGGTTTTATCAACCTTGCAGTAGGATGGTTAGATGAAATAAGTTTTAATCATGTCTCTCCTTCTGTCTTTAAGGTGACAAAGAAGATTGCTCTAACACAAAAAAAAATATCTGATAGTAAAAGTGCTTTCATTTCCAGGGCTATCAAATGGCCCTTTAATACATTTTAAACAACACTTGAATATAAGAATTACACCTCAATCCAAAACAAGATTAAAATCTCTCTCTCTATGACCTTATCAGATGATGGAGGACTTCCATTACTGCAGCCAGCAACATATTTTACTTGGGTTTTCTATCTGAGAGAGATAACATGCAGACAAAATGTTGGTTTTGGAGCTTCTAATTGAAGATAAGGTTCTGGGAACTCTAGAAACATGGTCTTGTTGATATTACATTTTTTAATGATCGCAAGAGATCAAAGTTTACTTGGTGTAAAGGAAAATATGGAAATACATTCTTCCTATATGACAACATGCCATTTTAGATTCTTAAGGATCTCAAGGAAAGCCAATTTTACAATGGCTCAACCCTAAAATTGAGACTGCTCCAGCTTACAGAAGATAGTAAACCTAGGTATACGTTGGTTACATGATTGCTGGTGTCCTCTACATCCCAGATGATAAAACCAACAATTTAAAAACTCAGTTCAATGAGGGAGGAAACCTCATCTTTTACTGAGACATCAAAACTCTTTTCTTCCTCACCTGGTTGCAGGAAATCATTAATTGCTACTGTTCCGGCAGCGGCAGCAGTGGCTGGAACGAGGGTGTGGACCCGATGATTTGGCACAATGGACCAGATCCAGCCTGCAAGCCGTAGGTTGCCAACCTCTGCACTAGCTGGTCAACATCTGAGAATACTAAATTGAAGCTGGGCTCAAGTAAGCATGGAAGATGAGAATCACATACAACAGAACCCCGAACAACGTGATGACATGGTTCCACAAGTCATGACGTTGTTCGGTTTTTCACGTTGTTCGATACATTGATCGAACAATGCTAAAAAAAAGCCCTGACGTCAGGGACAAACCACGCCGAGGCAAGGCTCGGCATCCCCCCCCCCCCGGGTAGGCACGCAATCGCGTGTCGTTCGGGGTTAGGGCAAGGTACGGGAAAGACCCCCGTCCCCTGCCCTAACCCCGAACGACATGCGCACGCACGCCCGAAGTTCCAAAAGTGTAAGGATCTTTACCCTTTTGCAACCTTGGGCGGCTTGGAGGGTTGCGCGGCGCGGCGGCAGTGACGGGATGATGCGAGAAGGTCTCTCGCATCCTCCTCTCACCGGCGCCACGCCGCACAACCCTCCAAGACGCCCGAGGTTGCAAAAGGGTAAAGATCCTTACACTTTTGGAACTTCGGGCGTGCGCGCGCGGCGGCAGTGACGGGATGATGCGGGAAGGTCTCTCGCATCTTCCCCTCACCAGTGCCGCGCCGCGCGCGCACGCCCGAAGTTCCAAAAGTGTAAGGATCTTTACCCTTTTGCAACCTCGGGCGTCTTGGAGGGTTGTGCGGCGCCGGTGAGGGGAAGATGCGGTAAGGTCCCTCGCATCTTCCCCTCACCAGCGCCGCACCGCGCAACCCTCCAAGACGCCTGACGCTTTTGCAACATCGGGCGGCTTGGAGGGTTGAGCGGCGCCGGTGAGGGGAAGATGCGAGGGACCTTACCGCATCTTCCCCTCACCGGCGCCGCGCTGCGCAACCCTCCAAGCCGCCCGACATTGCAAAAGTGTAAGGATCTTTACCCTTTTGCAACGTCGGGCGGCTTGGTGGGTTGCACGGCGCTGCGGCAGTGACGGGAGGATGCGGGAAGGTCCCTCGCATCTTCCCCTCACCGGCGCCGCACCACACAACCCTCCAAGCCTCCCAACGTTGCAAAAGGGTAAAGATCCTTACACTTTTGCAACTTCGAGCGTGCGCGGGCATGTCGTTCGGGGTTAGGGCAGGAGAGGGGGGTCTTTCCCGTCTCCTGCCCTAATCCCGAACGACACGCGCGAGCACGCTCGAAGTTGCTTAAGTGTAAGGATCTTTACCCTTTCGCAACTCAAAGTTTCGAAAGGGTAAGGATCCCCGTACCCTTTCCAAACATCGTGGGGGCAGGCGCTGGGGGGTGGGTTGGTTTGGGTAGATGTTCTACCCAATCCAACTGCCCCCCTCCCCAGGCATACGCCTGTATCGAATAACATGAAAATCGCGTTCTTCGATACAAGATTTTCCCAAAAATCTTGTCGCGTTATTCGGTTTTCACGCTATTGGGTACTCGCGTTATACGGGGTATTACTGTACTAGAATAAGCTTCCCAATTGACTTTTTACAAGTTCTGTCTCATGCAGTGTCGTTCAAAGCATAAATTCAACTATGTCATAATGACTAGCTAAGCCTTCCCCATCTTAAAGGTTTTTCTCTTTAAGTATCAGACTTCTGTAGTCTGGCAAGAAGCTTCCCCTACATTGGGATGGACAAAAGTTAGCCCTGGGACTTCATGGCAGCCCCAAGGCTATTTCTGTAGCTCACATCAGTCTTCTTCAATTTCATCAGAAAATAGTTCCCAAAGAAAAAAGGTAAATTGCTGTTACCAGCAACCTCCAGGCAGTAATTTATCACACAAAACTAACAGTTTTTCAGAACTAGAAATGGACTCCCTCCTGCCCAGAATATTCTGGGGATAGAAAACTGGTTTCTGGGCCCACTGGAGGTTACTCACTCTTCTATATAAGGTGGGATACATACCTTAATTATAGAAAATGGAAAATACTTTTTTTCCTTATCTCCTTGGGCATAACTATGGAAGTAGAGTTGTTTTTGTAAAATACTGGAAACTAACCCACATATGGTACATATACCCAGGTTCCAATTTAAGAAATAATTTCTATTTTTTAATGTTTTGTAATGAAATGATCCAGCTCAACTTAAAAGCTTATTTCTGCAATTGGCTGTGGATTTAAACAACACATACTTAACCGACATATGCTTCATTAGGTCTTCCAGATGTTTTGGAGACAAAAGTCCATAATCTCTGTTAGCCATGCTGACTAGATCTTATGGGAACTGTAATCCAAAACACGTGGAGTTTGGGTATACAAGTTGTCTAGCCTTGTTCCACAATTCAGCCTACTATGTAAAATGATAGTGCATTTTGTAGAACTTTAGAAAGGTTCCTGAGCTCAATTAATGGAACTTTTATCCTTTAATAGAGCAAAAACACAAAAGCTTTAGAGCAATACAGGATTCCTAATAGCAGTTACCTACTATTATAGTGGTAAATGTATCATTTGTGACTACTTTTAACAGACAATGCAAATCTGGGAGTAAAGGACGATGGCTAAATGAGTGTGTTTTGAGAGAGGAGTCGGATATGTCAAGGAGTATCAGATGAGTTATCCCATTAGCCAGGCCACATCACCATCAGTATTATATGATGAACAAAAGTATTTTAGACAGGTCTTCAGCTGAAAGTTGCTATCTAAGCTAAGGTGACAGCCACAGCACTATATACCTAACTAGCTCTCTTCCAGAAAACTACTCTCCTTTCTTCTTGTTCCACCTATGGCCTTTCAGTATTACAGTAATACCTCAGATAACATTTACCTCAGATAACGCTAAAATCGCATAACGTTAAGTAATCTGAAGGGGAGAATTGCATCGAATAATGTTAAGGTCCTATGGGATGCATCGGATAACAACCGCTAAAGTCTGTGCAGTTACAATGTATCTCTATGGAGCTTTAATGTTATCCGATGCATCCCATAGGATTTTAACATTAACACTAAAAATCAGATAACACCAAGACTTGTGGAACTAAGTTTTAGCGTTATCCGAGGTTTTACTGAGTCAAACCTTGCATAAAGAGTGCTTCGCTTAAAGAGTAACCCGCTTAAAGAGCAGAATTTTCTCTGAATGTTCGCTTCGCTTAACAAATAAAACCAACCAAAAACTCGCATTAACAAATAAATCAGGGTTCGCAATCCCCCCCCCCACACACACACACACACAATTGGTCATTTACAATGGTGTTTCACTTAAAGAGCAATCCTGTGGAACACATTATGCTCTTTAAGCGAGGTATGACTGTATATCAATTCCTAAATCAACATTTGATAGTGCTACAAATTAAGAAAATTCTCTTTGAAGATAGGCACTTAGCTAGTTGCCTTATTATCAAACATAACATTTGCCCAACTAGCTTGCTGCTGTCTACACCTGAATAGGTAAAGGTCACCCTTGCTTCAAAGTCAGTTGTATCCAACTCCAGGGTTTGGTGCTCATCTCCAATTATAGCCAAAAAGCCAATGCTGTCTGCATCTGCAGACAATTCCTTGGTCATGTGGTAGGCATGACTAGACACCAGAATGCAAGGAACGCTGTTTACCTTCTCACTGAAGTGGTACCTATTTATCTACTTGCATTTTTTTTTCTTTCAAACTGCCAGGTTGGCAGGAGCTGAGACAGAAATGGGAGCTCACGCCATTGTGTAGCACTCAGATCCTGAACTCCTGACCTGCCAACCTCCCAGTCATCAAGTTCAGCGTCTTAACCACTAAGCCACCACAATACAGAACTTTAATTTGGTGAAAGGTCAAATGAAACCTCGCTGAACTGTTCACAGGTTGTGTGATGCCAGGATGTCCACTGCCAACTAGTCCCCAGAAATTCCCATGGGCAGGGTAGCTGTGTTTTCCCCACACCATCCTGTACTGGGAAGGAATACAGGATAATCAGGCAAGCTACCTCTACAGAAGACTTTGTAACAAGTCTCACTAGGATTGTTTCTTTTCTCCCCGTAAAGGAAGGGCCAGCAACATGTAGGACAGTGATGGCAAACCTTGGCATTCCAGCTGTTCTTGAACTTCAATTCCCAGAAGCCCTGATCAGAAGGAATGCTGCGTGGGCTTCTGGTAATTGAAGTCCAAGAACACCTGGAGTGCCAAGGTTCATCATCACTGATGTAGGAGAAACTCCCAGCAACAAAAGGCCAAGCTGAGAGTACTGGGGCTTCTCCTGGCAAAGCCAGATGCCGAAGCCTTGCGAATGAATGCTTCCTTGTCATGATACATAATGAACCATTCTGCAGGATTTCAGATCAGAGTCGTCATCCCAAACAGACCAAACTTGAGATTTCTTGCCTACAAAGCAAGTGCTATGCTACTAGTCCATGAATTCTTTGCATCTTAGCTATCCCTCCTATAAAGGAACAATTTTGCTTAGAAAACAGCCTGTTGCATCACTTCTAGACACTGCTGGTGATCCTTTCTTTATGTGGAGAGAGTCATAAACTACTCAGGGGATCATCTCCTCCCACATACCCAGGCTACAAAACTACTGGTGAGCAGCAAAATTAGCAGAGCATATGTTAAGATGTGCTCATACCAAAAGAGATAAATAATATTTTATGTACTGCATAATGTCGGACTATGCTAATGAAATATTCTGGAATGGACATTTTTACTAGAGTCAAATCATAGATTTGAAGCAATTAAGACATTTCAGAAAAAAATAACCAAGTCTGAAACTCGGCAGCCCCATATATAAACAGGGTTATTGTACGCTGCAGTTCGGTGCCTGTATTTCTCTTTTATATATCTCCTGTCTCGCAAAAGTGGCAGATCTGTGCTAATGAGGTCATGCAAATTTGCTTATTTTGCATAAATGCCTACAGGCTGCAGCGTTTGGTTTTTCCTTTCACAAAATTTACAGGCAAGGCTTTGACTGCCAGTACAAAATATACACACAATCCATTCTCTAAGATGACATAAGAAATGACAGCATCCTCAAAGAGTGGCAGAAAAATCTCCAGGTACGTGCCGGCAGCCAAACATACAGCCACCTACTTCTTCAGCTGCCAGAGCTTTGTCTAATGCACCGGTGGCAAACCTATGGCACATGTACCAGAGGTAGCGCTCTGAGGCCTCTCTGTGGGCACCTGAGCAGTTACCCCAGCGCGGTTTGACCCACCCCTCTGCCCAGCAACCAAATGGGAGTGCTTCCTCCCTCTCCCAGCACAGAGTTCACCCCCACCCTTCTGCCCAGCAGCCCAATGGGAGCACTTTCTGCCTCGCCTATTGCTGTGCTGGCACTTTGCAATAAATAAATGGGTTTGGGGTTGCCGTTTGGGCACTCAGTCTCTAAAAGGTTCGCCATCACTGGTCTAATGTTTTAAAGAGACTATACATAGGTTGCAGCAATATGTATACCCTCTACATCAGGGGCGCCCAAACTCCAGCTCACGGGCCTAATTGGCCTCCTGCATATAATTAATGTGGCCCGCGGTGAGCACCTGGGCTTCACTGCGGACCATCCCCCCCACCTGCCCCCGCCACCTGATGTCAGCAGTGGTGGCGGCGGAGGCAGCGCCTGTGCTTTTTTCAGGGTGCTCCGAGCAGCCTCTCACTCGATCCTTTCCCCTCAGCAACCTGTGGTGAAGCCAATCGCTGCTTAGGGAAAATTTTTGAAGCCTCCTGCAAGTCATCCTGAGCGTGCCAGGGGGCTCTCTTAGCACCGCAAATTTTGACTTGCAGGAGGCTCCGAAAATTCCTCCGAGGCAGGGATCGGCTTCAGCACAGGGTGGAAAAAGCGCAGTTGCTGCCTCTGTCGCCACCACTGACGACGTCAAAACTCAGCAGTGGGAGCAGCCCACCTCCGGCCCCCGCACCTTTGTGTTGGGGGCAGAACTGGCCCGCAAGAAAAAAAGTTTGGGCACCACTGCTCAACATTCATGCCCTGTGTGCTTTTGTTCAAGCACTGCAAGGATAATCTCATTCAAATACTGTACCCACATTCTTCCTTCGGGTAAGAAACAAATTAGGAGGCTCCAGTCCAGACAGCTGAGAAAACCCAAGTCATCCTGTTGCAACTCACATTTCCTGAACAATACTGACTGTTCCCAACCTTTTTCAGCCAGGGACCAGGTCACACTATCTCAAGTCAGATTTGAGGGCCAGACTGCCATTTTGCCCTGCCTGCATGATAGGGGCAGCCATTCTGTCCCAGCAGCTTCAAAGGGGTGGTCATTTTGTTTCTCAAATGCCTTGGGAGGGGTGGGGGCCACTTGAAATGGTGCCATGGGCCAGATTCGGCCTGTGGGCCTTGGGTTGGGAACCCCTGGTTTAAGGTAACAGCTGAAACATATTATTCTGCCATTCAGAATTTTTTAACCTCCACCAGTGTAGGGTTTCAGAAGCATTTCAGAAGAAGACCAAGCTGTATTTTAGAGACTACAACAAAGCCTCTAATTGTCTGGATCATGAGGAACTAAGAATTGTTCTAAAAGAAATGGTAATGCCTCAGCATGTGAATGTCCTGATGCAGAATCTATATTGTGGACAAAAAGCTACCATTAGGATAGCACATGGGGAGACAGAATGGCTTCCTAGAGGCAAAGGTGTCAGACAAGGATGCATTTTAACCCCCCTATCTGTTCAGTCTGTACACAGAATATATCATACAGAAAGTCAGACTAGATTCAGATGAAAGAATGAAAAATGGCAGAAGAAACAAAAATAATTTAGGATATGCAGATGACAACATTTTACTGTAAGAAAGCAGCAATTATTTGAAACTTTTAATCAAAGTGAAAGAAAGTACCAAAACAGGACTGGAATGGAACAAGACAAAATCATCAAGACAGAAGAACTACACAGCTTGACAATGAGGAAACTGAAATAGTGAAAGAATTTGAACACCTTGGTTCATTCATCAATCCAAATAGACTCTAGCCAAGAAATTAGAAGAGAAGATTTAGACTCAGAAGGGTAGCAATGAAAGAATTAGAAAAGATAATCAAATGTAAAGATGTGTCACTGGAGATCAAGGCCATGATTAGACACACTCTTGTACTTCTGATCACCCATGTGAAAGCTGGAAAGTAAAGAGAGTTGACTGGAAAAAAATTGACTCATCTTGAAATACAGAGCTGGAAAAAAGCTTTGAAGATATCTTGGACTAAAAGAAACAGAGGCCAAATGTGAGATAGATTGACTCCCTAAAGGAAGCCACAATTTTTAGTTTACAAGTGTTGAGCAAGGCTGTTGAGGACAGGATACTGGAGATTTCTCAATCATAGGGTTACCAAAAGTTGGAGAAATGTGATGGTTTGGAGCAACTAAGTGTGGTTTAAGAACTAGAATGCAGGATGCCCACTCCCACAAACTTGTCTTTGAAAATATAACCTTTTAATTATTGTGTTTTATTGATAATAATAGATTCCATCAGAAAAGTTTTATGAAGTGCACATTTTCAAGTCACACTCATCCTAAAGCAAACTGTGTTTAAGACAATTCTACTAACTGTTGAGCAAAAAAAAAGCTTTAATGTTTTAATAAACCTACATTTTGTCATCTACTGTGTACACTGATCATATGCAGCATGGCCTGATTGAACACAAGCATACATTTGGCTTGCAACATTTTAGTAATACAGTACAGTGATAAGTAAATTATAATGAGAATTACCTCTGCCAACCTACAAATCTAAACATCACATGTGGAAATTACTACACAGGTGGCAAAAGTGACAACATGAAGGCTTGGACAATATTTAGGCTTGGAAAACCAGAAAGGCACAAAAAAGGGGATTAAGTCTGGCCTTCCACTCAAAATCTAAGTGGTTTTTTTTTCATATGAGTCTAAGCATGTACTGTACATGTTTCTTTTCATATGGAAAATGCACCTGTTGTACTACCAATGTTAAATAAACACTTTCCCCTCAAGATCCTTCTATGCCACAGTATTCCCCAACCAGAGCATAATTTTAACAAAAACCAAGTCAACTAACAGAGTGGGAAGACCTTCTGGCAGAAGATGCATCCCTTGCTGATCTAATTCCTAATTTTTCAACTTTGTTCTAAAAAGTAAGGTTGACTAGATTTCCTTTGTTAAAACAGAAAGGAGGATGCAATTCATCATTTATTTGCACAGCATTCATCCAAATGAAAACATTTCAATGAAGACAAATGGCCTGTTCTAGCTAAGGCCTAGATGGCAGTACCATTAGATCAGTCAAGAAAATATTATATTGATACATGATATTAGGAGATATGGAAAAAAGAGATACAATGGAACCCTGTGTAATGAATGCTTCGCATAGCAAAAAATTTGCATAACAAAACGTTCGTTGTGCAGAGGCGATACCCCACATAACAAAAAAAATTGTTTGTTATGCAGGGTTTTTGGTAGCTGGGGTATGCCCGCTCAATGAGAACACCAGTTAACGAACTTTCCCCCCCGTTATGCAGGATACTGCCAATAGTGCTTCGCATAATGAAAAAATCTGCATAGCGAAGAGCTCCGTGGAATAGAGTTTTTCGTTATGCGGGGTTCTACTGTATATGAGAACTGCACAAAAAAGAAGGGGCATTCTGTCATCAAATTAAGTTTAACGAAAAACTGAAGGATGGAGAGGGAAAAAAAGACAACACTAATTTCAAAGTAAAGCAGCTTTATCCCTGAGTATCCTCAAATCTAATTCCAAAATGAGAAAATTCCCAATCACTGGTAACAGATTAAAACAAGCCAATTCGTACAAGTTTTATTCTTCCACACCTCTCTTCTATCTCCAACCCTTCAATCCAATAGCCATGCAGTCTGGTAGGTAACTTCAGAGAGCACACTACTGTTACCAAACACTAAGAGCTATTAAAGGTCTGGTTTTCGAAACATTCTTCAATTTCTATCAAAGTCAGATACATTTTCTACTTTTTATATGTGGTAGAAATCTGATAGTACAGTGGTACCTCGCATAATGAACGCATCGTATAGCAAAAAAATCGCACAATGAAGTGTTTGTTATGCAATGGTGATATTGGGCCCAATGGCAAAATGAGCAGAGGAACCACTTCACTATTCTGATTCCCAATGGTCATGGAAGCGGAAGAGGTAATGCCAATTGGACTGGCTGCGAAGGCGCACCTTATTAATATCCTTAAGGCTTAGATTCGTATTACACACACACACATAACCAGCAGCCATTGCAGAATGATTTCCAGGAAAAAATGTATGCTCGGATACGAGTAGCAGCCAACAACGATGATTTGGGAAGAGTTTATCAATCATGAATTAATAATAGGAAAAGGCTATGTATTTCACAAGAAACAATTTTGGAAAAGAATTTAATAAATAGGAAAAAGACAACAATATTGTTTCTGTCTCAAAATGGTCCCAGTATGGAGGAGAGCACTTTGTACAATTGTTTTGTTTGAGTAGCTTGTATAGATTTATGTTAAGTTTTTTAGTTTTGAACTTGTATTTTCTATATATTTCTGTACTTTAAAATTAGTATTTTTTTAAAATTCCAAATGTTCAGTTTAATGCAGCCTGCAAAACATGTTTACTATTTTTAAACAGATCAACATCTGCTGAAAATGAGAATGTTTGATAAACATGCACTGCAACTAATTAAATATGGACAATAAGACAGGTACGTGTTTCCTTATTGCCCTTAGCTTATACTCAATTATCTTCCACTCTTCCCTCCCCTCCCCCAAAAAATGAAAATTCAGCATAAAGGAAAATGTGTTAAAAAACATTAGTTTGGGCTTCAAATATAAATTTTATTTTCAATATAAAAATACACATTTTTACAAAGAAAATACAAGCAAACCACTTGGGTAGTTTTACAAAATAAAGTGCTAAGTTAAAATTTGGTAACAGAAACAAGCAAAAAAATGTGGCAATGGATACTTCAGTTGTCAAATGCTCAACCGTGAAATGAGATGTGTTCCAAAGTGTCTGAACTATATGAGAGCCCAGAATCAGATCTCACCTCTTGTTGACTGAACAATTTCTATCCTCAAAAATAAAAAAACCCCAGTTCTGGCCACTTTTACTGAAGCATGACAGGTTCTAGAACCAGGAAAGAGCATGTGAACTAGCAGTACTGCTTCTAAGCACTGTAGAGGGCAAACGTTTCCCAACCTTTGGTTGGACTTTAAATTCCCAGAAGCCTGAGTCAATTTCCCAAAGCACAAATCAGCCAATGTACTGACTTAGGCTTCTGGGAATTGACGTCACCCTGTAGGGCGTGGGCCTTACTTTGGGAAACACTGGGGTAGGGATTTCAATTGATTCAAACCACAATGCAATACCCTCACTACACCACTGGGGATGGAGAATGAAGCTATCAGCCATGAGCACTTTATGAATAGCAGAGGTGAAAACATTTTTTTAAATATGGAATACTCACGAGTGAACAACTCATGCTGAGGTGTAACAACACAATGTGCTCAGCCGCATTTTTCCAATATATAATGTCTGTTTCAATAGTAATCAAGCAGTGAACTCTTCCATTAGCCTTTTATAGCTTAAAAAAAAGAATATAACGATTGCACCGGATAACGCTAAAATCGCATAACGATGACAAATTTGGGGGGAAGATTTGCACCGGATAATGTTCATTTTAGCGTTATCTGATCCATCGTATTAAAGAAGGAGGCCACAGCTCCTCTCCCTGCCACTTCCCTCCTTCCTTTCCCCCACCCCCACCCCCACCCCCAGTTTGGGGACTCTCCACACCACACCACACTGCCTGCTCGGAGAGAATCCAGCCCAGCTATACCTTCTGTTGCTCTGCAGTCTTTGCTGAGGCTTGTGTTTTTGTCTTTCACTTCCTGTATTGACAATACAGGGAGGCGGAAGAGAGAGAGGTGATTGGCTCTCTAGAGAACCAATCACATTTCTCTCTTTCCCCCTTCTCCAGTTTAAATGTACAGGGAGGGAAATAAAGAAAGAGACTTTGACGAAAACAAGCCTCGATCGAAGCGTGCAGGTAAGCATGGAGGGAGACTGCAGTAGAGTGGGGGGAAAGGAGCCTGATCCTACTGCAGTCACAGCAGTGGGGGTGGTTTTAAAGGCACCCCACTGCCTGCTCGGTTTGTCCCTGAAGTCAGGGCTTTTTTTTAGCGTTGTTCGATGCATGCATTGGACAACACTAAAAACCGGATAACGTCATGACTTGTGGAACCAAGTCATAACATTATCCGGGGTATTACTGTACATCATTTTAATTTTAAGAACAGGTGGTGTAAACAACAAATGGGATGATCAACCATTCCTGGGCAGTTTCACCAGAACATAAATGGGGTGGGGTAGGACAGGACTGAACTTGGTCCATATGACTAACTGAATTTTAAAAATTAGATGCCAGAGTTCTCTCTCTTTCTAACACAAAATTCATTTTGAGAGAGGAAGGAATTCAGCAACTAACATCTTTTCCATGTGCACTATGAACTGGCATACATTAGCAGATTTCTATCACTTGGTCAGCTGTTTGTATGAAGTAGGATTTCAAAACCCAAATATATATTTACTTGGGGACCTAACTACTGTCATCTCTCCAGCCTAGTCTGTTTGCAATCTAATCTACATCAATTCACTAAGCATGCTTTATATAAAACATGGCTTTTAGCAGTAATCTGAATTCCTACCAAAGGGTAATGGATAAGCTGACCACATTATTGGCTACACATGAATGGGTGAAGTGAAGAAGGGAAACATAGCCATGGAAGACCTAGAAAACCCTGACTTTCATTTACAATCCTGTTTTCAATTGCATGTCCATACTCCTGATAGTTGCAGATGTTAAAATAAGATAGAAGACAGTGAGGAATCCATGTTTTCTGCTACATATTGGAAATCATGATACCGTGCATGCACAATTTGTAGAAAACAGACGTCTCCAACAGGGAACTGAACCACACAGATCAAGATGGGCAAAAAGTGAAGTGAAAGGCCTTGTCTACAGGCCACTTGGTCCCACTCTCAAAAGAACTATGACAGACCACCACTGCCTAGAGTGCTAAACTCTCCAGTGTGGAAAGGAGAACTGCAGTGCACTAAACTCTCCCTTTCCTTTTACTTGCCATTAATTAGCTCCAGGGCTTCCTCCTTGCTCCGGGTGATCTTATCCTCCCTCCATGAAGAGGGCCTCCTAGACTGGGTATGTTTCACCAAGAGGTGTGAACATCGCACTTTGGTTGGTTCCCCTTGTCCATTTTTGCTGTTCCCAGTGGGGCGCTCCCACTGGCTGGCATTTGTGATGTGGTTAAAATAATACACACGTCCTGCAAGATAAAGAGAGAGAGAGACTTTAGATGAAAGATAGTAGTTAAACACTCAGGTTCTTTATAAGATGAATTTGACCCATGCTTCCCATTATGCTCTATATCATAACATATCTACACTATATATAGCAGTTATAGTAGTTCACACCATTTTGGGTGCTGCAGCATCATCTTATGGAATTCAGGCATTGTGGTTCAGTGGCAGTTAGAATTCTCTGCTAGAAATCTTTATGGGATTCCTCAAAAAAAATAGGAAAACTTTTGAAGTACTGCACCATATTACAAATCTCAGACATAGGAGCTATGACAGGTAAAGAAATATTAAACCACTTAAACAGTCCAGTGTAGAAACACTGTTGATTTCAGCTTATTTTCTTCTTGTTTGATCAACTCTTACTTCTGAGTGCTTTCAAACCTATTTGGTGGATTCATGTCTCTCAATCTCTACTCCCCCAACAAAGTCAAGGGAAAGCACCTCAAGGCACTGTTGCCAAGCCTGTGTGGTCACAATACTGCCATAACTACACTATGATGTCACTGTACATGCAAAGTGACAGAATAATAGAGCTTTGAGCAGTTTCAAGACCTGTAGCAAATATCCCCTTTTGGGGCAAGGTCATCGAGAGGATAGTGGTGGATCAGCTGCAGGTGTTCTTGGATGAAACCAACTGCTTGGACCTATTCCAGTCGGGATTTAGGTCTCGTCATGGCACTGAGACCACATTGGTCACACTGCAAGATGACTTTTTTTCTGGGAAGCAGACAGGGGAGCTTCATCTCTCCTGGATTTATCAGTGGCTTTTGATACTGTTGGCCACAGTATCCTCCTGGGATGCTTATCAGGACTGGGGATCCGAGGCACTGTATTACAAGTGGTTCCACTATTTTCTTGGTGAGCAGACCCAGAGAGTTCAACTTGGGGAGTTTGTTTTGGCCCCATGGACCCTCCAAGGTGGGGGAGGGTTTCCACAGGAGTCAATCATCTCCCTATTGTTAATATCTACATGAAGCCACTGTGGAGAGGTCATTAGGAGATTTGGGGTTCAGTGTCTCCAATATGTGGATGACACCCAACTCTATCTCTCCTTTTCATCATCTGCAGTTGATTCGGTCCAACATCTTGACGAATGTCTGGACTCAATAATGGAATGGACAATAGCTAACAGGCTGAAACTGAACCCTGACAAGATGGAAGTTTTGGTGTTTGAGAAGCCGTTTGCCCAACTTGGAGACCTGGTCCCAACCCTGGGTCAAACTACTCTGACCCCTAGGGACCAGGTCCACAAACTAGGGGTCATTATTGGCCCACTACTCTCATTTAAACAACAAATAGAGGTGGTGTCCAAAGTTGCTTCCCCCCCCCCCAGCTCCAGCAGACTGCAGTTATGCTCCTACTTGAACAGACAGTTTCTCATAACCCTCACCCACTCATTTGTAAACTCGCGGATTGACTACTGTAATGTTCTCTACGTGGGGCTGCATTCAGTGATGGGTATCACCAAGTTCGCACCAGTTCGCCAGAACCGGTAGCAAAAATACTGGCAGGCCCCGCCCATCCAAGTTTTGAAATAAAGTAGTCCTAATTCGGGTGCAACACAGTGCTTTCCCCCTGGCCACGCCCACCATACCATACCCACAGTGTGGAACTAAATTTCTTTGGAGCCCACCACTGGCTGCCCTGGTGTCTGATGTGGAGATTACAGCGGGTCTAGAATACACCAGCCAGGCTGGTGACAGGCATAAAGAGATGTGATCATATTTCCCCAGCCTTGGCTGGCCTGCACTAGTTACCTATTGCTTACCGTGTCAGATACTAGGTGTTAAGTATTATCATATAAGGCCCTATACAGTTTGGGACCTTGTTATCTGTCTGAGTGTCTCTCCCTCAGAACAACTTGCCACATCACCCGTTCGTCACAGTCTACGCAGCTCCAGGTGTCAACCCCGAAGATGGCTAGAAAGTCTATAACTAGAAATAGAGCCTTCTCAGTGGTGGCACCAATGCTGTGGAACACACTACGGGTGGAGCTGCACCAGGCTCCATCACTGGCTATCTTCAAAAAACAACTAAAAACTTTCTTATTCAAGAAAGCCTTTCAGAATGTCATCCCTTTAGCAATAAATTAACCAGTCAGTTGATCCTCTGGGCCCTCAGATGCCAGTTACAGTAGAACCCCATATAACGAAAAAAGCTTCCATTCTACAGAGCTCTTTGCTATGTGGCTGTTTTCATTATGTGGTTCCCTATGAGAGATACTCCGCATAAAAAAAAAGGTCGTTAACCGGGGTTCCCATTAAGCGGGAATAGAGAGTATTTTGCCATAGAGAGTATTTTGGGCACCCATGAACCACGTGACTAGCCAGTGGCCTGAAATGTTTGGCCATCCCTGCTGTTAACAGGGCTTGTGGGCTGGATCTGGCCCATGACACCAATTGATTCCTGTGAACATGGCTCCAGATGGCAACCTTGCAATGTTGGTAAATGTTGGCATCCATTTTGGGTCCTGCTTCTATCCCTGTTAGCCAGGGGTGCCCAAACTATGGCCTATGGGCCAGATCCAGCCAATGACACCAGAAGCGGAAGTAAAACTCACCCAGCTTTTGGGAAGGGGCCAGATGAATTGGTGCCAGGGCCAAATCTGGCGCACAGGCTGTAGTTTGGGCACCCATGAACTATGTGACTGGCACGTGGCCTGAAAAGTTTGGGCACCCTTGCTGTTAGCTTTTAAAGCTGATTTCTGTGCACATGGCTCCATATGGAAACTCTGCATGATGGTAAATGTTGTCATCCATTTGGGGCTTGCTTCTTAGCTTTTAAAATGGAGTCAGGACATATTGAAAGAGCCCCCCCCCCCCTGTATTGGAAGATCAGTGCACTACAGCACAGTACACAAGATAACAACGATTTCTGATACAGTAATACCGCGGATAACGTTTGCCTCGGATAACACTAAAATCGCATAACGTTAAGTAATCTGGGGAGGAGAATTGGATCGAATAACGTTAAGGTCCTATGGGATGTATCGGATAACAACCGCTAAAGCCTGTGCGGTTACAATGTATCTCTATGGAGCTTTAACGTTATCCGATCACTCCCACAGGATTTTAACATGCATCAGATAACACTAAAAATCGGATAACACCAAGACTTGTGGAACCAAGTCTTAGCGTTATCCGAGGTATTACTGTACAAATGTTTGCCTCAAATTCCCTGAGGTGTGGCTGTGACTCACCAGTTTGTCTTGGGAGAAAGGGAGGGGGCTGCCTGCTCTCTTTATCTCAAGGTTGCAATTTCCGATGCAAATGTTTGCCTCAAATTCCCCAACATTATCCGATGCAAACGTTATCCGAGGTATCACTGTATTTTATTTTAGGATTATTTATTTGATTGGTTTATTTTTAATTTGTTGTGTGTTTTATGTTATTTTGATATTTGTATTTACACTGCACAGAAGGGGGAAATTTCACAAATGGGTGATATAAAAATGCAATAAATAAATAAAATTAATAAAATCATCCCATAACACTTGCCAGATACCATCAGCACACACTACAGACAGGAGAGACAAGCTAAGGTAGGTACAGCTCTAACAAATTAAACTAAAACTGATCCAACTTCTGAGGGTAGGGAGAGGTTGTAACTATATGAATTAACTCATGCAACAGCATGAAGAGCTAACACATGAGTAATAAGGAACTCTGGGAGGACAAACAAATATCTACTACTTTTGGGCTCCAGTAGACTTAGCTACAATTAGAGTACAGTTTTTCCTCATACAGTAATTCTGAAATACTAGTTACCAGCTACGCTGACTTGAGGCTAATGAACTGTAAAGGATAGTAAGCTGGTAAAGGTTGTTGTAGACATTTGCGGAGGGGGGGTTGCAGGGAGGATGAAGAGGAGACAAGAGTCATCTAGCACTTCAAGTACTCCAATGCGACCACAAAGTTGCAGAGTCAAAAGCATAGCAAGCCAACTCTTGTCTTCTTCAGTTCCCGCCCTTAAAAAAAACTATATACCATTTGGATGACAAAAAAAAAATCTAAAAAAAGAGTTGTCTTTTAATTTGATATTTTTATTACTATATTCAAATTTGGTTATTTAAAAAATTCAAAACCATCACCACCACCCATTTTAGTTTATCTTACAAATTGAAGCGCTTCTTCCTAATAGAAATACAAAAGAAAGAACTAATGTATGATGAAGTATTCAAAATATGGCTGAGTTTGAAATCTAAACACATTTAACCAGGAACCAATCCATTAAAATCAACAGAAATTGCATTGCATCTTTCTTTTATTGTTTTGGGAAAGAAATATTCATTACAGTAATACCTCAGATAACGCTAAGACTTGGTTCCACAAGTCTTGGTGTTATCTGATTTTTAGTGTTATCCGATCCATGTTAAAATCCTATGGGATGGATCGGATAACGTTAAAGCTCCATAGATACATTGTAACCGCACAGGCTTTAGTGGTTGTTATCCAATCCATCCCATAGGACCTTAACGTTATTCGATCCAATTCTTCTCCCCAGATTACTTAACATTGTATGATTTTAGCGTTATCCGAGGTAAACGTTATCCAAGGTATTCCTCTTTTTCCAGTCCAGTCATTTATGATTATCTGCCATCACCTTTTTCTTATTCTCCATCTTGGATACACACTTTAACACAGAGAGTGTATCAGAAAATTAGACTCTGTTGTGAGTCCGAATTACTAGCAGGGTTACCGATGCAGAATAGTCAAAGAGGAGAGAGAAATCTAAGATGAGTACATCTTTTTCAGGACTAGTACCTGCATTAGCAGAAGAGAACTAGTAGTTCCAAGGGAGCCACAATAGTCAGATGGTGATGCTTTGTTGTTGTTGTTGTTGTTGTTGTTGTTGTTGTTGTTGTTCAGTCGCACAGTCGATTCCGAGCCTTTGCGACCCCATGTACCACTGTGTGCCACGCACTTCTGTCCTCCACAACTCACTCAGCTTTGTGCCCATTGTGTCTGCAATACCATCTAACCATCTCATTTTTGGCCACCTCCTTCTTCTTTTGCCCTCCACCCTTCCCAGCATCAAGGCTTTCTCAAGCAAATCCTCTCTTCTCATTTGATGTCCAAAGTACTTTAGCTTCATCTTTACAATTTGACCTTCTAAGGAGCAGTCAGGGTTGATTTCTTCTAAGATTGACCTATTTGTTCTCCTCACTGTCCAGGGGACTCTCAAAACTCTCCTCCAACACCACATCTCAAAGGCATCTATTCTTCTGCGCTCAGCTTTCCTAATGGTCCAGCTAATGGTCCTAATAGTGATGCTAGCAAAGGATTTTTCATAGACAGCAATAATGAAACACAAGCCAACTTTTGTTAGCAGTGTGTAGAAGGCAGCAGTAGTAATCTACTTCTAAATATTTCCGTTTCTGAGAATCCTATGCTGAAAAAATGCAAACTAAAATAAGCTGTACCTCTGCAACACAAGATTCACATGTCAAAAGGCTCTCAGTTAGCTAATGTGGAAACGCAAAGAACAAGTACAAATAGCACAGTCATAAATAAATCAACTACATTAATGCTGCAAGGACATCCAGTAGCCATGGTGCACAGATGTGAAAGGAAACTCTGATGCTGCATGACACATATAATTGGAACATGAAATGTGGGAAATACTAATCAAGACAAATATGAAATCATGAAATAAGAAAATTAACACTATTTAACTATTTTTGTACTTGGTGTAAATGAATGAAAGTGGACTGGCATACAACATTTTTAGTCAGACTATTTTACTTTGGAAATAGTGAATATTTAGTCAAGTTATTTTACTCTGGCCAATAACAAAGCAATACCAAAAAGTACAATAAACCTACAAAAGAATGCTAAAAAGAACTATTGTGCCAAATTATAATTTATATAACATATCTGACAAATGTGAAGTTCACATAAGTAACAGGTTTCCATTACCAACATGAACTGACTGTGGTCCAGAAAAATTTGGAATGAACTGTTGATGTAATTGGTCAGCAGAGTGGTGCAGTGGCCAGCAAGAGGTTCGCACCTGGTCAAGTGGCCTCTTGTGATAAAAACAAGCAGACCAGTGTTTAGTGCAGAAGAAAAACTCAAAGCAGGTTTACTTATAAGGTGGAAGGGGGCAAGTATATACCGTGCAACAACTGTAACACAAAACAGACATATTATCTTGGGCTGCTCAGTTGACCTCACTGAGACAGTACAGTTGTGCAATATACAAGTCCGTACAGTTCAGCAACAGTTCAGTTCAGCAGGGTAAAGGCAAGCTGTAGTTACAAAAAAAGCCAAAAAGTTCTACAGCTTCTGTCCTCCTGGTGGAGGCTCACCCATTAGTTCTCCTTTGTCCAGTAAGCACAGATGGCATAACCAGCAAAAGCCATCAGCAGGAACAGTGGCAAAGGTTCAGTGCTTGAAGCAGGATCCAGAAGATACAGGAATCTTCGTCCAGACTGTTGGCAGGGGAAGGTGAGCATTAAAGCTCAGGCAAGTTGAGCATTGTAGCTGAAGGTCTGCAATCCTGCTCTGTCCTAATAACACTGGTGCTTGGAGCACATCAGGGAAAACCTCCCAGACCTGTGTACCCCAGCAGTAATGTCTTAAAGGCATCACAGACACAATGTGTGTCGCAACTAGTTAGGGAGAGCAGCAAAGACTTACTTTCCCTAACAGAAACAAAGTTCTTATCAGAAAAGACTACTAAAAGGAGCTACTATAGTCAAACAAAAAGAAAAGCCTAGATATGGATAACTGAAAAAAAAACCGCTTTAAATTGTTAAGGACAAATAAGAAGCAAAATTGAGAGATGAGAAAAACAGAGACAGTATACTAACTGTGACCTTTCAGCAACTGTCAAATAGAAACAAAGAGAAAGATTATGGTTGAATATGCTGAATAAAATTATGCTGAAGAACTATACAAAAGAGATGCAAACAGAGATTCCTTTGACAACAACCATGTGATAAAGAACTTGTGGTTCTAGAAAGTATAGTGAAAGCTGTTCTTAAAGCAGTTAGAGGAATAATGTAGTAGTAGTAGCAGCAGTAGTAGTAGTAGTACCGTAGCCGTAGCAGCAGCAGCAGCTCAAGTGACTAAGACACTGACTGGAAGGCGGGAGGTCAGCAGTTCAATTCCCAAGTACAGTCAAACCTCGTATAAAGAGCATCTCGCTTAAAGAGCAACTTGCTTAAAGAGCAGAATTTTCTCTGAATGTTCGCTTCGCTTAACAAATAAAACCAACCAAAAACTTGCTTAACAAATAAATCGGGGTTCACAATCCCCCCCACAATTGGTCATTTACAATGGTGTTTCGCTTAAAGAGCAAACTCGCTTAAAGACCAATCCTGTGGAACGCATTATGGTCTTTAAGCGAGGTACAACTGTATTGTATCCCAGCTCCTGCCAAACTAGCAGTTCAAAAGGAAGAAATTGCAAGTAGCTAAATAGGGACCACTTTGGTGGGAAGGTAAACAGCATTCCATGCGCTCCAGTGTCTGGTCATGCCTGTCACATGAACATGGAAACGTCTGCAGAAGCAGACAGTGTTGGATCTTTGCCTTTGAAACAGAGATGAGCACTGAACCCTAGAATTGGATACGATTGGCTTTCGAGGAAGGACAACCTTTACCTTTAGTAGATGGAATAGCAACAGAACTATTTCAAGCTACAGACTTAATTGTCAAGCTCCTAAAAATATGCCAACAAATATAGAAAGCAAAATGTGTCATACATATTGTACAAGAAAGAAAACATCAAAAATTGTAGAAACTATAGGAACTTACATTTATTTCCCAGGCATGCACAGTGATGCTCAAATTTTTGCAGTAGAACCTTTACCCTATGCCAGGAAAAGACAAGGCACTAGAGATTATGCTGAAAATGTATGTAGAGTGCTAGAACATAGCAAAGAATTTCTGACGAAAATTACTCCATATTTTATAGATTACAGCAAAACCTCTACTGTGTGGCCCATAAAAAGCTCTGATCATTCTAAAATTTGTCTCAACATTTGATAATCTTAATGTGTAATCAATACTCTGAACAAGAAGCTATAGTTTAAACAATATAGAGAAACAGAATAGTTTCCCATATATAATGGTATCAGGCAACAGTGCCCTTTTCAATTTCTGTTCAATCTGCATATCATGAGGAAAGCTGGACTAGATTCAAATGAAGGTGAAATGAAAATTGGTGGAGGAAACATGAGTAATGTAAGATATCCAGATGATACCATATAACTGGCAAAAAAAAAAATAGCAATAAAAGGAAGTAAAAGAAGAAAGTATAAAATTGAGATTGCAGTTGAGCATTAAAAAGAAAAAAACCAAATTCTATAAAATTATCTAGATTTATTGCTGATAATGAAGACATCAGAATTATTAAAGATTTTCTTTACTGATTTTAATATAGTTCAATTGTTTTTAATGTTCTGTTTTTAATTTTACCACATCAGGTTTATTCTGTCTAGTGCAATGGTTAGGGATAGCACATACTTTCCAGATAAGATTAGTGTAAGACAGATACGTATGGTCATGCACATATTAGCACTAATAGCAATGAGAAATCTTAAAGCACAGATCTAAAAAGCTAAGCCTAGGACCTTAAGAAACAGTATTCACAGAAATGGTATATGGAGATGACTAGATAAGAGCTCTTAGGCATTGAGCATCTTGTCAATTGTTTTCTTAGGAAAAGATATTTTTACCCATGGAATACAATAATTCAGTACTGAAAGATATCTAAAAGCTTTCAGGTTCCTCAGAGTAAGAACACAGTAGTCTTGGCAACAATTCAGAAGGACAGCGCAGCCAAGAAGCCATAGGATACATGAAACAGACTCAAAAAAAGAAGCAATTGTTATGCATTAGTGCTAGAGAGATGCAGTAAAAATGGAGGACTCTTCAGTCCTGCTACTAAAAATAGAAAGAATGCAGATACCCTGGATACATCAGAAAAAACACGGAACAGCTAGTTTTAGTGTGACATGATTATTTCCAGAGAGCATATAGTACAGAAATAAGAGCATACCAGGTATGCACAGTTGTGTGTGTGGAAAAAATAAGAGTACAAATATGCATAAAGCCCAAAAGTTAAAATCAATTTGCTCCATAAATTACAAAAAGCAAAAAAAAATAATCTTCCAGATAGCAGATTCCCTATGCTGTTGCCCATCACAGTGCTATCAAGTCCAGCAAAAAAGAGGCTGCTCAGAAAGTCCAATTGGTTACATTTTAATTTTAAAAGCAGAAATGTTTAAAATCAACATATTTGTTAAAATCAAGCTAAAACATTAGCTCTTCAGGACTTACAAAATTTATTTAAATTTATGTATAGTGTGGTAATACAAGTTAAGATACACCATGTAACTGGTAAGAAAGATATATAAACATGCTTGAGAGGATGTCAGTGTTAACTCAGAAGCTGACCTAACCCTAGCTCAGAAACTGTAAAACGCAGGAAGATTTCCTTTAAAAAGGAGAAAAGAGCATACATTTACAAATTGTGAATTGGCAAATGGGGAAAAATTTTTAAAGAGCACAAGTGGAGCAGAAGAAAGTTATTTTAAAAAATGATATAGATGCGGAACAATAGAAGAAGTTGCTAGACACAACACTACAAAATGCTGCAAAACGGTGCTCCTGTGTACAAGCTGGCTGACCTTGCGTTCCTTGAAAATGCTACTTTCTACACCACCCACAATCTTCCATTTCTCTTATCAACATTCTGTAATTACTCAACATCATTCAAACTTGATTTGGTTTTCCAGATGGATTGGCTTCTCAAGTTTCTTCTTATAATATACTGCATCCTAATATACTGCATATAATACTTATAATATACTGCATATCTTCCTCTTTCTCATCTAACTTATCTTGTTTCATCAACCTTTACCTGTTTCTCCCCATCCTCTTCTTCTTACATTTTCCTCCCTTCTCCTCTACTAGTCACCAAAATTATTATTATTCAAAGTTTGAATCTGGCTTGTGCTCAGAGAGGTATCTCCGATAATGTGGTCTTGAACTTCTCATTTTGATTTGTGCTCCTTACTCTTTCTCTCCTTTTCTTTACATAACCACACACATTTCAAATCTTGACTTTTTCTGTCTTGGGACAATTCCAAAGAATGTATACTTTCTAGGCTATTTTTTACACTTCTGCTAATCTCAGGGTTTCCTTCCCTAAGGGTGATACTTCCCTGGTTTTTCTTCTGGGGTAGAATTTTGGCATCAGAACATTCACCACATACCATCCACCACCACAACCAACAGGAACAATAATAGAGGAAATGTAAAGACAACTAATAACTAAGTCTTTAAATATAAAAAGAACAAGATAAATGATTGGACAGTTAGATGAGATGTATGAAAAGAGTGCAGATTACAGAGAAACATAATTTATTTCTTATTAAGTCTTCACTTTGGAACATGCTTCAGTTTACCAAGCCCTGCTCCGTGTTTTTTTTCTTGAACATTTGATTTGAACAATGATATCAAGCATCTGTCAAAAATCAACTCAAAAAGATGAAGCTGTAATTTTCATTAACAAATCAATGGGTCCAGATGGAATAGCATTAATAGCCACTAGTACTGGACTCAGACTGGAGAAATTGAAGGCTTGTCTATGTCTCTTTTGGAGCAAGCTGATGGTGACTAAATAGGGTTGCCTGGGTTCAGGGTAGAGGCATATGACATGTGATACAATCCTCACATCCAAATAATATATCTGAACTGAAGCAACTCTATTTGGTTCAATGCTTTCCAGAAGAAATTTCTGATATTGTGAAGTAGCATCACCATCATGATAGAACTCCAGGCATCACTTCAGAATACTGGCAAATTAAACACTTCCTCTATTCCTCAGTGGAAGGTGGAAGGGTAGAGGAATTGACTTTTTACACTCCATTGAGGCAGCAAAAATGCAATGTATCACTTAAACCAGGGGTTAGCAACCAAGGCCAGCCCTGGCTGGCATGTGGCGATATTGGTCCAATGCTCTCGCTCCCACCTGAAGTGCTGGAAGTGGCGAAAACAACTGAAAATGTGCCACCCTTCCTCCTGCCGCTGCTGCTGCCAGAAGTGGCAGAAACAGCCAAAAACGCATACCATGGATGTGTTTTACGGCGGGAGGAACCACGTGTCTGGCCTGCTCAGCTGTCTGAAGGAGCGTGGTCCAGCCCGCAGCATAAAAATGTTGAGAACTCCTGACTTAAATGAACTCTTTTCTTTATATTATCTTAAAAGCTTGTCAACAAATTGCTCACATCTGAATCCATGGCAGTAGATTTGGCTATGTGTAGTTTCTTGACCAGCTCTTTAAGACAACACAAAGAAATAAGTTTTAAAAGAGTTTTATAAGTGATGCAGTCCATTTTCACTCTCCTAATGGAATCTTTTTTTAAAAAATCACTTCCTCTGCCCCTCCCCTCTGCTATTCTACATGAAACCATTGGGTAAGATCATCCGTTCCCACGGGGTGAGGTATCATCAGTATGCAGATGATACCCAATTGTATATCTCGGCCCGTGGGAACACTAGCGATGCAGTTGAAGACCTTTCCAGATGCCTGGAGGCTGTCAGGGTCTGGATGGGGAACAACGGGCTTCAGCTGAACCCTGGCAAGACTGAGTGGCTGTGGGTAGGGGGTCCTGTGTTATCTCAGGAACTACCGTCTTTGGTTCTGGATGGGGCAGCTTTGCCCCAAAGAAACCCGGTACGTAATCTGGGGGTCCTCCTGGACTCGCGACGACTGCTCAAAGAGCAGGTGGCAGCCATGGCCAGGAGGGCGTTTGCACAACTTCGTGTGATTCGCCAGTTACGGCCGTTCCTAGACCGGGACTCTTTGCTCATGGTCACACATGCCTTAGTCACCTCCAGACTTGATTATTGTAACGTGCTCTACAAGGGGCTGCCCTTGGTGACCATTCGGAGGCTACAGTTGGTCCAGAACGCGGCTGCACGAGTAGTGTTGGGGTCCAGGCGTTATGCCCGTGCCTCACCGCTGCTGAGGGAGCTGCACTGGCTTCCAGTTTGCCTCCAGGTGCAATTCAAGGTGCTGGTTATTACCTTTAAAGCCCTACATGGTAGTGGACCAGGATACTTAAGAGACCGCATCGTCCCAAGGACATCTGTCCATCCTACCAGAGCGGACCGGAGAGGCTCTCTGGTTGTGCCATCGGCCAGAGAGGCGCACCACTCTGGCAATAGAAGGGGGGCCTGCAAACGGAGCTGCTGTCCTTCAGGAAAGGATTGAAAACCTAGCTGGCACGTCAGGTCTGGGGAATGGATGGATCAATTTCCCCAGCCGGCTGGATAGTTTGACACTCAGTGCCGCCTAGCTATAATGCCTAGTTTTTAATGCTAAGTTTTTAAGCTTCTTTTAAAACATTTAATTTCTGAACTGGTTTTAAATTGTTGTCAATATGCTGATGTGTTGGGAATCGCCCTGGGTCCCTTCAGGGAGGAGGGTGATAAACAAATTTAAATAAATAAAATAAATATTCTAAAGTTGGTGTCTTATTAAGTTATTTCACCACATGGGATATTATCAATTGTTGGAGCCTGACTTGTTTTTTGTTCACTTCCAGAGATAAATACAGTAAAACCTCGGATAACGCTAAAACTTGGTTCCACAAGTCCTGGTGTTATCCGATCCATGTTAAAATCCTATGGGATGGATTGGATAACGTTAAAGCTCCATAGAGATACATTGTAACCGCACAGGCTTTACCGGTTGTTATCCGATCCATCCCATAGGACCTTAACGTTATTCGATCCAATTCTCCTCCCCAGATTACTTAACGTTATGTGATTTTAGTGTTATCCGATCCAATCGTTATCCGGTGTTTTACTGTATGCTGGAAACAAACGAAACAAGAGTGATTGTTAACAACACCAAAACAGCTAAGAACATAAGAAGGGTCAAAAATATGAAAGAAGAGAGTGAAAAAGCTGGTTTGAGACTCAATATAAAGAAAACAAAGATCATGGCAACAGGCCCTATCAGTTCCTGGAAAATAGATGGGGAAGAAGTAGAAGCAGTGACAGATTTTACTTTCCTAGGATCAAAGCTCACTGCAGATGGTGATTGCAGCCATGAAATAAAAAGGCGATTGATTCTTGGGAGGCAAGCTATGAGAAACCTGGGGAACATAGTGAAAAGTAGAGACATCACATTGCAAACAAAAATTCGCATAGTCAAAGCAATGGTATTTCCAGTGGCAATGTATGGTTGTGAGAGCTGGACCATTAGGAAAGCTGAGCGCAGAAGAATAGATGCCTTTGAGATGTGGTGTTGGGGGAGTTTTGAGAGTCCCCTGGACAGTGAGGAGAACAAATAGGTCGATCTTAGAAGAAATCAACCCTGACTGTTCCTTAGAAGGTCAAATAGTAAAGATGAAGCTAAAGTACTTGGACATCAAATGAGAAGAGGGGATTCACTTGAGAAAGCCTTGATGTTGGGAAGGGTGGAGGGCAAAAGAAGAAGGGGGTGGCCAAAAATGAGATGGCTAGATGGTATTGTAGACACAATGGGCACAAAGCTGAGCGAGTTGAGGATGGTGGAGGACAGAAGTGCCTGGCGGACAGTGGTCCATGGGGTCACAAAGGGTCGGAATCGACTGTGCGACTGAACAACAAAAATGCATTTCAATAGAAGTGAACAGTCGGTCTCTAAGATATTGTATTATATAAGTTACATATGCAAAAATGGTGAGTAAAAGGTAAAGGTCACTCTTGCTCAATGGTTCTAGAGTTCGGTGCTCATCTCTGCTTATAGTCAAAGAGCCAGCGCTGTCTGCATCTGCAGACATTCCCATGGTCATCTGGTAGGCATGACTAGATGAGAGTACATGGAAAGCTGTTTACCTTCTCACCGAAGTGATACCTATTTATCTACTTGCAATTTCTTGCTTTCAAACTGCAAGGTTGGCAGGAGCTGGGGTAGAGACAGGAACTTACGCCATCATACAGCACTCGGGTCTCGAACTGCTGACCTGCTAACCTTCCAGTTGTCAAGTTCAGAGTCTTAACCACTAAGCCACCACAGTCATTGCAAATGGTGAGTAGTCTGAGTCTGTTCAGGGGGCATGGTCAGGCCCAGGCATAAAAAGGTTGATAACCCCTGGTTTAAGATGTTGGTCATTGAGAGCATGAATAATAATCCTCACGATAATCCCTTCAAACTGCTAAATGGAGAAGAAAACAGGAAATGAGGCATACTATAAGCAGAAATCACAAGTGTGATTTCATGTCAGAGATTACTCTGGGTTGAAAGGATTTTTAGGGGTCACCTGAGATTCCTTTCATGTCCCCAAGTGCAGCTCTCAGGTATTGAAACCCAACCTTCCAGTCTCCAGCTTCAGCGCCTTAACCACTAAGCCACCAGAGGAGCTGCTGCAAGTACCGTAGATAAATAGGGACTACTTCGGAAGGAAAAGATCTTGGGAACATGAAAGGAGCCTCCTCCAGGTGTCCCGAGTGGAGTTTCTCCAGAAAAAATCATTTCAACCCAGACTAATTTCTGGGACAGAGACAGGCACTCAATCTATCATGCAGTACCCAGGTCTCAAACTTCCAACTTGCTGACCTTCCAGCTAACAAGGTGAGCTTCTTCATCAGTATACTGTAAAGCAGAGATTGAAAAGTTCTGATCTACAGCTTCAAGCACAGCTGTCAGCCATGGATTCAACTGAAGGTAAAAAAGAGGCAAATGGAAAAACATACCCCCACCCCACCCCAATCTAGCACTACAATGAGGAGATCTAGTACAATTACCTTTTCCTTGCCCCTCTACAGAGCAGCAGGGGAAGTGCTAAATTAAATTACAGTAAAACCTCATATAACACTAAAACCTGGTTCCACAAGTCTTGGTGTTATATGATTTTTAGTGTTATCTGATGCATGTTAAAATCCTATGGGATCCATAGAGTTACATTGTAACCACACAGGCTTTAGCGGTTATCTGAAGCATCCCATAGGATCTTAATGTTATCTGATGCAATTCTTCCCCCCAGATTCCTTAATGTTATGCGATTTTAGTGTTATTCGATACTAATGTTATATGAGGTATTACTGTATCTGATATACTGAAGGGGTTTGTTAGCCCCTTGAGCATACTGGATGTTTATTCTGGAAGCAGCCTTTGAAGGCTGGAAGCCTTGTATTTGGTGTTCCAAGTGCCTAGAGGTAGAATGAGGGTCCCGAAACAAGCGCTTGAGGTGGCTCAGTGGTTAAGAAGCTTGTCTTGTTAGCTAGAAGGTCAGCAAGTCGGCAGTTCAAGACCCAAGTACTGCATGACGGAATGAGTGCCTGTCTCTGTCCCAGCTTCTGCCAACCTAGCTGTTCGAAAGCAAGAAATTGCAGGTAGATAAATAGGGACCACTTTGGTGGGAAAATATCATTTGGGCATCCTGAGTGGAGTTTCTACAGCAAAAACTATTTCAACCCAAAAAGGACCTTTGTATACTTCTGACATGATAAAAAAAATCATGCCCAGATTGACCCCTCAACAGCTGAAAATGCTAAATGTCCATCTGAACATAAGCTCATAGCTGCATTTAACTGCAGGTGAGCATTCTGGACATATTTCTCTACCCACTGTTCAAAATGAATTCTTGGATTACCACAGCAGTATCTACCTTTTTATTTTCTTAGAATTGTGGACTGCAACTTTCCAAATACTTTATCATCAAGCCAACATGGCTAGGTCTTCTGAGAGCTGAAACCCACAATGATGCAGGGACCATGACTTCCCCACTTGACCCTATCCCTTTCTAATTTGTGAAAGCAGCCACGGAAGCAATGGTGGTTTGTGTTAATTCTTCTTTGCAGGTTTCCTGTTTGAGGAAAGCAATCACCAAGCACATTTTTTTAAAAAATGGTAAGAACAGGAATAATAACTTCAGTCCGGTTACAAATATTCCTTTTATCGGCAAGTTGGTGGAATGAGTGGCTGCAGATTAGTAGGTGTTCTTCAAATATATTGATCCATGTCAAACAGGCAGGCTACAGGATAGAACAGATACATCACTGATTCCCCTGCTAGGCGACCTCCTCGGACAGACTGACAGGGATAGTATGTCCCTGCTTGTCTTCTGGGATCTCTCATCAGCTTTCAAAAATGTTGACCAGGGTGCCTTACTGAGCTAGTTAGTGCAATGTTTCCCAACCTTTGGTTTTTTTGGACTTCAATTCCCCAAAACATTGATCAGCCAATGTACTGACTTAGGCTTCTGGGAATTGAAGTCCCTCTATGGGGCCCCATGTTGGGAACCACTTAGTTAGTGGGATCAGGAATTTGAGAGTCAACACTGGAGTGGATCCAGTCCTTCCTCACTGATCATAACCGGAGAATGAAGAGGGATGACATGACTTCAGCATCATGGGTACAACAATACTATGTCCCACAGGGAGCTGCCATCTTGCCTGTGTTATATCAGCAATACATTGATAATACACAAGTCTTACTCTCTCTACTTTTCATTGTCAGCAAAGGATTCTGTGGAGGTCCTAGAGCAGTGGTTCCCAACAAGGGGTACACAGCCCACTAGTGGACTTCAATTCCCAGAAGCCTAAGTCAGGACATTGGCTGATCAGTGCTATGGGGAAATGACTTAGGCTTCTGGGAATTGAAGTCCAAAAACCAACATTTGGGAAACACTGTCCTAGAGTAATGTCTGACCGCAATAATGGATTGGACAAAAGCTAACAGTTCTAGGCTGAAACCAGAGAAGAGTTTCTGTTGTTTGGAGATTCATCTGATAGGCTCATCTAGATTAAGGTGCCTTTATCTCTGAAGGATCAGATTCATGATACAGGTGTTGCCCTGGGCCTGGCTATCACTATGGAGAAACAAGTATCAGTTACTTTTTTCCATCTTAGGCAGATAACTCTGCTCTGCCCATTTATTGATCTGAATGAATGTCACTCATGTTTGTTCATGCACTGTTAATCTTGGAGATTGATTACTGTATATACTGGAATATAAGCCTAGTTTTTCAGCCCTAAAAATTAGGTCAAAAAAGTGGACTCAGCTTATACTTGGCTCATCGAGAGCAATGGAAAAAGGCAGTGGCGGCAAATAGCCTTCACCATCCACTTCTCCCATTCTGTCGTCGGTGCATCTCAATCGCCATGGAAAAAATTCCTTTCTGCTGCATCTTATTTTCATGTATCGTATTTTAATTATTGAAACTCACTAGCAGCTGCTGCATTTGCCACCCTAGGCTTATATTCGGGTCAATCTATTTTCCTGGTTTCTCAGGTCAAAATTAGGTACCTTGGCTTATATTCGGGTTGGCTTATACTCAAGTATATATGGTACTGTAAAGCACTGTGGGGCTTCCTTTGAAGTTAATCTGCAACCTGCAGCAGGTTCAGAATGCAGCCATGGGGTTGGTGGCGAGGAGCCATCAGTTTGACTGGATTTCCCCTAGGTTACCTGTAAGCTTTCAGACCCTATTCCAAGTTTGGGTATTAATCTATAAATGCCTGAAAGATTTTGGATCTCATTTCTTGGCAGATCATCTTTCAGTGAATTCACCCTATATAACCAGATCCTTCCAAGCTGTCAGACTGCAGTTGCCCACCCTGATAGTGGCCAGCAATAGGACATTCTTGGTGGTGGCACCATGGTTATGGAACTCTCTTCCACTGCATGTATGCCAACCTCCCTCCTTTGCTGTACAGTAAAACCTCAGATAACGCTAAAACTTGGTTCCACAATGTTTAATGTTATCTGATCGAATAACATTAAAATCCTATGGGATGTATCGGACATTAAAACTCCATAGATATATTGTAACCGGCAGTCTTTAGTGAACGTTATCTGATGCATCCTATAGGATTTAACATTATGTGATGCAATTTTTTTCCAGATTGCTTAACGCTATGCAGTTTCAGTGTTATCTGAGGCAAACGTTATCCAAGGTATTGCTGTATTTCAGAAATCTGCTGAGGAGCTTTCAGAAGGCTTTTGCTAACATTTGTTAGAAAAGCTGACTTTGTTTTTGCCTTTAATTAGACTCTTATCACAGCTATTGGTGTTAGACTAGAAATGATATTTTATAGTTGCATATGGAATGTTAATGGGTTGGAATGGTTTTTTCACTTGTTTTAATGTCTGTTATATTTTGTATGTACACTGCCCAGTGAGACAATTAAGACAGATAGGCCTATAAATAAATAAATAAAATTTAATTAACAAATTAAAACATTTGAAGACCAAATATTCTCTATCCCTTGACCTCATGAACCTTTGATATAATCCGGCAACTCCCATCCTCTTCCACACAGATTAATATGTAAACTCTTAATTTAAAAACAAAATGCAACACTGCAAAATACCAGTCCCATGGTTGTTTTTTTTTAAAGAGCATAGCAAAGTCATGGACTTGGGGGAGAATTCCTTACATGCAAGATGTGAAATTATTTTCCCTTGAGATAAAGGGGGCGGGCGGGTGGAATGAATGAAGGTTTCTTAATGGGGAAAGACACCTTTTCACTGCTGAAGGGGAAAGGAAGGATAAATATGGAGGGGAACAGGGATTGGGAAAGCTGAGCAAGAGGGGATATGATACTAAGAGCCCTGGTGACGCAGTGTTTAAAACTGCTGTCCTACAGCCAAAATGTTGTGAGTTCGATCCTGATGGGTAGAAGGGTGTCTCAGCCTCCCAAGGACGGTAAAATGAGTACCCAACGTGTTGAGAGCAAAACACAGATTAAATTTTCGAATCGCTCAGAGGCAGCAATAAACGCTACGGGGCGGTATATATAAGTAAGTGCAATTACTAATTGCTGTGAAGCGCTCAGGGGCCTCCACAATTAAGAGAGAAATAAAAAGAAACATTCAGAACTGAAAGATAATTCCTTGAAAAAAGAGCACTATTTACTCAGGAGAAAAAAGGCGTGGCGTTTTTGAGGACCAAGAATAAGAAGGGTTTTAAATTGCCCAACACACACTGCGAGATATTATGCCATAGTGATGCACACGGACTCCCCTCCTAAAGAGGCCTCGGTGCCTCTCGGCCCTCCACCCACCCACCCACCTCCTTCCTCACAGACCCTCCCCTCTAAATCACGTATCCAGGGTGCCTCGCCCCTCTCTCTCTCTCTCTAGGCCTGAAGCCTACCCCGTCCCCCTCCCCGTCCCTCCAGCAGCTAAGCGGACCCACCCGCCGCGACCCCTTCCTTCCCCTCAGCGGCGGTACCAGAGCTGCGGCTCATCCGCTTCTCCCAGCCCGCGGGGAGCTTCTCCTCCTCCGCCATCTTTCTTTCCTCCTCCTCTCGCCGCGGCAAGCGCAGAGCTCCGGCCACGCCCCCGCCAAGCCACGCCCCCCTTCACTTCGCCCTGGCAACGCCGCGCACCCTGGGCCGCACGCGCACAATGGCTTACTCCCACGGCCCGCCCACCACCGCTCCTTCGCTATTGGCCAGCCGGAGCGAAGGAGGGGGCTCTGATTGGCTGTTCTGTTTTTTTTAAAAAAAAGGCAGGTCAGCTTCATTGAAACTCCGGGGCGGGGAGGGAAGGTTGGGATGGAGGCCAGGAGGGGACAAAAAGGTGGGGGCCAGGAGGTGAACGCGCCCGAGAAACCCAACAAGGGCACCCGCTCAGAAAGGCTCAGGCCCAGTGCCTCGGCTCAGGTGGGAGGCGTAACGTGTAGCTGCAGTGCAGGAGAATCTCTAAATGCACTTTCAAACGGTAACCAACCAACACACACACACGCACCTTTGCAGAGCTATGGAGGAGTCAGTGACCTCCAACCAACACAGCCCTGCTCAACTCTTGCAGAGCCAAGCCTGTGGCTTCCTTGGGGGCACCAGTCTGTCTCACACTTGACTTTCCTCCTTTCCTGATTCTTCCCCCAGCATGGTCGTCTTGTTCCAGAAAGCCTTGCCTTCTCAGGATGTGCCCGAAGGACGGAGGTCATCTTCAGCTTCCTTCTTTTTTTGTTGCATCACTTCAAGATAACCACGCATTGGCCCCGTGCATCTCCGCAGCAGGGTAGAGTGCTCCAGGATGGAGTGCATCCACACACATGAAACAAATTGACATCGCTCTGAATGAAGCCATGCATATAGTGACAGGATATGCCTCCAACTTACACCAGTTGGGAAAATATGCCTCTGGTTGGTATCATTCCACCAAAAGTGAAGTAGGTCAGGCCTCCGAGAGAACTAAGCAAGAGGACACTGAACACCCTCTGAACGGATCCAGGAAGAGTTTTATGGCAAGAACAAACACTCTTGAGCATACGCAAGAGCAAAACCAAATTAGAAGATGGAGGAAGCTCATCCAACAAAGAATAACAATAAAGGAGGAACTCAACCTCCCTTGCCTCAATTGGTGGTCTTCCCAGTAGTAACCCTGAATAGGTTGAGGGTCAGAGTGCCTAAATGCAAGACCAACATGTTCAAGTTAGGCCTTCTGGCAGACAATGAGTATGGATGTGGAGATACCAAATCCGGCTCTTGCTGATCTGCCAATTACTACCAGAAACATGTACTGATAGGAAATTAATTTTGGCCAATGACAAAACCAAGAATCTGCTTTCATTTTGGCATTCCAAAGTTTGATCTGGACGTGAAAGATGAGTTAGAACACGCATGTAGGATCATCTCATTGCAAACTGATGTCTCAGATCAGTTAACAAATTTAAATAAATAAAATAACCCCTTATGTTATTTGTCTTTTTCTCAGTTTGGATTTATGCAATCCTTGAGAGTCACCCAGAATGGTGCTTCCACCCATTGGGCAGGATACAAGTCAAATAAATAAATAAAATTGTTAAACTTCTCTAGGTGGGAAGGCATATCCTACGAGTAACAGTGTTAAGGAAGGGACCTTGATTTTTTTTTATGCAAGGGAGCTTAAACATTTATGTACCTTTATTTGCAGCATATAGACCAGTGATAGCCATCATTAGAGATTGTATGACCAAAGGAAGATTAAGATATTTTCCCCCTAATCTTTCCTATCTATAGCCTTCACCTGTTTCTGTTATGTCACCAGCATCATGATTAAATTGTAGTGCTATTTAACTACAATAACTAGTTACCATTGATTGCCCTTCCTATGAGTTTAAAGCCATCACAACAACCTGTGCCTGTGAACTGTGTATGTAATGCAAGTATGCAGCTGCCTTGTAGGCTAGTCTCATCTGGTCTGTTAAGGGCTGAAAAATATATTTCCCAGCTTGGCTTATTGAAATCCAATTACGATGAATACAGTATTTTGGATGAAAAGCATGGTGTCCATCAATGAGCTACAGGCTGTCCTCCCAGTCTTAAATCACACACTGTATGAAATGCTATGTCCTTATTCCTGATAAACCATTCTGTTTAATTTTTTTAATGTTAATATGGTTTCTAAATTAGCTTTCAGTTAAGCTTGTGTCGTGACACTCTGCTGTAAGTAGTATAGATTTCTGGTGCTGTCCCTTCATTAAAAATGTTGGTCAGCAATTAAACTAACAATATTTATGTGAGGTAGCCCCTTCTCATGAGGGTATCCACATCCAGAAATCAATGCAGTACTACAATATTCTCACTATCATTTTCATGGAGATCATGCTTATAATTTCTTTGCCTCATAGACACCATGGACACATATTGTCTGGTCACATTTATTAGAAACACTGACATTTAGAAATGGATGCTTAGGAAACACAGCCCAAATACAGATTTTTATTTTATTGCCACCAAGCTTCAATACTACTAGCCAAAAGTCATGCCACAAACTAAACTATCAATAGTTCCTGTTACATGAGATTGTAAGAACAAAACAAGAACATAAAAAGGTAAAATAGGCAGCCAAGCTACTGGTAATATAGTTCCAAGTTCATGCCATCATGGATTTCATCTGAAAATGTGGAGTTAAGGTGAACCCAATTAGAAAATACTGGCATTTACTAACTGCAAGTGAACTAGGTATGTAGGTTTGGAAATGCCTAGCATAATGCTAACATGACCATTCTTTAGGGCATAATCATAGAGCTTTACTTTTGTACTTCAAGTTTAAACTATTAAAATATTTGCACCTGCCAACAGATTAACATTAAACCTGGATTAGGTTGCTTGTGACCCTCACAGGAGCTGCTTTATACTGAATTAAACCCTTGGTGGCCCTTATACCAAGTCAGACCCTTGATACATCTAATCTGATATTGTCAACACTGGGTGGCAGTGGCTATGCAACATTCTTTCCAGCACTTCCTGAAGATGGTTAGGATCATACCAGGAGCATTTGGCAAGCAAAGTGCACTCTACAATGAAGCTACAGCCCTTCCAGGTGTTGGAATACAATCCATCATCCTTTTATATTGGCAGTGCTGGCTGGGGCTTAGGGGGGTTACAGTACAACACTAGCTGAAGAACCACAAGTTGCTCGCTCCAAATGCTAAAACCCTGCTGAGTAAAAATATACTGAAGTGGCTACATTAGATCTGTTTCCATACATTGATCTGCATCTAACTGGTAGGCCCTGGTAGACTAGACCCATTGAATAAATTATAATTATGTAAGTATTGGCTCACTATTCAGCAACAGAAACAATGGAACTATACTAATGGGGCTACTAATTGGATTTATACCATTATGGTTTATGGTGCAGACACAAAATCTTTAACTCAAAACAGTAAAGCATAGTGAGCATGTTGAGATAATCTACTGTAGTTTAGGGATCAACAAACCTCTTGGAGGCTTTGCTTCCCCTGTGGAGATCAACAAATTGGCAGCTTTCTATTAACTACAGTTCCCATTTTAGTCAAACAGTTAACAGCCCGAGGACAACCAACAACACTGAGATAACTTCAAAGTGTGGTTTCTGGCAGCTTCTGAAGAAGTTAACCACAGACTTGGAGCTATCCAAACCAGAACACCATACGTAATGAAAGACATCTTGATGTGCTTACTTATTTGTGCTAAAGTAATGGGTCTCAATTAACGAGTGAGAGAATGGTGAAGAGTCCCCACTGTATTAATTTGATAAAGAGTTGAAATGTTACTAAATCATTGCTGAAATCCAATAGTAAGTGGCAACTAAAGTAGAATGAATGGGAATTTGGTGAGTTAACTCCCGTTAAATTTCACTGATACAATAGATCTACTCCAGTTGCCACTTTCCATGGGATTTCAGCCCATAATTACATTCTAAGTAACAAGGCTCAGGAGAGCTTCTGCACATGAAAAGAATTTTTATAAACAATAGTCTCCTCTCTCTCTCTCTCGTCCCATTCAGCAACGTGTTTTGTGGTCAGATAATGATTGTTTAAGGATACAGTCTGCTAGTGACACATGGTCCTTGAAAATTGTGTACCTATAAAATAAAAAACAACAAGTCGGTTATCTTTGTTACACAGATGAAAAATACACTGACACCATTAAAGCATCTGCAACCAACATAACAAAAAACTCCGGGGCCAGTGACTCTTAAGGAAACTACCCTCAAAGATAATGCTGAACATATACAATTGTGTTTTGAAACAGTAACAAGGATCTGCAACTGCATTTTATTAATTCAACTGCATTTGTCACGAATGTCTTTCCAGGTGCAATTCCAAATATAGATATGAACTTACATGTAACAAGCCTAAAACCACTAAAGGTAAAGGTTTCCCTTGCTCAAAAGCCAATCTTGTCTGACTTTAGGGAGCAGTGCTCATTTCCATTTACAGCCAAAAAGCCAGCGCTATCTGCATCTGCAGACGCTTCCATGGTCATGTGCCAGGCTGTTGCCATCCCACCATAGTAGTACCTATTTATCTCTTACAATTGCTTGCTAGGTTGGCAGAAGCTGGGACAGACAACAGGAGCTCACTCTGTCATGCAGCACTTTGGTCTTCAACTGCTGACCCGCTGACTAGGAATCCCTCTTTCTGTATGTTGTTTTTCTGATACTTCTTTATTATTACTGTCTGATGCTCTCTTTCCCCTCCCCTTTTTGCTCATTACTGCTTATAGTTTTACATTTTTGTGAAGTGCTTTATCACTTTGGTTCAGAAGCAATAAATGTGCTTTATAATGAGATTGCAGTGGCTCAAGTGGTTAAGACAGTAACTGGAAGACGGAAGGTCAGCAGTTCGATACCCAAGTACTGCTCCTGTCTCTGTCCCAGCTCATGTCAACCTAGCAATTCAAAAGCAAGAAACTGCAAGTAGATAAATAGGGACCACTTTGGTGGGAAGGTAAACAGCATTCCGTGCACTCCAGTGTCTAGTCATGCCTGCCACATGTCCACGCAAACGTCTGCAGATGCAGACAGCACTGGCTCTTTGGCTATAAACGGAGATGAGCATTGAACCCTAGAGTTGGATACGACTGGCTTTTGTGCAAGGGTGACCTTTACCTTTAATGAAACATGGAACAGAAACATAACTTAAGAACTCTGAGATCTAAGCAATATATGTTCTTGTTCATAACCGTGTGTGCTGATTTGTTTACACAACATGGTTCACACCTGAGGTTTCATATAGTGAAAGCATTAACTGTATTTTTTAGCTATAGTGCCCTAAAACAAACCTAGGATTTTGATACCACAATCCTGAAAGAAACAGCCTTGATGCAGGTGAGTCTTTTTCTCACTTCTACTCACCATTTCTTTAGCACAATCTTATCCCACCGAGTACCAGTCTGGGCAGCAATTAGCTTTTTCAGGTCCTGAATGGTATCATCACAGCTGAGCAATGGACTCAATTAAGGAAAAAGTATCTCACATGGGCCTTATATATATAACTAGTCAACATACAATATATTTTACCCACTTTCTTCAAACAAGTCAATATCTGGGAAGACAGTACTGAGGTTGTGCACAAATTACATAGAATATACACACATAATGTGGAAGGCCTGTATCTCCTGAAGCACATGTGTCCCAGCATATTGAGAAGGTGTAAATACTGTTAAATAGACAATTATATTTCCTTGGTCATGGAACAGCTAATAAGCCATCTTCTAATCTTCTTAAAAGTTGATCAGGTTCATATATGGAAGGTGGTCTGCTCAGTAATCTGCTCCAAAGTTTCTGAGAACTTTGAATCTTAACAACAGATCCTTGAATATGTCTCGGTACTTAAAAGACAGCCAAGCCAGTGCAGGTACTATAACACATGAGGACATTTGCTGCCACATTCTGCAGTTGCATTACTTTCCAAACCTCTTCAAGGACAGCTCTACACAGATTTTAAAACAGTAATCAAATCTTGAAATTGCCAGTGCAAGAAGACACAAAGGCTCAACTACTGTTAGCTAGGAAGAGAAATAACTGTCACATTTGTGAGCATTCTGGGCCACTGATGTCACAATGGTCTCCAAGTGGTGGAGGGGGATGGAGAGAAATAAGAACTGGGAGCACCAGAAAACTATATACTCTACTGGTTCCTTCAGAGGAAGGGAAACCTCTCAAGAATAGATAAATAGCCCAAGACCAAGATCCGGAAACCATTCATTTTCAGGGTATTTTTCTTACCAAGGTTTAACTTACACTTTATCTAGTCCATAACTGAATGGAAGCAGAAAGAGATTTAGTACATGCACAGTTTCTCTTGATTTAAATAATACAGAAAAAACAGAGAACAGAATCCTATTCTTGCTCATGCAAGGTTTACTCTTTGCACCCACAATTTATCAAGTTAAAAAACTGGCACAAGAAAACTGGAAATTTCCTAACTAAAAGTGTGCATGAATGCCTGCAAAATGCCAGAAATATTGTTGTGTAAAAAATTCCCAGGGCACAAAATTCATCCATGTATGCACACATACAGAGGCTATTGAAAAGGTGCAACATGGCCAGAGGATGGCAATAAAGATGACAAAAGATCTGGAAACCGAACTGTATGAAAACTAATTGAACAGCCAAGTAAGTTTAGCTTGGAGAAGATTGAGAAGTAGTGTAATGGATATCTTGAAATATCCCAAAGGTTGGCATGCTAAAGAGACAATACAAGCTAGTTTTCTGTTATTCCAGTGGGTAGGACCAAATTAATAAAGTAACAAGATATCCAATTTCAAGTAAACATATGGAAGCTTATTAGATTTATTTAACTGTAGGGTGGATTATCTCAAAAGGTGGTACAATCTTCTTCACTATTTACGTTTAGGTTTCTGGCATTAGCAGAGAATTGTACTCATTGTCTCTTGGGGTTCCTCCAAGCTATACAGTCCTATGATTCTAAAGTGATAGGCACAAATGCCATTAAGAATTTCAACATTTCCTCAACTATCCAAAAATCTAAGCCATAAAATATCTACTCATTTAAATAATTCTGTTGAACACATTTTGCTGCAAACTGATGTCTCAGGAGAGTGGCTGTTTTGATGTTATTTGTCTTTTTGTCTGTGTGGATTTATATAATGTTTGTGAGCTGCCCAGAGTGGTCCTTTCACCTACTATGCAGGATACAAGTCAAAGAAACAAACACTCAGTTGTGAATAAGATTCTATTCTTCTTCCCACATCTTTTCTAGGGATGTAACCAGAAAGAAAGGAAGAAGAATAAAGTCTTGCCTTCAAAGAAAATTCTATGGGAAAGCCTCTTTTTTACATCCTGCTAACATCTTGAGTAAGCAGTGCCCTTCTTGTCTACTACACTTTTGTCACATGTCATCACAAACAAAACCATCACAAGAAAAAAGCAGGCCAAGAAGATACTCTCCAGCATCTCCTTGTAAGTAAGCGGAAGTTGTATTTTGATGTTTTGGATACTTGCACTTCACTCTCACTTTCTTGCCCAGGCGGTCATTGCAAACCACTTCAATCATCCTGATTTGATGTCAACAGGAAGCCGAGTACAGAAAACAGGCTCTGAGTGGAAAGGAGACCTCCTGTCTCCTGCCTCTGTAGGTACTGTTTGGAAAATAAGATGGGAGACTTGCTTACAGAAGCATATCTTTTACTATCTGATAAGAGTATAAAGCTCAGCTACACAGAATTTCTTAAACGCACTGTCAAATTGGTCTTGCCCCAAACAGCAAAACAAACTATAGTACATTAATAGGTAAGGAACACAAATAGGGGGTGGCTAGCTTCCCTCCTCCCCCAAAAACATGAGACAACTATGCTTTGGGTAGCTAAGTTTTAGTAGGCTGCCAATGACTGCCAGAAACATACACCAAGGAAAGCCTTAAACTTGGCCAACGACAAAACAAAGAAGGCGGCTTCATTTTGGAAGTCCAGGGTTTGATCAGGACACAAAAGCAGCAGCTGCAAAGAGGAGGGCATGCTTGTAGCCACAGTTTGTTACACAAGCTGAAATGTTCTCCTCTAGACACCCACGTACTCAAGCCAAAAGACCCCCCATCCTCTCCCCCTCCCCAATCTGGCCACCCTTTGCAGAGGAAAGGGCTTCCAAAACATTTTCAAACCCACCCCCACGACTTCTTTGGAAAGCCTCCCTTCATGTCTTTATTTTATGTATTGATGGTCTTGGTGTTGTGAGCCACCCAGAGTCGCTTGCCAAGAGGGGAGCAATACAAATTTGATTAAATAAATAAATTGTATTGTATTGTATTCGATTTTATGATGTAAGCCACCCTGAGTTGGTTTTCACCAAGTAGGGCGGCATATAAATCGAAATAGAAATAATAATAATAATAATAATAATAATAATAATAATAATAATAATAATAATAATAATAATAATAATAATAATAATAATAATAATAATAATAATAATAATAATAATAATGCCAGATTAATTGAGGTGGGTTTAAGAGAAAGACCCCTTTGGTGAGTGCAAGGTGCTCAAAAACTCCCCCACTGAAGAATAGCTCTCATGCTCACTTGCTCAGTCACACAAAACACACACTCAAGAGTCTCGATCTCTCACTCTCACACACAGTCACTCTCAGTCATGCTTACTCTCTTACACACACAGTCTCTCACTCACTTTCTCACACACACTCTCGATCTCTCACTCACTCATAGCCTCTCACGCGTGTTCACTCTCACAGTCTCACTCACACAAACACACACTCTCACTCAGTCCCGCTCAGTCACACACTCACTCACACACAGTCTCACAAACACATTCTCTCTCACACACTCGCGCACGGCCCCCGCATCACCTGCCTGGGCAAAAGGTGGTTCCCTGGATGGGGCAGAAGCCCCCGAAGCTACCCGATTCCACCGGAGCGCTGCACAGTCGATAGCCCCGGAAGCGGCAATGGCGCCTTACCCCCGGAAGCGGAAGTCCAGGCCTCCGTTGCCGAAGAAGGCGGGAGGAAGGGAGCGACGAGGGCGCCGCAATGGCGCCGGCCAGCCTCTCCTCCCTCCCGGACTCTCTTCTGCTCCAGATCCTGGCGCAGTTGCCACCGCGTGACCGGATGGGTGGGGCCAGGTGGGTGGTCGCGAATCCAGCACACACACACACACACCCCTTACACAGTAGTAAGATGGTTCGCCCCACCAATCTCCCTCCCCCGCACCATGGTGCGGTCCGTCCCGCCTTTATCCCACTTTCCCGATCGCCGGGAAAGTGTTGGCTGCTCCCGGGAAAGTGTTGGCGTGGGAGCCTCTCCCTTAGTCTTCCGGGCCCTTGTTCAAATGTAGTCTCTGGCCGTAGTAGTTCAGGCAGCGCCCTTGGCAGACTTTATAGCAGGGGTGGTACCCAAACTTTTGGGGCCACGGGCCAGTCATGTGGTTCCTCCCACCGGAAGTGGAACTAAAAGACACCTTCCAATCTGTTTTGCAACAGGATGGCAGATTTTCAGCTGCCATTTTCTCTGCTTACACCAGGGGTGCACAAACTACCGTCTGTGGGCCGGATCTGGCCCCTGATGCCAATTCATCCGGCCTGCATACCCTCGTTGCTCCCTGAAGTGGAAGTAAAATGCGCCTGTACTTCCGCGTCAGGGAACAACGAGGGTGGTGTGGGCCGGATGGATTTGGATTTGGGGCAGGATCCGGCCCACAGGACATAGTTTGGACACCCTTGCTTTATAGGCAAGGATCTGTGGCCGTCTTGATATTTTTCACAATAATGTTGGAAACAACGTTGTCACTTAGTCATGCTGGTGGGAAGGCCTCTGGAAGTTGAAATCCAAAGCAACCATTGGATTGCTTGCCAAAACTGTAAGGAGAGAAAGAGAGGCTGTCCTTCCCCTGAGGAGAAAAGATACTGTTACTTGCCCTTACAGTTAGTTAACTCGTTGGATACCATAAACTGTTTTTCTAATGCAGGGATTCTCAACCAGAGGCACCATTTCATGTGGGGTGCCCCACCGCCTCCACCACACCAGGAAGTGCCACGTGGTGGAGGAAGGGCAAAATGGCTGTCCAGCCCATGAAGCTGTCTGAGGGAGTGTGACCCGGCCCCTGGCTTTAAAAGGTTGAGAACTTTTGTTCTAACATGTTTAGGCCAGACGTGAAGCTGCCAAAATGGAGGCACCTACTGTTTATATATTGCTAGTTTTGACTATGGTACACCACCCAGACTGGGAAAATTCCCTACATGGGTAGTATAGACATTAAGTAACTTTCCCAGGACATCCCCCGGAGAAGGCATTAGGAAACTACATCTGTGTTTTCTACCTAGAAACCCTTGAAAAGGGTTACCATAGCAAAAAATGGCTTAATGGCATGCAGTTACTATTTACAGTTCTGGAACAGCAGCCACCACCAATGGTCCTACTGCTACCAAGTTTTCCTCTTTTGATGTTTACTCTGACATGCAGGGGCATAAAGAGGCTCCATGTGTACTGGCAGAGACAGTAATTCATCAGTGAGAAGACTGTTGCCTGAAAACTCAAAAAATGCATCCCACCTGACAACTAATATGATAGTGGCAGAAATCATGTTGCTTAGCATGGTAAATTGCAATATACTGTAGTAGGTACATTCAATCAATGGAATTGACAGAGAATCCACCAAATCCCTCTGATTCAACTGGCCTGCTCTAGTTACAACTAACTACACTAAGCAACAGGAATCCAGCCAGTTTTTCATACATCTCTCTGGCCAATTTCCTTAATGAAAAGATTATTATTATTATTATTCCCATTTATTATCCCGCCCCAATCGGGCATGCCCGACTCTGTCTACTACATAGAAGATTAACCTTCACCATTACAGGGATTTCTTACCATGTCCCTTTTCAAAGGAGAAGTATTTGCTGATCTAATCTGTATTTTTCTACAGGGTCTGTAGACGATGGCATCGTTTGGTGAAGGACAAATTCCTGTGGAGACACTTGGACCTGACTTCCTACAAGGTACAGATTCACCTTCCATTTTCTGGTATTTTCTTTAACAGGTGTTCATAAGGAAAAGCACTTCAGGTGAGGAACAGACTTTTCACTGTTGGTTTCACCACAGACATGCTATTTTAAAAACGCAAGATCTAGTACATTGAAGCAGTGTGAGCTAGTGGATAGGATCACAGCTTTTTGATAACATGGATATAAATTATACAATTTTTAAATTATAGTCTGAGGAAATGAGAAAGAACTAGGCAGAACACTAAGGCTCTGCCTCTAGATTCATATGCTACAGTCCCAAATCAACAAGATAGTAAATTGCAGTCAGCCCAAGAAGATTTACCTCTGGTTACATGCACAGGCATGCATCATCATTTGGCTATACTTCCACATGCTGTGTAATACTTCATATTTTCTCTTCAGCAATATTACATGTCTTAATGTGAAGCCCCTAAATTGTAGTGGTGCTAGAAACAACTTCAGGGTTGAACACAATCCTGTCACCTTTTGTTTTTATGTTTACACTGCCAGTTCTTTTATCTTTTCTGGAGCTTAGTCTAGAATCCATTGTGTGCCCCAAACACACTGCAGCTATCTTGAATTGGGTTGTGACCCAGAAATAGCTATTTTAATGTATTTATTTATTAACATTTTCCCTTAACAAAATAAATATGCAATTAAAGATCACAATGAAACTTGCATATCTACTTTAATTAATTGTGGTAATTTATAGTGTGGCCTGGAGAAAGCAATTTTATGAGAAGACAGTTACACAAAAAGTCCTACGACATTTATCTAAGTGGAGTAGACTTTAATGACTGTGCATTTCTGAACATTCCTAAACTACAGTCTCCTCAAGATTGTGGTATCTTTGAAACACAATAGAGTGTACCCTGGACAATGGCAACCTTGTTATGTGGGCTAATCTTACACTAAGTCAGGCAAAAGGAACCAAAGGTGGCTTCGTTCTGGCAATTTACTGCCTGACTTAGACACAGAAGAAGAAGACTGTTGCTTTCATGGCTTTTATCAGCATGTCTTAACTGACTTCTCTTTCCCTTGCATTTAGATGTCTTCCAAGGTTTTGTGGCATCTGCTGCGGAATCATCTCCAGGGCAACCTGTGGACCTTGAAGGCACGAGGGTCCCTCCATTCTGTTCGGAAGCAGGAAGTGTTTACCTCCGCATGGATGCGGGCCCTGGGCAAGCAGTGTCCGGGACTCCACTATCTGTACCTGACAGAGGCAGATCTCCGTTCCCTCCCCTATGACTGCCTCCCCTCCTCTCTCACCACCTTACAGCTGAGCTCCTGTGAGATCCCTTCTGGGTGGTTCCAAGTACCCAAAGTCTGTCTGCCCCAGCAGACTTTCCCAAAGATCCAGCATCTCATCATCAGGAACGTCCCTGCCTTCTCAGACCAGCACCTGTTCCGCCTCTCCGCCCAAGGCAGTCTCAAGACTCTGGTCCTGTCCGAGACCTACCGAGTAAGAGATGAAGGGATCAAGGTAGCCGCACCACATCTTGGAAATCTGGAGTGCCTCACTTTGAGAGACTGTAGCATTAGCGATTCCGCCTTGCACTTCATCGGGCGCCACTTGAAAGGCCTGCATTCGTTAGACCTCGGGGGATGTTCTTCTCTGACAGACGCTGGCCTCCTTTGCCTGAGCAGCTTGTCTCTCCTGGAGGATGTCTCCCTGGCGTCTTGCAACAGGCTGTCTCCAGGAGCCATTTTGGCCTTTTGCCAAGCATTGCCCCAGCTAAGACATCTTGATTTAGGCCAAATAGATGAGAAAGAAGCCCACAACATCCAGGCAGGCTTGCCAAGTTGCACGGTGGCCAATACCGTTCCCAGGTTAAATTCCAGTGTGAAATATCAACCGTTAGCGAGCTCCATCCATGCACAGTGTTGAGAACCAACCTTCAAAAGCAGGAACCTTTCACCGGCTGCAGTGCAGACACTTGGGGCTTCAGAGATTCTCAAGCTGCAGCCCACAGGCCGGATGCAGCCCACGGCACCATTTCATGTTGGGGGGCCCCACCGTCTCCACCAACACCAGGAAGTGCCATGTGGTGAAGGAAGGACAAAATGGCCATCCACCCCCCAAAACTCTGAGGGACTGTGACCTGGCCCCCATTTTAAAAAGGGTGAGAACTGTTTTAGGTGCATTACTGTCTTCTCACCAAGTTGCTATGCAAATCCAACCCAACAACCTTTTTTCTGTTATCAAAAATGTTTTGGTCTCCATGTGTCCCATCCTTCCCCCCCCCCTCCTCTGCTGAATGACTTGGGGGCAGGATGAACAGGAGAATTGCACATCTAAAGTAACAGCTGTCAGAATTTCACAAGCTTTGATATACCTCTTTTTGATTTTTTCAAAAATTAAAAAACAGCCTTTCCACCTATGAGAGGGGACCTTTAATAAATGGCCTGAAATCTGTATTCTAAGAAGGCTTTTTCCCTTGTAAGATTCAATGTCCTGCACTTATTAATTTTAAGGACAAAGTTAACAAAGCGGTTGTGATTTGGAAGCATATAAATGAATTGTATTTTGTGTTAGCTTTTGAATAAAACTTGGATGCAAATGCTTCACGGTGTACTCTTCACACTCAGATGTTGAAGGGTCTCCTTTGCTTGAAAACCAGTTGTGTCAGACTCTAGGGTGCAGTGCTTATCTGCATTTCCAGCCAAATAGCCAGTGCTGTCTGCATATAGATGTTTCTGTCATCATGTGCCTGACTAGATGTCGGAGCGTAAGGAATACTGTTACCTTCCCACCAAAGTGGTGCCTATTTATTGACTTGCCATTTCTTGCTTTCACACTGCTAGGTTGCCAGGAGCTGGGACAGATGATGGGAGCTCACTCTGTCACACCACACTTGGCTCTCAAATTGCTGACCTGGCAACCTTCTGGTCCTCAAGTTCGGCATCTTAACTACTAAGCAAGTCCCTAGAAGTTGAAACAGACCTTGTGATGCAAGAGCACACATGTTTGGCAGTAACTTAGGTGCTGGCATCATGCAGTTTGCTTATGGTAGGGCTGGGGTTTCTTTGGCTATTTGAACATTATAGGCTCAATAAGGTTTTCTACTGGCATACTAAGGTCTCTAGGAGTAGACATTAAAAACAAGTGGCAGCTTACAGCCAAGGAAGGCATATGAAGTGCCAGTATAAGGAAGTTTTTACCTTGATAATTCCCCATCTCTACCTCCTTTAAAAACAGCAACAGAGGAGGTTGCATGGAGAAGGAAATAGGAGCAAACAGTGGCTAGTCAGGACCCATAAACTCTTGAAATAGCCATGGAGGTCTGATGGAAAACCTGAGACATCTAACCTGGGAAGAACAAATGTCTTGAAAGTCCAGGGCAACCTTTATACTGTACGGTACTTGAATTTTAACATCATGGACAAAAGCTGGAAAAAAAGAGTAAACTTTGCTCTTGTTTACTACATAAGCTGCTGCTTTCTGAGGGTAGCTGCATGAAGGTCCTTGTTACAGAATTGTTTGTTAATGTTTTAAACTCTCAAAACCACTAGGCCTCCATGCTACAGTTTGATTTCTACTATCAACTGACCTTTTAAACTTCATATTGGGTTTCGTGTGGAAGTCAGGGAACTGAGGACCCTAGATTCTTGCCAGGTGCATGACAGGTGAGAAATTTAAATAGGTACAACTTTGCCTATCATAGGGTGGAAAGCCTAACTGTGGATATTCTACCTGTATTTCAGCTATACAATCAGTGGAACATCAGAGTTATAACTCAACTAGAAAATGCTAGAGTGCATATCACTTGTCTTTTGCTAAGTAAAGTTAGCATAGTTCCAGAGCTAAAGTTGAAACTAGTGATACCACTGGTGGACTTATTTATTTATTTATTTCAATTTATATCACCACCCCATTCTAAGGACTCACATAAAAACATAAACCAGTCCACAATACCAACAAAAGAATAGGTCAAAGTATTAAAAGATTACAAAATTACAAGATTAAACATTTAAGATTAAAAGTTTAAAAGAGACAAGGGTATTACCAAATTAGCCAACAGGCCGGGGTTACTGTATTACTGGTACTCCACACCTGCCCCATATGATTAAATCTAGTAAATATAACAAAATTAAACTTTTTCCCCATGAGAAAGTATGTACATTTAGATTGTTCTATCTAAAGTTAGGGAAAAAATAAAACATTTGCCATCAAACTTTAATTACATAGCATATTTTGTTTTTCTAACTTCCCTCCCCCACTACCATATCACTGGGATTCCCAGTCTGTAGTATCTGAGAAGTTATCTCAAGCATATAGCCCAGTGGTGGCAAGCCTATGGCACGCGTGTCAGAGGTGGCACTCGAAGCCCTCTCTGTGGGCACCCATACAATCACCCAAGCACAGAGTTTACTCTGCCCAGCAGCCCAATGGGAGCACTTCCTCCCCCCAGCACAGAGTTTGCCCCGCCCCTCTGCCCAGCAGCCCAATGGCATTTCTTTTCTCCCCTGTTGCTATGTTGGCACTTTGAGATAAATAAGTGGCTTTTGGGTTGCAGTTTGGGTACCTAGTCTCTAAAAGGTTCTCCATCACTAATATAGCCTGTTGGAGGTAGGACAGATTGGCCCAATGGTGTCTATACTATACCATCCCAACCCACCCATCCTATGAGACCCCATCAGGTTAAATTTAATTTATCTGCTTTATTGTATCCCATCCCCAGCATAACTAGCATGAAGGGCATCCTCACATGCAAAACAAGTTGACATCACTGTTAATGAAGCCATGTGTATAGTGACAGGATGCCTCAAACCTACACCAGTTGGGGAGAAAAAATCCTCTTGTTGATATTACTCCACCGAAGATCAGGAGGAAAGTAGCAGGCAACAGTGGCTACAAATTGTATCTGAGAATTTATTTTTCCTGAAGCAGGAAAAATGCCATTGGTGTGAATTTGTTTAAGGTGGATCCCAGCTTGCCATGAAGTGACCCCCACACTATGATCACAGAGCCATCTCCTGCAGCACATGCTGGCAGCAGCATAGTCTTAAAGCCGCCCGGGCCCCCGCAGGTGTCCTTTTCCCCCTTCACCGGGCTGGTCACAGGAGCGTCTGGTAAGGCTGGAGGCAGCGGCGGTGTGGTCTTAAAGCCGCCCGGGGCCTCGCAGGTCTTGTCCTTTTCCCCCTTCACCGGGCTGGTCACAGGAGCGTCTGGTGAGGCTGGAGGCGGCGGCGGTGTGGTCTTAAAGCCGCCCGGGCCCCCGCAAGTGTTGTCCAGGAAGAGCTTTATGGCAAGAACAAACATTCTTGAGGGGTACACAAGAGCAAAACTAAATTAGAAAATGGAGGAAGGCACTCATTGGACAAGGAATAACAAAGGGGGATATGGCTGAGAAATTCAACCTCCCTTTTGTCACTTGGAGGACCCTGAGCAACCTGAAGGCCGGAATGCCTAAATGCAAGACCAACATGCTCAAGTGGGGACTGCTGGCAAACAACAACACACTGTGTGAATGTGGAGAGATACAGAATCCAGCTCGTTTACTGGCCTGCCAGTGACTGCCAGAAACATGCACCCATGAAGACCTAGTTTGGCCAACGTCAAAGCCAAGAAAGTGACTTCACTTTGGCAGTTCCGGGTTTGATCAGGACACAGAAGAAGAAGAAGTATCTTCATACACTGGTAAAGTGGGGAATACATGGGACCACATTACAGTTAAACAAAAATCTCAGCTGTAATAAGGTTATTACCCCTGCACCTGCCACTGATGCATCTCAGCAGTGGGCTCAAGGGTAACACCTAAACAGCACTTTGCAGCTGGGAGTGAGTGGGAGGTCTTTCCCCTTCCAGGTGCCAAGAGATGGTTCCCCTGCCACCAATAATTTCTACAGCTCCATTGAAGACCCAAATGTTGTTTGGATGTGGGGATCAATTCTAAATTGTTCCCCTTCCTGTGTCTCACACTCTTAATTATGGTTGTTGGAAACAGTTAGCTTCATGACCTGCAATATGGCTCATTTCAAACACACAATTATCATAATGACAGTCCATTAGATTTCAGTCTGTTGGTTGTGTTAGTCCATTTCAAAACCTGTAACAAAACTGAAACAAATATTGGGGTCCTGACTACTGAGGTAGCATGAACACTCATTTTGAAATGGATTTGTTAATCCTAAAGATGTCATAATACTCCTACTTTTTACATTAGATACAGTTTCTGGAGAAGATGAAAGCGGAAGCTTCAGATATTTTTTAAGGGTTTATGCTGATGTATGCAAGTAGTTAACAAGTAAGTTAAAGTGAATAATAAATGAAGTGAAAATGAAGCTAGATGATTGGTTAATTTTATGTGGCCACAATCCTGTTAGTTAGTGTGCCATCATAACACTCTCAGTGAAAGTCTGGAGTAGAGGTTGAAATAAATGAATGCCCAGTTTTTAAGGATTATAGATTTTAAAACTAGCATGAATGTACCTGAAAACTATCATAGCAGGAGAGAAAGAAGGAAACCTAAGATAATTTTTTTAATATTTAGAATGTACCATTTAGCATACTAGAAGTTGAATTAAACAATGGAAAATTTTCATAAGCTGTGGAGTTGTGTGTACGCTTTGAAATTTTGGCAAATGGTCTTCCATGAGACAAATGAAATGCTGTAATTAGATTAAATTTAGGAGTACAGTATGTCCTAAAATAGATCTATCAATACAGTCAAACCTCACATAAAGAGTGCCTCGCTTAAAGAGTAACTCACTTAAAGAGCAGAATTTTCTCTGAATGTCCACTTCGCTTAACAAATAAAACCAACCAAAAACTCGCTTAACAAATAAATCAGAGTTCACAATCCCCCCCCCCTCCAGAAGACACAATTGGCCACTTACAAGGGTATTTCGCTTAAAGAGCAAACTTGCTTAAAGAGCAATTCTGTGGAACACATTATGCTCTTTAAGCGAGGTACCACTGTATATGATAAGGTTCAATGTAACTGGTCAAGTATAGGACTAATTTGAAATTTATTAACAGCAACAAAATTAACTGGACAGGATGCAGAGTGGGAAAATCTCCCAGATGGGTGATACAGAAATGTATTAGATTGATAAAAATGAGAGTTAAGATATTGAAAATCTAATATTATTTTTAATTAAATTAGCAATATGAAGAGGTTTGGGACATTACTGTTAATGATAAATTAAATTGTAATATAAAAAGTTAAGAGGGGCTATTGAAACAGGATTATTTTAAAGAGATCTGGGGAGAATTTACAGTTTATTTTATTAAAGGGAAAAGGATCGACACCTTCACGAGAAACAATGCAAATTTGGAAATTAAATAAAGATCCATAAAGGCGTAGAAAATTCTGTAACTCTTAGGAGATCTGAAGATAAATAAGTAGCAATTAATTTACATACCACTCCATTGAGCTTAGTGCACTTTCTGGGCAGTTCACAAGGTAATTAACATCCCTCATCAACACGCTGGATCCTCATTATATTGATCTTGAAAGGATGGAAGGCTGAGTCAACCTTAAGCCCAATCAGGATCAAACTCAGAAAGTCAACAATTTGGGCTGCAGTATGACAGTTTTAACCACTGTCCCACCAGGGTGCTTATAAATAAGTACCCTCTTAAATTAATAATTAACCATTTCAGTAGAGCAACCCCACAAAATGACAAAGTCCTACTTTCTAAAGCAGTTTCAAAACAGCACAGAAGGCCACTGCTTCCTAACTTTCCAAGATGGAGGAAGACAGATTTCCAGGCGAGTTCCAGACTTACACAGGTAGAATGTGCTTTTCTCTTTGTGTCGTTTTCTCCCTGCCATCAGGGAACTTCATTGCACCTGAAGGATACCTTAGCTAATTTCAGTTTTGCTGAACTAGTTTATGGTGGGAACAATTAGCCTTGGTGTAACTCTGGAAATTTCAGCAGAACACTTTTGCCAAAAACAAACAAACAAAAAATTGAAAATCAAAGTCAGCTGTTAATTCAGTTCTGGAAAATCTCAAACTTTGACTTTTAGATCTTGAAATCTGTAGATATTAGGGGGGTTGTTTGCATAAGTTAAAAACTCTGGCAAAAAAAGAAGAATTGCATACAGAGACTAGCAGAGGAGGATAACTGAGAATAAAAATCTGAACACCACTGATGAAAGAAGTTATTTTTTGCAACTGCACCTCCCTGCAAAAAAATCAAACGGCCCAACATATGTAGAGGATTTGTATTCCAAGAAAGTAATATTTCCTGGTAATATGATAATTAATGGTCAGCATCTTCTCTTAGTTTGCTTAGTCTTTAGTTAGCCCTGCGATTCCTAGCAGCAAAGAGCTAAAATTTCCACCATCTCATTCTCCTCTTTCATGTGAAGGAAGAACTTTTTCTCTGCAAAGTCAGAAGAACTACTTCCTAATCTATGCACTACTGGGTGTTTCTTTCTTCCTGGTTCTCACTGGTTTCGTGGTGTGTCTCTCCAAAGGTATGTTTCTCCTATGGTCTAAATCAGCGTTTCCCAAACTTATTCTGTCATGGAACACTACAGATCCTAAAATTTTAACATAACACTTTGGGTTATGTAATAGAAAGATAGGTTTGGATTTTTCAGTTTTAGTAACAAATAGCATAAATAAGTATAAAAGTTTTTTTTTTTTAAAGAAACATTTATTGCAAAATTTTAGTTATACAAAACAGAACTCTTGAAAATCATTGGCGGCTGCTACTCATATCTGATGTGAGGTGCCTAAGGGAAGATCCTGGAGGCCACACAAAGCGACAAGTCCTGCTTCTTCTCCAATGATAAGTTTACATGCTCACCACAGAAGTCTTTCAAACAATGTGGACATGAGACAGGAGTTAGCAGAACAAGCATATGATGCATTCTTAAAACAGCAAAATGCTGCATGCGCAGTGATACAAGTGGACAATTTGGTCAATGTTGCTCAAGCAGTAGCTTGTCTTAATCAGAAGTGTCTGGATCAGTGTTTCCCAACCTTTGGTTTTTGGACTTCAGTTCCCAGAAGCCTAAGTCAATTCCCCAAAACACTGATCAGCCAATGTACTGACTTAGGCTTCTGGGAATTAAAGTTCCCCTGTGGGGTCTAGACCCTACATAGGGAACCACTGGTCTAGATGCTGATGGTAACCACTTTTGAGCACCTCTCATAATTGCAGAAGTCAAATCTAGCTTGTAATCATCTTTTGTTATTGGTATATATTGAGTATTACAATTTTAATACAGTTTTTTTCCTTTCTTAAAATGTGTATACATTTTTTTCACCCTCTAAACAGCAATTGCAGAATGGTAGCTGTATTGGAAAAGATTCAGACATGCACACCTCTCTTCTTTCTCTGTTTTTCCAGTAGCCACAGTTTCTTCCGAACTCCACAAGATGCACACTGATATCTCAAAGGATCCTTTTGGCCATGATTTCCATTGTAAGTAATATCTATATGCTCCTTTGCAGGAAATAGAAATGCCTTCCTCGTTTCCACACAAAGAAGTGTCTTATGAAGCTAATGGGGGTCACTTGAAAAACTAAGTAATCCCCCCTAATACTTCAGGTTACAACAGATATAGCTCCCATTAGTAGATTATTAGAAAATAGAAGCTTTTGAAATGTGAATCTACAGACAGCTGGTAAGGATATCATGGGTTGACCATGTAACTAATGTAGAACTGTTGCACCGGATGGATAAAGAACAAGAACTGTTTAAGGCCATTAAGCATAGAAAGCTCCAATACCTTGGGTATATCACAAAGAATGACATGAAACATAGACTACTCCAACTCGCAATGCAAGGGAAGATCCTTGGGAAGAGGGGCCCTGGATATAGAGACGAACTTCATGGCTGAAGAACCTGAGAGACTTCTGTGGCATGGCCTTGAAACAACTGTTCCGAGGAGTTAATAACAGGAAGACTATCGCCATGATGCTAGCCAATATCTGGAACAGATATGGCATCTGAAGAAGAAGTAGATTATTGCAGGGAGGAAGCCATGCAGCTACCATGAAGATTGCATCTAAATTCAGAGGGGAAAGGGGAACTATAGAGACGATGGTATCATCACTCCTACTAAATATAAAAAGGCCCAGTGCCTCCAGCCTAGCTGAACTGCCTTGTCTTCATGAATGAGACTACTGACCAACGATGACCATATAGTCTTCAGATAGTACAATGGTACCTCGCTTAAAGAGCATAATGCATTCCACAGGATTGTTCTTTAAGTAAGTTTGCTCTTTAAGTGAAAAACCATTGTAAGTGACCAATTGTGACTTCTGGCAGGGGGGACTGAGAACTCCAATTTAGTTGTTAAGCAAGTTTTTGGTTGATTTTAGTTGTTAAGCAAAGCGAACATTCAGAGAAAATTCTGCTCTTTAAGCGAGTTACTCTCTACGTGAGGCATTCTTTATGCGAGGTTTCACTGTCCTCTGAAATAAGGGTGTGCTCTCTGTCTATTCAGAGTCCAACAGCCAGAGTTCCCAAAATCTGGAGAGCTTCAACCTTCAAATACCTATAGATACCTGTATTTCACTCACCTAGAGCTGGCCCTATTTTTCAGGCTGCCTGGCATTCTCGAGCCTTGGTTCCTTTGGTTAATAAGGAAGCAGTGACGGTTCGTCTTGTGAACAATAGTCTCTCTGCTCTATAGAGAGTGTCTCCAGAAGACCTATGATCTTTTCTTTTCTTGGAGAATTTGGGGAGTCCAAGTCCAGAAAAATGAAAGCGCTTTGTAATCACTTGTAATTTAACCCCCTGAACTAGCATTTTGACACTCTTGTCTTGACCTTTTCTTTTCTTAGTGTTCCCTTGTGGACCTGATACCAGACAATGGGAATATTCCAATGGAAAATGCTACTATTTCTCCCTGACGGCAGTTCCCTGGAACCAAGCAAGGGGAGAATGTGAAAAGCAACATTCACAGCTGGTCATCATCAAAAGTTTAGCAGAACAGGTAAAAAGAAGATAGGACATAGACCAGGGCTGCCCAAACTATGGCCTGCGGGCTGGATCTGTCCCCAGACACCAATTCATCCAGGCCACACCTCACTTGTCGCTCCAGGAAGTGGAAGTAAAACACGCCTTTCATACAGGTGTGTTTTACTTCCATTTCTGGGAGCGACAAGGGTGGTGTTGGCCAGACGAATTGGTGTTGGGGACCAGATCCAGCCCACGGGCCATAGTTTGGGCACCCCTGGTTTAAGCAGAGAAAATGGAAGCTTAAAATATATCTCATCCTGTTGCAAAACAGATTGCAAGGCATGTTTTACTTCCGTTTTCAGTGGGAGGAACCACATGACCAGCCCACTGAACCAAGTGACTGGCCCACGGCCCAAAAAGTTTGGTCACCTCTGACATGGACTGTCATTGGACAGGTCCCTTTCTTTCATATGTCAGTCTATCAGAATCGACAGTACCTTCTCTTCTTTTAAAGCAGAGGTAACAAACATATAATCCTCCAGGCCAGCTAAACATCATCTTCATCTCAGGCTACAGCCTGTGCCTTTTTGGACTGACCAGAGTTGAAATCCAATAACATCTGGATGTGTTCCTCACTATAATTTAATGGGCAGTAGATGTCATCCATCTGCTTCTTAAATTCTCTTAGGGAGGAGTAAGAAACTTTTGGCCTTCCACATGGTCAACCTGGTCAAGGATTGTGGGAGTTGCAAAGCTAGAAATCAAGAGAGCTAAAAGTTCCCTATTCTAGCTGTGGAGGAAAGTCCATGAAGATATCCTAGTGCTGCAAAAGTTGAAAGTGACAGATCCACAGTTTTCTAAGCTGGTCAGAAATGTTAATGCTCCTCTGTCTCCTTTTTTTAAAGTAGGATAAGGCAATCAAGGTTATATAGTGCTTCCACCTATCGGCTCCAGATGGGTCACCACTATTATAGTACCATTCACATGTGCATCTGTCATGAAATAGTCCCAATTCTGAACAGTGCTTTTTCATGAGATTTTGTCCACTAGATTACCTTGTGCTTTGCCCTCTCAAATTGGATATTGGAGTATATAGGAGTTGCTGTATGCCACATACCAAAGAGAAAGCAAGGAATGTAACCTAATTCCAATTGGATGAGATTTCCCACGTGGGGAGGTTGATATCAAAAGCATGAAACTAGAGTGGGAGAGATTCTCTTTTGCCATGAAAGTCCAGGGGAAGGGCCTCACAAAATGGACCTATGAGCACAAGCTGGCCAAAAGGGCCTCAACAAGTTAAGTTTTCTTATTTTTATTTATTTATTTATTTATTTATTTATTTATTTAAGCAAACTTTTATGCCGCCCTCCTCAAAAAGATCCAGGGCGGCTAACACAACTCTCAACACCTAAAACACAATAAAAACATAATATAAAATCAAGATTAAAAGATTTTTAAAAATTAAAAAAGCTAAAACAAGACACACAGAGAGAGGGGGATCAAATGAGCCAACAGACTGGGGCAACTGTCTGGCCCATACCCCACACATGTTCTGCCAGCCAGGTCTTGACCCCCTTCCTAAAGGGCAGCAGCTCCATCTAGAGACGCAGCTCACTTGGCAGGAGGTTCCATAGGGCTGGAACAGACATGGAGAAGGCCCTCCTCCTTGTGCTAGAGAGGTGGGCCTCTCTAGGTGATGGTACAATCAGAGCGCCTCACCGGTCCGCTCTGGTGGGATGGACAGATGTCCTTAAGGCGATGCGGTATCTTAGGTATCCTGGCCCACTACCATATAGGGCTTTAATAACCAGCACCTTGAATTGCACCCGGAGGCACACTGGCAACCAATGCAGCTCCTGCAGCAATGGTGAGGCGCAAGCATAACGCCCGCACCCCAGCACAACCCAAGCAGCCGCGTTCTGGACCAGTTGCAGCCTCTGAATGGTCACCAAGGGCAGCCCCATGTAGAGTGCATTACAATAATCAATTTTGTATGTATTCTTTAAATGACTAGATTCAGTGGTGGGCTGCCAAAAAAATTACTACCACACTGTGGGTGGAGCCAATGTCATGGGCGGAGTCAATGTCATGATGTGGGTAGAGCCAATGTCATGACATCATGGGCGGAGCCAACATCATAACGTCATGACGTTGTGGACGGAGCCAAAGTAAAAAAATAAAAAATTAAATAAAAATACAGTACACATAAAAATAGAAATAAAAAACACATAAAAATACAAATTAAAATAGACATTAAATAGAAATAAAAACATAAAAATACAAAGTAAAATAGACATTAAATACACATAAAACACACTACATAAAACATACATACACCTCAACCCACCCACCCACCCCAAACACAAACCCGTCACTTACCCTGGAGTCGGGGAGCAGCAGGCAGGCAGCAACAGCAGTGGCACGGCAGCAAAGCGGTAAAGCAGCAAAGCGGTGCGGCAGCAAAGAAGCGCGGCGGCAAAGTGGTGTGGCGGCAAAGCGGCGCGACGGATTGGCGTACTGGCAGCGTGGCCTAGCCCAGCCTGGCCTGGCCCAGCCCGGCAGCGCAACCTGGCCCGGCAGTGCGGCTTGGCCTGGCCCGGGGGTGCGCCGAGGAAAGACTGTCACTGCCGCTGCCGCTCCTCCAAAGAGGCCGCTGCACCCTTCCTTGCAGCCCAAAATGGCTGCTCGGAAGTGCGCATGCGTCAAAATACCATTTGACGCATGTGCACTTCTATTTTTCAGTGTGTATGCGTCAAATGGTGTTTTGACGCATGTGCACTTCCGAGCAGCCATTTTGGGCTGCCTAGAAACGGAATCCAGAGGGTGGCCAGAGAGGTGACTGAACCGGTCACCCAGGGGTTTACTACACACACGCCGGTGAACCCCTCCGGATTTCTGCTACCGGTTTGGCGAAACCGGTCCGAACCGGCGGCAGCCCACCACTGACTAGATTGCAAGTCTGATTTCCTATGCTATATTCATTTCTTTAATTCACTCAAATAAACTCCATAAAATATAGATCCTTTGTGTCTATTGAATTGGGATAAAAAGGGGCTGACTGGACCACGCTTGTGGCTACATTTATGCTACCTAAATAATAATTTAACCTTGCACACTCACTAGCCCAGAGGAGGAACTATGTGGGGTCACAGGGGAGCCCATAAGGGCCGGGTTGCCCCATCCAGAGGTGACAGACATGGATGGTAAGGAGACAGAGGGTGATGTGTGGCAGGAAGGCATGATAAGATCTCTAGAAAGAGATTAACATCATGACAGCATCTTTGGCTCAAGTAGAGGTGGTCGCCACTGAACTTGAATCCAAAATTTTGCAACAGAATACTGCCATTTTTTAAAAAAACCTACTGTCTAAAACAGGGGTGCCCAGGCTGGTCACGTAGTTCCTCCTATCAGAAATGGAAGTAAAACGTGCATGCGCAAAATGCTGCCATAAATGCACCCGCAAGTGTCGCAAACACATTTACGACAGCTTCAGATGCATTTACGGCAATGTTTTGCACATGCATGGGCGCACTTTACTTACTCTTCTGGAAGTGGTGAGAGCAGCAAGGGCTGAGTGATTTGGCGCATCATCTATGTGGGCCGTAGTTTGGGCACCCCAGGTCTAAAACGATAGAGCTCCTCTCAGATAAAACAATCTCAACAGCAAAAGTAGTACCCATTTCTCACAGCTCTTTCTGTGAGTTAGCTGAGTAGGCTCACATAGGACAATATCAGAGAATAAACAGTATGATATGCTTGCACACACTAAGATGGCTACCACTTCAAGCATAGGACAATAACTTACACAAGATCAAAGCTGTACGGATGAAGGCCTGATTCATGTCCCTGATACAATAAATTATACCAAGCACAAATCACCACATTTCCAAGCAAGTTCTGTCCAGTATCTCTGGATGGTCTCTATATACATCTTCTCCTGAGGCCATAGCTCCTTCAGGTGGGTAGGTCTCAAGTAGCTATTTCCAGTTTGAAAATCCCCCTTCCCCCAGCCTCTTTTTAATACATCTAAGAGCTTTTGTTTGGGTAATATATCAAAGAGTAGCCTGGCAAATATTTTTGCCATGTTCAGGAAGTCCAGTTAGCCAGCCAGATATATCTATTCTACCACCAATTTCCCTTTTCAAACTTACACTCTAGTATTCTGAAACTCTAGCATTCTAGTATAGTTAAACCTCGTATAAAGAGTGCCTCGCTTAAAGAGTGCCTCGCTTAAAGAGCAAAATTTTCTCTGAATATTCGCTTCGCTTAACAAATAAAACCAACCAAAAACTCGCTTAACAAATAAATCGGGGTTCACAATCCCCTCCCCACAATTGGTCACTTACAATGGTGTTTCACTTAAAGAGCAAACTCGCTTAAAGAGCAATCCTGTAGAACGCATTATGCTCTCTAAGTGAGGTACAACTGTATATAATGAATATGCTCAATCCTTATTTGGGCTTTTGGATTTTAAAGTTTAAAAGAGAGAGAGAGAGATTGTTATCCCTTTAGCGTGCTGGTATCTCCCTCCTGCCTAATTTTGGCTCCAGTCCTATTGGTACTTACCTCCAGAGGATGCTTTTAGCAAGGATGGCTTCCAGTTTCCTCTCTCTTTTTATATAATGCAAAGAGGACATTCCCAGTTATTTTCATCTTCAGGCCACCACCATGTCACAGCTGCGTTCACTGGATTTTCTCTTTGCAGAATTTCTTACAGACCCATACCAGAAACGAGAGGTTTTGGATTGGCCTCCATGACCAACATGCCGAAGGAGAATGGAAATGGTTGGATGGTAGCGATTATACAAGAGGCTTCACGTAAGCATTGGTGAACTCCTTTAAGATAATGAGCCATATACTCCTAGGGCAGTGGTGGTGAACCTTTTAGAGACCGAGTGCCCAAACTGCAACCCAAACCCCACTTACTTATTGCAAAGTGCCAACACAGCAAAAGGGAAGGAAGGAAATGCTTCCATTGGGGCAAACTCTGTACTGGGGGAGAGAGGAAGTACTCCCATTGGGCTGCTGGGCAGAGGAATGGGGTGAACTCTGTGCTGGGGGGAGGGAGGAAGCGCTCCCATTGGGCTGCTGGGCAGAGGAATGGGGCGAACTCTGTATTGGGGGGAGGGAGGAAGCGCTACCATTTGGCTGCTGGGCAGAGGGATGGGGCAAACTGCACTGGGGTGACTGCATGGGTGCCCACAGAGAGGGCTCCAAGTGCCACCTCTGGCACCTGTGCCATAGGTTGCCACCACTGTCCTAGGGACTCATGTACAATTCTTTGTGAGTGCATTTTCATACGTGATCATCCATGCCCTTGGACTCAGGTGCAATTTGTGATTAGCAATCTGCACCGTTCTTGAATAGTCTAGGTCTGTGTCATTAAGTACTGTATAACATTTTTATTTTATAACTGGGCATTTCATTGAAATGCATTGAAAGGGAATGTTAATCAATGAGATCTAGGAAACAATGATTTAGGCTTCCTGATGTTTATACAAATAGATTTAATATCTCTTATTTATTGGAGACATCTTGCTCTCATTGCAGGAACTGGAAGACAGGTGAGCCAAACAGTTATCGGGGCACTGATGAGGATTGTGGACAACTTTGGATCAATGGAGAATGGAATGATTTCACCTGCAGATCTAATAGCTATTACATCTGCGAGAAACCTTTGCCAAAGAAACCTACAGCTGCACCAACGAAACCCTAACCATTTATTATGATCTTCCCAGAAGGTCTGAGAAAATGTGAACGGCTACAAGATTCACACCGGAGCAGATGAAGCCAGAAGAACATCTAAGTTGCTTAGGAAAAGATGTTTTGTTTTGTTTAAAGATTTTCAACAGACTTGGTTTTATTTTAAAATATAGTCTCTTTTTCTTTTAGGCAGCAGGTTTGAGAAGTGGTCAGTCTTCAACGTCAGTTAACTGGGCAAATCTGTAGATAAATCAAAAGAAGTCACATCTGGTATCATTTCCTAAGCAGCCATTCCCTGCAGCTCAATGTAATAAATACTGACTTCTCCTATGCAAAGTTTTTTTTAAGGATGCATGAGATCAAGTTTTTTTAAAGGCATTTTAAATACAAAAATAGTACACAAATGCTGCTGCTAAAATTATTGAACTTTGTGAAAATTGTTGTTATGTGCAATTCAGGATGCTCACAATGTAGGGTGACCCTAATAAATTATCTGACGTTCAAAGAATGATTTTTATAATTGCCACCTTAGTAAATTTCCATAACCAAGAAAGGATCTGAACCCAAGTCTTATGAATCCTAATCCAAGCCTAGATCCATGATGTCTCATTGTCTCTGTTACATACACTGAACTATACCCACCTCATGCACATACATTTCTTGGAGGCATTTCGTATTTGTGTGATAATAGCAGTGCCCACCATAGGGAAAGAATAAAGCTCTCTGATGGAATATTAGAATCTAACCATTAGATGTTAGGGCACCCTCCCTCTGGTCTTGATGGCTTATTATAACATAGTCCTAATTAGATTTATTGAAATCAATTAGACTTACATTGCTTGGGACTAGCAAGGCCCCTTCATCTCTGTGGGCCTACTTTAGCTGAATGTAGCCCCAAAGTTCCATTAAGCGCTCACTACGAATGCTCACCATTAAAGCTTAGAAACAAGTTCTCCACCAGCACATCTCATGTTCCTGAAATAAGTGCTGCAGAAAGAAAAATTATCTAGGCCAGATCTCACAGGCACTGAATGAATACCATCCAAAAAACCCCCAAAACCTTAAATCCCATTGGTGTGGCAAGAGAAGAGAAGGATGTGTCATTGTGCGATGGTGCTGGCAGAATGGGCAGCTCACCTATACAGGCTGAGGCCAAGACCAGAGTAATAGCAGGGGGACAAAACCACAGCTTGCTGGAAACAAACCTACTGTTCACCAATTAGGGCAGGGGGGACCAAACTACGGCCTGGGGCCCCAGATCCAGCCCCTGATGCCAATTCATCCGGCCTGCAAAGCTCTCATTGCTCTTGAAAGCAGAAGAAAACATGCCTCCAGGCCATAGTGAACAGCCCCCTGAACAGTGATGGGCTGCTACCGGTTCGCACCGGTTCGCCCAAACCGGTAGCAGCTTTCCGGAGGGGATCTCTGGGGGGGGGGGGGTAGAGAACCCCTGGGAGACCGGTTCGGTCGCCTCTCCGGCCCCCCTCCAGAAGTGTATTTCCGGCCAGCCAAAATGGCTGCCTGGAACTGCGCATGCGTCAAACCTCCATTTGATGCATGCGCACTAAAAAATAGAAGTGTGCATGTGTCAAATGGAGGTTTGACACATGCACAGTTCTGAGCAGCCATTTTGGTTGCCTGGAAAGGGCACAGGCAGCACCTGAAGAAGCGGTGGCGGTGACCTTTCCTCAGCAGGCCACCACACCGCCATGCCGCCGCGCTGCTGTGGCGCTTTGCTGCCATGCCGCCGTGCTTCCTGCCTGCCTAGTGCCTGCCTGTCTGCCTGCTTAGTGCCTGCCTGCCTAGTACCTGCTCCCTGACCCCAGGCCAGGTAAATGACAGGTTTGGGGTGGGTTGGTTGATTATTTTAATTTTAATGTGTATGTATATTTAATTGTTATTTAATTTTTTATTTTTTTTATTTTTCCCCTTTGGCTCCACCCACAACATCATGACATCATGACGTCAGTCCTCCCATGATGTCATGACATTGGCTCCACCCACAACATCAGCTCCACCCACGGTGGGGTAGCAAAATTTTTGACAGCCCACCACTGCCCATGAACCACGTGACTGGCTCGTGGCCTGAAAAGTTTGGGTGCCCCTGAGTTAGGGGCTCTGCAGGTGTCACTTGCATTCCATGGTCTCAAAGGCAGAACCAAGAAACCCACAGTGAAGGAACATGCCTCCAACATATACCCTTATCTGTTATATTCACAGAGAGCATGCATGACTAGATGGCACATATACTCATCCCAATACATCAACCTCTATCTGCATGCCCAGCAATAGCCCTGCCACTGGCAGCACCATTACAGTGTCAGGAAGAAGAGAGAGCAATATTACTTCAGCAAGTGGTTTGGGAAGCAGGGCAGAAGGTCTGTCTTGGAGCATGGTTCTTCTTTCCGTACATATAGTAGTTGTTTACTTTGCTCTGTGCACTTATGCTGTGGTCCTACAAACCCAAAGTGCTGTAGTGGCAATGGTGCAAGTTGAATGCTACCCCATTCCCAACAGCTAAACTCACCTGCACGGATGTGTGTGTATAAAGGCCTCTTCAATATGAAGGATGCTGCTACTTGTAAGAGAAGGAGAAAGGAGTGGTGGAACAATACAGCTGGGAACACACAGAGTTTGCATTCACATTGGGCACAACACTGAGAGCAGGGAAGATGGAGTGCTGTTGTCATAGTTGCACATTGCAGCAAGAATCTCCAACCCTTTGAAGCCATTGGGCACATTTGAGATTTCTGAGCAGGTTTCGTTAGTTGTGCTACCAGAGGGGAGAACATCAAAAAATGGCTGCTGAGTTGCGCATAGCACCCATTTAATAGAAGTGCAAACAGCAACCATTAAATTAGGAACAACTTGCCCAACAGCCCAAGCTACCTTGTCAGATGTGGGTTCTGAACCCCCAAACACAAACCCATTCTGTTGAACCAACAGCAAATGGTTAGGCCTTTTTTTGGTACAGCCGTGGTTTTATTTGGCAAAGGTTTCTCACAGATGTAGTGCTACCTAGGTCTTTAAGTCCTCAGGAGAAAAGCTGAGGAACTGCAACTTTCCTCTCCTTTCTCTCCATCCCTGTAGAAGTACCTGTATTGGTGAGAATTATTTTAATGTGTAAAACAACCCAATATGCACAATAAATAACCAATTATGCACAAAACTGGTAAAGGTTTGAATACTAACTGTCTTGTAGAGTTCTACATCTTGCTCTTTTTTAGTGGTTAAGGAATTTTGTAAGAGTGAGAAAATGTAAGACTTGGTTTTAAAGACAAAGCCATGCCACTGTGAAAGTGCCCTCTCTCCTTACGTTTCCCAGCAGCAGAGTTCCAGAAAGTTTCCAAGCAGCAGAGTTCAAGAAAGATAAAACTCCACACCACATTCCCTATCATTTGGGTTATACATCTTTGTGTGGAGTTTATGTATCAGTAATAGTGTCAAAGGGAATCTCACCAGAAATAAAAATCTTAGCAACTAAAGTAGGCATGGATACAGTCATTGAGTTCAACAAAATGAATATTTCATATGTGGACCTGGATCTAATGTGAAATTGTGCTGTCATCAGAAGCATGGCCTTAGGTATAAGTTAAGGTAAAGGTAAAAGTCACCGTTGATCAAAAGCCATTTGTATCCAACTCTAGGGTTCAGTGCTCATCTCTATTTATAGTCAAAGAGCCAGTGCTATCTGCGTTTGCAGACATTTCTGTGGACATGTGGCAGGCATGCCTCAACACCTGAGTTCATGGAATGCTGTTTACCTTCCAACCGAAATGGTACCTATTTATCTACTTGCAATTTCTTGCTTATAAATTACATCACTGCTAACTCAACTTCAGCCATGATGGCAGGTGGCAATCCAAGATACAGTACCTGGAAAGCATCCCATTTGGGAGATGCTAACATGCTCTCACTATGAAGACATCTACTTCTGAATCCCAGTTGCTCTGCAGATCAAGTGTCAATATATGTCAGTATTATGTAACCCAACCTGTATATTTATTTATTTATTTATTTTTCCAATTTTTATACCGCCCTACTCGGTTGGACCGACTCAGAGCGGTTCACAGACACAGAAAAACAGCGAGTTCATAAGTACAACATATAAATATCAAAAAATAATCAGTGTCAATACCACAAAACATCTCAACATCATTGCAGCATCATTATAGCATCACAAAATTCAATATCCAAATGGCTAAAAAAAACCCATGCAAATATTGTAAATGAATTGTTAAATGTGTGTGTAAGAATGAACGGGACGTATTATTTGCACAAGGCAACATGCATAACCAATCAGATTGTGCCTAGATGCCTAGAGGGTTTATTGGTCAGGGTAGGTGTCAGTGATGCTTTCTTGAGTTGGTCTGCAGTTTCAGCTCATCTTCTGTCAGTTAGGTTAATATACTGTAACATCATTTATTGATCTGTAACAGTCGGTTAGGAAGGTGTTAGGAAACTAAGTGTCTAATTTTAAGAAAATGTTATAAAAAGTCCATCAAGCACAAACCAAATCTATACCAAATCAAATGGTTAAATATTGTTACCTTACTCTTCAACATGTTTTTAAGTAAATGTTCTTAAAGTTTACTATGACTGATTGGTTGTTTTACTCTTTTGTATTATTCATAATCTCTGTTTTCTTTTCCTTTTTATTAATTAATTTATTAACCTATTCATACTTAAACTGCCATGTGCAACTCACAATAGTGTGGCTGGCAAGATGGGGTGCCACCATGACAGCAGTGGGGCTATAGCTATCATGTGGATGGCACATCTTGTCTTCCATTGGCATAACAGGGTTTCTGCAATCTTTTAAAGCCCTTTAGCTAGGGTAATTAGAATACAAAATTAGAAGTAAAGCTTAGAAAAGTTACTTTTCCGGAGTTTAGCCATTATTTATCATTTGTTACAGATCTGTAGTGGCTCAGTGGTTAAGAAGCTCTTCTTGTTAGCTGGACTGCTGACCTGAGTTCTGCATGATGGTTTGAGCGCTTGTATCTGTCCCAGCTCCTGCCAACCTAGCAGTTCGAAAGCAAGAAATTGCAAGTAGATAAATAGGGACCACTTTGGTGAGGAAAAAATCTTGGGGACATAAAAGGAGCCTCATTGGAGCATCCCCGAGTGGAGTTTCTCCAGCAAAAAATCTTTTCAATCCAGAATAATTTCTGACACAAAATTATTATTATTATTATTATTATTATTATTATTATTATTATTATTATTATTATTATTATTATTATTATTATTATTATTATTATTATTATTATTATTATTATTATTATTATTATTCATTATGGATTTATTTCATTTCAGTTGTATCTCACCTTCCTCCCTATTCAGAAATACAAAGCCCAAAGGTTAGGCTGTGCCTCCCCCTCAAGCCCTTATATTTCCAAGTTTTGCTAAAGGTATTATTCTTATATTTTTATGACTTAATATCTGACTTGTCTAGAAAATATCTGAGGCGGTGTATCATCAGAGAAAGCTTCAGAGTAAAAAAAAGTATGCAGATAATGAAAACAGAAATCAATAAAGGAGTTCTCGGTAATATTTGTTCATTGAAATACAAAGTACATGCAGACTAATCCAACAAGAACTATTGATTTTCGCTTGGTTCACCTTCTAATCTTGATTATGGCCAGCATCTGGAAACATCTGGAAACCCATAAACAGGTAAGTGCCTCCATCTGATCTGGAAGTCTTCATTCCTTACTTTTATGAGTTATAGTGTCCAACCTTCCACAGATTTTGTGACTCTTGCTGAAAAAATGTTTGTGACAAAGCAACAAAACAGATAGGAAGCATCTATGTATAACTTTTTCCTGGAAGGCAGGCAGTTGTTACTGCCACACTGTTACCATACCCTACCTTTTAAGTTAGATGTAAACCGAGAGTGGGAAAATCTTTTCCACCTTTGGACTGAATTCAAAATTGGGAAGGATTGGGATGTGCCTTCCACAAATGGACAGAGTAAAGAGGATGGGGTGGTGAGCAAAGCAAAATGGGCACAAATGTGGTTTTTTTTTTTTACAAATTTCTTATGGCTTCCTGTCATCTTAACACACTTTCCTTAACATCTAGTAACCATATTTCTTGGGTTCTGTTCTCAACTTTCTTCTCTCCACTGACCCACTTCACTCATATTCTTTAAAGTCACTAGGTTGGCATAACATCCTTCCTATCACTCTTAAATAAATATCATGGCAGTCTCACACTTAGAAACCTACTACACTATTTCTCACCTTTATGAAGCCAATATCAACCCCCTTTTCAGAAACAAAAATCCTATGATTTGAAGTACGTAACTGCTTGCAAGTAACTTAGCTACTATCACCAGTTACAAGTAATTTGGTTGCTACCTTTGATAACAAACCATGGGACTAGCAAGTACAGTGTTATTTCTTATTTGTAGCTATTAACGCTTACATTACTAAAGTGTACAAAAATTTTACCACCACACTGTGGGCGGAGCCAACATCATGATGTCATGGCAGAGCCAACATCATGGCATCATGGGTGGAGCCAATGTCATGATGTCATGGGCGGAGCCAACATAATGGGAGGAGCCAAAGTTTAAAAAACACATAAAAATACAAATTAAATACACATAAAAACACATAAAAATACAAATTAAATACACATAAGAATACAGAAACATACAGAAAAATACAGATAAAAATACACATAAAATACACATTAAAACACATAAAAATACACAAAAATACAGATACAAATACAGATAAAAGCACACAAAAATACAGATAAAAATACACAAAAATACACATAAAATACACAAAAATGCACATAAAAACACATAAAATACACATTCCACCCACCCACCCACAGCACACCCAAAGGCAAGTCACTTACCCTGGGGAGCAGATGGTTGGGCCCAGCTGCGTTTTCACCTCTGGCCTGGCCCAGCGGCACCGGAGGTGCCTGCCAACCCGATGCCAAAGCTTTGGGATTGAGTTGGCTGAGGGTGGCAGGCACCTCCAGCCAGTCCGATCTTAAAGCAGGCAGCCTGCCCAGAATAGCTGCTTTGCCAGTGCGCATGCATTAAAATATCACTTGACGCATGTGTGCTGAGCACTGGAGGTGAGAATGAGTCAATTGATATTTTAATGCATACGCACTGGCAAAGCAGCCATTTTGGACTGTAGTGTCAAGCAAAAAAAAAAAAGGTAACAATCCCGGATGGTCTCTTGGGAAAATTACCACCTCCACCCCTGGCATTTGATGATATTTTTCAGGTTTGGTACCATTTTATGGCCAGGAAACTATTCTTCAGTTTCATCTTTCAGAATTTCCAAGGTGCAGTATAAGAATTGGCTACTAGAGGGAACTAGACAGTATTTCATGGAATCTTTTTCAGTGCGATTGCAACAACTTAAATCATAATTATATGAATAGTTAATGGTGCCAACATGTGCGGCTGTGCTAGATGACAATAATCAGGGTTGTAGCCCAACACGTCTGCTTTATTTTAGAGGACGGGTGTCTGGAAGTTGTGGAAGGCTTGCCTACCAAACCTGGCAGACAACATCTGATTGATCAAGAAAGGCAGTTTAGTAAGAGTATCTAACAGGTACCTTGTGTAGTGTAGTTTAAAGCACTAGGATTCAGAAAATCTGGATTCATATCCCAGCTTAGCCATGGAAATTTTATGGGGAGGGGAATGACACTGGTAAAACTACACCTTAAACATTTCACTTACTATGAAAACCTATTGGGTTTTAGGTTGCTATAGGTCTAGTGAAACTTTATGGGGGACAGTATTACAAGCAGTAGCTATAGGAGAGGAAAGAGAGACTTGAAGGCTTATGCTACATAGTCTACCAGTCTGCCAAGAGATTTCCCCTGGCTTAGTGGTTAAGGCGCTGAACGTGATGACTGGAAGGCTGGCAGGTCAGCAGTTCAAGACCTGAGTACTATACAATGAAGTGAGCTCCCGTCTCTGTCCCAGCTCCTGCCAACCTAGCAGTTCAAAAGTAAGAAATTGCAAGTGGATAAATAGGTACCACTTTAGTGGGAAGGTTAAACAGCATTTCATCTAGTCATACCTGCCACATGTCCATGGAAACATCTGCAAAATGCAGACAGCACTGGCTCTTTGGCTATAAAGAGAGATGAACACTGACCCCTAGAGTTGGATACGACTGGCCTTTGAGCAAGGATGACCTTTACTATACTCCCACCCCTACTAAGTATACTGATGCATGTGTAATAGCGGGTGAGAGATAAGATCCCATTAATAATACAACTTACTGTAGAGGTTAATACTGTACAGTGTACAGTACAAGGAAATTAGACCATTGCTACCTAGCCAATGAAATTTTGAGCATGGTAAATTTTATAAGCAAAGTACCTAAGTACATGGTTTGGGGCAAAGTTCAAAAGCCTGGTGGCCTGCAGGTAGGGGAGAGAGGATATGGTCTGTCCCACCATTGCCAGTTACACATTAACCGGTCTTGTGGAAAAACCAAGATAAACACCAAAGGTCCCTGTGTTAGAAAGTCAAGACCTGCAAGAAAGGACCTCTGTGGGGGATCTTCCAAGGCTCATCCATCCTACCTCTGCAAGATGGAGGAGGAAACATGTCAAGAGGACTTTAGAACTTATAAAGGTAAAAATTTACTTCTTCTTCTTGACTTTTGGATCTAGGATTAAACATTATCACATTTGTTTGTTTATATTTATATATCGACCATCTGGGCAGTTTTCCACAATGAGAGGTGTACAACATTTAAAATTTTACAAATCAAACAACAAATAACCCAACCAACATAAGGGTTTGTTTTCCACACACAGTAAAGTCCACTCTACATCGAAGGGCAGGTTTTAAATTTTAGAAAACTTAGCAGAGCCACGTAATAAAGCACTGGTGTTGGTGTGGGGGAAGGAACTTCTGTTAACCCAGGGGCCAAATTTTATTTGAGATGAATTCTCGAGGGCCTCACTACAGTAATGATGTTGAGATGTTTTGTGGTGTTGATACTGATTATTTTTGATTTTTACATGTTGTGTTTATGAACTTGCTGTTTTCTCTGTGCTTGTGAACTGCCCTGAGTCGGTCCAACCTAGTAGGGTGGTATAAAAATTGGAATAAATAAAAGTGGTGGTGGGAGGGAGAGAAAATAGATGAGAGAAAAATCCCAGCACCTAATAGCCTAAAATTATTTCTGCCAACCAGTAAGCCTTAAGCAATTCATTTCAACTTTAAGAACATGGGCAAAAGCATGCAAAACCTGGGAAGCCACCCAACAACATTGTGGTGGAGGGGGATTGCCATTCGTTGTCAACTGCAACTCATATCCAAGAATGCATTTTTTCCTGAAGCAGGAAAAATGCCATTGGTGTGAATTTGTTTAAGGTGCATCCCAGCTTGCCATGAAGTGACCCACACGCTGCCGTCATGGAGCCATCTCCTGCCGCACACATGAAATGAAACAAACAGGATTTAACACCGGGACTGCAATGGACTGCCACAGCCTTGAGGATATAGACAAGGTGCCCTTTCACAGCCAGTCCATCTGGCATGGATCTTCTGCCTCCATGACTGCTGGAAATCAGAGTTCCTCCTCTGCTCATTTTGCCTTTGGGCCCAATAGGATGGTTTCCAGTGGCATTTCCTCCACTGAGGGGACCATCACCCCAGCTAAAGGGGCTCATCCGTCAGTAGCTGTTGGCCCCTTTAAGAGTCAGGTTATTTACTGCCACCTGACACTCAGCGTTGAGTTGCTGGCTGTACAGTCTTCTCCATTACCATAGCAAGATGTCCCGCCAGACATAGGCAATCTTGTAATTGTAAAATGCACATGCAAAAACAAGTTCTGTTTTCTACAAGTTGTTCATAATTTCTTGTGGATTTCCCACATGCCTGGCATTTTTTCAAGTCTGTGAAAATCTAAGAGGTAACTAGAAACCCCACCAGTGGTGGGATTCAGCAGGTTCACCCCAGTTGACCAGAACCGGTAGCAGAATTTTTGGCTGGCCCGGCCCTGCCAAGTTTTGAAATAAAGTAGTCCTAACTCGGGTGCAACACAGGGCCACGCCCACCATACCACACCCACAGAGTAGGTAGTAAAAAAATTTGAATCCTAGCACTGAAGCCCACCCATTGTGCACCTAGAGGATGACTTGAACAGATGTAAAACAGGTACAATTGAGCATTTCAATCTACAGCAGCCAAATTAGGCAAGAATTGTCCCCTGGGTGTGGTTTTCCCTGCTGTAGGGCTAGTATGGTCCTCTATCTGAAAAGGTTTCCAAGCCATGTTCATGAAAGATAGGAAATAATAAGGAAGGAGGGCAGGAACATTGAGCCCACCACTGCTTTCTGCAGAATGACCATTCACAAAGGTCACTAGGCCAGCGTCTTCTCCACTGTATTAAATTGCATGGCATCACTATTTATGAGGTACGTAACTCTCTTCAGAGAAAGGAACAGTAAAAGCACCTCTGAGTAGTTTTACTATTTGGGTCACAATAAGTCAGAATGGACTTAACAGCACACAATGATTACTAATTATGTAACCCTTTCTAACACGGCCTCTCTGCATACACACATTGCATTTAAATCTGTGTCTTCATTTGCTCTTATCATTGGCAAGGTTCTAGACAATGTATACGCAACCACCCCACTCCTCAACTGATCTGGACTACAAAAACTGGGCTGCAACTACACCCCAGGCAGGGAACAACCCTCTTGCTGATTGACCATAAACAGTCTGTGAGGTTTAGTTACGTTGCCTCATGTGTAAAATACTGATGCAATTCCCTGGTGCAATTCCCTGATGTTTTTGCTGTTATCCCTTTTATTGTCACCATTCCTCTTTCTTTTTTCTTTTTCCCAAAGAAAGAAATTGGCTACACCACACCAAGAGTCCCAGCTTCATCATCTATATACTCCTAGCTGTCTCTTTATTGCTGAGTACCATTTTCTTGATCGTGGCAGTTTCTAAAGGTACTTACTTACCTCTCCCATTGTCTGAAAGATTTCACCTAGTACAGAAGAGATTTCTTGGCTTTTAAAGTCTGTGTACAGAGAGGGGGCAATATATATTTTTATTTAATACCTTTCCTTTAAAAAAACAACTTAATAAACTGGTTTATTTCTTTGAAAGATTTTCTATATTGCTCTCTAGGCAAAATGTCACTTAGGTGGGTTAACCATAAAGCAGTCGGTCCATAATTAGTCAAAAGCCAGAACAGAACATGTGTTTGTAATTTTAAAAAAAATGACATCAAAAGAAGCAAATTAGACTCAAAACATACCAAAACAATATTTTAGACACCTGGGCTGTTGGAATGAATATTGTAGGGTTTTCCTACTTAGGAAAAAATTACAATTTATTATTATTATTATTATTATTATTATTATTATTATTATTATTATTATTATTATTATTATTATTATTATTATTATTATTATTATTATTATTATTATTATTATTATTAGCCACTCTACTCGCCTCGCTGAGGCAACTCAGAGTGACTCACATAACATAGGCAACATATACAGTATCACAATCTCAAATATAAATACAGCATAATATAAAAATATGACAACAGATGCAGCACAGATAATGCAATAAATAAATTTTACGTAAAAAGAATAAAACAATAAAACAATACAATAAAATACAGTGTAAAAAATACAGTACAATCAAGAGAGACAGCAATCTTCAGCCAGCTGACCAGTTCACACAGCTGCCCCTCATTCTCCCTGTCCGACCAGCAGGAAGAGTTCTGTGATAGTCCTGGGGTGGTTTTGGAGGTAGCAGCAGCAGCAGCAAGATCTTTTATGGCTGGGCTGGCCAGTCCACACAGCTGCCCCTCATTCTCCTTATCCTATAGGAATGTTGTTCCTATAGATGTTTTGTGGCTCACTGCGCCAACTTTATCTAGTGGCATGTGTGTTGTGAATCTGATTGATATATCCTAATCAGAAACTGTCATTCCAGGTGGTTCTGTTTTGTTCTGGTTGGTTTGGGGGAGGCACTAAAGGGTTAATGAAAGAGTAGTATTTGATACATTTGATGTCTTAAAAAAAATTTTTGTTATGGAATGGAAGATTTTTGGAAATATGAAATGTCAAATGTAATTTACACGCATGTCTATGGTACTGTGACTTTGAGAAACTGGCCAGGGTCAAGATGCAAAAAGATTTTCACATCTTGCAATTGCAACATAAACTAGTAGACTAAAACGTAGGTTCCATTCATCAGATGCTCAAGTTTCATGAAGGTTTTCAGATTGTGTGTGATTGTGGTTGTTGTTTTTAGATTATTCTTCATCCACTTACCCACACCCTGACTGCCAAAATAAATTATGCAGATTTGGGAAAATTATGCAGGAGCATAATTTATGACAGCTGCAGAATTCCACTTTGGTGTAATTAGATTGCCCAAATATTCCAGCCAGGGATATTGCCAAGGTTTTCGGCAAGGTTTTAGGCAAACAGGGTCACCTTGGAGTATGGTATGTCATTTGGTGTGACTCTTTCATCCACATGCAAGGATTGAGCAGATCACACCACAAGCAACAATCTAGATAGAACTTCTTTCCCTTTAAAAGGAAAAGGGGGAAATGCAAACACACACACCCATCTCCTCAAGCTACTTAATGATCTGGAGAAATGGCAAGTTTTCTTCCAGCTCCCCATGGAGGGGAAGAGAAATGAAGCTTTCCATTTCTTTTTAATTGTTCCTAAATAACAGAGCACTAAATGCATTAAAGAGCTTTTAAAACATTCACTTTCAAACCAGTGCTGAAGCATTAACAACAAGTTAAACATATTATAAGAATAAAAAACTTTCTTTTTCCCCCCCTCTCCACAGGAGAGGGGGCAGGAAGGTTTCCATTTCTCAAGATGGGTAAAGCCACTTAAGCAGTGGGACAGCATGAGCCATCTGCTTTCAGTCCATCCCGGGGATCACAAATCCTGGAACCAAACCAAAACAGAGTCATCCAAAACACACACACACACACACACACACACACACACACACACACACACACACACACACACACACACACACACACACACACTCAACTAGCTGAGTGTCTCTGAGCTTAAGGAGGATTTTAAAACAGTAACAATCAATATTTAAAAGGAAGTGAAAGTAGTGGTCATAAAGGGGTAGGAAGTGGAGGGTACTGTAACAATGAATTCAAGAAGGATCTATGAAAAGAAAATGAAGTCAAATGAGGATTATGAACAGATTGCTCAACTGAAAAACTTTTCAACATGCAGCAATGCAAAAGTGAGGGGAAATTAATCTAGGGGAAGATTTTATGAAATGGTTATAGGTTACAGTCTGGCCAGGTTATCCTGCTATAGTAATAGAGTAGACCATACTGCCAGTGACGCAATGCCAATTGTCAGCTTGTGGTTAACTAACGTTGCAACCCTGAGGACTAACGCACCTTTGGTGGCAAGGTCCACAGGGAAGGGCGATGGTCCCCAAGTGAATTAATCTGCACTTGAATCTATCTTGATGGAGGGCATCAGCTTCATCCATACTGGCCTGGGGCTGAGGAGGACTTTGTGTGCCAAAAGAGCTCAGGACCAGAAAGTGATTCATGGAACTGGATCAGTGGTATGAGTGTCATGCTGCGATGCAGAAGGCAGATGAAAGGCCACTGCATTATATTCTCAGGACAGTCTTCATGGTTGAATGCCACAAGGATCACCAAAATTTGGATTCAGATACAGCAGAACAACAACAGCAGAGTTTGAGAATACCATGTGCAATAGATTTAGGTAAGGATATAACTGAGGAGGAATGGAGAAGTTTATGGAAGAAAAGAATTTAAAAAATTTATCTGTAAAGTTTAAAGAGATTTATTATAAAGCAATATGAATTACTTTAATTCAAAATATTCTGCACTATGTTGGTATAATCAAGAGGTTGATGTCTATTTCCATTATTAGTGGGAATGAGAAAATATTAAGAAAATATGGAAACATATTTTAATTAGATGAATATGAAACTGTTATCAAGCTCTGGAGATGTTCAATTGAAATGGTAAAAAAAGAATTAATTACAATTTTGGTAACTGCAGCCAGATTAATTATAGTAAAAAATTGGAAAGTAAGGTTTGAGTTTCAGTTTATTGAATGTTGTAACAAAATGTGGAATATAACTATCAATGATAAATCAGCATGTGAAATTAAGGTTAAAAAAGGAATGTTAAAATTGAATAGATGTAAAAATATATGGAGAGTATAGAGTATGTCCAATTGAAGGGGGAAATCAGATGCTAGCACATCTTTTTTGAAAATAAATTAGGTGCAGTAAGTAAAGGAGAAGAAGTAGAATATATATTTTCAAGATCTCATAGGTGGTGGGGATCACATAATTTGTATTATGATTTGTTATTATTTTTGCAATTTTGTGTACATTGATTTATGCTAGTTAGTTGTTTTCTTATGATGGTACAGCATAATAATATTCAGTAATGCTTATTGTATGGCACTTAAGTTGTAAATGTTGGCATTTGACATTTTACTTTCAACTATTAAATCTCAATGGATCTCCTGCCTACCACTTCACCTTGCATCTTTTTTCCATTTTCAGCAGTAGCAATTTCATCAGAACTGACTGAATTAAATGCTGAGCGTCCGAATAAAATGGTGGGACCTGACTTCGAATGTAAGTCTATAGGTATTCCCCTCAAGTGCTTCCTTGTGTTTCAGGTGCTGAAAATGGAGAGCAGAGGGCATGGGTGCTCAGATTTGGTGCATAGCAGAACGAAACAAGATTGTCACTTTGGACAATCCTTCTGATTAGTTTTCTAGGTATAAAGCAATCAGAAGTGGTTTCCCATTCCTTTCTTCTGGGGATGCCCTCCTGGGACTGTGCAGCTTGTTCAAGGCTTCACAGGCTGGCTCTTCTCCTGTGAAGCACAGTAGGGAATCGAACTCCCAATCTCTGGGTTCTTAGCCATGTGCTTTAATTCACTGAGGCATCCATCCATTTTTTTAAAAAAAAATAGCTCATGGAAACTGATCCTATTTACAAGTCTAGATCCTATTTAGAAATCTAGATCTCAGGCATCATATCTGAAGTATGTCACCTTTCCAACTCATCCCACATTTCCCTCCTTTCTTATAAATTGGCTGCTGCAGAACAGAAATGTGGGGTATAAACCAGCTATATCATTCAAAGGAGAAAAATCTGCAATACTGTAGTAACCCCAAGGACCTGGGAGTCTCTGACCTACAAGAGCCCCTCTCCAATGTGGATCTTACAGAAGCTACCAGGTACTTCTTAGAGCGCCAGTGCTCAAGATCTTAAATCCTCTGCCCTAGCATTATCATGTTCTGTCGCTGAATACTGTTGTTCATCTTGGTTAATAGTGCACACACAGGACTAATAGACAAACAGCTGAATCAATGTGTATCATCACAGGCTGTATTCAACCAACAAACATCCACTGGCTCCCGGCCACCTCTAAGAAGATCATTGGCATTATTAAACCTATGGATTAAAATAGTAGACAACCCTTTCCTCTCAACAATGCCGATATAACAGCCCCCTTTGCCCAACAATTAAAATCTAGACCCCCTGCTTGGTGCACTGCAATTAACCTACAGAATAACCGTTTCAATATCTCAGATGCTTGGATGGAGCTCTGGCAACATCTATCCCCCATCCCCTACCATCACATAGTCAAGAACCCCTGTGAATGGCCAACCAGATTTCCCCTTCCCAGATGGCAGTGAGGCTGTGGTAGATGCGGAGGCACTTTGTTCACATGGGGATGGAAGTCTTCTTCCCAGTGTGATTGTGGAGAAGAAGACCAAACCATGGATCACATTATATTTAAGTATCCCTTACACACGTTTCGAGGCACATTGGAGGATTTGCATAGTGCCACAAGTGAAGCCCTTCAGTGGCTATCAAACCTAGACATGGAACTCTAGTTAGGAACTTGAGATGGTCAATTTGTGCTTAACATTAATGTAGACAACTGAAGTTCATCATACGATAAATAAATAAAATTGCCTGCAACATCAGACAGTTGATCAGGTGGAGCAGTGTGACCCAGATCAGAGCTGGTTGCAGGTCCCAGCTGCTCCTCTTTAACAGAGCTATCCGAATCCAAGAGGGCCCCCCTTCCAGGAAATGACACTCTTTCATGGGCATCTATTCATATCTTTGTACGCTGTTTTTGCATCCACATGTTGAGTATTATCATCTCTTTTCCTTTGCCCAGTGTTCCCGTGTGGTCCCAACACCAGAGACTGGGAATACTCTAATGGAAAATGTTACTACTTCTCCCTGGAAAAGACTGTTTGGATAGAGGCCAAGATTCATTGTGAAGATAGAGCTTCTCGACTGGTCATCATTGAGACCTTGGCTGAACAGGTGAAACGAAAGAGAAACCTATTGCTTTTGGAGCTGCTGCATCACAAGCTTGACAGAGTATGATTGATATGGGAGGGGACAGCAGTGTGTGTGTGTGTGTGTGTGTGTGTGTGTCAGGGTTCTTTCACACAAAGCATCTTCCAACCTAAGTCCTAATTTTCACAGGCTGATGGAAAGGTTTGTGAGTTTTCTACATGTAGACTCAGAATTTTTAAAGTGGACTTCAGGGAACTTTGAATGGTTTTAGATACTCAACGGAGATTTGGAGATGAGAAAATAGTGCACAAACTACTTTGCTCACCAGAAACAATCTTCACTGCATCAACATACTTGCAGAGTAGCAGAGATATGAACTTGTTCCAGATGTCTCTATTAAATGGGGCAGATGCAGAGAACATGTTCTATTGCTTCAATTTCTCCAGTGTCACAGGGGCATTGTCTCTCTGACATTGGTGTCCATTAGAACTTTCCCTCGAGAACTGCAGAAGGGAGGGCCTGGCAGAGGGCTAGCGTAAATGCCCTCCAATGATTTGGTGTCTCAAGTTGGAGCAGGAACTGGGTTGGAACAACAATGTGTCTTCAAGACTCTGGAGACAGAAAGGTTTGGGCCCTGGCTAGGGCGGATTGCCTTTCTGTGTCTAGCGTTCTCTGTTTGGTGGCCTCTTCTGCCTGGTCATGAGTCATGGCCTCTATGAGAGGTGTGGGAAAAGCCAAGGTACTGCAGTCTAGATTGAATTGTTCTCTTCCATGCTGATTGGAAGCTATCCTGGAGAGTTAGAGGAGCCAGGCCACTGGGATTAAACAGAATTTTGAACCAAAGGTTAAGCGTGGCTAGCCACAATTTTGCCTCAATATATTTTTTTGCATTCTCTCTCTCTCTCTCTTTGTCACACACATGCATGGACAGAATTTTCTCCAGACCCGGACTAGGAATGAGCGCTATTGGATAGGTCTCTCAGACAGGAACAAAGAAGGAGACTGGACATGGCTAGATGGCAGAAATAGCAGAAGTGGTTTCACGTAAGCATCCTCTTAACCCTTTGTCGTTCCCCAGCCACATTATTTACATTTGAATCAAAAGTAAAGGAAGACAATTCCCAGAAAATGGTAGTTAAGTAGCAACCAGAGTAGGCCTATAGAATTTATGGGGAGTTGATTCACCAAATCTCAGTTGATCCCATGGGTCTACTCTAGTTGTGACTTACTATTGGAATCCACTATCTCCTCATTGAAATTCACACAGCCTGGGACTGGTAGTTCCCAAACTTTCAAATTTCATGATGAGGCCAGAATCCACCCCACTTACTGTGTTCATTATCATCATCCATTGTGCCAATCACAGGTGTTTGGGCTTTTTTATGTAGATAAGCAAGAAGGTGCCCAGTACCTCCTTGCACAAAAGTAAGTCCATTAGTTGCAACAGGGTAATCTTGGGCTTGAATAATTGAGAGCTGAAGATCTCACAGTGATATATCCTCAGGCTGTTACCCTTCATGGTGGCAAACAAGATACTGGTGTATATGTCCTCCCCAAGAAGTCAGTGGTAGATGGTGACCACTTGGGCTGAGGGTGGGTCACCAGAGACTGAGTCACGAAGTCACCAGACCTCTTTCTTTTATGTATCTAAACCAGTGGTGGGATTCATCAGGTTTGCACCAGTTCACCAGAACTGGTAGCAGAAATTCTGGCTGGCCCTGCCCATCCAAGTTTTGAAATAAAGTAGTCCTAATTCATGTGCAATGCAGGGCTTTCCCCCTGCCCACGCCCACCATACCACGCCCACAGAGTAGGTAGTAAAGAAATTTGAATCCCACCACTGATCTAAGCCAAGAAAATCCAAACCTGTAGTCACCACTGAAGTTCTCCTAGCTATCATCTGCCCATGAATGTGGTTCTGAAGAGTTTGTTTGAAAGGTTAGCTTTAGGTTGACTTTGGATTCTGAGCTTGAATGCTCTGTTTTTCTTTTCTTGTTTTCCCCCAAATCAGCCACTGGTATGCCAATCAAGATAAGAACCACAGGGCATTGGGGTTTATTCTCCCTTCCCTGTACATGTCCAGATGAAAACTGGGAATTTGGCTATCAGGAAGCCATTTTCAATTGTAAAAACCACACAGGCTGTCATGATCAAACACAGGGTACTTATAGATAAAGAAGATGGTTAGGGATTTGGATCAGGGCCATCACACTCCTCTGAAAGTTTGTCTTGACCTGTACCTGGACCAAGAATAGCAAGTGTACAGATGCTTGTTCTCCATGAAGAAGATGCTGACAGGGAAGTTTGTCAAAGGTTGGATATACTGGATTTTAAAAAAAACAGACAAGTATTTTCCTTTATTCACAGATACTGGAAGCCAGGGGAGCCTAATGATGATGATCAGGGTGAAGACTGTGCACATATCTGGTTTCATGGGGAATGGAATGATGTCTACTGCACCTTCCCCTGTAATTATATCTGTGAGAGACCTTTGCAGGACAATAGACCAAAGCACTAAGGGTGGACCTGAGGACCTCTGCTGAACACTCCTAGGTTCAGGGCAATCATCCGATACCAGAAACCTTACCCTACTGCAGGGATGCCCAAACTATGGCCCACAGATGGCATGGGCCGGATGAATTGGTGTCAGGGGCCGGATCTGGCCTGTGGGCCATACTTTGGGCACCCCTGGTTTAAGCAGAGAAAATGGCAGACTGCAATCTATCTGATTCTGTTGCAAAACAGATCTATTGCAAAACAGATTGCAAGGCGCATTTTACTTCTGCTTCCAGTGGGAGGAACCACATGACCGGCCCGCTGAACCATATGACCAGCTCACAGCCCAAAAAGCTTGGGCACCCCTGCCCTACTGTCTCTGAAGATTGGAAAGAAGCATTCCAACCATTCATGTGGAAGGGTTTAATTTTAGAACGATTAAATTATGTGACTGAGTCTGAATGTCATTAGTAACTATTGTTGAGATACAGCTGGTATTTCTGTGGGTTTTGCAGATACAGCAGTTGTATCACATGGATTGCTTTTCACTTCCCCCTTTTAAGAGGTTATCTGGTGTTTCCACATACATTTAGAGTACAGTATGTACATACGTAGCTGCCTGACTAACTTCAGAAGGAGTGGAATCTCCAACTGAACTAGATAAATAATGCATGCCTAGATGTAGATTATTGGGCAGGAGGTTTAGACCCATAGGTTATATGGTGACAAAAACTGTCCAAATTGAAATGTTGCTTAAAACTCAGTTCAGTTTGTGTATTTGCTTATTATTCAAGAGATGCATAGTCTCTTTTGCCTTGTCATATCTGTATGTCAGCAGCCATTTGCCAGTCTCTTGCATTATTAGACGATTGCAATGTTGACCAAATTTTAAAGGTATGTATATCTGCTTTATGACCTCAAGGACACCAATATCAATTTGTTTGGAGGTCTGAAGCCTCTTATCCAGTGACGTTCTCAGGACAGCTGACAAAAAGCAATTGTGGTTAGACACAATTGTGGTTCTGGCTTGTGACAAACAGCTTCTTGTAACACTTAAACTACACATGGCAAAGTTAGCTCCTGAAGCCAGAGTGAGGGCAAGCTCTCCTGATCACCCAGGCGTTGTCTAGCAATTTCTCTTCTATTAGCTTTAGCTGGGATTGGCTTCTGCAAGGATGAGGCGAGTTGTAGTTCAAATATAGCTGAAGAGAAATTGGTCAGTTGTTTCTAGTCTAAAGCAGATGCAATAGCTATACATATGAGTACACAAACAGAAATGTACCATTCATCCAAAGAAGAGGACAAATCACATATGCAAGGGCTTCTTACACTGGCCTGTGTGTCCATTGAAGGTTCTGGTGCTGTTGTGGGTCAGCTTGTGTGAGCCTAAAGCTGGTTTGCATTCCTGCTGAATCTGTAAGATTCACTTCCTCCCCGTAGATTTTTCATATTTTCAGTAATTTAGCAATTTGATACACTAAATCCAATGAACACAAGCAGTAATGCCTTGTTGTGAGACAGTCCAGACATTGCCTCTCATTTCATGATCATAGAGTCTATGAATATGGGATCAGTACTAGAATGGAGGATGGTGGAAGATTGGGTGCCTGGCATACAGTGGTCCATGGGGTTGCAAAAGGTCGGACTCAACTATGCCACTGAACAACAATAACAACTAGAACTGCAGTGATCTATGACAAAACAGTTTCCACTGGTTCTACATTATAGCATAATAAACCATTTTCATCTGAATCTGTGGAACTCTATGCCACTTTATCCCTTCTGCCAGGCAATAAAAGTGTTTCTTAAGCTGACTTGTTTCTGCTGCTGCTAGGTCTTTAAATCTTCTTGACTATCGGGTACTCTGAATGAGATACTACACAATCACCCGAAACAATTCAATGTCTTCCCCATTTCCTCTTGAAATGGACTCTCTAACTGAATTCCCAAACTCTCAACTATCAACATAGAAATATTGTGGGTTTTGTTGTTTTTAACACTAAGAATCACTTGGGGCTATTATCAAATATAAAACCTTATTTGCTCTCTGTTTCTAGCTGGTGAATATTTTCTGTAGCCCATGATAAATGTCCTATTGAAAAACACTGATCTCTTAACTATATATAGTACTATACTAAATCTGTCCTACTTGACAGAATTCCCAACTTCCCAAATAAATATGTGCCTTCCCACTACACATGAAAACACACACACAGTCACTTGTGTCTGGCTCTACTTGTGTTAATTCTTTTTCCTTACAATAGTCTGTGTCTGTCATCCTGTGGCTATTTATTTATTTTGTTCCATCTTTATATCACCCACTAGTGAATTACTCTGAGAGGTAAACAGTTTAAAGTTAAAACTGAAATGGGCGTATATGGCCTCACAACTATTAAAAGGAACTAATATCCAAGATGGAAGCAGTACAATAAACTCAAAATAGAATTAAAATGAGAGAATAAAACATGACGTAACTGGCTCAGAACAAGGGAAACAAAAAAAGGCGAACAACCAAAAAATAACCTAAAGGAAAACTTAATTAACTAACAAGCAAATCTCAAAAAACCTCCTTTAAAAAGTTGTTTTCAAAAGGTTCTTAAAGGATGGTAAGACAGGGTGAGGAACATGAATCTATAACCTTCCTGTCTTTCTATGGCTCACCATCCTATATTCTGTGTGTTTTCATGTCACAGATTACTCTGGGTGACTCGGTGGATAAAAGCACTGTGCTTAGAGACTGAAAGGATGGGGTCCGATTCCCCGAGAGCTGCATGATAGGGACATAAAAGGAGCTTCATTCGGGTGTCCCCTGCAAAAATCATTTCAACCCAGAGTAATCTCTGACACAAAAACACACCTTGGATACCTTGGAGATGTTATTCAGTGAGGAGTCCACACATTGGTAGATGCCTTCACAATGAGAAACTCCATTTGCATGCAGTTTTTTAGTCATTTGGATATCACACAACCCGCTGGCTAGGTGGACCATGATGTGTGCCCTCCGCTTTCACCTTGCCCAAGGAATCCGATGGAGGCTGCTTTGGTGAGTTTTGGCCCAGACTAACATCATTGACAAGAGATGGGCAACACTGCCTAGTTGGACTGCCCAAGGCCCCATGCCCCGACAAGGTTCTCACCTAGCCAGGGTGTGTGCGTCACCATCCTATATACCCCATTTAGTCTGGGCTGGTTTCTTCAAACCAGACAAATTAAACAAAGAGCAGGAGAGAACTCCAAAAAGCCCTCCTAAAACTCCTTTGTGTACATGCTCTTTGGTTTACAGCATTGACTGGCGGCATATAGAGGTGCAATATCTTAGAAGGGGTATCTCTAAAAAAAAATAAGCAAAGTTTGTAAAGCAAAGAGTTTCATTGCAAAAAAACCCCCACAAAGGGATAAAAACATTCAGTGAAAAGTCAAAACCAAAATAAAACAGCAATGTTTCACATTGTCAGGTTCGTCATTATATAATCATTAGCCTTTATGTTTCTACTTTATGAATTAAATATCTTCTGTTGCAGACAAGCAGATAGACAGATGAGCACTTGTCTTGACACACATACCAAGAGGACCACACAACATCTCTCTCAAAGACAGGCCACAATCATTCTCATCTTCCCGGCAGCTCCTTCTTTCAAAGCAAAAGAAAAGAAAAGCAATTACACTTATATATGAATTTTCTTGTCATTATATTGCTATGTTGTTACTGTATATTGTATGCTATGTTGTATTTTGGGATTGATCTCTACATTGTATTGTTGGATTGTACAGTTATATCATTGCTTGATTGCATTGCCACATAGTTGTTGTTGTTATGCTGTGTGGTGTTCTATCAAAGCATTGTTTGCCCTGTTGCTGTATTCTATTGGTTGATTGTATTCAATTTTGTACACCGCCCTGAGTAGGTTGCACCAAGTAGGGCGGTATAGAAATCCCGAAAATAAAATAATAAAATAAATAAATATTACTTCCCCATAGTACTGAGTGCACTCTCTGGGCGGTTCACAAGTTAATTAGCATTTTGCCCCCAACATGCTGGGGACTCATTTTACTGACCTCAGAAGGATGGAAGGCTGAGTCAACCTTGAGTCCTGCTCAGGATCGGACTCACCACCTTTTGGTTGCAGTGTAAAGTTTAACAGTGGTTAAACTGTTGGATGCAACAGTTTAACCACTGCGCCACCAGAGCTTCTTCAAGACTCTAACACTGCCGTCAGTAATTCAGAGCTCTTACTGATTTTAATTAACTCTCACTTACACACCACTTTGTATACAGAACAGAGCCTCTCCCACCAGGAACCATATAGACCCAATAGCATACAATCCCATTCGTAAATATTCTTTTGAAATTCTCAGCCGTGAAAACTTTCCATCCCTGAAGATCCTCACTCAGAAATGTCATCGGATAGAAGTAATATTACGCTTTCTAGACACAAGTGTGATGAATGATATTTTCTTGGAAGCGTTGTACTCAAAATGTTCTTATTCTAGACTTCCACACAAATTGTCCTCTTCTAAATAATCTGTAGTGCATCAGAGAAATTATAGCATATATAGCATAGAATGAATAGATTTAGATAATTATTCTATTTTTGATCATAAATGTGTGAAAAGGGGGTTATCAAATTGATGATGTTATATATTTATATGCATAATAAGGTCTCCAGTACATCTGAAACTGACTCAATAGTACAATGGATTTGAGTTCAATTCCCCACTGTGTCTCCTAGGAGAAGAGCCAGCCTTTGCAGCCTTCAGCAAGCAGCATGCTTTGGAGTGCTATCAGAAGGAGAGAAGAGTACACCACTTAATGTCTAAATGACATCTTGAATACCTGGGAAGGGTTCTCATAAGTAAAAATTAATTCCTTCTCAGTCTTCTTCTCTGGACTCAACTCTCAGCCTGTGTGATCTAATTCCAATCTTTAATACTCTTCATCTTACACCTGGTGTCTATCAAAGGGTTGGGTTTATTATGGCATCTCCCATAGACTGAAGAAGGCTTTGCTTCAGGCACCACAGAAGCCCAATCAGTTTAGAAACCAAATAAGCCTTTAAAATCAGGTTTGGCTAACCCACAGACTTGCAGATGTTGTTCATCTCTAATTCCCATTAGCCTTGGAGAGCCAAGCCAGTGGTGAAGCAATTGACAGTTGAAGTTTTGAGGCGAGCTACAGTTCAGATTTAGTGATGTAATAACAGTAGAACACAGACAGTGTTAGAGCTATCTAAAATAATGAGTTTGTTTTCTTACTTATATAGCTGGCTGCAGTGATGGGCTCCAAAAATGTTTACCTACCACACTGTGGGCGTGGTATGGTGAGTGTGGCCAGGGGGAAAGCCCTGCATTGCACCCAAATTAGGACTACTGTACTTTGTTTCAAAACTTTGATGGGCAGAGTCAGCCAGAATTTCTGCTACCGGTTCTGATGAACTGGTGCGGACCTGCTGATGCCCACCACTGGTTGGCTGGCTAACTTAGATGGACCCAGAGATTATGAGTTTGATTCCTCACTGTGCCTCTTGGGAGAAGAGCCAGGCCTTGTGCAAGCTGTACAATCCCAGGCTGCACTGAGAAGGAGAGAATGGTAAACCACTTCAGAGTACCTTCTACCTAGAAAATCCTGGGAAGGGGATCCATAAGTCCGAACTGACTTGATGGTATGCAATTACAATTGTACCTTGCTTAAAGATTGCTCTTTAAGCACTTTGCTCTTTAAGTGAAACACCATTGTAAGTGACCAATTGTGACTTGTGTGTGTGTCTGTGTGTGTGTGTGTGAAACCCGATTTATTTGTTAAGCGAGTTTTTTGTTGGTTTTATTTGTTAAGCGAAGCGAACATTCAGAGAAAATTCTGTTCTTTAAGCAAATTACTCTTTAAGTGAGGTGCTCTTCATGCAAGGTTTGACTATACTATTATGCAAAGTGTATTCATTTTAGAACGAATCAGATTTTTGCACGAGATGTCCTGTTCTAAAGAGCTTGGGTTTAGCCAAAGAGGAAGTGAAATCAAAGATCATGACAAATCAAAGCGTGAGTTTGTTTGTTTTCTACACTACTGGATTTAGGGTCATGTACTACTAATGGTGGTTTACAATAGCACCTATATAATCATAATAGACAAACAACCATAAAAAAAAGACAAACTTCATAGTAAACCCAATAATTAAACCCAGATGGTAACAAGAGTCATGTGGACCATAATCATCTTACATCTCTAACGGAGACAAGGGGAAGCCAAAAAGAAGAAAAATCCTCCTTCATGGTTTCCTTCTCTCCAAGAGTAACTCTGCAAAGGCCTCCATAAATAAAAATTTAATTAATTTAATACTCGTATTTACTACCCCGCTCCAATCAGGGAGGCCCGACTCTGAGCGGCTTACAAGTCAAAATATAATCATCTTAAAACTTAATGTTAAAACTTAAAAAAAATGTTTTTGAGAGTTTCTTAAAGGTCTCAATTGAGAATGTCTGATGGATCTCATTTGGTAGATAATTCCAAATAGAAGGTGCCACCAGGAAGAAGGCTCTTCTACAAGTGTCACTTTTTCTAGTTTGTCTTGGGGTGACTTACACTTAACATCATAGTTTGTGAGGATCTCGGCAAATAGGAGGTGTTGCATTTCCTTGGCTGATTTCTTTTTAACAAATAGCTGGTGGGGCGGGGGGAGACTGTGCCATGGGATCATCTTAACTCTTTGCTCACTGTGGTAGATCAAATCTGACAACTTCTTTTCATGCTCTGCACCACTGGCCAATCTAGAAAACTCTAGGAATGTTGCCATATATCAGAACTGACTTAACTGCACACAGTTATTATCAAGAGAGGAAAAGACAGGCTAAGGAGTAAAATAACAATTAGCTGACAACAGGCGAAGTACAGCATCAGGAAGATTAAAGCCGGTAATCTACTTATTTGGCTAAAACTGTATGGATGTCATTACTTTTTAAACCTCTATGCAGTGCTTCTCAACCTGGGGCTCCCGTGTCTTCTTTTACTTCAGTTACTAGAAACCCAAGTCAGTACACCTGGTGATCGAGGCTTCTGGGAAATGAAGTCCAAGAGCATCTGGGAGCCTAAGGTTGAGAAACCCGGCTCTACACCTTTTTCAATGGACTTTGTGGTGGTTTTGCTGCAGCAGACTTAACTCAACTACTCCCTATGTTTCAGCCTCTTCTCATTCACTTTCTCTCTCTCTCACACACACACACACACTTTTGTTCTCTTGAAAAGAAAGCTGAAAGAATAATAAATCAGTTCAAGAACACTGTGTGGTGGAGAGGCAAATTGGCAACAAGGAGTTGAAGGATGTGTCCTTGATGCAGCCCATCTGATCACTGGATAAAAGCTGCTGCCTATACAAAGAGATGGGTCTGACCAGGTTATCCTGCTATGGCAATAGAGTAGACCCTACTGCCAGAGACTCAATGCCAAGTGTCAGCTTGTGGTTAATTAACGTGACAACCCTGAGGACTAACGGGCCTTTGGTGGAAAGGTCAACAGGGAAGGGTGATGGTCCCCATGTGGATTAAATGGTAACACTTGAATCCATCTTGATGGAGGGCAGCAGCTTCATCATTACTGGCCTGGGACTGAGGAGGACTTTGTGTTCCAAAAAGGCTCAGGACCAGAAAGGGTTTCACGGAACTGGATTGGTGATACGGGTGTCACGCTGTGATGAGGGAGGCAAATGGAAGGCCACTGCATTATATTCTCAGGACAATCTTCATGGCTGACCACCATGAGGAGAGCCAATATTTGCAACTGGATATGGTACTAGAAGAAGAATGCAAAGAGAGGGGTGAAAGAGAGCGCAGTGGAGAAGGAGTCAGGGCCAGATTCAGTGGTGGGCAACCAAAAATTTTACTACTACACTGTGGGCAGATCCAACATTGTGGGTGGAGCAAATGTCATGACATCTTAGGCAGAGCCAACATCATGATGTCATGGGCGGAGCCAATGATGTGGGCAGAGCCAATGTAAAAAAACCCATAAAAATAAGTACACATAAAAATACAAATTAAATAGACATAAAAATACACATAAAACACATAAAAATACACATTAAAAATAAATACACATTAAATACACATTAAAATACACCCACCCACCCCAGACCCAAAGGTGAGTCACTTACCTGGGGAGCAGGCTTTAGGAAGCTTCAGGCTAGCAGCTTCTCTTCCTCCTCACCACTTGGGAGGATAGCAAGGAGGCCGCGTATGCATACCAAGCGCTGTAGGCACGCATGCACACCAAGTGCTTGGCACACAAGCACAGGGGGGACGGTGAAAAGGTAAGCCCCCGAGGTGGTTCCCCCCAAAAGCCACTACCGGTTCTCTGGGACACCAGGAAAAGTTACTACTGGCTCTGGAGAACCCGTGCGAACTTGTTGCTGCCCATCACTGGCCAGATCACAAATTGAGGAAAATGAGTATTCTTTCCTCTGAGAGCCTCGTTTCTCTGCACACACGTCTTTCAAGATTATTTGCCTGAGATATCAGCCATGGAACCCAAGTTGTGTTATCTACTAGTGGATCAATTACAACCCAAGCAGCTAGAGCTGCCAAACACAGAACAAGGGACCCTGATAGTGAAGAGATCCCACAATGAAAGTGATGCTGGGAGTGGGGGAATCATATTTTTGCTGCATCAACTTAGGAAGCTCATATTCTAAAAGATGGGAAAAGACATACTTCTCAATTCCTTAGACCCCCACCCCTCCAAATGACACATCTCGATTGGGCTTTTTTTTAAACATTTCTAAGAAACAGAGACTCATGTGTCACATTTCCTGGAGAAGTTCACTCAGTTTGCTGGGTGTGTTATAACCCCATCAAGGACAGCAACTTGAGCACCGAAACACTAACAGTTCCAATGGATGCAGTTTATGACCAACAGATAGACGCAGATAAAGTACAACTTCAGACTGGGAGAGCTATGGCATCAGGAATAAGAGGTAAATATGTCAGATAAAGATGTGGTTCATTCTTGGGGGTGATAACAAAGGTACTGTACTATATTTGTAGAACTGGTCTACATCCAATGCAAAAGTAATCCCTCTACGGCTGAGCTCTGAAGACTAATGGAGGTTAGAGGCAAAACCTGGATCTGTTCGCTGCTAACCGGATGGTCTTAAGGCCATCCTCAAGAAAAAATTGTTTCTTTTCAAAAGACAGAGTGGTTCTAAGTTTGAAAGTTTAAATGTTAATTAATAGCACAGCATCCTCTGTTCTTGGAACACAGATGAGAGATCGCTCATAAATACCTAAAGTTACACGATTGTGCCTGTCTTCCTTCTGTCTCTGTCACTTGAGTACAAGTTACTGCTAATGGCCAGTACATCCAAAGTTTTGATGAGAGTATGTGGTATATTTGGCCAGCAGGATGTCCGAAAAGTCACCACACAAAGGGGAAATGGGGAATTGTAGTCATTGATGCTGTGGTATGATATGTTTACAGCATGTAATGCACACTATATTGTTGTTGTCTCATCGCATCAAGTCATTTTCAAATGAAATATCTCCATAATGCCCTGCTCAGCTCTTTTAAAATCAGTCCTGTGGCTTCCCTTACAGAGTCAATCTATCTCACGTTTCACTTTCCTCTTTTCCTATTGTCTTCCTCCTTTCCTAGTAGTATTGTCTTTCCCAAAGAGCCCTGCCTTCTCATGATGTGTCCAAAGTAGAATGGTTTCAATTTCATCATTTTTTATAAATTACAGTGTATGCAATACACAATATCACATAACTAAAGTACCTTTATGTTAGCTGCTACTATGTAAAACAGGGATTCACAACCTTTTTGCGCCATGGGTCAGACCACGCCCCCTCAGACAGGTGAGAGGGCCAGGGAGTGGTTCCTCCCGCTGCTTCTGCCACTTCTGGTGTCATGGGGGGTGTATTCATGGTGTGTTTTTGGATGTTTTTGCCACCTCTACTGCTTCTCGTGGTGGTGGGAGCAAGGGTGGCACATTTTCTGTGGTTTTCAAAGGGGGTTCAGCACATGGGGGGTGTCCCATGCTTCTGATGCATTTCCTGCATGTTTTTCATGTTTCTGGTGTGTTTTTCGTGCTTCCGAAGCATTTTTCGGCAGTTGCAGCGGGATCCTCACCACAGGCCGGATTAATTGGCACCAAGGGCCAGATTCAGTCCATGGGCCGTAGGTTGCGAATTCCTGATGTAAAGCCTACGTAACACAGGATATCATAAAATAATATTAAGCACAACACATGTGGCAGGTTTGCTGTTTATATCTGCATTCAGAGAATGAGTTCTGGAGGTAATTTCTGTGCAAACTTTGACTTTCTCTTCTCTTTTTTGAAAGACAGGTATATACCTCTCAGTAAGTGTAAATCCTCATCCCTGGTTTATCCGCTGCTAGCACTCTCTTACCTGTTAATTATCATATTGTTTGGACTTGTGATTGCCAATGGTAAGTAGATTTTGCTTTGTGTCTGAAATGTTTCAGTAATCTTCAGGAAAAATGTTGGAATTATGCTTTTCAGTCTCATTCTCCCATTTGAAAACCACCCAAAGAGTATCAAAGTCTTATGGAATCATTCATAACTAGTTACAAAGCAGCCGGCTAGATACCTCAATGAGTTAGAGTAACTGGTTGGAAAGCCTCCCAGGAGATACACTAGCCTATGTTGTCTTAGGCAAGCTACAGAGTCCTTGAGCACCAGCAGAAGTAAACCATTTCTAAGGAGTGCAGTGGCTCAAGTGGCTAAGATGCTCACAGAGGGATGGAAGGTATGATTCCCGAGTACTGCAGGACGGAATGAGTCACTGTCTTTGTCTCAGCTCCTGTTAACCTAGCAGTTTGAAAGCAAGAAATTGCAAGTAGATAAATAGGGACCACTTCAGTGGGAAGGTAACAGCATTCTGTGCACTCTGGTGTCTAGGCATGCCTGCCACATGACCATGGAAACATCTGCAGAAGCAGATAGCGCTGGCTCTTCGGTTTGAAACAGAGATGAGCACTGAATCCTAGAGTTGGATACGACTGACTTTCGAGCAAGGGAAACCTTTACCTTTACCTTTAAGGACTTTGTGCCTAGAAAACTCTGGGAAGGTCTCCATAAGCTGGAATCAATTTGATTGCACCTAAATATTATCAATGAATATAGTTTCTAATGTCCATTAATTAGTATGACGGTTTAAAGTGCCTGTGGAAAGCTTGCCAATTTAGCTGGCTGGCTGGCTGGCTCAGTGAACTGGATAACTGGCAGCAGAGACAGAGTTTTGATTCTTCACTGTGACTCGGTTAACCTGCACAATTTGAGAGTGTCCCCAGAGGAAAGGGCATAGGGAACTATTTCTATTATTTATTTATTTATTTATTTATTTATTTATTTATTTATTACACTTGATACCCCGCCCCAATCGGGAGAACCCGACTCTGAGCGGCTTACAAAACACTAAAAATAAAAGTAAAAGCATAAGAAACAGTTTACTCCAATAAAACATCAGTTAAAAGGTCATCAAAATATTACCACAAAAAACAGCTTTTACCTAGAAAACCCTGGAGGGGGGGTTTCCATAAGGCAAGATTGATTTGATTGCACATAATTCTCACTGAGAAATTTTAAGGGAAACGCAACAAACTTCCACAGGCCAAGAGCTCAGACCAGTACTAACTGATGTCACCTCTGGCAGCTATGGCAGGCCAGACGGTTGAATGCATCAGATGCATGGTGCCATGAACCAGAGCCATGATTACAGTGACGGGATGTTACAGGATTGCACCAGTTCACCAGAACCGGTAGTAACTTTTCCCAGTGTCCCAGAGAACAGTGTGGTAGTAAAATTTTTGGCTGCCCACCACTGGCTCGGTTTCATAAGCAGGATAAAGGACAACATCCGGAGGATGCCCATCAAGCAGCAGTTTGGGAATACTGTACCTAGAATATGTTTTATTTTTGGTCAGATTTTCAATTCATCTTTAAGTGAGTTTGCTCTTTAAGTGAAACACCATTGTAAGTGACCAATTGTGACTTCTGAGGTGGGGGGGATTGTGAAACCTTATTTTGTTGTTAAGTTAGTTTTTAGTTGAGTTAAGTGAGCGAGCATTCAGATAAAGTTCTGCTCTTTAAGCAAGTTAGTCTCTAAGCAAGGCGCTCTTTATGCGAGCTTTTTACTGTATAGCAGTTCTCAAATAGTTCTATAGTTTTTCATTCATATTGTAAATAAATCTAGTTTTGTGTACCTCTTGTTATTGTTAAAGTATTAAGTATTGAATGCATAATGTTAACTACCTTTTTCTATTTTTTTATACTTAAAACAGCAAGTCACAAAAAATTCAATACATAGAAAAGACAAAAATAAACATATAATTTTTTGTTATGTCTTATAATGTGAAAAATTATATTGTTAGTTTTAGTAGTGTTATGTTATATTTTTAATATTTATTTATTATTTAAAATTTAATTTAAAAAAAATCAGATTTTTATTTATTTATTTATTTGTTCGAATTTGATACCCCGCCCCACTCGGGAAGACCCGACTCTGGGCGGCTTACAAAATGTATTACCGCAATGGGTAATCTATAAACACACAACACCATAAAACATTAAAAAATCAGATGACCAACTTTGGTCCTGCCCACCATGTCACGTGGTCCTGCCCATGACATTGGCTCTGCCCACAACATTGGCTCGCCCACATATTAGGCTCCACCCACATAATTGGCTCTGCCCACAAATTAGGCTCCACCCATGGTGTGGTAGTAAACAATTTAACATCCTACCACTGCATGATTAAGTCATCCTCTGTGTACCTCAGATCTAGAATAAATCCTGGTAGAGAAAGGAAATAGTTGGTGGAGGGGATGTTATTTAGGTTTAGGACATTTAGACTGCCTATTTTGGGAATCAGTGTCTTAAACACATGAAGTACCCATGCAAACACAGCTTTAGAGACCATAGCTTTATGTGGTTAAATGAACTGAGAACGTTGGTGAGAACAGATCATGTTTCAAAATCTTTGTTGTTTCCTCCTTTCTTCCAGGGATAGCTAACTTTTATTATTATTATTATTATTATTATTATTATTATTATTATTATTATTATTATTATTATTATTGTTATTATTATTATTATTATTATTATTATTATTATTATTATTATTATTATTATTATTATTATTATTATTATTATTATTATTATTATTATTATTATTAACAATAAATTAGCTATTTTTGGAAGAAAGGAGGGAACCACAGAGATGTTCAGCCTTGACCTATTAATATTAATAGTTAATATTAATTAATGGAGTACAGCTATTAAAATCCCACATGTACTGTAGTATCTATGCTGACTATGGCATCTTGGGCTTATATGCAGACCCGGCCTTATCACTGAACAGAATGAGGAGATTATATTGGAAAATAAGCATTTGGAGGAGCAGCAACTAAGCACCCAAAATGAGAACGGAGTGCCTTGCCAGGGGATGGTGGAAGATGGCTTCCCAGCCCCATTGCTGGTGCTGAAGAAAGAGTCAGCTGCAGATCTCATATAGTTTGATGAGGTGGATGCGCATGTTTATGGGTGATGTGGGATTCTTGAAGCTATAGTCCAAAACAAAAAAGCAACATTCCTCCTCTCCTCCAACTCATCTAAAATATAACCTTTCAGCCTTGGAGACAAAGCCAGCAGTGTCAAAGTAGGGTGGAAGAAGATGACGCCTGCAATTCGCCTGCAATTTTCAACCCGGTGAACTCAAAGGCATTGGGCACAGGATCCGGGTAACACAATATCTGCTGTAAATTTTAAAAAAACATACAAGAAATGAAATGCCAGGGACTGCATGAATCAATGGAAACAACAGAGCACAACTGAGTTCCCAGTTTAAGGAATGTGCAGTTGGTCAGGGGGATTAATTTTACACATGGACCACCCAGGGTGGTGGATTTCACTAGATGGGCAGTAAAGAAATTGAATAAATAAAGAAAGTTATATATACAGTACAGCTCCAGTGATTAGCAAGAGGTTTAAGTACCTACTGGTATTCATTGGTAATGCAGTACTCTAAACAGTGCTTGGATATATTTTTACAAAAGTGATTCCAGGCTGGTGAGATGGAGTTGTTTCAAGTTAATGAGAATTTTACATGCAATCCAAGAACAGCATCTTCTGTTTGTAGTCTAATTTAGAATCCAGGTCATGAATGACCAGCAAGTAACATGAAGACCAGGGCAACCAGGCAATAGGCCCAACAGTAACCTTCACTCAGTCCGAGTCCAAGATCAAACCCAAGATAGACAGGGATACAGGGTTGGTTCAGACAACAAAATGTCATCCGAGCAAAACAGAAATCAGGTGACTAAGAGAACAGGCAGAACAGAGTATCTTTGGTGGCTGAAGGAGGACAAGGAGCAGGTTCAAGGAGCAAAGATCCAGGTGAGGAACAATAACCATCCACAGGAACAGGGCAGGAAGTCTTCAGAAGCAGGAACAAGTCAAGCAATAGCAAGTCTATTAACCTCCATCCCTGAGGCAACCTCTTGGAGGAAGAGCAGATTCTTATATAGCCCAGCTTCCCAGGGCCTCCAGGCAGAGCTCACCATGGTCCAGAACTTCCTCAGGGCTCTCAGGTGGGGCCTGTCATCAGCTGCAGGAGCGGTTGATGGGTCCAACCCTGCCAGTACTAGAGCTCCCTTCCAGGCTAGAGTCCTAATGCTTCAAGCTGTACACTTTGCTCTACTACACTGATCTTGGTGCATAATAAAGATTTGATTTGAATCCTGAAAGCATTAAAGCTCCTGCTGGGGAACTCAGCCTACCAATACTGGAGGTGCCTCAGAGTTTGACATCTTCCTGTGTTTTCATGCAACATCTTCTGCCCATAAAGCTCCATTAAAGGGGGGGAGTCATCCACTGCACCCTTTTGTTGCCTTTGGACAGTAGCATCCTTTTGGCTGGAAGCATTTGTGGGTGGTCTCTTTGGAATTTCTAGAGAGCCTTTGTGTTGCTTCCATACTTCTAACATGTATACACTTCTATTTCCTCTTGCAATTTAGAACTGAGACTTCCCTCAAAAGTAGCCACATTACACAAAGAGCTTCAAAGGAGTGGTGAACGTAAGTATCTCTCCAAAACATATTGTAGCTTTTAGACCCAATTATCTGGGGAAAGAAGAGAACAGTAATACCTCGGTTAACGTTTACCTCGGATAACGCTAAAATCGCATAACGTTAAGTAATCTGGGGAGGAGAATTGTATCGAATAACGTTAAGGTCCTATGGGATGGATCGGATAACAACCGCTAAAGCCTGTGCGGTTACAATGTATCTCTATGGAGCTTTAACGTTATCCGATCCATCCCATAGGATTTTAACATGCATCGGATTACACTAAAAATTGGATAACACCAAGACTTGTGGAACCAAGTCTTAGCATTATCTGAGGTATTACTGTACTAAAATTCCTCCTTCATAGTCAGTCTGATGGATTGGCAGCAGCAGGGAGGTACCTGCACTATTCAGGTACCACCTATGGTAAATATCCACAGCATATGTTATTTCCAATGTTTGGATAGCAAGCCTTCTCCATCAAAGGTGATGAGAATCTCCTATTTGAGGGGTAAGGTTTTGCACTTTGGACTATTTTTTTAAAAAAATGTAGATTAACACTCAGTGCACATTCACTAGCTCCACAAGCCCAAAGTCATCAGATGCCCCTGGTATGCTTTGTACTTATTTGTACCCTTTCAAAGGTAACTGTGGAAAACCCAGTGTTCAGCAGCAGAGTAGATCCTATCTACCATTTAGGTCTCACGATCAGTTTCTCTCATCATCAGTGACAGTTTGATTTTGTTTTATTAGCTGAGCTAAGAAAGACTCTTGCCTGGGCAACTGGATACCAGCTGTCATTTCAAAATCCAAGCTTGGAAAAAATTATATTTTGGACTCTAACTCCCAGAGATTCTGGAAGATGTAATACAACAGGGGTGCCAAACTTTTCAGGCTGAAAGCTGGTCACATGGTCCAAGGGGTTTAGTGGGCCAGACAACAGCATGTGGTTCCTCCCACCGGAAGGAGAAGTAAAACGCACCTTGCAATCTGTTTTGCAACTGATATGTTTTGCAACAGGATGCGATAGATTTTTTTTTTTAGGCTACCATTTTCTCTGCTTAAACCAAGAGTGCCCAAACTATGCCCCCCGTATGGGCACATTTTACTTCTGCTTCCGGGAGCGATGAGGGCGTTGCAGGCTGGATGAATTGCTGTCATGAGCCGGATCCAGCCCACGGGCCATATTTTGGACATCCCACAATACAAAGATGAAACAAAGGAACAACAACAAACCCTGCACCATTGGGAATCTTTTCCATGCTTTGCCGAGTCAACACTGAGCAACCTGTTGAGACTAAATGTTTAGAGAATGAATTAAATCATCTAAGCTATTCTGTTTTCAACATTCATGGTACTCAGTCATATTCCCACCCACTTTTACTTCATTATCCGTTATAAAATGAACTTAGTCTACATTTCCATCCAAGAGCCTCACGTCATCCAAATTCCAAAAAAGACAGAGTTGAAATTGACTTGCAACTGAATCTTGGTGACCTGCCTGTACCACAATATACAAAAGTCATCAGTGTTGTCATTCTCAACTTTTGCTTCCTTGCCAGTGTTCCCCTGTGGACCCAGAAGCAGGGAATGGGAATACTTCGATGGGAGATGCTATTTCTTCTCTGTCCAGGATGCCACTTGGCATACAGCTAGGTCTCACTGTGAGGAAAAGAATTCAAAGCTGGTAGTCATTCATGATCAACCCAAGCAGGTAAAGGGGATATAAATATAACTGCATGAGTGGGAATCAGGAATGGAAATGCTGTGTTTTGGCAAAAGAAAATAAGAGACAAAAGAGTCTCTTTTTTCACGTTCATGTTCTTTTATTGACTGCTGAAAGAGAGCCTCTGAAACATAACTGCTCTCTGGTTACAAAGGAAGGAATACTTACTCTATTCTTCTGATTTTTATAAATTTTTATTTGTTTAATTTACTTTGCATTTATTTTGTTCAAGGTATATTTTGGTGGCGGGGAGAGGGAGGTTAAGACTACAGTATTGGTTTGTGTGGTTGTGTGAGCCAGACTGCGTTCAATGCATTCCTATGGGAAATGTTTAAGAAACGTCCAAGAGAATGCATTAATTACATTAACCAAGGTTTCATTGTATTACAATTTGTCGTTGTTGTCATCATTCTTATCAGAAGCAATCCAATGGTGCTTGTCTTTCCCATTGTGCCTTTCCTGGAAAGTAATATGTAATATTACTTGTTAATCACACATTACTTTATTGTTTTGGGAAGCCCAAGGGGGGATTCTGTATGCCTTAATTGTATATTAATTGATTCTAGGGTTCTTGGGCCCCCCCAAAAAAAGGATTATATTGACCCTTCTTGCAACCCTCACAGTAATCTGTTATCTGTGCTAAAATGGAAATGTTGTTAGTACTACCTTAAAAGAAACACTGTTGGAAAAGGACTATTGGGTCCAGGAAAATGGCATGGATGGGAAAATGTTAAGTCTATTCTCAGTCTAAGAGGCCATGGTGGCTTAGTGGTTAAGATGCTGAACTTGATGACTGGAAGGTTGATGGGTCAGCAGTTCAAGACCCAAGTCTGCCTGCCACATGACCATGGAAACGACTGTAGATACAGATTGTGCTGCCTCTTTGGCTATAAACAGAAATGAGCACACACACGCACACACACCAGAGCTGGACTCAACTGGCTTTGGAGCAAGGGAGACCTTTATCTCTACCTTTATCCTCATCCTGCACTGCTGCCCTGATCTATATTTCCAAAACTGATCTCCAAAGTTGCCTCATCAGTTAAAATTAAGATTTTGGGGTCACAGATCTTCCATCCTTTAGGTCTTCCTTTACAAAGGACACTGCACATCTCCGAGACATTCTCTCTCTGAAGATGTTGCACCATTCAAGAGCAGCAAGAAGAGAGCACAGTGTGTGTGATATTAAACCTTAAGGACATCACCTGTTTCTTCCCTGTATTCACCTTGTTTTTTGTTTATAGAATTTCCTGCAGTCCCAAACACGGGGTCAGCGCTACTGGATTGGACTTACTGATGAGAATGCCGAAGGGCAATGGAAATGGACGGACGGGACAGATTACCTAAAAGGCTTCAAGTAAGACTCTAGTTCGACTTACTGTACTAAGCCCAAGATTGTGACTAGGCAACCACCTTGAGAAACAACATAGGGAGAAAAAGGAGATATGCCTCAAACAAATAAATAATGACACATTGTTTAATAATGCTCTGAAAGGCCCTATGCTTTGTACTTTCTACCACTCATGAAAATGCAGCTATATAAAAAGAAAATAAACACAAGTCATAGTCATTTTGTTGAAAGATCTAGATAGGCAACAATCAGTTATTTCACAGGAATGACCTGAACAAGGTATCCAGGATGTCCAATCCTAGACCTGATTTCAAATTTGAAGTTCATGAAGAATTGACACGCCTATCTTTCCTGTCCCCTATCAGTAGCTACATCAGCATACGAGGTTTGTGTCTCTGTTCCTCTGCTAGGCTTCTAGGTCTTTGCAAGTGCTTCCAAATGCTAACTCCTAATGCCAGTCTTGTCCATTTGTCTGGAACCTGGCAGCCAAAGTGGTAAGGGTGAAAAGGAGTTGGGGGATGGCAGAACAATCAATTTTTGGGCAAGATGAGTTTTACTGGTGACCTCTGGTGTCCAGTCCAAGGGACCATTTGCAGAGCTGGTTCACGGACCAAATAGGGAGGCTCACCCTATAATTTCAAGGTGTCCAGGACACCCATGCAAAGATTGGGGGAGAGATGAGTAAAGGATGCACATAATTGTAACTTCAACTGTAAGAATTTCCAGGAGGGTACAAATTAAGGAGTGAAGAACCCAGGTTAAACTAAAGTAATTAGAATTTACAATAGAAATTCCACTACAGATAAGAAAGTTACTTAGCTTGCTACATGCTATGGAGATGCTGTAAAATAGAAGTTTGCAAAGAAAGGATGCAATGAAGTACTAAACAGCATCAAATGGAGCGTCAAAGGTTTCCCAGCTTTGTAACTGAGATTGAAAGTGGAAGCAATGAGGAATAGAATAGAGACACACCAGTCTATATAGGAAAGGAGACAGAGGCATTCCTATGCTATAGAGTGGCCTGATGGCTTGTGATGAAGCACCATTAGGTAGGAGACTACTGTATTGGGCAATCCTATTTAGACAGCTTTGGGTTCCATGATGGAAGACAACAGTGGATATATATGTAATCATTATAAGAGCGACTTTGCCAAAGCTATCAATGGAAACTTGAAGTGTTTAATGAACCCACATGATGGTACATGTCAGGGCAGAGAATTGCCTGGTTTGAAGGAAATGTCTTCTTCTGAACTTCTCCTGGCATAATTTGACCACACTTTTTGTTTAGGAATTGGAAAACTGGGGAGCCCAATAACCATAATACCAATGAAGACTGTGCTGAGATTTCTATTGGCGGGGAATGGAATGACGTTAGATGTGACATGAAAGCCTTCTATGTGTGTGAGAAACCTCTGCCATCCTGAAGGACCAAGAAAAGAGAGAATACGTGTCTTCACACCATTCCAGTTACAAAGAATAGAGTTGCAAGAAGACAAGCTTTAAAGTGTATTAATGAGCAAGACAATAAAGTTGTAAAAAAGTGAAGTTTATCACAATGTATTCCTATGCATGTCTACACAAAAATAAATTGTAGTGAGTTCACAGTGGTGCTTACCAGGAAGGTGTATGCAAAATTGAAGTCCAAGTGCCCTTTCAGGCAAGGCTACAGCCACCTCCTTATATTGGTGAAAAGAAATATACGGAGTGATTTGTTGTTCTGTCGCACAGTCGATTCCGACCCTCTGCGACCCCATGGACCATTGTCCACCAGGCACTTCTGTCCTCCACCATCCTCCTCAACTCGCTCAGTTCTGTGCCCATTGTCTCTACAATGCCATCTAACCATCTCATTTTTGGCCGCCCCCTTCTTCTTTTGCCCTCCACCTTTCCCAGCATCAAGGCCTTCTCAAGCGAATCCTCTCTTCTCATTTGATGTCCAAAGTACCTTAGCTTCATCTTTACAGTTTGACTTTCCAAGGAGCATTCTGAGTTGATTTCTTCTAAGATTGATCTATTTGTTCTCCTTGCTGTCCAGGGGACCCTCAAAACTCTCCTCCAACACCACATCTCAAAGGCATCTATTCTTCTGCACTCAGCTTTCCTAATGGTCCAGCTCTCACATCCATACATTGCACAGGGAATACCATTGCTTTGACAATACGAATTTTTGTTTTCAATATGATGTCTCTACTTTTCATTATGCTCCCAGGTTTCTCATCGCTTGCCTCCCAAGAATCAGTCGCCTTTTTATTTCATGGCTGCAATCACCGTCTGCAGTGAGCAGCCAAAAATTTTACTACCACACTGTGGGCAGAGCTGACATCATGGGTGGAGCCAATGTCATGACTTCATGATGTCATGGGAGGAGCCAACACTATAATGTCATCTGCGGACATGGGCAGAGCCAAAGTAAAAAAAACATAAAATATTTACACATAAAAATACACATTAAATAGAGATAAAAACACATAAAGTACACATTAAATAGACATAAAACACATAAAATACACATTAAATATACATAAAACATTAAAAATACACATTAAAAATAAATACACATTAAATGTACATTACAATATACCCACCCACCCCACTCCCAAAGGCTGGGGAGCAGGCTGTAGGGAGCTTCAGGCTAGCAGCTGCTCTTCCTCCTCCCTGCTTGGGAGGACAGCAAGGAGGCCACCGAGGGCCTCAGCAGCAGCTACCGGTTTCTCAGTGGCTGTGTGTGGCCGCCCAATGCTCTGCACTGCTACACTCCAAGCAGCAAATGGCTGCTTGACTCGGCAGGCAGAGCACTGTCAGCGTGCATGTGCACCAAGTGCTGTATGTGCGTATGCGCGCCAAACACTGTAGGTGCACCTGTGCGCCGAGCACTGTAGGCATGCATGCGCCATGGGGGAACCGGTGAAAAGGTAAGGCCCCGAGGTGGTTCCCCCCCCCCCAAAAAAAAAAAAAACCACCCTGCTACCGGTTCTCCAAGACACTGGGAAAAGCTACTACCGGTTCTGGCAAACTGGTATGAACTGGCTACTGCCCATCACTGAATATACATACTCACTCTGTGCCACCTGAGAGATATTTTAATCCAGTCATATTTAGCATATTCTAACGCTGCAGTTTTGCTAGAAGGAAATGAACTCTAAGAGGCAATCCAGTAAATGCTTCAGCATGCATTCAAATTTCCCCTCAATATGATTTGGTCCCCTTAATGTGGTCCAGAACCAGGACAGAGTGAGTAGCAATTTTGGTCCTATGTGAAAATAGTGATTAGATCGAATTTATTGCCTGAAGCTGTCAGCATGGACTCAAGGTAGTTTCAAAATGGCTGCCACATGGCACCAATAGGGCTGTGGATGATTTGTGTAGAGTAGGTTGATCACACTACAGTGAAATTTGAGGTGGAAGAGACATAATTCTCAAGCAAATTCCTGTACCTATCTGTCTATCAGTTGGTCAATTGACTGATCCACTTTCTCACTTACTTATCCTTCAGCATTCCCCATTACTAATGCCACTGAATAGCATTTTAAAAGGAATGAAATCCAATAGTGCAATGGCTGACTTGGTAGTATTTAACCCTAAATCCATAAATTTATTCAACAGAATGTTCTCAGAGGATTTATGAGAGTTGAATTTGAATGGTAAATATGAAGTGTTCAGACAAATATGGGAAGACAAATATCTCATCTATTCTGACTATTTGTCCATCCTGTCTTCAAGCCTCTATCAGCTCTATCCAGTGATGGGATGTTACAGGTTCTCACCAGTTTGCCAGAACCGGTAGTAATTTTGCCCAGGGTCCTGGAGAACCGGTAGCGGCTCTTGGAGGGAACCACCTTGGGGGCTTACCTTTTCACCGGTTCCCTCACTGCACATGCACGCCAAGCGCTTGGTGTGCATGCTCACCTACAGCACTTGGCGCGCATGCATGGCCTACTTGCTGTCTTCCCAAGCGGGGAGGAGGAAGAGAAGCTGCTAGCCTGAAGCTCCCTATAGCCTGCTCCCCAGGGTAAGTGACTCACCTTTGGGTGTGGTGTGTGGATGTGTATTTTAATGTGTATTTAATGTGTATTTATTTTTAATGTGTATTTTTATGTGTTTTATGTGTACAGTATTTAATTTGTATTTTATGTATTTTTATGTCTATGTAATTTGTATTTTTATGTGTACTTATTTTTATGAGTTTTTTACATTGGCTCCACCCACATAGTTGGCTCCACCCATGACATCATGATGTTGGTTCCGCCCATGATGTTGGCTCCGCCCACAGTGTGGTAGTAAAATTTTTGGCTGCCCACCACTGGCTCGGCCTCTTAAGCAGGATAAAGGACAACATCCGGAGGATGCCCATCAAGCAGTAGTTTGGGAATACTGTACCTAGAATAAGTTTTATTTTTGGTCAGGTTTTCAATTCATCTTTAAGTGAGTTTGCTCTTTAAGTGAAACACCATTGTAAGTGACCAATTGTGACTTCTAATGGGGGGGAGGATTGTGAACCTTAATTTTGTTGTTAAGTGAGTTTTTGGTTGAGTTAAGCGAGCGAGCATTCAGATAAAGTTCTGCTCATTAAACAAGTTAGTCTCTAAGCAAGGCGCTCTTTATGTGAGGTTTTTACTGTATAGTTAAGGTAAAGGTTTCCCTTGCTCGAAAGCCAGTTGTATCCGACTCAGTTATCAAATAGTTCTATAGTTTTTCATTCATATTGTAAATAAAATCTAGTTTTGTGTACTTCTTGTTACTGTTAAAGTATTAAGTATTAAATGCATAATGTTAACTACCTATTTGTATATTTTTATACTTAAAACAGCAAGTCACAAAAAATTCAATACATAGAAAAGACATAAAAATAAACATATAATTTTTTGTTATGTCTTATAATGTGAAAAATTATATTGTTAGTTTTAGTAGTACTGTATTATGTTATATTTTTATAACATTTATTTATTTATTTATTATTTTGCAATTCTAAAAAAAATTATAGTCAGATGACCAACTTTGGCCTCACCCACCAGGTCACATAGTCCCACCCATGACATTGGCTCCACCCACACCATTGGCTCTGCCCACAAATTAGGCTCCACCCACATTGTTGGCTCCACCTACAAATTAGGCTTTGCCCACGGTGTGGTAGTAAAATTTTTGACATCCCACCAGTGAGGTGACCAGAGCATGTGTGACCATGAGCAAGGAGTCCTGGTCCAGGAGTCAGTGTAACTGGCAGATCACACGAAGTTGTGTGAAAGCCCTCCTAGCCACAACTGCCATGTGCTCATTGAGCACAAGTCATGAGTGCAGGAGGACCCCCAGATAATGCACTAGGTCTGTCTGAGGCAAAAAAAGCCCCATCCAGAAGCAAAGCTGGTAACTCCTGTGATAACACAGGGGCCCTAATTCACAGCCACTTGGTCTTGCCAGGATTCAGTTGTAGCCCGTTGTCCCCCATCCAGACCCCTACAGCCTTCAGACACCTGGATAGGACTTCAACTGCATCACCTGGATCACCACAGGCTGAGATGTACAATTAAGTACTGTATTATCCACATATTGATGATATTGAACTGAATGGAAAGCTTTCTATTCCCTGCACCTTCAAGTTCAGAGGCTCCATGGGGCACCCTCTTGCCCAGAGACTTCAGGAGCCAAGGAAAGGGGAACCTTGGGGAAACCTTTAAAATAGAGTTCCCAGCTTTTTTAAGCCCCAGGACTGATCATGCCCTCTCTGGGCAGCTGAGCTTGGTTTCCCTGCCGTAAATGCTACCTTAAAATGCATCTGCGGCTGTCATAAATGTGCGGGTGCATTTGTACAGGTGCGTGTGTGTTTCTGGCTCTTGTAAATGCATCCACTTCTGCTTCCAGAGCAGCACAGGCCACATGACATGGTTGTTGCAAGAATTGAATTAATGAATCCCCCCCACCAAAACACTTAATTAATGGAAACTATCACTGAAGATTACCTACAATTTACATCAGTGTTTGATTTGTCTCATTAGGCTATTTTCTATCCACTTTGCTCTAACAAGGATTTGCTGAAAGCATTTACTGCTATTTTCATCCATTGTTTTTCTGTAAGAGATATCATTTCCTGCCACCTGTTTGTTGTTTTTCATATTATAGTTGTTTGTGTGCAGTATTTGTTGATTATATCTGGATGAGCCCCTGCGATACAGTGGAATTAAAACTCTGCTCACGATCTGAGTTTCTTCCCAATGGACTCAGATTTGACTCAGCTTTTCATCTTTCTGGAGTTGGTAAAATGAATACCCAGTTTGTTGGAGTCAAACTGTAGTTTGCATAGTTATCTTGTGAACTGCCCAGATAATGCTTAGCACTATGGGATGGTATAAAAATGGAAACAACAGCAACTACTGCTTCTACTGCAATAATACTATTCAGCATAAAAATAGAACATTGTTCTATTAAATAAACAAATCAGTGAGAACTGCTAGATAATGTTTCCATGTACAATGTTTCTCATGTTCTCAATTCTGGCTATACAGAGAGTTTCTCTTCCCATTATGATGACTCTTAATTTTTTAGAAAGACCCTCTGTCCTTATTCTGCTGTTTTACTTCTGCAAATTCTGGGATTCTACCAAGCCTGGCTAATACTTTCAAGAATCTTATTATTCAATTTGCTGACAAGAGAAGTAGAAAAGAAGGAAGCAATTGTAAACTTGTTATGGGTTGTATGCTTCTTAATGGACTTTGTTGTTGTTCACTTGCACAGTCGAGTCTGACCCTTTGCAACCCCATGGACAACTGGACACCAGGCTTCTCTGTCATCTGCCATCCTCTGTAGCCTGCCCAGATCTATGCTCACTGTGTCAACAATGCCATCTAGCTATCTCATGTTCTGCCACCCCCTTGTCCTTTGCCTTCAATCTTTCCTAGCATCCAGGCCTTCTCAAGTGAGTCTTCTCATTTGGTGGCCAAAGTACTTGAGCTTCAGCTTCAGTAATTTTCCTTCCAAGGAGCAGTCAGGGTTGATTTCCTTTAAGATTGGCTGATTTGATCTCTTTGCAGTCCAGGGGACTCTCAAAACTCTCCTCCAACACCACAGTTCAAAGGCGTCTCTTCTTCTGCGCTCAGCCTTCCTTATGGCCCAGCTCTCACAGCCATACATTACTACTGTGAAGACCATTGGCAGGGTGATGTCTCTTCTTTTTATTATGCTTCCTAGGTTTCTCATAGCTGCCTAGGTTTCTCATAGCTGAACCACGTGACCAACCAGCCCATAGCCTGAAAAGTCTGGGCACCCCTGCTCTACAGAGCAGGACAGGATGAAGAGTCAGCAAGTTTTCCTTTTACAAAAAAATGGGGAGGCAGGGCTTATGTGTCACGCTAGTTCTTGAGAAAGTTTCTCAATGTGAGGACAGAAACTTAAAGATAAAGACTGCCCCATTTAAAATGCTGCAAGACACTGACCTGGTACAACTGGAAAAGCTTGGACCAGCCATGGCATCAGGAACAAGAGGTAATTATCAGCTGATTTAGCTCATTCCGGTCACAAAGTATTTCTAGCATAGCAGAGTGTGTTCCATCAAAAGGTACCCTTCCCCTCAACAGCTGTGCTCTGAAAATCATTCCCCGCCCCCCTGTCTCCCCCCCCCCCCAAGCTGGAAACAAAAGCGGTGTTACTGACTGCCATTCTCTATAATCCATGGAGGTGGCTTTGTGTATTTTTTAAAAAATGACAAATAAACAGAACCTGCATCAGGATTTACTTCCATGTCAGACAAACCTTTTGAATCATGAAAGGGACAAGGAAGAGTGGTGGCAGAGCAAGCTTGTGATCAGCCTATATTTTCAAGTGGCAGAGCAAGAATGAAGGTTGGGGCTTAAAGAATTTCTCCAAGAGCCAGATATTTGGGAGAAAGTATAATTATCTCTTCACCCATATAAAGGAGGCTTGGTGAATATCCTAAGAGCATTAATTATTATTATTATTATTATTATTATTATTATTATTATTATTATTATTATTATTATTATTATTATTATTATTATTATTATTATTATTATTATTATTATTATTATATTAAATTTAATACCCCGCCCCAATCGGGAGAACCCGACTCTGGGCGGCCCACAATCAGAATAAAACAAGAATAAAACAAGAATAAAACCATCACTAAAACGTCAAAGTTAAAATAATCGGAAGATTAAAACAACACAGGGATAGATACCAATAAAATCCCGTGATCCAACCCAGGGGGGGCAGTCCTTAAATGAGCCACTTGGTATGGGAGCCCATGGTCCCGGGTCCCCAAATCTGTCCCGCCAGCCAGGTTTTCAGGTCCTTCCGGAAGGGCAGGAGCTCTGTCTGCAGGCGCAATTCGGTGGGCAGGAGGTTCCAGAGGGCTGGGGCGAACACGGAGAAGGCTCTCCTCCTAGTACAGGCGAGGTGCGCCTTCCTCGCCGAGGGAATAACAAGGGAGCCTCTCCGATCCACCCTGGTGGGCCGGGCAGATGTTCTTGGGGTGACGCGGTCTCTTAGGTATCCTGGCCCACTACCATATAGGGCTTTAAAGGTAATAACCAGCACCTTGAATTGCACCCGGAGACATACTGGCAGCCAATGCAGTTCCCGGAGCAGCGGCGAAGCATGAGCATAACGCCCACACCCCACCACTACCCGGGCCGCCGCATTCTGGACCAGCTGGAGTCTCCGGATGGTCATCAGGGGCAGCCCCATGTAGAGCGCGTTACAATAATCAAGTCTGGAGGTGACCAACGCATGTGTGACCATGAGCAGGGCATCCCGGTCTAGGAGGGGGCGTAACTGGCGAATTACACGAAGTTGTGCAAAAGCCCTCCTGGCCACGGCTGCCACCTGCTCTTCGAACAGTAGCCGTGAGTCCAGGAGGACCCCCAGATTATGCACCGGGTCTGTTTGGGGCAAAACTGCCCCATCCAGAACCAAAGGTGGAAGCTCCTTTGATAACACAGGACCCCTTACCCACAGCCACTCAGTCTTGCCGGGATTCAGCTGTAGCCCGTTGTCCCCCATCCAGACCATTACAGCCTTCAGGCACCTGGAGAGGACTTCCACCGCACCGCTTGGGTCCCCACGGGCAGAGATGTATAGCTGGGTATCATCAGCATATTGATGATACCTTACCCCGTGGGAACGGATGATCTCACCCAGCGGCTTCATATAGATGTTGAACAGGAGAGGAGAGAGTACCGAACCCTGAGGCACCCCGTATTGCAGGGGCCTAGGGCTGGACTTCTCCTTCTCCAGGCACACCGACTGGGTCCTGCCCCTCAGGAATGAGGAAAACCAGGACAACACCGTGCCCTGGATCCCCAGACCCTGGAGCCTTCCCAGAAGGATGCCGTGATCGACCGTATCAAAAGCCGCTGAGAGATCGAGAAGAGCGAGGACAGACGGCTCCCCTCCGTCCCACTCTCTCCAGAGATCATCCACCAAAGCGACTAGTGCGGTCTCAGTACCATATCCGGGCCTGAATCCTGACTGAAACGGGTCCAGATAATCCGCTTCATCCAGGACCTCCTGCAACTGCTGCACCACAGCCTTCTCCAAAACCTTACCCAAGAAAGGTAGGTTGGACACTGGACGGTAGTTGGAAATTACCGTGGGATCAAGGGACGGCTTGGAAATTACCGTGGGATCAATTGACGCAGGCCTGATGTAGAAACAGGTAGGTGCCTTGGATGGTAAAGAAAAAGGTTAAGACCTCTTCTAACCTTAGCTTAGATCTTGAAATCCACCCTTGATCTTTTTATATAAAAAAATAGGAAGCTGGGCATTTTATATGCAATAGCACATACAAAATTATGTATAAATTGATCCTCGGTGACTCTAATTATCTGACAGATTGTCTTTTAGTGGAACTCACTGCCAAAAAGGAGGGTGTGTGTGTGAAATTTCTGGTGAGATTTCTGCTCCTGGCTTATGGCAACCACTGGTTTGGGTCACTTAAAGGGGAAATTAAGAGGGATGGATCTATAGCTCCACTAGTTGTCAAATGGGCTGAACAGAAAGCCCACCTCACTTTCTTAGATCTAGCCTCATGCATGAGAGCATTAGAAGAAATACATGTACTCTTGATAGTCTGGAACACAAGTCTATTCCCATCAGCTATTTCTTTCATTATATTCCAGTAGTGGTGGCAGTGGCGGTGGCGGTAGCAGTAGCAGTAGTAGTAAATTTGAACTGCCCTACTCTAACTGCTATTTACGTTAGCACAGTAAGATACAGATAGAGTAGGCGTGTTTGAATCAATGGATATTATAAAATGTGATTCACCTAGTCTTTACTGATGTAATGACTCTAGTGAGATTACTACGCTAAACAATGGGATTTGGGCCATTAAGTGCTATCCTAGTGGCAACCTCAGTGTAGAAATTGGCCTTCAAAACAAAGAATGACCATGCAATTCTTTCCCTCTTTTTTCTTCTCTTGTTTAAAAGACAGATATATATCCCAGAAATTGAAATCATCTTTTTTCCTGGTCAATCTGCTCCTGGTACTGTCTTACTTGCTGATCGTCATATTGTTTGGATTTGTGCTCTCCAATGGTAATGACAACACTCTGAGATATGACACGCTTCTCTGTTCTTAATCCAAACTGTAAAGGTCACCCTTGCTTGAAAGCCAGTCATATCCAACTCTAGGGTTCAGTGTTCATCTCTGTATATAGCCGAAGAGCCAGTGCTATCTGCATCTGCAGATGTTTCTGTGAACATGTGGCAGGCATGCCTAGAACACCAAAGTAGTCCCTATTTATCCTGTTTATCTACTTGCAATTTCTTGCTTTCGAACTGCTAGGTTGGCAGAAACTGGGATAGAGATGGGCGTTCATTCTGTTGTGCAGTACTTGGGAATCGAACTGCTGACCTGCTGCCTTCCAGTCAGCATCTTAACCACTTGAGCCACTGCAGTCTCAGGCAAACTGTAAGGGGGCTCTTTATGCTCACAACCACCTCTTTGAAAACAGGCTTAGAGTTGATAAATAGAAATAGCAATTACACTTAATATATCACCCATAGCATTTAGTGCACCCTCTAGGTGGTTTACAGGTAATTAGGATTTCCCCCCAAACATGCTGGGTACTCATTTTACTGACCTGAGAAGGATGGAATGCTAAGTCAACCTGTACTGTGACCAAAATCGAACTTGCAACATTTGGGCTGAAGTACAGCATTTTAACATCTCTGCCACCATGGCTCTAAATGTCTTGGAATTGTGATACAATGCAGACTGAACTAAAAAGTCTAGTTACTTCCACCCGAGCTAGAAGAACATCAGCACCAGTGAAAGAATGGATGATGCATTGGTATTTGTTGGGGATGGGGGTTGGTCATGCATGAACATTTCAATTCATCCACTGAGTAAATCAAAGGAGACATAGAGATCAGCTTTTGAACATTTTTAGAACATTCCCATATGCTATCGTGTGGGAATAAGCCGCATTGATCTAAGAGGTCCTGACTTCTAAGTAGGCACATGTAGCTTTCTTTGAGTTGGCAATCATGCCCTGCAACCTCCTCTGTACTTAGTCCTTTCTGGGTCAAATTCCATTTTAACAGGAATTGTGTATTTTCTGTCATCACAACATCTTCTTTCCAGGAATCTCTGTGCCTGAGCTGTCAGACTTTCAAATGAAGGCATGTTCACTTTCTCATGACCAATCACCCAACGAAAGAAAGCTGACTTGTAAAATGCTGAGTGAGGCAAGAATGCCCCCATTTAATCCTGCCAAGGGAATTCTGCTTCTAATGGCACATTAATTGTATTACCTTATTTCAGCCTTAGATGTGTAGAATGGGAATGACTGTGATGTATCACAATGATGTGACTTTCCATTTAACAATTAATAATACAATATGTCAGGGGTGCCCAAACTATGGCCTGTGGGATGGATCTGACTGGTGACTCCTAATAATCTGGCCCGCGCTGCTCCCGGAAGTGGAAGTAAAGCATGCCCACACATGTACAAAATGCTGCAGTAAAGCACCTCTGGCTGTCATAAACGTGTTTATGACAGCTGGAGATGCTTTACAGCAGCATAAAAAAGCGCCCGCACACACAAAACACAGCCATAAATCCACCTGCTGCTGTCATAAACGTGTTTGTGACAGGTGCAGGTGCATTTATGGGAGTGTTTTGTGCATGTGTGAGTGCTTTTTTACTTCTGCTTCCAGTGGGAGGAACCACGTGACTGGCCTGTGACCCAAAAAGTTTGGGCACTCCTGTAATATCTCAGCATGTATTGGTAGAGAAATAAGAAGCAAGATTTCTTTTACATTAGAATTTGAATCATACAAGTTGGTGTCATTCATAAACGATGTAGATTCCTCTCCAAGGTTTCTTGTTATGTTAAATTTCCATCTTGTCACCAACACTTCTATAGAAAAACCCCATTCAATGCACAGCTGACCTTTTCCTAAGCTTTTTAGTTATCTGAACTGTTAGCAATACCATGTATGACAACTGTGTTTTCCATGTACCGTATATTTATTATTGGCTCATCCCACAAATTCTATAATGTTTATTTTCTTCCTCTCTTCTGGGAGCTAAAGATCTACCCATTTTTATCCTCTCAAACAACCCAGCAGGCTGAGAATGGGACTAAAAGGGAGTTTCTCTCTTTATTTGTATTCTCTATGTCTATGTGTTGCATGATATGGAAGGCAGAGCCAGGCCTTTCATGAGACAGGATGAGGCTGTTGCCTGTGGTAGCAGATGTTGTGAAGAAGCAGTAAAGTGTTGGGGGAGAGCGGCATGTCACAAAACCTGCTCTGTAACCCACTGACATATTGTGCAGCTTTAGATGCAATAGAGGGGCCGTGGTGGCTTAGTGGTTAAGACACTGAACTTGATGGCTGGCAAGCCAACAGTGCAAGACCCAAGTGCTGCATGATAGAGTGAGCTCCCATCACCTGTCCCAGCTCCTGCCAACCTGGCAATTCAAAAGCAAGAAATTGCAAGTAGATAAATAGGTACCACTTCAGTGGGAAAGGTAACAACATTCTGTGAGTGCTGGTATCTAGTCATGCTTGCCACATGACCATGAAAAAATCAGCAGACACAGACAGCATTGGCTCTTTGGCTGTAAATGGAGATGAGCTCCTTCCCCTAGAGCAGTGGTGGCAAACCGATGGCACGCATGTCAGAGGGGGCACTCCCAGCCCTCTCTGTTGATATATGTGCTGTCACCCCAGCACAAAGTTTGTCCTGACCCTCTGCCCAGTAGCCCAATGGGAGCAATTCCTCCCTCCCCCCCAGCACAGAGGTTGGCCCACCCCTTTGTCCAGAAGCCCAATGGGAGTGCTTCCTCTCTCCCCCAGCATAGAGTTTGCTCTGCCCCTCTGCCCAGCATCCCAGTGGGAGTGCTTCCTCCCTCACCCCAACACAGAGTTCACCCATCCCTCTGTTTGGGCACTCAGTCTCTAAAAATTTCCCAATCTCTGCCATAGAGTCAGACACACCTGCTTTCAAGCAAGGGAGACCTTTACTTTAGTTACAGTAGATGAGCCTATATCCCACATCTTTTTGCTATGTTCCCCTAAATCAGTGATGGCGAACCGATGGCATGCATGCCAGAGGTGGCACTTGGAGTCCTCTCTGTGGGTGCCCATGCAGTCACCCCAGCACAGATTTTTCCCCACCCCTCTGCCCAGCAGCCCAACCGAAGTGCTTCCTCCCTCCACCCAGCATAGTGTTTGCCCCACCCTTCCTCCCCTGTTGCTGTGTTGGCACTTTGTGATAAATAAGTGGTTTTGGGGTTGTAATTTGGGCACTTGGTCTCTAAAAGTTTCGCCATCACTGCCCTAAATGGTAAAATACATCTGCCTGGCATAGATTTCAATTTTCTTCATCCACATATTTTGTATTTAGCATGCTCTTTGTGACTGATCACTGAAAGTTAAAAATGGACTTGATTTGCAAGCTGAATTTGTTATTTCTCAGGATATCCCTTCGGTGAGGGAAACCGAGTTAATTATAAGGAATGCAAACCTAATCCCTAGTTTGACTTTCAGTTCTGAATCTTATTTCCATTTTTGACTGTAAACCTGAACTATTCAGCTTTAAAAAATTCTAAGAGTGATTCTGCAAAATAAAGCATTTACAGAGTGCATTTCCCTCTAATTCCTCTGATATCATGATGGTCATTAACGAAATTGAATTCATTAAAAAAAATGCTGTTCTTAGAGATTTGACTACAGATGGTTGAGATCAGATAAAATGGATTCTTGTTGCTTTTTCTTCTTCTTGACTACTAATACTTATTCTTTTTTAATCCGTGCTTATAACTTTAGGATCAAGGGTTTCTTCAGAAGTTAAGAGATTGCATGAACAAATTCCAATAGGCAGTGGATGTAAGTGTTTCTCCAATATCTACCCTGGCTTTTGGAGTTAATTTTGTGGGGCTGGGAAGCAGTACTAGAAATGTACCTTACCCTACAGAATCTTATTCAAGTAACATAAGGAACTATGGCCAGTGCCCCATCTCTCCACAGAGAAGGCACATCTTCCTTGTTGTATCCGGTTTAATATTTATACAGTATATCTGCTAAATTCCAACTTCAGAAGTTGCCACCATAATCTGATGAGGTGCGAATAACAGACATCTGGCCACACACTATGTGGGATGGTCATGGTAGCTGCTGCAGTTGGAGTTCTGTTCATTCAGATATTGAACAGGATACAGTGGAACCTTGGTTAACAAATGGCTCAGTTAACATAAAAATCTCAGTACAAAAGGAAATCCAGAGAAAATAGTGGCTCGGTTGACAGAATTTTTTCAGAACGGATTAATTGATTTTCAAAGCATTCTTATGGGAAACAACATTTCGGTTAATGTATTTTGGTTTTCAATGAATTCCTATGCTGGGCCGTAGCCAGGATTCTAGTTGGGGAGGGGTGAATATTTTTTCAGGAGGGGCAACAATGTCTCACACATTGTTGTAGTCCTCCAGCCATTTGAGGGGGGGGGGACACTGGTAACTGATGGGGGGTGAACCACACACACACACACATACACACACACACACACACACACACACACACACACACACAGAGGCTACAGCCCTGTTCCTATGGGAAATTTCATTCAATGCATTCCTATGGGAAATTCGGTTAAAGTAATTTTCACTATAAGAAATGTCCTGGGGAATCAATTAATTACCTTAATCGAGCGTCCACCGTACTGTCCTCCATCTTTTGGGCAGGTTTTATACCAAGCAAACTACATGATATTTAGCCCTTTTCTAAAAGAGGGTGTTCCCTCAAGTAGTGAACAACATCTGTTTGTCAGTAATGAAAAGACATCTGTTTCCTCAGCAATATGTATTACATTTTACCAACCTCAGAAGGATGGAAGGCTGAGTCAACATTGAGTCCCATCAGGATCGAACTCACAACATTTTGGCTATAGGACAGTGCCACCAATGCTCCTTCTTGGTCCTTACAGGCTTTGACACTGCGGATTACCAACCCAAGAAAGATGGAAAGAGTTTTGACTAGGCACCAAGCTTTTTTGGTGGTGGCCCCTCTGCTTCGTAATGGCCTACATCTGAAAACTCTTTGGGGCCCTTCTCTTCAAGCTTTTAAGGAAGCAATAAAAACAAAGCTTTTAAACGAGGCCTCTTAAAACATCCTGTCTTCTGATAGGACTGCCTATTTTGAGTTTTGCTCAGGTCATTAATCATTCCTGGTTTGTTACATTATTATCTGTTAGTGGGAATGGGTTAGTGGGCTTTGATTACTTGTGTGGGGTCTGTTTAATGGGATTTACTGTATTTGACTGCCCAGAGTATTGCTTACCAATAAATTGGACAATATATAAATATAAATATAAATATAAATATAAATATAAATATAAATATAAATATAAATATAAATATAAATATAAATATAAATATAAATATAAATATAAATATAAATATAAATATAAATATTGCTCAGTCCTAGATAGATGGATAGGTAGATTTGAGAACAATGTCTCTTCATGAATATTTGGAAAGTACTTGCTTTCCTCTTTTCATTCCCTCTTCACAATTTCTGACACATTCCGCCCACCCCACCCCAAAATTGCCTTATTTCACCTTGAAACAATGTTGGCTTTCTGCTCTTCCATTGGGGCCAAACACATCTTTTCTATAATAGTTGGAAGACATTCTTATATGAGGCAAGCGGGGGAGGGGACTAGTTATTTTAGTTTGCCCCAGCAAAAACAACAATAAGTCTTGAGGTATCTGAAAGGTCAACATGTGTGGTTAGCCACATTTCCTCATGGACTGCCATCCCTTGCCTCTAAGGCGGTAGGCTACAGTCCTCCAAAAAGGAGGCCAAATATATCTTGTAGTCTGTAAAGTGCAACAGGACATTTTAGGTATGCTTATGTCAGCAAAATGTTGTAAACTTCAGGCCAAAAGCAAGAGCCTACAAGGGCATCAAAGATCTAGGAGATGGTTACTGGCCCACAACACGATCTTTGAGGACCTGCTTTGGTGTAATTTATGAAGGAGCCATCAAGTTCTTCATTCTTGTCCTTTACTTCTCTGCCAGTGTTCCCTTGTGGATCCAGAAGTGGGGAATGGGAATACTTTGATGGAAGATGCTACTTCTTCTCCATCGAGCAAGTCATCTGGCCCATAGCTAAGAAACACTGTGAGGAAAAGAATTCAAGCCTGGTTGTTGTTCAAGATGAGCCCAAGCAAGTATGAAAACTAATGTACAAGGATTGGTGGGGAAGGGGTGTGAAAAAGAGACATTTAATGAATCTTTTGTACCATGTCTATTTTGGCTGTCATGGAACTTATTTATGCTACAGGTTGTGTGTGTATTTTCATGTCAGAGATTACTCTGGGTTGAAAGGGTTTTTGCAGGGGGCGCCTGAATTAGACTCTTTTCATGTCCCCCATCATGCAGCTCTTGGGGAATCGAACCCCATCCTTTTGGTCTCCACACACAGTGCCTTTACCCACTGAGCCACTGGATTTTAACAGGATTAATTATCACTTCCTCTTTCCAGAGAATTCTGTATACTGTAGTGGAGGCTAGAGACTATAGAGCAGTGGAGGCGAACCTATGAGACATGTGCCAGAGGTGTCACTCTCTGTGGGCACCCATGCAGTCACCCCAACACAGAGTTTGCCCCATCCCTCTCTGCCCAGCAGCCAAATGGGAGCACTTCCACCCTCCCCAGCACAGAGTTCACCCCTCCCCTCTCCCCAGCAGCTCAATGGGAGTACTTCCTCCATCTCCACAGTACAGAGTTTGCCCTGGCCCTCTGCCCAGCAGCCCAATGGGAGTGTTTACTTCCTCCCCTATTGCTATGTTGGCAGTTTACGATAAGTAAGTGGTTTTTTGGGTTGCAGTTTGGGCACTCTGACTCTAAGAGGTTTGCCATCACTAATATAGAGAGTTCTCACTGATGTCAAAACTGCCTTCTGCTGAGGTTCCTTGGTTTGATTAGAAATCTCTGTTCCTCTGGGCTTAGGAGCTCAGCTTCTTCTGTAAGAAGGACACCTCTTCATGTTTGGGCTCCCTCAGATAAGAAGCCTAACTGCATAGAAAGTGATACTGCATTGTGAGAAGTCATGTTTGCTAATTAAAGATATGCAAGCCCAGGGCAACAGATCATGGAGAGGTGCTACCCCACCTCAAATCTCACTCATAGACTTTTGTTAGAAGCTTTCAGTGTCATCCCATCCAGTGGTGGGCAGCAACAGGTTCACAAACACACGGAAGGGGTGGGTAGCAAAAGTGGGTGGCCTCTGGACGGGGGGGGGGGTTAAATTGGGTGTCCACGCCCACCTCCCTGCCCTGCCCCATCAGGTTTTGTCCCGGCAAGTGGTTCAAGGTCTCCCTTGCTTAAAAGCCAGTCATATCTGACTCTAGGGTGCAGTGCTCATCTCCATTTACAGCCAAAGAGCCAGTGCTGCCTGTGTTTGCAGATGTATACATGGCCATATGGCAGGGCATGACTAGATCCCCCATGACGTAGGCTCTGCCCATGACATAAGCTCTGCCCTCGGTGTGGTAGTGGGATTTTTTTGCTGCCCACCACTGATCCCACCTATTATTAACTTCAGAAGCTAAAGGAGCCCTTTAGCTTTGTTTTACACTTCTCAATAAAGTTCAAAGATTTCCCAAGAAAAATACAATTTGGAAAGAAATAGCTTTGGAAAAGAAACTTTGGGAGCATTGTAATCTTCCATGACCATGAGTTTATGGACCCCACTGCTCGGTTCTTAGTTCTGGACCTAAGGGTTCAATGAAGTATCGCCTGATAATGTAGCTGGTACCTGCTAGTGCCACTCTTTGCAACTGCTCTATCTTGATCTTCTCAATGCCAGTTGCACTCACATGGGGTGTCCACCCCACCCCCCAACCTTTTTGGGATTGCCCCCAGGGTTCTTATTGCTACTGGTATCGCTGTTGCTCTTTTCTCCCAAAGACACTGTCCTTCAGTTCTCAGATCCTGATGTCTCATCATCTCTCCAATCTCTTTTTCTTCCACTTGACCATCACTTGGGATCACCACATTTATCAATTGAAATGTTTTTCAATCACAATAATGTCTGGAGTGCTGTGTCTGAGCTTCTTATCAGTTTGAATAATAAAGCTTCACAAGATCTTAACTGCCTTGTTCTCCTTCTCAACCACCTTTTCAGGTTTGTGTTCTCACCAGGAGTTCAAGGATGGTATTCCATACTTCTTTGCACTGATTCCAATGTAACATTGCTGCAACTTGCTTATGACACCCTTTGTAGTCAGTCTGTGTGATCTTACTATATCAACCTTACTCTTGCAGAATTTCCTTCAGTCTCAAACCAGGGGTAGGCGCTACTGGATCGGACTCAGTGACATAGACGCTGAAGGGGAATGGAATTGGATTGATAGAACCAACTATAGAACCAATTTCAAGTAAGAGATGTCAGGAAAAAAATTGTTTTGACCCAGAAAACCACATTCAGTGGGTTCACACTGAGTCCTCTGGTTTCTTCTTGGTTTTGCCATTTTTTAAAAGGCAGGAAATTCAGTGTTTTCCTATGCTCTGGATCTGAAAGATATGAGGCATCACAGTTTAACTCAGACCTGGAAGGTATGACTCTTGGGTCTCAGGAAACAAACCAAATTCTCTGGGAATTGATAGACTTGGTTTCCAGACAGGGAGACAAAACTCAGGATGAAAGGAGAGCTGAAGGAGGAAATTGTTGGATATTATTGTATGCAATGACTTTAATGAGTGGGTATCTTGTCTCCCCCTTTTCTCTTTGAGTGGCATCCAGTGGTGGGCAGCAACAGTTTCACACCACCCAGGAAAGGGGGGTAGCAAAATTGGGTGGCCTCTGAGCAGCAGGGTGGCAAAATTGGGTGGCCTTTGGGTAGGGGGGGTAGTGAAATTGGGTGACCACACCCACCTCCCTGCCCTGCCCCGTCAGGTTTTGCTCCTGCAAATGGTTCAAGGTCTCACTTGCTGAAAAGCCAGTCATATCCAAATCTAGGGTGCAGTGCTCATCTCCATTTACAGCCAAAGAGCCAGTGCTGCCTGTGTTTGCATATGTATACATGGTCATATGGCAGGCATGACTAGATCGCCCACGACGTAGGCTCTGCCCACAGCGTAGTCTTTGCCCATGACATCGGCTCCACCCACAGTGTGGTAGCAAATTTTTTTGCTGCCCACCACTCTGTGACGGTTTAGTGCAGTAATAATAATAATAATTTCATTTCAGAAATTATTCTGGTTGGAAGGATTTTTGCTGGAGAAACTCCGCTCAGAGGACGCCTGAATGAGGCTCCTTTCATGTCCCCAAGATCTTTTCCCACCGAAGTGGTCCCTATTTATCTACTTGCAATGTCTTGCTTTGATCTGCTAGGTTGGCAGGAGCTGGGACAGAGACGGGAGCTCAATCCGTCATGCAGTATTCGGGAATTGAACTGCTGACTTGCCGACATTCCAGCTAACAAGGCGAGCTTCTTAACCACCGAGCCATTGCAGTCCCGCTTACTGCAGTAAACTACAAACAGAAACAGTTTGAGGTGGATAGAAAGCTGCAAATTAGTTTTCTTGCTTGTTTGCTTTCCTCAATTAACACAATACTGCAGTCACTACAGAAAGTGAGTGTGACATCAAGGCACAAACATGCATTTCTGAGGAAGGACCACTGAGTTCAGCATCAGAAGTAGCAGAGTAGTTGGGGCCCTGTACTACTGTGAGTGATGCAGGACCTTTGCTTAACATGTAAAAACTTTTTAAAATGGAGATTCCTTCACTGGCCTAAACTGAGTAATACTTTTGTATACAAAATGGCTGTTAAGCGTCACTAAGATGCTGACTGGGAGGCAGAAGGTCAGCAGTTCAATTCCTGAGTACTGCAGGACGGAATGAGCTCCCGTCTCTGTCCCAGCTCCTGCCAACCTTGCAGTTCGAAAGCAAGAAATTGCAAGTAGATAAATAGGAACCACTTCGGTGGGAAGGTAACAGCATTCCGTGCGCTCCGGTGTCTAGTCACGCCTGCCACATGACCATGGAAACGTCTGCAGAAGCAGACAGCGGTGGCTCTTCGGCTTTGAAACAGAGATGAGCACTGACCCCTAGAGTTGGATATGACTGGCTTTCTAGCAAGGGAAACCTTTACCTTTACTAAAAGCTAAATGTTGAGAGGACCATTCCACTAGCCCTTCTTTACAAGTAAAACATTTCACCTTTTACCACTCAGACAAACAAGGAATTGTGAGCAGTGGTATTATTATAACGTGTTAGTGCCACATTAGTGGTGGTGTTTGGAGCCCAAAGATGGCACCATTCTGTGGAAATGCTTCTCCCTTGTAAACTTTCAAAATAATCTTCCAACCTTCCTTTCTTAGGAACTGGAAACCTGGCCAACCCTCTGATTATGACAGAAATGAAGACTGTGCTGAAATCAATGTTGTTGGGGAATGGAACGATGAGAACTGCAACACTCAGAACTTCTATGTGTGTGAGAAACCATTGCCTTCGTAGAGAATTAAGCAAGCAGCCTGTCTCCATATGCTGAAAACTTTTCCTGTTAATTGCTTTTGCAATGATGAACCTTAATATCAGAAGCCACATGTTTCTTCATTCCTGCTCATTTAGAAGGACCAGGACTCTGCACAACTGGAATGAAGTTAAAATTCCCAGAATAATCCTTTTACCTCCCAAATTCGGGGATGTACCCAGTTTGAGTGAGAGTGTGCAATTTCCATAGTTTTAAAAAAAATGTTATCCTTTTAAACATTTTAAATTAAAAGTAGTTTTTGATATGTTTGTCCTTTAACTGGAGAGAAGGGGTACACATAAAGAGCCTCCTTGAAGATTGTGATATTTTTGAACCACATTCGGGCATGCTCCAAACAGTGGTGGGCAGCAACAGGTTCGCACACATGCACACACATGGGAGGAGGGTAGCAAAATTGGGTGGCCTCTGGACAGAGGGTGGCGAAATTGGGTGGCCTTCGGGCGTGGGGGGGGGGGGTAGCGAAATTGGGTGGCCACGCCCACCTCCCTGTCCTGCCCCATCAGGTTTTGTCCCTGCAAGTGGTTCAAGGTCTCCCTTGCTCAAAAGCCAGTCATATCTGACTCTAGAGTGCAGTGCTCATCTCAATTTACAGCCAAAGAGCCAGTGCTACCTGTGTTTGCAGATGGCCATATGGCAGGCATGACTAGATGGGCTCCACCCATGATGTAGGATCCGTCCATGATGTAGGATCCATCCATGATGTAGAATCTGCCCACGGTGTGGTAGCGAAAAATTTTCTGCCCACCACTGACTCTGGGCAATGGCAACCTTGTTGTGTCGGCTAATCTTTCTCACACTTCAGTCAGGCGAAAGGAACTACAGAATGAATTAACCAAAAGGTGGCTTCGTTTTGGCATTTTCACGTCTGGCCAAGAAGAAAAACTGGTGGAAGAAGAAAAACTGGAGAGAAACCCAAAGCACAATATAGAAGTGAGAGGGCCTTTTTATATATCAAATTATTTGCTCAAAGGGAGTTGGGTGAGAGTGAAGAAGAGCTGAGGAACTGGGGAAACTTCTCAAAAATCAAAATGGGGTCATGGTGCCAAAAAGATTAGGAACCACTTTCTTAAAGTGATTCCTCATTCTAGGCAATGTGGTAGAACAGCAACACTCTCTTTGTCATTGCAGTCCAATAGATGTCCATAGAGATTTTGAGTCCCAGTGGGTTTGATGTCATCCATCCAAGTAAGTGTGTATACAATTTCAGTTTAAGTTAGCATTACTTAGGCTGACATTTTATACATTTATAAATGTCATCTAAAACAACTCATGGGCATTTTAACCCAAGATGGTGTTCACACAGTCAGTGAGTGGTGAAAGCAACACATCCCCTGAAGGTGGTGTCAGGTAGGGCAGGGTTGAACATGCAGCTGATGGCCATTTAGCTAGCATTTAGACTGACTCTATGAAGCACTCATATCACACACATATTTCAAGATACAGATTACTGCAACCCTGTGTCATCATTGCTGTAGCACTGTTAGCAGGCCATGGATTTAGCAAACAAAAGGTACCAGCTTCACTCTGGCACTTCCAGTTTAAAAAAATGGATCAGGTTACAGGAACCTTTGGAGAAAGTTGTAGCCCAGCACTGTAGCACTAGGGTGCTGGAATACATGCTTTGCATTTGATTCATGCTGTGGTTTCTCTAGCTGAAGATGGGAAAGTCTTCCATCTGAGAACCTAGAGGACCTGTGCTGGTTGATGTGGGCAGTATCAAAGGTGAACCAAAGTTGTGACTGAATTGAAAGCAGCCAATTCCCTCCATCCACACTCTTGCTAATAGAAAAATGCATTTGGTTCTTCTGAGACTTTTGTTCCAGCAGAGGGCATCAGATCCACAGCAATGCCCAGGCATGGTGTGGGATGGATGTGGGTGGGTAGAGAAGAGGATGGATAACATTTTCCTATCACTTTGTTTCAGTTCTTTCTTCTCTATGTAAGCCCGCCAAAATTTCATAATTTGGTAGAAAGGACGATCAGTGATGAGGACGCAGGAATCTTATCTACCCCTCCCCCTCTCCCATCCTCTTCTTGAATGGTTCAGGAACATCACAATACAGTCAAACCTCACTTAACGAGTGACTCACTTAGCGAAAAACTCACATAATGAGTGGGTTTTTCGCTAACTGGTCTGACTTGCATAACGAAAATTTTCGCTATGCGAGTCAGACTTTCCCTATGGAAACACTCGCATAGTGAGCGTTTCTATGGGGGAAAACTTACATAACAAAAAAAATTTTTGCTATGCGAGTCCGACTCGCATAAGGAAAATATTCTCTATGTGAGTCGGACTTTCCCTATGGAAAACTCACATAACAAGCTTTTCTATGGGGAAAACTCACATAACGAAAAAAATTCGCTATTCGAGTTTTCCCCCTAAAAAAGCTCAGTATGCGAATTTTTCCATAGGAATTTTCGCTATGCAAGTTTGTTTCGAAACAAACATGCATAAAGAACAAACTCGCAGAACAAATTAAATTCATTATGCGAGGTATGACTGTACTCTGTGCTGGGGATACAGTAACTATACAGTATCTAGAGAATTTGACAAGTAGCAATGGGGAAAGGGGGACTTCTTTCTGCTACTTCTTTCAGCTCATTTGTGATAGGAATTTTCAAAAATTCACCCATCACCGTATAAATTTAAATTGAGTGGAAAGACATTGCCCTGGACAGCTCAGGACCAAATATCCCTAGGAAATTCCCCCCCCCCTTTTATATAAGGGGCCATTAATTATAGAGTATCCAGGGGTCCCCCCATTTTTCCCTAACCTTGCAGGCTGTACCTCTCCTATTTTACAAAAGAATTGGCAACAGGACAATCAGTTCCATTTCTGACAAAAGACAATGTTATGCCTTAGAAAAGTATGAGATTCCGTTAACATGAAGAATTGACTTCCTTAGAAGCTCCCTGGTGTGTAAATCTCAGTTTTACAGCCAAATGTTTGTGTTTTGTTTTACATTATTCTATGCTGGCTGTTGGGCTGTCAGTGGAGATGAGCACTGTACCCTAGAGTTGGATTCGACTGGCTTTCGAGTAAGGGAGACCTTGACCTTCCAGAAGGCAGGGAGGTCCAGGGGAAACAAAGAGGTATCCTGGATTGCTTTCTACCTGTGTGCTACATTTTGCCCATCCCTTCCCTTGTCAACCTCTTGAGTTGCACAGATTTAATGGTAGATTTTTATTATGATAATAATTATGCCATAGACTGGAGAGGTGACTGCAAAACCAGCAATATTCTTATTTTCCTGTAGATGGAAGCAGATTTCAACAATTTTGGTATTGTTGAAAGTTTGAGTTACTGGTGTGTATCTTTTTCTCCCCTTGCCATTAGAACAGAGAATAGGATGCCTCTGAAGATATTCAACAAATGTGAAGTGATGGATTAGGAGTGGGGTGGGTGAGTGGGTGTATCCTGCTGACTGTGAGTTTGAGATTAGAGGGAGGATGACCCAAAATATCAGAAACAGATGTGAGAATAAAAAAAGAAGCCAATTCCCAATATCGTATAAAATAAGTATAACATAATATGATATAACCAGTCTGGCCTGGCTATCCTGCTATGGTAATAGAGTAGACCCTACTGCCAGTGACTCAACAGCAAGTGTCGGTGGCAGTTAACTAACCTGACAACCCTGAGGACTAATGGCCTTAGGTGCTGAAGTCCACAGAGAAAGGTGATAGTCCCCAAACGGATTAAATCTCACTGGAATCCATCTTGATGGAGGGCAGCAGCTTCATCAATACTAGCCTGGGGCCGATGTGGACTTTGTGTGCCAAAAGGGCTCAGGAACACAAAGTGACTCATGGAGCTGGATCAGTTGTATGGGGGCCATACTGCGATGCAGAAGGCAGATGAAAGGCCACTGTATTATATTTTCAGGACAGTCTTCATGGCTGATGGCCATGATGATCACCTATATTCAAATTTGGATACAGGAAAAGAAGAAGAATATGATATTAGATGTAATATTATTCATTTATTCATTTTTATTTTTCAGCTATTTGTTTTGTCTTTTATTTTATTTTGTTGCTTTTTCTATTATGCTTCTTTTGTTTATTTGTTTGTGAACCACCCAGATTAGGAAATATTCCAGATGGGTGGTATAAAAATGTAATCAATAAATAAATAAATAAATAAATATTCATTCATTCATTCATTCATTCATTCATTCATTCATTATATGTCCTCTCTCTCTCTGTCTCTCACTTACTCTCTCACTTACTCACTCACTTACTCACTCACTCACACACAGAGAGGGGGAGACACAAGGCAACTCAGAACCATTAAAACTGTATAATACTGTACTCCCAAATTTAAAATACAAGTTTTAATTATTTTTTTAAAAAATAAACATTAGCCTATATTAAAACCAAAATTAAGGATGCCCTTGCTTGCAAGTACAGTATTGGACTCTAGGAATCAGTGCTCATCCCTGTTTATAATCAAAGAGCCAGTGTTGTCTTCATCTGCAGACATACCCATGGACATGTGGCAGGCATATTAGACAACGAATGCTGCTTACCTTCCCACCAAAGTGGTACCTATCTATCTAATTGCAATTTCTTGCTTTCCAACTGCTAGGTTGGCAGGGGCTGGGACAGAGATGGGAGCACTTGGGTTTCGAACTGCTGTCCTTTCCAGTCATTAAACCAAAATTGAAAACAATTTTAAATGTTTTACAATTGTTTTCAGTTTTGGTTTGATGACTGGAAAGAACAGCAGTTTAATTAATTAATTAAATTTCTATACCACAAATCTGACTACAGTCACTCTGGGCAGTGTATTTGAGCAATAAGTTAAAATTAAAAACTCTTACTCAACTCATCCACTATAAATAATTAAATATTTATTATAAAAGCACAACTCAAAGACAAAAACCTATTAGGCAACAAACAGGTTCATAGAAGATACTGGAGGTAAGTTAACTGTTTGGTTGCCACCACACAGATCTTCTGGCAAAGGAAGACGAGAGTGCAGGACAGTGGAGAGCAGACATTGTTCAAATATCTCAACCCCAGTATCATTTTGGAGCGGCTAGCATCATTCCATTTTCCCAGGCAGTAACTCCATTTGATTTCCTCCTTGGAGTCCCTACCAATAGCTGGTACCATTATGGACTCTCACGTGATCCAGGAACTAACATTGCCTTTGCTCACTGCTGGAGAATTATGAGACTTGCAGTCTAAGAAATGGGGGGGGGGGGGGATCATCTGTCTATGCGGTAAAGTCTGTCAAAAATCACATGAGTCTACCAATACATGCCTGCACATGATATAGGAAGGAATCCAATGTCCCCTAAACATGGAATGTTGAGGCTTCTCCCTTGTGGGAACTCATTCCTTTGCATCTTTCTGTGGTTGTCACCATTCTAAGCATGCCATCTGATTAGGAAAAGAAACACTGTGCATTGACTCATGCAGAGAAGCAACGGGAAGCTTCTTCTTTAGCTAAGTATTCCTTCTTCATCTGTACATTAAGAATGACTGGCTGCAGAAACCTCTCACCTTGCTCTCTGCCCTTCTCCCACTCCCTCCACATTGACATACACCAGGGATTCTCAATCTGAGGCCCATGCAGCCCCCAGTGCCATTTCATGTGGGGAGGCCACTGCTTCCACCACACCTGGAAGTGCCATGTGGTGGAGGAAGGGCAAAATGGCCACCTGGCCCCCGAAGCTGTCTTAGGGAACGTGACCTGGCCTCTGACTTTAAAAGGTTGAGAACACCTGACATACACAATCGTGCACGCACACACATCCATAATTGTTATCTGCTTCCCAGAGAAGTTGTTTGGTCTGTGTGAGATGCCCAAAACAGTCATTAGGATGGTTGCTTTGGGGGAATCTTATTTAATTTATTTTCCACAGCACAGTAGGCTATCCAGGCCTAGGGTTTTGTAAATTACTGTTCTGATATACATGTGTGAATGTGAATATACAACCAGGGAACAGTAGTTCTTCCAGATTAATTAAACAGAATGTGCATGGGTTTATCCTTTTGCATGATATTAAAAATCAGAGTTACACCACACCTCACTCCTCCCCTTCCCTCATTTCCTGCTTCTTTTTCTCCCTCTGCTTTCCTTTTCCAGTGTCTTTTCCCCCCTCTTATGATCATTATGGTGTTGTTTTATCTAGCCATAATAAAATAAAATTGTGGCTTATGGGATAATATAAAATTGTGGTCACATAATTTCCTCTGTTCTTGAACCAGGAGTCAGCTATTGCATTAGACCCACTGTGGTGGCTGTGGAAACAGATAGGTGGATGGCTCAGATTACAAAAGACTTAACATATTGGCTTGTGAAAGTTGTAATAATGCATAAAATGATACGTGGTAGACTAGCCTTGTGCTGCTGGCTCACAGATTCTGGAGACATCTCCTGGTTTAGTAGGTCAAAAGCAGGGCTGCGGTGGCTCAGTAGTTAAGAAGCTCGCCTTGTAAGCTGGAAGGCCGACAAGTCAACAGTTAGAGAGGGTACTGCATGACAGTTTGAGTGCCTGCCTCTGACCTAGCCCCTGCCAGCCTAGCAATATGAAAGCAAGACATTGCAAGTAGATAAACAGGGACCACTTCAATGGAAAAAAATCTTGGGGACATGAAAGGAGCCTCACTCGGGCATCCCCTGAGTGTAGTTTCTCCAGCAAAAATCCTTTCAACCCAGAATAATTTCTGGCATGAAATTATTATTATTAGTATTTCATAGAAGGTAGCAAAAAAAAAAAAGCTCCTAATATGGCCAGGGCAGATTGACAGTCACATGCTGGGGATGTTGGGTGTGTGTAAGAGCCCCCTGGCCCCAAGGGCCATAGCCAGGATTCTAGCGGGGGGGGGGGTCAGCAGGGACAAAAAAATTGCAGGAGGGGCAACAATGTCATACTCACATATATAACATTGGCATCATGGATTGGGTTGGGGAGGGCTGTTAGCTCAGTAGGGTTTTTGCCCTTTGGCTATTGCCCTGCTGGCCCCACGGGGGGGCCCCACAATTGCTCTTGCACCTTGTTTTCTTACCCACTCTAAGATCCAGAAGGGATGGTCTACCAACCAAGTATAGTGAAAATGTTGGCCAACATCAAGTTCCCACCCCCAGCTTCTCTCCCTGGTAACCAATCAACATGCAACATGGTTCTGTGATTGGGTGTGAGAGATTTAGACCATTTCTAAGAAGGTTATGGAGTGGGAGTGAGGAACCTTTTAGACCTCCAAACAATTCTTTTCAAACCATGCACTTCTCTCTTTCTTACAGTATAAGATTCTGATTTACTCAGGCTTTCCAACAGATCCAGTGTTGGAGAATTTTGATTATTTCTTGCTAGTGTAGAGAGTATGAGGTAAAATAGCAACAACCACACAGAGAAACATGAGAGATTAGCCCAAGTCTCAGCACTACCTCCTCTCTCTCACACACACACATTAGCACTTTGTATGGTAAAAATCACTCTGGAATAATTTAAAGTAGAAAAATGTATCTTTACTTACAGCTATCGTCTGCATTTACAGTCATAAAAATAAAATGGGGGAAAGGAAAATTGTACCTTACAATATTAATACATTTTACTTTGGTGAAAATATGTTTCTAAATTGCCTTACTGAGGGGAATAGGAATGTTTTGTTTGCATTCTAACTTCCTTCACTGTTCAAATCACAAGAGCTTGTACTTTTTGAAAAATCAAGTTTTTCTTTGAAGCCTTATTAACACTTTCTTGGTTACCCTGATTGTGCAACTAAAAATGAGCCTACAATACAAGTTAGGTTGTATTAATGTATCTGAAATGTTCTTACATGAGACACGTTCACATTTTTATTTCTATTGTTTCATTTCAGTTATGAATGCAAGCTCAATAAGTGCTTTTAAACAATTTTGCTCCTTGGTATATAGTCATGCCATATACTGTACTCAAGTTACATAAATGTTAAAGATGAATTTCTTTTGAAATGTTTATTGTCTCCTAATATTTTAAAGGAGGTGCATAGTTTTTAATTCTCATTTGTAAAGATACTGGGAATCCCATGTCTCAGAATGTCTTTTTCTCTTGGAGTCTTTAAAAGAACCAGTTGCCGGAACTGAAAGATGCAAGGGTAGAGAATCTTTCCCAGATTTATCTGCTCATATGTTTGTGAAATAGACAACATGCAAACCTGTGCAGGAAGGCAGCACACTGAAGGCTGCGTTGGGAATAGCATAGGCTGCAGGGATGGTTAAAATGTGAGATTGCCAGTGCCCAGTTTCTAGTGGAGAGTCTGTTACCTACAGGTTGCTGGGTTTTCTGCCAAGAATTCTAGCCAGTCTTTGCTCTTCCCATATTCTTAAGCAAGAATGTCTTCCCGAGGCAATTCATACAAGATTAGGTATGCCTTTACAATTAAACAGCCGAAGTCAACTTGCAAACACAGTGGTGTCCCAGGGAGATGCGAGGGCAGTCCATGCAAATCCTTGGTTTGGTTGTGGTGGGGATGAAGAATGGATTAACAGGTAGATCACCCCAGCTTTCCAAATTACATCCATTGAACAAAAGCATCATTAGAAGCTAAATTTAAAAATAATGTAAACTAAATCTGAAATCATCAGTACGAGCTGTGTTCTCAACGTGGAGCTCACACCCCACAGGGGAGCAATTTGATTTTTAAGCAGTGGGCAATTTGAGAATGAGTTATTAACAGATAGACTTAGTGTCACACTAGTTATCAGGAGGCCCAGGTTTTAATTGCTGCTTGACCATAGGGGAGGGTGGAAGTGATAAAAATCCATGCTTTAAATATCTCACATACTTGGGGAAACTGTGTTAGGCTCACCAAAAATCTGAAGTAGTGGCACATAGTATCATCTTGCAGGATTTAGCAAGAGACTTTCTCCCTGCCAGCGACTGTAGAGAGCTAGCTCTCCTAGGCACATCAGAGGCAGTCTTGATCTGCTGCTCTAATGACATCCTTGTTTGGGATCCCATAAGCATGTCAGGTCATTCATGAAAGCCTCTCCTGGACTGGGGAAGGCAATGCCCTAGGATCTTACTGATCACTTTCCTTGGGGATCCATAGTGGAGGGACTTTACATAGGCACAAATTCACTTTAATAGTTGCCAGAATTTGTGGCAACAAACAGAGACAACCCCGCTTAGGAAAAGAACAAAAGTCACAGAAATAGAAAGAATACTAAACTAATAGATATTGAAAACCTATATATGGACCTAAATCATTAGACAGGTTAGAAAGATGTTAATGTACCAAAAGAAGAGCACTTGAATGTCCACTATGCTTTCCAGGAGAAGAGTTAGTTTGTGTAGCCTCAGGCACAACACACAGTCCCAGGGCATCCCAGGAGAAGGAGAACAATACATCTCTTCTCAGGGCTCTACACCTAGTCACTCTTGAAAGGATCACCCTAACTCAGAATTGACTTGATGGCTTATAGGTCTTACTTTTTGTATGTACTTATGCATTTTGACTGGAATGTTTAGCTCAATCATGGCTGGCAGTTTCAAGCTAAGGTTATATCCATTCCCCACCACCACCACCATTTACTTTGGCGAAAGAACTCAACTCATGGAATTAAAAGGTCCACTCCAGCTGCAGCTGCCCATAGGATGGAATCCATGGCATTTCATAGAATCACTGAGTTGGAAGGGAGTTGGAGTCCAACCCCCTGCTCAAGGCAGGAATACAAATCAAAGCAATGATGACAAATGGTTGTCCAATTTTCTCTTGAATGTTTCCATTGTTGGAGTGCCCACCACCTCTCCATGCTGTTGGTTGCACTGCCCTACTGCTCTAACTGTTAAGTTTTCCCACTATTACTACTCCTCTTCATGATTATCTTTCAGGTCTTTGAAGAGTGCTATCCAATCCCCTCTCAGTTTCACTTTATCAAGGCTAAACATACTCAGTTCCTTCATTCTTTCCTCCTAGGGCTTGGTTTCCAGTCCTCTGATCATCCATGTTGCCCTTCTCTGCACCTGCTCTAATTTATTTGCATCTTTCTTAAAGTGTTGTGCCCAGAATTGGACACAGACTAGTACTCTAGATGTGGTCTAACTAGTGCTGAATAGAGGGGGACTAGTACCTCCTGGGGTTTTGGAGATTATATTTTTGTGAATGCAGCCTCAAACAGTGCTGGGCTTTTTCACAATCACACTGTTGACTCATATTCAGCCTGTGATCTACCAACAAATCCAAGATCCTTCTGGCTCTGTAGCATTACTGAATCAAGTCTCCCCCATCTTTTAACTGAGCATCTGGGTTTCTTTCCTCCTAGGTGTAAAACCTTGCACTTCACCTTGCTAAATGTCATTCTGTTGGCTTCAGCTCACATCCTGAATGTACTGACCGCGTCGGATCCGATGCGTATTTCCTCGGGAGTTGCTCTCCCTGGATGCCGAGAGTCTCTAAGTCCATAGGATAGGGTAGCAAAGTCCAGCGTCGTGGGTTGACCTGCTCCCTCCCGTCTCAGTCCTCTGAATGAGCGATAGATAGAGAGGCAGTCGAAGGGGCGTCCAGACACCGTTCCTATTGCCACCACTGGTGTCAAGAGAAGTCACTTCGAATCCCGCCGCCTCCCTTTCCCACCGATGCGAGCTTTAGACAATACGAGAGGGGGAGAAGCCCCCACCCTCCCTCTCGGCTCCCCCTCGTCTTCCCACTCCTCTTTCTCCTCCTTCTCCAACTCCTCTCTCCATCTCTCTTGCGCAGCTGAAGGCAGACGGGACGAGCAGAGAGGGGGCAAACAGAGCCGCGGAGCCCGGTAGGTAGCGAGTGGGGCGGGGGGGGGGAAGGGTCTGGGATCAGCAGGCACCGGCCACCCTTCAGGCCTGAGGATCGGGGTGGAGGGCTCAGTCTCGTGTGGGGATCTCCTTCGAGCATCCCGGGGTGGGGTGGGGGGCTGTTAGCTCAGGAGAGTTTCCGCCGGCCCCACTGGCTATGCCCCCCCCCCACCAACCCTTCCCCCATCTCCGCCTTTAATGACCGATGGGAAGATTTCTGGACGCTGGGGACGTGGGGAAAGAAAGCCCTACGGCTGAGGTGGGTCTCCAAGCCCGATGTGGGTGTGAATCAAACAAATACTGTAACATGATTGTCATTAGGATCTGGGCAAAGAAGAAAGCCCAGCGTTAAACTTCGCTAGCTTTCTGGTCGTGGAGATGGGCTCTGGGGTTAGCTTTAAAAAAAAGAAGAAGAAGAAGGATTCAGGCGAAGGTGTAAAGAGACCGTCCGAGCTTCGTGGTGTAGAACCTCCAGCAGCAAAGGCAGTGGATCTGAATGCCACCTGCCAGAGGGCGGCGGCGGGTGATTGCCTTTTTCAACCCTGTCGCTGTTTTGGGGCTCCCCAGGAGAAGCCTTTGCTTGGCCTTTGGGAGAAACCGGGGGCTGGATCGGGGGTCCCGGAGAGGGTGAGGCGCTACGCGATCCAAGCAGCCACTCTCCCAACGCTGACAATATAGAGCATGCTTCCCGGGTAGTAAGCCTCAGTGTCTTCCATGCGGGCTCCTTCCTCAGTTGTGCCCGGAAAGCTCAGCTTTGAGGAGGAAGATCGCAATCCTAAATTGCTCCCGCCTGGATAAGCGGCAATAAAGCCATTAGCCTTAAAGATGCTACGAGGTTATGCCGATCCGTGGTCGAGCATGGCAGAAGTCATTGGGTTGGGTTGGGTTGGGTTTACTAAAGGTGGTCAAACCTACTTACCTATCTTCCTTCCTTCCTTCTTGTCTTCCTTCCTTCTTCCATTCCTTCCTTCCTTCTTGTCTTCCTTCCTTCTTCCATTCCTTCCTTCCTTCTTGTCTTCCTTCTCCCTTCCTTCTTCTTTCTTTGGTAATGAGTTTACCAAAAGGGCAAGTAGCCCTTTCGAGATGTCCCGGGACCCGTGGGTAGGGTGGGGTGGGCACTCACCGTTGTCCTACCTCAGGCAGTAGCATGACTTGGGACGGCTGTTCATTCTCAAACAGACACACACAACCCCAGTGGAAGTGCTTTTAACTCTCCAGCGGGACAGATTTAAGCAGGCGCTCGCGTCTCCTCCAGAAACGCGAAAGGACTTCCTAGCTTACATCGCGTCTCCCCTGGTAGATCCACTGGATCTGATCCAGTCTCTATGGGTCAAAAGGAAGGCGAGGAGGGGATGGTTGGGGGAGGGGGGTGTCGCCTGGGAAGCGTCTGGTCCCTCGACAAAAGTTTTTGAAGGCTCATCAGCAGGAGGAGAAGTTTGGATTGTTGGTTTTTCCCTCCCCTGCTACCTTCCTTTGAACTCCGTTTCTCAGTAAAATCCAGAGAGAAGGGTCCTTAGCAAAGGACCTAACCCCCCCCCCCACCGCCCCATCTTCTTTCAGGGTCTAGCATCTCCGACACATGCACACTCATTCCGCACACTCATTCGTCTGAAAGCCCGTAGGCTCCTTTGAATCGATGGACCTTGCGTGAGATGTGGACTCATCAAATCTTCACGGGTTCAAGGGGCCTTCTCTGGTTGCAGCTCACATCTGGATTTTGTACCTTGGAAGGAAGGAAGGAAGGAAGATGTCCTTATAATCATTTAATCGAAACACTTTGGCTACAGTTGGCAAAGTTGAGAAAGTTATGCTGCAATTATTGAAAAGACACGTGTAACACAAAATAGAGAAATGCGAAGAGTGGTTCACAGTATTCCATAGACTTTAAAAATCTTAGGAGTTTTGTCCTATAAGGCATCTGGTTTCCCTGGCACAGGCAATAAGAGTTTTAAGAGTTTTTCTTGTTGCTTATTTACCCGCAGGTCTCTTCGGTTGTTAAGGCATAGTTAGCTGGAGATGATATTATTTATTTTTTTGGGGTTTTCCCAGAGGGGAAATATGGAAATTAGGCTACGATCCTTAGGCTACTTTAGCCGGCGCAGTAATAGTAAAATTGAGGGCAGCTATTACACTTCCCCTTTGTGTTTAAAACATAAAATACCGGTGACGGAGGAATGGTATACGGAATTGCCCAATTACACGTGTCTGTGGACTTGTTTCCTATTTCAGGTTGCAGAATGCCTTCTCTGCATCCCAATGCTTCATTTGGGGCGGGGGTGGGTCGAATGTTTTGAGTGGTCCCTGACCAAGTGGAAGAACAAGTTTAGGATACAGATCCATAATTCATGTCTTAGTGCCCTTTCATACCTGCGAATGACAGATTTTGTACAGTCGTTTACAGATTCAGCGTAAATTAGAGTTTCCGCCCCTTCAGTGGTTTAAATTTCATTAGCTGCAAATGCTATTAAATTACTGCAGTTGCGTGTATATTTGCACATTATCCTTCCTTAGTGTATTGCTGTAATTCGAAAAGTCATTTTAAAAATTGTCGGCATCCCAAAATGAACATTTTTATACCCACAACTCTTACAGTTCTCTAATTCATCTTTAGTCTTCTTCTTCTGCCGTATCCAAATCCGAATTGTGGTGATCCTCATGGCCATCAACCATGAAGACTGTTCTGATGCAGTGGCCTTTCATTTGCCTTCTGCATCACAGCATAACCCCAGTGCCACTGACTCATCCTGGGCCCTTTTGGCAAGCAAAGTCCTCTTCAGCCACAGGCCAGTATTGATGAAGCTGCTGCCCTCCAGATGGATTCAAGTGGGATTTAATCCACTTGGGGGCCATCACCCTTCCCTGTAGACTTCACCATCCAAGGCCGTTAGTCCTCAGGGTTGTCAGGTTAGTTAAAAATGCCGCCTGACACCTAGGGTTGAGTAGCTGGCAGTAGGGTCTACTCTACTCTACTCTGTTACCATAGCAGGTTAACCTTTAGTAGTGTAGATAAACTGGGGCATGATCCAGTCCAAATTACGTTCATCTGACCCTCGATCCTACATTCATTTCCTTGGAATTAAGAAAGTAAGCGGCTGGATAGCTCAGTGATTTAGGGAGACAGAGGCTGGGAGTTCAATTCCCCACTGTGCCTCCCAGGAGAAAAACCAACCTATGTGACCCAGTACAAACTGCACAGCGTAGAAGAAGGGGATGAGAAGAAGGGGATGTGTATTCTCCGCCTAGAAAACCTTGATATTGACTGGATGGTGAGCAATTATTACAAGTAAGGATCAATGTGGTCTATTAGAGAAAGTGACCAACTAGGATTCAGGAGCCCTGGGTTCAAATCCTACTCTGCCACGGAAACTACATGAAGGAGGAGGGTATGGCATAGATAAAACTACTCCCTAAATAACTTACATGCCTTGAAAACCCTTTTAAGATTGTCATAAGTGTGTTAAGCGTAAGAACAAGTTTTGGATACAGATCCACAATTCACATCTTAGTGCCTTATCATACCTGCGAATGACAGTTTTTGAACGGTTGTACAGTTGTCTGACGTAGCACGTAAATTAAGGTTTCCGAATACATACGAATCCAGTTGAACTGGGTGGCTTTGATTTCCGAGTGCAAATGAAGATATTTAAATTGCAGGACTCACAAATTTCAATACAAGATATTCTATATGAGGGACATCAAAGAGTAAACAAAACAAAACAAAAAGGCAACTCTATGTGGGATGTTCCTCTTTCAAAATAAAGCAAAGTGATCTGACAATTTTTACTCCGAAGGTGGTTTTTCTCGAAGTGACTTCGGCTGCTTTAGTTATCTTTGTAAGAAGTAAAACGTGTTGTAGGTGTGCGTCCATTGCTACAGGAACAGAGTTGACATTTTTAGTGTAACATACCTGAAAGCCCCTCGCCATGAGTCTGCTGTACCTGCGGAAAAAGGAACACTTTTTTCTAAAAAGTGGCCATTAAGACTTGAGGCTCAATCCTTCACGCAGGCGAAAAAGAACAGCTACGGCTACAAGTCTTTATTTTTGCATTCTAGAGTATCCAAATGTTTATTGATTTCGCCAAGGTCCTCCTAATTTTAGCAACTGAAGCAAGAAAGGTAGCTTGGTCATTTCTCAAGTGAAGTGATTCTAGGACTGCGATGGCCAACCTTGGCACACCAGGTGTTCTTGGACTTCAATTCCCAGAAGCCCAAGTCAGCAATCCTGCTGATCAGGGCTTCTGGGAATTGAAGTCCAAGAATACCTGGAGTGCCAAGGTTTGCCATCACTGTTCTGGGACTACAAGCTCGAAAGAACTGAGCGAAAAGTGCATCGCCTAAAATCAAAACTTTAGGCAAGTCCCGTTGCTTTCTAAGTGGGACTAACCATACGGTTTAGGCTATTTTGGCAATCCTATTTGGCGAGGAATGCGTTGTTCGCTTATTTTGGTAGGCAGTCAAAGGAGAGGCGACATATATTCAGGAGGGGTTAATTTTTCACTTTCTTCTGGAACCACTTCTGGAATTGTGCTGCTTGCCTAAAGCCATACAAGATGACTCTACTCGCAGGAAGCACCACTGGGAACCCGAACCTGCTGCGCAAACAGCCATCTAAACCACTGAACTCTCCAGCCAGCCCTTACCTGAAGGATGTTTTTAAAATTTTATTTTTAATCCTCTAATTTCCTTTATTTCAAAAAATGGAGTTGATTTCTATTGCCACCCCAGGCTTGGTACAAGACAAGATGAATCTGGGGGCAAATCTTAAGAGACAGGCATTTGATGCCCTCAGTTTTCCTTGCCTTTAATTGCCCACCCCAACCCTAAACTCCGCAGGATCGATTAAGTCGGGATCAGAATGTCTTGGCCTCTTACATCAATGTACATCAATCAGAGATATCAGAAAACAAAACAAAACAAAATAAAATAATATAAAATAAAAAACACTGTAGCACTTTAAAGACTAGCTGCTATATTTTTATTGTTAGCTTTCGTGGATCAAGTCCATTTCATCATTCGATTCTGCCCTTCTCCCTTTCGGCCTCACAACGCCCCTTTGAGGTAGGCTAAGGTCCGAACTCACAGGGGCATCTCTCTCTCTCTCTCTCTCTCACACACACACACACTCACACACACACCTGGGGGATTTCACACGATGGGATGTCTTTGTCCTCTCTTCCTTCTTCTCACCACAACGTCCGCTCGCCTTTAAAATGTTACTTAAGCGCCCCAGGCGCGCCTGCAGAAAGGCGGTTTCGTAAGGCTGACAGACACGCAGAAACTCAGGAGCAAATTTCAAACGATCCCCTTCTGGGCGCGGTTAAGACGCGTGTTGTAGGTTTCCAGCCCCGTAGTGTGAATCTAATGCACGCTCTTTTCTCCGAAGTAAGATCGATTGAGTTTCACATTTCTTTTTCGTTCTCGGATATGTTTACACCAGGCAGCATATAAAATATGACCCTCCCTTTTGCTGTTCGCCATTTAGACGGCTTTGCCATTATTACAATTTTTAAAAAGCCTTTTAAAACCAAGCAGAAATTAAACAGGAAATCCAATGCACACGACAATCCACTCCGAAGACAAACTCCACTTTAAAACCGGGTTCCTAATTTGGCTTGGATCGTGGTGGAGAAAGATCGGCCCAACGAACTATTTACTAAAGTTTTAAAAAAAAAACACCAGCCAGGGTATCCTCTCTTTAAAATAATTTGGAAAAGGTTTGGAAACTCAGGAATTCCTGGAAAATCATTCTCCGCTTTATAAGTAAAGGCAACAACGCATGGAAGAAGACAGGAGACCCGCTTTTGCTGCCACCGAAGTCGTTGAAGAGAAGCGTTGGAACGATTTTATTTTTTAGGATTAGGGGGGGCCCTTAGTGCTTCTTCTGGCAGACCAAGAACAAAACATCTGTAATCATCCTCTCGTTTACCTTTACGGGGCAAAGTTGGTAACCCAGTAAAATTCCCAGTAAAACATGTTAGTATGTTAGTATAGGAGGATGTTAGTATAGGAGGATGTTAGTATAATTTGGTTGGGTTTAATTGTACCGGGGTTGAGTGGGGGAACGTTGGCGGCCAACTAACTTCGCCGCGTTGGAACGATCACTACAGGAACTGTTGAGTAGGAACGGTTGGCTTTTGATTAACAGCATTCCGTTGGAACGTTACTCGGCCGTTCCCCATCAAAAGGAACGGTTGGCCACGGCAGGGAATCGGGGCACGGTTGGGCTACACCGCTTTCTCTCTTCAAGTCTCCCCCCCCCCCTTCTTTCAATTTCTTCTCTCGCGAATTTTATTTTTATACATATGTGTCAGGATCTGAACGGGTAAGTAATAAGTCCTTACCGTGGAAGCAACGTAATTATTAATATAATAATGTTGTTCTCGACCGAGATGGGGTTATAGAGAGCCTCTTTTGCCTTAATTACCAAGCGCTTGACTCCGTGGGAGGGGACGGACATTCCTTGCCCCTCTGGATCCTAACATTGGTATATCTCTAAATCAGGGGTGCCCAAATTATGGCCCATGGGCCAGCTCTGGCGCACACCACCCCTCATAGCTCCCAGAAGCAGAGTGTGTTTTGCTTCCGCTTCCAGGAGCGACGAGGGTGGCACAGGCTGGATGAATTGGTGTCAGGGGCCGGATCTGGCCCATGGGCCGTAGTTTGGGCACCTCTGGTTTAAGCAGAGAAAATGGCAGTTTAAAATCTATCTCATCCTGTTGCATAACAGATGGCAAGGTGCATTTTACTTCTGTTTCCAGTGGGAGAACCCATGTGACCTGCCCAGTGAACCACATGACTGGCCCATGGCCTGAAAAGTTTGGGCACCCCTGATCTAAATATTGCACAGGTAAAAGCAACGATCCATAGATATCTTTCACAGAGTCATTCCTTCCACCCAAAGAAAACCCTGTTATTTCTTTGGGGATCCTTGCTCCAATCCCATCTCTCCTTCCATTGGCTTACCCATTCCTTGTCCAAAATATAATGTTTTTTAAATCTTTGTATTATCCCAACATTGAATGAATAACTGAAAGAAATGACCATCCTTAAAGGCTAAAGAAAGTAAATAACTATTGTAGAATGAAAGTAAAATAATTGTTATCCAATGAGTTGGACAAGACTTTAATAATGTAACATTGCAGTCTAGGACACTTATTATGTGTTGCTTTGTTAATTGTGCCCATTCATATCACAATTTTGCCTTTAAAGACATACTTGTCCCTCCTTCTTCCTACTTCATGACTGGCCAGTTTGGTTGAGAGACAGTGACCCTTTCTCATTTATCCAGTGAGCTTCATGGCCCAGGACAGTGCAGGATTTATGCACAAGTTAAGTGACAGCTTCAGGTTTCAAATTTTGAGGGGTCTCTAAGTGCTCACCCCCAAAATGGGAGTACAAAATAGATTTTGGATTAAATCCCCCAGGACTATGTATATAAAACCAACCCTGGCTGGGAGCATATTTGAAATGAGACACACACACACCCTTAAATCTCAGATTGGTACTCTTACCATTATACCTCTTTTTGACACCTGTCTTACAATGGAGTCCATTAGATATCTACCTCAGAGTTCAGTGAACTGAATCCCAGCAAAATGAACACAGAACTGCAGCTTTCATCTGGCAGAGCTCAAGGTTGTTGAGTTGCCCAGTACAACAGGAACATTTCCTGCTTCTAAGATTTCCCTTGGGCTCAGATCTTAAAATTCACCCATCTCATGCTCAGGTTTGGGGGCAGCCATTCGCCACCTACATGGTACAGTGAATTGTATATCATATAAAGGAAGGCATGAATCAAATTAGGTGGAGGCAGGCAAAATGAAACCCTCCAGGTGTTGATGGACTCAGATCCCATCATCCTTAGTTAGTTTAGTAGGTGGTAAGGGATCCTAGCCATATCTAAAGGGAGCCCACCACCGAAAGAAAACACTTCCTGTGAGCTGCAGACATCTGCTTCATGATAGGGCCAGCCCTTCCTTGCCTGCTTCCAAGCTGTTTAGGGCTGCATTTCCATCTCTGTGTGAGTTCAAGTTCTGTGCCTGTTCACTTTGTCAGGAGGACAGTCCAAAACAGTGGTGCATGCAGGTTCATTCAGAGGCAGTTAAATTTATAACTCTGTTTCATGCAATGAAAAAAGTAGGACTAGAAGAGTTTGGGACTATTCTATCCAATTTGTTCGATCAATCCCTGTACAGTCAAACCTTGCATAAAGAGCAAGCTATGCTGTTCCATGTGGTCAGGTCACCTCTGATTTATGGTGATCCTATGAACGAAAGATCTCCAATATGTCCTGTCCTCAACAGTTCTGCTCAGCTCTTGCAAACCCAAGCCTGTGGGTCCTTTTGGGAGTTAATCCATCTCAGATTTGGTCTCCCTCTTTTCCTACTGCCACAAATCCTTTCCAGACGTATAATTTTCCCCAGAGAATCCTCCTCCTCATGATTTGCCTAAAATAGGAATGCCTCTGTTTTGTCATTTTTGCCTCCAGAAATAGTTCAGCCTTTTTGATATGAGACTTGTCAGCTGAATCATCATCATCATCATCATCATCATCATCATCATCATCATCATCATCATCATCATCATCATCATCATCATCATCAACAACAACAACAACAACAACAACAACAACAACAACAACAACAACAACAACAACAGGGCTTGTATATTCATTGATCAGAAGCAAACAATATGTGGCACTCCAGATAATATTGGACTGCAGCTCTCACCATCCTATGCTATTGCCTTTGTCATGTTGTTCTGTAGTCCAACAGTAAGGAGAGTTGCCCATCCCTGTTGTAGATCCACTTGTGGCCAACAGCAACAGAAAAAGTGTTGGCAGTATTGAGACAGCCTATATGGAATTCTGTGAATGTTCTAGTGGAGGTGTAGCCAACTGTAGACTTGAAGTTGTTGTTTGATTTCAGTTCCGATCAGCTGGTGGTTATAGTCCAATGCCCTATGGAAGGCCTCAGATTACACACCCATGCTGTAGTGGGGTTGGAAAGAGTTGGTAAAGTGTGGCCATCTTCCAGATATTGTCCTGATGATACTTCTGACATTTTAGATGGACCTTCCAGTTCCCACCATTTCCAGCCATTTACTATGCTGACTAGGGCTGAGGAGAATTTAGCCCACAGTCACCTGGAGGGACTCACTTTCCTCACTTCTGTTGCATGACACAGCTGGTAGAGCTGCCGATATTCTGCAGATAGAAGATCTGCCCACCCTACTACTTTGCTGAAAGCAAGAAATTACACTAAGAGTATCTTTTTAGCATCATTAGAATTTTGTTGTTGGTGATACTTGAGACAGTTGGAATTGGAGGGCAAATATCCTCCCACCTCCTCCTTCATCCCATTGAGGGACACCAATTATCACCAGCCACCGTTGTCCACATATCTCTTCTGTTTTTATGACTAACCAATACTCTTCTCCTTCACTTTGGCAGGCTCATCTTCTGCTGTCAGGCCTGGAGAATGAAGACGGAAGAGGCTCCCTCATGTCTGCAGCAAGCCACGCCAGTATTAGGCTATGGTGAGTGTCTGAGATAAGGAAAGCTATCTGGAGCACTACCAGGAAGGAGAGGACTTGGCTTGGGTGTGGAGATTCCTGTGGGATAAATGCTCCACAGAGGTCTTTGTGGAATGTTTTATTTGCTATCATCCGCTCCCTTATGAATATGTGCCAGCTGGTCATAGCTATGAATACTTTTTGCAAACTCTGACCACAGTCCTTCCAGATGATGTAGCCTGAAACTCTTTGGGCCCCGACCCAACATTGCAAAATATAAGAGTTTATGAGACAAATACACAAAAGCATGGGGACTTGTGCTGTATAGTGACTAGAGTGTTGGACAGGGACTCAAGAAAGCTTAGTTCAAATTCCTGCTTGGCCATGGAAACTCAGTGGGAGATGACAATGATAAACCACTCCAGGAACTTCTCACATACCTGAGAGACCTTACTGGGATCACTGTAAGTTGGAAACAAATTGTTGGTACATTTTAAAAAGAGAGAGAGAGAGAGGAGCAAAACCTGTTATACACTCTCATTAAGACCATAGTGTCAACTTAGTCTTTATCATCTTTCAATGATTAGTGTGAATTAAAGTAAATAGTGAAAAATGCTGCTGAGTTAGTTTTGTAAAGGCAGGTAAGAAGGTAGTAAACTTGAATCTCTTCATCTTGTGTATTCACTAGGGTTGCTCTCCATGCCTGGAGGCTAGCTGGAAAGAAGAAGACCTTTGAGCATAGACTTATTTCTACCACTTTGACCAGGGAATGCAGTTTTCTTATTTCAACTGGTGGTAACAGATGTTAGATCTAACACAATGAGTATCACCAGTAGCGTCTCGTGAATTTCAGCCGCCTGGAGCTGAAGCCAAATTTTTCTGCTCCCTGGTAGACGCTGGTGCCCGCTCCCACTAGGGCTTCTGGGAATTGTAGTCCAAGAACACACATAGGCCAAAAAGTGCCCCCCAGGGCCAGCCGCCCCCCAAGCCCCCCGTATGCGACAACACTGAGTATCACTATGGACAGGTCTTCTACAAGAACTGTGTCTGAAAACCCTTGCCCATAGATGAGTAATATGTTTCTAGGCACAATACAGATCAACAATGGTCAGATCAATCTACTTCTTGCTCATGTTTATTTTGTATGTATTTATTCATCCATGATTCCATTCCATTCCATTTCCACAGTAACATATGCCATCGAGACAATCCTAACTTATGGCAGCCTTTCCAGGGTATTTCCAGGTAGAGAATACTCTACTTTCTTCTTCTGGGAGTGATTTGAGATTGTACAGCTGCCACAGGCTGGCTCAACTCACAGAAGTCACAGTGGGGAATCAAACTCCCATCACCAGTCTCTCCAGCCAGATACCTAAACTGCCAAGCTATCTAGCAGCCATTTCAAACCAGACTATTCTTAAATTAGTAAATACAAATGTCATACTGTATCTAAAAACATATTTTATGATCTTTTTTCATTTTAAAAAAGTAGTTCAAAATGTATTCTTCCTAAAATGTGCATTTTTATATACATTTTCATAATAAAATTTTATTATAAAACATTTTTACTTGTTTGTAAGCCGCCCTGAGTCGCTATGGCGAGTGGGCGGCAATATACATTTGAACTAATAATAATAATAATAATAATAATAATAATAATAATAATAATAATAATAATAATAATAATAATAATAATAATAATAATAATAATAATAATAATAATAATAATAATAATAATAATAATAATACACATTCTGTTTATTCCTTGAGCTGAGGATTCTACCACACGATTCAGAAAAGAACTAAATATGGAAAATAATTTTACCCTTGTTTTTACCTTGGATCTAGCGGTAAACATTAGTTGAGTTTGCTTCAAAAGGTAGATTGAGATAAGTCCTCAGGTATCTCTGATTCAAAGTGATTGTTGTTCTTGACCGAAGCCCTAAATCAGGGATGCTCAAACTAAGGCCCACAGGCCAGATCCGTCATCCCCCCCTCCATGCCAATTCATCTGGCCCATGCTGCCCTCATCGATGTAAAACATGCTCATACAGTGCGGACTGCTTCTGGTGGTAACACAAAAATTGTGTGTGTGTGGATGGGGGAGAGATGGCACCCCTGATGCATTTCCACCAACATGACTGGCTACACATAAACCTGAACACATAAAAGTAAGACTTGAGCAATCAAAGTCCTGGCTATCCATTAGGTTCCTTTCACATTTGTTTAAGTAACAAGAGCGAAATGCTCATATTATCTCCATCCTGATTACAGAAAAAGAAAGCCTTTACATAAGTTGAAAAGCTCTGGTCAAAAAGCAAATCAAACAAAATGAGCATCCCTTCCTTGCAGAAGAAATTATGCCCTTACCAGTGCTAACAGAAACATCTAAATGGCTAAAGTTTCCCCACCTCTTTAGAGGTTATTATCTCTCTTGTATCATTTATAACTTTCATTGTTTTGTGTAGATGTGTTTGAATTGTTTCTATGAGCATACTGTTACCTTGAGCACAGTATGTTTTAATCACAATGGAGGAGCTCTATTAGCCTCCTAAACAAATCATACAGCACTTAACATCTTACAACTAGCAATAAACACATGGTTATTACCAGAATGAAATCAAAAATATCCAGGACTAATTCAAACATGTTAATGGAAAAAACCAACAACATTAGATGTAATCCTTATTTGTGATTTTAATAATAAGAAAATACTGGTGCCTCATGCAACTATGTTTGCAGTGTCAGTGCTCTAAAAAAGAACAAAAGACCACTTATCATCAAAATCATTCATTCAATCACCCATCAATATTTCAATTTAAGATAGAATTTTACAAAAGGATGATATGATTTTTTTTAATTTGCAACACTTCAGTCCCAATTTCTTAATGTCTGCAGGCAAAAACCATACAGTATCCCAATACTTTCTCCTGCCCTCAATACATAGGGCACTACAGAATTCCTTTTCTATTTTTGTAATCAAAACCATCAGCTTTCTCAGAACCAAAATGTGGCTCTGCTGAAAAATTAAGAATATTTCACTTTAAAAACTGCAAAGTGATAGACAGTATCTGCATTATTGATTACAGTGAAGGTTAGAGTTTTATTTCATATTTTCAAGGATGCATTAAGTTAAGAAAGAGAGTGATCTCCAACTGCATCTTTCTTGCTGATTGTTGCTTTCTATATGGCCAGTTGTGAGGTCAACATGATGTTCATTACTTCTAAGAATGCATGTTCTAGTTATATCCCATCAACTCACTTCTGATCTATGATGAACCTATGAATTAGTCTCCACCTAAATGTCATATCAGTAACACCTTTGCTCAGGTCCTCCAAATTCAAGGCTGTGACTTCCTTTTCATGTATAGTCTTCCTATTATCTTGTTGTCTTTAGCTTTTCCTAAAATCGTTGTCATTTCTAGTGAGTTGTGTCTTCTCGTGGTAGGGCTGTATAGAAATACTGAACTGAAACATCATACAGTGTATATTCCTTCCACACATGGTGACCATGTCTAGAGCTGCTTGAAATGTTAGAGTAAGATGCTTGGCTCACAAACTGTTCTTACACCCATAAACTGAACGTGCGTCTTCTTTAGAGCTACAAAAACAATGGGGCCCCTCTTCTTTTCACCTAGATACTTTAGTGTGCAAAAACATGTTGGAGAGTAAACTATCCCTACAGAACCTGGGCCTGTCCATCTTTATTTTGAAGTAAGAATTAATTGTGTTCAACAGGGCCTATCCCCAGGTAACTGTGCATAAAATGACATGCCAAAATTATAAGCTTGGTTTGCCTATGGAAGCAGTGCAGTGGGGAAGTCTTGGGGGTGGGGAATCTATCCCTCTCACAGTAACTTTCAAATAAGCAAACTGAAAACCAGCAATGCACAAAGGGGAGCAGAGAGGCCGCCGAAATGGCATCTCTGGGACAATTACACCAGACATTTTCCACTAACGCAGCAAAGCCTGGCATTTTGCAGTTAAATAAAGCGGAGTAATGCCACACCAGAGAGGGCTGCTTTCACAGAGCCCAAATCAGCTCCATTTCTTTATGACTTTTAATTTCAGCATAATTAGCAGCACATGCTGCTCGAGGTGAGGGTGGAGAGAGACACCAAAATTAGAATTAAAGGCCTTGATTTCAAGTATCACTGCTTTTACTTGGGTAGTGTGTGAGAGAGAGATAGAAAGAGAGAAGGAGAAATAGAGATCAGAAGTTTGTGTGTGAGAGAGGAGGAAAATGAGGAGGAGGAGGAGGAGAAATAGGGATGTGAGTTCAACCAAAGAATCAAGCTTTGTTTATGCCAGAGAGAGAGATAATGAAAATCAGTCAAGAAATTGGGAAGATGCCACCCACCCCAAAAAAGAAATGTGCTATATTTGATTTATAAGAATCCGATTGGTATTACAAGGCCAACCATATTTGTGTTACCCCCAAAAGAGGGATGTCCTTTTTTAGGGAGATCAGAAATGGTGTAGTTGATACATTGAACCCTGACCTGGGTTTGAGTCCCCACTCAACCATGGTCGCTCACTGAGTGGGAAACTATGTTTTAAGTATCTCGCTTGCCTTGAAAACAAATTAGGGTTGTTATAAGTGAGTTTGGACTTGACAGCACATAACAACCACCAATCTGCAAAAAAAAAAAAGTATTTGAGATAAATGTTGGGAATTGGGGGTTTTTTCTATTGTTCCAAATACTCGCACAGCAATAGCAAAATATTTCATTCTTTTGAGAAACCTGCTGTGCGACTACAGAAACATGATTGATGGATTCATGTGTTCTGTTCATATGTTAAATCCTTAAGCATCCATTATCTCACTGAACTAGACACTCAATTACCTATAGCACACAAACTGCCTATTACAGGGTCTGATTTCACAGCAAAGCAATGTTCATTTCCTTCTCTTCCAGTGTGAACCCTCAAAACATGCACATTTTGCAGAGCTTTGGGTCTCAAAAATGAGACATCCATACAAATGAGCCAAGCAAACTATTATGGGGGTCTCACAATTGACCGAATACAAAAGAAAGCCAGGATACAGACTGAGGCAAGCTCCTGTTTGAATAATTGGCCTGTTTTCCTCTTAAGAGAACTTTGTTTCTAATGATATCTTTGCTGTACTTTACCCCTAAACATGTAAGCAATCTTCAGACTACAAAGCCTATAATGTTATGTGAATGCATCAGACATGCGTATGAACATCCAGGATCTTTAAACAAAGCAAAGAGTTGACAAATGTTTTAATCAATCAATCTTTATTATGGTCCAAGACCAGCATAGTACAGCAAAAAGAACAGAATTTTAAATGAGGGTACTTATATATTTTTAAAAGGAATATTTCTGCTCAGAATTAAGGAGTGGTAAAAATCAGTACAGTATTTAAGATTAATAGTTTAATCCATTTTGAGTTAAGAACCTATGGAGCTGACAGGTAGGCAGCAAATTGCTGTCTAAGGCACTAAAAAGAATTAAAAATAAAATTCTTCCTGCAAATGTCATGTGCTGCTAATTACTACTGCAGGCTGTCAACAGGCACTGTGCAGAATTTCATAGCTGAGATGATATAATGCTATTTGTGTGTTGTTGACAATAAGTAGAGGCAGTCGTTCAATGCCTCCTTCAGAGAAATTGACTCACCAAGTTGAAAATATCTAAAAGCTTAGAGCAGCAATTCCAACCTTTGGTTTTTGGACTTCAGTTCCCAGAAGCCTAAGTCAATTCCCCAAAGCACTGATCAGCAAATGTACTGATTTAGGCTTTTGGGAATTGAAGTCCCCCTGTGGGGCGTGGGCAGTGGTGGGTTGTTAAAATCTTCACTACCCCACCGTGACATCATTGACGTCATTGGCGGAGCCGACATCATGATGTCATGACGTCATGGGCGGAGCAAATTTTAAAAAAGTTTAAAATGTCTGCGCATGCATCAAACCTCCATTTGACGCATGCACAGTTCTTTTTTTAGTGTGCATGCGTCAAACCGCTATTTGACCCATGCACACTAAAAAAAGAACTGTGCATGCATCAAACAGAGGTTTGACGCTTGCGCAGTTCCAGGCAGCCAAAATGGCTGCCTGGAAAAACATTTTTGGAGGGTGCCGGAGAGGCAACCGAACCAGTTGCCCGGGGTTTTACCACTGCTACTGGTTCGGGCGAACCGGTCTGAACCTGTAACATCCCATCACTGGGCGTGGGCCCACATTGGGAACCCCTGGCTTAGAGTCAACAGACAAATTTATCAGGACCTTGTTGCCTTGTATCAAGTACGCATATAAGAACCCAAAGATTCAACAAATTTTGGGGGATGTTAGTTGTTGTTACTTAGTTAGCCCCATTTTACAGCTGTTGTACTTAGAAAATATATACTTACACTATGGTATTTTCTAATTGACCAGAAACGGATTGATACATTTTTTTTATTTTTATAAATATTTTATTTGATACTAGTATTTTTCTCTTATACTAGTCTCATTTTGGCTACATAAAGATTCACACTTGGAGAATATGGTTTGCTATTGGTGAATAGGATACTAATAATGTATGAAGCCTGAAACAAAAAGCCTAGGGGGCTATATTTTCATACACATTTTAACTTATGAGTAGATATATACAAGATTGTTTGTTATTTAGAAGGGAAGGGAAAGGTTTTCCCTTCAACTCTGAAATCCTCTCCCATTAAACTCTTTTCAATGTAATTATAAAACAAAACAAATTGTATAGTGCACTTAAATGACACACCATCATTTACTACTTAAGGATATTATTGAAATGTTATTAAAATGTTCCAAGTGCATATTTGTCATTCTAGAAATGCTATAAAAATGCCACTTCAAATTTCTTTTACAATTAATGCTTATTTGGATTGATTGAATTTCGCTACACATTTTGGAACTCTGCATTTTGAATTTTGTGAAGGAAAAAAACAAAGTCATCATATTCTAGTACCTGGATTTTGGCTTGAAATTCAGATTTACCACTATAAATGCAGGTTGTGCTAGCTGGCTTACGTCTCTCTGCATCGGTCTTCAGTTTTCTGGATTCTATACTAATGGATAGAATGTGATATAATTTGAGTGTGTGTATTTTGTGCATTTCTGTTCTAAATGTCCAGCACTGAACTCGACAGTTTTAAATGATCTATAGTTGTAAGAAACTAGCTAAATTTAAAGTTCATGGTAGTTCATGGGTGGAAAGATTTAAACAAAGGTAAAGGGAAGTAAATAAGGTTATAAGTAAAACATCAGCGCTAGAATGTGGTAAAACATGCTAGCTTAAGACAATAGCTACCTAGGCAGGATGAGTTAAGATGGTGGTCTTTGAAGGATCATTCTGCTATTTTCTGCTCTTCTCACTTTACTTCCTCCCTTATGCTTATCTTGTATGTCACCTTTGTCTGATGAAGTTTTCTGAGACAACTCGATAGCTCACCTTATTTGTATCTTCAGTAAAGGTTTCCATCAACTTAAGACTTTGCATCTGCAATTGAATCACACATATTGCTTTGCTTTGTGTGTGTCTGTGCATGCATCTGTGTCCCCTCCCCCCAAAATTGGGCTTATTTGGAATTTCACTAATGCAGAATCTAAAGTTAGACTTTGCTAAACCAGACTAAGAGTCTATCAGAATCTGGGATTCTGTCCATAGAATCATGGCATCACTGAATTGGAAAGATGAATCAAGGCAGAAATGGAAGATGGTTGTCCAATTTTCTCTCGAATGCTTTAAGTGTTGGAGCACTCACCACCTCTTGAGGCAGTTCGTTCCATTGTTGTACTGCTCTAACCATTAAGATGTTTTCCCCAATATTCAGCCTATATCTCACTGCCTGTAGTTTTAGCCCATTACTATGTGTCCTGCACTCTGGGATGACCGAGAACAGATCCTACCTCTCCTATTTATGGTTATCTTTCTGGTATTTGAAGAATGCTGTCATATCCCTTCTCAGTCTCCTTTTCTCAAGGCTAAACATGCCCAGTTTCTTCAGTCCTTCCTCATATGGCTTGGCTTACAGTCCTCTGATCATCCCTGTTTCCCATACAAGAGGCTAACCAAATTATTAAAAGAAGCAGCCATGGTGGCTAATGACTATTTAGTTTGATGGGGCAGAAGGTGCAGCAGCCATCAGTGGAAAGGGTTATTGGCAGAGCGGGGGCAAAAGAAGATAGATAATGCACACATACATAGGCAGGCTGGCTGGCATTTGTTCAGATACCTCCAGCCTATTCAGTTCTTCTGCTACTCAGATGCAAATCACAAAAACAAATCCTTCCATGCTAGCCTATATATGCAGAATAGATGTGCAACAGGTCTGCTATAGGTCTTCTGCCCCAATGATCTCTTAGTAACTGGCATTCAGAAACATACTGTCTTCAGCACTGAAAGGTATGTCTGTCCACCATGGCTAGGAGCCATGACTTGACTTATCTTCCAGGAAGTATCTCCAGTGATTTTCAAAACCACTGCTGCTATCGACTGTCCATACACTACTCTGATAGGGCCACATGAGCACCTTTGGATTTACAAAGGCAGGTATGGGCTGAGAAGGGAGACATGACTTACCCCTTACTTGTGTGTGTGTATGTGTGTGTGTGCTCATGTGTGCAGCCCACAGGATATGTTATCAACCCAGCCCAGAGCTTTTTCCTCACCTTATCTACTCTAATAATTCTGGCCCACATCATGCTGAGATTCTGCTGGGTGGAATAGCATAAATATTTAATAATGCAGGATCACACCACTTGTGCAAGCATTGTATGGTTGTGAATTTAGGAAGTTAGTTTTCCTCCAGTGAATGTGAATTTTGGAATTCTGGCCTGCAAATTTAGGCCTGCGAATTCAGGGAGCTAGTTTTCATAAAACTAGCCTGCAAATTTAGGAAGGCCTGCAAATTTAGGAAGCTAGTTTTCCTCCAAGAAAAGCAAGGGCAGTCTCTGGAATGGAGGAAGACTTTGTCTGCAGGTGAGATTAGAATTTTTGTAGTCCTTTCCCTCAAGGAAATTATTTGTATCACTTGTGCAAGCAGGATTTCTTGGATTGAAATAGGGTATTTAGGAGTACCAAACTAAAAGCATGTCTAGAGAGGACATTTAGCCCACTTGTTGGAGTTTTCAAGGGTTGTGGATACCCCCAACCTCCCTCAAGCACTTCTTTTTGAACCTCCCATCAAGGGGTTCTACTACAGGATGGCCTGTAAGTCCCTACCTGGCCTGTAAATCTCTACCTGTCCTCTCTGTTGACACCCCCCCTGCCCCTCTGCCCAACAGTCCAATGGGAGCACTTCCTCCCTCCTCCCAGCACAGAGTTTGCCCTGCCCCTCTGCCCGGCTGCCCAATTGAAGTGTTTCCTCCCTCCCCCAGCAGAGCCTTACTCTCTTTGTGGCCAGGTAGGGACTTACAGGCCACCCTGTATTTTGTGCCTGTCTTATATATGCTGTTGCCAGTGCCTGTGGTTGCTGGGAACGGTATATATGGGAGCCTTGCAGCCTTCAAAGGCTGCCTCCAGTGTCAACTATGCCCCTTCAGCATATCAGATATTGCAGTTAAACACTTCCCCTGTGAGGGGAGGGGGCTCAGGGAAAGTGTAATTACTTTCTCCCTTCTATCTGATAACTGTAGCATGGCATGGTAAAATAAATGTTTTTTATTCATTTTTCCATCTAGCGCTGATTGAAAAACTGCTCACACCCACAGTTTTGCTTGATGTTTGGAAACATAGTAGCCAAGGCCGGCTAAATGTGATTTAGCTCTTTCCCTAATCTCAAGCAACCTGAAAAATCAGTGATCCCAGAACGGCCCACAAGGGGCAGTCTGGACATGCTCAAAGTTTCTGCCTCGCTTTTGCTAGAATTAAAGGGAGAAGAAGACCTTCATTTTTCTGATGGGATCTGTAGCCACAGGGTTATGATTTTGATAATACCAGGCAACTGGCTTTGCAATACTTCCCATGCCTAGTTCTTCCCATCCATATTTTAAGTAACGGCAGAATAGAAGATATGTGTCTGTGCCAATCCATAAAACCAATGCACCTTTTCCTACAACTTCAGTTAACCACTACTTTTAAAAAACTTATAATAAGGGTTCTTTTGCTATCATACATTCAGACACATTTTACCAGCAGAAGCTTTTGCTGGGCAGCAACCAACTTCATCAGATGTGGAAATGTTTGATGAATGTGTATTAGATCTTATAATATGCCTCAGCCCTCCTTTTGAACTTATTAAAAGGAAATCATTTCCCATAGTTTTTTAATGTGTGAAGAGGTAGGTAGTTTTCCGGTGACCTGGGCTGATTAGATTGAACAAATTCACAAAGTGATCAATACATTTTCTTTTGGTGGCAGGGGGTTCCAAAGTTGAATTCCTCTGGTATTTGTGAAATAACCACTATGATTCCATCCCCCCCCCCCCCGGCTTTTATAGTGGCCTGTGAAAGAAGCGAAGTGTTGAAGGAAATAAACCTCCCTGTTCCTTCACCCTTCTTTGTGTAACTCAATTACCTTTCTGTGAAAATAAAAATGAAGCTATGTCTGGGCAATCAAACCTGCTGTCCAATAATCCCTGAGGTGTAACTTGGGAGTCTAATTATTTATGCCCCCCCCCCTACACGGTTACATAGCTCATGTGGGTAACAGGACTGGGTGACATACTGTAAGCCTTGGAAACCAGCTGGCCTGGTTACTTCATCGTATAATTTAGAGACCGCGTCAGCTCTGAGGAGTAAACTTCAAGGGCTTGAGTGCAGTGATGGGTGCAAACTCTCCTTAGTCTAAACTGGTGCTGCAGCCAGTTCTCGTTGTTGTTGTTGTTGTTGTTGTTGTTGTTGTTGTTACTGGTGCTGCAGCCATTATTATTATTATTATTATTATTATTATTATTATTATTATTATTATTATTATTATTATTACAACAAAACCTCTCATAAAGAGCTTATAGACTAACTCGCTTAAAGAGCAAATTTTTCTCTGAATGGTCACTTTGCTTAACAACTAAAACTACCGGTAACCAAAAACTCGCTTAACAACAAAATCAGGGTTTGCAGAAGTCACAATTGGTCTCTTACAATGGTGTTTCGCTTAAAGAGCAAACTCGCTGAAAGAGTAATCCTGTGAAATACATTATGGTCTTTAAGCAAGGTACCACTGTATTATTATTATTATTATTATTATTATTATTATTATTATTATTATTATTATTATTATTATTATTATTATTATTATTATTATTTTGTTGTTGTTGTTGTTTTTGTTGTTGTTGTTGTTCTGTAATGCAGCTTGCAATGCAAATTAGAAGCAATTTTTTAAAAGGGCTGTGGATTTAAAACACACACACACAATACGATGGAACCAGTAGAGCACAAAGTCAAATTGTAGTCTGTGTCAGAGTGTTTGTGTAGCTGGCTTGGTGCAGTTTAGCCGTTCAGTGACTTTCCATCCAAATGGGACTCCTCTTCTTGCCTATCCCATGGTCTCTTGATTGATTTTGTTTATCTTTCATGGTTCCCAAGTTTGCCTTTTAGAGAAAAGAACCACTGCCTGCCCAAGCAATGAGCTAGGTCAGCGTGGCTTTATAAGAAATGACCAAAAGTGGGTGTGGGTGAATGTCATTCTCCATTTATCCACCGCCACTGTACTGTAGTGTGGTGGTACACTTGTTTTGGTAACCTAGCAAGACTTTCCAGGAGACAAAGCAGATGATAGCAACAGAGACCCTGAGTATTTATTTGTGGTGTTTACAACCTGCCTTCATATGTTGACCTTCTAGAGAGCTACACGGCTCTGCTCCCCATCATGTCATCCACCCAACAATCCTGTAAGGTAACCAGCTGGAGAAGAAGAGCGAGAGAGTGGATGGCCCAGGGTCACCCAGAAGATTTCATGGCTCACTGAGGGACTGGAACTTGGACTTCCCAAGACTCAACCTAGTATTGTAGTCACATGTACTGCATGGGCTGCCAGTACTCTGGCATTTCAAAGAGAGGCAGCACATCTTTCTGGTCTACCATCCTCCATATAAACCAATATACACAAGCTGGAGAAGATGTTGGCGAGGACTTTACCTGCCCCTTCTGCTAGCCCAGTCCAAACTAAAATGGACCAGACCAAATGAGACCACTTTTAATCAGCTTGCTTTTGAAAGATGAATTGAGACATTCCATTGCCTGAATAACAACAGGAAAGGACCTTCTGAAGTTCGGAAACACAGTAGCCAAGGCTGGCCAAATTATGGTGGCCCTTTATGGGGAAGGAAGAGAAATCCCACAAACATCCCTTCCTAGAAAGAAATGTAACAGCAATCATAAAATAAGTTACAATTTGCTTCGCTTTTATGATGCCCCCTGAAATCCACTCCTCAATGCACTGGAAATGCACTCTGAGTTAAGGGAGTAAGTGATTTTGTAGGCATCAATGGTAGCAATAGCAGCTCCCTGGATGCTCCTTTCTTTTGGAAGACAGGCCCCGTATTTCGTATGGATTGGTCTACACACATCAGGCTATTGCTTTCAGGGGAGGTATATAATGAGAATACAATACTGTCAAATAAGATCTAGCTCGTCAGTAGGAGGGCGAGTAAGGAAGGATCTTTCTGGTGCTCCAGGCTGGAAAACATACTGGGCTAACTAAGCCAGCAGCAATGCATGTCTCTCCTACCATAGCAGGCAAGCTTCCAGTCTCTACTATGCCCAGTTTTGTTTTTAAAGCAATAGTGGCTACTAGAAATCTGGGTGTTTGCAACACTGGGATGGAAAAAAGCAGGCATTATTTAACTGATGGATGCTGAAGAACCTTTATGCCCTGTTTTAGATCACTGTGCAGTGGCTTAGTAGTTAAAATGCTGAGCTTGATGACTGGAGGTCAGCAAGTCAGCAGTTTAAGACTCGAGTGCTGCATGACAGAGTGAGCTGTCTCTGTCCCAGCTCCTGCCAACCTGGCAGTAGATTAATAGGTATGGCTTTGGTGGGAAGGTAACAGCATTTCATGCACTCCGGTGTCTAGTCATACCTACCAAGTGCCTATGGAAATGTCTGCAGATGCAGACAGCACTAGCTCTTTGACTGTAAACAGAGATGAACACCACAACCTAGAGTCAGATGTGACTGGCTTTCAAGCAAGGATGACCTAACAAGCCATATGAGGTGCTGCCCTTGAAGAATGTTCAGAAATGGCAGCTGGTGCTAACAGTTGCAACCTGCTTTCTGGTGTGCAGTTACTCTCCCAGTGATTTTAAATAGTAATTGCACTGACTTTTCATTCATTTTCTGGCTCAGTTCGGGGTGCTACTGCTTACTTTAAGGTAAAGGTAAAGGTTTCCCTTGCTCGAAAGCCAGTCGTATCCGACTCTAGGGTTCAGTGCTCATTTGTTTCAAAGCCAAAAAGCCAGCACTGTCTGCTTTTGCAGACTTTTTCATGGTCATGTGGCAGGCATGACTAGACACCGGAGCGCACGGAACGTTGTTTACCTTCCCACTGAAGTGGTCCCTATTTATCTATTTGCAATTTCTTGCTTTCGAACTGCTAGGTTGGCAGGAGCTGGGACAAAGACAGGAGCTCATTCCGTCCTGCAGTACTCAGGAATCGAACTGCTGACCTCCCGCCAGAGCACAAAATAGCTTGAGCCGGGTTAATTGCTAGACTGTTTCCTCTTGCACGAACATAACCATAGATTATGATCTTCTACTGAGAGCCTGCTGGACAGCTTACCACTAAAAAAGATTTGGTTTGTTTGGACTATGGCAGTGCCCATGTCAAGGGCTACATCTCTACTTATTTTCTGACTAATAGTGGGGTCCTTTGTTCTGTTGGATTTATAGTGGTTTCTAATGTGACGCTGAAGTTTTTGATTTTTTCTTGTTAGTTCAAATAGCACTCTGGTTTTAATTCCAGTTTGATGTTCAAATTTGTTTTAGCGTTTCATTTTATGTTTTCTGACATAAATGTAGCCCTTTGCCAGCCTATGTGATTAAGCAGAGCTTTCAAATGAATGCTACCCCCACCCCATCCCTACCCACTCTCTCTGTGGGCACGTGAGCCGTCTCCCCAGGATTCGCCCCACCCCTCTGCCCAGCAGCCCAATGGGAGTGCTCCCTCCATCCTCCTGGCACAGAGTTTTCTCCGCCCCTCTGCCTGGCAGTCCAATGGGAGCACTTCCTCCCTTCCCCAGCAGACCCCTACTCTCTTTGTCCTGGGTAGGGACTTACAGGCCACCCTGTAGCTTCCTTTTTAGTTTGCTTGGCATGGTCAGCTGTAATAATACATACTTAGGCCTTATTTTGTGACCAAAATATTCCAGGTTTCTGCTTTTAATTTATTCACCATTATTCATTCATATTTATATTTCTTTATTACTAGAATACTAGGAAGCTAGGAATTCAAAAAATCATTCATGTTTGGTTTTTTTTTTTTTGCAGTCATCTGTTTTAAAAGTCACTGATCTGTAGCATACAGTAGAGAATATAATCACCATATATACTCGAGTATAAGCCAACCCGAATATAAGCTGGGGTACCTAATTTTGATCTGAAAACCCAGGAAAATAAATTGACCCGAATATAAGCCAAGGGTGGGAAATGCAGCAGCTGCTAGTGAGTTTCAATAATCAAAATACGTACATGAAAATATGGTAAAATAAATTAAATTGTTAGCGCATCTCAATCCGATGCGGTCTTGGGACACTCGGAATCATTGACTAGAGTATAAGCAGAGTCCCCTTTTTGGATCTCATTTTTGGGACTAAAATACTCGGGTTATACTTGAGTATATACGGTATACACTGGGTACATATAGCATGTAGCTGGGAGTAATTCCCATGGAATGAAATGGAATTTACATACTGCGGGATCACCCTGTCACTAAGCAAATCATACCAATAATATTGTGTGCCAGGCCCTCCATCTACCTGTGTTGCCTACACCTTTGTAATGATGAAATTCATGTTTTGCTCTTATTGTTGCTTGTTTGTTCTTCCCTACCATCTAGGCTCAGAGTCCAAAATGCAAGAGGTTTGTGCTGGTTGCAACACCCCCATCTCAGACCGCTTCCTTCTAAGAGTGAACGAGCGTTCCTGGCATGAAGGCTGTGTGAAATGTACCGCTTGTTTGCAGCCTCTCTCAGGCACATGCTACTGTCGCAACCGGCAGCTCTACTGCAAGCATGACTACGAAAAGTAAGCCCCTTACACATTTCCGGTTTCTTTCCCACTTGGGAGTTATGGACTTGTTCACGTTTCTATTTAATTGAGTGGATGTTAAGAAAACTGAGGAGGAGGAGATATGTTGTTGTTCACCCTCAGATGATTGTGGATTTAGACAATCTTGTTATCTACATGGTGAATTCAGAGATCAGCTTCATGTCCACAGCCTCTGGACAGAAATGTGTCAGATGCCAGATGTTGGAACATGGTGGGCTTATTGGCTGCCATGAGCTCAGTGGCGTAGCGTGGCTTTCAGCCGCCAAGGGCATAGGCCAAATTCCCCATCACGGATGGACTTCCCTGAAGGGACTTACCCGCACCGTATCCTAATTTGCAGGTGTTATTAGACAATATTGAACTCTATTCTTTATATGAAAGAATTAATTCTCGCTGAATATTCGTCATGAACAATCTGAGCACAAAATAAAGCACGGGTAATTACCACAAGGCAACTGGTTAGTACAGATGGTGTTGCCAGTTGCTAGAGCAAGTGAGATGACTACACTTATTTAAAGAAAAGGAATTCCCCGGTTCCGTCACAGATTAAATAATAAAAAGTTCTGCGCTTATTTTAATCAGTCCAAATTATAGGCACGACAAAAGTATGACATGAAATGATCCTTTTTTTTAAGCTCAGATTACAAGATATTATTATTATTATTTATTGTGAAATTTTGCCGCCCCCCAAAAGTGCCACCCGGGGCAGGCCGCCCCCACCACCACCGCTACACTACGCCACTGCATGAGCTGACTACTATGAGGTCACAGAGGAGCAGTTGTGCCTCAGATGGAGCCTTAGAACTGAAATGCTAGTGCCACTTAGTTTCTTCCATTTTGTTACAGATATTCATTTCAGTAGTTCTGGAAGGCTTTTCTGACATGCTATTTATGGTAATGTTGAAGTTTTTATCATATGTAGGTTTAGAGATGGAGAATTTTTGCTTATCTAACAACTGTAACCTAAGAGCAGAAGTGAATGAACTTAACGCCATATAGATAGATTGTTCACAGGTTGCTTGTTGTCGTAAATGAAAACCATGTGCGTTAGAAAGCAAGGTAAATATACGGCTGACAATCAGAAACTCCAGTTTTGCATTAAGAGAATAGAATACAAGTTGTAAATATTTCTGCCTGCTTTATCTTATTTTGGCATCACTTACCCCACTGCCTTCTGTTTCAAAGAACTGTTTAGAAAGCCAGGGAATAATGGTGACATGAGGACGAGAAGCCATCAAGACATTTCTGAGCTTGATTATATCCCCAGGAAGGGTAGGAACATACTTTCCCATTAAAAGCAAAGGAAAAGCAAAGCAATCACACTTATATACCAGCCCCATAGCACTTAGTGCACTCTCTGGGTGGTTCACAAGTTAATCAGCATTTTGCCCCCAACATGCTTGGGTACTCATTTTACCGACCTCGGAAGGATGGAAGGCTGAGTCAACCTTGATCCCTGGTAAGGATCAAACTCACAGTCTTTTAATTGCAGTCTGGCAGTTTAGCCGCTGCGCCACTAGGTCTCCTAAGGTGGTAAAGTAGCATAATGCAGTGTCAGACAGCTGAGTCTAAGTTTGCACAACAAAACTATGGATTCATTTCAACACAAATTCAGTGGATGGCACCAGGTGATCAATGCCCCTGTCTAGATCTGGGAGACATTGGCAAGGCAGAAGGAACCCATAATGCAATGTTCCAGCAGCTAGTATTAAAACAGAAGCTCCTGTTGTCCCAGTTCTAGAGCTAGGGTTCAACCATCTCCGTAGCACCAGTTTAGTTTACCTCTTTTAAAGCTATCAGTTTCCACTGGAGAAAGCAGCAGACTGATTCATCTTTCTCTCTGTTTTATGTTCCTCTATGTTCTTTGCTTTCCAGGTGGTTAACTTTAATTTAGGCCCCCATCTTGTGTAATCAGAGGGTGTAGATTAAAGTTAATCACTTTTTTTAAAAAAGCATTGAGCACTGGGAACATACAGAGCAGGGTAAATATAAAATCAGTCTTCTTTTTCCAGTGGCAACTGATTGCTTTAAAGGAGGAAGAGTAAATTAAATGGAGAAGAAGGCTCATTCTTAGCTCATACAGAGAGAGTGAACTGTGGAGTTTTACAATGCCAACATGTGCATTAAGGCTATGCGTGGGGCCTCCAATTTGTTCAGAGGCTGTTTTGATGCTTTGGACCAGATTCTCATTTGGTTATCTTATTTGATTCCAGCTATCCCTGTTTAGTTCAACCCTCGAATTGGAATCTTGAAGTTCGAATCATCAACTCACCCATTGACATGGAATTTAAAAAATATTTTAACTGCCCCCTCCTTAATGAACATACATTCTGGAGAAGGATAGACCTTAAAAAGAGATGCACTTGCAAAAGCATAGCCAATTGGGTTCAGAGAGTTGCTTGCTAAGTGTCTTTAAAGGTTTGTTTGTTTTTTAAACAAATACACAACACAGTAGGTTATATTCAATTGGACGCTCATCCTTTTCCATTCATTCTCCTTTCTGCCTTCTCACCCATTTCCCCAGTACTGTATTGAAGACACCTTCCAAAAGCCCTTAGAAACTCTCCACCCATTATTACTTGAACAGCTGCACTATGGATGTAGCTCTACCAAAGTGAAGCCAACAGCCATGTGGGCTGGAGATTGTGGACAATGCAATCTGTTACCTCAGCCAGGTGCCAGCTCAGGGAAAGCCGCTGCAGGTGGCCTTACAAGCAGGCTTCCAGACTTCTTAGTTATGTTGTTGTGGATTCCTAATAGAGGCCTTTCAGATAGTAACTTCAAAAACAAATGAGAAGTGGGAAGCATCCCCTAGTTCAGTCACAATTTCTTCTGCACAACAAGAGCGATAAAGGCTGTGGGGATTGCTCTTTCTTTTAACATGTTTAGAAAATGATTAACCAGTACTCCAAAACCACCTCTACGTTCAGCTGCCAGGACACATGTTGAGCTTTAATATACAAGGGTTGGGGAAAGTGGGAGGTTTGTCCATCTACTGAGAGCTTTGATCATGGATGGGGAAACCAGAAAGGGGGGAGGGATTCCACCAACCTTCACATTCCCTTTGCCCACAGAAGAGAATATCTGGGAGGTTACATACTCCTAGTTTTATGCTTCAAAGCTTCAACAACACTATTGCAGCTTGCTCAGCAAAACCTCTTATCCAAATCGGCTCTCCAGAGCTAATGAGACTATGAATCCTATTTACAGATCACAATCCTGAATTTTGACCACATCAGTTCTTTGAAGGATGTGGGAACATTGACCCTCCAGATGCTTTGGAGTGCAACTCTTAGAGTCCTTTGCTGGCTGGGTCTTATGAAAAGAAGGCCGCCACATCTGGAAGGCCAAACCCTTACTCTGTCTGAAGGACTATGCTGCCCACATTCAGTGTTTTAAAAATCAAGAACTTTAAGAAGGACACCACCCATGGGCTTTGAAGTTGACCATTGACTATATCACCTGGATGGAAGATTGAGCAGGTAGGCACACACATCACCTGACCTAGTCTCCCCTATTGAGATAGCTGTTTATAGAGAAAGGATTTTTAAAAATGGTCTCTTTAAATCCTTGAATTTATTTATATTATTTGCAACTGTGGACATAATTCTCTTGTCCATCCTGCTTAAACAAAATTTTGTTGTGTGAGCTGTGAGGCTTTCTCAGAACTTTCAGAAGGAGACTTCAAATACCTATGATAGCCCCACTGAAAACTCAGCGGCAATTTCGGTCTTCCACAAGAACAAACCTCATGTTGTGAAAAGTGATAATTAAAATGGACAAGCATTCTATGTAAATCTATGTCTTCTTTCCCTTCCTTTCCTTAAGGGAACAATGCCTGAATGGCCAACCTGTTGGGGGTACAGGAAGCCAATGTCTAGGCAGTGAGACCACTGGTCTATCTTGGTTGGCTGGTCATCACCAGCAGGCAATGGCTCTGCAAATTGCCATTTAAGATCATTCCCAGCACTACCTGGGGACCTGCCTAAGTGAAGTGAACCTACCTAAGACCTTTTTGCTGAAAGGCAGGTCCTCTTCTACCCCCTTTGCTATTCCATCTTCCTCATATTAGCTGCATTGCTCTAAACTGCTACAACCTGAGGACAAAATGTGGGGGAGTGACTATACAAATCCATAATAAGCCAAGACCTTCTGTTCATGGGTACGATACCTGTCCTTTGACCCAAATTCCCATTCTATAGAAAAAGGTTTGTTCAAGTAAAAAAGACATTAAAATATAATGACCTGTACAGCTTCTTCCTGTGATGACTAATTTCGTCTCATTCCTTTCTTCCCGAGTCACTGCAGTCTAATCTGACCACAGCGTCCATTTATTAAGGCAAGGGAGGGTGTTAGCAGAGCTAGATTGGCTAACTGGTGTCCCTACAGCCCATTGCGACTTCTCACCCTTGACTGAAAAGGCACTTCCTTCTCTCTGTGTGCATTGGCTTATGGATTGATCATGGAGATGTGGCTTCTTCCTAAGAGTGCCTTTATGTCTTTGTCCTTGACCCTCAGCTTTCCCTTTCTGGTGCCTGAAATATAAAATCATACAAGCACTTTCCCTTAAAACCTGGCTGTATGACTGCAAAATAAAACTGGTTCAATAGCCCTGTGCTAGTTCCAACTCAGTACACTAAGCAACAAGATCTCAATTCTATGAGATAAGCAGTGTATAATATGCGATTCCACATTTGTTGGAGAACTAAGATGACCACAAGCTTTACAGCACAGCATGCTATGCAGCAAACCTGAGCACTCCATTGCAATACCATTCAGGCAAGGGATATATCTTTGAAGTGTCGACCCAGCATTCCCTAGCTCAGCCCCTACCAGATGTGTTTGCTGAGGAACATAGGAGTTGTAATCCCAAAGATCTTGAGGATGCCTTTGATGGCGGAATCTGTGCTGTATGGGACCAATGGGCATGTTCTTTGATGCCTCTGGATGGACCTAAAAGGAAAGGCAGACTGCTGTTAACATATGATGCAGCCTTTTGAGGGTGGGAGAAATAATATAACTATTGTTTTCAAAGAGCAGATCCTTCCTTGGCCACAGGCCCAGCTGGGAAAGGAAACACAAAGACAGTGTATATGACTTTTGAGAACCTTTCCGGGGAAACTTTGTGCATTGCTCAGAAGAGTTTTCTGAATCTTGGCAATCTCCTTGAAAAGTTTTCTTTTAACTGTCCATCCTTATCTCTCTCCTCAGAAGAGAGAGTTGCCTCCTCCACCTCACTCCGTTCAGCCACTGACGCAAAGCTTTGGCAGCGAAACTGGACGGGGGTAATAAAAATACCAGCATTTGCCCATTTCTTAGTGATGCATAGCCAGAGGTCACGAGAAAGACAGAGAGAATGGGAACAAAACTGAGAATGAGACAGAGACATAAGCAAGAAACCCACAGGGCATGGGCTGCCTCCCTGTTTAAAGTAGCCTCTCCTGGAAAGGAGCTGGGAGTTGTAATGGGTTGTAAATTGAAGAAGAGTCTGTGATGTTGATGAAAGAAGATGCAGAGGATATTGTTAAGACACCGTTTTATTCAAGATCTTGTCTGGTGGTTTGTGCTACTTGCTTAAATCAAGATCTAGATATATTTGGCGGGCAGCAAAGGTGATAAAAAGGTTGGGGCCACAAAAGTAAAGATGTTGAACAAAACAAGACCCAGGTTTTCCCTAGGCTTTGGCCCCAAGAGTGACACCGCCAATCTCTCTGTCAAAGAAAACAAGCACTAGTTTTCTCATGAAACTGAACTAAAGAGTTATTGACATGTGGGTTATTATTCAGAATTGGCTCTACCACACCTCACTATTTTGACAGGGACATGTGCCATCCAGTTAATAATGACTTATGGCAGCCCCATAAAACCATGATTAGCAGAAGGCCCTATCATTAATAGTCTTGGAAACTCAAAGCCATAGTTTCATTTGTTGAGTCAACCCATTTCGTAGTATCTCTTTCTCTTTTCCTGCTGCCTTCTACTTTCCCTAGTATTGTTGGTGTGTGCGCGCGCGTGTGTGTTTGCGTGCGCGTGTGTGTGCGTGTGTGTGTTGTCATTAGATGTCCAAAACACAATAGCCTCAGTTTACTCATCTCTGCTTCCAGTGACAGTTTGACCTGGATTTGATCTAGATCAGGGTTTTCAAACCTTGTGCCCCCAGATATTCTTGGACTTTAATTTCTAGTAGCCTTAAATAGTTTTAATCTATAGTATTAGAACCAAGTCCGTAATAGTAATGAAGCCAACTTAAATTTTATAGTACCCTCCAAAGATAAATTCTTTATGATAACACTCTAAGTTATTTTTTGGAATAGTAGCTGTGTTAGTCTGTGATTCAGGCATCTCAGAAAACAAAACAAAACAAAATAAACAAAACAAAATAAAATAAAATAAAAAACACAGTAGCACTTTAAAGACTAACTGCTATATTTTTAGTGTTAGCTTTCGTGGATCAAATCCACTTCATCAGACAAAGAGTGAAACTTACAGGCATGTTCTTTATATACCAAATTCAGGGGCTCAAAGGGAGAAGGGGTGTGGTCAAACAAGATGACAGACAAGCAAGCACAAGAATGCAGTTTCACCCAGCCATTAGCAACAATAGATTATTCAGATAAACTCTAAATGACTCCCTTTCAATCTCAAGTCTAAATTAGTATATATAAACCAAGGATGGAGGAACTTCTGGTCCTCCAGATATTTTAGGCTTCTCTTCCCAGAAATCTCAGGCAGTTTACCCAATGGTCAGAGGTGATACATAGAGGTGATGTGTGTGTGTGTGTGTTTGTACATGTCTTCTTAAAATAGAGCATGACAGGTAAATCTATATTTTAATAAATTGGAAGAATCCAACCCACCCATCCTCTAAAGAGCCCACTGCACTCTTACATGCCTACTTAAATGAAAGACACATTGAGTACAACAGGATTTACTCCCAGACCAGCGGCTAGGCCACTAAGACTTCAGCATGCAATTTCTTATGCTGCAACTAAGAAGAGAATAACAGCAATCATTTAGATAAAATGTTAATTAAAAAAGTGAAATCTCTCTCAGTAAAGTCTACTAGCTTCACACACCTATAAGGCAAACAACATCAGACGGGATATTTCTGGGAATTATTCCAAGCAATAGCTAAGAAAAGTTTTTCTTGATCAGACCCAAGAGCTATTTGGTGCAGTATCTTCTGTTTAAGTGAACAATCATAATGGCTTAAGAAATCATTATTCTGGTCCTTTCCCCTTGTTGTTCCATAAGCACTTGTTGTGACCAGTACCCATTGAATTCGTCTGGTCCCTTTGTGGGAAGCCACTTAAGCAGATGGCATTCAATCACTTCTCAAAGAAGTGATTTCCAAAGTTGAACCATGCATGGTACAAAGAAGGAATCCCTTCTACTATCATACTGCCAGCTAGTCTTTCTTACACTAAGCCAGGCAAATGGACTGCAAAATGAACTCACCAAAAGGTGGCTTCATTTTGGCAGTTTCACATCTGGCCTAGGTATGGAAGAAGAAAAAAAAAAAGATCCACTCTATTCTCTGTTATATGATATGATTTCAGATACTCTGTTGAAGAGAGGATGTTCATAGTTTGAGATTGCTTCTGTTGTCTGGTGTACAAAGTGCTAACTAGGTGACCAATGATGCAGGGTGTTGCCTTACTGCAAATCAAATACTGAGTTAGGCAGAAAGTTGCCCAGGTGAGAGAAGAAGGTAGACACCTGCCTCTTTCTTCTGACCTGCAGTAAATGTTTCTGTAGGTTAACATGGCTGCACCGAGGTGGAGAAACATCCCATTCCCATCAAGCAATCATGTTCACTAGTTGACTATGCTGGAGACGAGGCTCCTTCAACAGATGTAAGAGGTGATTCCACTCTTGGTTCTGCCTGTTTTTTCTTCTTCTTCAAATTAAAATGATGGCAGCTGTGCTTCTGCTGACAGAGACATGGCAGATGTTGACAGAAGTACAGTACTTCCCTAACCTATATTCTTTCAGATTTAACTTGGGTACTGACTGTGGATTTGGTTCTGCTGCTGAATTAAAACTGAACTAAAGAAGAAGGTTATGAGCGAGTGTAAGTCACCATTTTGCTTTCCTCTTAGCAATATTTGCTGTTGTTTTGTTCTGGCTTTCTTTCTCTTGGCACAGCTTTATTATGGTGCACTGATGACATGCCCATTGGTGGGTGGATAACTCAGTGAATTGGATATTTAGTTGTGGAGTTGAATTCCCCACTGTGTTCTGGAAGTAGAGGTAGACTGCATTGACTTGGGTCAGTTAAATGGTTCCAGAGTGCCCTCAGTAGCAGGGACTGGTAAACCACTATGCTCTTCCCAAACATTTTTGAGAAGGATTGTCATAAGATGGAATTGACTTGGCAGTATACAATTATTATATGTCCATTAAATTTACAGTATATCTGAGTTGCATCAATTGAGTTCAAAGCAGTGTATAGTACTGTCATTTCACAATGCCAGTATATTATCCTCACAACAATTCTGTGAGGTCAGGCTGAGGAACAATGAGTGGACAAAACTGATCTGTGAGCTTCATGAGATAGCGAGAAGTTGAACATGACTCTCCTGTGGCCTAGCTCAAACTATGTGAGTTGTCTGGCAGATGAATCATCCAATGTCGGTATTTAAAAATAAATAAATAGCTGTGTTAGTCTGTGTTTCAAGCATATCAGAGGATAAACAAAACAAAAATGCTGTAGCACTTTGAAGACTAACTGTTATAGTTCAATGTTAGCTTTAATTGACCAAGTCCACTTGATGTCATGAAGCCTCACTCCCATGTCTGAGGAAGTGGACTTGATCCAATGCCTGTACCGTTTGTTATTGGTTCCAGACTTATAGTAACAACCCATAATGTTATGGCCACCCTGTCCCATTAATGTTACTTGGGTTAACCGTGTTTTCTCCCTCCCTCCTTTCTTTCCCCTTTTGCTCCCATAGTCCATAACTCTGGCATTAATGGAGTGAACCAACTCCTTTGTAGGTTTCATTGATTCAAAGGGATCTGCTTAACGGTGTTCTCTCAGCATCTGCTGCTAGTTCTCTCCTTATCTTAGGTGGAGCAATGCCAACAAGAGGATGCTTTTCCTCAACTGGTATAGATTAGAGACATCCTGTCACTATGTGCATTGTTTCATTAACAGCCATGTCACCTTGTTTTGCGTGTGCTGGTGCACTCCATACTGGAGCATATACTCTGCTGCAGGGGCCCTCAGGTCCAAAGCTGATGTACCTAGTATAGATGGTTGAGCTCCCCATGTATAGTTTGTCAATGTCCTGATAATATTTCTAAAGGTAGTTCCTTGAACTAATTTTACTGTATATACTCGAGTATAAGCTGGGTTTTTAGCCCCAAAAATGAGCCCCCAAAACGGGACACAGCTCATACTTGGATCAATGACCACGAGGGTCCCAAGGCTATGACAGATTGAGATGTGCCAGCAATTTAATTAATTTTACCATATTTTAATTAATATTTTGATTATTGAAACTCACTAGCAGCTGCTGCATTTCCCACCCTTGGGGTCAATCTATTTTCCTTGGTTTTCAGGTCAAAATTAGGTACCTCGGCTTATAATTGGGTTGGCTTATACGCAAGTATATATGGTAGCTATGTTATTCAGGCAATGGTATTGAAAAGAGAGTGTCCTTGTCCAAGTGTCACACGGAGGTATTTTGTTGCTGAAAAAATGCTGTAATCGATTCCCTTGCCACGTAAAATCCAGCTCAATCAAAGTGGAAAGGACACACTTGGGTCTTGTTCAGGTTATGCTGCAAATGTTTGATGGTGTAGTATTGTCCTAATTTTTCAAGTGCTGCAGTAAATTTTCCAGCTATCTCATCAAAACTTGATTCTTGTATGGCATTGCTTTATCATCTACATAGATCAGGGGTACCCAAACTTTTCATGCTGGGGGCCTGACCATACCCCCAGAACAGCTGAATGGGCCAGACCATGTTTGGACATGCATGGCGCAGACACTTCAGCGCATGCGCAAAGGTGGCCATTTTGTGTCCTGGTTTGCTGCAGGACACAAAATGGCCACTTTTCACACATGCGCAGAAGTCTCTATGCTGAACCAGGAAATAAAATGGCCACTTCTGCGCATGTGCAAAAGCGGCCATTTTATTTCCTGGGTTGCCATGGACACTTCTGTGCAGGTGCGAAAGTGGCCATTTTGTGCCTTGCACCAAACCAGGACACAAAATGGCCACCTTTGGGCATGCGCAGAAGCATCCATATTTACTTCCTGGTTTGGCGAGGGCATTAGGGGCCGGATGAAATAGCTTTGAGGGCCGGGGTCGGCCCGCAGGCCGTAGTGTGGGCATGCCTGATATAGATGAACAATTTTCTATTGTTAGGGCTTCACTAGGCTTTTAAGACCTGTTGGGTTTACAAAAGACCTATTCCTGTTAGAGACAGAATTTGATAGTGTGTGTTTTTTTTTTGTCACGGATCAACATAGCTGCCTGCACATGAGGGACTTTACTGGGGAGTACAGCTGCACAAACTGACATGATGAGCCCCTTTATATGTCAAGATATACCCCATGACACTGTTTGTCTGTATCACTTCATGGTGTCAGGTGCAGCCGCACATGCACAGAGATACACACGCAAAAACAAAAGAGTCACAGCATTTGATAGCTTCCCTTGAGCAATGCCTGGACTATATACTCAGCTCCTGTCGACTTTTCCCACACCATTCCAGAGTCAGCAAGGATGAACTAGGTTCGAGCCAAGTTCATGCTAGACAAGCAAGCAAATCATCTCCACATGGGACAGGCAGGAGGGGAGGGGAGAAGAGGGGGAGCCTCTTTGGCAGCGGAGGGCTGCCTGCCTTTAGAGTCCTTCTTGACAGATCTTGGCCATCCCCCGCCTTCGCCAGCCATTCCATAAAAGCTGACTTCAAAGCCCAAGAAGGGCGTCCGGGATGGAGGAGCTGCTTCCACTTTATCATGGGCCAGGCAGGCCCGTTTCCTCCCTGCGATGAATCAGAATTTATAGGGCAGGTGCCCAAAGGCAGCGTGGCTAGGGTTGTAGGGAAAGAGGGGCAGACTTGAAGGCAAAGGACTGATGAGGAGGGGAGAGAGAGAGGAGATTGAGAGAGAGCAAGCTACACCCCAAAACTGGGGAAGTAGCCAGACTAGAAAACGACATCCATCTTCTTTCTTAACATTTCATCTCTGGAGCAACAGGCTTTTCCTTCCCCCGCAGCCAGCTGCAGCTGTCAGTCTCTCTCTCTCTCTCTTGAAAATAGTTTCTTTGCCTTGCAAGGAGGGATTTACCGGGAGCAAAACAAAATGCGTCTTTTGTGGAATCACATCGGAATGAACATGGACAGCCTAACCTCAAGCCTGGCCCAAGATGGTTAACCATTATTATACCACAGAGAGAGAGAGAGAGAGAGAGAGACATCCATTCCCTGTTCTTCACATTGGTGAAGGCCTTGAAATGGATCAGAAGAGAAGCACAGGGTTCAGAGGAAATTGCTGTCCACTCAAAAACCCACTGCTCCATTGTAGACCTTGCATAGTTGATGCTGATGGGCAGAGGCTATTTAGGGCTTCTAGCCAGACTCTTTCCTACCAGGACCAAGTCTGAACTGGGAGGAGGTGTTGGGTATGAAACTATGGCCCTTGGGCCCAGTCCAATCAGCTCTCATGTGATCTTTGTGTGACAGTCTGCAGCTAATTGACAAAATCCTGGAGAACTAAGCAGGAGATGCCCATCTAGGTGCTGTTAGCCTGCAGCTCCCACCAGCCCTTGCCAGTATCACCACACAGAAGCATGATGGTAATTGCAGTCAATCCACATCTGGATGAGACTCCTGTTATCTTGCTATTCAAATGGCACAACTTTTGGAAGCAGATTTCCCCACATAAAACATAGTAAAACAAAACTATCACAGATGTTATCAAGCTGATGCTAAGTCACATAGCTCAATGTGCAACTGGTAGTGTCTATGTGATTTCTTCGTACTATGCAATTTTCCTCCAAATGCCTGACTATATCAAGGGAATTATGCCATGGGAGGAGACAATAATCTTGTTAGGCTTTTTGTGCAATTCAATAATTGCAGATGGTGATGGTGATGGTGATGGTGATGGTGATGGTGATGGTGATGGTGATGGTGGTGGTGGTGGTGGTGGTGGTGGTGGTGGTGGTGGTGGTGGTGGTGGTTATTCAACTTGTATGCTGCCCCACTCTCAATGCTACTCTGGGCAGCTAACAAAGAGATAAAGTATCACAAATTACAATTACAAAGTATCACATTAACACAATATAAAAAATATTTCAAGAGCAATACACGTTTCAAAGCAATACACGGGGAAAAAGAAAAAATACATTGCAGAAACTCAGACTTATCCACTTCCCTCCAGGCTGAACGGCTGAGGGGAGAAAGTCCGGCAACAGTGACAGCGGCGGCGTTCTTATGGCCAGCTGGCCGCGCTGCACAGCTGTTTCTTCTTTCCCTCGAGAGGGGCCATGTTAGTAAAATCCCTAGGACACGTGCACATTAACTGGGCCTGCATCCGAGGGGACCTGAAATGACAATAATAATAAAAACACAGATTCCAACTCCAGCTTGGGTCTTATCTCACTTGCAATTTCTTCATATTTTGGACATTAAAAGAGGACAGCTGGGGTCCTCAGAGTGTTTTGGGACTCATCACTAGATTTGATGGCTAGGCTTGCTTTAATGTTTGAGAAGGCCAGGAAGGCAGTCCAATAACATCTGTAGAGCCACAGTTGACAAGCAGTCAAGCAAGTTATAAGAAGCCAGGGGAGCAAGATACCCCTGAATATTCCTTAATTCTTGATTTGGCCCAAGAGCAGGACTGGGAGGGCAACTGGAAAATACTGATCCTTCCTGCCACCTGAGAAGCAAGTGGGAGGGAAAAGTTTGAATGGAAATAGAGACCAATTCTGAATGTTCTAGAGATGCAGTGGCCATGCTTGTCTTTTTTTGACAGATGGAAAGGAAAGGAAAGGAAAGGAAAGAAGCAAGAATCTGGTGGCACTTTGGATGCTTATTTCCGTTACAAGATTTTGTGGATTATAATTCACTGCTTTCAATGAATTCTAATCCATTAAAATTTGTGTCAAAAGGCACCATAAGACTCTTTCTTGTTACCTAAATGTTTTAGTAGACTGCTGAAAAGTAGTGCTGGGGAAAAGGAAACTGGTTTTATAATTCTGGTGTTTCAATGTTGGCACTCTCTTTCTGGATGAACTGTTTGAACTCTACTTGCTGAACCAGTAATATTTGTAAGCAAGCAGCTATGACCACCACCACCCCCGTTACATCCCTATAATCCACCACAAAGTTAAGCACATATGTAAACCATTTCAATAAACGTTGGGTGTATTTAACAGTGCATTGGTTGGATCACAGCCCATACTTCTGAATTGCTCACACAGTGATTGATCCTCCAAAAAAACTGACCCTGTATCTTGCTTCTGCTTGTGGGATCATTTTATTGACAAGTCAAAGACAGACTTTGCTTCTTGGCTCAGCCCAGATGGCATTTCATAACAAGAACAGGATTATTAATCTTACTCCGAGCCCATTTTAATTTTTTGTTTAGAGATACACCATGGGTATGATTCTAATGTTCCAGACTTTGTCAGTTTGGGAATGGTGTGACTAAAGAGAGGAATAAAGCTGTGTGCAATTAACATCATTAATCGCAAGCTTGATGGAGAGAGGTGGAAATGTCTTTCCGTCCTTTTGCATCTGTGTGAAAGGAAGGGGCTCTGGAGCACAAGGGAAGAATCCATATTTTTATTATTTGCCTGGCAACAGGAACAAATTCAGCTCTTCAGTGGGTCCCTTATTACAGTTAAAAGTAACAGCATTTGGGATTCATCTACAACAAAACGCAGCACAGTTCCATTCCAAAACTTCCAGACTGCAAATCAGGGTTCATCTCCAAGCAAACAGTTCCCAGGCTGCATACCAGAGCTTATTTCCACACAGCAAGTCCATCAGCATTGAAGATCCTCACCTCTATGCAGTGACAGAGAATAAGGACAGGTCAGATAGGAAATACTACGTATGCCACATACAGCCATGGGCAAGAGGTCTCCCATGCCTAATGTAAAAATTCCTTTTCAATGCTTTAACTTCTTCTTCAAGTGCCAAATCCAATTCTGAATATTGGCTATCATCATGGCAGACTTCCATTTGCCTTCTGCATCACAGAGTGACACCCATACCACTGATCCAGTTCCGCAAGTCACTTTCTGGTCCTGAGCCCTTTTGCCACACAAAGTCCTCAGCCCTGGGTCAGGATTGATGAAGCTGCTGCCCTTCATCAAGATGGATTCAAGTAGGATTTAATCCAGTTGGGGGCCATCACCCTTCCCTATGGATTTTGCCACCCAAGGCTGTTAGTCTTCAGGGTTATTTTAACATTCTAGGAGCCATGGAGAATTTACATTTCAGGCCAAAACAGTGGGATTCTGGGAGATATGATTTTTAAAAAAGTAACTTTTCCAAGCTGCTTATGGAAACACCAGATTCTGTTATTTAGCCTGGTAGCCATACTGGCTGAGAGTAAACCATCATTTTTTCTTAAAACTTCCCTGCCTTTCATTGTTGCAATGAAATGAGAGGAGCTTATATGACACTATGATCTGTTAGTAGAAGTGGGAGTAGTGTAATTATTTCACCACATTGTTGAGATTCAAAATCATTGGGTCACACATAATTAGAAGTCTAGATTAATGTGTCCTGTAAAGATCAAGTAAATTATCCACAGTTTATTACAGATGGGACTTTGGGGAGATAGCCCCAGTTGGGGCCCTAGTATCTACTTTACTCTTACCTTATTTTTCCTTCCGAGAACTTCTCTCCTGTCCAGTTTCCCAGAGCCTTGTAAAGTGGGCCAGACTGGAAAGAAGGGAATGCCGCAAGGTATTCTAATGAGTTTTATTAGCTAAGTGTGGACTGGATTCTAGGTCACCTCTGTCTCAGTCCACCATATAACTAAAGTAATACACTTCCTCTGCAGTGATCTTTCCTCATAGTTTTAAAGATGATGACAGAACATCAAGTGACAGCAGGCATCATCCTGTGTATGCCACATATAGGCTCTAAACCAGGGGTTCTCAACTTACGGCCCATGGGCCGGACCCATTTCACGTGGCCTGCACCACTGCCACTGGAAGCGGAAGCAGGACACATTTATGACAGCTGGGGATGCATTTTACAGCAGCATTTACAGCAGGGGAAAACACCATTCTAGCCTACTCAGCTGTCTGAGGGGTGATGGTCCAGCCCATGGCTTGAAAAGGTTGAGAACCCCTGCTGTAAGGCCACAGAGGAAAGCAGCAGGGAATGGGGATGAGAGATCCCTATCTGTGTACTACTATGGGCAGTGGAATCCTATGGGAGTAAGCCTCCTTTGAAGTCACTGGGACTTACGTTTGAGCATACATATGTAAGATTCTTCTGCTAAATTAGAAGTTACAATTGTCATCAGTCTAACCCAATCTAACCCATTTGCTCCCAATATTTTTCATGCGTCTCAAACACATGAAAACTTTGAGTTTCACGTCAAATATAGGGTTTCCCCTTCTTGCTGCCTTCTGCTCCACTGATTGTGATTTTTCTCTTGTTGCTTGGGGTGAGGCTGATAACACTTCCGATCCATCACTGCCTTGTTGAGGCTATTCTTTATCACATTTTCCTCTTTGGTGCGCAGTCACTTTTCATTAGCTTTCTCCCTCGACTATGTGGTATAGGGAGCTTCCAGCCACTCAGCAAATCGAGAAATGAATACCAACTTCTGTGTGTTGGGCAAAGATAAAGTTTAGAAAATTATGGATGTTTAGGTTTGCAGAAGGGAGGAGATTTATAATTAATAACAGATAGAAGAGGCTTGAAATAGAGATAACTTTCGTTTGAAAGCCTATGGCAGGAAGATCACAAATACAGTGGTACCTCACTTAAAGAGCATAATGCGTTCCATAGGATTGCTCTTTAAGCGAGTTTGCTCTTTAAGCGAAACACCATTGTAAGTGACCAATTGTGACTCCTGGTTGGAGGGGGATTGCGAACCCCGATTTATTTGTTAAGTGAGTTTTTGGTTGGTTTTATTTGTTAAGCGAGGCAACCAGTCAGAGAAAATTCTGCTCTTTAAGCAAGTTTCTCTCTAAGTGAGGTGCTCTTTATACAAGGTTTTACTATACCTTCCATTTGTGTGTTCACATTTTTAAAAAATACAAGGAAAACCCTGCACATTTGTTTCCTTTGCATAAGGTTGTCCATTGGAAATAACAACTTGGAAATAGCAAGTTACAAATCACATATAGCCTACAACTGGTCGCTTTTGTAGAAATAAGTAATGTGTCAAATAGTTACAAAATTGCTTCTATTTACAGTACTTTCAAATGTTATTATGGTGCATTCTGACAAAGATAATGAATTGGGTTTTATGCCATTGTCTTCCTTTATACAAGGCATGTATTCTTATGTTTTGTTTTCTGGGAATGTGGTGGTTTAGTGGTTAAGATGCTGAACTTGATTACTGGAAGGTCAGCAGCTCAAGACCTGAGTGCTCCATGATGGAGTGAGCTCCCATCTCTGTCCCAGCTCCTGCCAACCTAGCAGTTTGAAAGCAAAATATTGCAAGTTGATCAATAAGTACCACTTTGGTGGGAAGGTAGCAACATTCTGTCTAGTCATGCCTGCCACATGACCACAGAAACATCTGCAGATGCAGACAATACTGACTCTTTGGCTGTTAACAGAGATGAGCGCCATACCCTAGAGTCGGATACGACTGGTTTTCAAGCAAGGGAGACCTTTACCTTTACTATTTTTGTAAATATTTTCAAATGTAATATCAGAATTAGCCACTAGAGAGTACTAGAGAGTATTCCCCTGCATTTTTTAGCCTGATAGTAACATTAATACATAATGAAAGGAATTGCTACTTGAGCTGAGCAACATCTGGAAACCAACAGTTTCCCCACTGTGGTTTTTGAAGGCGCTCTGAATCTGGGGAATTTATTTGCTTGATAGCTGGCTTCTTTAAATAAAGTAGGAATTCATCGATTTGGGGTGTGTGTGTCGTAAGATCCTTGTGAAGAATGAGAGTAAGGACCCTAAAACAAATTATTCTATCCACCCCTGCATAGATGAGAATTGGTAAAACTAAGCCCAGTCAAAGAGACAGCAGTGCTGGAGGAGGGGATCTGATGTTTAGTGTAGATCAGTGGGTACACAGCCCACTAGTGGACTTCAATTCCCAGAAGCCTAAGTCAGTACATTGGCTGATCAGTGCTTTGGGGAAATGACTTAGGCTTCTGGGAATTGAAGTCCAAAAAACAGCATTTGGGAAACACTGGTGTAGATCATTTGGATAGTAACTTCAAGATCTTGTAAGTGAGGATTCTGGAATCAGCAATACTAACATCCCACCAACCACCCAACACTTCATGCTCTGCTGTAGGTTCCTCGATGGGGATTAATTCCAAGAGACTACTCAGCAACCTTGCCATGTATGACTAGTTCCAAGCCAGAGCTCAACTGCTTAAAATTTGAGCTGATTCTCCCAGTGGGGGTCAGGACTACATGCTTTACAAAGTCCACATCAAGATCAGTTGGACCATGCAACTTTCATTGGGCTTACAGCAAACTCACTGATATCAGTGAATTCAAAAAGGGAGTCATTTAGAGCTAATCTGAATAATCTATTGTTCCTAATGGCTGTGTGAAGCTGTATTGTTGTGCTTGCTTGTCTGTCATCTTGCTTGACCACATCCTTCTCCCATTAACCCCCTGAATTTGGTGTATAAAAACCATGCCTGTAAGTTTCACTCTTTGTCTGAAGAAGTGGACTTGATCCACAGAATCTAACAATAAAAATATAGCACTTAGTCTTTAAAGTGCTGCAGTGTTTTTTTATTTTTGTTTTGTTTTGTTTTCTGATATGCCTGAACCACAGACTAACATGGTTACTATTTTTAAAAAATCAAAATTGCTGTAGACTTGATTTTAATGTGTCTAATCTAAGCATAATTAAATCTGGATCTGACTGTATGGCTGAAATCTAGTTGTTAGTCTAAAATAGAGATGGTCCAATAAGCCCTGTTGATTCACATGTCTTCTTTAACATTTACATTTACATTTAAAGTTACAGCTACTGTTTGGATTTAGCCCTATATGTACATTTAGTTAATAGTGTTGAAACATATCCTGAGCCAACTAAAAGCCCAGGATGATATACAATAAAACATAATTAAAAACTAAATAAAATCTTCTACATTATTTTTAAAGCAATAAACACATCAGTGGAAGTGTCCCATACCATTAGAGAGTGACAGTAAAGAGTAGCATAATTCTTACACCATTAAAAGCTCATCTTAACAAAATTGTCTTCCGAGTCCCCCTAATAAAGGATCACAGAGAGGAAGTTACATAATCTGTCAGCAATGAAACACCAGTCTCTTCAGAGCTCTCCAGGGTCCTGAAAGGACTGTGTGTGTCTTGACACCTGGATCCTGCTCCTCATGGTCATCCAAGGTCTTTCCCTTTCCAAGCCTTCCCTAATAGGACAGCTACTCAGGATAATCTTGTACTGTATTTTACGAACTTCTCTACCTACAACAGCAAAAACTGAATGTGTACTTGATGATATCAGTGTTTTGAGCTCTAGTAACGTACATCTTGTTTGCAACAGTTGGTTGGTTTGATTAAATCTTGGGAAGATAAACGGAAGGCTATGATCTGAGATTGGAGATTGGCTTAAACAGCATCTTCCCACCCCACCTGCCATCGATCCCATGAGAGAAAAGGATCTTCCTTTCCAAGCTCCATCCACAAGTTTGCATCCAAAATGCAGTGTACCAAATCTCAGGAGGAAACAAATTGGGATTTTAATTATTCAGAAACCTGTTGGGAAATTTAAGAGGATTGATCAGTTTGCTTAGCAGTGTAATGCTAGTTACAAGACTTCTCCCTCTGTCTTTCCCCCAGAGTGGCCCATCAAGCTTGCAATTTGCCATGACAAAATTATTGCTCTGGGTGTTGCTGCTGTAGCTACTGATACTGCTATTGTTGCTACTATTTTATTTTGTTTCATTTGTCCGGGGGGGGGGGCTTCTAAGTGCCCACATGGATTGTGCTCCCAAATGTTATTCAGCTTAGGTAAATAATAAAATGGGATTAACAGTTCTCCAGGAGCTCTTTCTGGAATCCACACAATTTCTAAGAAAATAATTCCTGTGCTGTTTTTCCTTTGCAATTGGCCATTAGTTCTAGGCACCACTTATTAAATCACCATTTCTCATTGTGAATGACACAACCAGCCACAGGTGCACCTGTACATAGAAAAATATGAATGAGCTGAGAAGACACCAAAGAAAAGTGAAGGGTTGTGATTTGAAGTCCAGGGATACTAATAGGAACCATCTGCATTCCTCACTACCCCAAGAAGCTAGCAAAAATATTGCACACATCAACATATACTATCACACACAAGCACACACATATACACATACATGAGCAGACACCATGAAACATTAAAATGTATACACTTCTAAGCAAATACCAATTCTTCAAAGACAAATAGAAAATGAGCTACAATCTCCTAGTTCTGGGTTCCTCAAACTTGGCTCTCCAGGTGTTTTTGGACTTCAATTCCCAGAAGCCCAAGTGAGCACTCTTGCTGATCAGGGCTTCTGGAATTGAAGTCTAAGAACATCTGGACAGCCAAGTTTGAGGAACCCTGTCCTAGTTGATTTAGCCTGTAGCTCAGTGATGGTGATCCTTGGCACTCCAGGTGTTCTTGGACTTCAATTACTAGAAGGCCAAGTCAGCACTCCTGCTGATCAGGAGTTCTGGGAATTGAAGTTCAAGAACATCTGGAGTGCCAAGGTTGCCCATCCCTGCTATAGATGAACGTGTCCCATTTATTCATATTTTCTGTAATCAAGATCTCCCCCCCCCCAAAAAAAAAAAAAAACACTAGGGTAATCAAATTGCAGGCAAAGACCTCACCATCCACTGCACAGACCATCAATAGTGGCCCAATAGTGGAGTAGACAACCAAAACACTGTCTACCCCATATCTTGTGCTGTTCTCCTGCCACTTTGGGACAAGACTTGCTCTGTAATGCAAAGTCTTATAGTAGTCTAGAAGGAAAAAGTTTCATGAAAGTTCTGACCAGACTGTCAGCATGCATCCCATAGAAAATAGTCCTCTCTGTGTTCAGCAGGGAGAAGAGATGGTGTGAATGCAGCTTCCCTTGCTCAGCTTGCACTCTCTTTTCAGTCCCATTGCTGTGAGCTGCCTAGAGTTGTTTTGAGGAGGCAGTTATACAAATTGGAAAATTAAATTAAATTAAAATGCTGACCCTCTTTGTTGGAGCTGGGTATATAAGGAATCTGTCCTGTATTACTTCTAAGGTAAAGTAAAGGTAAAAGTTGCCTTTGCTTGAAAGCCAGCCATATCCAACCCTAGGGTATGGAGTTTTTCTCCATTTACAGCCAAAGAACAAACACTGTCTGTGGCAGGCAAGACTAGACACTGGAGTGCACGGAATGCTATTACTTTCCCAGCAAAGCAGTACCTATTTCTCTTCTTCCAATTTCTTGCTTTCGGACTGCTAGGTTGGCAGGAGCTAGGACATACAATGGGAGTTCATTCCGTCGTGCCAGCACTTGGGTCTTGAACTGCTGACCTGCCAACCTTCCAGTTGTCACGTTCATCATCTTAACCACTAAACTACCAACCAACCTTATTCTGTACCTACCAAAAGAATCTGTGAAACAAGGTGAAGTGTTACCTTAGATTTTAGGTTCTTAACACATCAACAAAAACAATGGGTTTTGTCATTTCTGGATGCTGTGCACTTGGAGGGAAATACTATGCATAAATGCAGGGCCTGTAGCATACTCCACTAAAAAAATATGGATTTCTGTGCAAGCTTTAGACTCCAATGCACTAAATGTCCTTGATTCTAAATACAGTAATAATAATAATTCTAAACTCCTCAGGCAAGGGGATGGAAACCAGTAACTTTTCTGATGTGCTCACAGGACCCCCATTTCTGCCCAAAGCCCCATCAGCTTCCTTGTTTGAAAACAAAATAGAACATACTTTTCAATCTACACACACGCACGTGCACTCACCCAACTCTTTCAGCAAGCTATTCCTTCCCTGTCTAGATTTGGCATTTCTTGTAACTTGGGGTGGGATGGGAAATAAGCACCATCCAAAATTAAGATATAAAAAAGGGTGCAGCCTTTAATTTTCAAATCCTCTCTTGCTTGTTCTTCCCTCAATAGTATGGGTGGGTGGGTGTGTTTGTGTGGACACAGACACACAGATGCATATCTAATCTCTCTCCTTCCCCCCCCACCCTCCTTCTCTTCTTCCCAAGCAAAATTTAATTAAATAATTCTAATGAATGTTTAATGATGTTCTTTTGTCATTATTAAATCTGTAATATGAAAAAAAGAAGCTGCTGCTGCAGCCGCCGCCGCTGCCGCCCGTCTCGCCTTTAATCTCCCCCTCTCTCGCTGTCTCTTCTCTCCAACAACGGCTGGCATTCAGGCCTGCAAACAGGAAATGAGAAAAGGGAGAAACAGGATATTGAGTTTGAATGCTATCTGGATCAGTAATATCACCCCTAGCTACTAGGGGAAAGGGGGCCTTTTCCCCACGCCGAGAATATTAATATAGCCTACTGCGGCTTGGCATGGAGCAGTGGAGAAATCAATAGGAACTGATTAGCTCACACGGAAATTCTCATATCGTGGAGGATGATCCACGGCTGGCGTTGATGACCTTGTAGCCAAGAATTTTGTGATGTACACCTGGGGGGGGGTGTTTCGGGGTTCAGGAGAGTGGGTGGAATATCAGCCTTGGAGAGTTTGTCCTCATGAGATCAATCTCCCTTTGCCTCCAATGAGTGGAAAGGGAAGTCTGTGGGGTGCACTGGCCTAGGAGGAAACAGGTTTAGGCCATTATTTGTGACAAAAGTTGCTTACAACACATGTCTCCTTCAATTTAGGAGGGGTTTGTTCTTTAACCTATGGAGACTGCGGTGGCTTAGTGTAACCACTGTGTAAGACACTGAACTTGATGACCAGAAGGTTGGAAGGTCAGCAGGTGGAGACCTGAGTACTGCAGGATGGTGTGAGCTCTCACCTCTGTCCCAGCTCCTACCAACCTAGCAGTTTAAAAGGGAAGGTAACAGCATTCCATGCACTCCAGTGTTTAGTCATGCTTGCCACATGACCACAGAAATATCTGCAGACAGCATTGGCTCTTTGGCTGTAAATGGAGATGAGCCCTGGATACAACTGGCTTTCAAGCAAGTGCAATCTTTACCTAGTCTTTAACCTGAGAGGTACTGGGTTTGTTGCTTTAGGGCAGTGTTGGCGAACCTATGGCACGCATGCCAGAGGTCACATGCAAAGCCAATTCTGTGGGCATGATTGTCATCATGGGCAAGCCCTGCCCTGCCCTGACTGGCACCACTGGCACCAAATGGCAGCATTCCTTCCCCACCCACCCCTCTCCCTCCATTAATGGGGAGGTGAGAGAAAGGCTGAAATCAGTGGTGGGATTTAAAAAAAATTACTACCTACTCTGTGAGTGTGGTATGGTGGATGTGGCCAGGGGGAAAGCCCTGCATTATTTCAAAACTTGGATGGGCGGGGCCAGCCAGAATTTCTGCTACCGGTTCTGGTGAACTGAGGCGAACCTGCTGAATCCCACCATTGGCTGAAATCCCGCCCAGGAGGTGGCGGTGGGGGAAGGGACAAGGTCAGGTGACTAGACACCCCACACACCCCTCCTAGAAAGCAGGAGAGGCAGCGGCAGCACATGGACAGGCCTCCCAGTGATGTCATGTGGGTGGGTGTGCAGTGGGTGGGTGTACACTCACGTGACGTTGCCTGTGCACCTCGAGCATTGCATGTAGGGGCATATGCATGCATGGTGCCTACCCACACGCTGCCTCCATCTCCTTGGGTACTCGGTCTCTAAAAGGTTCTCCATCGCTGCTCTAGGGAAACAAGTCTACCAAGGCAAAGGCTGGTGCAATTTCAATTTCAGCAACCTTTAATTGGCATAAAACCAGGGCAAAGGTGTCGAATTTGGTCTGGAATCTTGGCAGGAGGCAGTGTGGTATAGCAATTAAAGCGTTTGAGACTGAGGAGAGCTAGGTTCTGATCTCCATTCGCCCATGAGATTCAGTGGAAGCCACTCCCTCAGTATGATCTACATCACAAGATGGAGATGAGAATTAAATAAGACAGGGTGAGTGGTTTAAGCCCTCATGATTATATCCCAATGATAGGACATAACAAAACAAGAAAACAGGGTTGTTAGGCTGTGAATGCTCACATTATATGTTCCCTTAGACCTCCAAAGATGGGAAAGATGAAGGGTGGCAGAACACATTTGGGTCCATGTAGAATTTGATGTGAAAAAAAACAAGCTTAAATTTTATGAGCTGCCTAGCTGTGGGCAAGACACTATCTTTCTTCTGTGTCTTTAAAATGGGAACCACCACTATCTTTTTAACTACAGAAGGAAGGAGAGAGGACAACTAGCTGGAGACAATAATGATGTTTTTATGCAAGTATTTAATTTCAGTAATTGCACAGAGACTCAATCGTGTACACACATGTTCCATACGCCTTTTTTTCCTAAAGTTTCTACTGCTGCCATGTAGCAAAAAAAAACAGAGTCAATGTTAAATATTATTATGTGACCTGGCTTTACCAAACACCTCTCTAAACTTCCCAGCACCCAGTTCTGGAAGCTTATTTCAGGAAATCCATTCCAAATCATGGTAAGTGGAAGAATCCTTCTGCATTCTTCTAACCAACAACAATTGAGCCCTTTCACATCAACTGTGTCCTTCCACTCAGCATTGGTATCTGTAAGGTCGGAGCAGATGACCCAGGCGAGGCGAGTATTGGGGGTGGATGAGGACTGTTAAGCAAAGCCCCACACCCTTGACCCCAAAGTCAGCCTCTCCACTCCTTTCCCCAGTCTAGGAGGCCAACAGGAGGGTTGGTCACAAGGCTCTTTCCCAGGGCCAGGAACTCTCCTCTGAGAGATAAGGTTGCTTTCAAGTAGACAGCATCCCACCCAGAGCACAAAACACCAGATGGTGGGTGAATACTATCTTCACTGTGCTGCACAATCAGGCCAATTGATGGAAATGCCAGGGTCTCTTGCTGCTAAGGGACAGTGTGCTGATTTGGACCTAACCAGCCTTTTCCCTTGAACCTACCCTCTGTACCCTTGCATTATCGAAATCATTTTATATCAGACCATCAGGGTAATATGGTCACATCGACAGCATTTCCTCTTGCCAACATAAGGTCCTCCTCAGTGCACGTTGAGGGGCATTATGTGCATTGTATCATATGGGTCAGTGGTGGCGAACCTATGGCATGTGTGCCAGAGGTGGCACTCGGAGCCCTCTCTGTGGGCACCCGTGCAGTCACCTCAGCACTGAGTTCGTGCCACCCCTCTGCCCAACAGCCCAATGGGAGCGCTTCCTCCCTCCCCTAGCACAGAGTTTGCCCTGCCCCTCTGTCCAACAGCCCAATGAGATCGCTTCCTCCCTCCCCCAGCACAGTTTGCCCCTCCCCTCTGCCTAGCAGCCCAATGGAAGCATTTACTTCTTTCCCCCAGCTCAGAGTTTACCCCACCCCTCTCTCCAGCAGCCCAATGGGAGCATTTACTTATTTCCCCCAGCACAGAGTTTACCCCACCCCTCTGCCCAGCAGCCCAATGGGAGTGTTTACTTCCTCCCCTGTTGCTGTGTTGGCACTTTGCAACAAATAAGTGTTTCTTGGGTTCCACTTTGGGCACCCAGTCTCTAAAAGGTTCGTCATCACTGATATGGGCAATAGTTTGTTCTTCTCCACATTCACACAAGCTGTTGTATACAGGGAACCCCACTTTCTCAGATTAGCCCTCGATCTTCCTACCCCTGCATGCAGCCTTTTTAAAGATTTCTACGCAAGCCATGGTGGATATTGGGCAGATATCATCTAATGCCTGTTTGTTTTAGATATGCTAAAATAAAGAAAAGAAGGATGATATGGTAGAAGTGGGACCAATACCAAGATCTTGCTGTGTCTGAAACTGGGTGTTAGCTACCCATGGCTTCTTTTGTAACACTCCATTCCATCCCTATCTGTCCATTCCAACAACCTCAACAGGGTGTGCGATGTGTTCAGTCCTTGGTGGATGGTTTGGCAGAACATACTTTTCTCTTTCTACAAACCAGATCTTTTCCTCTTGTTTCTCAGGAGTCCCATGAAAGCAAGGGTGGGCAAAGATTTCCCCCTCCCCAAGCTGCTGCTCGACTCCAACTCCCAGCAACCCTAGACATCTTTAGCAACAGTGGGGGCTCTGGAGAACTGTAGTCCAATAAAATCTGGAAAACCACTAGCTGGCATCCTCTGTGAAACTATCTAGGCATCATAATAGGTAATATTAATCTTTTTAATCAAACCACATTTTCCTCTCAAAGATGGGGAAATATATTAGTTGCAAAAGGAGGAATAGATATCCATATAGAGGTAAAGGTAAGGTAAAGGTCTCTCTAGCTCCAAAGCTAATTGTGTCCAACTCTAGGGGCAGTGCTCATCTCCATTTATAGCCAAAAAGACAGCGCTCTCTTCTTCTCCAGATGTTTCTGTGGTTATGTGGCAGACATGACTAGATGCTGGAGTACACTGAACACTGTTACCTTTCCCACCAGAGTGGTACCTAGTTCTCGACTTGTAATTTCTTGCTTTCAGACTGCTAGGTTGGCAGCAGCTGGGGCAGATGACCGGAGGTCGTTCCGTCACACAGCACTTAGGACTTAAACTGCTGATCTGATAACCTTCCAATCTTCAAGCTCAGCATCTTAACCACTAAGTCACTGCGGCCCTCTTTTTTGACCAAATTATTGTGAAAGAAGAAATTGCAAGGAAATTGTAACATACAGGATGGTGCAAACATCTTAGGCTACTATCAACTGGTCTGGGAAAAATTCGGTGAGTGATCAGTGGGGGGGAGGGCATAATTTGGACACCCTAACTTCACCAAACTTGGAAAGAGTTGAGAGGAGAGTCGGCAGAAATATCTCTCCAATATTGGTGTGCCTTGGTGACTCAGGGGTTGAGTTATGATCCCCCAAATCATGCATTGCATTTCCACCAAACCAGATGGTGGTGGTCTAAGACTTTCGCACAGTACTGATGTCTACTTGTTTATTATTATTTGTTCATTTTATTTATATCCCACCTTTCTCCTGATATTAGAGAGACTCACAGTGGCATATAATCAGTGGTGGGCTGCCAAAAATTTTACTACCGCACTGTGGGTGGGGCCAACGTCATGGGCGGAGCAAGTGTCATGACATCATTAGCAGAACCAACGTCATTACATCATGGGCAGCGCCAACGTCTTGACATTGTGGATGGAGCCAAAGAAAAAAAATACAAATAAAATAGACTCAGTACACATAAAAATAACATAAACACACAATACATAAAACACACACACACACACACAAAACACAAAGAAAACAAACCCTAGTTCCTTACCTTTCCTGGGGTCGGGCCATCAGGGATTCGGGGAACAGCAGGTAGGTGGTGGAGTTTCGACGCATGCACACTTCCGAGCAGCCATTTTGGGCTGCCTGGAAAGACATCCAGAGGGCGGCCGGAGAGGTGACCGAATCGGTCGCCCAGGGGTTTACTAACCCCCCTAGCGATCCCCTCCGGATTTCTGCTAACGGTTCAGCCTAACCGATCCGAACCGGCAGCAGCCCACCGCTGCATATAATGGATTAAAATGCCTATGTTTAAAATTACAATACATTAGAATAATCATTTCTAAGTATAAAGCAGCAGGACTGGCCCTGCCATTAAGCAGAGTGAAGCAGCCATCTCAGGTGGTCTACAATGAGAAATGGCAACACAGTGTGACAAAGACATGCCCTGTTTGGTGCCTAAAAGGCACCATCAGCTGGATCTGAAGATAGTCTGCTATCCAGTGTTTGCCTTTAGGCAACCAAATATCTAGAGAGCAAGGCCATAGCAAACTGCAGATGGGAATGGGGAGGAAGTGTGTAATTATTTAGGGATGTTGCAGTGTGATATCAATGTTCCATCTTGTTTCTTTTATGAAAAATCTACCAGGTCTATCTTTAGTATTGTTACTCTCTTCCAAATAGTAACACTGTGAATTGATAGGGCATTTTGTTTTGCATTAAAATAAAAGGGTGCTTAATTTTCCTGTTCAAGCCAACAGGTGAACTGAGTTGCAGTTATACAGTACCTTGATTTCCACATCTTGTTGATTTTTTCAACTGCAGTTTTCCAGTTTTTAAAAAATGAATAAAAAAGAGTGCACCCCAGAATCTGTAGGACAAAGAATATTTTACAAAAATGTATACTATCAGAGAGGAGATTGGTTGCAAAAGTGAGTTATTTGAAAAGTTGTCTACAAGGGTGCATACAATGGGAGAAAGATATGTGACAATGTGTGCAAATTTTCATACACCCTTTTGTTTTCTAATTACCTTACCTTGGATACCTTGGAGTCATTATTCAGCAAGGAGTCCGCGCAATGGTAGACATCTCCACGATGACATTCCACACAAGCAATTGGACCCGGGAAATCAAGTCCATCTCTGTGTGGTTTTTTTTTTTTAGCTATTTGGATATCGCGTCACCCACTGGCTAGGCGGACCATGATGTGTGTCCTCCGCTTTCACCCTGCCCAAGGAATCTGATGGAGGACGCTTTGGTGAGCCTAACATCATTGACAAATGATGGACAACACTGCCTAGTTAGACTATTTTCTATTTGAGAACTGAAAATTGCAAGGTAAAACAAGTTGATGGCTAGCAAAGTGAGAGGAAGAGCTCAAAGCTAAAACGTACGGAGGCCAAAAAGAGCCGTTGTTTCCAGCAGTCACTTTTTGGAGAGATGTTATTTTCCTGCAGCTGGTTGTCATTAAAAAGAGAGAGGAGAATAAGAGAGATGTGACCTTGTTCAGAGGAGTGCAGCATCTACCCAACTTTTCACCTACGATGTGGAAAATATCTCAGAATCCAAGGCCTTGTTTGTCACAAGACTGAGATGGGACGGAAGGAGAATGGTGTTGCCAGCTGGAAGGACACTTAGATCATTAGTAGCTCATTATTCGAAAGCAAGAAATTGCAAGTAGATAAATAGGGACCACTTCGGTGGAAAGGTAAACAGCGTTCCGTGCGCTCTGGTGTCTAGTCATGCCTGCCACATGACCACAGAAACGTCTGCAGAAGCAGAAAGTGCTAGAGTTGGATATGACTAGCTTTCAAACAAGAGTAACCTTTACCTTTACCTATGAGGTCGAATGGGACTGTGGTGGTTCAGTGGTTAAGAAGCTCGCCTTGTTAGCTGGAAGGTTGGCAAGTTGGGAGTTCAAGGCCTGAGTACTGCATGACGGAATGGGCACCTGTCTCTGTCCCAGCTGCTGCAAACCTAGCAGTTCGAAAGCATGAAATTGCAAGTAGATAAATAGGGACCATTTTTGGTGGAAAAATACCTTGGGGACATGAAAGGAGCCTCATTCGGGTGTCCCCTGAGTGGAGTTCCTCCAGCAAAAACCCTTTCAATCCAGAAAGCACCTTTGTGTGCTTTTGGCATGATTTTAAAAAAAAGAAGATGTGGAATATCGTATGACAATGGGGAGGGAAGACCCCAGAGGAGGAGAAAGTGGTGGTCAAGAAGAAGTGAAAGGCAGACCCCTCTTTTTGAAGGAACTGTGAACTCGCTTCTCCTTATTTTATATCCAGGCTTTTCTGTCTGTCCCACATCTTGGTCAACTCTCCCCTGGGTGGATCGTGTCCCTGGCAGAATTGGGGGGGGGGGGGAGAGAAAGACACACATTATTCCCTGCCTACACACACACACACACACACACACCGCTTTCTGTGTTTGATATGACAGGAGCCCTATGCATTCTGGGATATTTTAATAAAGAAGACAGGCCTGTGAAATTTAATAAAAGAGTTCATCAGATTATACGGCAATGCCTTCATGCCACAGCACCAGCAATAATATCCGCACAGCGGGGTGGGTGGGTGCGTTGCTTTAACCCCTTGAGGGGCAGCATGGCAGCCCCTGTATTAAATTTTTCACCAGCGTCAAGCTCACAGAGCTTTAATATTTATGAATCTCTGCAGCCTGGGGAACCACAAGAGCAGCAGTTTGTTTGTGTGCTGGGGTGGGTTTCTGTGGGTATGTGTGTGGTGGGTCCCCTCCTCCCCATAAAGTGTTGGTTTTATCGCTGAAAAAACGATAGAGCTCACTGTGGGCGTTTGAATGAATTGCCTCCTTTTTGGCAGAGCTTAAGAAGTGGTAAAGCCAGAATTTGTTGGAAACTACCCCCCCCCCCTTAACTGGGGCAATCTCCGCTCTTCTCCTATCCTATATCCCAGCCACTTTGGTGGATGGCTGTGGTGATCCAGGAGGGAGTCGAAGACCCTTTGAAAAATGCTCAAACTGAAGCAATATTCTTCAGCTAATAATAATAATTTCATGTCCGAAATTATTCTGAGTTGAAAGGATTTTTGCTGGAGGAACTCCACTCAGGGGGGCGCCCGAATGAGGCTCCTTTCATGTCCCCAAGATCTTTTCCCACCGAAGCGGTCCCTATTTATCTACTTGCAATTTCTTGCTTTCCAACTGCTAGGTTGGCAGGAGCTGGGACAGAGGCAGGCGCTCAAACCATCGTGCAATACCCGGGTCTCGAACTGCTGACTTGCAGGCCTTCCAGCTCACAAGGCAAGCTTCTTAACCACTGAGCCGCTGCAGCCCCTATTCTTCAGCTATAAAGGGAAAAATAATATTTGTTATACGGTATATACTTTACGGATCATCTGGAAGGCTGTCTGCATCGACACATATCCCCCTGTTGTTGTTGTTGATGATGATGATGATGATGCTGTTTGGAGCAGTTTAGTGTGACCCACATTTTGGTGTCCCTGCATCAAAGACATTAGGTCATGCCATTTTCCCCCACCCACATTTTTTTTGAACTTCCTTTAGGGGGTTCTGCTATTTTACAGAGCTCTAAGTGGTTGAAATGCTGACTGGGAGGCGGAAGGTCAACAGTTCAAAACCCAAGTATTGCATGACAGAATTAGCACCAATCCCTGTCCCAGCTCCTGCCAACCTAGCAGTTCAAAAGCAAGAAATTTCAAATAGATAAATAGGTACCCCTTTGGTGGAAAGGTAAACAGCGTTCTGTGCACTTCAGTGTCTAGGCACGCCTGCCACATGTCCATGGAAATGTCTGCAAATGCAGACAGTACTGGCTCTTCGGCTATAAACAGAGATGAGCACTGAACCCATATCTGAATATGACAGGCTTTTGAGCATGGGTGACCTTTACTTTTACTTAATTTAAGCCTATTCCAAGTGAGTCTGTTTGCTTGGGAAGGGCTAAGCTTAAGATTTCCACATTGTAAACTGTTATTCTGCTGCTTCCGGTGTAAACATCGGCTGACAACCAGTGAAGGATATCATAAACTGAAAAATTCCCCATATCACCTCGGGATGGTCAGGGGAAATAAAATAAAATATTTTCCCGTACAATTGTTGTGCATGATCGCTTTGGTAAAGGGGGAAAAAACCCTGTTTCAGTGTATTGCTGATCAGAATTATACGACATGAGTCCAATGTATCCAAACTTGATGGGCAGTACATAAAAATGGGATTATTATTTTTTTACTTTTCCAAAACTATTCACTTCAGCATGTCTGCTCTAACTGGGACTACCAACTGGATTTAGGCCAGTGTTTCCCAACCTTTGGTTTTTGGACTTCAATTCCCAGAAGCCTAAGTCAATTCCCCAAAGTACTGATCAGCCAATGTACTGCTCCATGTTGGGAACCACTGATTTAGGATGTAATCAGTTTGCCATTTCTTTATGGCTGATCTGTTCCCTGCCGAAGACTCACGTAAAGAAGATTAGCTGTGGAAACCGAATTTCCTGAGGCAAAAAATGTCAAAACAAAGCTGGATATGAAAGCCAAGAGCTGGACGTGTGGACAACTTCAAAATGTGACTTCAAAAGCAAGACAGTGCCTGGAAGAAAGGGGAGTGGAAGAGTTTATCTTTTACTCTTTATTTGAACTGGTATTCATTCATTGTGTCTGGGAGGAGGAAGCTATAGTCCTGCAGATGTTATTGGATTTCAGTTCCCGCCTCCCACATGGGGCTGATGGAAGTTGGAGTCCAGCATCATCTACAGGGCCATTGGTTCCTTGGGTTTTAACTTTAAGAGATATCTCAGATAAGATTAGTTTACCTGTCTGCTAAGGTATTTACTGCAGCAGAGGTTAACAGAAAAGTAATCACTCTTTGGGACAGAACAAAGATTCCCACATAGAGTCCGCAAGTACTTGTGGTATTTCCTGGGAACACTCCTAAAGAATCTGCTGCCTTCCTCCCCCAAACTAGGTCATGTAGAGGCTTAGGCAAAAAGTGAGAAAAAGACAATAATAGAAAGTTGTTGTTGAGAAGGTTTTTCTCCTTTCTTCAAACATTGGGATCATCCAGTAAAGCTGAGGGAAGAGAAAATCAGAAATAGGTTAAGGATTTTTGCAAACAGAATACAGTACAGTTAAATGGTGAGTTTCACTGCCACAAGATGGGGTGAAGTCACCAATATACAGAGTGGCCCATAAGTCCCTACCCTTCTATATTTATTACAAATGTTTTCTTTCTCCCCCCCCCCCCCCGGAGAAATATGGCCAATTTAAGCCCATTTACACTTGAAGAAAACATTGTGACAAGTACATGGGTACATGAGTGCAAGAATACTGGTGACACCCTGGATACAATAAGTGGCCAATTTAGAGAAAGATTCAATAGGGACTTTCAGGCCACCCTATACAGTACTGTGAAAAACTCTTAGGCTATCACCAGTTGGTTTGGAGGAAATTTAATGAGTAGTTCTTTTTTTGTGTCCCAGTCAAACCCTGGACTGCCAAAATGAAGCCACTATCTCAGCTTTGTTGCTGGCCAAACTTAAGTCCTCATGCACGTTTCTGTCAGTAATTGGCGGGCCAGTAAATGAGCCAGATTCTGTATCTCTCCACATTCACACAGCATGTTGTTGTCTGCCAGCAGCCCCCACTTGAGCTTGTTGGTCTTGCATTTAGGCATTCTAACCCTCAGACTATTCAGAGTCCTCTAAGTAGCTTAGGGGAGGGTGTGTTCCTCAACTATATTCTCCTTTAATGCTGTTCCTTGTCCAGCGAGCTTCTTCCTCCATCTTCTAATTTGGTTTTGCGCTTGTGTACCCTCAAGAATGTTTGTTCTTGCCATAAAGCTCTTTCTGGAACTGAGCCAGCGGACCTGAGACTCATATCTGTGCAGAAGATGTTGAGAGTCATTCTCCTGCTTAGTTCTCTTGGTGTCCACTGCTAGTTCTCTCCTTAGGTGGAGTGATACCAACAAGAGGATATATTTTCTCAACTGGTGTAGGTTTGAAGCATCCTATCACTATAAATCACTCATTATAATTTAATGAGTGATTTATGGGGAGCTATAACTCAGACATCCTAACACTAAACTTCAGCAAATTTGGAAAGGGCTGAGAGGAGAGTCAGCAGAAGACTGCCTTCAATTTTGATGTGCTTATGTGGCTCAGGAGCTGAGTTGTTTTCCTCCAAATCACTCATTGACTTTTCACCAAACCAACTGGTGGTAGCCCGACATTTGCTTGGTATTGGAGCTAGTTTGCAGGGAGAATTAGAAAAATTAATGAAGAGGTAGGCTAAGACCGTGCACAGGACATGAGGACTATATGCTACTCCAAGGTCTGGAAGCATTATACCCTTGAGATGGTGGGAGACTATGACAGGAAGAAAGAATTATTATCTCATAATTTGACATTTACTAAAGATATCTTCCTGGCAGCCTTGGAAATTCCATAGGGTTATTGGACTTACTTAACATGACTCTTCTTGTATTCTTAATTACGATTCTTCCTAGTCTCTGAGTACTCCTTACTTTCTCTCCTTCTAAAAAAATTATGCCTCAGAATTCTTTATCAAGATCTACAAAATCTGTTTTGCTTTTGCTATATTATCTGGGGATTGTGTTGGGTTGCCAGGTCTAAGAGAAATGCAACGCAAGTCAGAGGTGCATAACAAGGCTAGGACAAGAAATCAGTGGATCTTAGCACCAAATCTTTTTATACCTGCTCATATTTATCATTAAGAATATGAAAATATCTCAGTCTGGTAGTCATTGTATTTCTCCCAGGCCATCCTTTTATCACATTTGGTTGTGAGAGTTTGTGGATAGGGCTGCATGGAAATTCAGATTTAATACATATAATACTTCCCCCTGCCCCAATCATTCTCATTTATAGGTACATTTTCTCTACTGTACACATTTCTTTATAGTCACAAAAGAAAGCTTGTGTGAATTGTTTCAATTATGTGCATTCTAACTAGTCTTGTGAAAGTTTTAAGAGTGCAAACCTTTGTCAGGAATGCCAAATTTTCCCCTTTTTTCCATGTTAATTTCATTTAATAGCAATCCAGTATTAAATAACAAAAATACATATCAAAAAGTGTATCAGAACAAACATGATGCTCTAATCTCCCTCCCCTTCCATATGAAACTATAGGTTTTGTATGTGTTTTTTAAACATATAAATCTATTGGTGATGGTCCCCTCAGTGGAGGAAATTCCACTTGAAACCATCATATTGGGCCCAATAGGAAAATGAGCAGAGGAGGAACTCTGATTCCCAATGTTCATGAAGGCGGAAGAGGCATGCCAGATGGACTGGCTGTGAAGGTGCACCTTGTCCATTTCCTAAAGGCTGTGGCGGTCCATCGCAGTCCCAATGCTAAATCCTGCATGTGTTCTGTGGATGATGGCTCTGAGATCATAGTATGTGGGTCACTTCATGGCAAGATGGGATCCACCTTAAACAAATTCACGCCAGTGACATTTTTCCTGCTTCAGGAAAAAAAACGCATTCTCGAATACGAGTTGCAGTCGACGATGACATCTGTTAAAGAAAGCTTATAGGATCTTAGGGAGGCCAAATGCCACAACAAATCTAGCTCCCTAGATACTAATAACCCTCATCTCCAACCTCTTCCTCTTCCAAGTCATCCTCCTGTCTTCCATGATGAGTGCAGTGTAAGTTCATTTTCTACATTTGCATCTCAGTGACTCTATTTAAGTCCACTAAGATATCCATTCTGTGCCGGCTGTATCTGTGATCTCAGTCAATGTAGATACAATATTGCCAGATCTCTTTCCAATTGGAAAAGGGAAGCTCCAGGCCACAAGTTGGCTTGAAGAACTGCAAGGCCACTTTGAAGAATTCAGTTGGTTGATACTTCAGCCTACCAGAGGAGAAACCTCTTTTCTGAGCATCTGCATCTTCAGGTGGTGGTGTGAGAAAAGGAGATTGTGTCTCCAGCAGCATCCTTAACTTGTCACAATAGCTGCTGTGGCATGTTTGCAGCCAAGATTGTCTCTTGAAGGTCTGGGTGGTCTTTTTGCTGTTCTGTTTCTGTTCAGCTGTGCAAACTGAATTCCTTCTTGACATCCTTGAGGTCTTAGGTTCAGGACTTGACCGGAGACTTTACCCTGACAGCAGTAATTGATAGTTGCTCCTAATCAACTGAGAAACATAAGAAAAGGCCTTTTACTGAATTAGACCAATGGTCTAGAAAGCCTAGTATTGTCAACTCTGAGTAATAGAGGTTCTTCAAGGTATCAGCCAGTAGTATTCTCCCCTAGCTATAGCTAAGATACTGCAAACTGTGCCATGCCACTGAGCAATGTTCATGTAATCATCACTCTAAAAGGCATGTTATTCTTTTTCCTAGATATAATGAAATATTTCACCCTGTTGTAATTGGATGAAGCTCCCATAGTTGGGTTAGAGTAGATATTCCTGTTGCCTTTTCAGATTGATTGAATTTTAACTAGAGTTAGGAGGTTCACACCCACCAGATATTGTAGGACTTCAATCCTTTTCTTCTCTCCCCCATGACCATGTTAGCTAAGACCGATGGGAACTGAAGTCTCATAACATCTGAAGAGCCACAAGTACTCCAATTCTGGTTTTGATGTGGAGACATAAATCAGGAGAAAGCTGGATTTGCTTTCTTTGAGGAGTGCTTAGTGTAGAAATGGAACCCATAAAGCAGAAACCAGGAACTTGAAAGATGGGAGGACATTCTCCCCCTGGGATGTCTGCAATCTGCCTTCTCATAGTCAGTTGTGGAATCTTTTATAACATAAGTGGGGAAGTGTAGCCATTTTGGTGTTACTGAGCTAGCCCTTGCATGCATAGCTAATAGCAGGATATGATGAGGGTTGTATTCTGAAATGCTATGGAGGATACCATGTTTCTCATCCCCATAATAAAAAGTTCAAATTAAAATTAGGTGCATTTTGTTGGTTCTAAGGCAGTGTTTCCCAACCTTTGGTTTTTGGACTTCAATTCCCAGAAGCCTGAGTTAGTACCCCAAAGCACTGATCAGCCAATATACCGACTTAGGCGTCTGGGAATTGAAGTCCCCCTGTGAGGTGTGGGCCCCACATTGGGAACCACTGTTCTAGGGTAATGCCCAAGACAAAATGTGGAAGTAGTGGTCTGAAAGAAATTGGCAGCAGACCAAGGCTTAGAAGATGATTGTGTTGCATTGATTGACCATGAAGGATGATGGATCCTGGGAGTTGTAGTCCAAAAAAGCTACTAGTCCAAGCTCAGGATTAGACATCATTGTATATAAGCCCACCTGAGCTGTGCACCAGAGAAATTGAGTACAGAGATTAATCAGATTTTATTATTTTGCAACACTGTTTAATGTACTTTTGAAACGCCCTTTCCACTCATAAGTGCTTGGGACAGTTTGTAGTAAAACCATAAAAAGATAAAAGGCAGAACAATCTAACACAAGGGAGAGATTATGCGGGCATTACAAAGCAATGAAGCGCTCTAAAATTAAAGGGTTGCATTCATTCCTGAAAATTTGGTGACACAACATAATGTTTGCCTGCTATCAACTGCAGCCTGATAATAATGAATGAAACCTCTTCTGATTTGAACATTCTGCAGCTTGGGTGCTGTAACATAGAGTCTCACTTCCCTAGATGTAGATCCTTATGTAATGAAAACTGTTCCATCTACACACTAAAGGGCAATATTAGCAGCCTTCCAGAAATAATAAATTTCTTAAACAGTAGCAGATTTGCGGGAAAGAAAAAAAATCTTCTTAAAAGAGATCTTCCTCCCAAAAGACCCAGCCAAAACAAAGCTGCTTTTGCTCATGGACATGGAGAGCTGGTTCACTACTAGAAGTGTGTGTGTGTGCAGGGGGGGGGGGGGCAAAACAGAAGAAATGAAGTGGCTGAACAGGAGTACTCCAAACTGCGAAAATTCTATGAAAATTTCCACCCACTGTCGTAATAATGTTGAACAAGAGCAGTAAAGACAACACAACGTCTGTTGGTTCACCTTTACCTGGACAATTTCAAGCCTGAAGGTTATCTCTGATGGGAATATGACTGCCCAGAAGGTTTTATGATCAGATGTGATTGGGGAAATTGGCTTCAGAACTGGGGTGGGCAGCTCAATGCTCAGGTGGATATATCCACTGACTCCATTCACCCACCATGTCATTTCTTGTCTCCAAGTCCCTGGTGAAGAAGATAGAAAGACCAACATGTAAGACTAGAGCATTGTCATGGACAGTGTCTTCAAATTTCACCTGAAGTTTGAAAATCAAGCTGATCTAAGCTTTTATGGGGAATCAAACTAGATCTGTTATGTTTTTTAATGTGAGCTTTCATGGATCAAGTCCACTTCATCAGACATATGAGTGAAACTTCAAGACATGAGCTTATATACACCAGATACAGAGGCACAGTGATGAATCAAAATGACAAATAAGCATGCAAATCAATACAGCCTCCCACAGCTGGTAGTAGCAGATGATCTCTGGTTGTTATTCTGATTAGATCTAAATTTATTTATTTATTTATTCAGATTTATATTGCTGTCCCCTTTTCAATTCTAAAAGTGGGGAGATAAAAAACAAACACCTGGCATTGAACATATGCTAATGAGTTTAACCTCTGTGTTATTATGTGAGCACATCCTGTCCTGTGAGACATGTTGTGAAAGAGAATATTACAGGAAAGTTTGTGAAGGTGGTATAGCAAAATATAATATAAAAATATATAGCAGCATATGTCTGATGAAGTGGACTTGATCCACAAAAGCTCACATTAAAAATACAGCAGTTAGTCTTTAAAGTGCTGCAGTGTTTTTTTGTTTGTTTTCTGATTTGCCTGAAACACAGACTAACATGGCTACTATTCCAAAAATTTCAATTAGGTCTATTGCTATTCTTTTTCAGGTGCTAAACCAGCTCCTGAAATTCCAGACTCTAATTGAAATTTCTTGTGTATATACCTTCTGAGACCACCTGTTTGGCATTCCTAATCTACTTGCCCATTGGTGCTTTGTGTCTGGTCTCATCCAGCACCTTGTAAAGTTCCCAACTTTGGCCAGCATGTGAAAAAGGAGTGAGAAAGGGAGAATGGAGACCCAGGAAAGAGACTAAGAAAGGCAACCTCTGGTGTCAACCTTGCTTGACTACCAATAGTCACTAACAAGTGCTACCATGGCCCAGAAGAGGCAGCAGTCCTAGAGCTTCAGAAAAGTTACTTTTGGGGCTCACAGAACCCTTCGGCAAGCAGTAGCCATGTTAGCTAGGGGATGACTTGTATACATCCTAGCCAGTCTGAAAAATAGCCTAAGAAGATCTAGCTGGGGATGCCCTGGAACAACATTTAATTGAATGTCCACTTTTGTTGAGAGGTTTCACATGGGCCAGACCCCTCTGACTCCAGAACAAAAGGGTGCTAAAATCAGTTTGGTTGGAGAAACCAATCTGGCACCATAAAGCCACTCTGAAGTGAGCATCCAGTAACATGAGTGTCAGGTTGTTCTCAGGCATATCAGAGAATAAACAAAACAAAACAAAAGACTGTAGCACTTTAAAGACTAAGTGTTATATTTCAACGTGAGCTTCCATGGATCAAGTCCACTTCACCAGACATGGGAGTGAGGCTTCGTGGCATCAATTTATATACAGAGGTTGTTCTCAGACATACAGTATATACTTGAGTATAAGCCGACCCGAATATAAGCCAACTTTGACCTGAAAACCCAGGAAAATAGATTGACCCAAGTATAAGCCGAGGGTGGGAAATGCAGCAGCTGCTAGTGAGTTTTAATAATCAAAATACAGTAAAACCTCAGATAACACTAAAACCTGGTTCCACAAGTCTTGGTGTTATACGATTTTTAGTGTTATCCGATGCATGTTAAAATCCTATGGGATCCATAGAGATACATTGTAACCACACAGGGATTAGCGGTTGCTATCTGATGCATCCTATAGGACCTTAATGTTATCCGATGCAATTCTTCCCCCCAGATTGCTTAATGTTATGCGATTTTAGTGTTATTCGATACTAATGTTATCTGAGGTATTACTGTACATGAAAAAATGGTAAAATTAATTAAATTTTTGGCACGTCTCAATCCGACGCGGTCTTGGGACCCTCGTGGTCATTGAGCCAATTATAAGCCATTTCCGCTTTTGGGTGCTCATTTTTGGGACTGATAAACTAGGCTTATACTCGAGTATATACAGTACATAATATACCAAGCAGCCCAGTCTTCCGACTCCTATTGCATTCAAGTCACAGCCATTGTTGGTTGAGACTCAGGCACCTTAATTCATGTTGCTTGACTGTGGCTTTAAGGAAACAAGACTAGAGAACGGGGTGGGGTAGATGGCTGGCTATATTTCCCCCTTGAAACCTTACTCATCACAGTGCCATTGTTAGGAGAAACTCCAAACAAAACTCCTGGAAATGAAAAGGCCGTATTGTTGTATTTCCAGGCTGCCTCCATCCTTTGCTCCTGGCCCTGGCCTTGCAATCTGGAGAGCAGCTTTCAGCCTTCCCACTTCAATATTTCAGGCAGCTAAGGGTGGATTTGGAAGCTCAGCGCTGAGTAAACAGACCCTCTCTTAAGCCAGGGACTGCTTCATTTTGACTAAATCCTAACCAAACAAGGCGGCTTCATGAAGCAGAGAGCCAAGTAGCCTTGGAGGTGGCCTCAAGTCCTGCTTCATTAACACCTTTTAATCCCGCTGGTACAATTTTATATTCTCTAAATTACCCTTCCCAGGCTCAGGTCAGGGCTGTCCATGCTGTTACAACAGGCCAAAGAATTTCACAATAACTTCCCCTGTTCCTTCCAGCCACTTGAAGAATGGAGTGTCTCAAGTTTGGGACACCTTCCATTTGAATGCGTTTGCCTTCAAAACACAGAAAGAGCAAGCTGGTTCTTCTGATTGAAACGACTAAGGGCGTAGCTTGGGAAAGCTACAGGAGGGGGTGGTGGTGAGATAAGAACTCCCAGAATTCCCACCTCAGGATGGGAGTTATAGTCCCAAAAAGGAACTGTTCCTTTCGGAACTAAGGGTGTGTGAGCATCCACACAAATGGTGGAATTCTAGGATCTGCAGTTAAAAATATTAATTTTTTTCCAAGTGAGAGTCCTTCCAAAACCCCAAACCCTAACCCAAACAGTGGGAGAAGGAGTGGTCCCTGGAATAAGTTTTTTGCTGCTGGTATTCACACAATAACAGAGTATGAGTTGTCACTAGACAGCACATATCCTTTTCTGATGCAAAAGCTTTTGTTGTTAAAAATAAATAAACAAAGACCACCCTCCTTTATATGTGATCCAGATCCAAACTGCTAAGAATTTGGATTTGTATGCACAGCCACTGTCATAGGGCCATTTTTTTCTGACTTAGTGCATTCCAGATGCGGTGGACTGCAATTCCCACAATCCCCAGGATCCAGTATTTAGGTATAATGGAAGGCTGATACAGAAGTAGCGTGAGATGCTGGAGAGGGAGGAGGCAGTAGAGTTGACAGCTTATCCTATGGAGGGGAGGGGGACATAGAGGAAACCCTGTAGTTCATTGAAGGAAAGGCACTTATCATGTAACAGGATGAGCAAATCATAAGCTTCTTCTTCTTCCATATCTAGGCCAGACGTGAAAATGCCAAAACAAAGCTACCTTCTGGTGAATTCATTCCCTTCTTCCTTTCACCTGATCTAGTGTGAGAAAGATTAGGCAGCACAACAAGGTTGCTGTTGCCCAGGGTACACCTGACTGTGGTTCAAAAATACCACAGTCTTCAAGGAGGTGCTTTCTGTGTACCCCAAATCATAAGCTAGAAATGATAAAATAAAATGGAAGGCTTACATGACTCCTTGTGGTGAAGCTGCAGTACTGTAGCCAATACTCTGTTCACAATCTGAGTTCAATCCCAACAGGTTCAAAGTTGGCTCAGCCTTTCCTCCTTCCAATGTTGGTTAAATGAGTACACATTGTGTCAAGTTCCTCAGAGTACATTGGTACAGTTGTGTACATTCAGTAAATTACTTGTGGAGATTTACATAAATTTGCAGCTCTGTGTATGTGGAGGACTGTTTGTGTATGTAATGCCTGCTTTGAGTCTATTTACCATTAATTTCTGATGTGATGCTCCCTATCTCCAGCCTTTTTACAATGTTGGTCATTCACACAGTATTGGTAACCAAACATACACAGAGAGAGAGAGGATTGTCACACTCCTCAATAGTATTTCTCCAGAGGAAGTCCATATACAGTAAAACCTCGCATAAAGAGCACCTCCCTTAGAGAATAACTCAATTAAAAAGCAGACTTTTCTCTGAATGGTTCCCTAGCTTAACAACTAAAACCAACAAAAAACTCACTTAACAACTAAATCAGAGTTCACAATCCCCCCCATCCCAGAAGTCACAATTGGTCACTTACAATGGTGTTTCGCCTAAAGAGCAAACTTGCTTAAAGAGCAATCCCACAGAACACATTATGCTCTTTAAGTGAGGCACTGCTGTATATGTTTCATGTACAGAAACCAACCTGATTGGCAGATAAATCTCACTTCAGTGCTGAGAGCAACAGGGATGCTTAAGAGATACAGGATAACTAAACTACAAAGGAAGAGAGCAGTGTGGTCCTTACACAGTACAAATGCAGGGGGGAGGTGATACCTTTATTAGATCAGTAAAAGAAATCAAATTTAATCAAAGCTTTGATGATTCATGATCACTTCTTCAGGCATGCATCAAAAGATAAACTTGCAGTTCAAAAGAAGGCCATCTGCAGAAAGCATTCTGCATGTTGACCTGGTGTGTGTGTGAGAGAGAGAGAGAGACCTGGTGTGTGTGTGTGGGGGGGGGGGTAGAGAAGATGGTATCAGGATCAGTTTGCTGTACCCCACCTCACCCCACTCACCTCTAAGAAACAAAGCCTGGCACACCATCTTACGTATGTATGGGAAAAGCTTCAGGTCAGGATTGCTTCTATGATACTAAAAGAGTGAAGCAAAATGAAGTGACAGGATTGCTGATGTGAGCATACCAGGGAATATGACTTTCATAGCCTTCCACTCTCAGGGACAAACTGAGGCAGGATTAAAGCATTCTTTCCTCCTTGCACCAAATTTTCTCTATTCAAGATTATTATTCTCCTTGAGAAATCTTATAGGAAATCAGAGAGGATTTATCAGAAACTTGGCGATCATTTTTACTGGAAGAAATGCAGGGTTTGTAACAATTCCTGTGCAGGATGGCATCTTTCCTCCATAGGATTTACTGGAAAAGACAGTAAAGGTGTCCCTTTAGGAAGCAGTGCTTATCTCCGTTTACAGATGAAGAACCAGCACTTGTCTGTGTCTGCAGACGATTCTGTGGTCATGTGGCACACATGATTAGATGCCAGAGCACATGGAATGCTGTTACCTTTCCTGCCAAAGCAGTACCTGTTTATCTACTTGCAATTTCTCACTTTCCTACTGCTAGATTGGCAGGAACTGGGACTCACTCCGTCATGCAGTACTTGGGTCTCAAACTACTGACCAGCCAACCTTCTGGTCACCAAGCTCAATGTCTTTTGCATGTGTTTAGGATTTTCCTCCCAATCTGGTATCCTTTAATTGTATTGGATTACAACACGCCTGCTCCTCAATTAACATGGCTGCTGGCTGCGCACAATGGGAGTTGTGTCCACTGCCTGCCTGCAGGATAATGTCTCCCATTTCCTGCACTATCACATACATCTATAACAGGGATTCCCAACCTGCAGCCAATGGCCCTGATCTGGCCCATGGCACCATTTCATGTGGCCCACCATTCCCTCCACCGCACCAGGAAGTGCCATGTGGTGGAGGAAGGGCAAAATGGCCATCCGGCCCCCAAAGCTGTCTGAGGGAGCATGACCCGGCCCCTGGCTTTAAAAGGTTGAGAACTCCTGGTCTGTAGCAAAATGTATCATATCGTTCCATGGGGGAGGGGAAGCCAGAATCCTAAATCCATGGTCAGGGATTATGATTATTAAAACCAACCAAAACACCACAAAAATTGAGCCAGCCTCCGTCCTCTCCAAAGCACTTTGTCAGACTGGCTACTAGTGAAAGTAGTGGCCTGGGGAAAGAAAGAAAAGAGGGGTATTGCCTGTCTTGCGAAGAAAGTGCATGGAAAGGCCTCCAATTATATCTGCCATCCTTCCCATTTCTCAATTCTTATCAGGAAAAAAATCTTTAAGGAGGAAAATATACCCCAGATGCACAACTCCTTTTGCAAAATGATCTGATCTCTCCGCCTGGCACCAGCCCTAGACTTTAACAATGTAGGACGTGTCTGCTTTGTTTAAGAAACCACACACTTTCTGTTCTTTGCCTTCTCTTCCTCCTACTCTGGTGTAGCCTAACCCAGCCTTCGGGCGCTCAGTTTAGCACTTTTCTGGGACTTTCATCCTTCCTTCGCTTAGTTTTGATGGAATCATAGAATCACTGAGTTGGAAGGGGTCTTTTAGGCCAAGGGTGCCCAAACTTTTTGTACCAGGGGCCTGACTATGCCCCTGGAACAGCTGAGCGGGCCTGACTACACACCCTGGAAATGGGCACGTTTGCGCATGCACATCAGGAATACTTCTGGGGGTGGTTCTGGACATCTCATCTCTGCACATGCACAAATGCATCCCCGCCACTCTCGCAAGTGATTTTACCACTCCCGGAAGTGGATTCGGCATTCCTGGAAGTGGTTCTGGATGCCTCTGTGCATGCGCCAGTGTGTCGCCACCACTCCCAGAAGTAGTTCCAGACATACAGTACATGCACATTGGTGGGTGCATCCCCCATCCACTTCCGGGAGCTGCAAGGACGTCAGGGGCTGGATGTAATGGTGTTGGGGGCCTGATATGGCCCACGGGCCATAGTTTGGGCACCCCTGTTTTAGGCCATCCGGTCCAACCTCCTGCTCAAGGCAGGAATCCGAATCAAAGCAGATCTGGCAGAGGGTTGTCCAATTCTCTGTCAAAGACCTCCAGGAACGGATGGTTCACCACCTCCCAAGGTAATTGGTTACCTTGTCAAACTGCCCTAGACGTTAAGAAGGTTCTTCCAGATATTCAGCCTATATCTGGCTTCCTTTAGTGTGAGCCCATTATTATGCATTCTACATTCTGGGATGATGGAGAACAGATCCTACCCTTCCTCTTTATGACCATCTTTCAAGTATTTGAAGAGTGCTATCCTATCCCCTTTCAGTCTCTTTTTCTCAAGGCTAAACATGACCAGTTCCTTCAGTCTTTCCTCGTAGGGCTTGGTTTCCAGTCCTCTGGTCATCCTTGTTGCCCTTCTCTACATCTGCTCTAGTTTGTTTGTATCTTTAAGTGTGGTGCCAAGATCTGGACACAGTACTCTAGATGTGGTCTATCCAGTGCTGAATAGGTGGGGACTAGTAGCTCACGGGTTTTGGTGACTATACTTCTGTTAATGTAGCCTGAAATAGCACTGGTCTTTTTTGCAGCTATGTTGCACGGTTGACTCATATGTAGCCTGTGATCTACAACAATTCCAAGGTCCTTCTCGCTAATAGTATTACTGAGCCAAGTATCCCCACTCTTGTAACTGTACATCTGGGCGTTTTTTTCCCCTAGGTGTAAAGCTTTGCACTTCTCCCTGTTAAATTTCATTCAGTTGTTTTCAGCCCAGTGTTCAAGCCTGAAACACTGTGTAATCATCCTGTTCAATTCCAGTAAAAAAAAATATCTATTGCTCTCTTTCTTTCAGTCTTGTGTTGTAAAGTTGTTTCTGTAAGAAAATGCAATTGCAGAACCAGTTTGGAGGCAAAGATAGGACCAATCATGCTTTTCAGGGCTCTTGTACTTTTAATTAGATGTGTCCTGTCTGTAGGGTTATTTCTTCCTGATGAGTGCAAGGTGTGTGTGTGTGTTAATGCCTTTCCATTACACAGGAACAGCCCTTCTTAATTGTTTCAGTGCCAGTTCCTACTGGAGAACAGGAGGGTTTGATTATTATTTTCAGTGCATTATCTGCTTTTCACTTTTTTGTTTTAGGCAAAATAGCATTGTTTCACTATTAAGAATGAAATCTTCCTCCCTAGTGGGAATAAATACTGACACTGGCACAATTAAGAGTGGTTATTCTAGGAGCAATTAATAGGCTACTTGTTTTAATCCCTCACCCATGCTAATAAGGAAGCAGCAAAACAAACCTAACCCACAAGGGGGGAAATTTTTTTTTGATTAACATTACTGGGAAACTTTGCTGACTGGAACTTACTTGTGAGTAAGCATTATACTGTATAGATCTAATCCATTGCTGGATAATACAGTCCCCTACTAAATTCTTGTGTGGAACCTCTGCTTTAAATCTACTTCCAGCTAATTTGCAGAAAAGCAAAGTCTTTGCTGTGCTAAATAGTTTGAGTAAGAAAACAGCTTCAGTTGTTGCCACTCAAAATGGTGGCTGCCCTGTCTTCCATGTAGCGCAAGAGCTTTCCCGTTACCATGCCTGTCAATCCAGCACCGATAATAAACCTGTTTTCAATCCACCGGTGACTAACGGAGCTGCCTTCAGTTCCCATGGCAACTAAACAATATTACCCAGGCTTAAACGGATTCGGATGATATTAAAAAAGCATCCTCTTTAGGAATTCCTGGTGCTGAGAATTTTAATTTTGCGTAATGCGAGCTGACACCATGTTTATGAGGCACTCGCTGCCTGTTTTCTTCAATTAGTGCAAAGAGGAGCAGATTTGTTTTCGGGGCTTAAGGGGAGAGGCATTTATTGAGTTATGAAGTGAGGAGGGGAGCCAATAAATGCGGGTCACCCTGTCACTGCCATCAATCCCTTAAGATGTAAATTCCGGGGAGATTTGTGGTAAATGCTGTAGTTTTTCATACCCACATAGCTAACTACTTCAGCAAGGGAGGGTAAATAGTAGGCTGGGGTATTTCTCAGTTCGGTTCTACAATGTTCTGAGGTAACTTTACAAAAAGATGCAACCACAACAGTAACAAAAAAGAAGGAAATCAACACTTTTCCCAGGCATTCCCAGCCTGATCAGAGACTGGGCTTTGGATATAAGCCTTTTGCATAGAGAGAAGGATTTGGGGTCCATCGAATGTGGGGTCCATCTAACCTAACTCAGCTGGCAAGGGCCAGAGGGTTCCATTGGGCTTGTGTAACAGACACACACCTTAAGGATGGAATATTATGTGTACAAAAATGTTAAAGGGGTCCAAAGAAATTCTTAATTGTACTTCTCTAAGGGACTGCAGTGGCTTAGTGGTTAAGACACTGAACTTGATGGCTGGAAGGACGGCAGCCTAGCAATTCAAGACCCAAGTGCTGCATGACAGAGTGAGCTCCCGTCTCTGTCCCGGTTCCTGCCAACATAGCAGTTCGAAAGCAAGAAATTGCAAGTAGATAAATAGGTGCCACTTTGGTGGGATGGTAGACAGTGTTCCATGCACTCCTGTGTCTAGTCATGCCTGCCATATTTCCATGGAAACATCTGCAGATGCAGACAGAACTGGCTCTTTGGCTGTAAATGGAGATGAGCACCGAACCCTAGAGTTGGCTATGACTGGCTTTAGAGCAAGACCTTCACCTTTATCTTTACAAATGGTCCCTGAGAGAAGTGAGGAACCTTTTAAAGTAGATGCCTTTGAGTTGTAGTGTTGGAGGAGAGTTTTGAGAGTCCCCTGGACAGCGAGGAGAACAAATAGGTCAATCTTAGAAGAAATCAACCCTGACTGCTCCTTAGAAGGTCAAATTGTAAAGATGAAGCTAAAGTACTTTGGACATCAAATGAGAAGAGAAGATTCACTTGAGAAAGCCTTGATGCTGGGAAAGGTGGGGGGCAAAAGAAGAAGGGGGCGGCCAAAAATGAGATGGCTAGATGGTATTGTGGATGCAATAGGCACAGAGCTGAGCGAGTTGAGGAGGATGGTGGAGGACAGAAGTGCCTGGCGGACATTGGTCCATGGGGTTGCAGAGGGTCGGAATCGACTGTGCGACTGAACAACAAACAAATGGCTAGGACTGGATAGTTCTAATGGAAATAGCAGACCAATAACATCTAGAGCTCCACAATATGTCTGCCTCTGCTTCAAAGTTCCACCTGGAAGGGTCAGTGCACATTTTATGGACATAGGTGTAAGAGAACCCAATGCCAGTATGTGTGTGTGTTTTTACTTTTAAAGAGACTGCTGATCTGAGACTTTTGGACCACAGCGATGTCTGCGTGTCACCCCTTCCTTCATTGTTCTGCAACTCCAAATGGTCCTTCAAAGCAGACCCTGTTCAAATCTACCCTCAGCAGAGTGACAAGTCAAGAATAAACATACCCATGGAAACACAAAGGCGGCTAAGTGTTTCACAGTGGGAAACACAGGGAGCATTTAAAGACTGCTTGCTACCCTGCCCTGCTGTTTTGCTGAAAGCTGATCTCTCCTAACGTCTTGTGTGAAAAGGTGTAAAAAGGCTTGCTTACATTCCAATGCATTGTGTGGTCTGTTTCTCAGCTACACAGGCAGAGCAACAGGTTCTCTAAAGTTGACTGCAACGCATATCCAAGAATGCATTTTTCCCCTGAAGCAAGAAAAATGTTACTGGCGTGACTTTGTTTAAGGTGGATCCCATCTTGCCATGAAGTGACCCACACACTATGATCTCGGAGCCATCACCCATGGCACACATGAAGTGCAGTGTGCAGGATTTAGCACCGGGACTGCAATGGACCACCACAGCCTTGAGGATATGGACAAGGTGTGCCTTCACAGCCAGTCCATCTGGCATGGCCTCTTCCGCCTCCATGACAGCTGGGAATCAGAGTTCCTCCTCCGTTCATTTTCCCATCGGGCTAAAACCAGACATGGCCCAAGGCATTTCATTGCCTAAGGAGGACAAGATGGAGTCTACCAGCAGAACTACTGACTCCTGCCTTTCCATATACAGAAGTCAACCAGATAACTAGGCTACAAAATCTCGTGTTAACAATGGGAGCAAGGCAGAGTCTGCCAATGTGATGGCTGTCTCTGGGCAGATGGAATAAGCTTGTTTTCTGTTGCTCAAGGTAGTACTGAAAACAATGGATTCAAATGGTAAGACGGAAGATTTTGACTAAACCAGTGGTTCCCAATTAGTGGTACGCGTACCCCCAGGGGTACGCGAGATTGCATCAACGGGTACGCGCAGCAATCTCTTAACTAAAATATTAAATCCTTAAAAAACAATAATGCAATAACAATTGCCAAAAAATTATTCAATTTAATTAAACGATCAGTAGGTAAGTCAATCGTATGCATCAAGCGCTTTCTCCTGCAGCGGCAGTTTTTCCCGCACCTCCCGCGTCACCCGATCGCCCCGTTCCCGCCTATTTGGTCGTCATTGTCAACGTGCACATTTGTCACATTAATGAAACGTGTTCTCTGTCATTAGAATGTCTTTTGATGATAATAAATATAAAATACACCTGATTTAATTTTTTATTTAACGTTCCTGCAATAAGGGGTACACGATATTTAACGTTCCTGCAATAAGGGGTATCCAAGTTTGAGGTCTTTCTTGAAGTGGTACATAGAAAAAACTAATTGGGAACCACTGGACTAAACATTAGGATGAATTTATTCAAGGTATGGGTTGTTCGCCAAAGGACTGGACGATCTTGGAAGGTGGCGGATTTTTCCTCATCAAGGCTTTTTAGCATAGGTTGGGAGGCTATAAAGAGGAATTCTTTACCATCAACCTTCTGTTTTAAAGACCACTGTTGTCACCTCATGCAGGAAAGAGAAGCAAATAGATACTGTACTTACATATATGCCTTCCCTGCATCAGAGATCATGCAGGACATTGAAAAATGATTAAAACATGTTTAAATCTTCTTTCAAGTTGGTAGGTGCAAAAGCAGATGCCAGCCAGCTCAGAGGCTTAGCACTCTTGGCAGAGCGACAGGCATTCTGGACAGCTTTGTGCAGACTGCATGACGAAGCGAAATGGCTCCTACCAGACAATCCTAAGGGGAAGAAAAGAGAGTGTAAGAGGCACATGTATCTTGCCTGCAGTCGCAAAAGCAATGCTGTTGGGTTTTTCCGCTTCTTCGCTGTTGAGATGGCCCTTCACAAAACAATAGGAACAATCACTTTGAACAGTGATAACTTACAATTTCAGCTAAAGGATCTTGAAGATTCACTACCTATCCTACATCCCACATACTTCCAGTTACTCCTTGTATGATAGGTCCAAATGTAGTTCTTATGTATGTTTCGCTTTTCCACCTGGTTCACTATTGTTGACTTTTGATTGAACTCACCATTAGTCATAACTGACGATGGCACACAGTTATTATTATTAGATGGTCATAGTCCTGGGTATCCCGGAAGGATTGGCACAGAAATAAATAGTGGGTTTAATTTTCCTGGAGGCACATCTCTGTCACAGTACTAGCCAATAAAATTGATACGGGCTTAGTGGTTAAGAGTTCGAGACCCAAGTACTGCGTGACAGAGTGAGTGCCTGTCATCTGTCCCAGCTCCTGAAAACCTAACAGTTTGAAACTAAGAAATTGCAGGTGGATAAATACGTACCCTTCTGGCAGGAAAGGTAACAGCATTCTGTGCACTTCGGCATCTGGACATGCCTGCCACATTAATGTGGAAACGTCTGCAGAAGCTGACAGCACTGGTTCTTTGACTGTAAATGGAGATGGACACCACCCCCTAGAGTCGGATACAACTTGCTTTTTAGGAAGGAAGACCTTTACCTTTATGGAATATTGGTGGGGAAGCTTATTCACTCCCAAATTAAAACATATTACCAAAGCAATGAATTATGGTACAGGTGGTCTTGAAGCAAAGCAATGTGTTTTCCCCCTTATACAATTATTTATCAGAGCTAAAATTAATCCTTAGCTCTCCAAATTCTCCCATCAATGGGGCTGGCAAATATGCAACAAATACTGGGTAGTCAGCATCAGCATCTGACAACTAGGAATCAGATGACATGAGGTATAAGATAGTACAGTATTCGACATTTTCTGACACGTGGAAAGTCAATATTGACAATATCTGACAAGCCACAGGCAAGATCCAAGGAGAAGCAGTCAATGTTTAGCAGTCCTTCAGGCAGCATTTGATAACTTTTATATTCAGCTTCAAGTGAAGCGGAAGCAAAACAGGAATAAAAATAAAAGCACTATCATACTTTGAAGACTAGCAGGTTTATCCATATGTGAGATTTTGTAGATTATAATCCACTTCCTCAGACTCATTAGGACTGTAGTCCACAACAGCGCACACTGAAACAAACCTATGACCTTATAAGAGGTATGATTAGAATGTATTCTGCATGTTGCATTATCGCCATCTACGTTTAGATGTAGGTTTTATTATGATATCATATTATTATTATATTTGAATTTCATTTCCTTTTTTAATGCTTATATGATTTATTGTCATGTTATGTATTTAATGTCCTTTTTTTATTCATCCATCCATTCATTCATTCAATAGTAGTGCCTTGGCACTAAATCTGGCAGTGTACACATTCTCATACACTCATCCCTTACTCACTGACTGCTGATTTAGTGCCAAAGTACTACTATTAAATTGATTGATTGATTGATTGATTGATTGATTGATTGATTGATTGAATGAATGAATGAATGAATGAATGAATTTCCTACCTCCTCTGCTTTTTAAAAAATCCATACAACAAACAAATCAGGTAAAGTAGCCTGAGAGACACTGGGTGTCCTCAAAATCATTTAATGAGTGTTGTGGCTGAGTAGAGAATTTACTTATTTAATTAATGAATTGCATAATAAATGTATTAAATGTGTAAGGTGCATTTATATCCTGCCTCTCTTCCGAATAATTTTTGGTGGCATCCAGGGCTCTCCTCCTTCTCCATGCTTGTGAGTTAAGGATGGTCTCTTGATTGGCAAAAAGTCCTACATTTGTGCCAGTTTTGGAATGGATTCAAAGACTGAGGAACGCATGACACACCACTGGGGCACGCATTAGCTTTATTTAACACAGTTTATTTTAAACTACCCAGCATGGTTTGTTGATTTTTGGATCAATTCCTAAACTGCTATATTCGTCAGGTATTTTATTTTTAGATGTTCTTATTTCTCTGATTTATTTTATTTTGTTGTTTGTTTTATTATGTTATTTTGTTATTTGTATGTGCACCACTCAGAGTGGGAAATATCCCAGATGGGTGGTATAAAAATGCAATCAATCAAATTCTGCATTCATATGTGTGTCACTGCATATTGTGTATTATTGCCTCTTGCCGCCTAAAGTTTGCAGGATTCCGGACACCCTGAAAATGCCCCCCCCCCCCGGCATGCAAAATCCTTACTGTTATAGTGCTACAACAACAGCGGTCAGCTGCCATGGTAAAGAACTGTGATAATACTATAACAGAAAAATAAAATAAAATAATTGTTACTATATGTTGAGTGCAGAGCACTGGCAATCAGAGCTGCAGCTGAATGATGCTGAAGTGAGAGGCAGTGGTAGAAGCAATAACTGTGTCAGCAGAAGATTCCCACCGCCGTCCCCCCTCTGCCCTTTGGAACAGAGGCTCACACCAATAGTGATAAAGAAAAAGGACCAGAGGGGAAGGGCAGGTGCTTTGTGGCTGTGACGGCCAGGTTAAATATATATATTCAGGCAAGGTGTCTTCAAAGAACATGGAACCCAAGACAAGCACCACATAGTCTTCTCCCGATTAAAAAAAACATGACTGGAATTCCAGTTCTTCTCACAGTCAAGATGCAGCCTCAGTCAACTACCCAGCTTTGTAATTGCCAACAGGTATAAACATTTCTAATGACAAGCTAAAGGTTCCTCAATTGCACCGTAGAATTAACATGAGGGTGGTGAAGGAACTGAGGCTGTGTTTCAATGAATGAACGGCTGTCAGCTTCTATATGTTGTGGGTATGGGGATGCTTAATTGGTTGTATATACAATCACCCACTTGGGCAACTGTCCATAAGTGTCAACCCCATCTCTGCCCACCCTCAGACGCTGTGCCTTTGGCCATCCTGGCCCCAAGGTCCCCTTCTGGCCTGGCTTTGGTTTGAACCCAGATCACCTCGCTCATCACTGCGCTGGTATTTGAGCCATCCTTCTTTGCACTCTAGTTCTCTCTATCCCAGGGGTGCCCAAACTTTTTGGGCCATGGGCCGGTCATGTGGTTCAGTGGGCCAGTCACATGGCTCATCCCACCGGTAGCAGGAATAAACACGCCTTGCAATCTGTTTTGCAACAGGATGAGATAGATTTTAGGCTGCCATTTTCTCTACTTAAACCAGGGGTGCCCAAACTACGGCTTGTGCGCTGGATCTGGCTCCCAATGCCAATCCATCTAGCCCATGCTGCTCTCGTCACTCCCAGAAGCAGAAGTAAAACGTGCCCGTACGTGTTTTACTTCCACTTCCAGGAGTGATGAGAGCGGCACAGGCTGGATGACGTTGGGGGTCGGATCCGACCTGAGGGCTGTAGTTTGGGCACCCCTGCTCTATCTGTTCTATTTGTCTCTCTGCCTGCCCACATCTGTATGCCTCTTTTGTTTTTCCACTGCTGGCAGCCCAAAAAAACCAAACGAGGCAAATCAAAGGGGCAGGAATGCCATCCGGGTAGCCTAGCCTGCAATTGGAGCAAGCCGAGCCTGGTCCTGGCCAAAGTGCAAAGCCAGGCTGGGTGGTATTTCAGGAAGGCAGGAGTTCTCCCTCAGTAAATCCCTCTCCATCCCATGCTCGGCAAGAGTTTGCTAGGAGGATTAACCCACGTCTTGTTCTCAATCCCAGTTTATGAGTTTCCCCACTAGCTGGGAGGATCCTGTGTGTTTAAACAACAGCCTAATTAATCCGCATTTTATTACTTTCTCTTGTCAAGTGGCTAAAGAGAAGCTGTCAGCCCAGCAAGCCGTCCTGCTCTCATTTGCTTAGCTCCCAAATTACTTCATCAGAACCATCTGCTGCAGACGTCTTGGCTGAGGTTATTTATTTCTCTATTCCAGCTCCGTTCTCTCCACGTCAGGGGACCGAAGACTTTCAAGGAAGTATTGGGGTCGAGGTCCCAGGGGTTGTTTCGGTTTTTAGCATCAGCAGTACCACCACCGCCACCATAGGGCCATAGCCAGGGTGTGGCCAGGGTGGGCTTGGCCCAGTGGCATAGCATAGCGGGGGAGGGGGGGTGGCCTGCCCCAGGCAGCACTTTTTGGGGGTGGCAAAATTTCACAATAAAAGATAATAATATCTTGTAATCTCAACTAAAAATGTGAACCATTTCATTTCATATTTTTATCGTACCTACAATTTGGACTGATTAAAATGAGCATGGAACTTTTAATTATTTAATCTGTTTTAATGTTTTATTTTTGTTCCTCCCCACCCCCCAAACAGTTCTGTCATTGCTTCTAAATTTGTGTAATTTAATGCAATTTATTTTTTAATCAATTGAAATTATATTCCATGATTTAGGAAGGTACTGTATATACTCGAGTATAAGCCTAGTTTTTTAGCCCCAAAAATGAGACCCCAAAAGGGGAAATGGCTTATACTCAGGTCAATGACCACAAGGATCCCAAGACCGCCTCGGATTGAGATGCACCAACAATTTAATTAATTATACCATATTTTCATGTATTTTGATTATTGAAACTCACTAACAGCTGCTGCATTTCCCACCCTCGGCTTATACTTGGGTCAATCTATTTTCCTGGGTTTTCAGGTCAAAATTAGGTATTTCGGCTTATGTTCAGGTTGGCTTATATTTGAGTATATACGGTAATGGTTCTTGGGGGGGGGGGGCTGGGGGGAAAGTTGCCAGTAATTCTAATCACAAGCTCCACCAACAGAAACAACTGGAATTTTGTGAAATTGTGCCCATCCTGATCCAATTTTGCTGTCCACAAATAAGGAAAGAATTTTTTAAAAATATATAAATACAATTTATTTTTATTTATTTTTTAAAGCTACTTCTGTGAACAAGGGGAAATGGAATAAAGTGGGAGAAGGAAGTGTGTTTTCTACATCTTATCAAAAACATAGAAATCACACTGATAATCACAAAACGAAAGCCACTGGTTTAATTTCTGTAGAGTTTATTTATGCTCTTTTTATCTTTTAGCCATTTACTGATGCTGGCTAAAAGCTTATCCATATTCTCAGCATGCTCCTACTAACTTTATTTAGCAGTCTTTGTGGGAAGGGGGAGATTTTGTTTGCTAGATCAGTCTTCCCCACAGAACTTTATGAAATGTGGTGAAGAAATTTGTTTATGGATTGCACTTTTAAGCCATTCACTAAGCAGCATTCTCTAGGTAGCTACATTATATTAAAAGTATAAAATACAACAATAAAATGGGGACTGTAGATAGCAGAATATGAAATTGAGATAACAAAAAATAAAAACATTACAGCATGCTAAACCAAATTAGAACTAAACCGAATAAATTTTCTTTGCATACGCCATTGTGGCTCTCCCTTAGCAATGTTTGTTTATTAAGTGTAAATTTTTTCCACTTCCTCTCATTTCTCCCTGTCCAGAAGTGGTTTTCCCCCTTTTAAAAGTGATTTGATTTAATTTTAGAAGGCAAATACTAGTGTTTCTATAGTCAAATGATGGTGCATCTTAATTAGTCTCACATTTGCATCAGTTTTGCTGGATTCCAAATCAATTTTAACAAATCAAAGAACCCACAGCTGAAGCTAATATTAACTTGCCAAAATCTGGATTATTTTAAACCACTCGGCAGAAGTCATTTGTTTTTCAGCAGCTCTTGAATTGCTGTGTTTGGGTATGTTCATACACATGTTCTCAGTGCACATAAGGGTTGTTTTTCCCCAGTCTGCCACATAGCATGATAGTGGCAGGGGCAGCAAGGGAGATGGCATGGGCCAGCTGTTGAGAGAAGAGCCAGCAGCCAGGAGCAATGAGAAGGGGTGGCGACATAACAATGGAGAGGAGATGGTTGGTGGGGCCACAGTCTTTCTTCCCCTCCTCTCTCACTGGGTGCTGTGGGCTCACTCATGGTGGAAGAGGAGGACGGAGGGAAGGACACTCAACTGTTCTCCACTCAGCTTGGTTCAACTGCAGCATCCCTGTTTCCTCTGTCCTCCAGCTGCCCGTCATCATGTGCATGCACACACATTGAATCAACAGCACATGGTCTCAAATTAGATTTTTTTTAAAAAAGTCTGATTTCAGCATGGCGTTTTCAGTCAGTCATGACACACCCTGAGTAACACAAATAAAATTTCCATCATCATCAGTTTCAAAAATCTATCTTTTATACCAGGGGTGCCAAACCTACAGTCCATGGGCCAGATTTGGCTCCTGATGCCAATTTGTCTGGCCCACGCAGCCCTTGCTGCACCTGGAAATAAAACATGCCTGTATGGGTGCATTTTCTTACACTTCCAGGAGCAACAAGGGCAGCATGGGCCGGATGAACTGGCATCAGGGGCCAGATCTGGCCCATAGGCTGCAGTTTGGGCACCCCTGGTTTAAGCAGAGAAAATGGCAGCCAAAAATCTATCTCATCCTGTTGCAAAACAGATCGCAAGGCACGTTTTATTTTCATTTCCCCAAGGACTGGGACAAAGATGGGGGCTCAAACCATCGTGCAGTAGCCGAGTTTTGAACTGGTGACTTGCCAGCCTTCCAGCTAACAAGGCAAGCTTCTTAACCACTGACCCAGCACTTATAACAAGATAGTCTTCTTGGTGTTGAGATCCAAACCATATTCTGCCCTTGAAGCTCTAACTCAATCCAGCATCAATTGAAGATCTGCAAGGTTTATGGTTAACAACACTGTGTCAGCAGCATATCAGATGCTATTCAGGTATTTCCCATTAATTTTAATGCCCATGTTTAAATCTGATAGTACTTCTGAAAAATACTCTCTGAATATACAGTATATTAAACAGTTTCGGGGACAACACACAGCCTTGTCGCACACATCTGTGAATTTGAATCTCTTCTGTCATCTGCTCTTCAACTCTGACTTGAGCTGTCTGATTCCAATAAAGGTTGGTGTTGATTCTGTTATCTTTATCCTCTACACCTATTTTCTTCAGTGCTGTGATCATCTTCTCATGCTGGCATCTGTCAAAGACTTTTTCATAATCTATAAAACATGCGTGCACATCACATCTCACATCTCTACATCTTTGTGTGAGGGCCTGCATTGTAAACAGTGCCTCTTTGGTACCCGTAGAATTCCGGAAGCCAAATTGTGTTTCACCTGTGCTTTCTTCACATTTCTTATAATTCTACTATGGATGATTTTCAAGAAGACCTTAAAAGCATGACTCATGAGGCTAAACATTCTGTACTCCTCACAGGACTTCACATTTGGTTTCTTCAGCAATGTAACAAAGCTTGATAGCAACCAAGCACTTGGAAGGATCTCTATGTCATAAATGATGTTAAAAAGGTCCATCAATTCTTTGATGTTGACTTCGGACAAAAGTTTCAGAATTTCTATTGGGATGTAATCTGGCCCTCTTGCTCTCCCATCTTTAGATCTTTGCAAAGCTCTTACAACCTCACTCTTCAGTATTGGTTGTCCAGCATTGCCATTTATGACAGGCTGCTCACCTCTTTCATCACTAAACAGCTTTCCTATGTATTCTTTCCATAAATTGATATTCCACTGCAAGATTCCCGTCCTTGTCTTTTAACAATGCATGTGTCTTCTGTTGTCTTCTGTCAGTAACTACCCTGTTCTTTTTTATGTATATTGAAAAAAATCATGCTTATTTTGGTATACCTCTATCTCAGCACATCTGCAAGTCATATAAGCTTCCTTTGCAGCTCTTATTTTGCACCTAATCATCCTCTGTAGATCATTATATATTTTTCCTTGTCTTGATTCTTACAGGTCCTTCTTATTTCCATTAAATGGAGCATGTCATCTGTCATCCATTCCTTATTCTTATGGGTTGACTTTCGTCTGCAAAGATGTTTCTTTTATTATTCCCCATATCTTTTGTACACATTTTTCTCCTTGATGTTTTCTTATTTTGTCTGTTTTGATTTGCTGTGTGTTTTGTCATGTTATTGATATCTGCTTGTATCCCCCTGAGTGGGATATTGCCCAAATAGGCAGTATAGAAATATAAATAAATATATAAATTGTCTAACTCCTCTCTCATTGTCTCTTTCACTGCTGTTCTACATTCTTTGTCCTTGAGGACACTGACATCAAAATCAGTTTTCATTTTTTTAGTTACGATTTTACACAATTTTTGGCGAAGACAACATATTAATGGGTTGTGGTCTGATGAAACATCTGCTGCAGGATAGGTCATTACTAGACAGTTCCTTGTAAATTTTACTTTTTGTAAAGCTAGTATATTCATGTCCAATAAATCGAAAATATCCAAATATCTAGGGAGTCATTTAGGTATTGCTCCAAGGGCTCTGAGTTGTTGTTGTTGTTGTTGTTGTTGTTGTTGTTGTTGTTGTTGTTGTTGATGATGATGATGATGATGGTGGTGGTGGTGGTGGTGGTGGTGGTGGTGGTGGTGGTGATGATGATCACAATTAAAATATGATTGTTGTGACAAAAAAGGGGAAGGAAGGTTATGTATGCCAAATTAATTTCCTCAAGGTAAAGGGGAATATAAATGTAAGCATGTTTGGTGAGTTTTACAATTGTGTTGAATTTCAAGTAGATATGCTTCATTTTGTTTTTTGAAAAGCCCCATGTACTGCAAGTTTGAACATTCTGAATGTAGACACATTCACTTTTTTTCTTTGCTCTTTCATTGGATATAACAGATTTTTCTGTCAATTTTTGCTGAAAGTCACTCGCCTACGTTAACCAGACTTTTGGAATAAGAGAGTACTTTGTGGGTTTGATGACATTTTAAGCAATTCTTCCAAGTTAATGTACGCAGGAAACACGCAAGGATCGACTCCTTGTATTCCTGTTTCTATTTGTGTTTTCTGAAAAAATAAGTCCACTTGGACTTTTTCAAGGTATCGTAGTGTTTCAGTTGGTAGCCCTTCCTTATTTTGTGCCAATCATCTTTACCCTAATTGTTAGTTAAGATTTGTTACAGTGGAGAAATGGTGAGATTTAGGAACCTCAGTAAAGAAATAACTTTATTGTTATCAATTTAGATTAATCCAGGTAGAAGCCAACAAATGACTAATTGAGTTTTCTGATAAACATTAGGCTCTGAACATAAAACAAAGTAATAGAGATTGCCTCATGCTTGCCACGTGTTCTCAACATGTATTACATGCCACATAGAAGAGGACTGAGGGATGATTTGTACAAGACAATAAGCAGAAGGAGAAATAACCCTAATTTTTGCTTGCTGATTCCCCTAGATGGTGTAACATATTCAGGTTGAAGTCTCCAGACTTTTTCATTGGCAGAGACCAAGACATCACCTTGTCACTACTTTCAGGTTTTCCCATCCACTCTGAGTTTATCATGTACCTGGGGAAGAAATAGATTTCCCCAGAAATAATGTGTTGTGTTCATTACATCCCTGTTGTAATGCAAAGTATTAGAGCAGTGGTTCCCAACAAGGGGTATACAGCCCACTAGTGGACTTCAATTCCCAGAAGCCTAAGTCAGTACATTGGCTGATCAGTGCTTTGGGGAAATGACTTAGGCTTCTGGAAATTAAAGTCCAAAAACCAGCATTTGGGAAACACTGTATTAGAGCATATAGCCAGTTTGACCAATAGCCACAAACTGCCTCTTTCTCCACAAATTTGTAGATTCTACAAATCTACAAATTGTGGAGGAATTGAGGGCAGAACTAGATTATGTAGTTAGTATGTGTTTCAAAGCAGAACTTCCTGAAGTGTGAGTTTGCCTTGCTTTGGCTTTTGCAGATTTGCTTGATTTCATTTGTGATTGGTAATGAGGAGGTAAACATAGACTTCATTTGTCATTCTAGCTGCTTTAGCACAAAGCTTTAAAGTACAGTACAGTAATTGCAGGTCTAGGTGCAGGTCTCGGGGGAAACTAGGATTTGACTCTACATTCAAACGGAGGTAATGACATGGGCACATAGTAAGAGTTTTTTTAAAAAAAATATTGTAGATAACCAGACAAGGAAGCTGGGAATAACTTTTAATTTCACTAAATTTGTAAGTGCTTTATTCTTCTTGTTGGGCCATATCCAATTCCAAATATTGGCTTTCCTCATGGTGATCAGCCATAAGGATTGTCCTGAGAATATAATGCAATGGCCTTCCATTTGCCTTGCACATTGAACATGACACCCATACCACTGGTCCAGCTGCATGAGTCATTTTTGTGTGGTCCTGAGCCCTTTTTGCACACAAAGTCCCCCTCAGCCCGAGACCAGGATTACTGAAACTGCTGCCCTCCATCAAGATGGATTCAAGTGGGACCATTTAATCCACTTGGGGACCATCACCCATCCCTGTGGACTTTGGCACCCAAGCCCTTAGTCCTCAGGGTTATTAGGTTAGTTAACCGCCGCCTGACACTTGTTCAGCATTGAGTCGCTAGCAGTATGGTCTACTGACTCTATTACCATAGCAGGATAACCTAGCCAGACAGGTCGGTGCTTTATATATGACTATTTATAGGTACATGTGCACCGAGCGCTAATGTGAATGTTTTGTGGAACTTAGATGTGCTTATGTACAAGGAAATTCTCATCCTCCACCCAAAATCTTCCTTCCTTCCTTCCTTCCTTTTTTTCCTTCTTTCAGATTGTTCCAAACCAAATGCAGTGGCTGCCTGAAAGCTGTGGCTCCATCTGAGTTCATCATGCGGGTGCTGGAGAATGTCTACCATGTTCACTGCTTTTCCTGCTGTGAGTGCGAGAGGCGGCTGCAGCGCGGTGATGAATTTGTGCTGAAGGAAGGACAGCTTTTGTGCCGCAGCGACTATGAGAAAGAGAGAGAAATGCTGAGTGCCATCAGTCCTGCTCCCACCGAGTCAGGTGAGAGAGTAGCAGCAGCAGCAGCGAGGGCAGCAGGAAAGCCTGTTGTGTGGGAAACTAAAGCTAACAGAAACTTGCAGCTAGCTTTGATCTTGGCAATTTAAGGAGCCAATCTGAATTAAGTAATATTAACTAGGGATGATAAAATCCTTTAAAAGGGAGCTGGGGAAGCCGTCATCCTCCAGAACCTCAGTTCAACATCAGCCTGAGCCGGACTGGACGATGGTGACATGTAATGGGAGTGCTAATTCATCAACATCCAAAGAACCGAAGGTTTTCCCATCCCCTTCTTTAGAATCACATTCCATTTCTAAGAATTTACTCTAAAAGGGGAGGTGGGACCTTGTGACGTCACAGAGGCAGGGCAGGCATGAGTTGGAAGCAAGCAAGCAGAAGACACAAGGTAACATCTTCATGCTGAGCCTGTGAGCCTTGCTGCCAGCAGAGAAAAGTTAAGGATTTAAAGAAACTACAGTAAAACACCGGATAATGATTGGATCGGATAACGCTAAAATTGCATAACATTAAGTAATCTGGGGAGGAGAATTGGATCGAATAACGTTAACGTCCTATGGGATGGATCGGATAACAACCGCTAAAGCCTGTGCGGTTACAATGTATCTCTATGGAGCTTTAATGTTATCCGATCCATCCCATAGGATTTTAACATGGATCGGATAACACTAAAAATCGGATAACACCAAGACTTGTGGAACCAAGTTTTAGGTTATCCGGTGTTTTACTGTATACAGTATATGCAAACATCAAATCCTCTTTTCTTCAAGTTCCGAGACTGGCACCCTATCTTGGAAACCCTGGGTCATCAGCTATTCTTCTGAGACTGGCAACCCTAGTGAATTGGAGTTGAATTAATTGCTAGTATAGTATCTTGTTTCCTGCTCATATCCCAATCATTTTCATAAGAACTTGACCAGAGCTTGCAAAAGCTATTTTCTTCTTTGAGATAGTAGTTCTTCTGGGAGCTGTAGTACAACTAACTACTCAGTGGTGGGCTGCTACCGGTTCGGACCGGAGGGGTTCTCCAGGGGGGTAGTAACCCCCGGGTGACCCGTTTGGTCGCCTCTCCAGCCGCCCTCCAGATTCCTTTTCCAGGCAGCCCAAAATGGCTGCTTGGAAGTGTACATGCATCAAATGTTATTCTGACACATGTACACTTCCGAGCAGCCATTTTGGGCTGCATGGAAGGGCACAGTGGCTGGCTTTTGAGGCCCTCAGCGGCTCTTTGGAGGAGCGGCAGCGTTGGCCTTTCCTTGGTGCACCGCCGTGCCATGCCAGGCCGCACCGCCAGTCTGCCGTGCCGCTGTGCCGCTTTGCTGCCGTGGCACTTTGCCGTGCTGCCCCTTTGCTGCGCCACTGCTGTTGCTGCTGTTGCTGCCTGCCTGCCTGCCGCTCCCCGACTACAGGGTAAGTGGCTAGGGTTTGTGTTTGGGGTTGGTGGGTGGATGGGTGGGTTGAGGTGTGGGTGTGTTTTATGTAGTGTGTTTTTATGTGTATTTAATGTCTATTTTAATTTGTATTTTTATGTTTTTATTTCTATTTAATGTCTATTTTAATTTGTATTTTTATGTGTTTTTTATTTCTATTTTTATGTGTACTGTATTTTATTTTATTTTTTTACTTTGGCTCTGCCCACAATGTCATGATGTCATGATGTTGGCTCTGCCCATGATGTCATGACATTGGCTCCACCCACAATGTCGGCTCCATCCACAGTGTGGTAGTAATTTTTTTGGCAGCCCACCACTGTAACTACCATATTTGCCAGTTTATAAGACACACTTTTCCCTCCTTAAAATATGCAGGGGGAACAGTGTGTCTTATAATCTGGTAACAACCTCCTACCCCACCCCTTCACCCCACCCCCACCCCGCTGGTGCGGTTCAGCCCAACGGCTGAGATCGGATCCTCCCCTCTTGGGCCCTGAGGGCCTTGGATGAGTTCGCTCCCAGAAGAGATTGCCTTTGCGCACCTGCCCTGGTGAGGCCTCCCTCTCTCACCTCCTGACAGGTGTTACTTCACCACCCCCGCTGGCTTCCATAAGCCAAATGTGGTGGGATGGGACAAGTAAAATTGCTCCAAAAAGAGCGAGTCACCCCCACCGCCCACTCCCACCACCAGCTACCAGGGGTGATGGGGGAAGGATTTTCCTTCCCCACGGATCCTGCTAGGGAGGTCGGTATCCGCATGGAAAGGGCTTTTTCAAGCTTCCTGGCAGGATTCACGGGGAAGAGCAATTCTTTATCCATCATTAGGCTGGGTGGGGCAGCAACTATGTCAATATAAAGGGGTGGAAGGGGCCCCATCCTGGCTGCCTTCCTCCATGCTGAAACCATTCATCTCAGTCTTCCACCACCCCCAGAGAAGAAGGCAAGCAGGGAAGGGAGGCCTCACCCGAGCAAGTTTGTTGGCCAAGGAGCAAATTTCCCTACTTTTCATCCCTGCCTTCTGATGGCCAGAGTGGTGGGATCAGCCAGGCAAGATCTTCCAAAGGAGCTCTCTTGCCTGGTCAATCCCTCCCTTCCCACCTCCTATAGTTAAAATCTAGAGAACTATTTTTTCCTTTAAAATGTGTTTAAAAACAGGGTGTGTCTTATAATCTGATGCATTTTATAAACCAGGAAATATGGTAACTTTCCCAAGCTATGAGGTTACCTCCCTCCAAGAACTGACACATCTCCTACTTACTTATGTCACCCATTCATTCATTTCTTGAATCTATACAGGTGCCCAGATAGACAAAAGCACAAGGTTTATGAAGAGTGGGGCAAGTGACTCCGGGTGTGCATGTGTTGTATTGTTGTTGTTTTTTGGTCACTGCTTGCAGATGGGCACAGGCAGGAATGGTCAACAGCAGCAGAAATAGGAGAAGGTCCCGGAATTAGCCACTGCCTTTCCTTGCAAAAGAATTGGCCCTAAGGATGTCCATGGCTGCTGATGCCAATCTGCAATTAAATGAAATTGGTGAAACTCCCCATACCCTCGTAGTTTCCCCTTTAATTTGTCTTTGGAGTGGCGACTGCTGTTGTTGGACTCCTATGCCCATCAGCCCTAACTGCCATAGCTAATAATGAGAGATCATGAGAGTTGCTGTCCAAAATCATGCAGTAGGGTTTTTTTTAATCCTTTCTGTATTTGTATCTACCATAAAAGAATTCTGCTTCTATCTTACGAAAAGCTGGCAAATAAATTTAACTAAATAATTAGCTAGTTGGTAATGCCAAGTTGTTTCTGACTCTTGGTAACCCTTCCCAATGCTAACAAGTGACTTGCTGGTCTTTTTTGTCTTATGGTTCTCTGGGGTCACACACAAGGCTGGCTCTTCTCCCAGAACGTACAATATGGGCTTTCACTTCTGGTTCCTGGTTCCACAACTGGAGCACCAACACACTGCATTATACAGCAAGCTAAAAACATTTTACCCCCAGGGGTTCAAAAACTTTTCAGGCCACAGACCGGTCACGTGGTTCAGCGGGTTGGTCACATGGTTCCTTCCACCGGAAGCGGAAGTAAAACATGCCTTGCAATCTGTTTTGCAGGTTTTAAGCTGCTATTTTCTCTGCTTAAACCAGGGAGTCCAAACTATGGCCCGGGGCCCAGATCCAGCCCCCGATGTTAATTCATCTGGCCCACGCTGCCCTAGTTGCTCCCAGAAGTGGAAGTGAAATGTGCCCTTATGGCTAGGGTAGCGTGGGCCAGATGAATAGTCATCGGGGGCTGGTTCTGGCTCCCAGGCCATAGTTTGGGCACCCCAGCTTTAGCCATTCCTCATCTCTGATTCTGGACACAAAACTGAGAGGATCCTTAGTAACATGATTTTCCTTCATAGTGAAGAGTGAAGACGAGGATGGGAGTCACCCTCACAGCAAAGGCGGTGAGGAAGGCAAAGACCACAAGCGCTCCAAGCGTCCACGCACCATCCTCACCACACAGCAGCGGCGAGCCTTCAAGGCCTCCTTTGAAGTCTCCTCCAAGCCCTGCCGGAAGGTCAAGTACCACTTGCTTGCTTGCTCGTTTGCATTCCCTCACAAAGGCTGAAAGCAAGGAAGGGATTTGCCTGTTTTTTGCACATGCCCTGTTTGCTACCCAGAAACTATCTCTTAAGAAGAGTCTGTATGGCCCTGAAGTAGAAGGGGTGGGCATGCTGGTTTCATTTTGCTAAAGTGTTACCTATCTGCCTGTGGTACTGGTGGTGAGTGGTCGATACAGGAAATGATAAGAATGGGCGTAACTATTTATTATTTATTATTATTTCAAATCTATACCCAACCCTGCACAGGTGAACCTGGTTCTAGGCAGCTTACAGATTATAAACAATAACAGCAGAACAGTCACAAATTCCACATTATCATAATCACAATCATCACAGTATCAGAATATATATATAGTCAAACCTCGCATAGAGAGCACCTTGCTTAAAGAGCAGAATTTTCTCTGAATGTTCGCTTCGCTTAACAAATAAAACCAACCAAAAACTCGCTTAACAAATAAATTGGGGTTCGCAATTCCCCACCACCACCACCAGAAGTCACAATGGGTCACTTACAATAGTGTTTCGCTTAAAGAGCAAACTCACTTAAAGAGCAATCCTGTGAAGAACATTATGCTCTTTAAGCGAGGTACAACTGTATATATTAAATATATATAACATATATTAAATGTTACAAAAAAGTATTACAAAAAACAACAGCAAAAACAAAAACCACATTTGCTGAATTCTACAATGATTATAAGCAAAATCCTACAAAAAGTAGCCGGGAAGAGTCCAAGAGAAGTCCAAAAATTAAGGAATCCAATCCTGGGGAGAGCCGTCCCTAGCCCCGCAGCTGTTGCTCCCTCAAGGCTGCTTAGCCAAAGGAGAGTCCAGTGAGGCAGTGGAGAGTTCTTATTGCCTCTGGAGCCACAGGTCTTGCTCCCTCAAGGCTGGCTTACCCATAATACCAGCTCTCCTCCATATTCTTATTGGTCCATTTAAAGCCAACCTCAGCCACCAGGTTGACACAAGGCAGAAGGTCTGGTGACATTTTTTTGTTGAGTTCTTTCCTTGCTTTTTAAACAACCTTTTCCCTCTTCTCCATGGTGAGCAGGTGAGAGAAACGTTAGCGGCTGAGACTGGCTTGACTGTCCGGGTGGTCCAGGTCTGGTTCCAGAACCAAAGGGCCAAGGTGAGCAACAGCCTTGGAAATCTGTGTTTGCAGGATCACATCCCTCTAACTTGGGGGTGCCCAAACGACAGTCTACAGGCCCCAGCACCAATTCATCCAGCCGATGCCATCCTTGTGGAAGTGGAAGTAAAACACACCCATACAAACGTGTTTTACTTCTGCTTCCAGGACTGTCAAGGGTGTAGCGGGCCAGATGAATTAGTGTTGGGAGCCAGATCTGGCCCACAGGCCATAGTTTGGGCACCCCTGTTTTAAGCAGAGAAAATGGCAGCCTAAAATCTTTCTCATCCTGTTGCAAAACATATTGCAAGATGCATTTTACTTCCACTTCCGGTGGGATGAACCACATGACCAGCCCGTTGAACCACGTGACTGGCCCACAGCCCAAAAAGTTTGAATACCTCTGCTCTAACTGGAGCAGGAGTGAAGTGGAGCAGAAACCTCTGGTTGACCCAAGGAGGTCTAGATGCCCAAAGTTAAAGCAGAGCTTGGAGAAATTCCTTCCTGAGTCTACATTTCCCAGACTTCCCCAGCCTGCTTGTAGCCACTAAGCATATCAACAAACAGTAAAACCCCTACTTATGTAAAAAGTCTGTTCCATAGGCTTTTATGTAAATCAGTTTTTTACTTATGGTAAATTGAATCAACCCCATAGGAAAAATTATTATTTTTTACTTAACTCGCAGCAAACCCATAGGAAAATGATATTTATGTAAATCAAAGCAACCCCATAGGAAAAATGATTTTTTTACGTAACTCGAAGCAAACCCATAGGAAATTGTGTTATGTAAATCGGGACATGGTTTTATTGTAAAAATCATGTAAGTCGAATTGTAGGTAGCACGAGGCATATGTAAAGTGGGGGTTTACTGTATTAAAGTACATGCAAACATATCTATCTGCCAACATCAACAAAAAGCCTTTCAACTCTGATAGTACCCTTTCTCTCTATGCAACAACAAAATTTTAAAAATTCTAAGTAGGATTTCTCCTATTTCACAAAGATATTGTCATAATATCCCGATATTCCATCAGATCAGGATTAAGAAACCTACTGTTCCTATATATTTTGGACTACAACTCTCATTTGTCCTTTACCTGCTTGTGGGGATGGCGTGAACTGGAGTCCATCCACATCTGGTTGGGTTATAGGTTTTTACACACACATAGGTTTTTTGTGTGATGGCAAAACCATCCAGTATCCTTGTCACCTACATATTATTGCCACCCAGTGTCACCCACGTTCAGTTTTTCAAAATTTCCAGTTACCTCTGTGTTGAACATAAAGTGAGCCATGAACTTTGTGTTTGTCAAAGGACATTTACATTTGTCAGAAAGTAACTGAAATGGAATCTCAACTCCCTCCGTTAAGCATTGCCCAATTTGATAGTTCCATCAGTTCCTGTCATGGAGACCATAAGATAGATCTGCCAGCTATATAGCTATTCAAGAGAAGCAGGATTTCAGGAAGCAAACTGGCAATCATAAGGAAAGTTTACCAGACCGGTAAATTTTCAAATCCTAGGGCAGAGAAGGAAGTATTTGTTTGTTTTTGTTTCTTCTACATTCACTTTTTTAAAAAAAAATCCTTAGGTACTCTCTGAGATGAATATTTAAAACAATTGGGAAATTTGACACCTTCTTATAAAAGCAGTATTATTTCTCATCTCTAGTCTCACTCTCCTGCACAGTTGAACTTGCCAGCTGAGTTCACTAGGAAGAGACAGATAAATTCTACAGTGCTAGAAAATAGTTTTATATATGAAAAACACTGGTAAATAAATCCCATTGTCTTCTGTGCCCAGAATGTTTATAACAATGTTCTGTGCATACTTTTAAAAATATATGCTCTGCTCAAGGTATCTAAAAATAAAAACATATATAGCAGATGATAAATCAGGGATGTCCAAACTTTTCGGGCCATGGGCCAGTCATGTGGTTCCTCCCCCTGGAAGTGGAAGTAAAAACATGCCTTGCAATCTGTTTTGCAACAGGATGAGATAGATGTTAAACTGCCATTTTCTCTGCTTAAACCAGGGGTACCCAAACTACGGACCACAGGCCAGATCCAGCCCCCGATGCCAATTCATCCTGCCCACGCCACCCTCGTTGCTCCTGGAAGCGGAAGTAAAATGCACCCAGGTGTGTTTTACTTCCGCTTCCGGGAGCAGTGAGGGTGGCATGAGGTGGATGGATTGGTGTCAGTGGCCGGATCTGGCCCAAAGGCTGTAGGTTGGGCACCCCTGCTATAAAGGAATAAACGTATATATATATAGTGGAGGTGTGTGTGTGTGTCATATAAAAGCTTAATCTAATTAAAAACAGCAGTACCTTTTTATCTACTTACAATTTCTTGCTTTCAAACTGCCAGGTTGGCAGGAGCTGGATGATAGACAACAGGCACTCACTCTGTCATGCAGCATTCAGGTCTTGAACTGCTTAGTTGTCAAACTCAGTGTCTTATCCACTAAGTCACAGCAGATCCCCTTTGATAGCTTAACCTTCCTCATTTCCAAAATGGTTTAATGTTGTTGTTTTTAAGCAGAGAAGCTTGGAAGCTACCAAGATGTACAGTATAACTTAAAATCACATCTCACAGACATGCAGTTCATGTTCAACACCCCCCCCCCCCCTTATTCACAAGGAATATGTTCAGAGACTATGGCGGACACCTGAAACAGAACCCTATATTTTACATTGTAGGCAGTGGCCTCTAATGGCCAGCTCTGGGTAATGCGCCATAAAAATACAAATGATTATTTATTTATTTATTTATTTATTTTAATATTGAAGTGGACTTGGTCCACAGAAGCTCACATTTAAATACAGGAGTTAGTCTTTAAGTTGCCAGAACATTTTTTGCCTTTTTTTTGCTGTTCTGTTTTCTTTACTGTCAGATATGCTTGCACAGACCAACATGGCTACCACATCAAACAGAAATACAAATGTATTTCATATTTTTACTCTTTTAGCTCAGAGTACTGTAATTTCTTTCATGAAACTTATTCATTTATGTTTGGAGCTAAAGGTAAAGGTTGCCTTTACTAGAAAGCCAGTCATATCTGACTCTAGGGTATCCTTCCTTCTTTCGTTCGTTCTTTCCTCCTTAACTTCCTTCCTTCCTGCTTTCTTTATTTCCTTATGTCTTCATTTCCTCCTTTCCTTCCTTCTTCCTTTCCTGCTTTCTTTCTTTCCTCTTTGCCTTCCTTCCTTCTTTCCTGCTTTCTTTCTTTATTTCCTGCTTTCTTTATTTATTTCCTGCTTTCTTTCTTTCCTTCTTCCTTCCTTTTCTTCCTTCTTTCCTTCCTTTCTTTCATCCTTTCCTTCCTTTCTTCCTTTCCTGCTTTCTTTCTTTCTTTCCTTCCTTTTTTCTTTCCTCTTTTCCTTCCTTCCTGCTTTCTTTATTTCCTCATCTCTTCATTTCCTTCCTTCCTTCTGCCTTCCCTGCTTCCTTTATTTCTTTCCTTCTTTCCTACTTTTTCTTTCTTTTCTCCTTTCCTTCCTTCTTTCCTGCTTTCTTTATTTCTTTTCTCCTTTGTTTCCTTCTTTAATTTGTTCTTTCTTTCCTTCCTTCCTTCCTTCCTTCCCTCTCTCCCTTCTCCCTTCAATGGTATCTCCCTGGCAGAGATACCATTGAAAAAATAATGCAGCCCCCGGAGCATCTGAAAAATTGTAATCCAGCCCCTGGCCTCAAAAGTTTGGGCACCCAGGTCTCTGTGTCTGTGTCTCTTTCTGTCTGTCTGTCTATATCTATCTGTCTGTCTATACCTGTCTGTCCCTCCTTCCCTCCCTTCCCCCCTCTCTCTCACACACATCCCTGTCCTTGTTATTGAATCTCCATATAAACAGTTCTTCAGCTGAAATTATCTCAGCAACATACAAAAATGAAAGAAACAAAACACTGATGGCTTTTTCAGCTTGAAAGAAAAACAGACAGTGTGAGGCACAAGAGCAGGCTCAGAGAGTCTTCTTCTGGTCAGATGGCAACCTTACCCACTGCGGTGGAGATAGTGAGAGCCACGTAGCCAGGAGAAGGTAACTCCGCAGGTCAAGGGCAGGTGGCAACTGCTTCCGAGGAGGGGATCTACCCCACCCCACCCCAATTTAGGAGGGGGAATTCTGTCCTTTCCCCGTTTTGTTGCACCCCTGCCCAGGAGCATCCGTACTCCTCCTTACAGATGAAGAAGATCGCTCGTAGGCAGCAGCAGCAGCAGCAACAGCAGCAGGAGCAAGAACAGCTGGGGAACTCCCGTTTGGGGACAGGAAGGGGGAATGGCCGCAGCAGCCGACAGAGCAATGAAGACAGTGAAGGTAGGCAATGCACAGGCTTCTTACTGACCCAGGATCATACAATCACTGAGTTGGAAGGAGCCTTATAGGCCATTGAGTTCAACCCCATGCTTAACGCAGGAATCCAAATCAAAGCAGATCTAACAGATGGATGTCCACTTCTCTCTTGGATGCCTCCAGTGCTGGAGCGCTCACCACCTCTCTATAGGCAGTTGGTGCCGCCGTTATACTGCTCTAACCATTAAGATGTTTTTCCTAATATTCAGCCTCTGTCTGGCTTCCTTTAGTGTAAGCCCATTATTATGGGGTGGGGAATGAATGAGAACAGATCCTGCTCTTTATGATTATCTTTCAAGGATTTGAAGATGCACATGCCCAGTTCCTTCAGTCTTTCCTCATACTGCTTGGTTTCCAGTCCTCTGATTATCCTTGTTGCTGTTCTCTGTACCTTTTCAAATTTTAAAAAAAATCTTTCTTGAATCTTGGGAAAATATTTTTATCTTTCCAAACCTATGTGCCAATAGTATAAAGTTGCAAAGAGAGCATGGTTCCCATTCATTTGTTAACCTAGAACAGAGTACCCAAACTACGGCCCGGGGCATGGATCTGGCCCCCGATGCCAATTCATCCAGCTCACATAGCCTTCATCACTCCCAGAAGCCCTTGTCACTCCCGTACAGGTGTCCTTTACTTATGCTTCCGGGAGCGACAAGGGCTTCATGGGCTGGATGAATTGGTACTGGGGGCAGATCCAGGCCCTGGGCCATAGTAACCAGCCCCCTGAACCAGATGATCAGCCAACGGCCGAAAAAGTTTGGGCACCCCTGACCTGGAAGCTGACAGTCAAGATGTTATCCTCCAAAAGATGGGCTGGGTAAAATAATTGTGCAGCTCCAGTTGGGCGTTGGAGCCTCTGGAACACAAAGAATGCTCTTTTCTGGCAGAGCCCCTCTTATCATGAAGGGCAGAAGTATAGGTGAGAAGCGTCCCCTGCATAGAAAGTCAAGGGAGGGAGAGATGGATGGATTTGGAAGGAAGGAATGTTTTTGACAAACCATTTGTTAACTTTTTTTTATTAAAATATTTCTAAAGCGAAAGCATCTACTAATAAATCCCATCCACATTTCTTTCTACCCCCTCCTCCTCCTGCTTCGTCAACAGATGGTGCCAGTGTGAATGGGATAGAAGGTCTCATGGTTCCTTACTCTAGGATCGCCCAGCAGCAGCTGATTTCCCTGGATCAGAATGGCTACAGCACAGACCTGTACCGGCAAGGGCTCACACCACCTCAGTTGCCCGGAGATCATCTCCACCCTTATGGTGAGTCCCAATCCACCAAAAGTCATTTCCCCCATTTCGAGTCCCCCTATCTAGGATTTACCCTTCTGCAGTGTTTCTAAAGGGTAGAAACAACTGAACTATTTTTGCCCTATTTTCTGTTTTTACAACAACCCATCCTACTGTCTAGACCAGTGATGGTGAACCTTTTAGAGACCGAGTGCCCAAACTGCAATCCAAAAGCTACTTGATTATTGCAAAGTGCCAACACAGCAACAGGGGAGGAAGGAAACGCTCTGATTGGGCTGCTGAGCAGAGGGGTGGGAAAACTCTGTGCTGGGGGAAGGAAGAAGCGCTCTCATTAGGCTGCTGGGCAGAGGGGCAGGCGATCTCTGTGCTGGGATGACTGCACAGGTGCCCACAGAGAGGGCTTTGAGTGCCACCTCTGGCACGCATGCCATAGGTTCACCACCACTGGTTTAAACTTTAGAGTCAGGCTCAGTGGAACAGTGCTAGCAAACCAATCACTTTCATATTAAACACTTTGCTTTCATGCCAAATCATACTCGTAGACGACTCATAGAAGCCTCCCAGACCTGTAAGTTCAGAAAGGAAGCACAGGCCTTCTTTCAGGGTAGCATTGGGATGGTTTTACTGCCACCATGCTGCCAATATTCAGCGGTGCATCTGAAAGATTAGTAGTGCAGAGGGCACAGAACTGAACGAGTTGAAGAGGATGGTGGAGGACAGAAGTGCCTGGTGGACAGTGGTCCATGGGGTCACAAAGGGTCAGAACCAACTGTACGACTGAACAACAAAAAATAATAATACAGTACTGTAATTTCGTGTCAGAAATTATTCTGGGTTGAAAGGATTTTTTTTCTGGAGAAACTCCGCTCAGGGGATGCCTGAATGAGGCTCTTTTCATGTCCCCAAGGCCTTTTCCCACTGAAATGGTCTCTATTTATCTACTTGCACTTTCTTGCTTTCTAACTGCTAGGTTGGCAGGAGATGGGCACTCAATCCATCATGCAGTACCCAGGTTTTGAGCTGCTGACTTGCCGACCTTCCAGCTAACAAGGCAAGCTTCTTAACCCATGAGAGCAAAGTGAGAGGACACCCTTCAGATACCATACATTGGGGAGGCCCACCTCTACAGCACAAGGAAAAGGATCCCTATGGGGGATGTACCGTATATCGAAAAAAAATGTTTCATTATACAGATTGCTATTGGCGATACTCCATACAACGAATTTTTGTTGTTGTATGGGGTATCGCCAATAGCAATCCCTATAACAAACATTTTCTTTTCATTTTACGGTACATCACCCATAGCACAAACATGCTTCATTGTACGGATTTTTCGTTATACGAAGCATTCAGTATACAGGGTACCACTGTACTTGTATTGTTTATTCACAATTAGGTCAGAGAAATATGCATGTGCTCAGAATTCTTGGTAAGACTGTGTCAGAAAGAAGTAAGTTTTAAGTCATTTTGGCCTGCCATGTAGCCCGCAAAATGGAGGTGCTCATATAGACATCTTTCTTCTTCGGAAAGGCAAAAAACAAGAGAGAGAAGGCCAAAACATGCAAATCGGTCAGATGACCCCTACAGGGTTGAAGACAGGAAACTTTCCAAATGGTTACTTAGGGACAAACAATATAAAACAACGTCCTTTAGTTTAGGCTAGTATTTCTGTCTGTATGGATATTGTGTTAACACCCACTGCATGCTGGGGTTACACTACAATACTCAACACAAACATAATAATAATTTCATGTCAGAGATTACCCTGGGTTGAAAGGATTTTTGCTGATGAAACACCACTCAGGGGACGCCTGAATGAGGCTCTTTCCATGTCCCCAAGTGCAGCCCTCGGATATTGAAACCCGACCTTCCAGTTCCAAGTTCAGCGTCTTAACCACTAAGCCACAGGGGGAGCTGCAACATAGACAAGAAAGATGGCCTCAGTCACGCCTCTTGAACACTAATGTGACTGTAGCTCTGATGATGGATGCAGCAGCATTGAACAACAATTGGAGGGAATGCCTAGATTTTTGGCATGTTTCTCTCCCCAGAATGAGAGGAGAGTGGCCATCTGTGATATGAAAGCTTTGTCCCTTCTAAGCAATTTTGGTTCTCTCTCTCTCTCCTTAACTCAGATTCGGAAGGTGTTTTCCATGACATGGACAGTGACACCATCGGTCACTTGGGGGATTGCTTGCTGTCAGCCGCAGAAGCCAACCTCCTGCAAACTCGAGTGGGCAACCCCATTGACAGGCTCTATTCCATGCAAAACTCCTACTTCACTTCTTGACCCTAGGGACAATCTTGCCTCTTTCTCCAGATGTACGCCATTCGGGGCTTAGGAAGAGAGAACAGGACGGAGAAGCAAGTCCCAGGCATTTATCTGGAAGAACTCTCTGGATCCCTTTATAGGCAGATCAGGTGCCCGAGGTTGTAGAGGCATTTGTGTGCTAACTCCTGGGTCCTCACTGAAGAGTCTGGAAGGACTTTGCTACACTGCCTCTTCCCCTTCCCATCCCCTGGCATCCTGTGTAGATGGACAATTTCTCACAGTTGTAGCTGTACGTAGAGCAGTGTGGGGGTGCTTTTTGTATTTAAACTGTTGGGCATTCTGACTGAGCTTAATACAGCAGCAGCAGGAGGTGTAGCTCTTGGTAAGCAAAAGGCTTACAGTCCTGTTGTGCTTTTGTTTTAAAATGACGTTGCTCCAACCAGTTGTGGATTTTCTTCAGCACTGACAAGACTATAAATTACATTTTTTGTGTGTGTGATACTGCCAATGTATGGAAGAGCAGAGGTTAGTCCTCAAGAAAGAAAGTTGACTGAATAGAGGGTGTCTGGAGGGTAATTCTATACTACAAATTTTTATTTCTTTGATACCATTTTTGCTTTTATGGCTTCTCCATCTCCCAGGTGCTAAGAATTATTTGCTAAGAGATACTACCTCTTCCCAGAACTATATTGCTCAGAGTACCTTGATGAAGTGGGTGTACCTTGATTTAAAGCATTTAAATATTTAAAGTATAACACACACACACACCCCAATTTGGGGGAAGGTTGGGATTGGGCACATTTACATCCAAGCTGTTGTATTTTAATAGCAGCATGGCAAATCTAAAAAACTGTGGGTGCTGGCTTCTACTGCTATAGGATATTTTGTGATGTTAGGAAGGATGGTTGCAAAAATGACCAGAGGAAGGCAATTGGGCATATATTATCAACCTGTTGTCTGGATCATGAGAACATGAAGGTGAGCAAGGCTTCTTCTTCTTCTTCTTCTTGTTCCATATCCTATTATAATTATTGGCAATCAGCCATGAAGACTATCCTGCGAATATAATGCAGTGGCCTTTCATCTGCCTTCCACATTGTATCATGACACCTGTACCACTGATCCAGCTCCGTGAGTCACTTTCTGGTCCTGGACCCTTTTGGCATGCAAAGTCCTCCTCAGCCCCAGGGCATGATGGATGAAGCCCCGTGCCCTCCATCAAGATGGATTCAAGTGGGATTTAACCCACTTTGGGTCCATCACCCTTCCTTGTGGAAGGCCGCTAGTCCTGAGGGTTGTCAGGTTAGTTAACCGCCACGTGACGCTTAGCATTGAGTTGCTGGCAGTATAATCTACTCTATTGCCATAGCAGGATAACCTAGCCAGAACAAGGCTGGATCAGACTAAATAAAGCCTATCTACTCCAGCATTCTGTTCATACAGCAGCCATTCAGGTGCCTACAGGAAACTATCAGATAGGATGAATCCACCATGTCCCTCTTGTTCCCCAGCAGGTGGCATAGAGAGACCCACTGCCTCTGGTATGGGGGTCAATAGATAGTCACCAAAAGAAAAACATCCCTTAAACTCTGCAAATATGTCCCACTGTCCATATTGGTGACCACCTCTGAATTTTGTGTTAGGAATTTCAGTAGTGCAATCATGATCTGTATAAAGAAGTATTTCTTTTCTTTTCACCTCAGTCTCCCTGCTCTGCTTAATGAATTTTCGTAGTAGTACAACATTGCATATTTCCCCCTCCCATGCTTAAATTATTGTAGACACCCCTGTAAAATCTCAGCTTGCTTCCAGCTTAATATTCCTAAACATTGTCATCTTCCCACACTTATGCCAACCTCCTAATGTTTCTGGTTGATCCACCTATTCAACAATATCCTTTTTGGGCTGCATTCATTAGAAATGAACAAATTACAGTACTTCCATCTGACTGCATGACAAGCCTGTATAAAGACAGTATGATATTGCAGATACACTTTAGATTCCAGTTTTCAAGATGCCTAACATGGACTTTGTCTTTTTACAGCCGCCGCTCATTATCATGATGAGACAATACAATATTATGTATTGCATTATGGCTGATATGTTTGGTCAATGTTTTCATTGAGGTATCCATCATGACCCATGGGTCTTTTTCTTTTTTGGTCAATTATTGCCAGGTTATGTGCAGTCGGAGTCTTTGAAAGTTGTGGAGAGGGTTGTCCAAATGTGAACATGCTTACGCTGCAGTGCATTTGTTCATGTCTCCAATTTGGAGAACTCTGTTTTGAGTTCTTTGTAGTCCCTTTTTATTTTTAACCAACACTTGGTGCCATCAGCAGATGTGGCCATTTCTCCTGCTCACCCCTAACCCTGGATCACGTATGATTAAACATTTTTGTCCCAGTATAGATTTTGGAAGGGAAAGTTTTGCTGATATCCCTCCATTCTTGAACACTAGTTTCTACGGCTCTTTCCGTGCTTTAGTCTGTCCAATCTATAAAAGAATCTCTCCTCTTACCACCTAAAGCATACATTTTGCAAAGAGACTTTATCAAAACCCTTTTGAAAATCTAAGCAAGCAGTATCTACTCCAGGGGTTTCCAACATGAACCCCACGCCCCACAGGGGAACTTCAATTCCCAGAAGCCTAAGTCAGTACATTGGCTGAACAGTGCTTTGGGGGATTGACTTAGGCTTCTGGGAATTGAAGTCCAAAATCCAAAGGTTGGGAAACACCAATCTACTCCCTCACCCCTTCCACATAATTCATACTCTCAATGAACTTTAAAGATCAATGAGACTGGATTTATTTTGATGATACCTCTTCAGAAGGACTTCTCCTTCTATATGCTTGATTATTTTCTCTTTCTTAACATTGTCTACCAATTAACCCAGAACAGATGACTAAACTCACTGGGTTGTACTTTAATCCTCACATCTCATTTCTTTTTAAAAAAACCAAATCTTAGGAAACTGGTATTTATTTTTGTTACAAGATTAGTAATTTCCCATTTCAGTTTCTTAAGAACTCTCAGATAAATGCCATCTAGATCTGGTGATTTGTTTGTCTCTGCTATTTACCTTGATTCCTCACACTTCCTTCCTGAACATATCTGGTCAGTGATTAATATCTGTGCTATTTTGCTAGTAAAGCAAAGTCCAAGGAACCCATTCATTCAGATTTACTTTTCCTTAGTCTCCTTAACTTCCTTTACAAATGAAAAGGAAAAGTATTGTACTCCTAGGACTAAATCTGAAATACATTTGTTAGTCTTAAAGATGCTGCAGTATTTTTGTTTTGCCTCGACTAAAAGAGACTAAAGTAACTGCCTCTCTAAAAACTTATTTTCCTTTAGTATTCCTTCAGTTCTGTTGCCATCCAATAGTCCAATTGTATTTCTAGCCAATTTTCTGTTTCTGGTGGTTTTTTAGAAACCTATTGTGGGCCTTAAATGTTATTGGTGATATGCCCTTAAGAACCTTTTTATTAGTATTAGTATTATTTTGTGTCTCTTTCTGGCTCTTTGCCTTTCTATTGTGTGGGCTTTGCTTCCGTTCTTCTCATTTGGACAAGAATTCTAGTTCCTGAGTAACCCACCCCATCTCTCACCACTTTCTTTTGGCCCCTGCTTGCTAACCATTCTGAGGACCGCCTGGACTTGCTGCTATCCTTCCTGAACCATGACAGGCCTTCTATGACTATGGTTTGGATCATCTGGAAGCATTTTGGAGAGAGCTGACATTCTTTAATTATGGTTTCAACCTACTTTACATTACTTTCCTCACTTTAGAGAGATTTCACCTTTTTAAAAAACAAATGTTTTTGCTAACCCCCATCTCCCATGGACCTGGTCAGCGTTGTGATTGTGTTGGATGGCAAAAGTTGTAGTCCAGCAACTGAATGACCCACAGATTCCTCCACCCATATCCTAAATGGGACATTGGCTTTGCTCTGCTGTAGCAGCCCCAACTTGTTGCTCTCTAGGAGACTCTGCTAGCTAAAGACAACAACCACTGTGTTGGAGAATTTTGTCTACTGAATGCAGGCTTAAGACACCCAGTATTTGAATACAGTACTTGATATTTCTTCACAAATCTCTCTTATAACAAATCAGTTCTACTTCAACAAGACCTTGACAACACTGAAAGATACATCAGTGCATTCATATCACTTGTGTTATTCTCCCTTGGTACTAATTCTTTGTCTACTGGAATAATCCTTTGCCCACTGAAAGAAATGTTTGAGAACTCTATCCGGTTTTTGTGTAAAATCAAAAACAAAAAGCATCTTTCTTCCCCGAAGCTGTCAGGAACTTTCCTTGCTCTTGAACATTGCTTTTCTAACATACTGTACTCAAAATATTTCTGTCAGCCGTTTAACATTAGCTACAAGTTTTTAGTCCACTCACTGCTTTGGTTATCTTCTCTGATTCTATATAGTCAAGATACAGGGTGCTAGCTTCAGTGAACAAATAGAAAAAGCATTTTGATTGTAGCAACCTTCTAATATATACTTCAAATGTCAGAAATCCCACACAGACACACCCGTGCTAAACTGAGCTTCATAGAGAAGGCAGGTGTAGTGGGGGAGAAACCAGCTCACAAAACAGTGTCTCTTAGCTAGCTGGATCACTTTGCCTTTATAGCTGGAATGACAAGAGATATGTCGCAGTAAACCGAATGCCAGTTCTCCCCCTGTTCCAGCACCTCCTATGGATCCCACCTGAAATTTAAAATTACCCACCCAAATGTCCACAGATCTATGTTGTCATTTATCATCAGCCTCTTATTACTAATTGTTAAAAGGGATTTGTTTTTAAAATGCAAAATTCCTCTGGGAGCATAGCGGGTACCAACAGCAACATCGAGGAATGGAGCAGCTAGTCAGTGGGGTTGTTCACTGCCAACCTCTGCTTGATGTCGGCAAGATTATTTCTCAGAGTCCAGTCACAAGAGAGGAAATACGTTAGGACTAAGCACACGGATGGCAAGTGTAGAATAACTCCAGCACGCTTAATACCAGGGGTGCCCAAACTGCAGCCCATGGGCCATAGTTTGGACACCCCTGCTTTAAGCAAAGAAAATTGCAGCCAACAATCTATCTCATCATGTTGCAAAATCTATCTCATCCTTTTGCAAGACACATTTTACTTCCGCTTCCGGTGGGAGGAACTGTGTGGCCAGCCTGCTGAACCACATGACCAGCCCACAGCCCCAAAAGTTTCAGTACCCCTGCTCTATACATTTCACCTCTCTTTTGACAGAGAGCAGCCTTAATGCTTCACATCCCTCTGATTCCCTTCAGCACACTCTTGCTTCTTTTTCTAGCTCATGTGTTGTTTTCTTAACAGTGACACAGCACTTCGCTGTGAAAGGTCTGAGGGCAAACCCACCCTTCCCAAGCAGTAGCTAGAGGTTGCACTCCAGTTGCACACAACCTATTGCCCCATGGTGGTGGTCACCTGGGCTACAGAATAGTTGCTACTGTGTATAGTTAGTGGTGAAAGCAGATGTACTGTAAAGCTGCAATTCGTATCCCATTCCAGGAATAGTTCACTTATTTAAGTCAGGGTAAACATGGTTGATGCTAGGACTGAATCACTACGGCCCTATTCAGGTGTTATAGTATGAAAATGTGGCAAGCTGTAATTGTGGTAGGGATGCGTGGAGGCCTTGCAATCAATATTCCTCACCTCCTACCCTGTTCACGAGGAACACAAAAGTCTGAAGAGGAGCTTGAAAGAATTTTTGTCCAATATGCTTCCAGACATCTTATGGACACACCCAACCACACCAAGGTCCAGACCTTTTCATAGAACCATACAATAATAGAACTGGAAGCAGTCCCAAAGGTCATCAAGTTCAAAGACCAATCCCCCCCCCAAGGATTGCCCCCCCCCAAGGAAACCCCTGGCTAAAGCACCCTGGACAGTTGGCCATCTAACCTTGGCTTTAAAACTTTCAGTTAAGAAGGCTCTACCATGCACAGATACAGTCCATTCAAATGTCAAGAAACTGTTCCTAATGTTTACATGCTGTTTTGTAGGCTGTAGAAAGACTGTGTTAGGCTATAGTACCTAAACAGGGCTTCTCTGTAATCAAGAACTAAATAGTAAAGGTAAAGTTCTTCCTTGCTCAAAAGCTAGTCACATCCAACTCTAGGGTGTGGTGCTCATCTCCATTTACAGCCAAAGAGCCAGTGCTATCTGCACCTGCATATGTTTCTGTGGTTATATGGCAGGCATGTCTAGACACTGAAGTGTACAGAATAATGTTCTATTTCCTGCCAAAGCAGTGCCTGTTCATCTACTTGCAATTTTTTGCTTTCAAACTGCTAGGTTGGCAGGAGCTAGGACAGATGACAGGAGCTCACTCCATCACACAGAACTCGTGTTCTCGAACTGCTGACCTGCCAACCTTTCAGTCATCAAGCTCAGCACCTTAACCACTAAACCACCGTGGGCCCCAAGAATGAAATAGTCCATGCCAAATTCCTCACTGTTGTTCATTACAGCTGTATTGGGTCAGTGAGGCATCTAAACAATGATGTTTAGCTGCCTCACTGAAGGCATCTAAAGTTCAAGCTCTGTGAGATTCCTCACCTCTAGACAAGGACGAGACAAGAAGCAAAAAATATTTCCTCCCAGTCGAATGTAACTCATGTACAAGAATGCATTTTTTCCCCAGAAGCAGGAAAAATGTCATTAGCGTGAATTTGTTTAAGGTGGATCCCATCTTGCCATGAAGTGGCCCACACACTATGATCTTGGAGCCATCACCCACAGGACACATGAAGTGTGACATGCAAGATTTAACACTGGGACTGCAATGGCCCACTGCAGCCTTGAGGATATGGACAAGGTGTGCCTTCACAGACAGTCCATCTGGCATGGCCTCTTCCACCTACATGACAGCTGGGAATCAGAGTTCTTCCTCTGCTCATTTTGCTGTTGGGCCCAATATGATGATTTCCAGTGGCATTTCCTCCGCCAAGGGAGCCATCATCCCCCACCTAACGGGGCTCATCCGCCAGTAGCCGTTGGGCCCTTTAGGGAGTCAGGTTAGTTAACCGCCGCCTGATACTTGGCATTGAGTCACTGGCTGTACGGTCTACTCCATTTCTGTAGCGGGATGTCCACCCAGACAGGGTTTCCACCAGTAACATCTCCTTAATTTGCACAGTCTCTGTGCAAATCTAGTATCCTTTCCCTTTCAGAAGCAAAGCATGCATAACCACATATGAATCTGGGTTATGGTTCAAGACACCACCCCTCTTATGCTTCTTATCCTTAAAGGTCAATGCAACAAAGAAGCAGCTGCCATGCAGAATCCTGTTGGTTATTTACTCTGGCAGGTGCAGTTGCATAATCCCAGGGGGGAATTGCTTGTAATGAGGTGCCACGCATACTCTTCATCATAAATCAAGTCACACTCCTGTCACGTGGTAAAGCAGGGATTCTCAACCTGCGGTCCGTGGACCAGATGCAGCCAGCGGTGGCATTTCAGGTAGCCCCCCACTGCCTCTACCGCACCAGGAAGTGCCATGTGGTGGAGGAAGGGCAAAATGGCTGTCTGGCTCCCAAAGCTGTCTGAGGGAGTATGAATTGGCCCCCAGCTTAAAAAGGTTGAGAACTCCTGCAGTAAAGAATAGAAGCAGTTCTGTGTTAACTGTGAGCCATTTGCTGCTATTATTTGAGCCACTGAACTTAGGCGAACGTAAATAACTATCAAATTCTGTTTGTTATTGTGGGACGCATTTTGTGTCAAACTTGCCTTCTCACAGAGCAGTGAGTACAATTTTATGGCTTCTCATGTGAAAGGACAGCATTGACTTCTCTAATCTTTGATTTTGCTAACTATCCACTGGGAAGGTTTCTTGAAGAGACCACAGAGAAATTGACAATTGGAAGTTAAACTAACATGGCGACCATTATTCCCTGTGGTGACCGTATAACGTGGTGGCCATTATTCCCTGTGTATGTTTGTACAGCCCCGAGACACTTCCCTTAGGTCTGGGAAGTGTGAGTTTTAAAAAGCATGTCCACAATGCAAGAACTCAGATTGTTGCTCCAGTTGTCAGGCCTGCTGAAAAATAATCTCACCTTTTCATGCCCGTTGTGATCTAGTGTTGTGTTGTACTGATGTCTTTTGCATGTGCGTTTGGAAATTAAACAGCAAACATCAACCAATAATCTTGCCTAACAGAAACTGTTTACAGAATATTGAAGCCTATGACCTGCTTATTGAACCGAATTCCTCTCCTTCTATAGACCTCTCTCCCTAGCAATGAATGACCAACCCCTCAACCTTAAAGTACTCAGCTGGAATGAGCCATCCTAGGCCGGGCCACTGCTATAGTTCTGAGCACCTCTCATGTCATCCTCATTGAACCCTTGAGTGCAGGACTGGCAAAGCTTGACCCAGATATTACTGAACCACAGTTCCTAGCCCTGCTCTAGCACATAATCAAGTGAAGGCACCATGTGCCTATGCCATAGGTGGGGAGAAAATGCCCTTACTAGCAATGGTCCTAGAACAAGCAACTACAGTTGTACCTCGCTTAAAGAGCATAATGCGGTCTATAGGATTGCTCTTTAAGTGAGTTTGCCTTTAAGCGAAACACCATTTTAAATGACCAATTGTGGGGGGGATTGTGAACCCCGATTTATTTGTTAAGCAAGTTTTTGGTTGGTTTTATTTGTTAAGTGAATTCAGAGAAAATTCTGCTCTTTAAGCGAGTTACCCTTGAAGCAAGGTGCTCTTTATGCGAGGTTTGACTGAAGTTGCTCAATGCAGCACTATGTTGACAAGGATCAAGGCAGCTGAACTTGGAAATGTTACTTTTCTGACTACAACCCCCAGAATCTCTCCAGAACAAAGCCTCTCTTGCTGGCTCAGATGGATGGAGCTCTTGCTAGCGTGACACACAGAGGTTCTTTGGCATTTCCCACAGCACAGATTCTGCACTCCATTCAAAGAGCCTTTCTGACAGTTTGTTTTATGAGATCTGTCTTTTCTTTTTTGGATGTGAGGAAAAGCTTTCCTTGATTAGACTTGCCCCAGCTGGGGCAATCCTAACAAGGCTTTCAAGGTAAGTGAGATGTTTAAGGAGTGGTTTGGTCAATTCCACACAACTCAGTACAACTCTGAATATAACCAGCTTGGGAAATAAAACAGAAGAAATTTAAGAAACAATGGAAAGAAGAGGAATTAAGATAATGGGTCTAAGCAAGATGCAAAGGACATGGGAGTAAGAAAGTTCATAAAAGGATACTTGTTTATTTACTCAGGAGGGATCATAGCAAAGAATGGAGTGGGCTTCTTGGTACATCCAGACATAGGAAAATGCATACTAGACATTAACAATTATTTGAGCAAAATAATACTGAAAATCATGAGAGGAGAGCAGATTGACACATATGTACAATTATATGCTCCCTGGAATGATATCTGCACGGAACAACACACGGATGAGTTTTTCAGTTAACTATCTGAGGTGATAGAGGAAATAGAAGCTAATATTACATTGTATGTAACAAGAGATTTTAATGGTAGGGTGGGTGATAACAGAAGAGAGTATGAACAATTTATTGGCCCACATGCTGCTGAAAACAGTAAAAAGAACGAGATTGAACTAAGGATACTGGATTTATGCAACCAACACCAGCTTTTTATTACTAATACTTTTTTGAACATTGAGATTCACAAAGTTAGTACAAGGAACAACATTATCAGGAAGCTCACAAACTACAAATGGGGAACTCAACCATCCATGCTGCATACATCAGCTTTGGCCCTGAGTGTCTCCACTGCAGAGTATGCTGCTCCAGTATGGAGCGTATCACACAAGCAAAACAAATTGATATCACTGTTAATGAAGCCATGTGTATAGTGACAGATTGCCTCAAACCTACACCAGCTGAGAAAATATACCCTTTTGTTGGTATCGCTCTACCTAGAGAGAAGTAGCAGCAGATGCTGAGAGAACCAAACAAGAGAATGACCCTTGACATCTCCTGATTGGATATGAGCCTCAGGTCCACCTGCTCAGATCCAGAAAATGCTTTAGGGCAAGAACAAACATTCTTAATAATAATAAAAAATAAATTATTATTATCATCATCATCATCATCATCATCATCATCATCATCATCATCATCATCATCATCATCATCATCATCATCATCATCATCATTATTATTATTATTATTATTATTATTATTATTATTATTATTATTATTATTATTATTATTATTTGTCAGAAAGATTCTTGAGGATACGCAAGAGCAAAACCAAATTAAAAGTTGGAGGAAGGAGCTCACAGAGCAAGGAACATCACTAAAGGAGGAACTCAACCTCCCCTACCTAACTTGGAGGACTCTGAAGAGGCAGAGGGTTGGAGTCCCTAAATGCAAGACCAACATGCTCAAGTGGGGGCAGCTGGTGGACAAAAACATGCTGTGTGGATGTGGAGAGATACAGAATCTGGCTCATTTACTGGTCTGCTGATTATTACCAGAAACTTGAATCAATGATGATTTAATTTTGGCCAATGACAAAACCAATAAAGTGGCTTCATTTTGGCAATCCAGGGTTTTATTGGGACATGAAAGAAGAAGAAAAAAACATCATCTCTGAAAAGAGGTAAATAGGATAAGGGACATATTGTGTGAAGAGAAAAAGGTGGATTCAAGAAAGGTTTACCCACTCTGCCAAGTAAGGCTAATCACAACCAAGAGAGTCCAGGTCTAAGGGAAATGATAAGAAGGTACAAAGGAACCAGAATGAAGCATGACTGAATCTTGCTACAGTTGTACCTCGCTTATGTTCCACAGGATTGCTCTTTTTTTAATATTTTATTTATAAATTTTTAACAAAGAAAAAATACAACAAAAAAGAAAAAACTACATAGAAAATTAACACAAAATACATTATAAAAGAATACAATAGAGATAAGAACTAATAAACAAGAATAAAAACGAGCATTTACTATTGAAGCTTATACAATTCTTATCACATTACAGTAATACCTCATATAACATTAGTATCGAATAACACTAAAATCGCATAACATCAAGGAATCTGGGGGGAAGAATTGCATCAGATAACATTAAGATCCTATGGGATGCTTCAGATAACAACCGCGAAAGCCTGTGTGGTTACAATGTATCTCTATGGATCCCATAGAGGATCAGATAACACTAAAAATCATATAACACGAAGACTTGTGGAACCAGGTTTTAGTGTTATATGAGGTTTTACTGTACTTCATAATACATTTATATGCTTCTTTCATACTCTACTAGCAGTCTTCTAATATAATTCACCACTGTGCTATATACATATACAGGATTGCTCTTTAAGTGAGTTTGCTCTTTAAGCGAAACACCATTGTAAGTAACCAATTGTGACTTCTGGTGCAGGTGAAATTGTGAACTGCGATTTATTTGTTAAGCGAGTTATGGTTGGTTGTATTTGTTAAGCGAAGTGAACATTCAGAGAAAATTCTGCTCTTTAAGCGAGTTACTCTCTAAGCGAGGCACTCTTTATGCAAGGTTTGACTGTACTTCGATACAAAAATGTTCAAACTGTGTTTAATTCCTGAAAGTACTTGGTTGTGGCTGCCCATTACAAGCAAGCTGACAAGAATCTGAAGGAATAGGCAAGAGACAAATAGTGGGTCAAGTCACTCTGGTCCAGCCCCATCACAGAGCTTGGATGCTGACAGGACTTCTGTACTCTGGTAGCCCACCACCACCACCAAAAAAAAAAAAAGGTGCCTGTCCTGTGCCTAAGGTGTATGAACTATAAGGCTTGGAACTACAGTATAATACAAAATTTCCCAAAAATGCATTACACCAAGAGCATTGTGGGAAATTTAAAATGGCAGATGTAGAACACCTGCAGTGAGCAAAGGGTAGGACTTAATGGTCTAAAAGGCCTCTTCCAATTTAGTTATTCTATGATTCTATGACATGCCATCAATGATTAGCAATGCTGGCTGCTGTTAGTGCCGAGTTAAGGCAGTTCAAGTCTACTGAGGGAAAGCATCACAGGCAAAGTAAAAGCCCTCAAATAACTGATCAATTGTCATGGATCCTTTGCTCTGTCCCAGTTCCTCCATTCACATCAGAGAGGCATCTCAATTTTCGGTGGGAACTAAGCCAGCCCAAACTAGCAAGCTTGTATGAATGGAATGTGATTCTTCCAACATCCAGGCCTTGTTCCAGAGAAGCATTTCTTCTCCCCCAGGAGGGTCAACACCAAAGGCCCAGACACTGATTAATGGATGTCCTCAATAGCTGGCGAGAAGCAGGGTGTAAAATGAAGGCCTTTTTCTGCATGAGGAATTAAATGCAGATCTGGAGGTTTCCGTCTTCTACGCCTACTCAGCAACACAAGTTCCACTCCACCGGAGACAACACTAAATGAGGGACATGTTGATTGGATGGAAAGTGCTCAACCGGTTTAGACTTTAAGGGATTTGGGGAGAGAAAACTCAAAGTATGTGGGGGAGGGTAGAGGGGAAAAAGGGGAGGTAAACAGAAAAATTAATGGCCCTAAGTGCTCCTTAACAATCACCTGACGGCCATTTAAAATATAAATTAATTAGCTTTCATGTAATTCTTCCAAGATGTCAAGATTGCAATGTTGCATGAAAAAGGAAACGGAGGTGAAACAAAGGGCCAAGGTCCACACAACCTGTATCCTACAGGATTTTTTTATATTTGGCTTTTCCTCAAAAGCACCAAACACGCTCCTGGCACCTGTTCTGGGGATTGTTCGTCATGCCTTTGAAATCTGTTGAATGGAACAAACTAGCTAGAACTTTCTTTACGGGAAGTCATCGTCTGCTGATTGAATCTATCCAAACCAAAATGGAGTCTTCTTGGATAAAAATGCTTTTAAAAGAAATAGGGAACTTTTCCTCCAGTGTTTGGTGGGCTGGAAGTGCAAATTGTTGCTAATCCCAATTGCTGGTCATCAGCTTTTCATACATTCAGTGAAAGAAGCAGGAAAAGCTCATGTCCCTAAGACTATGTACAGTGGAACCCCATATAATGAATGCTTTGTCTAACAAGAAATTTGTATGATGAAGTGTTTTTGCACTATTGGCGATGCACCATATAACAAAAAGAAAATGTTCATTATATGAATCGCTATTAGCAATATCCGTATAATTGGGAGGGGGGTTTTCATTGTACAAGGTATCGCCAATAGCGATTCATATAATTAACTTTTTTTTCATTATACGGTGCATCGCCAATAGCGCTTCATATAACAGGAAAAAAACTTATAGCAAAGAGCTCCACAGAATAGAGTTTTTTCCGTTATACAGGTTCTACTGTATGAGCAGAATGTGATGTGGTTGCCCTGTCCCATTAGCAAGGGCAGACATTCTTCTGGATACCCATTCATTCCACTTCATTTCATCCCCAAATTCAACAATACATACATTGTAGGCTACAAAATCAGAAAGAATGTTCCTCCGTTTCTGATTCAGTCAATCACAACATCCCTTAGATGAAGAGCAAGTAATGTCTGATGGCTTAAGGTATTCCCAATGTTGCTATATGGAAAAGAAGCTTGGACATTGACTAAAGCAGGGTGGGTGGGTGGGTGGAATCGAAGCTTTTGAAATGTGGATCTACAGACGACTGCTAAGGATATCATGGGTTGACCATGTGACTAATGTAAAAGTATTGCGCTGGATGGAAAAAGAACTCTTTAAGACCATTAAGCAAAGAAAGCTTCAATACCCTGGCCATATGATGAGGAACAACATAAAGTATAGAATATTCCAACTCACTCTGCAAGGAAAGATCCCTGGGAAAGAGAAGCCATGGACGTAGATGGACTTTATGGCTGAAGAACCTGAGAGAGTGGTGTGGCATGTCCTTGGAAGAACTGTTCTAAGAAGTTAAGAACAGGAAGACTATCACCATGATAGCCAATATCTGGAATACAACACCTGAAGAAGAAGAGGGTAGGGAAATAGTGTTCCTGATTTGCCTTGGTGTCATTAAGAGAGTTGATTTCAGCCTCTGCAAAGAGGATGTGCACAAAACCTACGAGTTGTGTCCCCCTGACTTAACTTTTTACTGTACTGGAAAACTTGTGTCCAGCCTATAGCACTTCGGAGAAGACATGATCTGTGGCTAATGACCCTTACATCCCACCATTTTTGCAGACACATTGTGCATGCACATATGTGCAATTATGAGCTCCCATATATGCAGCTACAAGTGATATAGTCCGAGCACATGCTTGCTATCTTCTTGAGCAGGAAGCCACATATATTTCAATGACTTTGATTAAAGAGCTATTAAGGGGCACATTGCTTCCTCTTCTTAAATAAGAATTATAGGTGCACTAGAAACTTCAAACCATTTCGAAGGCGAGTGCAGTTTTGCATAAGGGCCATGAAATCAAAAGTTCCTCACCAACAAGCCTCTATTAGCTGATGCCCTCTACTGGCTACAAGCAAGATAGTAACCTAATTCCACAGAGGAATGCTGATGTAAGAATTAAACAGGAATGCAAACACCAGACAGTTTTTGCAGGGAAGTCGCATCACCAGGAAACTAACAGTTCACTGACTCATAGTTGTTGTGGAAATAGAGTTTCGAAAGGCAAAATCGGGGCATTTGATGGAGAAGCCAAGAAAGGCTTTTTTGGTCACTCAATTGTGCATTATTGCACTATGTCTGGATAAGTCCCAGCCCCAGCAAAACATTTAGAACTAGATTCAGAGAGGAAGTTATGCCTTTGTATATTGAGCAGAGATAACAACGTACTGCCAGAGGAAAAGTACTTCAACACACCAAACTGAGACAGATGGGCAACTCTTAATTAGAACCAATGTTTGGCCAGGTTCTCCGGCTATGGTAAGAGTAGACCATGCTGCCAGCAACTCAATGCCGAGCAAGTGTCAGGCAGCAGTTAACTAACCTGACAACCCTAAGGACTAATGGCCTTAGGTGCCAAACTCCAAAGGGAAGGGTGATGGTCCCCAAGTGGATTACATCCCACTTGAATCCATCTTGATGGAGGGCAGCAGCTTCATCAATCCTGGCCTGGGGCTGAGGAGGACTTTGTGTGCCTAAAGGGCTCAGGACCAGAAAGTGGCTTATGGAATTGGATCAGTGGTACAGGTGTCATGCTGTGATGCAGAAGGCAGATGAAAGGTAACTGCATTATATTCTCAGGACAGTCTTCATGGCTGATCGCCAATATCTGGATACGGCAGAAAGTTTGTTCTACTAGGATTTTGGGGAAGCACATAATACTGCTATAGTTATTTGCAGAAATGTTCGGTCCTGTTGGCACTCTAAATAACCTAATGAAGTGCTAGTTGCTGCTGAGGATATAATCTTTTTATTTTATAAAGATGACACACACACAAACACATACAAAAATGACAGAGCTGAAAAGCCCTTTGAAATGTCACACTAAAATCTTCTTTATCCTTTCAGTTCTGCTCATGCTCAACTGTAAGTCGGCTTACCTACTCTCCCAGGATATTCGTGCTAATCAGCTGCAGTTGGGTGGATAGCCAGTGCTGAGAATGTAGTTCTGTCAAGTATTGTACTTTGTGTATTTAATTTCCTCCTGGCCTCTTGGTCTATGATCCCATCCTCAACTATTTGTGTTATATGTAGAACTGGGCAAGGCTTTATTGCATCTGATGAAGTAACCGGTAGATAAAAAATGTTTATGTTAGTGTTTCTTACAGGACTATTTGTTGTTTATGCTTTCAGTTGTTATCCTAAAAAAATTGGCCTGCATGAGAAACAATTGGTCATCCTTTTACTTCTGTGGAGAACCAAGCTTCAAAAAAAAATCCCTTCACTTGACTATATCTGACCCTTCAAACCTAGGGGAGGCCAAGTATCTGGTACCCCATAGGCCAGAATGTACATCTTACCTGGCCTCAGGTGTATTAAAAAGTTTACTCACTTTTGCAAGGGCAAAGCTTTTGGAAGGTGTTAAAAACAGGCCCTCTAAACTGCAGTATTTTTGGTTCTCATTGCCACCAGTATTAAATAGCAGTTCTCAACCCCAAGGTTTGGAAAGCTTTACCCATTCTGACCTCAGTCCCTCTTTGGCTTGACTTAGTCTGAGAAAGATTAGCTGACAAAACAAAGTTGCTGTTGTCTGGAGTATGCCCAATTGTAGTTCAAAAATGTAATATGCGCCCACAGTCTTGGAAGGCTCTGTGTACAGACCGAGGGTTTGGAGTCCCTAAATGTTATAAGACAAACACGCTCAAGTGGGGTCTGCTGGCAGGCAACAATATGCTGCGGGAATGTAGAGAGCTACAGAATCCAGCTCATTAGCTGGTCTGCCAATTACTACTAGAAAATGAACCGATGAGGGTTTAAGTTTGGTCAACAACAAAGCCAAGAAAGTGGCTTCATTTCGGCAGCTTAACGTTTGACCTTGACATGGAAGGAGGGGGGGGAAGCAAGTCCCCCTCCTCCAAAACAAACTAGTAAACAACTTCCACCAAGAGATGAATGAATGTTCAGCATTCCATGAGCATTACTTCCATTGTAGTAGAATGTTTAGAATCATTCCATGACATTGGCCAGCAATCCTGTTACTCTTTTCCAGCAAAGAGCCTGTCCAAATGGCCATATAGATCGTCATTTGGGTCACTTTGGGTTGTTTGGTTTGAATCAAATTACGATATCCAGGTGCATTTTGACTTAAGAGCATGCTACCCTGTCCCCTTGTAAAGCTGCCCTGCTTCTTCCTGGCACAGTGATAGAGTTATGGTTTTTGATGTGATTTTGAGCACTACTAATTCTTCCATTCTATAGCCCATGCAGATGGTTAGTTCACTCCAAAACAGAGCTGTGGGCAGTTATTATCTGAAGAGAACCTGGTGGTGTATTTGATGATTTTAGCATTGAAAGGGGTGAGGAGAGGAGGAAGCTCCTCCCTCTGGCAGCTAAGAACATTTCCTCTTTTTAAAACTTAATTGAAAAATAACATGAAGAGCCCCTTCATACTCAAAGGGTACAGGAAAACTGAACAGTGATTATGCAAAATACAAGATTCAGTGTTTTTAATCAGTGTGTGTGCCATTCTGGGTTGGATGAGAGACGATGGAGAAATGCTCCCTCCTCAACATTCATCTACTCCTCAACATTCATCTACTGTTTTCAATTTTAAAAATATATATTTTCCTACTGATGCAGCACCTTTCTACCGGTAAATACACGAGATGCACTGGTGGCATTATGTGTGCCACGCTAAGTAAATGCATTACAGCAATTTATTTATTTATTTAAAATGGACATCTGGCAGGCATGACTAGAAACTGGAGTGCTCTGAGCACTGTTTACCTTTGCACCCGAGTGGCACCTATTTATCGACTTGGAATTTCTTGCTTTCAAACTGCTAGGTTGGCAGGAGCTGGGAAAGAGACAGTAGTTCACTTCATCATGCAGTACTCTGGTCTCGAACAGCTGACCTTCCATTCGTCGAATTCAGCATCTTAATCACTAAGCCACTACAGTCCCCTGTGAGAACATGAGGATTGCTCAAATGAGAGATAAAATAGATGGCACTAAAGATAAGAACCTTTTAAATGCACACTGGACTGCTCCAAATTTGCCCATCCGGAAAAGCCAAAAGAGACTTGTGTCAATGTAAGACTTAAAATTTTTATTTACCCCTTAGCTTTTTCTCCAAATGCATACAGTCCCCCATCAAACCAAAGTTATTTATGTACACAGATCCTTTTTACAGAGGTGAAACAAAATGAAGTGCCAGCACTGGTCATACATTTTGAAAGGGCTAGTTAGCATAATAAACTCTGAGGTCAGATGCATCAGCTACTCCATGAGGCATGAAAGCAATATTTTTTCTTTGAGACCAAGTCTATTTCAACTGAAGCCAGAAGTGACTTGTGTCTTGTAGTCCTGCTGAAATAAAATCAACTACTGATAGGGTAGTTTCACAGACAAACCTACACAAATGAACTAAATATGTATAATGCGATAAGACGCCTCTGTCTTTGATCAAACCAGGAGAAACTGAATTGAGCCCCATCTATTCTTGCTCAGCTATTTCCCTTTGATTTTGAAATGATTTTGTTCAAGGATAGCCACTAGAATTGAAGAGTCAGTGTGTCCAGGGTGACTGAAGTATTCTCCACTGATTTCTGAGGTCAGTATTGAAGCCACTTATTCTTTTGTCCTACATAATTTGCTGTGTGGGGCGTTGCTGGAAGTAGATGGCATTCATTACATCGGAAGATAAACATGTGTACAAACTCCTGATGTTTCCAGTGATATCATTTAGTTCTCTAACAGCATTTCCAGTGTAGACAAGGTGACAAGAATTTGCCTTGGTTTGCAGCTGTGCCCGTTCCCAGCAGGAGACTCTTTGCGGCAAGGTGTGTAACCTTTTCAGCAAAACAAAACTTGCTCGTCTTAAAAATGCCATTAAGGTTTTTGTTTCTGAGGCAGCCACTAGTGTCTCGTCTTATCTTCCATTCAACATAGATGGCTCTATTTATGTAAACACATACCAAAAATAGAAAACATACGTTTGTGTGATTACTGCAAACCAGTACTGAGACACGGACCTTATGTGGCTAGTTTCACCTGATCAGCACAGAGCAGAAACTTCTGGACATATTCACTGCAGTTGACTACGGATGTCTGGTTTAGTTTAAGGCACTGTTCGAAGGCAGTGAACGGTTCTGCACAATCCTGGCGAATCTTCTGTACAATTGGGCTGCAATGGAAGCCATAGGGATGCATACAGAAATGTTAGTCAAACATCAAGGCACAAGCTCTGGTCTGAGTATCTCGAGATGCCTTAGCCTCCCCAACCTCTACCCTACCCCGGGCTGTAGAATGGGGATGACAACAGCTGAAAGAACTATTCATTTAGTGACTGTGAGATGCTTTGAGCAAACTGTTATGCAATTTAAGTACAGTAATATCTTGGATAACATTAAGACTTGTGGAACTTGTGTATTTAATGTCTATTTTAATTTGTATTTTTATGTTTTTTATTTCTATTTAATGTCTTTTTAATTTTTATTTTTATGTGGTTATTTCTACTTTATGTCTATTTAATTTGTATTTTTATGTGTTTTTTTATTTCTATTTTTATGTCTACTGTATTTTTATATTATTTTTTTACTTTGGCTGCACCCATGTCGGTTCTGCCCACGTTATGACGTCATGATGTCATCCGATTTTAGCCTTATCTGATGCAAACGTTATCCAAGGTATCACTGTATTGTAATTAAAGCAAATTCAAATCTATACCTCTCTGTCATGGAAGTGCTCCTTTTAGTCTGCCACACATTCCTGTGCATCATCTCTCGCTCAAGGACTTGGATGAATTCTTATTATGACAACATTCCCCCTTTTTATTACCAAGAACCACTCTGCCTGATGAGAAGCATCATACTTATTTGTGAAGGCCTGCAAGCCTTCAACTGTTCACCATTGGCAGTTTTTATAGTAGTTTTTATAGTAGTTGCGAGAGCTGGACCATAAGGAAAGCTGAGCACAGAAGAATAGATACTTTGAAATGTGGTGTTGGAGGAGAGTTTTGAGAGTCCCCTGGACAGCGAGGAGAACAAATAGGTCGATCACAGAAGAAATCAACCCTGACTGCTCCTTAGAAAGTCAAATAGTAAAGATGAAGCTAAAGTACTCCAGACATCAAATGAGAAGAGAGGATTCACTTGAGAAGGCCTTGATGCTTGGAAAGGCCGAAGGCAAAAGAAGGGGGCCGCAGAGAATGAGATGGCTAGATGGTATTGTAGACCCAATGGGCACAGAGCCAAGCAGGCTGAGGAAGATGGTGGAGGACAGAAGTGCTTGGCGGGGAAAGGGTCCATGGGGTCGCAAAGGGTCTGAACAACAAAACAGTAGTTGTTAAGGAGGGAGCACTAAAACCAAAGAGATTTATAGGAAGAAAATGGGCATCCCCTCTTTTCTCTGGCTGGGAGAGGAATTCAGGACAAGAGGCATTTCTCAAACTCTGCCTCCATTCATTCATTCATTCATTCATTCAGGACATTAACCATGGGAAACATCCTCCTGTGTTTACACGTTTGGTGTGGACATGATCACAGTGTGTCTGCTATATGTGCTGTCCTATGAATATGCTGTTTTAGCAGAACAACCATCAAAGTACAGTTGTACCTCAATTAAAGAGCATAATGCGTTCCACAGGATTGCTCTTTAAGTGAGTTTGCTCTTTAAGCGAAACACCATTGTAAATTACCAATTGTGGGGGGGATTGCGAACCCCAATTTATTTGTTAAGCGAGTTTTTGGTTGGTTTTATTTGTTAAGCGAAGCGAACATTCAGAGAAAATTCTGCTCTTTAATCGAGTTACTCTTTAAGCAAGGCGCTATTTATGCAAGGTTTGACTGTACTAGATTTTTGTTGACTAAATTAACACAATGTAAATAGGCAAACGCCAAGAGAAAGAAGGCTTAAATGAGGTCCCCACTCTGTTGCCTACATCTTGTGTCAACTCAACTATACATCCCGTTGTGAAATCATGATTACAGTAAAATAGATGAAAAAGAGGATGAGCTTTCTGTTTCAGCCAAATTCATCCTATGAAATGACAGCTCATCTCCCCACCCACCCCCTTGCTGGAAAACTTACTGGGAAGAGGTGCATTTTGTCAATTCAGCTTTGAGCTGATGACATTCCTGAAGCCAGGAGGAAGGATTTGCTGCCACGCACTGGCCGTATGCCTCTGTTTCTTTGTGGCAATGCCGTGCTGCCACCTCCAATGCTGCCTGCCTGTTGGAATGGACACAGGAAAATGTGAAGATCTTCCACAGTGAAACCTGCATGGTTCTGTTAAAAGCCCTGTAGCTTCCAGATTTCTCTCACACATACCATCTAATCCCAGGTCAGCCTTCTTTGCTCACGTTCAGGGCTTAATCCCATGGACAAATTACACATCAAAGGAAGGGCAAGGTCACCCTTGCTTAAAAGCCAGTCGTATCTGACTCTAGGGTTGAGTGCTCATCATTGTTTCATAGATGAAGAGCAAGCACTGTCTGCGTCTGCAGACATTTCCATGGTCATGTGGCAGGCATGACTAGACACCGGAGCACACGACACTAGCAAATAAAAGACAATCTGGAATGTCTCCCCAAAACAAAGTGAGTCACATTCATGAGGTCTAGAGCAGGGGTGCCCAAACTATGGCCTGAGGGCCAGATCCGGACCCTGATGCCAATTCATCCAGCCCATGTCGGCCTCATCGCTCCTGGAAGCAGAAATAAAACATGCCTTGCAATCTGTTTTGCAACAGCATGAGACAGATTTTAAGGTGACATTTTCTCTGCTTAAACCAGTGGTGCCCAAACTACGGCCCATGGGTCAAATCATGCCCTGACACCAATTCTTCTGGCCCACACCACCCTAATTGCTCCTGGAAGTGGCATGACCCCTGTACCACTGATCCAACTCTTCAAGTCACTTTCTGGTCCTGAGCCCCTTTGACACTCAAAGTCCTCATTGGCCCCAGGTAATGAAGCTGCTGGCCTCCATCAAGGTGGATTCAAGTGAGATTTAATCTACTTGGGGACCATCATAAGTGGCCTGACCAACCCAAATGCCTCAATAAAACCCACAGCTTTGCATGAATGCAGTAGTTCTGTGCTACTGTTTGCCCAGCAGTATCAAGGCTAAGATACAGCTGAACATGGAGGTTTGGTTTCTCATTCTAAATCGGGGGTGCCTAAACTACGACCAATTCATCCAGCCTGCGCCGTCCTGATCGCTCCTGGATGCGACGAGGGTGGCGCAGGGTGGATGAACTGTCATTGGGGGCTGGATCCGGCCCACAGGTCGCAATTGGGGCACCCCGGGTTTAAGCAGAGAAAATGGCAGCCTAAAATCTCATCCTGTTGCAAAACAGATTGCAAGGTGCGTTTTACTTCCGCTTCCAGTGGGAGGAACCACATGACCAGCCTGTTGAACCACTTGACCAGCCCACAGCCAGAAAAGTTTGGGCACCCCTGGTCTAGAGAGAGGGCTCTATCAGGAGGCTACAGAAGACACTGTGGCTGCTATGTGCCAAACAAGTGGTCCCGGACTTATGGTGACTCCATGAATGAGAACTATACAAAATATCCTGTCCTCAAGACCTCTGTTCAAGCTCTTGCAAACACAAGCCTGTGGCTTCCTTTGGAGAGTTGATCCATCTCACATTTGGTCTCCCTCTTTCCTTGCTGCCTGCATGACACGACTGGGGGAAAGCCGGATTCTGGCCAGATCTAGCAAGACTCCTCCTGGGTCAGTCGAAACCTAGAGGGAGGAAAAGGAGCCGAAAACCTTCCCTTCCTCCACTCAAGAAAAGGGGGTGACCACCAGACTCACATGCTGCTTCTACTGAAGGACGAACTCGATTCCGGGCGCCGTCGCCTCCCCTCCAACACGCATGCGCCTTCTCTACAAACGGGTGTCTTTGTGCGCATGCCTGGAAAAGCCGGGCGGCGTGCCTTTCGGCGCTTGCGCACTGGAGCTGCCTCCTCCTCCTCCCACCACGAAAGCGACGTGGATGGTACACGTGCGCGAAGGAGCGAGGTTTGGTCCCAGGGGGGAGCCGTAGCGGCACGGAGCATGCGCAACTCCGCGGGAAGGGCAGAGCGCGCCTGTGACCTTTGCTCCGGAAGTGGAAGAGGCGCGGAAAGAACGAGCCGGTCTTCTTGGTGGCGACGGCGGCCGTTGCGTCTCCCAGCGACAGCATGACGGCGGCGGCGGCGGCGGGACCCCGGCCGGGCCCGGGGGACGAGCTGGTGCAGGAGGTGATCCCTTACCGGCCGCGCTCGAGGCTGCTGTGGGGGACGGTGCTGCCCTTCGGCGCGCTGTACCCGCTCTGGCTGTGGTTCTGGGGGCCTTGCGCCTTTGCCTGGGTCGGGGGAGAAAGCGCCGGCACCGAGACCCCCGAGGCCGCCCTCCTCTACCTGGCCGCCATCGGAGCCGTCCACCTGCTCACCGCCCTGGCCGGCCTCTGGAGCGTCAACGTCCACTGCCTCCTCTACTGCTGTTGGGTCAGTCGCGCTCACCACGCCGCAAAGGGGGGGGGGGAGAAGCGCCGTGGGTCGTTATTATTATTATTATTATTATTATACTTCGATTTCTGCACCACCCTACTCGGTAGGACCGACTCGTTACCAGCGGTGGGTGCTGAGGCAGAAGAAAGGAGGCACAAGGAGGGTGTGTGTGTGGTCTTGGAATCAGCCTGGACATTAAAGCGAAGCCATTATACAGTACTGTACTTATATACCATTGGGAATGCAGTGGCTCAGCGGTTAAGAAGCTCGCCTTGTCAGCTGGAAGGTCGGCAGCTTGAGTCTCGAGTACTGCATGATGGAATGAGAGCCCCCTCTCTGTCCCAGCTCCTGTCAACCTAGCACAGTGATGGCGAACCTTTTAAAGACCGAGTGCCCAAACTGCACCCCAAAATCCACTTATTTAGTGCAAAGTGTTAACACAGCAACAGGAGAGGAAGGAAACGTTACCATTGGGCTGCTGGGCAGAGGGGCAAACTGTGCTGGGGGAGGGAGGGAGGGCTCTCATTGGGCTGCTGGGCAGAAGGGCGGGGCAAACTCTGTGCTGGGGTGACTGGGCGGGTGGCCACAGAGAGGGCTTTGAGTGCCACCCTTGGCACGCATGCCATAGGTTCGCCATCACTGACCTATCAGATCAAAAGCAAGAAATTGCAAGCAGATAAATAGGGACCACTTCAGAGGGAAAAGATCTTGGGGCCGTGAAAGGAGCCTCATTCGGGGGTCCCCTGAGCGGAGTTTCTCTAGCATCCTTTCAACCCAGAATAATTTCTGACATGAAATTATTATTACAGTACTTATATGCTGCCCAATGTAGAATAGCCTCGACTTCATCATTTTTGTCTCTCTGACCCACACTGTCCATGTTTCTGCCAGTCTGTCATCACCATCGATTCATTTGAAATTCATCATTTCTCAAATGAATTATTTCTTTTCCTGTTAGCTTTCATTATGGTCCAGCTTTCACATCTATATATGGTGGTTGGGAACATATCAATGTGAATGGTTTTGGTCTCCAGTAAGACATCCTTATACTTAAAACCCTTTTGCAAATTCCTTCTTTGCTACCCTTCCAAGTCTCAGTCATCTTTTGATTTTTTTATGGCTGCTCTCTCCATTTGTGTTGCTGATTGAGACCACCATGAGTGAAATGCCACACTGATTCACAAGATTTGCAATTTGTGTCTCCTGTGCTAGCCAATCATTTTCTTTCTTTACCCTTACCTGGTCCTTCAGCCACGTATACATTATTGTCTTAAAGCAGTGGTGCCCATACTTTTGAAGAACAGTTGAGACTGAAGTATGTTTGAATGCACTCCTCTCGCTTCAGTCCCTTGTCAGGGTAATTTGGTTTTGCCATTATAAAATAAATAGATTCTGTCCTTGATCAAAGGCCTGTTACTGTTCATTCTTAATGCGTTCTGGTTTATAAGTAACTGATGTTCAGATCTTGGCGTAAGAACAGTGAGTCCGGAAATGAACTTGGCTTTGCTTCTGTACATTCTTATTGTTAGGAGGTTGGAAGTAACTCAAAGTTTTTAGAAAGGTGGCAGATCTTTATGGGATTTGGAAATCAGGAAATGCTAATGGTGTTGCAAGTCGATTACCCACCAGCAGGAGTTTTTGTGTGTCCCCCCCCCCCCTTTTCTCTGTTTAACTACCGGTATATGGTTAAACAGCATTTTTCCTTTTTTTTTTTTACTTCATCCTATAAATGCAACTATGCAAAATACAAAGCTTCACATATTCCATTTAAAGCTTAAATAATGTTATGTCACCTTTTTATGAGTGAGACACAAGAAGAGGGTTTTTTTTTTTGGTTTTTTGGATGGGGCAGAATAGAACACAAGTCCTCAAACTTGGCTCTCCAAATGTTCTTGAAGTTCAATCCCAGAAGCCCTGATCAGCAGGTGTGCTGACTTGGACTTCTGGTAATTGAAGTCCAAAAACACCTGGAGAGCCAAGTTTGAGGACCTGTGCTCCAGATTAGGAGTTCTCAACCTTTTTAAGCCGGGGGGGGGGGCTAGGTCACACTCCCTCAAACAGCTTGGGGGGGGGTGGACAGCCATTTTGCCCTTCCTCTACCACATGGCACTTCCTGGTGTGGTGGAGGCGGTGGGGCCCCCCACATGAAATGGTGCTGTGGGCCATATTAGGTCTACAGGCCACAGGTTGAGAATCCCTGCTCCAGATCATTGTAGGGCTGGCTGGAATTTAACAATATAGTACAGTACTGTATTCATGTTTATTGAGTTAAATATCTGGCTGGTTGGGAGATTCAGGAACAAAGTGACAGCAAAGCATGGTTACATTACCCACATCAGTAAAAGCCACAGCTGTTATGAAGGAGCTGTATTTATAAAGAATAAATAAACCAACTTTTTTTTAAAAAAATTATGCTACTAGACAATTGCGCAGCCAGCATTGGCTTTGCTGGCAAAATTCATACTCTGTTAGCATGGCCACTGCTCATAGGCAAGATGGGTTTTTCCCACACAAAACATATTTTCCTAAATAGTAAATGCCCATTCACAGTTACACAAATTACAACCAGAGCTTCACGTAATACAATTAGGTATTTAATTACTTTATGTCACATCTTTATGGGTGTTAGACGAGAGGTCCACATGAGATATTGCCATAGATTAAGTATCTTGCACTGTACGTCAAAATGAGCAGAGGAAGAATCACTTCACTATTCTGATTCCCAATGGCCATGGAGGCAGAAAAGCCCATACCAGATGGACTGGCTGTGAAAGTGCACCTTGTTAATATCCTCATGGTTGTGACAGTCCATTGCAGTCCTGCATGTCTCATTAAATCCTACATGCCTCATTTCATACGTGCCGCAGGAGATGACTCTGTGTGGGGATCACTTCATGGCAAGCTAGGATCCACCTTAAACAAATCCAAGCCAATGGGGAAAGAAAATGTATACTCGGATATGAGTAGCAGACAATGTTACTAAAATGTGGTGTGGTAGGCAGACTTTCACTTTCAGTGTGCAAAATGAATGGCTTGTCTTAGCTCTTTCTAATGTCCTGGCTATCTAGTGATCTCACACAAATTCCTTTGGCAAAGGCTCATGGCCAAGTCTTCCCTATAGGTCTGGGGTGCTTACCATTTTTTGTAGCAAAGGGTACCAATTGCTTTTTGTTGCCCTCACACTTTAATGAAATATCTATATCAGCAAACAAAGATTATAAATGACCTGCCTCAGAGCTTTACTTTAAGTTGTTGACTGATTTTTTTTGTCACTTTTCTTTTTTAAATATTTCCTTGCGGCTTTTTGAGAAATGCCATTAACTAACATTTCACCAAACTTTCATAATGACAGCATCTCCCTGATTAAAATTGAACGTACGTTATTGTGCCTTAAACATATGTGTACATCTGTCTATGAACTCTTAATCAGCATCTCACATATGCAACAGTAGTCATGTGTCCTTTCTGTATCTGCAGGATAACGTAATTGTTTTGTCCCTTGGAGCTACTGTATTTTATCTTCTCCTTTTCCCAGTCAATATAATGTAACATCTTTCCTGTCATTTTTGAAGCTTAGCCTTGTAAGATAAGCACTCAAAAGTAACTAGCTTGCAAAATAAGGATACAGTAGTTCCTACATTTGTTCGGTGCTATGAGAGAAGGAGAGACCGCCTGTGGTTGGAAGAGAAATGCATAGTGGCAGGCTCTTAGGATGTTAATAGAATTTGCCTTCCATCCTGCCAACTAATGAAAGAGGGATGGAACAACAAATTTAAAAACATTTTATTGAAAAAATAAAAATGCAAATCATTGTTACTATCCTTACTGCCTTTGAATGGTCTACATTATAAAGTATTCATGCCCAACAAATTAACATAACTGTTTGCAAAAAAAAAAAAGTTTGAAATGGTAGCCTGAAACCTGTTATTCAGGTGTGCCACCGGCAGCTGCTACTCATATTTGAGTATACATTTTCTTCCTGGAAATCATGAAAAATGTCACTAGTGTGAATTTGTTTAAGGTGGATCCCAGCTTGCCATGAAGTTCCTCAACCCAGCTGGTGATTGCACACTGGGACCACCGGTTGGGTTGGGGAAGTGTGCACACACATTTATTTATTTATTTATTTATTTATTGGTTCAAATTTATATTGCCGCCCACTCGCCGTGGTGACTCAGGGTGGCTTACAGACAATACATTACATTACAATACAATATGTTGGTATAGGCACAGGGGGAGGGGTGGCAAGTTCCTCATCCTGCCCAGGCTTCTTCCTCCCCTGGCAGTTGGTATAGGCACAGGGGGAGGGTCGGCAAGGTCCTCATCCTGCCCTGGCTTCTTCTTCCCCTGGCAGTTGGTATAGGCACAGGGGGAGGGACGGCAAGGTCCTCATCCTGCCCTGGCTTCTTCCTCCCCTGGCAGTTGGTATAGGCACAGGGGGAGGGACGGCAAGGTCTCTCCCCAACCCAGCTGGCGATCACACGCTGGGACCCCCGGTTGGGTTGGGGAGGCATGCACGCACGTTCCCCCACAACCAGCCGGCAATCAGACGCTCAGACCGCCAGTTTGGTTCGGGGGGAGAACGGGCGCACGTGCCTTTCCCCCCCCCCCAACCAAACCACCACTCTGAGCAGTAACCTCTTCCCCAAAGCCCGCAGGGCTGGTCTCCAGTCCTTCCGGCTTTGGGGCTGAGATTAACGTAGGGGAATTTGATGCATACTTTTCCATTGCACAACGTTATCTTGAATGGTCCACATTATAAAGTGTTCATGCCCAACAAATTAACATAAGTGTTCACACACAAAAAGTTTGAAATGGTAGCCTGAAACCTGTTATTCAGGTGTACCGCCGGCAACTGCTACTCGTATTCAAGTATACAATTTCTTCCTGGAAATAATTTTCCCAAAAGAAGAATGATAAACAGGAAAAATAATACATGCAAAGGTTTGCCACAAATTCCCCAACGTTATCCATTTTAGCATTGTGCAGTGCAAATGCTAACCAGAGTATTACTGTATACAGTTGTACCTCGCTTAAAGAGCATAATGCGTTCCACAGGATTGCTCTTTAAGCGAGTTTGCTCTTTAAGCGAAACACCATTGTAAATTACCAATTGTGTGTGTGGGGGGGGATTGCGAACCCCGATTTATTTGTTCAGTGAATTTTTGATTGGTTTTATTTGTTAAGCGAAGCGAACATTCAGAGAAAATTCTGCTCTTTAAGCGAGTTACTCTTTAAGCGAGGTGCTCTTTTGTGAGGTTTGACTGTATAGTAAATGTATGTCTCAGTTAACCTACAAGTGTTCCATTGATGTAATTAACTTCTATGTAGATCAACTTCCATTATTTTAACATGCTAGTATTTATTTATTATTTATTTATTTATTTATTTATTTAGATTTATTATCCCGCCCCAATCAGGTGAACCTGACTCTAGGTGGCTTACAGAAAATTCATAAATTAAAACCTTGAGGTTCGAAATTACTTTAAAAAATCAATTAAAAAAGAATTAAACCATGATTTTACAAAGATCTAAAAGATTTAAAAAGGTTAAAAAGGTTAAAAAGAATTAAAAAATTTAAAAGTATAGTATAATTTTATGACTGTCATTTAATTTTTGGAGACAGCATTATAACTGCACAGACATGAGACTACATTTAGTTATTCTTAAAATGTCTAGTAAAACATTTAAATAAGCCGTGTTTTGCATCCCTCATTAATGAATCCTGAAATGGCCACATAATTCTATCCCACAGTAACAACAACAATAATAATAATTTTGTGTCAGAAATTGTTCTGGGTTGAAAAGAATTTTGCTGGAGGAACTCTGCTCAGGGGACGACTGAATGAGACTCCTTTCATGTCCCCAAGATCTTTTCCCACCGAAATGGTCCCTATTTATCTACTTGCAATTTCTTGCTTTCGATCTACTAGGTTGGCAGGAGCTGGGGCAGAGACAGAGGCTCAGTCCATCATATATTACCCAGGTCTCAAACTGGCAACTTGCAGCAGAGTGACAAGAAGAAGAAATAACTTTTTGCTCTGGCCAAGAAGAAAGGATTTATCATCCCAAGTGTCTAGAATTTCAGCTTGATTCTCAGGTTTGGGAAATTTGGATAGCTTCACTAGAAAAGTGTTCACTCATTTTTAAGACTATTTTATGGACACAGCAACTTAGAGAATTGTTCATTTACCTCCAGAGAAACAGCAGATACACTGTGAAACATCCCTTAAAAACTATCCACCACTAGCTGCTAGTTGAATGAGTGAAGTTGCTTTTAATCATGGCATTGAAGACCTAATGCAGAACTTGCAATTTCTACAGTATAGCATAGAAGCCTTTATTTGTCCTTATGTTTCTTTCGGGTGTCCCAAAAGTTGCCATGCATAGGGGAAAGGGAAACCGTACCTTTATGTACAAAATATTCATCCCAGTGTTTACAAAATATTCTTTACATGTTGACCACCTCTTTCAACACACAAAAAGTCTTCTCCCCTACTTATGGTGAACACATTCCAAGATATCTATTTATGCAATTTTGCCTATGAATGGCAACTTTTGGGACACTTTGTAGTAGTCTGGGAGGTTCTGGTGTTATGGGAAGTTGAATAAACAGAAACTTTTCACTGAGTTAACAAGATGACATTGCTTTACACCAGGGGTTCTCAACCTTTTCAAATTGGGGGCCGGGTCACACTCACTCAAACAGTTGAGGGGGCCAGATTGCTTGTCCTCCAGCCATTTACGGCTGTCATAAATGTGTTTATGACAGTCGTAAAGAGTCCATGGTAAATTCTGGTAGTGGTGACTGGAGTGAGAGCAGGGGCAGATTATTTGGCACTGTGGGCCAGATCTGGCCCACAGGACATAGGTTGAGAACCCCTGATTTACACAGTCGATTCCTGGGAGTGATAAATTTCTCACTCTCAATGCCAGTTTTTACAATTGTATCTTTCAGGTGCGGAGTCCAAAAAATGCTACATTGGCTAAGGTTGTACCAACCCCCAATAATGGCTCTGCAGAACTGGTGCCACTTCACCGAGACCAGGTAAAAAAACCGGACCATGGTTCTGAACAGTGAACAGCTCCCCCCTGTGGAAACATGAAACGTCTGATTTAATCAGTCATAACTGATGGCAGCATTACAGCATAGTGCAAACAACAAGAAACATCATCAAAATGGCATACATCAGTGTTTCCAAACCTTTTGTTTTTGGACTTCGATTCCCAGAACCCTAAGTTAATTCCCCAAAGCACTGATCAGCCAATGTACTGATTTAGTCTTCTGAGAATTGAAGTCCATCAGTGGGACATGGGCCCCATTTTGGAAACCACTGGCATACATAGTATGTTAGATCCTGAGTTTTCACCTATGAATGGAATCATTGCTATATTGCACAATTTTGTGCAGGCTTCTACTGAAGAAGTGTGATGAAGTGCTATTCAGTGACTTTTCCTTCCTCTGTCGTTTCTCAGACTATTCCAAGGGGTCTCCTCAACCTGCCAAGCAGGTTGGGGAATGCAAGAGGAATTGCAGGTATTGACTCCTTATCACAAGGTTACACTAGCAGTAATCCTTTTATGAGCTGAATTTTTGGGTGCAGATTCCTTGAGTACCAGCCAGCATACAAGAGATGCAAGGACTGGCAGTGCAAGAGCACACAACATCCATCTTTGTCCACCCTTGCTACTATAGATGCTTAGATTTGCCTTGGTCAGTTACAGTGAGGATTTAGTGCAGGGGTAACCAAACTATGGCCTAGGGGCCAGATCTGCTCCCAATGCCAATTCATCCAGCCCACGCCACCCTTGTCGCTCCTAGAAGCTGAAGTAAAGTTCGCCCGCATGGACTCATTTTACTTCCACTTCTGGGAGCGATGTGGGTGCCATGGGCTGGGTGAATTGGCATCGGGGGCTGGATCTGGTCCCCAGGCCGTAGTTTGGGCACCCCTGAACCATGTGACCAGCAGTCCAAGGCTCAAAAAGTTTGGGCACCCCTGATTTAGTAGGTGGGCCTACCTAATGGCAACAGGGGATCTGCTAAAATATTTTGAAAATCATGGCATCTTCCACATACAGACTTAATATTTCTCTCTCTCTTTCTAGGATGAGAATGGGCAGGAAGTCCTTTCTTTTGAATTTCAAAAAATCAGATATTTCTATGAACTCAATGAGAAGAAAAAATTCCTTCCTGCGGCATTTCCAGTGGAGCACCCACTGCAGTATTATCAAAATGCCCGTGGCTACCAGGAAGACAAAGAGATCAAAGCAGCAGAAAAGAAATATGGCATCAACAAGTAAGTGGCTTTTCATATTGATGGTGGGTCTCTCTAGGAATGAAAGTGCTTAACTGCTTTGCTGCTGAATGTCTGTACTGATGTCTTGTTAGCATACAAATATGAGTTGGAAGGGTTGTAAAGCTAGTAAATTAGTTCTAGATTAAGGTCCCATTTGAAGGTTCTATAGAAAAAATTACCATTGGTTAGTTTTTTATTATAATTTGTATTAATTTTCAAAGTAAAATACAAAATAAAATACAAACAGGATATAAAAAAAGAAAAAGTGCAAGAAATACATCCAATACAAAACATAATTACATGACAACACAATAAAAATATTTAATCCTTAATAATCAATACAATAAGTAATTCTTATTCTATGAATTTATTCTCATTATTTAAATGTTTATCTAAGTCTGAACTCATAACAAATTTTTTAATATGTATACATATTTTCATTGTTTACTTATTTTTCTATCACAATACTATAGAACAAAAAAGGAAAAAAAACCAAATAGAAGCAGAATCATAACACACACCCCTGTGATATTTACATTGCCCTGGAGATTGCAGTGTATCACAGTCATCTCTTACTATTTCCAAAAACTCAGTTGATTAGGTACCATTCTACCACCTTCCCCTTTAATCAAAGTATGGTCTACAAATGGTTGCCATATATTTAAATTTTTACTTTCAGTAATAATACCATTCTTTTTATTCATCTCCCATATTAACTTATCATTCAAACCAATCTCCCACATTTCCTTGTACCAATCTTCAATTTTTAATGACACATCATTTTTCCAATTTCTTGCAATACATTGTCTACCAGTTGTTAATATTATAGATAATAACTCTTTTTACTCTTATCTATATTCATATTATCTATGTCTGTCAACAAAGCAGTGCCTGACCCCAATTTAAGGCTCATCTCCAATATTCTTGAAGTTTCTTCCTCAATTTTTACCCAAAAATCTTTACCACATTACAACTCCACCACATGTGTTCATAAGTACCCAGTGTAGTCTTACATCTCCAAAACATTTTACTTTTGTTATTGTCCATCTGATGCAACCTAACTGGGGTCAGGTACAACTTGGTTAGTTGTGTAGTTTTTACTATGCTGCATTCAGAAGCACCAAGGCCATTAGTCAACAGGTTGCATATTTTGGACACCTTTTCATAAAATAGCTTAAATGTATGACAATTTAAAGAACAAATCGTAATAAAAACAATAGGCAAAATGTTGTTAGTTAATGCTGTCTGGTAGAACTCCATTGACCTAACTTTCAGTGATGAATTGACATAAGTTAAGAATTAGCATTAGGCATTTGCCATTGCACACCGATCACATGATTCCACTTATAAGAGCAAATGTTTACACTGATTTCTTGACTTGAAGTAACCTAGTACTGTACTGACACTTACAATGATAATGTAAATGTGTAATAGGATTCTAGCCAGTATAACTACAGTATAAACATTTGGCTGAGAAGTGAAGGTTGAAAACTTGCCTGTTGGATGGCATGATTATGATGTCACATATTTGTTCCTATAAGCTGTTGGATATTTTCATGAAAACTTTAATAGTTAGGATGACAATTGTTTGTTTCTCTGTCTGTTGATTGGAGATCACAGTAATGTTATGTCCTGTTACTGTATTGTATTGGTGACTGTATTCTGTTTGTTTTGTACACCGCCCTGAGTTGGTTACAGCAAGTAGGGCGGTATATAAATCAAATAAATAAATAAATAAATGATCTGTTGTGTGCTGATGGTAGGGTATGAAGATAAACCTTGTTATGTATACAGGGATGCAGATTGTCTGCAGTCCTGGAGATTCAGACCCATCTCTCTAAATTAGTGTTTCCCGACATTTGGTTTTTGGACTTCAGTTCCCAGAAGCCTAAGTCAATTCCTCACAGCAGTGATCAGCCAATGTACTGACTTAGGCTTCTGGAAATTGACGTGTCCCTGTGGGCCCCAGGCCCCAGGTTGAGAACCACTGCTCTAAATAAAAGCAAAGAGGAAGTAAGATTCTTTGTGCAGGCAGAAATGGAAACTTCAGGATCTCAGGGTTGTCACCCAAGACTCAGAGCAATGTGAATGCTCAAACTAACAAGGATTTTTTCTTTTTTAAACAGGGCAGAGATGGTTGTTCCAGAATTCCTTGAGCTTTTCAAAGAGAGAGCCACTGCCCCTTTCTTTGTTTTTCAGGTAAACAAAAGTATGCAAAATGCAATCTTGTGCCTGACCTGTTTCTTAAACACACAAACCTACAGGCGCAATCTACTCCTGTTAAAATTGATGGCTTTCTAGGGTGCTGTGAACTGCGCAGTCTTGCCATGGCCTATGTTTTTGGCAGCCTGTTTTGGATTTGTTGTTCATTCTTAATAGACAAGCTAGGAAATCAGCAGTTCTTAGTTACCCAGTTTGCCACCATGTTTGGTAGTAGTGGTGGGAAGACCACCATCTGAGCAACTGTCACCTCCTTAGAAATGAGACACAGTTGCATTGAAAACCTCAGGACTTTTAAAATGCAGTAAGGTTTACTTGTTACTGGAATACTAAATACAGTGGGGCGAGTGACATTTATTTGGGAAGATTTTTAAGCTCAAGTAGGTTTTTTTTTTAAAGTTTAGCAACATGATTATAATACGTTGCACTTTAAATAGCAAGTAATAGCAGTACATTACTTAGAAAAATAATGGCAGTGTATTCATTTTAAATACAACATGCACATCTTTATGTCCTGCCTATCATTTCCATGGAATGAAGCCTTTCCTTGAAGTTTTATAGTGTTTGCAAAACACTAGTTGTGTATGTGAACAATAAATCATATGAAACCTAAGTGCTACTTCATTCTCATCAGCTGTGGCAAATGTCTGGCGGCTCTGATGAATTTAACAACAAAGGGTTTTCCTTAGGCTTCAAACATCTAACTTTCACCTCCACACCTTTTCACCAGCTGTTTTTGAAACTCTGCTTTGTCAGGAAAGCAGCCAAGTAAAGCCATAACAGACTCATTTTGAACAAAAATCAAATCCAAAATTCTCTGAGGGACACTGAACAAGTTTTGTGCTTCCGACCAGTCTAGCAGTTCTTCTTCTTTCATGTCCAGATCAAACTCTAGACTGCGAGAATGAAGCCACTTTCTTGGCTTTGTTGTTGGCCAAACTTAAGTCCTCATCAGTGCATGTCGATGACAGTAATTAGCAGACCAGTAAGTGAGTCGGATTCTGTATCTCTACATTCACACAGCATGTTGTTGTCTGCCAGCAGCCCCCACTTGAGCATGTTGGTCTTACATTTGGACACTCCAACCCTCAGCCTATTCAGGGTTCTCCAAGCGATGTAGGTGAGGTTGAGGTCCTTAGCTAATATCCTCCTTTGATGTTGTTCCTTGTCCAGTAAGCTCTTTACTTCATCTTCTAATTTGGTTTTGTGCTAAGCCTTACAAGGGAGACCAGTATTATTAATGAAGGACTTGGGCTGTGAGAGGAAAAGAGGTGGGAGAGGCCATGCCATCCTCAAGGCTGCGGCAGTCCATTGCAGTCCCGCTGTTAAATCCTGCACGTCTCATTTCATGTGTGCCACAAGGGATGGCTCCAAGATCATAGTGTGTGGGTCACTTCATGGCATGCTGGGATACACCTTAAACAAAACCACGCCAATGACATTTTTCCTGCTTCAGGAAAAAGTGCATTCTCTGATACGAGTTGCAGTTGACAACGACGACCTGGTACATTTTTGGCTAATTCTTTAATCAGGGATTTCCTAGCTCCTCCTCTTCATCCTGTGTGCCAACCAGCTCTTACTACCAGATTTTATATTTCTATATTTCTGAAACTCTCAAGGCAACTATGCTGTTGTAACAACTCTAAGGTGGTTTATTTCTTCTTCCAAAGGTGTTCTGTGTGGGATTGTGGTGCCTGGATGAATACTGGTATTATAGCGTCTTCACCCTTTCCATGCTGGTGGCTTTTGAAGCATCTCTCGTCCAGCAGCAAATGAGAAACATGTCAGAGATTCGAAAAATGGGGAACAAACCTTACATGATCCAGGTATGCAAAGACAGAAGACTATAAGGTGTAAGGTAACGTTTTAAGGCGGCAGTACTTTCCCTTTCTGTCTGAAAACATTCTGATGGTAGGCAGGGCTTCTAGAATGCTGAAATTCCTGTTGTCTAGGCTACCACTATCAACAGATACCTGGCCACTCGAGAGAGGGACTGGAAGGACTGGAAGAGCATTGGTGTGAGGGGGAATAGTCAAGAGATGTAGAGATAAAATTGAGGTTGCCACCCAGGCTTCCAGAATTGTTTCAACCCCAGAATGGTGTCAGGCTAGAATTTTTTCATGTCCACCCAAGTACTACTACTCTGCTTAATGGCCTCACTGCAGAACACTTGCTTCAAAACCCATGGAGATTCCTCCTAGCTTATGATATCACCAGGTGTGCCTCCTTCACTTCATGGAGCAGTCATTCATGAGTGGTGTTTGAGCACATCACTGGTAAATCTGAGGAAGCTTCTGCTGAATCAACCAGCCTCGCTGTTTTCTCCCATGATCTTTTCTAATGCTTTCGTTCAGTGTGCAGAAGTGTGCCCACAGGCCACACATCAAGGTTTCAACACGTCCACCAGCCATGCCCATTAGGCTGCCCAACCCATCGTGAATGAAGAGCACTCACATGGCACATACCTACAGCTGTTGCCCACATAGAGCTCTCTCTTATGATTCATAATCCCAGCAACATTTGAGAGATGACACTGTTCTTGTGGAGAAGTTACAGCTCCCCTCCACCCCCAAAACACTTTATACAGGAAGGAGAAATGTGTATGTGATCGTCTTATGTTAGGAAAATACAGTGAACTCTGAGGCCTGGGCATCCATAAATCCACTGTCAACGGGAGAGTGACTGTTGCCTCAGCTTTCTGATCCAAGATTACTCCAGCTAACTCATCACTGGGACACCAGTTGAATACTTAGTAAGCCAGTTGTCAGTCAAAACTTACCACCTTTCTTTTCACGGTGCTTCAGCTGATTAGTAATCTAGGAAGATTGGGCAACTAGGGTAGGAGCAGTTTAGAAGGGTTCTTACTTAGCAAGGCTTGAGTCACAATGTAAGAATTGACTCTTTTATGTAAACCCCTGATTCTTAGTTGGTCCTGGTATTTATTAAGGATCACTTTGGACAGAGCTGTCACAAAGGTAGAGGTGTTGGGATGATAAACTGCAGATTGCTTTCCCCACCACGTGCCCTTACTTTTTTGTCTCTGGTTGCAGGTTTACCGGAACAGGAAGTGGCGGCCAGTTTCCAGTGACGAGATAATTCCTGGGGACATTGTGTCAGTCGGTAACAGAGCTTCCTTGTTTGTTTGAAGGCAGAAATCTTTCAAATGATTACTGTATGTACTTGAGTATAAGTCTAGTTTTTTAGCCCTCCAAATGAGGTCAAAATGGGACTCAACTTATACTCGGGTCAATGTGAACATTCAAAAAAAAATAGCTGCACAAATGTCTAAATTATTTAATTTTACTATATTTTCATGTATTTTAATTACTGAAACTCACTAGCAGCTGCTGCATTTTCCACTGCGACTTATACTCAGGTCAATCTATTTTCCTAGTTTTAGAGGTCCAAATAGGTACCTCGACTTATATTTGGGATGACTTCTAGTCGAGTATATATGTTAAGCTGGTTTTGCTGGTCTCAGAATTAAGCCTCAGACTCTAGACATCCCTTAAAGATCAGTGGACATGCCAGGCATTGGCTGATTGTCTAGGCCAGTGTTTCCCTAACCATGTTCCATGGAACACTGGCAGACTTCAATTCCCAGAAGCCTCGTTCAGTACATTGGCTGATCAGTGCTTTGGAGAATTGACTGCAGCTGCTGGGAATTTAAGTCCAAAATCCAAAGGTTGGGAAACACTGCTCTAGGCAGAAGAGGGTCCTTGGCAGCCTGCATTCATCACTGGATGTGTGGCCTTCTGCTAGCATAATGAGACTTCCTTTCACTGCCCCAAAATCTGCTCCAGAGTCCTAGGACTGGGTGGAGATAGGACAGTATCTGGAGGGCCACATCTCCCCCATCCCTGCATTACACCCTAGTAAAGGCCTCGCCTTCCCACCACCATTTTCCTGAGTATTTGGTTCTCAATTCCAGGCCGCTCCCCTCACGAGAACATTGTGCCGTGTGACGTGCTGCTGCTGCGAGGAAGGTGTATCGTAGATGAAGCCATGTTGACTGGAGAATCTGTGCCCCAGATGAAGGTTTGTCTGTGTCCGTTGCACTTTGGTTGCTACTTCTGGCACATCAGCTACTTGCCTATTGTTCTGCTGACTCCAGAAAGACAGCAACCAAGGAAAGCAGTAGAAAGAAGAGCATATGCCAGAGCTTGGAGGCTTATTGGATTTGGTGGCAGGAAACAGATTGGGTGTCAACCTTCACTACCTTCTTATATATATTTGAATGTTTTTATGGTGGTTGTGAGCTGCCCAGAGTCACTTCAGATATATATATCTTATGTATTTGTACTTTTAATGGCTTCTACAGCTACAAGCCGGTGTGTCAGCCTGATGTGAGGATTGGTAGGGAGGGAGAGAAAGACAGAGACAAAGAATAGTACAGCTCAATCATGGATTCAGCACCTTTGTGTCTTATAGATCCCAATTTTAACCAGTAGCAGGAAGAGAAACAGACTTGGAGGAGTCTCTGTAGGGCCTTTGACAAGCAGTGCTTTCCTAGTACTTCAGAGCCAGATGCCATTATAAGGCCTCTGTTTGTACAGGATGGCAGCCTCCTGTTCCATCTGCTATCCCTCTGGCTTGCATTTCCTAATTTTAGATGTTCTTTCCCCATCTATGAATCCCAAAATGATGAAACCAAATGACACATTATATAAGTGGTAAAATGCAGTAATACTAATTTCATCAAAGGAGGAAGTTGGGCCCCTCTTTGCAATTCTTTCATAAGCTGGCAAAGATCTGTTTCTTACTATTGTTTGTTGGAATATTTTAATCCCCTTGTATCCTATTGGTGAGGAACATGAGGTATAAATATTTTAATTCAGTAAATAAATGGTTGTGCAAGATTTCAAGACATTCCCAGGAATGAGAAAGTCTTCAGGCAAAGGCCAGGCTTTTTTCCTTTCTGATTCTACCTGGAATGGAAATCATTCATATGAAGCCCAAGGCAAATAATTTTCTCTGAAGTGAGTTTTAGGAGACTGCATTGAGTCTTATGCCTGACTCACTCCCTGTGCTTCCAAGGACAGCCCGGCGGGGTGGGGGAGAGAAGTGGGGAAAGACTTTGGATCCTTGATCTTGGATTCCCCTTATGCAACAATAACACAATACCTATTTACCTTTTCTACCAACACAGAGAAGAGAGAAAATGTAACTCCTAGAGGCTTGTCTGCCTGCCTAATAATGACATAATAATGGTACTCATATGCCTCATGTTTCTTATAGGAGCCCATTGAGGAACTGGACCCAGAACACGTTCTGGACATGCAGTTGGATTCCAAATTGCATGTCATCTTTGGGGGAACGAAGGTTGTACAACATATCCCACCACAGAAGGCCAGCAGTGGTCTAAAACGTAAGTGGTTGCCTGACAAGTGTGAATTGGTTGTGGATAAACTCCTAGACGACAAATGTGGTTTCTAAGGGACCACTCAAAAGAGATTTCATTGTTATTCATTAGGAGCTTGATTTCTTCTGTAAATTTAATGTGTGCCTCCAGAGCAAAAAAGTTGCCACTGCCGTCCTTGTATGTATCTGTACTGTATATATCATCATGTTAATATCTTGTATTTTCCTTGCCACTCTTTACAGCTGTTGATAATGGGTGTGTGGCGTATGTTCTGAGGACAGGCTTTAATACATCTCAGGTAAGAAGCAAGCAGAGAATTATTCCACTTACTGAAAGTACCTGAAGTGAAATTTCCCTAATCCATGGATTGAGGAAACAAAGATCTGTCTCTTTGCTTAAATTGTCAATGTGGGAAATTAGGATTAACTGTCAAGAGCCCTGGATTATCCAAGACTCCGTCCCCTATGATTGTCTCACCTGAGTTTCTGAGAAACTAGGAATGGATTGCTTGTGGCTCTTCTGCATGCTGTTGGACTCAAGCTCCAGTGATTCTTCATTGTTGGTGTTTTCATTTTGGGCTAGTGGAGGTAACAGTCCAACGAGAGCTGAAGAGCCACTTGTTCTCCAGTCCTGGGGCAAATCTTGTGCCAATTTGGCAAATGTTTCTTAAGATGCAAAATTGCTGAACTTCTACAAGAGCAGAATGGAGCCTTCAGCTTTGCTGCAGAGTGTTGTATGTTTATAAACACTTTGACTAAAAAAAATAGAATTTTGGAACGTCAATCTGATTTGCTTATTTTAAAGAGTTGTTTGGGGTTGATTAGTTGGCCTCTTGGAAGCGTGTAGCCAAAATGTTTAAGTTTGTTTCCAAACTTAACTGAGGAGATGTCTGAGAAGCATATTTTAGCGGCATGTGTGCTTAAAAGTTTTGCTCTCCTTCCCCTCTTGTTTCTCCTAAAGCAGGGGTGCCCAAACTATGGCCTGTGGGCCGTAGTTTGGGCACCCCTGCTTTAAGCAGAGAAAATGGCAGCCTAAAAATCTATCTCATCCTGTTGCAAAACATATCTGTTGCAAAACAGTTTGCAAGGCATGTTTTACTTCCGTGTCCGGGGGGAGGAACCACGTGACCAGCCCGCTGAACCATGTGACCGGCCCATGGCCCAAAATGTTTGGGCACCCCTGCTCTTAAAGCATGTACTAGTAACATTTCAACATATACTCTGTTCTCCCAAAAACTTCAGTAAGGAAGGTTCATCCCTGCCAACCATTGAAAAGTCTTTCTTTCTTCTCAGGGGAAGCTTCTGCGCACCATACTGTTTGGTGTAAAGCGAGTGACGGCCAACAACTTGGAGACTTTCATCTTCATCCTTTTTCTACTTGTCTTTGCCATTGCTGCTGCAGCATATGTGTGGATCGAAGGTATCTTCTGAACACACTAAGCTTTGGTGATGACTTTTCTAGAACAGGAGTCAGCAAACTTGGCTCTCCATGTGTTCTTCAATTTCCAGAAGCCCAAGTCAGTACACCTGCTGATCGGGGCTTCTGGGAATTGAAGTCCAAGAACATCTGGAGTGCCAAGTTTGCTGACCCCTGGTCTAGGAGTAGCAGTTGTACCAGTGGGGGTGGTGAGTTGGTATTCTACAGAATGGACACGCTATCAGAGTGGCTGCTTTAAAAAGTTGAGTCCTGTAGTACCTCTCCTCTCATGGACTACAAATTGTTGTGTTGTCCAGAAAGAACTACAAAAATCAGAAAAAGATTGGGGTGGGTGGTTATGTTGCATAATATATTATTCCTGAGAAGTATTAAAAATACCTGCTTATCAGAGGAACTTCTTCCTTCTGATGCTTTCTTAATGGCTATGTGAGACTGTCTCTATTGATGCAGCAGGAAAATGACAGAAATGTGTGTCTCTGCTCCACTTTCCAAGGCACCAAGGACCCCAGCAGGAACCGTTACAAACTTTTTCTAGAGTGCACTTTAATCCTCACCTCGGTTGTCCCGCCTGAACTCCCCATCGAGCTCTCCTTGGCTGTCAATACCTCACTCATAGCTCTTGCCAAATTGTGTAAGTATCCAACCTTGCCAAGAAACGAGATTATACACTTTGAAATTGTGACGTAGAAAAGCAGTCATCCCTGCCTTGTCTGACAGTTTATTATACCGGTTGAACCCTGGGGATTTAGTTCAGTTTAAATTGCAGAATCCTATCATTTTAAATTCAGTAATACCTCGGATAACGCTAAAACTTGGTTCCACAAGTCTTGATGTTATCCGATTTTTAGTGTTTTCTGATGCATGTTAAAATCCTATGGGATGGATCGGATAACGTTAAAGCTCCATAGAGATACATTGTAACTGCACAGGCTTTAGCCGTTGTTATCCGATCCATCCCATAGGACCTTAACATTATTTGATCCAATTTCTCCCCCCCCCCCCCAGGTTACTTAATGTTATGCGATTTTAGCGTTATCTGAGGTAAACATTATCCAAGGTATTACTGTAACTGACATTGTATGTTGTGTTTTACGTAACAGCTGATGGAGTCTAGGGCTTTTTGTAGTTTTGCTCGGCTTGCCCATGAAGTGTTTTAGGGATCTCTTCCAATTTCCCATGGATCTTAAGTGACCTGGGGAAGGGTTTCCTCTCCTTCCCTTGAACATACTTGTTCTGTTATAGGATAAGCCAGGCCTGTAGGGGAGGATTTGGCATGCGACTCCTTGGTTTAAAAGATCTGTTGCCAGGCTTTGAAGTTTTCAATCTTGTTGGCCTGAGAATTGAATCTTAGTTGACCTTGTACTACTGTCTTTGTTGCCATGTTCTGTCTGCTTTTTTGGTTGCTTGCAATCAGCAATGTCCCATGGGTTTGATCTCCAGCTTGCCTTTAGCCACAAACTAGGATCAGATCCCAGGCGCTCAGTTTGAAACCAAAAGTATTGATGTAAATTTGCATTTTATGAACATAATGTCTCTGTTCCCCGGCCACTGAGTTCTTTTTCAAATAGAATTGCGCTACATACAGTTTCAGTTTGTCCAGCATTTCCCAAAATTGGTTTTGGACTTCAGTTCCCAGAAGCCTAAGTCAATTCCCCAAAGCACTGATCAGCCAGCGTACTGACTTAGGCTTCTGGGAATTGAAGTCCAAACCCCAAAGCTTGAGAGACACTGAGTTAGATGGATACAACAAGCATTTTTGTATGGTTGCCAAATACCCTCGTCCGTGTGGTATTTTCCAGTGACTTTGTGTCACTTTCCCTTCTTTGACACTTTTTAGAGAGAGGTGGTGGTGGTGGTTGCAAGGTACAGTACATACCCGCAGTGCCGAACCTTGGCACTCCAGTTGTTCTTGGTCTTCAATTCCCACAAGCTCTGATCAGCAGGTGTACTTAACTGGGCTTCTGGTAATTGAAGTCCAAGAACCCCTTGAGTGCCAAGGTTTCCCACCACTGGTATATACGCTAAAGAGAATATATTTTGAATGGTTTCTGCAGCAGGTGGATGTATATACAGGGTAAAATAGAAAAAGAATAGGAATGTAAACTGCTGTGTTGTGTTACCAGAAATACACAGACAAGCTCATCTTTGTATTGCAGATGTTTACTGCACAGAACCATTCCGCATCCCATTTGCAGGCAAAGTTCAGATTTGCTGCTTTGACAAAACTGGCACTCTTACCAGTGACAATCTTGTGGTGAGGGGTGTGGCTGGACTCAGGTAGGTACCAAGGATGCAGGATATTGATTAGGAGAAACTGTTAGGGGCCATCTTTTACCCTACTTTAGCTGTTTGTGTAATATAGATACCTAACAAGAGCAGGAGCCTACCATACACTTAATGTGTTTTTTAAAAATTGTTTCCAGATTTCACTCTACAGTCAAACCTCGCATAAAGAGCGTTTCGCTTAAAGAGTAACTTGCTTAAAGAGCAGAATTTTCTCTGAATATTCACTTCGCTTAACAAATAAAATCAACCAAAAACTCGCTTAACAAATAAATTGGGGTTTGCAGTACCGCCAACAATTGGTCATTTATAATGGTGTTTCGCTTAAAGAGCAAACTCGCTTAAAGAGCAATCCTGTGGAACGCATTATGCTCTTTAAGCAGGGCACCATTGTATTTTCATGACTTTTCCTGCTTTGCACAACTTTGATTGTGTTATTTGGCCAGGTAGCCTAGGCCTGCTGCCTTTTCCCGGTTGTTCAGTCAAGTTAGCTGAGGTATGGAACATTTGACAGAATGCTTCAGCAACTGCTCTGTTACAATTTCCCTTCCCTTTAAAAAAACATCTGGACTGAAAGTCTGCACAGATTGAAAACAAGCCAAGCATTGCCCATGCGAAATGGCTCTTGGTTTGAACATCGTAGTATGGTGGAAATTGGTGAAACAACACTTTGCTGGTGCAGTCCTTGGATTTGAAGAAGTTTGCAGACAAATTTTGATTCCAGTTTTCCAGAAATGGAAGAGGAGAGAGCACTAGTACTTGACATCATAGATAGCTTTAAGGACTGGGAAAATGATGTTTTGATTGCTCATTTCTGCAGTGAGAATTTCTGAAAGCTCGTTTCAACAGGGGGCCTATGGTTTCACTCTGAAAATATTCTGCTTTCTTCTTGTTAAGTTTCCCTACAGTGATATCATGGAGTTAACACGAATCAAGCTTTTATAAGCTGATGTAGCTGCTTATGTAAATACGACCCTTTGCTTTCACTGCAGGGATGGCAAAGACGTGACCCCTGTGTCAGATATTCCTATTGAAACGCACCGTGTCATTGCCACCTGTCACTCTCTGATGCAGCTGGATGATGGATCGCTGGTGGGCGACCCGTTAGAGAAAGCCATGCTGACCGCCGTGGAATGGACTGTGACCAAAGGTAATCAGGCTTAGCGTTAGAGTTGCCCGATGTCTTTTGTCTTCGCAGTCCACTTGCTTTTTGGAGGCAGAGGCATGAGATCCAGCTTTTCCAGGGAGCAGCTGGCCAGGAAGAGAGTAATTGACCATGTTTAATTTGCTCTAAGCCAGGCTTGTACAGGTTTTGTCTCAAGAGTATAGTTTTGGAAACAAACATAAAAAAAGAGAATGAATTCAAATGTGTTATGTTAGCTACATGATAAATGAAGTTCTCCATATGGGCGCATTTTAATTCCGCTTCCGAGAGCGACAAGGGCAGCGTGGACCAGCTAAATTGGCATCGAGGGCAGATCTGGCCTTCAGGCTGTAGTTTGGGCACCACTGGTGTAAATTCTCAAGCTTTGAAGTGGTTTCCACGTAAGGAAGAGAGGAGGAATTTAAAACTGCTGTGAATTAGAATAGGGAGAGAACCTTGCAAACTTCATTTTTTTAAAAAAAAATTCAGTAGAGTCAAACCTCGCATAAAGAGCGCCTTGCTTAAAGAGTAACTCACTTAAAGAGCAGAATTTTCTCTGAATGTTCGCTTCTGTTAACAAATAAAACCAAAACTCGCTTAACAAATAAATCGGGGTTCGCAATCCCCCCCCCCCACACACACACACAATTGGTCACTTACAATGGTGTTTCGCTTAAAGAGCAAACTCACTTAAAGAGCAATCCTGTGGAACGCATTATGCTCTTTAGGCGAGGTACAACTGTATTCATGTTTGTTTCTTCTTGCTGGGAAATCATTGTGTGTTCCAGTGGCTGAAATGTTTAGCCGTGACAAAGTCATGTTGCCTGGGGTGCATCGCAATGAAGCTAGTCTACATTTTAACCGCATTCAGTAGGGTTTTGTGAGCAGAAAATGCAGGATGAAATTATTTAGAGAGAGCTGAGTATTGTGGAAGAATAGAGCTTTGTGGTATCCTGTATGGCTAACCTGTCTTTCTCAGGGTTTGGAGTCTGGTCTCCTCTAGTAAGCTGTCATAACATAACACATGCATGTAAACTGTTGGTTATCCATATTTCCTGTGGCTGCTGTTCACAGCCTGTTTGATCAGTTTGTCTTGCATGTATACTTATTTTTATTTATTTATTTATTTATTTATTGAATTTATTACCCCGCCCCACTCGGGAGAACCCGACTTGCATGTATACTGCCTTGGGAATGGATCGGGAATAGTTGTGTAGTTCCTGCAAGCCATATTGATGTCTGTGGTAGTCATACTTTCTGTCTTATATCTGGCGTCCTTACATTTCTAGTTTTGAATGAGCAAAGGTGCTTCCATTAATTAATGCCTTCGAGGTTTGCCTGCAAAGTTCATTCACTGCATTTTGGTCTCTGAATAACCATCCATCCCGACCTGCTCGGGTAGTTTCTGTAGTTCCCAAAACATCTTTGTGCACACAAAATAATGAGCAAATATGTCTTATGGCCACAGAGGTGGGAGACTGGAACTCGTGCTCCTTCTGTTTTGCTAAAAAGAAAAGAAAAAGTGTCCCCACAGAGCACAGGTCCCCTTCCCCAACCTGCAAGGGGGTACAAAGTTTCTTTGCCATCCCATCGGGAGGGTTGCTGCTTGTGGTGCTGTTGAACCCTTTCAGGATTTCCCCATCTCTTTGTTTCCAGATGAGAAAGTTTTCCCCCGAAGTATTAAAACTCAGGGACTGAAAATTCACCAGCGCTTTCATTTTGCCAGTGCCCTGAAAAGGATGTCGGTCTTGGCTTCCTACGAGAAGATCGGCTCCACTGATCTGTGTTACGTTGCCACTGTGAAGGGGGCCCCAGAGATGCTGCACAGCATGGTGAGCAAACGGAGCTGAGGATCCCCCTGGTTTATTATGATGACCTGTTTATCAGTGGAACAGTTGCGGCATTTCCCCAGCTGCTTTTGCAGCCTCTGCCGCTTCCCATGGCAGTGGGAGGGTGTGCAAAGCATTTTTTATGCATTTTTGTAAAAAAAAAAAATTGCCACATTTTTGCACTTCCGGTGGTGGGAGGAGCTGCTGATTGTGCCTAGGTTTCCACCATGGGCCGGATTAATTAGTGCTGTAGGTCGGTTTAGGCGTTGCCTCTTTCTTAAATCTGTCTTGAACTAGCCACCTTGAATCCCATTTTGAGAAGAAAGGCAGGCTAAAAATCAAATTTAGAAATATAAAATAATAGTAGCCACCACAGTGTTGTTATTCTAAGGATGAAATGTTCATGAAAATACTACGCATATGAGTACAGAAATGTTCTGGTTCAGGTGTCCTCTGTTTTCATGGTACATCAACAGTGGATATTTCAACCAAGCAAATACTGTGGATTGGAAACAAATGCATAGCCTGTGGAGATGTACTTGAAGTGTTTCTCAATTTAACTTTTGTCAAAGGGAAGGGGAACTTAACAGTTAATCGTGTCATGTTCTTGATCCATATGCATGATGTGGAACGACTTGCCATCCCTGTTGTGTTTGTGCTGGCTGAACAGATGAAATGATAGAGTGTTCAAAGACATTCCAGCTGTTCAGGGAAGGAAGCTGTCAGAAGGTTTGCAACCCAGCTCTTAAAATAGAAGGAATAATTTGGCTAGCATCAAGATGGAGGGGTGAGGGACTCATTATGCCTTCCCTCTCTGGAGGGCTGCATGCCTGCAGTAGGCAGGGCCAGAATTGAAAGTGGAAGGAATCCCCACCTTCCCTCCGCCAGCATTTTGTTTGGTGATTGGCAAGAGGGAGGTGCTGGTGAAGCACTGGGGAGGAGAGCCAAGATGAAATGAAGACATCTGAAGAGGAATCTGAGACAGTAGGGAGATGGAGAACAAGTCTTACTTATCAAAGAAAGTACAGTGTTTTCATACTTTCTTCTTTTCTTGGCTTCCATACTGGGTGAGGGCACCATACTTAAAGTGGAAATCCTGAGCTGTTCAGTCTGGGGCATGGAGTAAGCAGGGGAAGCTTGTAGGCTGGGTGGGACCATGCTATAGAGTCAGATCTGAGCCAAAGGCTGGCAGTTCTCCATTCCTGGAAAATGACTTCACGCAGGGCTGTTGCTGAGTTTTTCAAGACAGCCCGATGGTTGGGGAGAAGTTCCAGGAGGTGGGTTGTTAGGTCCCTGGAAGGCAGCAAGAAGATTGGCTGTCAGAAGAGGTACAGGAACCTGGTGTTGGCAGTTGGATGAGGAAGGCAGTCTCCCAGAACTGAAGCAGTCTGATCTAGTGGATGGAATTAGTTGTCCAGTGCTCTAGTAACAGATTTCTAGTACAAAAAAGGTAAAAGGTCTCCCTTGCTTGAAAGTCAGTCATGTCTGACTCTAGCGGGTAGTGCTCAAACTTCATTGTAAACAGCAGCCTCCTGGATCGGCAGATGCCTGAAAACAGTTGGAATGCTGCTTGTAAATCTCTCTTGTTCATTTTCTGCCAGTGGTAATACAATACAGAAGATGGGGCCTGTCCTTGAGATTATTTTCCCATACCTTACACTATGATTTACTGTGAAATATAAAGTGATTAGATTTATCTCTGCATGTTAACTTTCCCTAGAAATATTTAAAAATTGTAATACGTAAGATGACAAGATTGTTAAATTATATGCCTACCCACGCTACATAGGGATGCAGTATCTCTCATGGGATTTCCTCATTTGCTGAGTAAAAGAGCCGATACCTATATATGGCTAGGACTGAATTATACAAACAGTAACTTGGTCATTGTGATCCTCATTCACAGCAAGTTTTTTATGAGGTCTGTGTTGACGTCCCCTCTTTCTCCTCCTCCTCTTCTTTTTTAATACAGTTCTCTCAGTGTCCAAGTAGCTATAATGATATCCACACGGAGATTTCTCGTGAAGGAGCCAGGGTTCTGGCACTTGGCTACAAGGAATTGGGACATCTTACACATCAGCAGGTAGGCTTCAGTTTTCTCCCCTGGCATATTCCACTTCCACCACCAGGCATCTGCTCTTGTAGGAACTGCGTCTGGAAATGCCTGATCCAAGGAAATGCCTCCGTATGTCAAGTTCCTAAGGCAGGGATGAAGAAAGACTTACCGGATGCTGAGGACTTCTTTAGATGTAATGTCTTTAAGTGCCATCCCTTAATCAGGGGAAACTACAGTAATACCTCGGATAACGCTAAGACTTGGTTCCACAAGTCTTGGTGTTATCCGATTTTTAGTGCTATCCGATCCATGTTAAAATCCCTTTGGGATGGATCGGATAACGTTAAAGCTCCATAGAGATACATTGTAACCGCACAGGCTTTAGTGGTTGTTATCCGATCCATCCCATAGGACCTTAACGTTATTTGATCCAATTCTCCTCCCCAGATTACTTAACGTTATGCGATTTTAGCGTTATCCGAGGTAAATGTTATCTGAGGTATTACTGTATGATTGATTAATAGATCGATAAATAGATATTTGATTTCTGTTTCATTTTTGTCCCAGAATTAAAACACCACAGGGCAGAATTGGTATTTTTGAAATATGGGGTCTGGCCGCCACAACTACCATTGAGGCAGAGCAGTACCTCCCACTATCAACATGAATCAGATCCCCACAACTATAATAAATCATCTCTACCCTAGTATAAATGCAGGAGCACAGGTGATGCCTTTATTGGATCACAGAAAAATCAAACACTGCACAAACGTTTGTGATTCAAAATCGCTATGCCAGGTCCCTTTTCTTAGAGGTGAGATAAAAGAAATAGCAGACTGCATTAGGTAGCTGCTGATTATATATAATCATTTGCTGCTGCTGGTGTTTGCTAGGTGTGTTAATTTCTTATAATTTTCATATCATTTTGTATGTTTGTAAACTTTTGTGTTGGAAACTGCCTTGAGCAATGTTCACACCATGTCAGGTGGTATAGAAGAGGTAAAAATAAATGAATGAATGGTCATCTCTCACTCCTCAATTAAAGGGAACCAGGTATATGCATGTGCCTCCCACAGATAGCATTTTTTAAAAAAAAAAACATGTTTGAATGGGAACTGAGTTCTCTTTGCACTGTTCCAATTCTTAAGTGACCTCTGGAAGGTCAAGTTTGCAAACTAATCCAAGTGTATGATTGGAAGCTGACTTAGGAGCTGGCCTAAAGTCAGGATCTGATTTTCCATAGACGTTTTTTTATGACGGACAACACAATGTGAACAGATGTGCTTATCTTGGTTCTTTTTTCTCACCCAAAGGCACGGGAGATCAAGCGGGAGGCACTTGAGTGTGATCTGCGCTTCGTGGGCTTCATTGTGGTGTCCTGCCCCCTTAAAGTCGACTCCAAGCCAGTTATCCGTGAGATCCTGAATGCCTCGCACTATGTGAGTGAAATGGAGAGAGGTTCTGGCTGAGATGTTGTGGAAGACACAGACATGGGAGTCCTAGGCAAGCTGACAAGCAAGCCTGCACGCAATAACCACCTTCTTTCCTAATTCTCCTAACGGTCAACTCCTCTCCTTTAACACTTTCCTGGAGACTCCACTTCATTTGCTGTGGTTTTCATCAGAAAGGATGCTTTGTTTCATAGTGGCCAGTGATTTGCCATCAAATAAAGCAAAGCATAGCTCTGACAGAATAACAGGGATGGGATGGGATGGTCTGAAGGACGGAGCCATCTATGAGTGTTGAAGCCCTTTTGCCACAGAAGAAAGGCAGGGATCATGTGGCATATCAGCCTTTGTAAGTTAGCCTGATCTCTTGGCTCCTTCCCCATTTCTTTCCCCTGTTCTAGCCCACAATGGGTTTCTCTGTTGCTTCACCTCCTGAGCTTAGAGCTTTCTCTGACTTAAGCCTTTTATATCAGGTGTTCCCAATTTTTTCAAGCCGAGGGACGGGTCACGCTCCCTCAGATGACTTCAGGGCCTGTGACAGCCATTTTGCCCTGCCTGCATGATGGGGGCAGCCTGTACATTAAAAAGGAACCAAACATGGCACTTCCAGGTGCAGCGGAGGGGGGGGGGACATCCAGTCCATGGGCCATGGACTGGGAACACCTGCTTTACATGCTCAGCTTAAGGAAAGATAATATAAACTACAACCTTACTGGGTCAGATAAACGGCCTTCTTCTTCTGCCATATCTGAATCTGAATGTTGACGATCATCATGGCAATCAGCCAGAAAGACTATCCCGAGAATATGATGTGGTGGCCTTTCATCTGCCTTCTGCATTGCAGCATGACCCCCATATCACTGATTCACCTCCACGAGTCATTTTTCTGGTCCTGAGCCCTTTTGGCATACAAAGTCCTACTCAGCCCCAGGCCAGGATGGATGAAGCTGCTGCCCTCCATCAAGATGGATTCAGGTGGGATTTAATCCACTTGGGGCTCATCATAAGTGGCCTGACCAACCCAAATGCCTCAATAAAACCCACAGATTTGCATGTGCTACTGTTTGCCCAGCAGTATCTTAGCATCAAGGCTAAGATACTGCTCAACATGGAGGTTTCCTTTCTCATTCTAAATGAACATTGTTAAGTTCAGGGCATGAGAACTTTATTTCTTGCAAGTATTTGGGGGGAGGCGGGAGAAGCAGGAACAGGTGGCATTCATCTTTCCAGTTCATTGTGCTGCTTTAACAGAAGGAGGGGTATCCAGAAAGGTTTTTTTTTAATGTATAACAGCTGAACCCACAGTATTATTGGTAGTTTTGGAGAGTTGCAGAAAAAGCATAAGTCATGTAGTCAGAGTTGTCTTCATACAAAATGTGTTTCCAAAAAGAGTACTCACAAAAACATATGTTTCAGCATGGCTGAAGATTAGCATGCCTTTATGTTGGTTCCTATGCATACTGTACAAAATCTGTTTGTTAAAAAATACAGTATGTCTAAATCAAGAGTGCCCAAACTACGGCCCGTGGACCAGATGCGGCCCGTGGTGCCATATCATCTGGGCCATGGCACCCACACCACTCCCAGAAGGGGAAGTAAAACGCATACGTGCATGTACAAAACTGCCATAAATGACCCGCGGATGTAGTAAATGCGCTTATGACAGCCGTCGGTGCATTTGCAGCAGTATTTTGCGCAGATGTGTTTTGCTTCCGGTGGGAGGAATCATGTGACTGGCCCGTTCAACCATGTGACCGGCCCATGGCCTGAAAAGTTTGGGCACCCCTGGTCTAAACCATATATCCAATACAGCTTAGCTCAGTCAGTGTAACGTGCGTCTTGCCTCTTCCAAGGAGAGCAATAGAAGGCTGTTTCATGAGCCTCCCCCCCTTCTCCTCCTAGGTAGTGATGATAACAGGCGACAACCCACTGACTGCGTGCCATGTGGCCCAGGAGCTGCACTTCACCCCAAAAGAGCAAACACTCATTTTGCAGCCACCCAGCAGTAAAGGTAAAATGACTGAGGAGGAGGGCAACAGTTGCAAACCTGAGCAATATTTCTCTTTGGGGGGGGGGGACTCTGGAACTTGAGGCAGGGCTTCATATCAGGGTAGTTTATGCCTAGTCAAGGCAATGGTATTTCCCGTGGCAATGTATGGTTGTAAGAGCGCAGAAGAATAGATGCCTTTGAGATGTGGTTTTGGAGGAGAGTTTTGAGAATGCCCTGGACAGCGAGGAGAACAAATAGGTCAATCTTAGAAGAAATCAACCCTGACTGCTCCCTTGAAGGTCAAATAGTAAAGATGAAACTAAAGTACTTTGGACATCAAATGAGAAGAGAGGACTCGCTTGAGAAAGCCTTGATGCTGGGAAAGGTGGAGGGCAAAAGAGGAAGGGGGCATCCAAGAGATGGCTAGATGGAATTGTAGATGCAATGGGCACAGAGCTGGGTGGGCTGAGGAAGATGGTGGAGGACAGGAGTGCCTGGAGGGCGGTGGTCCATGGGGTCACAAAGGGTCGGAATTGACTGTGCGACTGAACAACAACAATGCCTAGTTCAAGGGTGCCCAAACTTTTTGCACCAGGGGCCTGACAGCTGTGCAGGCCTGACTACACCCCTGGAGGGGGGCACGTTTGCATATGCACATCATGAGCCACTCCCAGAAGTGGCTCCGGACATCTCTGTGCATGTGCAAATGTGTCCCAGCCACTCCCAGAAGTGGTTCAGGACACACATGCGCATTGGCAGGCGTGTCCCCCATCTACTTCCAGGAGCATTGGGGACTGGATGAATAGGCGTTGGGGGCCTGATTTGGCCCACGGGCCGTAGTTTGGGCACCCCTGGCCTAGTTGCTAGTGACAAAAGTGAGGGTCAAGTAAGTGCATGAGAAACTACACTGTGTGTGCTATGCATCCTCTTTTGTTTTTGTTCATTTTGAAGGAAGCACATGTGGCCCCATAAATATTTATTTGTTTGTTTGTTCAGATTTCTATTGCCGCCCACTCACCGAGGCAACTCAGGGCGGCTTACAGTCAAAATAGCAACAGTACAGTAACAATCATAAAATACAACCTCACAAAACAACCAAAGCAGAACACAGACTAACTCCCCTCCAGCCGTTGACGGGGGTCTGGAGGTGGGGTTGTCTTCAGCCGCCTGCCAGGCCATGGTGTCTTTTCCCTATTGGAACCAATGTATGCCACCAGGGGTGGGGTGGGGGTACTTAAATTACTTCCATCTGTTTTTATCCAAAGTTCTCCCAGTCCAAGAATTTAAACAGAACAATTCCACGTGGCATTCTTTTGTCCCCACCCACCTTTTAAGTGAGGTGGCAGATGTTTTAGATAGAACCTGACATCAGGAAAGCGCTATATTCCTCCTACTAAATAATGGCTGTGGATGCCTATTGTGGAAGGAAAAATGCCTTTCTGAATGCACAGATTGATTCAACATCTATGCCTATATGGGCTGTAAAAACTAGAATGTCTCTAGGGTGGAGATGCTAGACTATAGAGCAACGGTTCCTAACTTTCGGTCCCCAGATGTTCTTGGACTACAGTTCCCAGAAATCTTGTCTAGCACAGCCAATAGTAAAGGCTTCTGGGAGTTTTATGGGTCTAGAAGGTTGGGAATCACTGTTAAATTACTTAAACCCATTCGTGTGGATTTACTTAAACTCATTTGTGTGGATTCACAGAGACTTGGGCTTCTGGGAACTGAAGTCCAAGAACACCTGGAGTGCCAAGATTCGGCATCACTGTCCAAGAGTGATGGTTTTCATTCGTCCTCCAGATGTTTTGGATGTCAGCTTCAGGAATTTTTGGGATTTAAAATCTAAAACAAATGGAGGATCAAAGGCTAAAAACCACTTCTCTAGTAGTAACTGGGAGTAACAGATACCAAGGAGGAAGGAAGGAGGCATAGGCTTGTTGGATCTGCTCTCAAAGAGGAAGTGGAAGAGAGATTTGATTTGTGCAGCATGGGAAAAGGATCCAGAGTGGCATTCTTCCACAGGCTAGTCCTGCTCAGTCGGCAGCAGTTCCCCTCCTTCTTGCCACCACCACCACCACCTTTTTTTAACCAAATATCTCCATTCCAGGTTCCAGCTGGCAGTGGCAGTCCATCAGCGGGCCCATCACATTCCCAATTGTCCCGTCTTCTCTGCAGGAACTGACCCAAAACTACAACTTGTGTGTCACTGGAGAGGGTCTCTCTCAGTTGCAGGCTGTGGACTCACAGCTGTTGCTTAGGATCATTCCACACGTGCAGGTCTTTGCACGTGTGGCACCCAAGCAGAAGGTAAGAGGCAATCTAGCGGGCTGAAACTACAGGAAGCCAGATATAGGCTGAATATTAGCGGGGGGGGGGGACCTCTTCACAGTTAGAGTAATATGACAGTGGAACCAACTGCCTCGAGAAGCATTCAGGAGAGAATTGGACAGACATCTGTCTCATCTCAGTGATTCTATGATCTCTGGGTCACAACATCTTTAGGGGGTTTATCCCATGTGTGCCCCACCTGTGCTCCAGGCCAGGAAAAAAAGATTGCCATTCCTTAGGAAAAGCAGTGTCTTCCTCCGACAATGTGCCCACTCCTTCAGAGTCTAAAGCAAGGGTGCCCCAAAAAAAAATTGGGGCTGTAGACCGGAAATGTGGTCCAGTGGCCGGGTCACGTGGTTCCTCCCACCGGAAGCAGAAGTAAAACGCACCTTGCAATCTGTTTTGCAACAGGATGAGATAGATTTTAAGACGCCATTTTCTCTGCTTAAACCAGGGGTGTCCAAACTGTGGCCTGTGAGCCGAATCTGGCCCTCGGTACGGGCGCATTTTACTTTGCTTCCAGGAGTGACAAGGGCGGCATGGGCCAGATAAATTGGCATTGGGGGCCGAATCTGGCCCATGGGCCGTAGTTTGGGCACCCCTAGTCTAAAGCTTTGACATTAGGAGTATCCCTTTCTAGTGTTGGAAATTCCTGCTGTTTTCTGTGATTAGTCATGAGAGAGAAGAACAGAGTTTTCTCCCAGTTCTCGATAGCAAGGAAGCAGCCTTTTCCTTGTGTTGGAAGAATCCCGGAGGGACATCCATCGGTCACCCAGGGAACCTTTGAAGTCTGCAAGTTCCCTACCACTGCTTTGGAGGGGAAAACTCCTTCGATTCAACTATTTATTGTAGCATTTGATGTCATGCCTTCCTCCCAGAAAAGAGATTAAGGGCAAAAAAAATGTCAAGGACGTATCTGTGCAGATGTTTTTCAAACCACTCTGTAGCTCTTCCAATTGTAAAGTGGGGGGGAGAGATTCCTTCTTTGAGAGAGAGCATTTGACTGGTTTCCTCAATGCTAAGTGGCAGATGGGAAACTGCCCTACAGAAGTATATACAGCTTATTTCAGTTACTGATAGGGATGCCTTATGCCAGGAGTGCCCAAACTTTTGGGGCTGTGAGCCAGTCATGTGGTGGAGCATGCCGGTCAAGTGGTTCCTCCCACCCAGAAGCGGAAGTAAAATGCTTGTGTGGGCGCAGAATGTGCCCATGCATGCGTAGAACACTGCTGTAAATGACCCACAGCTGTCATATGCGTTTAAAACAGCCACAGATCATTTAGGGCAGTGTTCTGTTCATGCACGGGCACATTCTGCGCCCACAGATGCACATTTTACTTTTGCTTCGGGGAGCAGCAATGGTGGTGCAGGCCGGATTAATGGCATCATGGGCCAGATCCAGCCCATGGCCCGTAGTTTGGGTACCCTGCCTTATTTATTATTATTTTTTTGCTCATATTTACTATCCCGCCCCAATCAGGTAAACCCGACTCTGAGCGGCTTACAGATTAAAATCATAGGTTAAGCCTATGATAATACTAATTCATCTTAAAACTTCATACTTAAAACTATAAAAATTCATAAAACATTAAAACAACGCCAGAAATTGAACTGAAAGGGTGGCTGTTCATTAAATCCTTTACTTAGATTAAAATTCAGCCAATTGTTTTTCCTTCATTATAGTACAGTGGAACTCCAAGTTATAGATGCTTTGGGTAACAGAAAACTTGACTTATGGAAAGAAGTCTATTAAAAATAATGCCTCGACATGGAATTTTTCAGAATGGTCTTTTTGGTTTTCAGTGCATTCCTATTAATTCTGTAACGGGGTTTTATTGTACAGTCATACCTCGCATAACGAAAATGATTTGTTCTGCGAGGCTGTTTGCTAAGCGAGTTTTTTACTATGCGAGTTTTTTTCACATAGTGAAAATTCCTATGGAAAAACTCGCTCGTTATGCGAGTTTTTCACTAAGTGAAATGCTCGTTAAATGAAGTTTGACTGTATTTCAGTTTGCTCAGTTCCTGAGGCTAAGGAACCAGCTGCGTCTGCTGATTTTAACCTGACTGCCATCTTCAAATGCAAATCCCATTTAGCTGTACCCTAATAAGCATTCCCAGTGAGATGAAGATTAGCAGTGTGGCATGGCAAGTGTTTCATCAATGGCCGGTCTCCTTGATTACTGCATTTTTCCTTTGCAGGAGTTTGTGATCACAACTCTGAAGGGTCTTGGCTACGTAACACTGATGTGCGGGGACGGAACCAATGATGTGGGAGCTTTGAAACATGCTGATGTGGGTGAGTGTTTTCTCAGTTAAAAAGATATCCTTTATTAATTAGGCAGCATTCTTAAGTTACTATTTCCACACAAACAATGGTTAAGCAGAGAGTCCAGCTTAGAAGAAGCATTCCTGCATCTGTCACATGAGGGAATTCCTCTTCTTACATCTCACTATGACGGATGGAGTCCACATGAAAATATAAAATCTGACTCAACTGTTTTAGAAGCCTGTCACCACAGGTGAACAGTATCAAATAATCAATCATTAATTACAATTAGAGCTTTTTAGTGGCTTTCTGCCTCTCACAAAAGAGGGAATGCTTTGTTTGAGCAAATGCTTGCTATTCACAATTTCTGTATTTTTAAAATAGTAAAAATAGTTTAATTGTTAGAATCTGCTGCCTAGTTTATCAGAACTACCAATTTGGTTCTCATTGGAATAATCATTGCAGCCTTGGGTTTTTCCTTGAGAATTTACAAGTATAATGAATATGCTTTGAAACTGGGCATGTTAATCCATTTAATCAAGTTCTGGAATTAGAGGCATCTGGAGTTTCTTCATCATGGGCTCTGTGGATAGTTTGTGTAGATTGTCCTATGATTAGAGCAAGGCTTTGGAACCTTATAAATGGACAGAGTTTGGTGCTAACCTTACTCCCTACAATCCATACCTAAGCAGGTTGTTCATTCTGCTTTGTCTGCCACAAATAGCTGGAAATTTCATAGAGCAGGGGTACCCAAACTCCAGCCTGTGAGCCTAATTGGCCCCCTGCATATAATGTGGCCCACGGTTACCACCAGCGCTTCACTGCGGACTGCGGGCCCCCCTGCCCCCCCCACCTGACATCAGCAGTGGTGGCGATGGAGGCAGCGACTGCACTTTTTTCCCAGGCTGCTCCGATCAGCCTCTTGCTTGATCCTTTCCCCTCAGCAGCCTGTGCTGAAGCCGATTGCTGCTTCAGGGAAATTTTTGGAGCCTCCTGTGAGTTAAAGTCCGCGGCGCTAAGAGAGCCCCCTGGCTCGCTGTCATCTTCTACATTGTGTACAGTATCCTTCAGAACATCTGCCTTACTGTTTTTGCCTTAGTTATGACTTTAAAACAGTGTCCAGTTATCTTTTCGGTTGCTTCACAAATGGATAGGAAAGATCAGCGTAGAGGCTTAGCAGAAGGGAATAATGTTACCCTTGTACCAAAAAGCCATTCCTCCTCATTCATAGCCCTTTGGGCGTAATTCATTAAAGTTGAGCATACGTGATGTATGTTGAACAAGTTTTAAGCATCAGCATTTGTTTGGTCTTGACAGTAAATCCTGAATGGAAGATATATTCTGGAAGAGTAGTTCTTTGTGGTCCTTGTGAATGCACACTAAAGGGTTAAATTCCTAGTATCTTTGGAACCTTCCAGAGCTAAGAGAGCTGTTAGGCCCCTCCCCTTCCCCAACTGTCCTGTGTTCCTGCCTAACGGCTCCCCTCCGTCCTTCTCTTGCTGTCTTAGGAACCTCCATAACACTCCCCACAGGATTTCTACCTTTGTTTGTAAATAGATAGTTGTTTGCTATTTAATGTTAGTTAGTTCATTAGTTTCTTCATTAAAAAAAAAGAAATAAAATAGTTAGCATTAGTTATTGTTAACGTTATGGCCTCTACAGGGCCATTTAAGCAGTGTTCCAGTTGCAATAATAAGATACTGCTATCCGACGGCCATTTTAAGTGTCTGTATTGTCCCACAGCGGGCCACCAGACATCATCTTGTGCGATCTGCAAGAACTTTACTAAAGTCTTGTGGAATAATCGCCAGTTGAGATTGAGACTATACCTCTGGCATAGGTCTCTCCAAGCACTGACCAATATTCCATCTGATCCTGATTTGCCCTAGCCAGATCTGTAAGTCTAAACCTAGAATAATGAAGATGTCTATCCCTCAGAGCCAGGAGACTTCACAACCGCAAATGTCACCCCATTGATCTGACTGCTTGTTGATGGTCCATTCGGCTAAGCATGCTCCTAAAAAACATCCAAAGAAAGCAAAAGCGAAATCGCTGGCTTCTGCAGGCAACCAACTGATCAGATCACCCCTTCTCCCAGAATGCTAACACTGCCCAACAATCTGGTTACCATCAGGGCAATCTGTTGTGTCTGGAGGACAAAGTGGCACAGTTTTCACCGTTTCCATCTCAATCTCCACCTCACTCACATGACAGAGATTATTACCAGGCCATTCTTTATCCTGCTCTCAAGTTCAGTCCTGAGAAGTCCTCTATTCCTAGCAAAAGGACTAAGCAGAAATGCACACATCAGCCTTGGGAGAGCAGTCCCGTCCTATGTTTTCAACCAAGTATCAGAAAATGTGGCATCCCCCCCCCTCCCGGCCGGTAAATCAGTCACCCATCAGTGTGGAGTTACAGAGACCACGAAGAAGGAGGACAGGCTGCTTATCTGTAACTGTAGTTCTTTGCGTGGTCACCTGTGAATTCAAACGCCCTGCCCAGCCTCCCCTCAGTCTGCCACAATTTACTTAGCGCAGGCAGACGAGAAGAACTGAAAAGAGCTGTTAGGTTGGAACAGAGGCTAGTTAGGAAGGGAAAGAGCCCAACAGATCTCTTAGCTCTGGAAGAGTCCAACTACGGTGGTGCAGCTTGGGAACTTAACAGGTAAGCAACCTGTCCTTCTTTCAGTTGTGCTTCAGGTGAGCCCATTAGTCTTACCCACCCTTGTGATGCAGAAAGACTAAGAAGGAGGAAAAACTCAATTAGCCCTAATGTTAGTTTCTTAAAAGTTGATATTTGCATAACCCACCTTCATTCAGCCCATCAGTATCTGTAGTTATTTCTTTCTCTGCTACTGTGGCATTCAGATTTTCAAATGGAGAGACAGCTGGCTCAAGCATCTAGAAGTGATTCCCAGTCTTTTAGACTATGTTCTTCGATTCAAACTTCTAGAAGCCTTCACCATTGGCTGTGTTGGCCAAGATTTTTGGGAGCGGTAGTCCAAGAACTTCTGGGGGCTGGGAACCACCGGGCTAGAAGGTTCCCAGTTATGGCTCTGCTCAAGTGCAGACCTGTGTGTGTGAATGCAAAGATGACCACTTGAAAGCAAATGTTACAGGCAAGCAATCTGTTTTTCTGTTTGTGCTCCATGACTCCAGAATAATCTTCATATGTTTATGTACTCTACCTGCCTTCTGTTCTAAAATCCTTTAGGCTTTGAGCCAAACAAGCAACTAAAAGCCAAACCATATTTTTATTATTTGCTTTATGCCAATTATTTATGAACAGTTTCAGTGTCTCGTATTTGTTCCTTTCTCCTTTGAGGAACGTCAAACTCGACAAAGTATCTGCCCCTAAAAGCAGTTCCCAGGTACTGTACCTTCCCTTTTGCTATTGATCCTCTGATCTTCCTTGTAGGCGTTGCTTTACTAGCTAATGCACCTGAACGACTCCCAGAGCGCAGAAAGAGACCCCGCGATGGACCTGCTGATGGGAAGCCCTCTTTACCCTCCTTAACGGCTGGGACCAATATGAGGCCTACTTCCCGGGCTGCCAAACACAGGCTCATGTCACATAGGGAAGAGCAGCTTGCCATGCAGCGGGTGAGTTTGGAGGTGAATCTCCCTTTCCAGTCCTTCTGTGTTGTGTCCAGTTCAAGCCTTACTTTCCCTCTTCACGACAAGGGTGCCCAAACTTTTCGGGCCCAGGACTGGTCACGTAGAGGTGGAAGTAAAACGCGCCTTGCAATCTGTTTTGCAACAGATAGATTTTGGAACAGAATGAGATAGATTTTAGGCTGCCATTTTCTCTGCTTCAAGCAGGGGTGCCCAAACTACAGCCCTCGGGCTGGATCCAGTTCATGGCCCCAATTCATCCGGCATGTGGCACCCTAGTCAGTCCATGCAGGCGCCTTTTACTTTCACTTCCGGAGGGACTACGGTGGCACAGGCTGGATTAATTGACATCGAGGGCTGGATACGGCCCACGGGCTGTAGTTTGAGCACCCCTGCTTTATGAGATTCAAAGGAATCAGAGGGACAGATTCAGTTCTGGGAGTCCCTGTACCAATGCAAGATATACAACAAGAGTTGATGGCAAACTAAGCATCAGGGCATTCTTACTTCCAAGATACGTACAGGAAGTCTTAGTCTGGCCAGTTTTCACATCCCCCATGACTTTGAGGTGAACCAGAGCAAGGAGTCATTTGTCCTCCAGGTTTTAAAGACAAATCACTCCCAACATGATGTTTTACCATTAACTTGATCAGCAAGGGCTGATGAGTCTCCCACCCATGAATTAAAAGTGTCTTGTCATTTTCTTCTTGATTCCCTTTCAGGGTGAGCAATTCTGTCATATTACTGCTGTTTTAAGATACATCTGTGTGACAAGATTGACCTGGATCCTTATTGTAGGTTGAAATAAACCCTGGTCACCCCATTTTGACTTACTTTATCACAGGAGAGGATCAGCCAGGTGCTCAAGGATTTGGAGGATGAACAAGTGCCCATTGTGAAGCTGGGCGATGCCAGCATTGCAGCCCCTTTCACCTCCAAGCTCTCCTCTATACAGTGCAGTAAGTATGGTGTGAAGAAGTCATTTTCTGGCACCTGGACCACACAAGCATTTTGTGCGCTTGGGGAGCTGACAGAGGAGCTGCCACTGGTCTTTACGTCAAATGCATACAAAAGTCAATGAGAATTTTTTGTTTTCACTTCAATGGGTGAGAGGAATTAAATCTTACGAAGTGATTTTCTCTCTTTGCTGAGTTTTGTCCTATATCGTTTGATAGTGAGGTTTCTGCATTACAATAAAACCTCGAGATACAAAATTAATTCATTCCTCGAGGTTTTTTGTATCTTGAAAAATTCATCTCTTTAAACGTGGTTTCCCATAGGAATGCATTGAAAAGCAAACAATCCATTCTGGAGCTCAGAAAAAACCCCAAAATTTGTATTTTTTCTGTCCAAAACTCTTTACGAAGTCCACTTTGGAATTTTTCACTGCATTTTGGCCACTTTATAAAGAGATTCAAAGAGATAAATGACGTTTATTTGGCTTTTTCCTAATCTTCGGAACTTATTATTTTGGTTTTCAGTGCATATTTGACACATTTCTGATAGCACCCTCTAGTAGCTCTGGTAATTGCTGACTCAGTACCCAACTATCAGCTGATGAAGGGACGGGGAATTTTCAGCACTTCCTGGTTGCAGGGAAAGCTTATGGCAGTGCCAAAACATGAAAATATCCAAAAATGGAGCGGAAATGCTCCAAACACTCTCTCACCTCCGTGGGAAGCGTCGGAAGACATCCCCCCCCCCAAAAAAAAAATTCATATTTTGAAAAATATTTGTATCTCTAAGCAAATTTTTCCGACATTTCCTTTTGTATCTCATGTCTTTCATAGGTCAAGCCGTTTGTAACGAGGTTTTACTGTAATTGGACTCCCAGCCCAGATAGCTCGGTTTATCCTCTTTAGACAAAATTTATGTTATTGATCAAATCAAGCATTTCCGACACCACCCTTCTTTGTTGAATGGACTGTGGATGTGATAAAGACCAGAAATGCAGTAAATACAGCATTTGGTGGAAATCCAAGTAAAGGTGATCTCTTTCTTTTTGCAGTTTGTCATGTGATCAAGCAGGGACGTTGCACGCTGGTTACCACACTTCAGATGTTCAAGATCTTGGCCTTGAATGCACTCATCCTGGCCTACAGTCAAAGCGTCCTTTACTTGGAAGGGGTAAAGTTCAGTGATTTTCAAGCTACACTGCAGGGGCTGCTACTGGCTGGCTGCTTCCTTTTCATCTCTCGTTCCAAGGTAAGAACAACAGTCCTGAAGGATTTCACTCAGGGGTGGAAGAACGTGCCAGTCCTATGCCATTGTTGCATCCTTTGCTAGTCATACAATGCATTTTAAAACAGTCTAGAACAGGAGTGCTCAAACTTTTTGGGCCACCGGCCAGTCACATGGTTCCTCCCATCGGAAGCAAAACGTGCCTTGCAATCTGTTTTGCAACAGGATAGTTTTAAGGCTGCCATTTTCTCTGCTTAAAGCAGGGGTGCCCAAATTACAGCCCATGGGCCAGATCTGCCCCACAATGCCAATTCATCTGGCCTGCGCCGCCCTCATTGCTCCCAGAAGTGGAAGTAAAATGTGCCCATATGGTAAAACGCTTCCGCTTCCAGGAGCAACGAGGGCAATGTGGGCCGGATGAATTGGCATCGGGGGCTGGATCTGGCCCGTGGGCAATAGTTTGGGCACCCCTGGTCTAGAAAAATAGGTCTGCAGCATGGCTTTTCTCTTGGTGTTCCGTATCTATTTGCACTGCATGATCTCTGCTTAGCAACTGCGCATCTGGAGGAAATGAACGGGGCTTTTATTGCCAAAATGAATCCACTTTCTTGGCTTTGTCATTGGCCAAACTTAAGCCCTCATCAGTGCATGTTTCTGGAAGCAATCGGCACACCACTAAATGAGCCGGGTTCTGTATCTCTCCACACTCACACAGTGTGTTGTAGTCTGCAAGCAGCCCCCATTGAGTATGTTGATCTTGTATTTAGGGACTCCAACCCTCAGCCTGTTCAGGGCCCTCGAAATGACATACAGGAGGTTGAGTTCCTCAGCCATTTCCTCCTCGAATGTTCTTTGTCCAGGGATCTCCTTCCTCCATATTCCAATTTGGTTTTGCTCTTGCATACCCTCAAGAATGTTTGTTCTTGCACAAGTAGTAGGATCACCTTTTTGTCTGGGGCCACTTTCAGAGCAGGCAACTATTAGCAGCAGAATAAAACTACTGCCCAGAACTCCAGAGTAATTTGTGCCACTCTCCCGTCTGACCTTTTTCTTTTTGCTTCCAGCCTCTGAAAACCCTCTCCCGGGAGCGTCCACTCCCTAATATCTTCAACCTCTACACAGTCCTTACAGTACTACTGCAATTCTCAGTTCACTTCATCAGCTTGGTTTATCTATATCGAGGTGCACAGGCCCGCAGTAACCCCAAGTGAGTGCCATTTTTGCCATTACAGGGTCTGGAAGAAAAATTCTAAAGTGGGATGTGTATAAAGAAACCATATAAACTGAAATTTTCTAAAGTGAGAATTTCTGCTAATTACTGGCTTGTGCCCACTTCCGTTGTAATTGCTTAATTCAGTGAGATGAATGTACACACTGCGTTTTAATAAGGCAACTGACAATGTTTCTCTTTTGATGTCTTCAAGGAAAGATGAGTTTGTGGATCTGTACAAGGAATTTGAACCTAGTCTGGTGAACAGCACTGTTTACATCATGTCTATGGCTATGCAGATGGCCACCTTTGCCATCAATTACAAGGTGAGTGAGGCTGAAGCTTAGTCCAGACAAGACCTTAAAGGTCGTCCGTCAGGGCAGATCAGGAAATAGGGATTCAGCCTACACTGGATGGGTTTGTATTCCTCCCAAAGTCACATCTTGGGTATATTGATGGATCCAGTCCCAACTGTGATTGCCCAGATCTTGGCTGTTGCTTGGAGTACATTTGCACAAAGTAGTGCCTTGGCTACCCCTTTTGGACTGCCTTTGATTCATAGGACTGCCATTGGTCAGTGTTCAGCTATTGTCCAGGATGCCACGGGAAGAGCCCTGATTCGAGTGGCTCGTGGGGAGAACAGAAAATCTGCCGCAACAGTTTTAGCAATAAAAATAGATCACCCCATAGCACTTCGTGCACCCTCTGGGCAGTTCACAAAGTAATTAGCATTCCCCCCCCCCCCAAAAAAAAGGCTGGGTACTCATTTTACCAAGCTCATAAAGATGGAAAGCTGAGTCAACCTTGATCCCCATCAGGATCAAACTCAAATCAGGATCAAACTCACAATGTCAGCAGTTTTGGCTGCAGTACAACAGTTTAACTACAGGAACAACCTGGCTCTTTATTGGCTGCCAGTCCTTTTCCATATACTGTACAATAAAACCTCACATAAAGAGCGCTTCACTTAAAGAGCAGAATTTTAACAAAACCAACCAAAAACTCGCTTAACAACTAAATCGGGGTTCACAATCCCTCTCTCCAGAAGTCACCATTGGTCACTTACAATGGTGTTTCACTTAAAGAGCAATCCTGTGGAACACATTATGAGCTCCCACTGTACAATTTGGCCTCTGAAGCCGTTAATGATTTGGATTTTGGCTATCAGAAGAGGTTGGTTAATATATAACTTTTTAAAATACTGTAGTAGAGTGTTTTTAAAAAATATATTTTGTAAGCCATCTTGCATCTATTTTGGGAGAAACACAGGATATGAATGAATAATTCTTCTCTTTGAATAATGCTGAGAAGCACTTGGACATCTATTTTATTGCTGGGGGAAATTGGGAAGTTCAAAAATACCAGCATGTCTTTTATAATTCCTCAAGCCTGCATGGTTGTGATTGGTTGAATTACAAACATCAATTACCAACTGAATAATGCAGCTTTTCATTTAAAGCTCCTTTAAACATTTTCACTAGGTCACTTGTGTTTATAGTAAAAAAAATTACTGCTATTCAGATGCTCTCAGCTTTAAGTTATGCAAAACACCAACCATTTTCAAAAACGAGTTCTCTGTGACAATTTTCATGAAGGCTACTTATGAGACCGGTCTTCATGTGCGTGTTGCAGAGGTGGGGGTGGAGAGACATACTTGAATGTGATTCCCATTGTTTTGACATTTGGACATGCTTTACTACTAGTGAACCTCAACCCTTGTGCCTACTGATTGCTTCAGGGCCATCCATTCATGGAAAGCTTGCGGGAGAACAAACCTCTACTGTGGAGCATCATTCTCTCCGGACTGGCTATTGTGGCTCTCTTGACCGGCTCTTCTCCAGAGTTCAATGAACAGTTTGGACTAGTGGACATTCCAACAGAGGTGAGCAGTGGAGAGGAGAGTTCTCCTATTCCCAGGAGTTAGGCAGGAACCACCAGGCCGAACGATTGGACTGGGCACCATCAAAACAGCAGGAGATGGAGCAGCCCTTTCGCCTCCGTGCCATTCCTTTACTGCCACATTGTGCCCTTTCCAAAGTGGGCAACTCCACCTTTCCAAGTGGCCAAGGGTAGACGGGAATGAAGCCTTTCTCCATCAGAACCAGTAGCGTAGGGCAGGTTTCAGTCGCCTGGGGCCACAGGCCAAACTCGCCCCCCAGGCTCTCCCCCCACCCCAGTAGGAAAGTCCTACCTTCTGGCGAGGCCCAGGGTCTGGGGCGGTGCGGCACCTGCCCAGCAGGGAGCCCACCGTCGGGGTCCCAGGCATGCGGCCGCCCCGCCTCCTAGCCCGGCGGTGGCAGCTTGTCTCCCTTCGGCAGCAGCGGCGCCCAGGAAGGCGGGAAGCGAGGCCAGCAGTTGCCACAGAGCAGCACCGGCCAGGCCTTGCCGGGGGGGGGGAGGTCTTCGGCCTCACAGGCGCTGCTCCGGGCACTGGGCCGCAATGACCACCAGCCTTGCTCCTCTGGGTGCTGCTGCTGCCAAAGGCAAATGAGCTGCTGCTGCTGGACTAGGAAGCGGGGTGGCCGCACGCCTGGGACTCCGATGGTGGGCTCACTGCTGGGCCTGCCCCAGACCCTTACCCGTGCTGTTGGGGTCCCAGGTGCACGGCCGCCCAGGCCTCGCTTCTCGCCTTCCTGGGCACTATCCTGTGCACATTTGAGAGTGGCAGGGAATCTGGATGACTCTCAAAAGGCGCAGCTGGTGCTTTTCGGAGTGTGTGAAGAAGTGGTGTTGGCATGGCATGGCATGAAGACAGTTGCTCTGCCCCCTGCCATTTTGACAGCCCCAATTCACTTCATTTGGCTGGGGGAGATGGGGTTCCTGATGAATTCTACGTCTAGCTAAGTTTGTCTTCCCCAAAAGTCTCATTCCTAGTGAGGCATTTAACTCAGTATACCTCTGAAATTGTGACGTAGCTGGTGCGCTTCCAGTGATGTCATGTGGACATGTGTGCAGACCTGTGGGTACACAGGCCTCACACCCCCACATGGGTCTGCAAGCCCCCACCCCATGGGTCTGCACACACACACACCCCTGTGGGTGCACTGCCACCTCTGCCTCCTAGGACGGGTGGAAGAGTGTCTTGTTGCCTCCCATTCAGCCTTCCCTCTCCTCCCCATTGCTGGAGGGAGAGGGCTTGATTGGCGCCAGAGGCATGGCTTGGGGCTCACTACCCCCCTCAGATGTGGAGGCCCCATGTCCCCCACGGGTGCACAGCCCCTCTTGTAGGTCCCCCCAATGGGTGCACTGTAGCCCCCTCTGCCTCCTTGGAAGAGGGGGGTGTCTCATCACCTCACCTATTCCAGCTGCCACCTCCTATTCAGCCTGCCCTCTCTCCTCCCCATTGGTGGAGACGGGTTGATGGGGAAGCAGCGCAGGGTGGAGCTTGCCCACAACGACACATGTGCCAACAGGAAAGTATGTGTGTGCCACAGGTTCGCCTACACTAGCCTAGGGAACTGTGAACTCATGTTTTTTGTGAGCCAAATTAGGCACCTGCTGTAGGGGTGTGCTATTAGCTTACAGCCACTCTGCCTTAAATTTATTTATAATCACTTTTGTTGTAATGCTGACCGGGGCGGGGGAGAGTATTACATTATGGCAGCTATTCATACCTAGGGTGCAGTGTAGGGGGAAATGTGTTTTAAAAGTGAACCACTGCTTCAAAGAGTAAAAAGGCTTTGCTTCGTGGGGTGAATTCCTGTCATTTTGACAGTTGGGTCAGGGGGCCATGTTCATCTAGTAGTATTGCCAGAGTTTGGGAGATCAGTTCTTCTTCCTGGCAGAAGAGCCATCTTTGTGGAATCATGGGCAAAACACAGTCTCTGAGCATGTCCAGAAGAAGGGAATAGGAAACCACCCCTGTCTATTCCCAACAGTAAAGGGCAGATTAAATGATAGTGCTTTGTCTAACTCAGTTGTCACTTTTTTCTATTTCAGTTTAAACTAGTGATCACCCAAGTTTTGCTGGCCAACTTCTTTGCTGCTCTACTCATAGACAGAGTCCTACAGTTCCTTCTGGGCAGCACAAAACTCAAAGTGCCTTCTTGAGGTGGCTTCCCTTGTCTCCTGGCTGAAGTGAAGGACAACCCGAGGAAATGGCCATCCTACAGCACTGCAAAAGGAATATTTATTCTTGGACAGCCTTTTACTACCGTTTGAACTGCCTGACAATTTCCCCACTGTGTTACTTTGGAGGCCGTGAAGGGAGAGGCAGAGCTAACTTTTCACAAGTTTCCCAAACGCGACGGCAACGGCTGACTTTTGTACTGTCCCTGTGCTCCAGGAAAAGCGGTCATGGGATTTGGTAATTAAATGGCAATCATTGCATTTTGAAATATGGCCAAGTATTTTCTTTGTGGCAAAAAAAAAAATCCTTTTTATTCCTACCGACACTTGAGGAAGTGGCAAGTTAAACAGGTAACTAGTTTTAGAAGAGACCACTGGAACAAACTGCATCTATTTTCCACCAGTTTCATAGCTCTGTGTTCTAACAGTGTACATTCGTTCGAGAGATCAGTAAAGCCACTAATAAGCACACAAAAAGCTCTGCCCATAAAACAAGTCTCTATTTTAAAAAAGTAGTGTTTTGCATAGCAAATAGATGTGATCATAGGAAAATTATACGTAAAAGACATTTGGCTTCTACCAGCAGCGATCTATTGTATAGGGAATCTTGTCCCCTTCCAAGAGGCAACGTTAATAGTTTACAAACTTTGGCTAAAGCAATGGTTTCATAAAGCAGATCCCTTTTAGGAGTCCTTCCATCACCTTGGCGAAGTTAGCAGATCCTTTCGCTTCAAATGAGGTAAATACAATCTTTTTATTAAGGAACTGTCAACACTACGAGATGCTGGGTGGGAGTCGGGCAGCCGCAGTTCTTTCAACTACAAAACCATAGTCGTACTGAAAGCAAAACAAAAACAGCCTTTAATGGATCAGTAAAACTACCATGTTTAGAAAAGAAGTCATAGCACATGATAATAATGCCAGAGCCCACAAGCGCAAACTCCAGTTGAAGAATTTTGAGTAGCTGGCTGAGAAGAGATCGAAACCGAAGAGCCGCTATCAATCGGAGTAGATCATGCTGGGATAAGGTAGTCCAACTGGATATGAAGAAGTTGAAATGCATACATGGTACATACATTAACGTCAACTTACCTCTTTTTCAATGTCAGCAATAGACTTGATATGCAGGTTTGTAAAGGGAGAAAAGGCCTAAGGAGAGGGGGGAAACCATACTTTAGCTTACACCAGTTCTGCCACCCACACATAAGTAAGGTTTCCCCCAAAATAACTGCACCTCTTTTTCTCTTTAGAAAAGCAGCTTTGGATTATCAGCTGCTCTATAGATAGAGGCCAATCAGTACTGCCCTAAGTATTCTTTTAATAGCAACAAAACTTTTTGAGACCACAAATAACTTACATTACTACCGTTAGTGACACTGTTCTCAAACTTGGGGTGTAAAGTGAAGGGAACCCCATCCATGGCTAAAAGAGAAAGAAAAATAATTGAGAGCACCGGGGGGAGGGGTTGGTTAAAAACCCAAAGAAGAAGTTATGACAAACTTACCACCACCTGTCTTAAGGACACGAAATGTAACTATTAATCTGGAACATGAGATCAACTATGAGCACTTGTATACCAAGGAATCCCTTTGGCCCATAAGTTCTGCCATTCTCCCAAGAAAGAAAGTGCATTCCAAGAGGGAATAAGTTAAGACTTATTAAAAGAAAATGTATTGAATGCTAGAGTTTATGAGAAAAGAGCAGTGTGTTTTCCTTAAAGAAATCAACAACTTAAGTGGCATGGGAAGGGGAGAATATCATGAAACATCGATGCATGAGCAAGCAGAACACATTTTCATTTGTGTCAGGCCTCAAAGCACAGGATACATACCTGAGATACCATAAACATTTGAACTGTCATATAAGGATTCATGCCGCTTAAGGGTTGCTTGCCTTTGGGGGACTGTGAACTTTCGTGATGGCTGGTCAGCACTGAAATGATTGAGAGGTTATCCTTAACAATCTCACAAGATCTGTTGGTAAACCACAGCTAACGGTTGAAGTGCCACACAAAGACTGCTATTGGACAGAGTTTGGATTTTTTGGTATCATTTTTGTGATGTGACTTCTGCTTATACAAGTCAGATCCAGAAGTATTGGAACAAGGATATCCATTTTTTGTGTGTGCATGTGGCCTCTGCACTCCACCACAGCGAAGATGAAAGGAAACATTCAAGATGTGAACCAAGTCAGGACTGACCGCTTTAATGCAAGGGGTTTGCCAAAAGCGGGGATTCGACTGGCATTAAACTAAAACTCCAGTCTAAAACTTACAAGAGTTGGAAATATGCAGATATAATTCAAAATATAAAAGTAATTCAAAAAATTGCACAAAATAGAAAACCTGCACTGACAAAGACAATCAACATATTAAGCTTTTGCAACTGGTAACGGATTAATCAGAACCCACCTCTACCACTGTTTCCCACCCTGGGAACATCTACATCTGTGACTTTTAAATGGGAGCTTTGTCAGCAGTTTAGCCAATGAAGTCATTTTAAGAGTTTACACCTAATACAGATGACAGGTTGGCAAAGATTCAAGAACTGTGACGGAAAAGGGAGTGGGCTATTGCTGGTCTGTGAATGCACAAAAGGTTCTTTTGTTTGCCACTAGGTCTCTTATTTCCGGATGCACGTTTGTATTAAAATAATCAGCTGTTTTTAAAGGCGTAAGAGGCAGCAGAATATTTATGGGCCTGACAAAGAATCCTATGAGGCTTGAAGGAAATCTTACAGACAGTTATGATGCAGGGAAGAAATGTTACAGAAGCAAGGCAGGACATGGGAACAGGCACAGCTATAAACTTAAGGGTAAATTGGATTCAATTTACCCTTCTTTTCAATTCACACGCAGAAGCAGGAGGAGTATTTTTGTAGGGGACTGAAAGCAGATCAGGGTTTGGAACAATAATTGTCCATTGTGCCTTCTGCCAGTCTGTGCAGCCTTAGTCAGGTATGCACAGTTCTAGTGTGTCACCAACATAAAGGTCTGATCAGAGGCTAATGGGGACCAGACACAATGGTGGTTTATCACAGACCACTGGATTCGACTGCTTGTGGCAGAGACGGGATCCGACAGACAGTAAAATGAAAAATGTCCAAACATACTTTTCCGACTCTAAGGAAAGCTGCTTCATATCTAGGCTGATGTTCCGTGGCTTGGGGAGAGGCTTGGGTGTGACAACATGCTTTTTCATACACCAAAGGGCAAATCCGCTCATGTCCCTGCATGGGAGGAATGACACAGTGGTTGTTTAGTAAACACTGATTTCACAGAACTACAGTGGAACCTCAGTTAACCAATGGTTTATTTAACATAAATATTGCATAACAAAAGAAAATCCATAGAAAATAGTGACTCAATTTACAGAATTTTTTTCAGAACAGATTAATTGGTTTTCAGTGCATTCCTATGGGAAACGGCATTTCTGTTAAAGCATTTTGTTTTTCAATGCATTCCTATAGGAAATTGCATTCGATGCATTCCTATGGGAAATTCAGTTAAAGTAATTTTCGCTATAAGAAACGTCCCAGAGAATACATTAATTACGTTAACCGAGGTTCCACTGTATAGCAAAGTGTGAGAGGAAAAGATCAGGATGGTAGCACCTTACCCAATGCGCATGTAGTTTGGAATCATTTTGCCTTTGCTGCTGATCACGATGTCAAAGACAGCAGTTTCTGCTGCATTCAGTGGAATCAGCTTGATACACAACCTCTTCTTCTTGGAGATGGAGGCTTCTGCAGCAGGAGGAAGAAAGTGGAGATGGCACCCTAATCATATCTGAACAAGACACAGACATTACCTTCCTCAGCACAAAGACCAGTGGCCCATACCTAATAGGAAAATATAAGTGAAGGGGCTCAATTTTGGAGGACTCTGCACAGCTCTATGCATGGACAGAAGACACTGAACAGGGTTGCCAGTAATTGAGAAGAATAGCAAACCAATAACAAAAGCATTATGTAAAATAGGAGACACTACAGATGTTTTAGAAAGCCATTCTTCATGTTCTCACAATTAAAGGAGAAACATAATTTCCCAGAGTAATTTTCCAATAGAAGGGAAAAGAAATTCATTCATGTTCAGCACAATCAGCTTTACCTGACGACTAAATTATCATAAACATTTTAAATTTCATGAAACAGGCCACATAAGAACCCCAAGTAACAAAAAAAAAAGCTTTTCATCTACTTTATGATGCCTGGAAACATCTGCTTCTTGTTAAACATGCTGTAGTGAAATTCAGGTTATCCAGAACAATTAGCTATTTGGTCCTGTGCTTTCAGATATCATACATTCAATCAAAAGCACCACTGTCTGCAATGTAAAACAAAAGGTTTGCTGTTATCCATGGCTTCAAATATCTACAGATCTCAGAACATATCCCCACAGATGCAGGGGGCAAACTGTACAATAAAAAACTCTCAAGATTATGCAATTACATTCATTTTAAAATGTCAATTTGCTGCCCAGTTTTTACTCCTGCCTTCATTTCCCTTTTCCTGTATCATGTTTTAGATTTAAAATCCTGTTGCACAATGACCTGCCAACATTACCACGTGCACAATCCACTTTGTCAATAAGGTGCTCTTCAAATATGCAGGATTACAGTTCCATCCTCCTGCAGAAACTTAGCCACTTACCAGTGAATATGGAAGTTATATATTCCAATACAGCTGGAGAGATGGGCAGTATGGCATAGCTGGCACCAAATAAATAAGGAAAGAAGGAAGGTTGGTGTACTTAAGAAGAATGGTGCTATTAATCTTTAGGAGTTTTTAAGAAAGAAGGAACAGTGCTTGGCATTTCACTGTAAGCTGTGACCTCATATGTTCAAGTACTGAAGCCTCAAGAGATTCCATGCCATGATCTACAAGAGACTGGCTATTACAGAGACCCTCATGGTAGAAAAAAAGATTTAGTTCTCATAACACATGAAATCTCACAGCTGTAGGGAAGCAAAATATCCACAGGAAGCACAAAATTATTCCACTAATCATCATCAGTAGAATCAATAGAATAAGAAGGTGGCATTGTTGCATCAAAAAGACCTAGAATGGAATGTAATTTATTTATTCCATTTATACCCCACCCATCTAGGTTTTCCTACTCTGGGCGGCTAACAAGAAAAGGCCATACCCATCACACAGACTGATAAAGTTGAGACAGTCAAAAAAGGGATAGGATCAAAAACTACATTGCATATAAATGTAATAAATACAGTAAAACCTCGGATAACGCTAAAACTTGGTCCCACAAGTCTTAGTGTTATCTGATTATTAATGTTATCCGATACATGCATCAGATAACGTTAAAATCCTATGGAATGTATCAGATGTTAAAACTCCATAAAGATACATTGTAACCGGCATAAGCTTTAGTGAACGTTATCCGATGCATTCCATAGGATTTTAACGTTATGCAATGCAATTTTTTTTCCCAGATTGCTTAACATGTGGTTTTAGTTTTATCTGATGCAAACGTTATGGGAGGTATTATGTAAATACATAAATATCACCACACATTTTGGCACATTATTAATTAGACAAACAAGACTTTTGTATCATTTTCCTGGCTTTTAATAAAATCAAATGTTACAATTTCTGAGTTACAGTCACATTACAACTGCATTGTGAGACCAAAACTGTGGTCTACCATCTCTATAATAATGCCAACCATTTTAACTCTGGATCATTGAGTTAAAGTTCACACTAAATACACTGCATGCAGTTGCATGATATTTTATCTACTGTAGGGGAAAGGTGCATGTCTGTTAGCCAAATAAGGACCAGGAGAAGCAGGTGGTAGAAGTTTAAACCAGCCTCCATATCGATTTCTAATTTTAAAATCTGGGGCTCGTGTGCAAAGGTTAAACAGTAGGAGAACTTCCACTGAGATGAGTGGTTTTTCTAAACTGCAAGCAGCAAATTTTAAAATAAATACATACGGAGGTTTCAGCTTCCCAGGCTTACTAGAATAGGGGAGTCATACACAGCTATATGATACATGTTTAAAGGGGAGTGTGGTTTGACCCATAAACTTCTGTAAATATGACAGTTCTACAAGCTAGCTATTATAATTCTGAGTAGTTTTCTACAAGAAACAGGTCATCAGCAAACATACCAGAGCATACTGTTCTTTAAAAAGTTTCTACTAAAGAATTATTATATTAAACAAAAGAGACAGGCATACTCACTTGGATCTGAGATTTCTTTAACACTAGTGTATCCAGAAGGTAATGGTAATTTATCACTCAGGATTATGACATCATATAGTACATCTCCTGTGGGGTTCTAAAAAGAAGCAGTCTCCGTAAAGTTTACCAGCAAAATTGGGGCAGTTCTCTGTAGAGTCAATCCCAGAAACCCCAACAGCTTTCTTACCACATTGTTGATAGCGGTTGTGTAGCATAGGTAGTAGCCAGACTTCTGTGAAAATCCCTTTCCAAAGTTAGCAGGTGCTCCTTCCACAGTTGATGTGATCTAGAGATGAGAGAATAGGACCATCATAGAGCAACAGTGAGGGAAAAGAGTACTGTCTTGTTTGTAAGAAATCATCTTTCACAGTAGGAGACCATTTAACCTATTACTGACTGCATTTGTTAGCAATGGCTCCCCTGGTTTCAGGCAAGAGTAATTCCTAGACCTAGCGATACAGAACTAGGTCCTTTAGCATATTGTTTATAATGAAGATACGACTCCTCTCCAAGTACACAGGGTTAGAATCTTAGATTAGCTGTATTCTTGAATTGTCTCGGCTTATAGAAGAAACTATTTTGAATAATTATGGTGGGCGGCTGAAGACCAGCAGCAGATCTCATGAGCCTTACTAGGTGCATCATTAAAAGATAACTAAAAGCAATAAATAACTGACATGTTTTCAAAAGAATTAAATGATTAAATAAAAGCATAATTGAAAAGAGGTAAAAATGACAAAAGATTGATCACCCTTGTCTTTTAAAAACCCAGGTGCTAAGAAAAACCTACTTGAAGAAAAGGGTCTTCACCTGCCTGCAGAAGGACAGCAAACATAGGGCCAGCCTGGCATCTGGTGGCAAGGAGTTCCACAGTCTGGCAGCAGCAACAGAGAAAGACCTCTCCTGTGTCCCCACCAAATGCACCTGTGAGGGTGGTGGGATGGACGGAAAGGCCTGCCCTGATGTTATGTTACTGCCCAAGTCAATTCCCCAAAGCACTGATCAGCCAACGTACTGACTGAGGCTTCTGGGAATTGAAGTGCCCTTGTGGGACGCAGGCCCCATGTTGGGAACCAATGCAACAGACAAAAAATGCAAAGGTTGGCTTAAAGCTCAGATACAGTAAGAAAGGGAGGGAGTAAACCATCCAAAAGTCTTTAGCATCTTGGACTGGCTGGGAACATCGGGATACAGGAAAAGGCTGAACACACAAAGCAAGGCACAGCAACAACCCACGGCAGCCAAACCAGTTTAGAGACAAGTGTCATGAAACCTCCATGCTGCAGCTATAAATTGGTGACTCCCTGATATGAAGAGAGGAATTCCTCCTTAAATTACAACAACGGATCTATAATCATCATTACTTTAAAGTGGGTGATATGCAACACTCCATTCCCCTTTGTAGTCAAGGTACTGTGACAAGTGACATTTGGAATGGGGCAGGCAGAGAGAGCTTATCTACAAGAACTGGACATAAGTAAAGGAGAGCATTTCAACCACAAAACATGTCAGGCTCCAGCTTCAGTATAAAACAGCATTTAACTCTATTTCAGTAATGTAAGAAAACAGACTGGAACTGCTATAGTCCTTTCATGGAGTCTCATTAAAAGCTACCAGTGCCTAGCTCACCACCAGTAAATTCTCCAATCTTCCTGCCAAACCATAAGCCAGGGTATCCCTGACATAAACCAAGGTTAATAATAGTGTCCTGAATTCATGTCATTTGCCCGATGTATTCAATTATCTTTCTATGGATTGTGATGCCTTATTTTATCCTGTGTACAGCTTAAGTATTAACTGAGGAGAAAGCGTGAAATGGCGCCTAAGGGTGGGCAGTCCTAATATCAAACCTTTTAATCCAATTAGCTTTGAAGCTCCGATAATGGCTCCACGCAGGAGCTGATCCCAAAAGTCTGAATTCACAAACTACATACTCGAAGAAAGAAAGTTATTACTGGTAATTACAACTTAACTTTTTCTCAACAACCCTGCACAAAAAGGCTACACTATTATTAGCGCATTTTACTGAGAAAAAGGATTACCAAAAATTATCCTCCTGCATTCATAACTGAAATATAAACAGTGGACTTCTGAAGCCACTCACTGGAACTATGTTACAACTCATCTTGTCTTCCTGCCTGTCAAATGCAATTCCCAAGCGCCCTGTCGCAGCAGACATACCTGTGCAAACCAAGCAAAACATACCTTAATATTTAATAAGCTGCTACTACATGAAACCAAAAATATGTGACATGCACCAAGCTGCCTTAATATATGTCCTACAATATATGTCATACATAGTAAGAGCAAAGTATTTATTTATTAGTTTGTTTGTTTGTTCATATTTATCTACCGCCCTTCTCACCGAAGTAACTCAGGGCGGTTTACAAGTAATAAAAGACATCACAATAAAAACACAAACACTACCTAAAAACCTCAAATATAAAACTGTTTAAATTAAAATTTAAATCTAAAAAGTTTAAAAGCTCACCAAATTGTTACATCTTACTAATCTTACTGATTAAAAAGAAGATGGGGTGAGGGGCTTAAATCATCCAGCAAGTTGGGGTCATTGTGGATCCCATACCCCATATCTGCCCCACCAGCCACGTTTTTAGATCCTTCCTAAAGGGCAGCAGCTCCGTCTGGAGATGTAGTGACTCAAACCACTGAATCATCTCTCCCAGTATGACTAGCAGCAATTCTTAAGGCAGACATTTCTCTCTAGACGTCTCTGGAAATGCCAGAGATTGATCTTGGAACCTTCTGCATTAAAAACAAATGCTCAACTCTTGCATTATAGGTAAAAGTCTCCCTTGCTCGAAAGCCAGTTGTATCTGACTCCAGGGTTCAGTGCTCATCTGTTTACAGCCAAAGAGCCAATGCTGTCTGCGTCTACAGACATCTCCATGGACATGTGACAGGCATGACTAAACACCAGTGTGCACGGAATGGTGTTTACCTTCCCACCAAAGTGGCACCTATTTATCTACAATACTTGCTATTTCTTGCTTTAGAACTGCTAGATTGGCAGGAGCTGAGACAGAGATGGGAGCTCACTGCGTCATGTAGTACCCAGGAATCGAACTCCGACCTTCCAGTCAGCAAGTTTAGCATCTTAACCAGTTGAGCCACCGTAGTCCCTTTGAAAGTTAATACCAAAACCTTAAATTGAGCCCAGAAGCCAATAGGTAACCAATGTAATCAGACCAGGATTGTGACCAATTGTCACCAAAGTGGCCGCTGCATTTTGTACCTGCTACAGCTTCTATACTGTCTTCAAGGGAAGGCCCACATAGAGAGTACTGCAGTAATCAATCAAGGCATAACAATGTTGTCAGAGTCATCCTGTCAGCTGGACAATCTGCCTCAGATGGGAAACAGGAAGGTTTGCCTATATGCTTCTCTAACAAGAAAGTCGGCTCCAAGACCACAACCAGATCCCAAAATTGGTCCTTCAGGGGAGGGTGACCCCCATCAAGACCAGAACAATATGCTCCCAACCTGTCAACAGTGCCATCCAACAACAAGATCTCTAATTTTGTCATGATTCAACTTCTGCCTTTTGGCTTTCATTCAGTACTTGTCTGCATACCCTACTTGTAGAAGCACCTGAGGGATAACAGCAGTAAAAGGAGCACTATTTTAGGTGGGGAAACTATCCGCAAGGGCTCCTTTTATGTCTCAAACGGCTGCCCAAATCATCTCACGCGTTCTTAAAAGTTCAGAGCAGAATTCTCTACAAAAGATACTGAATATTTTTGAGATATTAGCATTAGGGCACGAAACCCGGGACATTGCAAACTATTCATTGAACTGAACATGAAAAGGGATTTTGAAGGGAATTTGAGGATATTCGCCAGGGATAGCATAAAATGTAAGTTTAAACAGCAGACACAGATTAAGACAACATGCTACCCTCTACACCAGTGATGGGATATAACAGGTTCTCACCAGCTCGCCAGAACTGGTAGTAACTTTCCCCAGTGTCCTGGAGAACCGGTAGCAGCTTTTGGGGGGAACCACCTTCGGGGCTTATCTTTTCACTGGTTTCCCACTGCGCATGCATGCCAAGCACTTGGCATGCATGCTCGCCTACAGTGCTTGCCATGTATGCACAGCCTCCTTGCTGTCCTCCCAAGTGGGGAGGAGGAAGAGAAGCTGCTAGCCTGAAGTTCCCTATAGCCTGCTCCCCAGGGTAAGTGACTCACCTTTGGATGTGGTGTGTCTGTGTGTATTTTAATGTGTATTTAATACCTTTACCTATATTGACGTACTACCACAGTTCCTAAAAAGGCCTGGCGGCCAGCAGCCTGGCTTGGGGTTTTTAAGCAAAGTCTTGGAGTTATCTCATCAATAAGTTACACCTGTGCTGTTCCAATTGCTGTTCCAACTGGAGAACCCTTAAGGAGGTACAGCTGTTTACATTTATATTAAGGCATATAATCCTAGAGAACCGCTACAATTACCATATCCATCTTGCAACATGGTGCTGCCCAGGCACTTATACCTACAGGTGACAGGTTTCTGTTTGGGGTGGGTGGGTTGATTTATGTTTGGGGTGGGTGGGTGTATTTTAATGTAATTTATTTATGGATTTGTGTTGTGGGTTGAGAGGTGTGTGTGTGCTTATTTTTATTTTATTTTATTATTTTTCTTTGGCCCCACCCATGACATCATGATGTCGGCTACGCCCACACTGATGACATCACGGTGGGGTAGTAAAATTTTTGACATCCCACCACTGCTCTACACCCTTTGGAAGGAAAGAGACATGAATTATATATGCCAATAACAATATTTAATATTAAATATTAATGTTGCTCTTTCAAAATGAAGAAAAATATTGAAAGAGAGATACAGTATAAAAAAGTGGGCATCAAACCCAAGGAAGGACACTCCACTTTTGGACTCTTTGTTCTGACCCGACACACACACACACACACACACACACACACCCAAGAACACTTGAGGATGACACTTGTGCCTCTCCTCTGCGCATCTCAGACTGTTGATGTTTCTCCCAGCAATTTTGATCCCAACTTGTGATTCATCCAGCCCTGCATTGCGCATTATGTGCTCTGCGTAGAAGTTAAACAAACAGGGTGACAAAATGCAGCCTTGTCGTACCAAAGACTAAAGTCAATGTTGATAGGAACCCAACCCCTCTCTTCTCTTGAGAAGACCTGAAGGCGGCAAATAAATAACAATAGTAAAGAGAGAGCGAAAGCCGAGACCAGCGCAGGGGCTTCAAGGGGAAGAAGAGTCAAACCCGGGCGGTCCAGGGCGACCTAAAGGGGGGCCCGGCGGAGAGGAGGCTTCAGCCGGTCCTTCCCGCTCCTACCACGCCCAGGCGGAGCGGCTCCTCCTCTTACCGGAGTCCACTCGGAGGCTGCCACGTTGGACGAGGTCCACGCCAGCCCGGTGAGCGGCTCGGCCATGGCGGCCCGGCGACGGTTGGCCGCCGCCTGAGGGACCGTCCTGAGGGAAGCCTCTCCAACGGCTCCAAGAAGAGCGGAGAGAACTTCCACAGGCAACGGCCCCCGGGGGGACGGGGGGAGAGGCAGGAGGAGGAGCCTGTGGCTTCCTTAGCACCGCCCTCGTGAGAAAGCGTTAGGCTCCTCTGCCCGTCGCTCACAATCGGCCTCCTCTGACTGGCTGTTCCCTCTCTGCCAGCCCACCAATGAAAAGTTTGCCTCAGAGGCTGGGGAGAGGCAGAGAAGCGCCCGCTCGCCAAGGAGTTCTGGAAGATACCTCGTTGCTGTCGTTATTTTAAACCAGGACTTCTCAATCTTTATAAAAGGGGGGGGGGGGGTCACGTTCCCTCAAACAGCCTGACTCTTGAGAGCCATTTTGCCCTTCCTCCACCACGGCACTTCCTGGTGTGGTGGAGGCGGTGGGAGGCCCCCCCCCCCATGAAATGGTGCTGTGGGCCTCATCTGGCCCATGGGCCACAGGTTGAGAATCCTTGTTTTAAATGTAGGTAATAAGAGCCTGGACTGGAGGAGCAACTATGGCACGTTAACCTTGTTCTGCCATCTTAAGTGGTTCCACCCATAAATGATTTCTACAAGGTCACGGAATGACAAAAGACGCGCCCTTGTGCAAATAAAGCAGAATTGTAGACCTTAATGTACACTTTGCGCTCATTCAATGAATGTGTGTGGGTCTGTACAGTGTTTTCTTAACCCAGGTCATATATAGGTGCACCACAGCCTTTGTACCTGGTGTTAACTTGGCGTAGTACACTTCTGTGTCTAATAATAAAATCAGAGTGTAAATAAAACAAAACAACAAAAAAAACTTGTGGCTATTAACCTTTAATGTTAGTTTTCATGGATTAAGTCCACTTCACCAGACATAACGTGAGACTTCATGGCATTATTTTATATGTATCAAGTGCAGAGTTACACAATGATTGGATGGCTTAACAAATCAGTGTGACTATTTACAACCAGTAATAACAAGATTCCTGATTGGGGTTCAGATTTATTACTGTGAACTTTGTTTTTGCTGAGTTGTAAATGGTTAGTAGATGCATCTAAGAAGGTATCATGAAATGGAAGATGGAAAATTTATGTACCTTTCAAGAAGGGCAAGCTGGCACATCAAGCAGCACATTATAGTAGCTTCTGTAAAGGCCAGTGTGAAATCAAAAATGGAGGTGCTCTGGTTCTGAAAGTCAACAAGGGGGCTGGATTTCAAGCCTTTACAAGAGAGAAAAACATATTTTCCCTGGATAATTGCCTTGCCAACCCTCCAGACCCTTATCAAACTGTGTCCAGTTCCTCATAACACTGCCAGGCCAAAGCCTTTTGCCATAAACTGGGTTTCACTGAGGATGGGGAGACAGGCCGCGTTTCATTCCCTTGAAAACAGGCCCTAGCTGTCATCAAGCCCGGTGCCATGCTCCAAAGCATGTTGAGACCTGTGTACTCCTCTGCAACCCTGAAGGGTGTGTGCGCATTCTTGGGGCATTAGCACAGGATGGACTGTTGTCACATCTGAGAGAGTGGCTCCCCAATTCCCATACTGTTTCCCTGATTGGTTCTAGCTCATGATGGATGCCCAGTCCAGCATCATGGGTTATGAGAAGGGGAAAGGGGATAAATTACTGAGACATGCTTGGCATACTGTTCTGTTCGGCTCTGCTGAGATCTGTAGGATTCATAGTCATGTACTGTAGTTTGTTAACCTATGGGGTGATCACCTGGCCTAGTGAACTCAGAAGAGCTAACGAAAGCCTGCCTCATGTGGCAGAAATGTGACTTCTGTATATGGCCCTTGAGTGAACTTGCACCCCATTGGCGTCAAAGGGAAATGGAAACACATATTTATAGGATCTGAACATTATCAGGAGAAAACATTAGCTATATATGCCAAGTGATATAGTGGGAGAGTTTCCAGATTTCTGTGAAGTTAAATCAGTTACAGTGAAGACCCAGGGTTCAAAACAGCTAGCCATAGCTGTGGTTCCAAACAAGAGGGCAAATTTAGAATCCAATTGCAGGTCATCAGCGAGCAAGAAAACACTGGAAAATAATTATTAACTATTATTTTGTTTGGATTTATCTAAAATAACCTTTCCCCCTATGGCACAGGCTTGAGACTTCAAAGGGAAAATGGATAGTGTTACCAGGCTGGGTTGCTTTTGAAGATTGATTGAATCTGCTCAAATGTAAGTCAATGGAAAAAGTCTTCACTAAGGGTCCTCAACCTTTTTAAGCTGGGAGCCCATTCACACCTGCTCAGACTGTTGGCGGGGCCACTGGTGTCTGTCCCCCTCCCCCGCTGCCTCTGGTAGGATCACCCTGAGCCTCCACCACTCCCACACACACCATACCAAGGTGAGGAGAAAGGAGATGATGCAAAGGTGGCACCTGCATTGCCTTTCCAACCCTCACATGAGTCACCCAGGGGGGCGAAAGGCTCCATCTCCGCTCACCCTTTGGTTCCTCCAGGTAGTTGAGGCTCTGCCGCTGGAGTGAGCCAGCACAGCTTGGCCCGGGGCTGCCTCAGGCTGGCTGCAGGACTGACAGGCAGGTGGTGGTGGGCAGGCACTTCCTCCTGGTGGGGACTGGCTCACATGGCTGCAGAAGCCAAGGAGGAGAATTAACTCATCCAGCCCTTGTCCTCACCCAGATTGTCGCTTCTGCTTCCGCCTCCTCCTCAATCCTTTTGCTCGGCTTGGTGTGTCCCTAACAGCAATCTGTAGCAGGGCAGATGTTGTAATGGAACACTGTTAGGGACACACCAACCTGAGGGGACAAGGATTAAGGTGGCAGCAGCGACAGAAATCAGATGAAATGGTGCTGTAAGGCAGGTTGAGAACTCCTGGTCTACACTCTTCAAGCTCAGAGACTGGACTGGAAAAATTCAAACCGATGATCTGATTCCTGCTTCAAGAGGCAGTTTCCAGGAGGCTGATCCACCAGGGTGCATGTCCACGCAAAGTAGAAATTCCATCCTGATACCAGCTCCACTGGCTGGGTACATTGTCAAGGGGAACAGGTTTATGCGCAGACCAGGAGAAAGAGCAAACTAGCACAACCAGTCTCACTTTCCTTCTCATTCTGCACTTATATGGGGGGGGGGGGGAGGAGAGAACCGGGCCATGGGTGGAGTGTGTGTTATGTGTGTGCATGTGCATACTCCTGTGAAATGCGTTAACATGTACAAAAATTCACTAAAATACGTAACATTCATGGACACCAATAAAAAAGGTAATATAAAATTCATAATGAGATTTGTTCCATCCATGTTTCCTTTCATTTATAAGCCAACTTTCTCTTGAGTATTCAAGATAACTGTGTTTAAAAGATCAAATTAAAACACCATAAATTATACATGAAAAACCAATTGAACTACAATAGTTAAAATACAATAAAAGATTAAAAACAGAATTAAAACTTTATAATAAAACAATATTTGTGCCTACATGGGTAGAAGCAAGCACTGAAAATGTCAACAGATGTCTTTCAAGGTGCATCTGCTAAAAGTTCCTCTTATGTGCAGATAATTTAATTTAATTTAATTGTTCGATTTTTATGCCGCCCCACTTGCCTAAGCAACTCTGGGCACCTAACAACAATACAAAAAGAAGGACAGGTTGCACTTACCTGTAACTGTTGTTCTTCGAGTACATTGTTTGTGAATTCACACTGATGGGTTCTACGCTTGCGCGGGAGCCATTTCGGAGCTGAAAAGCTGATTGGATAAATTTGAATGGTTAGTACCACCCACCATCTCCACCCGCCCTCAGCGCCATTTCGCGCTTTCCACCTCAGTTAATACTAAAGCTGTACAGTGGGTAAGAGTATCTCATCCCTGCAGCAGTGAGAGGGGAAGGAAGGGTGGGTCGTGTGAATTCACAAACAATGTACTCAAAGAACGACAGTTATAGGTAAGTGCAACCTGTCCTTCTCCTTCGTGTTGTTTGTGAATGCACACTGATGGGTGACTAGCAAGCTGACTTACTTGGATGGTGGGTAGCTGATGCTGCGATGAGATGTGCAGTCATGGTGGAGAGGTGGTCCAGTCTCGGGATGCAGAGGAGAAACAGAAGGTCATCATGACAGGGATGCACAAAGACCTGCTGTCAAGACAGAGCGTCCCAACTTGGAATCAGGGATGGCTCTGGTGTCAAGTCTGTAGTGGTTGACAAAAGTTAATGGTCTGGACCATGTAGCAGCTCTGCAAATGTCTTCCATTGGGATTCCCTCCAAAAAGGCAGTGGAGGTAGCCATGGACCTAGTAGAGTGAGCTCTGATGTGAGGGGGTGGTTCCCTTCAAGTCAGGCAGTAGGCCAAGTAGACTGTCTCGCAGATCCACTTGGAGAGACGTTGCGTGGAAAGTGCCTGGCCCTTGGACTTTCCACTGTAGGCAATGAACAGTCTGTTGGATTTTCTGAAGTCTCTGGTGTGCTGCGTGTAAAAGAAAAGCGCTCTCCTGACATCCAAGGTGTGCCACCTTCTTTCCTGGACGCTGGAAGGGTTGGGAAAGAAGGTGGGTAGGGTGATGACTTGAGATAGGTGGAACTCCGTAACTATCTTAGGGAGGAATGTGAGGTCTGGATGCATGACCACTCTGTCGTGAAAGAACTTAAGGAATGGAGGGTCAGTCCTGAGGGCTGTCAGCTCTCCCACCCTGCGGGCCGAGGTGATGGCTACAAGGAACGCAGTCTTCCAGGACAGTAAATGAATCCCGGCAGTGGCCATAGGCTCGAAGGGTGGTTGCATCAGGGCCTCCAGGACAGTGGACAGTGACCATTGGGGCGTGGGCACACGAGTAGGAGGAAAAACATTCCTCAGTCCCTGAAGGAACCTCTTCATGGTGCGGTCACGGAACGCCGAGGTGAGAGGAGAATGGAGTGGAGCATGGGTGATGACTGCTGCCAAGTGTATGCGTATCGAAGAGTGTGGCAGTCCGGATTCGGCAAGATGAAGGAGATAGCCCATTAGGTCTTCTACTGAGGCTGTTGAAAAGTCCTTGTTGTGGTTTGTCAGAAAGGCAACAAACCTCTCCTTTTTGGTCCTGTAGGATTTGGACGTGGAGGATCCTGTTTATTCAGGGACTATAAGCTATGCCATGAGGTGTAGGCTCAATAGATCCGCATGAAACATCTGGCCCTGTTCCATGTGGAGGAGAGACGGGTCGTCTGGGAGAGTGAGCGAATCTGTCACCAATTGTCTGAGCAGGGGATACCAGTGCTGCCTGGGCCACGCTGGGGTGATCAGAATGGCCTGAGCTGCTTCTTGTCGAAGACGGATGAGGACCCTCTGGATGAGTGGGATGGGGGAGAAGGCATAGAAGAAGTCCCTGTGCCAGGGTACCATGAAGGCGTCCCCCATGGATCCCTGTCCCACTCCCGCTCCTGTACAAAATAGATTGCACTTCGTGTTGAACTGGGATGCGAAGAGGTCCACTCGTGGCCGGCCCCACCATCGGCAAAGGAGCTTGAAGACCGATGCGTTGAGCTTCCACTCGTGTGTGTTGGTGTTCTTGCGGCTGAGGCTGTCCGCTGTCGTGTTTAGGGTCCCTTGAATGTGCACTCCAATCGGTAGGATGTGGTTTTGGAGGCACCATTCCCAGAGTTGGACAGCCAGGTATAGCAGGGATGGCGAATGAGTCCCTCCCTTTCGGTTGAGGTAGGCTAAGGCTGTGGTGTTGTCCGAGGTGACTTGGATTGCTTTCCCTCGGATGATGGACTGGAAGGTCTTCATGGCCTTCCAGATCGCGAGCAGCTCCAGGAAGTTGATGTGGTGCACTCGCTCCTGTCATGTCCATGTGCCACTGATTTCTAGGGAACTGCAGCAGGCTCCCCATCCGAGCGTGCTCGCATCCGTGGTGATCTGGACTGACGGCGAAGGTGACAGGAAGGGCTTTCCAATGGCCACAAATTCGTGGTTCATCCACCACTGCAACTGTTGTTTGAGTTCGTGGGTTGGAATGAGTCGTTTGCCTAGATCATCCAGCATGGGGTTGAAGAGATGTAGGAACCATGACTGGAGCGATCTCATCTTGAGTTTGGCGAAGGGTATGACCGCCGTAGTGGACGCCATGAGACCCAGAAGTCTTTGTGCCAACTTGGCCTTCACTGTGAGACACCTCTGGAACTGGTGGACCAGTGTCCTGATGTGTGTTAGGCATTGAGGTGATGCAAATGCCCTCACATTCACAGAGTCCAGAATTGCACCAATGTAGTCTACCCATTGGGATGGTTGTAGGCGTGATTTCTTGGTATTGATTCGTAGGCCGAGATCCTCAATGGTCTTGATAGTGAACTGTACATCCCGCCATGCTTGTTTCTCCGATGGAGCAGATATCAACCAGTCGTCTATGTAAGTGAATACCTGGATGCCTCGGGTGCGCAGGTATGCCACTACTGGTGCCATGCACTTGGTGAAAACTATTGGCGCGGTGGAGAGGCCGAACGGCAGGCAGGTATACTGGAACGTCTGCTCCCCGATGCGAAATCGGAGAAACCTGTGGTGATCTTGACGTATTGAGACATAAAAATAAGCGTCCTTGAGGTTGATTACTGCAAACCAGTCTCCGGCCTTCAGGAGAGGGAGAATGGTCTGGAGCGTGACCATATGGAACTTCGCCACTCGGATGTGTTTGTTGAGACGACGGAGGTCCAGGATGGGTCTGAATCCTCCGTCTTTCTTGCTCAAGATAAAATATCTGGAATAGAAGCTGTCGCAGAGAGGTTGGGGTGACCGGCTCTATTGCCCCCTTGAGAAGAAGTAAGGAGAGTTCTTCTTGCAATTCGGGCGATGGATTGGTGGTGCGGATGCGACCTAAGGTGGGCCATCTCTCGAATTCGATCGCGTAACCAGCGTCCAAGATTCGAAGTACCTATTGGTTGGTGGTTATGGAGTCACAAGTAGCTAGGAAGTTCCGAAGCAGTATGTAAGGAAGCAGATGGGATAGGGGAGGATCTGCGGCCTGGTGGGAGTCAAGGTTGTTGTTTTGTCTCCGATCAGGGCGCTTGCCCGACTGGCCCTGGCTCTGGAAACGGGGACAATGGTATTGTCTGCGGGTTTTGTAGAACTGCTTCCTCGCTTGTTCTTGTGGTCAAAAGGACTGCCGGTGCTGGTAGTCCTGGTTGTACCCCGAGTTGGGCTTGCGTTGGTAGCCACTGGAAGTGTCAAGGCGAAGCTTGTTGGATGTTGCAGTGTTCCTGTGAAGCTCATTGAGGGTATTGTACGTCTCTTCGGCAAACAGTCCCTTACCATCAAAGGGGAGCTCCTCTATGAGCTTCTTTGTGTCCTCGTGGAAGTCAGCCAACCTGCGCCAGGAGTGGCGGCGAAGCTGCACTGTGGCCGCAATGGTCTTCGCCTCCGAATCGCAGATGTGATGCGCGGTTCAGAGTTGTTGTTGGCTGACCCCTCTTCAGATAGGGTCTCGAACTCGGCACGAAGATCAGGCGGTAGCCTGTTCAAAGCGGCCTCCACCTTGCCCCACAGTTTGATATTGTAGGCAGCCATGGCGGCTGCATAATTGGGCACACGGATGGAGAGGGAAGAGGTGGTGTAAGCTCTCCTCCCAATGGCATCCAGCTTCTTCCCTTCCTTCGTGGAGGGAACTGGGACACTATACATGGCGGTGCAGTGCTGGGAGGCCTTGACCACCCTCAAATTCGGCATGGGGTGCGTGTGTAAAAACTCATCCTCCTCGCCCAGCAGCTTGTAAATCCCATCCAGCCGATTGGAGACATGGGATGAGACCAGTCTACTCCAAACCATCTTGGCCAAATGGGCAACCGCCGGCAGGAAGGGCAGGTGGATCGGAAGAATCTTTTTGGTGTCCGCCAATCCGCACACTTCATCCACAAATGGAGCTGGCAGGTTCTCTGCCCTAATGTTAAGTATCGGGCCCATATGGGTCAGAAGAGAGGTAAAGGTCCTCTGATCCTCTGGCTGCATGCATTCTTTAGTGCCGATTTGGTCTATTGGAGACTTTTCAGCATCAATTGGGGGAAGATCTTCCATGTCTTCGTCCTCCTCCTCTCCATCGGACAAGTCGTCCGAGCCTCCAGACACCCTGGCAAGAGATGGGGGTGCCAGTGAGGCCTCGGGGTCCGAGTCAGACCAGTAAGGCCTGGCTGAGCTCGGATCCTTCCCAGTGAAGGGTGGTGGTGGTGGTGGCAGCAATTGGGAGGCTACGGATTGGATACGACGCCGTTTGGAGGTGGCGGATGCGTGGTCGGCCCTCCATTTCGAGGCAGTCCAGGCTGTCTTCGAGATCGGATCGGTAGGGGCTCCAATGGTAGCTATTACCTTGTCCGTGATCTTCTCCGTCATGGCCTCCAGGAGAGGAGAATGCATATCCAGGGTGACGAAGGGTTGGGCAATAGTCTATGACCTGGATTCCCGGTTGTCACTCCTCCTGCCGGGGAGGAGGGACGCTCTCCTCGGAGGTGGTGTTGGAGGGGTCTCGTGGTGTGGCAAATGCTTTTGGACTCTGCCTGTGAGACCCAAGGCGGCGACAGTGGTGGCAAGGTGATGGCCGACACGAAGATCGCAGAGGCCGGCGAAGCAGAGGGAGAAGTCTGGTGTGCCTGTGGCATGGGTGGCAGTGAGGAGGAGTGTTTCTTATGTTTTTTCTTCTCCTTTTTTCGCTCCTCCTTGCTCTTTTTCTTCTAGAAGAGCTCAGCGGTGGTGAGCTTCTTAGGGGCAGCCGGCGCCGAAGAGGATGTTTCTGGGCAGGCTTCCACCGAGCGGCTAGGACCTTGTGGTGCAAGGGCGGACTCCATGAGGTGGGCCTGCAGTCGGTTCTTGCGGTTTTTTAGGGCAACCTTGGAGAACTTCTTACAGGGCGAGCACGAATGTACTGGATGGTCTTCACCCAGGCAGATCAAGCACTTTGAGTGGTTGTCTGTGCTTGGGATTTTGGCCGGGCACGAGAGGCACTTGTTGAAGGCCGCCGACAATGCCATCCACTAACGGTGTGGGTGGCGAAGGACTCGAGAGGCTATCCCCTCAAGGCTCTTCTTTCTTGCTTCTCTCTCTCTTTTTTTTAAACAAAAAAGGGGGGGACTAGGGTGCGAGTGAACCAAAAGGGAGTAGCCCTCCTGGTCCTAAAAGCTGTCCCGAATCTAACGACCAAGCAATTCGGTAACGCTGAAAAATCGGGATAGCTCTCGATAAGGCTCCTGCTGTAGCAGCAGAAAAGAAAGAACTGAGGTGGAAAGCACGAAATGGCACTGAGGGCGGGTGGAGATGGTGGGTGGTACTAACCATTCAAATTTATCCAATCAGCTTTTCAGCTCTGAAATGGCTCCCGCGCAAGCGCAGAACCCATCAGTGTGCATTCACAAACAACATGAAGGAGAACACAAAATATACAGCTACAATCAAACTAGCATAATACACAAAACATTTCAGAACTTAAAAAAAAATCCCACTTAAACCAGTACCCCACAAACCGAGAAAACAAATCAATTTAAAAAATTAAAATATATATTTACAAAAAAAAACCCCTCAAAGATTTAAAAGGTTTAAAAAGTTTAAAAGTTTAAAACAGGGAGAGAGGGGTGGCTATCCCATCAGATCAGCCACCCAATGTGGGACCCCGTATTACTGGAGCCCCACACCTGCCCTGTCAGCCAGGTTTTTAGGCACTTCTGAAAGGGCATTAGCTCTGTCTGTAGGGATAACTCAGTTGGGCAGGAGGTTCCAAAGGGCGGACATGGAGAAGGCCCTCCTTCTGGTGCTAGAGATATGCCTCTCTAGCTGATAGGATAAGAGAACCGCTCTGATCCACTCTGGTGAGACGGACAGATGTTCTTGGGGTGATGCGGTCTCTTAAGTATCTTGGCCCACTACCATGTAGGGCTTTAAAGGTAATGACCAGCACCTTGAATTGCACCCGGAGACATACTGGCAACCAGTGCAGCTCCCGAAGCAGTGGTGAGGCACGAGCATAACCCCCGCACCCCATCACTACCCGAGCAGCTGCATTCTGAACCAGCTGCAGCCTCCGAATGGTCGCCAAGGGCAGCCCCATGTAGAGCGCATTACAGTAATCAAGTCTGGAGGTGATCAAAGCATGTGTGATCATGAGCAAGGAGTCCCGATCTAGGAACTGGCGTAACTGGCGTATTACATGAAGTTGTGCAAAGGCCCTCCTGGTCACAACTGCCACCTGCTCTTCGAGCAGTAGTCGCAAGTCCAAGGGGACCCCCAGATTACGCACCGGGTCTGTTTGGGGCAAAGCTGCCCCATCCAGAACCAAAGCTGGCAACTCCCGTGATAACACAGGGCCCCTTACCCATAGCCACTCAGTCTTGCCGGGATTCAGTTGTAACCCGTTGTCCCCCATCCAGACTCGACAGCCTCCAGGAACCTGGATAGGACTTCTACTGCATCAATTGGATCTCCACGGGCTGAGATATACAGCTGGGTGTAATCTGCATATTGGTGATACCTCACCCCGTGGGAACGGATGATCTCACCCAGTGGCTTCATGTAGATGTTAAATAGGAGAGGTTAGAGTACCGAGCCCCGAGGCACCCCATATTGAAGGGACCTAGGGCTGGACTTCTCACTCTCCAGCCACACAGACTGGGTCCAGCCCCTCAGAAATGAGGAAAACCAGGCCAACAGAGTGCCTTGGATTCCCAATCCCTAGAGCCTTCCCAGAAGGATACCGTGGTCGACGGTATCGAAAGCCTCTGAGAGGTCAAGAAGAGCCAGGATGGACGAGTGACCTCCATCCCATTCGCGCCAGAGATCATCCACCAATGCGACCAATGCAGTTTCTGTACCATATCCGGGCCTGAATCCTGACTGAAAAGGGTCCAGATAATCCACTTCATCCAGGACATCCTGTAGCTGCCACGCCACTGCCTTCTCCAAGACCTCCAAAAAGGGTAGGTTGGATACTGGTCGGTAGTTGGTAAGTACCGAAGGGTCAAGGGATGGCTTTTTCAGGAGGGGACGCACCAAAGTATGTTTTAAGGGTGCTAGAAAAAACCCCTCCTGCAGAGATGAATTTATAATTGCCTTGACCCAACCGCCTGACACAGCCCTAGATGCCTTGACTAGCCAGGCAGGGCATGGATCCAATTCACAAGCAGTGGCACAAACAGATCCAAGAAGCCTGTCCACTTCCTCAGGGTCAACTGTATTGAACCAATCCCAGATAACATGGCCAGACTGCACTCTGGTCAACCCCAGCTCTCTCTCTTTCATGCTGGGATTACACTTCAAGCGAATCTGAGCGATTTTCTCCACCAGATAATCAGCAAAAGCCTCAGCCAATCCCTGCCAACCAGGGCCAGACCCCCCTCTACCAAGGAGGGACCTGGTCACCCGGAACAAGGTCGCTGGGCGATTATGTGCGGAGGGAATAAGGGCGGTGAAATATTGTCATTTCACCACCCCCATCGCCACTAGGTAGGCTTTAACAGCAGCTCTAGCAAGCGTTCGATCAGACTCACTCCGAGTCCTCACCCAGCTGCGCTCTCGGCATCTCTTTGCCCGTTTGAGCTCCCTCAGCTCTTCTGTGAACCAAGGGGATGATCGATGCCCGCGGGCACGGAGAGGCCGTAGTGGAGCGATCACATTCAAGGCTGCCGTTACTCTCTCGTTCCATGAATTGACAAGAGCCTCAGACGAATCGCATTGCAGGTCAAGAGGAAAACACCCCAGTTCCCTCTGGAATCCTTCCGGATCCATTACATAATATGCATAACAGAAGTCCTGCCCTCCTCCATTTCATGGCGTCACCCTCGAGTTTTTCCTTGCTTTTGCCCATGTAATCAATCCATTTCCAACCATTTTATTCAACCAACATGTTCTGCCTGACAGAAAAGATGCAGCCTTTTACACAAGGGCTGCAGGAGCACTACTTCCTTGCTACTCTTTGTAACTATGAGAATTTACTAAACATGTATTTCGTTACTGAACTCCTTAATAAATTGATTCCTCCTGTAGTCTTTTCAAGTGAATCCCTTTGGTCCAATGCCTACAAGGTGTGGAAGCAGATCAGCCCACCAATATTTATTTATTTATTTATTTATTTATTTATTTAAATTTGTTTATCGCCCTCCTCCCTGAAGGGACCCAGGGCGATTCCCAACACAATCAGAATGATAGCGATTTAATATATGAGGGAGTGTGTTTTAAATAATCAGGTATTTAAAATATTCAGTGATAGGCCAGGACATTTCTTTCCATTAAGCACACTTCAAATATTATTCCTTCATAGGAGAGAGAAAAACACTTTCAATTATGCATTTTCCTCCTCTTTCATCTATTTGCTCCATTTGATGCAGCCTAAGGTCTTGACATTTCCTGCTGCTAAATTGCCCGTCTTGCCTTGAGCATAAAACTTGCAAATCAAAGGTTATTTGTAAATTCCACACATTGGCTGACAGAATCTGCAAGCTAACAGAACATTGATAGCATTTGTAGAATAGGGATAAAAAAGTAGCACGGCCAAAACTCTGCTTATGATCTGAGTTCAATCCCGACAGATCCAAAGTTCATGCAGCCTTCCATCCTCCCAAGGATGGTAAAATGAGTGCCCAGCTTGTTGGGGACAAAACGCTAAGTACCCTGTGAACTGCCCAGAGAGTGTTCTAAGCACTATAGGGCAGTATATAAGTGTACAGTAAAACCTCTACATACATTTTTTCCCATTCCACAAGGTTATTTGTATGTCAAAAACATATTGTTGTAGGAAAGGACATAAAAATTAGGAACCAGCTTAGAAACGAAAACTTACAGAGAAAGGAAAAAACACATTCTTTCTGAGCTTTTGCCTTGTGCTGAGCTACTTTCAGCAGCTAGACAGCTAGGCTCCATTATTAAGTTGTCAGCGTCTCAGCTGGTTAAATAAGGGGGCGACTAGTGAGCAGGTTTAATTCAATGTTTGCTTCTGTGTCATCACATACAATACAAAGAACAATGTCCAGCACTGCCTGGCATTCAAGAAACAATAAACATGGTTCTTAATGCACTTCTGTTTGAAATTCTACGTTACAAGAAGGAAGATCAGAGCCAAATATTCTGGTTGAATCTACTGTGCTCTACAGAGAATACACTGCCTTTATTAAAGCTAAAGGGAAGTACTTGTGTCATGCAGGGATAGAACATGTTTTATATTGCTCCAATTTGTCAAGTTATGGGGCAAAACTGCCATTGCCTTTGACGTGCCACTGACATCAGGTGAAAGAGAGAGGCCATGGCAGGAAAATACTATTGAACAATAGTGTTGGATACAGGAAAGCTTGCATACAGGAAAAGAAAGCAACCACTTTTACCCCTCTGGAGGAGGCGTAGCTGGCCTTGTCCGAAGTTTGAGCAATTTCCGGGCTGGTGATTTTTCTAAATTGTTGAAAGTCCTCGAAGCTGAAAGAGAAACAATGAAAACTTGCTTGTTTTTAGATACCCACCAATTAACTGAACATTAGTAGACTCCAGCAAAATATGGAGATCATGTCTGACCATACAGGTATATGAAAGTCTTCAAACCACAGGATTCCTCAATTGTGGAAGAGAGATTTTTTTTTTACTAGTCCAAATGAAGGAATTTTCTTAATGGCTTGAATCAAAGTTCTCCCCCACCCCTTCAATCCCTGTTCATCCCTTTTCCTTAAACCAGATACAAAATGCTTCATCTGCTTTCCTCATAGAATTTGCTTTTCAGATTTACAACACCTATGTGACACTAAGTCTACTTCTACTTTTGCCAATCCTTTCCAGAGTTTTCTAGATACAGTAATACCTCGGATAACGCTAAGACTTGGTTCCACAAATCTTGGTGTTATCCGATTTTTAGTGTTATCCAATCCATGTTAAAATCCTATGGGACGGATCGGATAACGTTAAAGCTCCATAGACATACATTGTAACCGCACAGGCTTTAGCAGTTGTTATCCGATACATCCCATTGGACCTTAACGTTATTCGATCCAGTTCTCCTCCCCAGATTACTTAACGTTATGCAATTTTGGCGTTATCCGAGGTATTACTGTACTAAATATACCGAAGTAGACTACCATTCCTTTCAAGGGAAATGCGCAGCTTGCCCATAAGCACTAAGCCAGCTGTTTTCAGACATCATTCTGACAGATCTCCAAATGCTTTGCAGTTTTGCCCAAAACTCAGTCAGCTAATGGAAACATTTCTATTTAAGGTGGATCACAGTAGGACAATGTTTGGATATAACTTCAGTGCTTCTCTTAATGCATTCTGAAACAGAAAAGATTGTAACCATGCTAGCCTTATTATGCTTTATTTACTGCATTAGGCCTGTAAGTGATATGGGGCTACATGTCTGGCTGGACATCCCACTTCAGTAATGGAGTAAACCATACAGCCAATAACTCAACGCTGAGTGTTGGGCAGTGGTAAATAACCTGAATTCCTAAAGGGGCCAATGGCTACGGTCAGTGGAGGAAATGCCACTGGAAACCATCATATTGCGCCCAATGGCAAATGAGAAGCGGAAGAGGCCATGGGATATGTTTTGAAATATTTCTGTATTATGATAATGTGGTACCTTGTAATTATATATTTTGTATCTTTGTTAGCCCCCCAGAATCGCTCTGCAAGTGGGGCGGCATACAAATTGAATAATAAATAAATAAAATTTCATATGTGCCACAGGAGATGGCTCCGTGATCATAGTGTTTGGGTCCACTTCATGGCAAGCCCCAGTTTAAACCAATTCATGCCAATGGCATTTTTCCTGCATCAGGGAAAAATGCATTCTCGGATATGAGTTACATCCGACAATGACAATATGGAGCTTGATTCAGATTTGGGTTTTGCCAACAGATGTTTTCCTTCTGTTTTCAGAAGACATCAGATGAATGAGATTGGGAAAATCTTCACTCTTTCTCCATGCAGACGTCTTCATTCTGCTTTGACTCCCAGAAATGTTTTTTAGGGGATATATAGGAAAGAGTAACAAGAAAAAGTCTCTTTTTCAATCACATTCTACTGAACACAAATCTGAATTCTTGCCATTTCTGATCCCCTTTTATAAAGCTTGCTTCCAGGTAACGAGAAGATGAAACATTTATAAGTTATAAGAATAGTTCATGCAGATAAACTCAGCCAGGGTTTGTATATGATAATATCTGTGAAAAGAGTTCACTACCATCTCTGAAGTACTTTGGGCACCCTAAACATACTTTACAGATGCCACCAGCGTTATAAAATTTACACAGCTTTTATATACAAAGGTAGTACTTTGTGCATCATTGGCTCCATTTATTTAAAATTCCTTGGCCCCTTGTTTGACAGCATTTTGCTAGTGTTTCAAAAGACATGCAGGAAGATGAGTTTCAAGGATGGCAGTGCCTAGTCTTAAGATTAATGACTATCAGCTTGTAATTTGTGATGCCTACAAACACTGGACAATTTCTACAAGGATAGAAGAATCCATCTAGTAATTTCCATCAGCAAACTGGAAAGCTTGAAGATATACATTTAACTACCTTAGGAAACATTAACTGGATCAGACCAATGGCCTAAAGCAGAGGTGCCCAAACTTTTCAGACCATGGGCTGGTCACGTGATTCAGCAGGCTGGTCACATGGTTGCTCTCACCAGAAGCGGAAGCAAAACACACCTTGCAATCTGTTTCGTAACAGATATGTTTTGCAACAGGATGAGAGATTTTAGGCTGCCATTTTCTTTGCTTAAAACAGGGGTGCCCAAACTATGGCCTGTGGGCCACATCCGGTCCATGGGCTATAGTTTGGGCACCCCTGGCCTAAAAGGGGGGGGGACCACAATTCAAAGAATGAATTAGTTCTGCATGGCCAGGAAGTGAGCCAAGCTTTGCACCTGCTGTGTCTAGAAATATGGTAAGATTCCAAACTTGTATAGAAAACAGAAAATGATCAGGTAACAGGGGACAATGCTGGGAATATTTTTGCTGTTATTGCATTCTGGTGTTTAAAATTATACTCTAAATTGTCTAATTAGGCGGCAGCAACTGTTTACTGGCTTACCAAGGCTGGATGTTAGCTTCTGAAGATACTGTGTAACATCTTCTATGTAAGTTTGACAAACCTTCACCATCTGATGGATTTCATCCAGCTAAAAGAGACACATTTTAAGGTTTAAAAAAGTACAGTAAAACCTCGCATACAGAGTGACTCGCTTAGAGAGAAACTCGCTTAAAGAGCAGAATTTTCTCTGAATGGTCACCTCACTTAACAAATAAAACCCACAAAAAACTCGCTTAACAAATAAATTGGGTTCCACAATCCCTCCGCCAGAAGTCACAATTGGTCACTTACAATGGTGTTTTGCTTAAAGAGCAAACTCACTTAAAGAGCAATCCCGTGGAACGCATTATGCTCTTTAAGTGAGGCACCACTGTACTGATCTCCAGAAACAAGCACACAAATCCTTTCGAAACACTCATGTCATCTGATATGGTTAATGTTGACACAATCAAACCTCGCATAATGAAAATAATTTGTTCTGTGAGGTTGCTCACTATGCGAGTTTTTCGCTATTCAAGTTTTTTTCGCATAACGAAAATTCCTATGGAAAAACTCACATAATGAAAATTTCTATGGAAAATCTCGCATAGCAAAAAATTTTTGTTATGCAAGTTTTTCCCATAGAAATGTTCGTTATGTGAGTTTTTCCATAGGGAAAGTCACTCACATAGCAAAAAAAATTGTTATGCGAGTCAGAACACTTTTTGAAATGCCCACTCGTTATGCAAGTTTTCCGTTAAGCGAGGCATTCTTTAAGCAAGGTTTGAAAGTATATATGCTTTCACAAGAGCTCCTAGACATCTTCAGAATTGGCAAGCAATTCAAAAACCCAAATTGTAACTAACAAGCTTACATAATTCATTTCTTGTGACTCCTGTGACTGGTTCTTATTCAAGAATCCACAGGTTTTCAACAGAGATGGCAGTTGTCCTTTGTTTTCTGGTTGCAGGATGCTTACTTTGTGCCATGCTGTGGGCAAACACAAAAGGAGCTAATCCCCTCCATCCCTTTCTCCAGTACTACTGCGTTTCCCCGAAAATAAGACACTGTCTTATATTTATTTTTCCTCAAGAAGACACACTATGGCTTATTTTCAGGAGATGTCTTATTTTTATTATGCCACTGGCTGCCCGTCTTCTTTACCACTCTGTGCCGGTACGCTGAATAGCCACACCCATCACTATGTCTTATTTTCGGGGTACAATATTGTGCAACTGCTGAGAAATCCTGCTACAGCTTATTTTATGGGTATGTCTTAGGAGAAGGCATGAGACTTTTCCCATCAGCAACATGTCCTTTTGAGCTTCCTGTTATGTGCAAAGAAGACCTCACTGCGTGTTTGGACCATCTTGTTTGTCAGATGATGGCTTAGTTTGTGAGATGTTATGCTACCCAATAAAAACAACACAAAAGAATAAAAATAAAATAACAGTAAAGATCAAGATAAAACTTGCAATGAACAAAACAGTGCAAAACAATAAGCAGCTCTTCAAAAGAGTCAAGAAATTCAAGACTTGTTCTTTGTTCCTCCAGTATTGCCACCTTCTCTCCTCTAAGAAAGCAGACTATTTTCAACAGTGTGTTTCAATGTACAGTACAGTAAAGCCTCACATAAAGAGCGCCTCGCTTAGAGACCAACTCGCTCAAATAGCAGAATTTTCTCTGAATGGTCACCTCACTTAGCAACTAAAACCAACCAAAAACTCGCTTAACAACTAAGTCGGGAGTCGCAATCCCCCCTCCTCAAGAAGTCACAATGGGTCACTTACAATGGTGTTTCACTTGAAGAGCAAACTCACTTAAAGAGCAATCCTGTGGAACGCATTATGTGTTCTTTAATCGAGGTACAACTGTATTTTCAACAGACTATTTTCAACAGTGATTTTTCTTATTCCAACACAATTGTACCAATACTCACTTTTTGGACCTTCTTGGCCTTTTGGTCCTTTACAGAAACATTAAAAATTGGTTGGCTGTGCAGTGGCTTTTTAGGATGTATACCACCACCACTGGCCTTACTTACGGTATCTCTTATTTCACCACATTAAGCCTAGAGATGCAGTTACTACTACTGTGTATCCGTATCTTCCTCTCCAGCCTCAGTATCACAGGGCTGAGTCCCTAGTTCTGGTCCTAGGACAGTGATGGCGAACCTATGGCATGCGTGCCAAAAGTGGTACTTGGAGACCTCTCTGTGGGCACCCATGCAGTCACCCAAGCAGTTTGCCCCGCCCCTCTGACCAGCAGCCCAATGGGAATGCTTCCTTCCTCTCCCAGCACAGAGTTCGCCCCGCCCCTCTCCCCAGTAGCCCAATGGAAACATTTCCTCCCTCTCCCAGCACAGAGTTCACCCCGCTCCTCTGCCCAGCAGCCCAATGGGAGCGTTTCCTTCCTCCTCTGTTGCTATTTTGGCACTTTGCAATAAATAAGTGGATTTGGGGTTACAGTTTGGGCACTCCGGCTCTAAAAAGGTAGCTATCACTATCCTAGGAGTAGTTTGCAGTTTAAGGAGCAGAAGCAGCTCACTCCAAACTTTCTCCCCTACCACCACCCCAGCTACTCGGCAGAACCTCTAATACAATTATTTGAGTGTTATTTGCTCTCAAATCTCCATGAGACTATTCATGTGAACCCAACTAGCTGTTGCAATGGATTAGCTTTCATTCACCAATGGAGAGAACTCTGAGCCTCCTCTCTTTGGCTAGTCTGCTGTTGTTTTTTATTCTCTTCCGCTGAATTCTATTTGTTTTGTTGATAGTATTACATGGCAACAAAGCCTGCAAAAGGTTCTAGAAGCCAAATGTTCCATTCAAATATGCTCTTTGAAAACTAGAATTGCAGCCTAGCCATAGAGAGGCACATTTATTAGATTTATTGTTTTAGCAATGGTATAATGATGATATATAATTATTTCTCAATCTCTTCATTAGAACACAATCAGAAAATTTGTATGCAGTATCCAAAAACCGTGGGGGGATTGTTAGGGAGAAAAACAGCTTCCGTAGACTAAAGTGGCAAATGTTAAGCATGACCTCTCCTTACACTTGAGCAACAGCAGGCACCCAGCTCCCGTAAACCTAAATGGAACAGGATCCTAATTATGTTGCTGCTATCACCAGCGTATATCCTACTATTATGTGGCTAAATTACTGCTGTGGAAAAGGTCTTTTACACCAGGTTTGTGGGTGACATGCTTGAGCATTTCATGCAGTACATGCACATGCTGTATGAGTTTAATTCATTGGAAGATTGCTAATAAGATCAACTTTCAATGACATCATTCCAGTTAAAATGCCAAGACATAAATGCCACAGAATTTGACAGACATAAAATTAAACTTTCACATCAGCAAGGCCACTCTCAAAAGGAAATCAAGAAACAAACTGAATACTCAAGATGTTCAAGATACTTAAGGTGTTATAAAGAAATATTAAGAATCAGGAGAGGTCAAGGACAAAAAATGGACTTGAAGGTCAAGAAAACTTTCAAATTCTGATGCAAAGTTTCTCAGAGTTTCTTCTTTGAGACACTGGAAGAAGTCTAGCAAGGACCTGGCTCAGCATCTGACAGCTTCACCAGGACACCATGTTGACCTTCTTACAATATGAAAAAGCTTCATCAGGAATGGTCTTTGTGGCAGAGGAGCAGCCAAGAAATCACTTTTGTGGAAGGAGAACAGGATAAAAAGACTAAGATATACTAAAGTTCACAAAGACTGGAATGAAGATCAGTGGGAAAGAGTATTACGGAACAATGAATCCAAGTTTGGGTCCAATCATCAACAATATGTGAGAAAAAGAATATGAAAGAGATGGACAAATTGGAAAGCACCTGATTGGGATTTTATTTTTCAGCATAATAACAATCCCAAGCACACTGCTAATGCAGTGAAATCATATTTAGCAAAAGAAACAGCTGATAAAACAGATAGTCACAGACTGGCCTCTACAGAGTCCCAACCTGATTATAGAGCAGTATGGAATCACCTGGGCAGAGAAATAAATAAAAGACAACCTAAATGTAAAGATGAACTTTGGAAAGTGCTGAAAGAAGCCTGGGATAATATACCAGAAGATTACTTCAAAAAACCTCAGGGCAGTCTTCCCAAAAGAATACAAGATGTGCTTAGAGACAAGGAAAGTTACACCTAATACTGACTTTTGCCTAAAGAAGCCATTTTGTTCTAAAAATTGTATTTGTTTGAATTTTGTGTTCATATTTCATGTATTTTCTGTAATTATGGGTGGCTATTAAAGCTTTGCTTAAAAACCAAAGCGGATTATGGCCTCAGACATTTGCACAGTACTGTAAAGCAAACATACATAGCACTTCTGAACAAATTAAGTACAAGGTAGGAAGAAAAACCCCTTTTAGCCACTGCTTGATTAAAAGTACCACTTTCCATCTCTTTAACAATTATTTGGAACTCTGCCTATTCAGTACTATCAAAGCTAAAATTAAAACTCACTTCAGCCTCCAACACTCACCACGCGTTCCAGATCACAAAAGACCTCTCCTTGACCATCTAATATCTTTTGGTAGTCTGGCTTGGCCTGAATCACATGGACCTGAGAAGCACCGAGGTAGCTCAAAGGTTCCTCTGGTGCTTGCTTCAGCTCATGCTGTTCCAATTGCCTGGAAAAAAATCCACATTACAGTAGTCAATTTGATGCCATCTCCAGCAGAGGACATCAAGAAACAAATTTAGGATCACATCTGAGAAGTCCAGAATTCATTCCTATAAGAGTGAAATCGAACATATGTATATGTTGCCAGTGGTTCTGAGCATCCAAACAATTTCAGACATGATGTTTCAGTAATCCAGAGCATGTCTGCTAGCATTAGTCACTGCATATTATTGACTCCACAGAAGAGACTGAGACCTGCTCCCCTAGGTTCTCTATACAAAAACTCAATGAAGCAAGTCAGATCAATTGTCCTATGTTCAGAGAATAAATTTATACTTACTCATATGGAATAGGGAATGAATGGGAAACAATAATGACACATTGCAGTTACAAATATCAAACTTACTATGAATATATGAAAGTGTAATGGCCAGACCAACAGATGAAAGAAACAGAGAGAATCATATATACAAAGCAACCAAACATAGCCTGCAAGAATTTTAAAACAGGTGACTATAGACATCAAAACTTACAATCACTTGCAAATGAAACATGAAACTCTGCCACTGGGATGAACAGGCCCACTGACATGAAGCACACTAGAACTATCCCAAATTCACAAGATGTATTCCAAGGATAAGAACTAAGTACATCTTCCCTTCACCAGAGTGAAAACTTGCTGAAGCAAAAACTATGTCTGGAAGCAGGAAGCATATTTTAAGGACACATTTTTCATCAATATTCCTGGAAGGATTTGAACATGAACAGGCCCATAACCACAAGTTTCTTCATCAGATCAAAGCAAAGATGTGCAGCTAAAATCAAATGACATGTGGGATCAGCAAAACCTATAAAAGTGTATTCCATATCAATCTATGATGGCAGGCAGGGCTCTGTGGTACATTAAGTACATAGATCCACAAGCAAGGCTCTTTTCAAAGTAATAAAAAATGTTTAAGGTAGGATTTCTGTTCTAACATGGATTTCTAATGAAGAAAGTGACAGACATTTCTTATATAAGTATTGACTTATTGAACAAATTGGATTGCTATAACAATATACTGTCCAAAAATTCCATTTACAGTACAGTCAAACCTCATATAACACTAAAACCTGGTTCCACAAGTCTTGATGTTATATGATTTTTAGTGTTATCCGATGCATGTTAAAATCCTATGGGAGCCATAGAGATACATTGTAACCACACAGGCTTTAGCGGTTGTTATCTGAAGCATCCCATAGGATCTTAATGTTATCCGATGCAAATCTTCCCCCCAGATTCCTTAATGTTATGTGGTTTTCGTGTTATTCGATACTAATGTTATATGAGGTATTACTGTACTTGGCAATCTAATGAATGTATCCAAGAGGATGAGCATCAGGAATTAAAAATTAGATACATCTTTGGCTGTCTGCTACTGTACAATGACATGAAGTTGTCCTAAATGAAGATTCCATGTTCAGGGCTGATATATCTCTAAATGCCTTCTTTACAGCCGTATTTGGAATTAATAGGGTTTACTTTTTGTTTGCTCTTTCCTGTATTGTATATTGTACACTGTTGAATTGTTTATTGTATATTGAGGACTGTGCTGTGATAATATTTATTTATTGTATTTTGATTACACTATAATATTGTAGGTGTATTGATCTGTATAGTATTTACTGTATTTAATTGTTTTGTTATATGCTAGTGTATTTTGGTTTGCACTGTAATATTGTTATTTGTGAATGCTGTGAGCCGCTCTGAGTCAGTCTTTGCTGAGTAGAGTGGCATACAAGTCTTAATAATAATAATAATAATAATAATAATAATAATAATAATAATAATAATAATAATAATAATAATAATAATAATAATAATAATAATAAATCTCCTCTGAACATAAACTCTTCATTTGGAATGACTTCCTATCATTCTACCTGCCAATCTGCCACCCCATAGCCCCACATGGGCATAGTTTATAATTCCTGATGCTCCTCCTGTAGCATTTTGTTTTGACAGATCAAATTGTTCACTGAATCAATGTTACGTTACATGCCTTTCATTTGCTTCACTACAAATTCTGGTTAGACTAAAAACCCTACCCTAATTGGGTTGGAGGGGGTGCGTCATTTAAGGCCTTTGGAAAGAAGCTGCCAAGGGAAGCTTTGCTTTGTACTAAGTTTGCCACACTGTTTTCGATGTGCAATAAACAAATGCTCCACTTGAGGTAGCCAGTGAGTAATTTTATATATTTTCCAAAGGCCACACCAATAAATGGTAACCATAATACACCAATATCTAGCAAAGGGACTGGTTACTTTTCTAGACAAGCATATCAGAAAACAAAATAAAAACACTGTAACACTTTAAAGACTAACTGCTGTATTTTTATTGTTAGCTTTCGTGGATCAAGTCCACTTCTTCAGACAAAGAGTGAAACTTACAGGCATGGTTTTTATACACCAAATTCAGGGGTCAAAGGGAGAAGGGTGTGTTGAAGCAAAATGACAGACAAGCAAGCGCAACAATACTGCTTCCCACAGCCATCAGCAACAATAGATTATTCAGATTAGCTCTAAATGTCTCCCTTTCAATCTCAAAGGGTCTGAGAAAGCCCATTCTGGTCTCTGATCAACCTTTGACCTGCAAACAAAAACACTGTACCTGGTTACTTCCTGTTTTGCTAAAGAGAATTGGCAGGAAGGTTGTAATGTAATACAATCAAACCTTGCTTAAAGAGTAACTCGTTTAAAGAGCAGGATTTTCTCTGAATGTTCACTTCGCTTAACAAATAAAACCAACCAAAAACTCGCTTAACAAATAAATTGGGGTTCGCAATTATCCCCACCAGAAGTCACAATTGGTCACTTACAATGAATGGTGTTTTGCTTAAAGAGCAAACTCGCTTATAGAACAATCCTGTGGAACACATTATGCTCTTTAAGCGAAGTACAACTGTATATAAAATATCTAGCAGCATATAGCAATCTGACAGGTTAACTATAATAGTAAAGATCTGCTACTGATCCAAAGTTGTGAATAACAGAAGACATTCCTTTTTAAAAGCTATGGGACAGGTAAGCCATTTGCTTCTCCTTCCTTTGTGCCAGCTGGTGCCACTTCACTGCCAGAGGAACATATACCTTACTGGAGCTTCCTATAAATCTTATTTTATGTAAGGAGCCTGTTGCCAAAATCCTGTTAGTTACAACCACAAGTGTTTGGCAAACAACAAAACGTTTGCAGGCAAACTGCCTCAGGCTAAGAAATCACCACAGACATCATTTGTTGCCTACTGAATTGGAAGCACACGACAGATAAGGTCTAGCTGCTTTCCTAACTTGAGGCAATTTGCCTCCAAAAGTTACATGGCATAAAATATCAACAGGATTCTGTTTTTGTTTTTTTTAAAAAAAAATGGAAGGAAAGCTTTAAAAATGATCTTAGCTGGACTATTTTAGAAAACTTTCAATCTATCAAAATCCTTTTGAACCCAGTTTGGAAATCAGCTGTCTTTCACAATAATTATTTCAAAATTTGGCAAGGCAACTCTCTAAATCCTTTTTAAAATAATGAGCTGAATTTTTATTTTTGATTATTTGTTAGTGGACAAAGGTTAATATTAAATGCTTCTGTCCCAATAATCTTTTGCCAGGTGAAATCCACCTGTGATAAAACGTGATCAATGGCCATCGACAAGAGATGGTTTAGAAAAACCTGGGAAACCAAGGATTTAGACACTGTGTCATTATTGACATCAAGATAAACCTTTCATTGTCTGTCCAGTGAGAAGAGTGATAACATCAGTACATAACTGAGTATATATGAGGGATCTAATGCTTTGTTTGGATAAGCCCTCCATTACATTCCAACATTACTGAGTTGGTGGGCAAGAGGCTATTTGGACCAAGTCTTTCTTGGCCATGGCTCCACCAGTTTGCATCCATGCACACACTTTCTCTCTTTCATATACACTCATATGCCCCGCCAAGTATTTGTGGCTCCAACATGAAAAAATAACAACTGAGTTTTAATTAGCAGGGGATGTTTCAAGACATATTGCTCACATTTGCACATCCAACTGAAACATTATTTATAATTATGAATACGAATCTGAGTTTTTCTTGGTCTATTAGATGTGGAACATGGGTAAGGATTTGAAATTGGAGGATGAAGTAGAAAAGCCAACCCTTCACCTCACACACAGATTAGATGTCAGAGCCATATACAGGAGGTTCATTATGCTGTTACCACGATGGCTGACTTTGTGCAACCCTGTCGCAACCTTTGTCAGGCTTACACCTGTAAAGGTCTGTACATGTAATGTACAGAATTGCTGGATAAAGTGGAACGCTACTTAGAAGAAAGCAGGAAGCTACAGATGCCACCATCTGAAACAGAAAAAATTAAAGGGGGTGGGGGAGAGCCCGTACTGTCAACATTATCAAGAGCCTTCTGACTTTAAAAAATGACAGGAAACATAGCGGAAATAAACCTACTCAATGGGGTCTGCTCCCATGAAGCAGGTAGTGCAATCAGTGGGAAATGAGGCATGAATACGTTTTAGGAAAACAGCTCCCTTTGGCAGAAAATCCTATTGAGAAATCGCCTGTCTTACTTTTGTTATGCCCACAAGTTCCAGCAGATGTCTGACCAGGGCAATTAGATAACCAACATATTTGTGATGTTGTTGTTATGTGCCGTAATATCTCCTCAAACTGGAAACTCTATAAATGAGGACCTCTGAAATGTTCTGTCATTAACAATCATGCTCAGCTCTTTGACCTTCATGACGGTGGCTTTTTTCTTGCTGCATTCAATCTTTCTTAGCATTACTGTCTTATAAAATTGTATTATAATATATTACATATATAAAATTGTATTACAGTAAACCCTCGGATAACATTAAAACTTGGTTCCACAAGTCTTAGTGTTATCCGATTTTTAGTGTTATTCGATGCATGTTAAAATCCTATGGGATGCATCAAATAACATTAAAACTCCATGGAGATACATTCCAACCGGCACAGGCTTTAGTGAACGTTATCCGATGCAGCCCATAGGGTCTTAACGTTATTTGATGCAATCCCCCCCAAGACTGCTTAATGTTATGCGATTTTAGCATTATCTGATGCAAGCATTATTCAAGGTATTACTGTATTGTAGTTGTTAATGTCATACTGTATTTTTTTATTAATAAAAAATATTAAAATAAAATAAATAAAAGAAAGCTAATGTTTTTACTTGGCTGCTTCCTCAGCATTTTTCTTGTAAGTCCGAAGCAGATCATCCCAGGCTTCACTTTCTGTGGAGAACCTACAGAACAGAAAAAGTAGCCCTTGAAAAGTTAAGGCATTAAAAACAAATCCAATTGAGACAGATGTTTCACAGAGATCTACCAATGAGCACTACATGGTCCAACAACATTCCCTTCCCACAGTTGGCCAAGATTCTCATGTAATTCTTCTTCAGGAATCTGTCCTGTTTCACCAAAGATTCCTACATATATTTACTAACATTACCTGCATGTAGGTTCTGTTTTATAATAGCTTTTGATTAATGTGGCTAAGGGATTAGTGGCAAATCGCTTATTGGCCCCTTAATGGTCTCTTACTTCCCTGGGTGCCACTTTCTATTTCTATAGAGAACAAGAAAGCTTTCATTACTGTTACTGAAGTGCCACAATAGCATTCTTTGGCTATTTTAATAATTGCTGTTACTGTACTTTATTCTTATTTAATTGTTACAATAATAACTCAGATAACAATTGCATCGGATAATGCTAAAATCAGATAACAATGCCAAAAAAAATTAAAAATTTCCATCAGATAATGATCTGTTAGCCCTTTGCTTGTGAAGGGAATGGTCCGCAGACCTACCTGGCCAGTGCTGTAAAGCAAAACACCGGGATTCTTTCACTGGAATTTTGCCTTGCAGCACCACTCAGGTAGGTCTGGGTAGGTCTGGAACAGCGGGGATCGAGTCCCCCGACCTCCCCAGAGGCGGCAGGGGCTCCAAAGAGCCAGAAATGGGCAAAAAAACTTCTGTTGTGATTTCCCCCCCCCCCCCCCCCCCCCCCAATTTCGGGCTCTTTGGAGCCCCTGCTGCCTCTGGGGAGGTCAGGGGAACTGATCCCTGCTGTTCATAACCTCCCTGGGCGCTGCGATCACAACATGTGATCGGCGCTTGGGTTGGGGGGGTTGAACAGGCGAGCGCCTGGTTCAAACCCCAACCCAAGCAGCTGATCCCACACTGCGAGCCACCTGCCTCTTTGGAAAGGGCAATGGGGATTCCAATCATGGAATCCCCACTGCACTTTTCAAAGAGGCAGGCAGATTGCCCCCCCCCCCCCCCCCGTTCCCTTTCCTCTTCCGAAAGGGAACAGGGCTTTTTTTAACATTGTGCGATCAATGCATCACGCAACGTTAAAAACTGGATAACAATGAGACTTGTAGAACCAAGTCTCATCGTTATCCGAAGTACTAGTGTATTCCTATTTTTCCATATTTATTATTAATGGTAAGCAGAATTTTTAGAAGGAAAAAGACTTGTTCTCTGTGGAAGAAAATACAGACATCAGGGCAATTAGGAGACACCATTCAGTTCAAAATCAGCTGAGTCTATAAGCAGATTTTAATTAAAAGCACAGAGATCCTTTTAAGCCTAAGTAATGTCCTGCCTTTCCATACTAAACAAGCTAGTGCCACAATTACATTCTATTATCAATTCCCATCATAACAAATCATGTTTGAGAAACAAGGGGAACAGAACAGAGAACACTTAGAAAACAATAAGGAGGCAAACAATATCTACTCAATGTTCTGGGGTAAAAAAATAAGTGAACAAGATTGCAATTCCAGAAAAATGGGGGAAGATTGGGCCTACTGTGAAGTTCTTTTCCTTTTCCTGCCATGGATGGAGAGTGGCTTAGAATAATTAGACTCCTCCTTTGCTCCAAAAGGCAAGACCCAAGATGTCCATCCATTTGTATGCCCTGCCCCAGTGATGGCGAACCTTTTAGAGACCAAGTGCCCAAACAGCAACCCAAAACCCAAATACTTTCGCAAAGTGCCAGGAGGAAACACTGCCACTGGGCTTCTGGGCAGAGGGGCAGGGTGAACTCTGTCCTGGGGGGAGGGAAGAAGTGCTCCCACTGGGCTGCTGGACAGAGAGGCAGGGTAAACTCTATGCTGGGGGAAGGAAGGAAGTGCTCCCATTGGACTGTTGGGCAGAGGGGCTTAGGAAACTCTGTGTTGTGGCAACTGCACAGGTACCCACAGAGAGGGCTCCGAGTGTCACCTCTGGCACGGGTGCCATAGGTTTGCCACCACTGCCCTACCCTTTGGCAAATGCAACTGCCTGACAAGGGGCTCAAACAGCCATTTTGAGCACCCACAGTTGCCCATCCTGCCACTGAACAAATTGCCACATGAAGCACTTGTATAGCCAAGCCAGTGTACTCAACAAACGGCCACTCTGAGTACCTGTTTTAGAGTTTTTACAGAAGGAATTATTAATTTCTGGGGTTCAGGTGCACTGAGCGAATCTGGACATTGGCAGCGACATAAAGTTTAGACTGCAGCAAAAGATTGCCTGCAGAGTCCTGTGACCGGAAGCACAGAGTCCTGTGGCAGGAGGAAGCACAAAGGTAGAGGACGTAGTCATCTAAATTACCTACCATTCTAGAAGTCACACCTGCCCACAAGGTTTAAGTGTGGGTCAGCATTATACCACACTTAAAATCATTATTAACATGAACAACACTGAGCCATGATATAGGCCAAGAAGCAAAGGGAAGAAGGAAAGTGTGTCAGATATGGGTAGAGGCATCCTGAAGGTCTGTGGAATGCTCCTTTGTTGAGGCTGGCATAGCTACCGGTATATCTCCCAAGGGCCTGTGTTGCTACATTTGCATCAAGATTTCCTTCCACAAGCACTCTGACTGAACAGAAATAGCCGCCTCTGAAATAACTAAACACATGTCCCTTTATTAACTTAATGTACCACTAGACTACTTGCATGTACTGAGTACTTATGCTCAACTGCAAGTCATCACAACTTTCTGAGATACAGAGTGATCAATGTGCTAGGAATGAAGGACTCATAATAGAATGACATAAACTACTCAGTGGCTCTGGTAGCATCTTACCTGAGTATATTCTCTTTTAAGGCAGCCACTGATGCACTCAAGACAGGATCTGACAAACCCCTAGAAAACATAAAGGCTGAATTACAATTATGAAAACGTGACAGAGGAACTCATGTTCCATTGCTAATTTGAAGTGTCTTTATTTTCCTTTATCTGAACAGCTTACACAAGTCTTAGGAGCGCAAGCAGGTCCATAACTTTAACAACTTTGTAACACTTGATACAGCTTCCAGACCAGTGACTGAAGCTAATCTAACAGTTCAATCACTCATGCAAACTCTCTGAAGAGCCATGATGGCCCAGTAGTTAAACTGCTGTACTGCAGCCAAAACGTGAGTTCAATCCTGATGGTGCTCAAGGATGACTCAGCCTTCAGTCCTTTCTGAAGTTGGTAAAATGAGTACTCAGCATGTTGGGGCTAAAATGCTAATTACCTGTAAACCACCCAGAGAGTGCACTAAACACTACAGGCCAGTACATAAGTGTAATTGATATTGCTAAAATCAGGAAGGTAACAATCATGATTCACGTTATGTTAAGAGTGCCCTGGATTTAAAATATTTTGCTTTGATTGCTTATTACTCTATGTAAAGAAAAAATAAAACACTATTACCCTCTAGGATCCTCAAAGCATTTTTGCAGAGTTCCATCAAGTATCAGTTTCTTTGTGTAGAGTCTCAACTCTTCTGAAAGCAAGCTCACTTAAGGTAGAGACAGGAAAAAAAGCATAGTAAATGCCTCGTGAAACTCTGGTACATATTGGCTAATGTAAAGGTTTTCTGGTTTCTGGGGGTTGTTAGGTTCCTTGTAATTATACTACACACCATCAAAAGATCAGTAATGAGCTAAGCTTCTCTGAATTTTAGTTAGCCAAATATTAACGATCTTTCCTTTCCAAACCCATGTTAAGTCCATGTCAGCAAAAACAAAGAAGAGTCCCATGGCACAGTAAAAAATAGCAATTCTGACTTAATGGCACATGGTCCATATGGATGTGATCCATCATCAAATGTTATATGATATTAGTCATCTTTGCAGCTGCATTACAATTCACATAAGTTGATGATGATGAAGTGAGACTGCATGCATAAAATCACAACTTTAACCCCAGATGTCCTTAGTTTACAGCTCTTAGGTATAGAATCAGAGAGAACCTTTTGATATATTCTGCTAATTAGAGAACGCAATACTAGAAATAGGACACTAACTGCAACATAATCCACTGGTCAGACCCACCTAGTCAACTTTTAGCAAAAAGTTACTATCAATTTTGAGAGGGAATAGGGTCTAAATGTTTTTTCCCTATAAAAAATCTGAATTGTCTCATAAAATTCATTAATAACAATGAATAAATGCTAATATAATATTAAGCAAATTTAGCAGTTAGTAAACTGTAATTACTGCCACGTAAGACCGATGTCATCAGCTAGGGCAACTTTTTGGAAATGAAGCATCCCTCACTTGCATCCAAAAGCATCAACACCTCCCATGAAGTCTCATTCATCATAAAGGAACTGATGAAGAACTGAGAAGAAAATTACTGAACATCACAACCGCCACAGTAACTTTAATTAATGAACATCACAACTGCCACAGTAACTTTACAGCTGGTAGTAATTTCAATAGTTAAAGATTTCTGCCTCTCATCCCACAGCCTCAAAGTTCCCTAACAATAAAAAAAATTACACAAGAATCTTGGATGCCTTAAGATGGAAAAAAGGTGTTTCTCTAAAATCATCCTGGAAGATGACATCACCAGCCTTATGTCACGTGACTTGTGCGAACAGGATTTCAGGCATTGCAATTTATTTATTTATTTATTTATTATTTGACTTGTATGCTGCCCCACTCTCAAAGTGACTCTGGGCAGCTAACAAGATGCAAAATATATAATTACAATTATAAGGTACCACATTATCATAATACAGAAACATTTCCAAACATTTCAAAAAATATCCCAATTACAATTACACTTATAATTACAAAATATCGAGTTATCATGATACAAAACGTATCATGAATTTGGGTGATTATCTATAGGAGGTGAGAGTAGATGTGTTTTATTTATTTATAAATAAGTGTACATTTAAATGACAAATATGTGTGATACTCCCAACAAATGACAAGTTACGAATTCACCTTCTGGGTGTCAAACAAAACTATGATCAATGTTTGTTTTACTTTCAACATAGAGAGCAGGTGTTTCCTTTCTTTCCTTGAATTTGGAAAGTTAGCAGTATGTTTATATAAGGTCTCCTAGGAGTAATTTTTGGTAAACTTTGTAGTAGTCATAAATGCCTAATCAGGAATGGGGGGAAATAATGTATGCCACTGCTGTACTACTGTGGGAAGCAGTTTGCTAATGACACAGCAAGTATGAAAACCATTTAATGATACAGGGGATGTTTGAGAGTAGCAACTATCTGAATAAAAAATAAAGCATGAGCTGTTGCAACACTGAACTGCTTAGTTTAATAAACATAATCACAACTTGGTTCTTTCTCAGGACAGTTATTAACATAGATCATCTTTTGTAACATATCAAATCAGATTTTCATCTATTAGCATGCCAGAATTTTTTTCAGGAATTTCCCATTTCAAAATTTCCCAGAGAATTCATGTCACTTATTCTGAGATAGTTAAGAAACACCCGACTTCCATAGCATTTTAAGTTTTAGCTCAAACTCTTTTGACCAGTTTGGTCCATATGTTTATGTCACAAGTCTTCCTTCCTGAAATAAATTGATAAAACTCACCATTTTGTTCAAAATTTTCAGGATTAAAGTCTTCAGTTTGTCTCAGGGAATACTCGAGTTTCCTTGCAGAGTACTTTGACAGAAAAACAAAAAGGCTGTCATTTGTGAGTAACATAAAGATCAAATGCTCCCAGGGACCAGACAATGAATAGATTCTTACTATAGAGAACAAGGAACATATCAAATAATGAAAGAAAGGAAAACTTGATTTTAACACAATGTCTAAATTACAAAACCTTAGTGCAGAGGTTGGCAATCTTTTTAAGTTGGGGGCCAGGTCACGCTCCCTCAGACAGTTCACTGGTGGTTCCACCCCACACCATAAACACTACCGTAAATGCTTCTGGCGGAGGCAGTTGGAGTGAGGATAGGGGTCAGATTATTTGGCGCCACGGGCCGTAAATTGCTGACCCAGGCCTTAGTGGCTTAGTGGTTAAGTCACTGAACTTGATGAAAGGTCAGTAGGTCAAGCCCCGAGTGCTGCACAACGGAGCAAGCTCCTGTCTCTGTCTAAGGCTCCTACCAACCTAGCAGTTTGAAAGCAAGGAATTGCAAGTAAATAAATAGGTACTGCTTGGGTGAAAAGGTAAACAGTGTTCCATGCACTCGTGTCTAGTTATACCTGCCACATGTCTACAGAAACGTCTGCAGACGCAGACACCACTGGCTATAAACAAAGATGAGCACTGAACCCTAGAGTCAGATACAACTGACCTTTGAGCAAGGGCAACCTTTACCTTTACTAGATCTGTAACCAGGACCATCTATTATGGTCTGGAAGCCAGAAGTACACTTGCTGCACAAATAATCACCCCTAAGATAGGCTATCATAAACTCAATGTCATCTAGCAGGAACAATTTCACAGCCAAGAGAGCCAATATTACTCTGAGCTACAGTGCTTTTGCAGTGGGGTGCACACACTTCCATCTGTCAAGCTGTCTGTTTCTGTGGTTGCTGTACCACCACTTACTGAAGTCAAAGGATCTGGAAAGGAAGGATTATAGGAGGAGACACCAGCAAAGAGTACAGCTGTCTCAAGCCATCCAATCTCTGGCAATAGTCTACATGTATGGAACTCTGTTGCATTCAAAATTCAAACCGATACAGCTGTTAAGAATTCCATCCCTCTTTTCAACATTCTTTACGTTTCAAATTTTAAAGTTGAACTGCCACTTATCAGATAAAATTGGTATAGAGAAAATCTTTAAGCTGGTAATTGGCCACCATAATCTATGCTACACAATATACAATTGCAGAAACAGATAGCCAAGTATTATTCATATGACATCTGTGACAAACATCTGTAATTGGCATTTACAACAAAAGGTAAAATAAAAGTAAAAAAAAACAGGCAAGTGTATGTCCAAAGATGCTTAGAACTTAAAGTTTACCAGTAAACAGGGCCAAACTGAGCAGAAGAGGTAGGGGATAGAGAACCAATATAGGCAATTCTCTCTTACTGTTTTTTTAAATTGCGTTTTTAGCTACTATCAAAAGCATCTTACAGAAACAATTTAAATGTAACAGGAAAAGATATAGCAATCATCCTGAAACTAAACACAGGGACATACACTTTGGTTTGATAAAGGCCTCAAATAGAGCACAGACCATAACAAGGGGCAAAGAAAACTAGAACAGAGTGCCACTTCAGATGTTACCTGGAAACTAGAGAGGAGAAGCGCTGCCATTCTCTCAGCCTCTGGCAAATCCAATCTAATGGCTTTACACAAATCTGAAAGTTAAACACAATGTCAATTGAGGTCCAATATGTTAGTTGCATACTTTCACTGCCTATTATGTTAACAGCTTGTTGGTATTGTACACTAAATAGCAAAAGAAATATCAATACAATGCCTTTACAGTATTAGGCTATCCTAAAAGTAACAAAAATGTGAACAATTCATGATCTCTAAATTTCTTTGCTAAGCATGAATTCTTCCCTTGCAGCCTAACTCTCAGCAAGCATCATGGCAACTACATTTTAACAGGCATCTAGGCCAGAGTACAGTCCGTCCTAGACCATGAGGTCTTCCAGCCCAGACTTTCACCAGATAAACACAATTTAGGTGTGGGTCTTGTAGGTGGAATAATGGAGACTTCTAAGACTTAAATACTGAAATAAACCAAAAGAAAATAAATAAACAAATGACTCATGTCTGCAAGTTGTGACTTTTTCACTCCTTATGGGGAAATTGTCAGTTCCTTATCAAGAATTTATAAGTATAACAACCTGCTAATAAGTGGATAAGTAGCAAGGGCAGGTTTTATGTCTAATGGATAGTCTACAACGGGGAGCATCAGCAGAAAAGAAGCCTTGAGTTGATAACAATAGTTTACTGTGCATCACCAAGGATACTATGGTGTTTTTATTGGTTTTAAAATATGACTGGTTTTATTTTCTGTGAGCTGCCCAAAGTCCTTGGAGTTGTGGGGCAATAATAATAATAATAATAATAATAATAATAATAATAATAATAATAATAATAATAATAATAATAATAATAATAATAATAATAATAATAATAATAATAATAATAATAAACACATACAGAGAAGACACATACCAGAAACATCCAGGTGAAGAGGAGGCAGTGACCTCCGATGATTAGCACCGAGCTTCAGGCTGTATCGATTCAAGGAACGCCGTGTGACTTTTGGGATTTGAAGCTGGCCAAAGGATACGTTAAATGAAGCTGAAGAATGTCCTGTGTCAGGATCAAGACTTTGAGAAGGTGCATTCTTTGGACTTGAGCTTGGATGGTGTTCTTTTTTGCTTGTGTCTGCTAACACTATGGAGTCATTGGGTTTTATAGCAACCTGGATATCACAGCCAGAATTGACTATACCATCTAGCTTGGCAGATGATTCATAATCCATCTTCTGGTTATAGGATTTTTCTGGAATGAAGGAATGGAGGGAAAATACTACACATTAAAATTGATTCATTAAGAAACGTAGATCTTGGATACACAAAGGCAACACACACACAGTTCTCAATTTGAGTTTTGAATTTGTATGTGGATTTAATATACAATATATACACTTTTTGCATAAGGAACAGCTACTAAGTGAATATATTATTGTTCAACCAGTTCCCCAGAGAGGAGAGAACAGCATCCCATAACACGGCACCCTTCAATTATGTTTAATTAGAATTCCCATTACCTGGGTGGACTCTAATGCTTCTGTTATAGAGTACCAGGGGTCAATTGCAGTGTTAACAGAACTGTATCAACCATGTCCTACTAAGCCAGTAGTGAGGGATGCTCAGAAATCAGGTTCCAACAACATCTAGAATGCAACTACTACCCACGCCTGATGAAAAATAACCTGCTTTTCAATAAAATGAAGCAGCCTTCACCCACTTTACACTTTTTGGATGGACTAAACTATCATCATTAGACCACTGCCAAACTGGCATGGGACAGTATGAGCAATAGTCAACACATCTAAAGGGTTTAAGGGTGAGGAATACTGCAATACAGACACACACAACCTAATCAAACTCACTCATCACATTAAATAAAGCTGCCTTCTATTAAGGTGAATTATAGGACCAGCAGTGCAACAAATAAACCAACCACTGTTCTAGGAACCTGCTGGAACAAAAATATTTTTTAAACAGAGGAATAAAAAGAATAAGGAGGGAAGGGAGGAATATTTATCACTAAATAGGTTCTTTGTGACAGCTGTGGTCTTGAGAGCCAGTTCACTGCCTTTAATTCCAAAAAATCCAGAACCCAAGCCAAAAGTCTCAAGAATGAAATATCTTCTATTGAGAACTGTCAGAAAGCAATGGCTGTGAGGTGAAGCTGAACAAATCTAAAGCTACCAATGAACTGAAAGTGGAAGTATACAAGATTTTTTCCCAGTTCAGAAATCTAATTGCAGTTCAAGCATGACAAGACAGCAGTACATTCAAATGATTCAATTGGAGCCCATTAACTAGTTCCAAACCTCCTTGATTAACAAAAGTAAAAGTATGCAAACACATTTAAATTGGCTTAATTTTCATACTTTAGAGAGGCTTCAAAACATTATCTTTTCTTCAGTTAGAATTCTTATTTTAACAAAAACTATAAATAATTATTATTATTTATCTAATTTATATCCCGCCAATAATTAGTGCACAGCACTACACTAGGTGGCTTGCAAAAAATAAAAAGACATCAGGAAATATACACATAGATAGAATAATAAGAGACAAATCAAATAAAATAACAACAAACCCTAAACAACTCCGTAAGCTAAATAGAACCCTCAATAGCGCCAGTACCAATAACAGCTAATCTCAAAAATAAATTACCAAAATTTAATAAATTCAAATTTTCAAAGTATCCCTATAACACATAGTCCTTCCTGGCAGCGAAGATTCAATGTATGCATTATTTATGCAAAATAACTCTAAACATGGTATTTTTACCCAGTGCCTTAGCAACATTTTTCCCATCTTCAAACCCAAACAGCTTTTCTTGAGAGGTGTTCTGAAACAGAAAATAAGTATTTTTATTAAACATTATAGATACCATCTGTCCTTTACCCCAACCACAAACAGGCAACAAAATGAATAAAGGAAAAACTAACTGTACAGGAATACCTCGGATAACGTTCACCTCGGATAACGCTAAAATCGCATAACGTTAAGTAATCTGGGGAGGAGAATTGGATCGAATAACGTTAAGGTCCTATGGGATGTATCGGATAACAACCGCTAAAGCCTATGCGGTTACAATGTATCTCTATGGAGCTTTAACGTTATCCGATACATCCCATAGGATTTTAACACCAAGACTTGTGGAACCAAGTCTTAGCGTTATCCGAGGTATTACTGTATATACTTGAGTATAAGTCAATCCAAATATGTCGAGGACCTAATTTGGACCTCTAAAACTAGGAAAATAGAGTGACCCAAGTATAAGTCGAGGGTGAAAAATGCAGCAGCTGGTAGTGAGTTTCTATAATCAAAAAGCATGAAAATACAGTAAAATTAATTAATTTAAGCATTTGTGTGGGCATTTTTTTTTAGTGTTTACGGTAGTTACTGATTTTTAAAAAAACTGTATTTGCACCACCAACCAGTGGTGGCGCTGCAGGGGAAATGGGCAGGCAGGCCAATTGCACTGAGGCAAGAAGTGATACTCTAGCCTAACCTCTTGCTCTCCCTGCAAGCAGGAAGCATGGCTTCCCCCTCCATCTTGGCCACATGGAGCAGGGACAAAGACAGAAGGTAAGTGAAACCCTTTCTTTTTATGCACAAGTTTGGTTTCCCACTGAAATGCACTGGAAACAAATTAATTTCTTGTATTCTGAAACTTTTGTTTGTTGTTTGTTTGTTTCCAATGCATATAAATGGGAAATCATGATTTGCGCCCTCTTGTGGCCATATGTTTTCCTTTCCCCCACTCCTGAAGCTGAAAGCCACATTTAAGCTCCTGAACCGTACTGAATCCAGCGCAGTTCTTTGAACCCTCATGATTGTTGACCCATGTATAAGTCGAGTCACCTTTTTGGACCTCATTTTGACGGCTAAAAACTCGACATACTTGAGTATACAGTAATACCTCGGATAACGTTTACCTCGGATAACGCTAAAATCGCATAACGTTAAGCAATCTGGGATGGAGAATTGGATTTAATAATGTTAAGGTCCTATGGGATGGATCGGATAACAACAGCTAAAGCCTGTCTGGTTACAATGTATCTCTATGGAGCTTTAATGTTATCCGACCCATCCCATAGGATTTTAACATGCATCAGATAACACTAAAAATTGGATAACACCAAGACTTGTGGAACCAAGTCTTAGCGTTATCTGAGGTATTACTGTATATGGTAAATACTTCTGTCTTAAGACAGACACGTTGACTTCATTTGCCTAATTCCTCTGCTCACAAGAGCCCTTTAGTCACGAAAGTAGCAGAACTGACAAAGAATTTTGTATGATTCCATATTTTCCTTTCCTACCATTCAGCTCATCTTTGAATATTCTATGCCAGGGGTTCTCAACCTTTTTAAGCCAGGGGCCCGGTCATGCTCCCTCAGACAGCTTTGAGGGCTTCTCCTTCCTCCACAACATTGCACTTCCTGGTGTGGTGGAGGTGGTGGGGGAGCCACATGAAATGGTGCCATGGACTGCAGGTTGAGAATCCCTGCCCTATAGTAATGGAGCAGACCATACTGCTCCAACGCCAAGTGTCAGGTACCGGTTAACTAACTTGACAGCCCTAAGAACTAATGGCCTTGGGTGGCAAAGTCCACAGGGAAGGATAATGGTCCCCAAGTGGATTAAACTCCACTTGAATCCATCTTGATGGAGGGCAGCAGCTTCATCAATACTGGCTGGGGGCTGATGAGGACTTTGCATGCCAAAAGGCTAAGGACCAGAAAGTGACTCAAAGAACTGGATCAGTGATACAGCAATCATGCTGTGATGCAGAAGGCAGATGAAAGGCCACTACATTATATTCTCAGGACAGTCATCATGGCCGATCGCTATGCTGATCACCAATATTCAATTTGGATAAGGCAGAAGAAGAATGACTCAGTGTTATGCTGTCTTCCACAACTACCCTTTTTGTTTGAAAACAGATTTATATCTTTAACAACTGTGTAATTCACAAAAATTCAACAGGAACAGCATTATTGCACTGCTGCCTGCACCAGTTGAATTTCTGACCTTCATGGGACAAGGCATTTCTTCTGCAGTGAAAGAAGAAAGTAGCAGCTCTACATAAAAATTAACAGGCATGCAGATTAAAGTTTGCTATAGCAGCACTGAAATTACAGTTTAAAGCTAGTAAAGAACAGTTTTGTTACCTGTTCAGGTAGATTCTTTGGAAGGATGTCTTCTGCACTGAAAAGTTTAATAATTTGGTTTAATGAAGTCTTAGGCTGCCACCACTTCATGCCAATACCTCATGCATTCCATCTTTCGTATCGCTCTCTCTTGCACTGCATTCTCCTCATCCAGTCAAGATCCAGCCTACTTTTGATAGCTATGCTGTACAATGATTCTCATCCATACAGTTTTAGACTCATCTATGACTATTCTGCTGGCTGGACAGCTCAGTTAACTAGGTCAGCAGTTGAATTCCCCACTCTCTTTCCAGGAAGAACAGTCAACTTGTGTAGCATTAGACAAACTGCACAGTTTCGGAGCACTTCCACAAAATAGGAAACATAAAACACTTTTGAGTACTGTGTACCTCAACAACTTTATGGCTGTTCTGTCCATCCAGTGCAGATACCAGAATGCACACTAAGGTGAACTTTTAACTGACCCTAATGATAGTCAAGTGCAGGGATTTGTGACTGGAGACAAAGACCAAGATCATCCACACTATTATATTCCTGATCGCCATATGTGAATGTGAAAACTAGACAATAAAGCAAGTAGACAAAACATAAATTGTTTGTTTTGAAACGTAGTGCTGGAGGAGAGATTTGCGAATACCCTGGGCTGCCAGAAAGACAAACAAGTGGGTCCTAAAGCAAATCAAGCCTGAACTCTCTCTCTAAGACAGTGTTTGCCAACATTTCCCAAAGCACTGATCATCCAATGTACTGACGTAGGCTTCTGGGAATTGAAGTCCACTGTGGGGCATAGGACCCACGTTGGGAACCACTGCTCTAAAAGCAAAAATTATGATGCTGAGGCTGTCCTACTTCAGGCACATAAGAAGAAAGCAAGTCTCTCTCAAAAAGGCAGTAACGCTGGGAAAGTGTAGGGCAGCAAGAAAAGAGGAAGACCAAATACGCAATGGACTCCCTAAGAGAACCCACAGACTGTAACTTAGAGGAGATGAGCAGCAATGTTGAGGGCTAAGACACCTTGGAGATCTTTCACCCATAAGGTCACCATAAATTGGAGATGACTTGACAGCACATAACAACAACAAATGTAAGTTCTGACTGCCTCTTGATGTTGGTTTGTTCTTCTTGATCACAATGGCCTCTTTCAGCATTTTTATTTTAACAGCTGCTTTAGAAGAGGTCAGCATAAAGAAAGCTACACCAGCCAAAACAACTTGTTCAATTATTTTGTGTACATGCTCTTCATGTCCTTCCATCCAAATGGCAACTGACAGGGGGGAACAAGGTGAAGTACCCTTTATAGGTAAATTTTAGGCAGGATCTAGTTGAGACCAAAACATCAAAGTCTCTTGGTACTTGTAGTGGTTTAGGACTCTGGTTGTGGAACCAGAGGCTGGGAGTTCGATTCCCCACTGTGGCTCACAGGAGAAGAGCCAGTCTATGTGGCTTTGGGGCAAGCTGCTCAGTCCAAGGCATTCCACAGAAGAGGATGGGAAACCACTTGAGTATCAGAGAGTAACAGAACAAAACATTAGTAGATGTGTAATGCCACAATGTTTATTTTGCTTCAATCTACTAACCATTTGCAACTCAACAGAACCAACCTTCACAGTAATCAGAAACCCCAATCAGGGATCTTCTGTTTTATTTATTTATTAGTTCAAATTTACTGTTGTTACTGGTTGTAAAAACCCAGGCTGATTTGTAACCTTATCTGTTATACCAACCAACCTTTGTGTACGTCTGTACCTGATGTGTATGAATTAATGAATGTGTATGAATTAATGCCACGAAGTCTCACTCAGTATGTCTGACGAAGATAACTTTAAAATATCTAAGTTAGTTTTTAAGGTACCACAACGTTTATTGTTTTGTTTTCTCTCTGACATGCTTGAAACACAGACTAACACTGCTACCACTTCAGAATAGTCTCTGTTTGGAAAACTATTTGGAAACGGTGGGTATAAGATATATATATATATATATATTTCGTGTCAGAAATTATTCTGGGTTGAAAGGATTTTTGCGGAAGAAACCCCCCTCAGAGAACGCACAAATGAGGCTCCTTTCACGTCCCCAAGAGCTGGGTTGTCCCAGCCACTCCGGTGGCTCAGTGGTAAAGAAGCTCGCCTCGTTAGCTGGGAAGGCTGGCAAATCGGCAGTTCGAGACCTGCAGTACCCAGGTCTCGAACTGCCAACCTTGCCAGCCTTCCCAGCTAACAAGGCGAGCTTTCTTAACCACTGAGCCACCGCAGCCGCTTAGCCGTTCGTTAGGCCCACCAAACTGAACCGCGTCAAGAAGAAGAAGAGGCCGCCGGCGCCTGCTCCCCCTCAGTTAACAGACTTTCCTCCTCACCTGCCGGACCGACAGCCTCGGACATCCATCTTGCTCTCGCCCGCTCTGGCGCCTTTCGCCGCTTCAAAAGAGCCCGCCGCCACGCAGGCGCACTACCGAAAGCCCGCTCCCGTGGCATTCTGGGAAGTGTGGGGAGCGCCGGCCTTTCCCTCTCCCGCCGCTTTACCCTATGGCGGATGAACAAACAAACCCCCACCCACCCACCCACCCCCACAACGGATTTGGGCGCGCGGCTTTTACTTCTGGAGCCCAAGCAACGGAGGGTGGGAATCCAATGGAAGGCCGAGACTCTCCACGGGGTTTATTTAATTTCGCGTTTATTATATATGCCACCCTCCTCGCAAAGCGAGCGGCTTGACATAATGTGACAAAAAACATTAAAACACAACAATCCCAACAAAGTTCATCCCAAATCAAACCCCCTTCATAAAATTTTGATTTACTTCATAAAAAAATTGGGTAACTTGTGTGGGGCTCCTTTTGGCTCGTTTACCATTTTCAGTGGTTAAGGCGCTGAGCTGGAGACTGGAAGAAGGTCGAGTTTCGATACCCGAGAGCTGCACTTGACATGAAAGGGGCCTCATTCAGGCGACCCCTAAAAATCCTTTCAACCCAGAGTAATATTTGACACGAAATTACTATTATTAGTGGCAGATGTGCCATTTTCTACGATAGCTCACATTTAAATACAGAACCTAACCTAGTTTAAGGTGCCACATTTTCATTATTCCGCTGTTGTTTTTTGTTTACTCTCGGGTATACGAGTCTAATGTAACAGTCCCTGGCAGAGTCTGGTCTCCTTTGGCCCCTCCCGTTTAACAGAAAAGGGAGCAACAACATTCACATCTTCCTTTTTTTAATTATCTATGCCTTCATATATTTGAGGCCATTGCCTCTTTTTAAAAAACCTGGGTAGTAAGCTGATCTTCACCATATGTCATGGGTTGCAGAGGCTAAAAAGTGCTAAGCTGCATTTGCCAGCCCCAGGTTTTGACACTTTCTGAAGACAGAGCAAGTGACAATTATAACACTTTCAAGATTCCCCCTGTGTAGTCCTCCTTTTTGTGTAACCCTCCTTAGGCAGCTGCAAAGTGCCTTAAACCAGGGGTCAGCAATCTTTTTAAAGTCAGGGGCCAGGTCACACTCTCTCAAGACAGTCTGGTGGTCCCCCAGCTGTAAACACTGCCATAAGCATGTCTGCAGTTGTCATAAATGAGTCCACTTCTGCTGGCGGCAGCTGGAGCAATTTCACGCCATGGGATGGATCCAGCCCACGGGCCGTAGGTTGCCAACCCCTGCCTTAAACCAATGCCTGAGAAAAGAGCAAGCTGGATTCCACAGTGGAAGGTCCTGGAGTGAAGAAATCTTCACCTTACAACACACAGAACAGTGTGTTGAGTATCGGCATCTGCTGGCCATTCGTGTCATTGATTTAAAGAAAGCATTTGTAGCGTGCAACGAGTCTGGCAGACCCTGCATCTGAACAGCATTCCAGCAATCTTCATTACTATTTTTTTTAAAAAATACCTATGGTCAAGCTGCTGTGCTAAGACTGAGAACAGTCTTATAGACTTCTTTAAAACGATTACTGGAGTTAGGCAAGGCTGTATTCTATCTTCGTTCCTCTTCTTTGTGGCCCTTGACTGCTATGCGACAAACAGCAAACACTGGAACAGGTATTCTTTGGTCTGATCAAAATTGCCTTGGTGACTAGATTTTGCTGATGACATTGCTTTACTTGACGAAGAACTGAAACTACAGCAGGTGACAACCACTCTAGACAGAGAAGCAAAGAAAATTCATCTTAGGCTAAATGCAGAGAAATTGAAAGTCATGCATGTGAACTCCATGACCAGGAATCTTACTCTGGTCACAACAGCTAAAGTGGACAGGTTTACTTACTTGGGCAGTGTGATCATTCAAAATGGAACTGCAGAGGTGGATGTCAAATGCTATCTTGGAAAAGCAACTGCACTCTTCCATAAAATGAATAAGATATGATCCATCTTGCCATCTACACCACCGAAAATTAAACTGTTTGCCTCCACAGTGATCCTGACAACCATCTATGCCTGCAAGACTTGGAAGGCATCAACAAGTAACAAGAAACTTGACATCTTCCAGCAGAGGTGCCTCCACCAAATTTTAAAGATTCACTATTTTGACCACATTACCAAGGAGGTGTTTTGAAGGAGTGGCTCATGCAAATTACAAAGCAAAAGCAATCACACTTATCTACTGCCCCATAGTGCTTAGTGCACTCTCCGGGCAGTTCACAGGTTAAGCAGCATTTTGCCCCCAACATGCTGGATACTCATTTTACCAACCCCAGTACAGCAGTTTAACCACTGCACCACTAGGACTCCTAACATAACATTATTGCATGAAGAAGACTCCAAATGGCAAGCCATATTTTCTGTATGAAGAAAAACAGGATCCCCACTTTCATGGCAGATTTAAAGACCTTGAAAATGACATGGGGTGACATCAAAGTATTCGCCCAAGACTGAAACTGCTGGTGATCCCTTGCTGCCCAATATGATACACAGCATGGGAGCATCTAAGTCTAAGGGAAGGGTGGAAGGCATCAGGCCAAATGTGAGATTGATTAATTCCCTCAGGGAAGCACAGGCTGCGACTTGCAGGATTGGAGCAGGGCTGTTGAAAACATGATGCTCTGAAAATCTCATTTATAGGGTTGCCATAAGTCAAGATGATTTGAAGGCACATAACAAATTTTTAAATAAGTTTGTTGTTGTCACACAGTCGGTTCCGACCCTTTGTGACCCCATGGATCATTGCCCAACAGGCACCTCCTCAACCCACCCAGCTCTGTACCTATTGCATCTACAATACCATCCAGTCATCTCATTCTCTGCCAACCCCTTCTTCTTTTGCCCTTCACCTTTCCCAGCATCAAGGCTTTCTCAAGTGAATCCTCTCTTCTCATCTGATGTCCAAAGTACTTCACATTCATCTTCACTATTTGACCTTCTAAGGAGCAGTCAGGGTTAATTTCTTCTAAGATTGACCTATTTATTATCCTCGCTGTCCAGGGGACTCTCAAAACTCTTCAACCAGCATCACATATCTATTCTTCTGCACTCAGCTTTCCTTATGGTCCAGCTCTCACAACCATAAATTACCACCATGAATAGAAACTTCATATTCTGCATATTTTTGTTTGCAAGGTGATGTCTCAGCTTCTCACTATATTCCCCAGGTTTCTCATCGCTTGCCTCCCAAGAATCAGTCGCCTTTTAATTTCATGGCTGCAATCACCATCTGCAATGATCTTAGATCCTAAAAAAGTAAAGTCTGTCACTGTTTCTACTTCTTCCCCATCTATTTTCCAGGGACTGATAGGGCCTGTTGCCATTATCTTGGTTTTCTTGATGTTGAGTCTTAAGCCAGCTTTTGCACTCTCCTCTTTCAACCTAAGCAGGATTTTCTTTAGGTCTTCCTCACTTTCTGCCATTAGGGTAGTATCATCTGCATATCTCAAATTGTTGATGTTTCTCTCAGCAATTTTGATCCCAACTTGTGATTCGTCCATCCCTGTATTTCACTTTATGTGCTCTGTATATAAGTTGAATAAGAAGGGTGACAAAATGCAGCCTTGTCTTACTCCTTTTCCTATTCCAAACCACTCCATCATTCTGTATCCTGTCCTAACTGTTGCTTCTTGACTCATGTACAGATTTCTCATGAGGCGTATAAGGTGATCTGGTATTCCCATCTCTAATTACTTGCCACATTTTGTTGTGGTCCACACAGTCAAAGACCTTGGTGTAATCAATGAAACAGAAGTAGACTTGTTTCTGTGTGCTTGCAGAACCTACTGTCAAGCACACACTGATTCTTACTTTAAAAAAATTTCACTACTTACTGCAACATGCAATTTTTCATTCTTCTTACAAATCATCAGTTTACTATTTTGTCTTGATGTGAGGCAGCTTTGGATTTTTAACTTCAACAAAAATTAGAGGGAAGGCGGACACTGAGCTTCAGGCATAATAATATAACTGTTAAAATGAAGGATTACACTACTTCCATTCTGATCAAATACAACATTCAGCATAGCCATGTTTAGATGTCCATCAGATACTTTATCAGGCCTCATGAACTACAGCTTGGTTTTGGCAACCAAACATCATACCAATTTTATTGGAGGTTTTGTGTTTTAAGCCATCACACAGAAAAAACTCCTATCACAAACATTCTTAATATGTTTGACTGTGTAATGCAAGGATATATCAGTGATTGTCCATTAGCAATATGCCACAAACAATGCAGAAGATATCAAACTGCATAGCAGAGATGCATGTAGAACAAAAGTTTTAAAATATGAAATGTAATGTCGGCCAGTCTCAATTTTCACAAAAATGCTGATGGGAAACCAAGATTCTACTTGAAAAGGTAAGCAAAACACAAAATAAAACTCTCTGACAATAGTAGCAGCCCAGGTACACTTGTGGACTTGTATCTTTCACTGATGTGCCTCTTGGAGACAATGTACTAAAAAACTTTTCATACTTTAAACTTTGCTAAAGCTTCATGTATGAACAAAAAGGAAGAAATTTGCCCAGATGTTATAAAAAGGAACACAACAATAGCAATCCATGAAGACATTCAATCTCACCCTTCTAAAGTTACATCATCTTCTACAAGTAACTAGGGAATACCAATGTTGGGTGAAAATTGATGTTACTCAAAAGTACAACTCACAGTAGGTACTTTATAGACAGTACAAGTTCAGGTTTCTTTAGTCTTTCAAATCAGAATAACTGCCCATGTCAGCAAACTGATCCTCGAGTCAACTGGATATAAATTTGAAAATTAAATAAAAAACTGTCTGACACCTCAACCACTCCTGCTCATTGATATGCTGAAATCATTGTACTGTACAGTAATACCTTGGATAATGCTAAGACTTGGTTCCACAAGTCTTGGTGTTATCCGATTTTTAGTGTTATCCGATGCATGTTAAAATCCTATGTGATGGATCGAATAACGTTAAAGCTCCATAGAGATACATTGTAACCGCCCAGGCTTTAGCGGTTGTTATCCGAGCCATCCCATAGGACCTTAACGTTATTCGATCCAATTCTCCCCAGATTACTTAACGTTATGCGATTTTAGCGTTATCCAAGGTATTACTGTATAGCTGTATCAACTGATTCATCATTTTAGTGATGAAATTATCCCTCAAGAATTTATTTCAGAAGTAAATTTTTGTGGAAGATTCAGGGAAGTCTTCTTGGAGATAAAGGTGCAAATTAATAAGTATCAATATCTGGTCCACCATGCAGGAACACTTTCCCCAACATTAAGTGCTGAAATGGACAGGTATTATTAAACTGAACTTAATAAAGCAGGAAGTACTGGATGCTTCCACACTGGACCAACTGTTTTACCACCGGCATTTTCATTCATGTGTCCCTGACAAACCAATAAGGGTTTATCCATGTGTGGAAATACAAGTACTGTATCTTCATTTGTTAATCACAAATGTGGGCAACAGAACTGAAATATAGGCTATCCCTTGTTATCAGCCACCTTGGTTAGAGGGGATCTGAATTACCATCAAACAATATTTGGAGGGCCACAATTGTCCACATCTGGGCTTAGAGTTTGCCTTGCAAATTTTAGACCAGTGGTTGCCAATACCAGGTCCCCAGATTATCCTGGACTGCAGCTCCCAGAAATCTTTGCCAGCACAGCCAATGGTGAATGTGTCTGAGAGTTTTGGTCCAAGAACATATGGGCCCCCAAGGTTGGGAATCACTCCTAGGCACCTGGAGTAAGTTCTATTGAATTTGACCGGACTTACTTTTGAGAAGAGCAACACAGCACGTATGGTAAAACATTGTCTTTTTTCCCACCCTACATCTACCTGCTGGGAGCTACCTGACATACATGACAGAAGGCTGGGAAAGAGGCAGAGAGGAAAAAAAGACTTTGGAAGTTTATTCTTTGATAAAATTTAAATGAAACTGATGGACTTTGCTATTAACATTTTCCTAAATGCATGAAACTCTATTTCACAGAAATCTGTGTTTACTCTAAGACATTAAATTAGCCCTACATGAAAGTGATGCAGAATATGAAGTTTCTATTCAAAAGCAAAGTCCAACAATCATTTTGGTAAAGCAATGGCCTGTTCTCATTAATGAGTTCAAAGAAAAAGTCTTCCTATACAAAATTACAGTACACAGAACACATACAATTACAATACAAGAGGGGCTATCTGTTAGTAACTAGCATCTAGAACAGAATTTTTATAATAAAAACACATAGAAATTAAAATCAGTTGCTATTTTTTTTAAAACTGGAAAAATGGAGACAAATGCCAAAGTTCATTGGAGAAACACTTTCAGACTCTTAAGCATAAAAGTGATTATTTCTTGTTTAAAAAAGCAGTTTGGTTTGGTAAATGAAGCCAGTTCCTTTACATCCCAAAGGGCAGAAGCCAGAAGAACTCAAGCACATCATGCCGAGAGGTAGAGAGGTGTCCATATATAATCACAATCTTCTATTGGTTTTCTTTTCATTTTTATTTCATCTGAGGTAATTAGCTGTGTGTGTCAAGTTGTAGAATCAAAAATATTGGCAAAAAAAGAGCAACATTGACAAGTTACACTAACGACCTCTTTCCTCTCCTCAACAGGTCCTAAAAAATTTAATTAGACGCATCTGAATTAATGCTTCCGGGATCTCCGGCAGGTGAAGTGATTGATGAAGGGGTAGTAGCGTCCTGCCAGCTGCCATTAGCCTAAAGAGGGAATAAATGCATTTTGTTGTTAAGTCCAGAAGGTGTTACTTGCATCCTAAAGCATTCTGATTAGGATTTCCCATATAACAACAGAAGACCATTATGCCTTTGGCAAGACACACACTTTTTTCCAGAAAATTCAGCTTCAGAACAAACGTTTTAACATTGCATTTCTCTTTCTGGGACACAGAAGGCAGGTATTGTGTGAATAATGCTGCTGCTGTATTTGTTTCACAACTTCTCTTTTCCCCAAAGGGGACTCCTTTCCTCTTGCCCAACTTGGATAGAGCTTTACTGCCTGTGACTGTAGATTAACAAACAATTCAGATCACAGTTCCAAAATGCTGATTTGGGAGATAGAAACCAATCCATGCCCAGTTTGTGGACTTCACTGTAGACTAGCTCTGTGCATGTTTGCTTTCTCCTCATCCTCTTTTTCTTTTTCTTTTGACTCTTCCTCCAACTGGCAACTCTTTCCTCCTATGGGAAGGGGTTAGAAAATGCTCTTTCTAATCCAGTGAGCCAATTTGAGTGGGCAAGACAGTTTTTCTTTCTGACCATCCCTAGCCACTCATGGTTCTGGTCTTCACAGTACAATAAATGATACAGAGAAGGGACTTTCTTATAGCTTAAAATAATGAAGAGGCTTGTGGTCACCTAAATAACAAAGATAGGGAATACACTGCCTGTTTCCCCCTCCTTAGAATGGCAACACCACAATTAATGCCACAAAAGAGTGTAATATTAATTGCATCTGCAGAAGTGGCTACATTAACCTCCATTGCCATTGTCAGACTTCTGTAGCTCAAGACATTCACTTCAAAATCAGAAGCTTCTTACATCAATGCGCTGCGTCGAATATAGAGGGTTCCCCACAATGCTGTCATATCTTCCTGCCTGGTGTATGACATGGTGTAAGGAATCCATCTGCAAAGATAAAACCAATTTGGCAAAAACAGAGGAAGAAAAATGCTAATTGAAGTAGCTATTCCAGTCACTACAGAAAGCCCAAATGCCTATACAGTACTTCCTTTATGGGGGTTTCAATGGGACTCTGAAATATTGTCAAGTCCAACTGCAAGCCATCTCTCTCTCCGTATCTATTTTTGTGCCCACTAGCACGGCGATGAAAGTGTGCATTGCGTACAGAAAGCAGAGTCTGTTATCAGATTGAACAAGGTTGCAAAAAATAGATAAATGATGATCAACCTCTGGACCCAGCAGCTTGGAGAAAGGAAAGATAAATGGCTTAAAGCCCTCCAGCTCTGGAATATACAGCACAGCACACCTGCATTACATAAATCCCTGCCTCTTGTCATGAAATCTGGGGCAGTTGGATTTGATTCAGCAAAAATGCAATGCTCTGTATGCATGTATACTGGTAGTACTGCAAGGAGGAGCTGTGTTGGCAGCATGCATTGGAAGTAAGGATGCCATGCAAACAGTACTGATAACCAATAGTACAGGTGTTTATTTAGACCTGTATGGCTTCTCCTTTACTCAGACACAATAGGTCTAAAAAATAAAATATGCTACCTTCAGCCTTTGTCATATTACTGTGTAACTTCAATTAGAATCAAGTATTTCTCAGCATTGTGGACAAGTACTTGTGTGCATAAATTTAGGGACAAATAGTCCCAACCTCTTATGCATGACATCAGTAGTGTTTGACATGTTAAAGGATTCTACAGCTAAACTCCCTAGAACATTGATAGCGAATCTTGTCACTCCAGCTGTTCTTGAACTTCAATTCCCAGAAGCCCAAGTAGATGCAGTAAACCCATTCATGTGGATTCACAGTGATTTGGGCTTCTGGGAATTGAAGTTCAAGAACAGCTGGAGTGACAAGGTTCACCATCACTGCCCTAGAACAAACTTCTGCATTAACAAGAAAAAAGGAGACAGGGTATGTGTTCAGTCCAAGCTAGGATAAACTGATCTTTTCCCTTCCCAAGCCAGCTTTGAAAGATTTAGACTGTGCGATTTGCACTAGAAACCTAAATGTATAGAAAATTCACCTCCTAGTAATCCCTTCTATAGCTGACTGTTCCACTATAACAATCCCAGGTTATTTTAAATTCAGTAATCAGGAAGACTGGTGGTTTAGGCACTTGGACTGAAATGTTTGCCCGATGGAAGGCCGCAGGTGACCTGTCACACCATCTTCACTGTGCACCCACCTGTGACTGCACATTGGCTCCCACTGGCGAGTTCTGGTAGGAAGTGAGTGACTGCAGGTTTATAAAGGAATCTCCAGGATTTGTCATTTTAAATGACCCAGAGGAACCTGCAGAGGAAAAGAAGTTACCTAAGGGTATGTCTGTACCTGCTCATTTTTGCGTAATCTGTCACAGCTAATAGAACAAGGAGTGTCTTGCACCTGATCCTGTGATTAATAAGCATCTTCATGTAGCGCTTCCCATCAGAGGACTTAATAGATAGTTTGGATCTCATACAGCCCTCAATACTTCACATTTTCATTCTAAAGTCTCCCCACTTTTGCTTTGCACCAGCAGTTTCAAACTATGACACAGAGAACCAAAAAGTTTCTGGCACATCCATCAAGGGGTTCTTTCACGGGGCTGGTAGGGACGTCTGTAATAGTGGACAAGATTGTTTGCCTGCATCTCCCTCTGTACTGAAAGCTGTATAGGAGAGAGAGTGTGAGGTACAGAATTCTGTCTCTGTTTTGATTAGTGAGGCCTCATCAAATCTCACATAAATAGAGCCCCAGAATTCTCTGGAGGAGAATACTGTACAGGAGATTGTAGGGGAGAGTTACAGATGTGATCTGAAAGACAAATCAATCTGAAACAGATTCCACCAAAGTTTGAAAACTCTTGATCTGGTAATATATGATGCCCAGCTGTAATGGAAAGAAACAATACTAAGAACAACAGCAACTGCATCAATAACAAATTCCTGAGTGAAGGAAGCATATATACTAGGGCTGTAGTCTGGGTGTGAGCAGCGGGTGCATCACCTCACCTAGAAACTATGTGAGAGAAAATATCCCCTTCTAAAATGTGGCAGGACAAACTTGGTTTTCAAAAAAGCCATCTTGTTTTAAAATCTGGAACAATTCCAATGTACAAACAGTGTTCTCTCCTAGCTGTCCCAATTTATACTGTTCTGTTCATTCAAAATTGCTTCCCACTTGGGATATATTTCTCAGGATCAAGCTTACTCCTTGAGATCCACTTCTTCTAAAAATGGTCTTTTAGTTGGTACAGCATATACAGTCAAACCTCACATAATGAGTGTTTCGCTTAGCGAAAAACTCGCATAACGAGCAAGTTTTTTGCTAAGCGGTCTGACTTGCATAATGAAAATTTTTGTTATGCGAGTCGGACTTTCCCTATGGAAAAACTCGCATAACAAGCATTTCTATGGGAAAAACTCGCATAGCGAATTTTTTCGCTATGCGAGTTTTTCCCCTTGAAATGCTCATTATGCGAGTTTTTCCATAGGAATTTTGTTTGTCTCGCATAGCAAGCAACCTTGGATAACGAATTCAATTTGTTATGCGAGGTATTACTGTATTAAGGTGATTAGGAGGGGAAAGGAGAGGGGGAGACATCCTGAGAAACAGCTGTCCTCTTAGCCACAATAGCAAACAGGGTGCGGACAAAAAATATTTTAACCAAAATGGTCTTGTATCCACAACGGCATCACAAACACAGTGGCAGATGAAGCTCCTTCCTCTAACAGCCTTTCTGTAGAAAGACACAGTAGCAAGCAGCTCCTCTTCTTTCTTTCTAGGCCTGGAAAATACCACTGTTCCCTTCCTAATCTATTACCTTACCAAGGAAGAAAAGACTGGGATTAGGTAGCCTGAAGGGAAGGCACAATTCTCCCTGTGCTTTTTGCTTCAGATGAAAACAACATACTAATGTTGCAGTCCTCGTCAGAGCAGCAAACCCTCTAATAAAGGGGGGAAACATATGCAGAAGACACAATCATTTGGCAAAAGTACTGTGAAGTCTTGGCCGAGGAACAGAATCTCAAAGAGAAGAAAAGGAATGCTATATATACTCTTTTCAAGTAGACGCTAAAATTGCATTACCTGTTCCACCACTATCCATTTCTCCCAAATGTATGGATCTGCTTTGTTAGTAAAGTAGAGAAATCCATCTAGCAACCAATATAAATGGTTCTCATTCCTGATCACCAGGCCCCAATGTTAAAACAACATGTTTGTCACAAAGGAAATCAAATTGAAATCAGGAAGATTAGTAGGGCCCTCAAGGAGAAGGCAAGATACACCAATCCTCCAGATGCTGTTAAAAGCCATGAATAATATATAAAAAGCTTATCATTCTGAGGAAATCTACCATTAACACAATGGCCAGCACTAAAATTGAGTTTAATAAATCAGAATACTGTAATTATTTATCATTATCACAAAGTAGTACTGCAAATAACAAATCAAGTATACGGTTGTTCTACTAATAAATTGTATTTAAAATGGCTAAAGAAGCAACAAAAACACTGGCCTTGGTTCCCGCGTGCCATTGGACCCTGCTATGGTAGCAATAGGACCTCCCAATGGCAAGAGGCTGTTAAAATCTCAGGGATCAGAAACAGTGGGAGAAGATGCTTCAATCCACCACATCAAACTAGACGTGGGAAGTACAGATCAACCAAGTAACTAATTATTCAGATACCAAATATACAGAAGCATTGTTCAGGGCCTTGCAATCTGGTACAATGTTTTAAGATTTATGTTGGTTTGGAGGGAATCAGCGATTTCTCATTTGCTTTTCTGAAATGGGAAATGTGGCTGATCACCTTGTTTCCTGCTGATCTGGTCACAGACATGCTTGAATTTTCTGTCTAGTCGTGATTTCAAGACAGAGCATGTGGTTTAAAGCATGTTGGGAACCAGAGTTAATTCAATCAATCATGATCCACTCAAAAGAGTTTACTGGTAACAGAGGGTGTTACCAACCCTTACTCACAGAGTAATCAATGGAACTCTGAAAAAGCAGTCCTGCACTCACCAGAATTCGGGGTAGGTGGAGAGCTTGTCTGGTTGCCCTGGGCCACCACATTGGTTGCATCCACCGCTGTTTTGGCCGCATAAATGTTTGCCTCCTCCTGGAATTTCCCCATATTTTTCTTGTACCGGATTCTCTTGTTACCAAACCAGTTAGAGACCTGCAAAAATAATTCAATGTTTGTTGTTGTTGTTCAGTCGCACAGTCGATTCCGACCCTCTGCGACCCCATGGACCACTGTCCTCCAGGCACTCATGTCCTCCACCATCCCCCTCAACTCGTTCAGCCCTGCGCCCACTGTCTCCACAATACCATCTAGCCATCTCATCTTGGGCCGTCCCCTTCTTCTTTTGCCCTCAACCCTTCCAAGCATCAAGGGTCTCTCAAGTGAATCCTCTCTTCTCATTTGATGTCCAAAGTACTTTAGCTTCATCTTTAGTATTTGACCTTCTAAGGAGCAGTCAGGGTTGATTTCTTCTAAGATAGACCTATTTGTTCTCCTCGCTGTCCATGGGACTCTCAAAACTCTCCTCCAACACCACATCTCAAAGGCGTCTATTCTTCTGCGCTCAGCTTTCCTAATGGTCCAGCTCTCACAACCATACAATTCAATGTACAGTCAACCAATACCACCAGTAGCATGGGACAGGAAAAGGAGACTGTTCTCATGCTGAACAAAATAAATCCATGCCTCTCATTTCTGGAGACACATGATCAGGTACTGACATTTATCAACTGGTACAATTTCAAGTCTTTTGACAACAGCATGAACAGTAATTCTAAAATCTCTTTGTGGAACTCAGTAGTAAATGTTGTGATAGTTAACCTACTTGCCAAATATATTTATATTACCTTTATAGATTAGCTTTCTAGGGGCTGGAATGCCCAAGACAGCTTACAATGAAAATGATCACAGAAAATGACAAATCCCCACTACACTAGCAGTATAGAATAAAAACCCAGTAAGAGCAGATAACAAGTTAGAAAATGACAACCTGTTAAGTATGTAGTTAAACTGAAAATGCAGGTTAAAACATTAGCCTCCCCACATCAAGTCACAATACAAGCCAGGAAAATCTCAACAGGAGGAGATATGGTGTTGTTGTTGTTTTTTACAGAGGATTCCATAAGCCTTACATCAAGTCCTAAATATGAGATAGTACCACTCTAACTCATATTACATAATTTACAAAGACCAAGAGCCATGGTGTAATCTTGCCTCTAGTCTACAAAGCCAGAGAGCAGCAGTATAGCATGGGAAGAAAGGTAGCGATACAGCAGCACTTCACACTATACAGTAATACCCCTGATAACAATTGCATCGGATAACGGTAGAATCGGATAACGATGCAAGTTTTTTGGAAAAAACTTGCATCGGATAACGATTATTTTAGCGTTGTCCGATGCAATGGTCGGGGTGTGTGTGCAATGGTCGGGGGCGGGTGCCTGCCTTTCCCCCCGACCCTAGTTCAGCCGGAGCGATTGCTGGACGAAGCTTAGCGGCGGCTGGGCTACCTAGCCCGAGTGACACTAGGCTTCGTCAACAGCCCGACTGGGCTGTGTCTAAAGCTGCTGGGCTTCGGACACAGCCTGCATAGGCTGCGGAAGAAGGCTAGCCCAGCCGGGCTGGGCTAGCCTTCTTCCAAAGCCCTTCCGTGCTGCGTTCGAAGCCCAGCAGCTTTGGACACAGCTCACAAGGGCTGCGGAAGAAGGCTAAGCCCAGCTCGGCTGGGCTGGGCTAGCCTTCTTCTGAAGCCCTTGAGGGCTGTGTCCAAAGCCACTGGGCTTCAGACACAGAGCGGGCGCCTCCTCCCCCCACCCTACTGGACCCTTAGCACTCGCTAAGGGTCCAGTAGGGTGGGGGAAAGAGGCACCCGCTGGCGGTCCTCGTAGCCCCCCCCCCGGCTCAGCATGTCTTAGCTCGGCATGTCCTGCGTGCACGTGGGGCTTATCGGGCAACACAAGCCTTGCCCAGGTGGGCGATCACCACCACCACCACCACCACCACCACCACCCCGCTCGGCTTATGTAGGCCGACAAGCCTCCCATACACGCAGGGCTTGTCGGCCAACACAAGCTGAGCGGGGGGGAGGGGGCCATCACCCACCTGGGTCCAGTAGCGGGTGGAGAAGAGGCACCTGGTCGCGCGCTACAATGCGTGCGAGCGGGTCCCTTTCCCCCTCACCCTACTGGACCCTTAGCGCTTCTTTCGAACCCCATCTGGGCTGTGAATGACTTCAGGGACAAACTGCGCGGTTTGTCCCTGACGTCAGGGCTTTTATTTTTTAGCATTTTTCGATGCATTCATCGGACAATGCTGAAAACCAGATAACAACATGACTTGTGGAACCAAGTCATAACGTTACCCAGGGTATTACTGTATAATGAAATTCACATGTCCTTTAGCTACACAAGCAGGTCAAAAGTCAGAGATGGTAGAAAGTATTCCTCTAAACTACAACCAGCATGGACAATGGCTGGGTTATTTGGCAAGTTGTAGTCCAAACAAAAGGTAACGTATCTCATTTCCCCCACAAACCCATACAGCTTCTGCTGCTATGATACTCTAAAATACGTTTTATATTAAAGCTGTCCATCTTCAGCCTTTAGTGGTTCAGCAAACCCTACAGCAAGGCTTCAAACTGATAGCCATATGTTATAGAACTTGTCTCTACCACAATGCACAGCCTACCTGTGAGACTGTGATGCCTCCTTTCTTTGCTAGTTCTTCTTTGGCTTCTTCACTGGGGTAAGGATTGCTCAGATGGGAATAAAAATATTCATTCAAGACTTCTGTGGCCTGCTTGCTGAAATTACGCCGCTTACGCCTGAGAACACATTGCAGTTATTTAGATGGTTGATGTTAAAGCAGACTCTGTAACAGCCCAAGTGCTAAAAAAGAGCTGGTAAGAGCTGCAGGAAAGCACAAAGCAGCCTGAAGACATTGTTCTAGTGACAACTACTATGGCCTCAAACTGGAAGCTACCACAATAATTATATACAGTAGGCTTTCGAAGATGTAATTTATATTGAAGCAAAAACATATACAGTAAAACACCGGATAACGATTGGATCAGATAACGCTAAAATCGCATAACGTTAAGTAATCTGGGGAGGAGAATTGGATCGAATAACGTTAAGGTCCTATGGGATGGATCGGATAACAACTGCTAAAGCCTGTGCTTTTACAATGTGTCTCTATGGAGTTTTAACGTTATCCAATCCATCCCATAGGATTTTAACATGGATCGGATAACACTAAAAATCGGATAACACCAAGACTTGTGGAACCAAGTTTTAGTGTTATCCGATGTTTTACTGTATTGCTAAAAACTGTGGGGATACAATAATTAGAACTGCCAGGATTTTAGCAAAGTGAGAAGAAGACAGAGAACATGGCACAATGCAAACAACAGTAATAACAGTAAGCATTTCCAAACTGAAAGTATAACTGGGATTAAGCCAAACTGCTCTGCAATCACAAAATTCATCCCAAAATATAGCTAATTTCAAAAGAATTACCCTAATTATTAACTGAACATGTATCATTCTTGACCAATTTTTTTTCCAAAATAAAATCTGGATTACAAAGTCAGGAGGGGTTCAGAGAGGAGCCATGGCACAATAGTAAAGCATATGCTTTGCATACAGAAGATCTCCCCCCCCCCCCTTCAATCTCCAGGATACCCAGTTTGCTTATTTTATGAATTTTATGCCAGCTCCAAACAGAATTCACATAATGCAAATAGTATCAGACAGCATGTGATAAGAAATGGTCCATTCCTAAAATTTGTAAAAGTTACTGTCAGTCTGGAGAGACAACACTGCACTAAACAGACCAATGTTCTCATTCTGCATAACGCAGCTTACCTATATTAACACAAGAGATTGTTCTCAGAGACTGACTGCAATTTCAGTGTGTTCAATATAAAATAAATTTAACGCAAAGCACAGACATGCAAAGAGTATAATTATACATTATACAATGTCTAATTAATACTTGCAGCCTTCTCTAGATTGCACCCAAAATTTATGTATTACCTTGCATCAAGAAATCGTGAACGCAAAATCATCACTGCTTCACACGTGCTCTGTTTGAGCTGCATCTGGATGGTGCTGAACTTCCCATGAATTATATTCACCATGCGCTCAATTTCTTTGGGTGAAATAGGCCTTGTTCTACTCTGCTCCCGAAGCAAGTTCATAACATGGGTGGTGAACTCACTGCAGGCCTGGAAGAAAATTTTAAAATTAGCACATTTAATGGAAATATAGACAAAAGGTTTCCTAAATCAAGCCTCAGTCCTCTATTCCACTTCACCCACAATTTAAAAGTAGGAATAAAAATTACTGCACAAGGAGTAGATTGATTTGACATCATCTATTCTAGTATCTCAAGATTAATACATGATAGAAGACACATTTCAGGTACATAGTGTAGATTTGGCTTTACTGGGATTAAAGGGTGACAGATGGAGTTGTTGTAGCCTAATGTATTTTTGTTGTATTGTAACTTTGATATTGGTGGATTCTGTAAGCTGCCCTGAGTTGGTTTTTACCAAGTAGGGTGGCATAGAATAATAATAATAATAATAATAATAATAATAATAATAATAATAATAATAATAATAATAATAATAATAATAATAATAATGATAATAATAATAATAATAATAATAATAATAATAATAATAATAATAATAATAATAATAATAATAATAATAATAATAATAATAATAATAATAATAATAATAATAATATGACAGAAAACCTGCATAAAGCCATTACATTTTATAGTTAAGCAGCAGGTTTTTAGTGAGTACTCTATTTTGCTTCTGGACATTTAGGCTTGTAGCCATCCAACCATATCTACACAAAATTACCCCAGATGTACCAGTATTTAGAAATTGGATCATGACCTGCTAAAAAGCACCCAAGTTTCATGAGAAACAGAAAAATGTAGAAGAGCTCTACAGAACATTTGCCTATGAAACACAAAACCTGGTGTTATCTTCTGGACAAAGAAGAGTGCCTGTACAAACTACAGGTCTGACAAAAAGAGGCAATTCTGAAGAGCAAAGCCACATAAAACTATTAATTCTACTGCACGTAATACAACCAAGGATAAGAAAGGATCACAGTCCAAGGATCACAGTCCCGAAGCTACATAAGCCTCACAAAAAGATACAAGGCTGCAACCTACATTATAACTCTCCTTTTTTAAATTTTAAAATGGTAGATAGGTGGATGGATTTTTTTTTAATTCTAATAAAAGCAGCATACTCCCTGCTCTGTGACCACAAAGAAAAAATGATTAACTGTTTTTTAACTGAGATGATAAAAACTCTTCCATGCAGAAAGATCACCTGTTCATATTTCTCTAGCTCAGAGTGGTATATCTGTCGGATCTGTGACAGCTTGGCCCTGTAGTCAGAGTGTTCAATGCTATTGTCATTTGGACAGCCACCTGATGTTGCTGCTATGGCCGCTGGTCCTCCTCTTCCCCGCTTCTCAGGCCCGGAGACACCCTCAGCCAGCAACATGTTATCTAGTCTCATTAGCTGAGCATCAGGGGGGTCTTCTTCCTGAATACCACGTATACTTAACACTAGATAAATATAAATAGGGAGCAAAGGATTATTTCACAGGCAAAGAAAATAAATCAGAAGTTGGTTTCTTCTCTCTCCCCCCCATGTTCCTTTTTGCATCGATATTAGGAAACATGACCTCAGACACAAAGAATGCATTGCACATGAATAAAAGGCTAAGAAAGACTGAATCTTCTTTTCACTATGTACCAAAAAGGACTGCAGAAATCAAAGGATGGCACTAATAACATTGAGGTGGGATCTTTAAAAGGAAATGGGAAACCACTATATTGGGAGTTAGGAATGGCCTTCAGGAGTAATAGAATCTATAACTATTTTAAGGGTTTATTCAGATTAAGAAAAATACGTGCAAATATGCAGAGGACAATAGAAAACTAACTTCAAATGAGCATACTGAGAAGGAGGCTTCATTTTGGCAGTTTAAAGTTTGATCTGGAGGAGGAGGAGGAGATGATGATGATGATGATGATGATTGAGAGACAGGTAGAGAAAATTAATTACCTAGTGTGTTAAGTATAATGGAATTTGAATGGATCATTCATGTAAATAGCTTACAAAGTGTGTTACAGTAATTTCAGTTCATCATGACAGTGTCCATTACGTTGCATTGTGCCTATGATTCTCTATGGAGAGACATTACGTCAGCTAGATAGGTGCCCCTAGCGACGTCTTTAATTATTAGAGGAAGAATTTACCCAGCAGGTCACACTCACAAGTTCACACCCTTTGAACTTAAAACGACACTTGCAGGTTCGTGCCCTGTGATTCCAGGTGAAATAAGCAAGTTCATGCTCTTTGAACTGAGATGTCATCCACCCAAAGACAGTTGGGAAGGAAAGGTGTCCTTGAACTTTAGATGTTCAACATTCTAAGGCGGGGGCAAGTGAAACTTCGTAAATAAAAAGGTACCCCAGATAGGACGACACACAGAGACACTGAGACACAGAGAGGAAAAGTCCCTGAAATTCCTGAAGGAGCAGAGCAGAGAAATGACTCTTTGAAAATGTGACCTGAAGGGCCGATCCTTTAGAAGTTATCAGAAGGGAATTTTCAGACTTAGAGAAATCTTCAGAGGCTGGACTTAGCCGTTTTCCCAGCTCCAATACTTAGAATAATTTCAAGCTGCAGGACTCATAGAAAATAATCGTGTTTTTATTTTCCAAGGACTAAGTATAAGAGCAATTGCTTATTCGGAGAAGTTGGCCACATAGAGCTACTGATGGAGCTTTTTAGCTAGAGTTAGACCCAGAGATGGGACAATTTACTTTGCATTTACTGAACAAGATTTGCTGTTTAGCTTTTGCTATGCTTTCCTTATTGAAGCAACAATTTGCCTTATGGACTTTGTTATTACTTTTATTCAAATAAATGCCAAGACTGCCCTAAGTCTTATTTCCAAGGAACTGAGAATTTGCTAACCAACTATTTACCAAACTATGTTTCAACGCTACCACACAGACAAACCTTCCACAACTCATTGTTTGGAGTTCATGACTGGAGGAGAGAGAGGCCGACCCAGGTGTAGCGCACAAGTTACAGGGCTGGAGTTTCAGAGCTGTGGGAGTCAAAATAGCCCTCATCCTAGGGAAAATAATTTCGGCAGGGGTTGACACCATCACCAACCCTGTTCTCACCCCACCATTATTATTATTATTATTATTATTATTATTATTATTATTATTATTATTATTATTATTATTATTATTATTATTATTATTATTATTATTATTATTATTTGGGGGGGGGGACTTATCTACAGCTAGGAATCCAGAATGTCGTGTCTTAAATGGCAAGTAGTACCAAGCTGTTCTTTGCCACCTCCTAACCTGCAGGAGACCTGGTGCAAACTTTCATCGAAAGGAAGCTCATACACAAGGTTGTGCTGTATTCTGCTCATTTACAGAAGATAATTGGCCACATAATTGTGAGGTTAATTAATTCAATATTTCTCAGGGATCTTAAAATCCACATGCCGCACAATTATTGGAGTCTTTAAAATTGAGCCTGAAGGACACCTTGCTGATATACGTTTTTGTATGCTTTTGTTTCTTTACCAAGTTTCCGCCCTATCTTACCCCCCAAGGAGCCTACACACTTCCTCCTTGCTTCTAGTTTACCCTTCAGGTAACAACTGCCCTTGGATGTCCCAGTAAACTTCAAAGATAAGTTAGCTTTTGAAAAAGTGTTCCTCGTCTATTTCTAACCAATACCATATTGGCTGTTCCTCTTCCATCAGTCCTATTCATTGTAAAACCTGACTACTATCACCTTTACTCCTCTTTACCCATTTACTCTTCACTCCTAGTTCCACCATACTTTTGATACTGCTTAGATCACAGTGGACCCATCTTCTAGCACTTTCAAGGGGAAAAGCAAGTGGACTAGCACTTTATGTCTCCTTCTTCTCCTTTTATGCCATAATCAGGCATTAGAAAGTGTACGGAATATTCACATTTACAGTAAAACACTCTTGCCTACTCTCCTTGATTTTATTTACAGTAATATCTCGGATAACGCTAAGACTTGGTTCCACAAGTCTTGGTGTTATCCGATTTTTAGTGTTATCTGATCCATGTTAAAATCCTATGGGATGGATTGGATAACATTAAAGCTCCATAGAGATACAATGTAACCGCACAGGCTTTAGCGGTTGTTATCCGATCCATCCCATAGGACCTTAACGTTATTCGATCCAATTCTCCTCCCCAGATTACTTAACGTTATGCGATTTTAGCGTTATTCAAGGTAAACGTTATCCGAGGTATTACTGTATCTCCAAACATAGGAAGACAAGGAATCTGAGGAGGAAGGCCTCCACTATCCATAAGTTAGTTGGGATCAAGATTTACCATGATTTACAATGGGTCCAAATTCATGCAGAGCCCCACACCTGAAAAGGCCATATTTCTTCTGACCTGTTGTCCTCCATATATAGGACAAAAGAAGTGACAACAAAAATGGTGAGGCTAGAATGTTCCCCTCTATGTACAGTATAATCATTCTTCTTCTTTTAGTGCTGCATCCAATTTCGAATACAGTATTAGCTATCCTCATAGTGAAGAGCCATGAAGATTGTCCTGGGGACAATATAATGCAGTGGCCTTCCATTTGCCTTCTGCATTGTAATGTGGCAACAGTACCACTGGCCCAGTTCCACGAGTCACTTTCTGGTCCTGAGTCCTTTTGGCACACAAAGTCCTCATCAGCCCCAGGACAATATTGATGAAACTGCTACCCTCTTGAATCAAGATGGATTCAAGTGCAATTTAATCCACTTGGGGACCATCATCCTTCTCTGTGGACTTTGCCATCCAAGACTGTTAGTCCTCATGATTGTCAGGTAGATCCCAGCTGACAAGTTTATTGAAGAGCCCACTGTATAGTGATGGCATGTTAAATGACTTAGACAGCCTGCTAATCAGGAATGACTTATGCTGGGCAAGTGTCATGTCACAAGGATACAGCTCACATCTTGAAAATACATAAAAGCAATAATAAAAAGCAGATCTAAAACCAAGTACATCAGATGTGGGTGAGATCTAGCAGCTAATCATCCGCTTTCTGGGACCCTCTGGACTCACCCAGATGCCCCCAAATTTGGGGAATGGGGGACCAGATGCTTTTTATTCCACATTATATTTTTGACAATGTAACAAAACTAATAGCTGCTGCTCCTGTCCTAACTGACAGATTAGTTACAATCACCATAGTGATACCACCTGTTGTAGCTTTGCAGCACTGAGAAAGACCACACACCTAGATACTAAATGCTCCTATGACTGTTGATATCTTCAGCTAAAAGACACCATTTTCTTAATAACCCAGAACCTCCCATTAGTCATAAACAATTTTTAAGAAGGCCAAAAGCATTAACCAATTAGCACTGAATTAATTAATTACAGCTTATAGTGTGAATGCTTAATTACAGGCAATGTTCCCATATAAAAAATTGTATCTTTATTCACACAACGTATTTAACATTATTTTCCAAACAAAGAGTGAATTTGTCTCTGTTAATTAGCTGAGAGAAGCTGTTATCTTCATTAAATAGCCTCCAAATATCACTTGAACCAAATTACTTTAATATTTATCCCTACCAGTTAATTAATCAATTAAACAGGTAATAGCACAACAATAAATTGACTAAAGAAATCTTTCAATTGGTTGGCAGCCCTAATTTTTATGGATGTTTTAATGGACAATTCTCAGCACCACAGAACCCCGAGAACCTGTGCAGTCACAGACACTAACGCGCCACAGTTTGCTCTGATCCCTAATCATAACACTCTCTACATATTCATCAAAATGGAAAATAATTAGACTGAGCCAAGTGAAATTCCCATCATTTCTAATTAGCCCTTAATTAAAACACATCGCAACCTAAGGTATTGAGGCCTCACTCAATATGCAAATGCAATCATTGCAATATATTTACATATCATTAATTAACACACGGCAGTGCCATAATGAACTGTACGAGAGCACCGGTGCCAAAAAAAGAATGATATGCAATTTGTTTAGGCTCATTTTCGAATCCAGATTTTTCTCTTCTATGTGGCAGAAGAGCAGCAGGCCTCATATTTCTGTCTTATGATGAAACATTTCTGTTAAGAGAGAGGAAAAACATATCTGCTGATTAACTGAGATATGCAAAGGCAGATGAAAGACGGTCGTGCTTATCCAGTCAATGAGAGTTAGGATTTTAACTCAAAACACTGAGTTCTATTTTGGGTCCAAGGAAGATGTGGGCCAACACTAGCAATAGGAGGGGTGCAATAAATATAATGAAAGAAACAGCACGTGCAAGTAATCATTTACAAAGAGAAAGAGCTAATGAGAAATGCTTGCGGGGAAATATAAAGAACTGGCACAGTGTACAAGGTGCCTACCATACCCCGTAAGAAAAAAAAAATCAGATGATAACTATTAACCTGATTATTTTCCCCACATAGAATAGGTACAGACAATGTGAGGCTTTTGGGCTCCACCTCTCTCTTGTAAACTTGCAATCTAGTCTCCAGAATATCCTCCCCAAGGATTCTACTTTTTACGAAACAAGGGACAGAAGAATGTCTTCCCTGGTGCTTCTGAACAACAACATTGGCTTTGATGGACTCCTCCCTTTATTATACAACTCAGCTGCTGCTGCTGTTCACATTACTAAGAGTAACATTTAATGAGCCAATTTGCATATATCTCAGCAGTTCTTGTATTCTGGCTCCACCCACTGACAGTGCTGCCCTTGTTCCATTCAAAATATGGCCCTAGTTTCAAAGGAGCTGCCAACTAGGGACTCTATGGTTTTACATGGCTACTGCTACAATCCTTTGTATTTTTGCTTGGGAGTAAGGTCCTTTGAACATAACGAGATTTACCACTGAGTGCTAGTATGTACAGGATAAGATTGCCCACTATACATGGAATAAATGCAAAAAACAAGACTTGCTGTTACTGAAATGCAGATATGCATCTACAACAGGGGTCCTCAACCTTTTTAAACTGGGGGCTGGGTCACACTCCCTCAGACTGTTGAGGGGCCAGACTGGTGCCCCACCCCCACCACTTTGCCAGGCAAAAGCAGCAGTGGCCACCTCCCAAAAAAAGCCCACACACACTGCTCCACTTACCACCCTGGATGAGCTGTGTTGCGTGGGTAAAAAAACGCACACGCAGATGCGGAAACACCCCTGCAGCTGTTGGAAATGTGGCCACTTCCACTTCTGCCACTGTCGTCTCAATCCTTATCTCCTCCGCTTGGCGTGTCCCTAATGGCGCTACAAAGCAGGGTGGATGTTGCAAGCTTTACAACATTCACCCTGCTATGAAGTGCTGTTAGGGACACACCAAGCCAAGTGGAAGAGACATGGATTGAGGTGGCAGTGGCAGAAGCTGAAGTGGCGGCTGGAGCAAGGGGACAGGCTGGATTATTTTGTGCTACAGGTTGGATCTGGCCCGTGGGCCGTAGTTTGAGTATCCCTGATCTACAAGATCAACAATAGTCTCAAATCTAAGTCTTACATTTGGCATATCTTTGAATCCCAAGGTTGGAACCTCTTCTTTTGTTTTAACACTGACATCAGTGAGGAGCACCCAGATGGTGATCAGAGCCTAGGTACTGTGTTTTGTTTTTAAAATCCTGATTCCTGTATTACTTCACATTCACCTCACAGGCCGTGAGCTATGCTCCCCTGCTATGTCTAGGGTTTGTGGGCCCAAAACTTGCATGATGATGGCAGATACACATTTCCTTGCCACATGCCCACCCTGCTGACAAATAAAATGGAGGGGAATTCTTCCTTTTACAAGAAAATAATGGGAGACACATACTTTTATAGGGTCATTAAAAGCCACTGATGGTTCAACTACCTCTTCTAATATGGAAGTGTGAATGTGAAGAAATCACAATACAAAGAGCTAGTTCAGAACATACAGTATAAGCAGATTTGAGCAAATGCATGTAGTGATAGAAACATTTCTGCACTTGAACTGTTTTCTTATTGTTTATCATGGGCTACTGCAAGCATGGTGACACCTCTACAAAGTAAATGGGAAGTGGGGAAAAGAAGAGCACAAACAGAAGGCCAAATACTTAAAAATGATTCAGAGCTGAGAACAAATCCCTAAATCGATAAAACAAAACCTCAGCTCCAGTGCTACAGTTTGACCATGTCTTTGTTTGCTTCAAGTGGTAACATCTGCTCCCCATAATTTAAATAAGGAACAGACAGGCCATCAGACATTCAAAAACCTATGTGACCTAAGCAAATCCGCCGTAACTATGGGGTTTCAATCCGTTGGTGCAAATATGCTCAAGGTAAAATGAATTTCAACTTGCAGGGTTTTATTTTTTATTTTTAAGGAAAACTGCACACCAAAAGAGACAGATCCTATCAGGAAACATATCGTTAAGGATCGCTTTGAAAGCCATGTCCTTTTAGTTGCAGAAAGAGAAATACAGTAATCCAATAAGAGATGGACAGCATTTTGTGAGTGTTTAAAATCTGTCCTGCCATAAAGTGTGATTGCTGTTGTAAGAAAACCAAATGTGCTGCCAATAAAACTGCCGTTAAATGCCACCATGCTCAGGGTGCTTGCAAAAGCTTAGGGGAAAAAATCAACGTAGTAAGTTCTGGCCCCTCCTATTCAGGTGGGTAAGTGATTCATACAGCATACAGAAACTTCCAAGAATAAAAGCAACTATAACTCCTTTGTTTGTTCCTCTCTTACTAATAATTCGTTAAGTAAGTCGTCAAGTATAGCCACCTGCCTACACTCACAGAAAAGAGAGAGAGAGAGAGTGCATGTGTGCGTGTGTTGATTAAGTCAGGGAAAACATGGTGACTAAAACTCTGGATGGATCTCTGAAAACTAGTGATATGCATATAATCTGGACAACATGCAGAGTACACAAAATGTTGTCCAAATTATAGAATGATACTAGTTTTTCATAATTAAAAACAGATTTGATAGAACAGTGACTCTGAAACTTGAGGACCCACATCTTCTTGGACTACAACTCCAGAAGCTCTGACTGTGCTGGCCTGGGCTTCTGGGGCTTGTAGTCAAGAATTTGGGCTTCAAATTGAGAATCACTGTGACAAACACATTGTCAGACATTTCTTTCTTTCTTTTTTCTTCTGTCACATGTAAAAACAGCGCTTGAAAAATGACAACAACCTGGAAAACTAGTACATCGTAACTTCAGTTCTCTGGAAAGGGTTTGCTTATCCTCGGACTGAGAAAATGAGCAGTCTGTTGGCAGGTTGCTCACCCAAACCTCACCACAGCTATGAGCTAAAAGCCTCAGGCATGGTACTCTTCCCCTGTCTGTCTCTGTAACAGAGGAATGGTAACAATACAGTAATGGCTTATCTAAGAAAATCAATGTAAGAAATACTGAAATTATGCATACATTCACCTTGTACATCACATTTTCCAATTACTATTACTGCACTACTCTTTTTTCTCTCGTAGCACAACATAAAGCATAGGTGTGATGTTACCATACTTCAAAATACTGCAGAAAGCTGCCCAACAGTAATTAGAGAAATAGTTATAGAGAAAAAAATTGTGAATTAGCTGTTACAAAGTCACCACTGTCAGGACTCTGTCTGCCTCACCTCCTGGGCTGTTCCTACGGCATTCTCAATTTGAAAAAGTGCAGTGTGCTTCACGTGGAAAACAAATGAAAAAAAAAAGCTTGTTTAGAGTTACAGTGAAAAGAAAAATGTTGGCAGATTCAAGACAGTGACATTTCTCAAACTACACTACTACCATTGTAGCTGTTATATAAGGCAAGGTGGGAGTATTACTGTCATGGCTTGACAATTGATATGGGGATGGATTAAAAGCAGTACACTGGGTGGCAGACATAGCTTACTATGAGAAGTACAGTACTGACATCCTGTCCAACGTAACTTCCACTGAAATGAACAGGAACAAACACAATACTCTTGCCTTGCTCCAGTTTGAATCTAAAACACCCAACAAGCATGGGAGCTATGTATTTAAAAGAGAGTGAAGAGTCAGAACTATACAGCAGACAAACTGGACACCTTCCCCAATACAGTAGTATTTAATGGGTTGAACTACAACTCCCTTGATCCCCAGCCAGGAGATTTCAAAGTGAGTTAGAAGGTGCTGCTTTCAACACTCCTACATGGCAGACTGCATCTACCAACATTCGATCTTCTGCTCCAGTTAGAAGTAAAGAGCTCAATCTTCCTGAGCATTTGACCTACATACGTAGACTAGCCACATGGTAACTCCATGGGAAGACAAGCCAATCACCTGACATAACTCTGCAGGTAAACAGTTTTCCCGGCCTACTAGTCAAGCCATGTTCTAGCACTCAGGCATAACCTAGAAAATGTTTCGTACCCAGCTTGCATGAACTTTTCACTCAAAGAGCAAGAGAGTTTGAGAGGTAAATTTCAGATGTCCCCCTTCCTCCAGCCATTAAAAATGACAGCAAACACTACAAGATTTTTATGTTGTGACATCTATTTCTCACAGATACCATGACACCTGAAGCTGCTGAATGATTGCATGGCAGATACAACCCAAATGACTTCACCTGCTATTATTACGTTATTATGAATGTTATTATGAATGTTATGTAAATTATATTCATTATGCTGAAATTATATCATACAAATTAGCCACAGCTCTCTAGAGCAGGGGTTCTCAAAGTTTTCAAGTCGGGGGCCAGGTCATACTCCTACAAACAGTTGAAGGGGCTGGACTGGTTGTCGTCCACCCACCATTTACAGCTGCTGTAGATGAGTCTGCAGAGGTCATAAACACCTTTATGATGGTCACCAACTCATTTACAGCTGTCGTAAATGCATTTATGATGGCTGCAAATGATTCCACGGCAGATTCTAGTAGCAACGGCTGGAGTGAGGGCTGGATTATTATTTGGTGCTGCGGGCTGGATCCGGCCCAGGGCCATAGGATGAGAACCCCTGCTCTAGAGCAAGACATTTCCATTGTGTGCTCAAAAATTTGCTTTCCCATCTGAAGAAAGAACAGGAAGGTAAGAAGAAAGGTCTACCTACAATTAGATTAATATCACATGTAATAATCCTTTCACATAGAATCCAAACTCAATCAGCTCAAAAGAATAAATACAAAAAGGTTAACAAAACAAATTAAATACTTACAAATCCCTGCATACTGTTTGTTAACAAACAGCTAATAATGCTTTGTGGCCTCAAATGGAGGCTGCTTTTTTAAAAAAGTGACAGGAGTAAAACAAGTACAGTATAACAGTTCCATGTCTAACCATGTTTTTTTGTCTTGGCTTATAAAAAATGCACCAAGTACACAAGGCACTAGAAGGTTTTATTATTTTTATGACCATTCAAGCAAATATCTGTCTGCTTTTGTGCCTTTCCTCAGCAATTTCAGTATCTGAAGCAACATGTAAATAATCTACAATAAAATCTCAAAATATTCAATGCAGTGGCACTCCTGCAGAGATCATTTTTCTACTTCATGTCAAACCAGAGTATGGTGTGGTGAAATCTAGCCCATGATGCAGAAACCTGTTTCAACTTTAAAAAATCATTGTTTATTAACCAACCACAAACAAAGCATTGTTGGCTTACAAATTGTAATTTATTAAACTATAGCTCCTGTGTCATCCAAACTTACAACCACAGTTTGTCTCTATTTCCTGGTTGTCAATCCTAAAAAAGTGAATACTAGCCAGTTTCTTTGGTCATCTTCAGTTCAAGCTGCGGTTTAAACAACAAATCAGTTAGCAAAAAAAATATGGGAAAATGCACTCAACACATTAGGACACCAAAATCCTAATGAAGACAGTTGGATGTCTGCAGAAATGTAGCTCAAATTCCATTGATGTCAATAGGTGACTGAAGAATTGCAGGGTGCAAACTACCAAATTAATTCAGCACCTGGAGACCAGACTATGAACCAGAAATGTTAGTTTGTTGGGAACTTTTGAATGTCAATATCTACACACCTGTTTTTTCTTTAATATCACAGAGCACACTGAAGAGAGCAGGTTTCATTCGGTGGCAATTCAAGGCATGTTTCCTAGAAAGTAGAAGGAGAGAACAGGATAAATCACAAAGGAACAAAATGGATAAGAGAAGGGAAATGAGAAAATAAAGAAGCCAGCATCCTATCCAACATTTATGGACATCTAGAGATCCAACTTCAGAAGCTGCTTCAAGGATTTGACAAGGTGTAGTTGCATACAACCAGGCACACAACCAGCACCTCATCAGATTGCCATGGCAGGTTCTACAGTTGGGAAATCTGCACACATAAATATTCAAAAGCATACTGTGCAAGGACTAGCAATATTTTCCACTTTAAAGCCACAGTAGGTATTGCACTTAAAATTGTTCTGCATGTTTCATATACAGCCTAAAATATTCTATTCTTTATACTTGCAAAGCATCAAGAAAGCCAAACTTGTATAATTGTACAGATGCTTGTATATTTTAAGAGCATATGGGAAGCCTCAAGGATGCATTCTGCATTAGCATTCTTCTCCTTCCTTTAACAAAGCAGTCTGCTTCGACACCATGAGAAACCAGAAAAGAAATATTTAAGCATCTTGCTGCCGAACTCTGTACCAGCAATACTGCAGAACTGCCAAAATTCCTATATATTATTCACTCACAAAGCAGGGTGAAATATATCTCCATCAGTCTTAAAGATAAACATTAACAAGTGAGCTACAGCTGATTAAGGTTTTCACAGTCCCTCAAATTTATGGATGTCAAATTCAGTGGGCTGGATGGCCAAGCTTTTCATTTCAGAGGATGCACAGGAGCTTTGTTATTAGTTTTTCACTAATAAATGTCACTTCCACTTGAATTCAAAACCACTGAGTCTATTTTATTTCAATACCACAGTAAAATTAGTCTATTAGAAGTCATTTCTGCAGCAACTTACCTATTTTTAAACACTCATGGTTTAAGTCTCAACACAGCATGAGAGTAAGAACAAAAGAGCCCTATGCATACATTCACTGTGTTCTGGTGATTCCATGGCACATGGATACAGGCAACTGCTGCACAGAGAGTCAGACCACTGAGCTATCTAACCCAGAACCATCTGCTCAAAAAGTATTCTCATCTGCAAAAAGGCAGCTCTTAATGTATGTGGACCCCACCATTCCAGTCTCATGCAAGATGGGACACATAGTTGCTATGACCGACAAATCAGCTCCCTTACTCTACTAAAGGCACTCATTGGCTCTAACCAATTTGGTGGATGTGCTACATTAGGAACTCCTAAAAGGCCTAATAATACTAAATCCCATATTTGATATCCAAGCTTTTGTACACAAACTAAAATAATTAAGGGGAAGTATAGGAAATGTAATCCTGAAATTGTATGTTAAAATGCAATTTGATCAGCAGTTTATTAAGATTAGCTACAAACCAATCACTCAATTTTCTAGCCAAGTGTGGGGAGCAAAGTCACTGTATGATAACTTTGCCTTACAAAATAGTTTCTTCCCCCCCCCCCCCCCATAGCTGACAGGTGGGTTTCTTTATCTTGCAATGTGTAATATGACCAGAAGTGGCATCTATAACTTGCACTCTCTGAAAGCTACAACACTCTGGTAGTACACCTTATTCTTCTAGGCCAGGAGTTCACAAACTTTTTAAGCTGAGGGCCGGGTCATGCTCCCTCAGACAGTTTCTGGGCCCAGATGGCCATTTTGCCCTTCCTCCACCACATGACACTTCCTGGTGTGGTGGAGGCGGTGGGGAGGCCACATGAAATGGTTCCATGGGCTGCAACCGGCCCATGGGCCGCAGGTTGAGAATCCCTGTTCTAGGCTTTGCAAAATGTTACTCAAAGAATAAATCAAATCACATTTGCAAACCATGACACTACTCGTAAACCAGTCAGCTATGTCCACAAATTCCTAGTTAATTAGATCTTACCTTGATTAAGGACACCGTTTTTTGAAGGTTCTCCAAAATAGTTTAAATTATTAAAACATGTTAGATAGTAAAACAACAAAACATAACCATTAATAAAATGAACAACCAGAATTTTACTTATAAAGTAGTGAATTAGTAAAGCTGCCTCTAAACCAGGTGTTAACCTTTTTAAATTGAGGGCCAGGTCATGCTCCCTCAGACAGCTTTTGGGTCTGGACGGCCATTTTGCCCTTCCTCCACCACACAGCACTACCTGGTGTGGTGGGGGCAGTGGGGGCCACATGAAATGGTGCTGCAGGCCACAGGTTGAGGATCTCTGCTCTAAACAATCCTAGAATCCAGAAACAATCAGCAGAAGTGATTTAATTAAGATTTTTTTAAGGCTCAATCTGGCATCTGAATAACAAAATAGGCATTTCACAAATCCATAAAGAAAAAGTCCTCCAAAAAATGGACAAAGATGCTTAAATAGCTTACTGCCTCTGTCACACTACTTGCCTGATCTCTAAAATTTAGAATTCTTGAATAAAGAGATCAGAAGTACCTCAGTATGATCATACTAGTACTGTACAGTAAATTTATTTATGTATTTATTTATTTATTTATTTACTTAGATTTGTATCCCGCTCTCCTTGGTTCATACTAGTAAAGTTACATGCTTTGCCTTATAAAAGGCTATAATGACCACCAAAGTTTTTTGATTCTCTGTTTTCTTGACACCACCAACTGTTAAAACCAGAATATAGTACTCCAATAATGCAGGTGAACAACCATATTGTTTCAATTACTACTATAAGCACTACCACCAGCCTTTTGTTATATAAACATGCCTCATGGGTTTTGTGTAGGGCTTTATATAAAGATTTACCATTCTAGTATAAACAGCCTCCTGCATTAACAGTGACTTTATATATCAACAGTGAAATAGCAGGCAAGGTGTCAATAAAAGACACTGCTTCCTAATATAAAAACAATCTAACAGATACTGTAATATATATAAAATCTAAAAATACTTCAAAAACAAGCTCCAACTAGTCTCTGTCAGTAACAAATAAGAAAATAGTTCCACTGTTAAAATGCAGCTCCTCTGTAAGTCAGATGTGCCAATTCTTTCCTGGAAAATGCTTTGTAAGCACTTTGCTCCACCTGGTACCTAGCAACTTCACTGCCAGTTTGAAGCAGAACTCCTCTCGGGTCAGCTCCAAGCCCAGCAGCCAAGACTTTTTCTTTGGCAGGGAAGAATCCTCAATTGCAAATTACCCATTTACATGGGCAACAAATGTAAACATGCTGTAATCCTAAATCAGCGCCTAGACCAGTGGTTCCCAATGTGGGGCCCATGCTACACAAGGAAACTTCAATTCCCAGAAGCCTAAGTCAGTACACTGGCTGATCAGTCCAAAAACTAAAGGTTTAGAAACACTGGCCTAGACCATATACAATTTTAGAATCATGTTATATTTTGGTATGCTGGAAACAGACAAAATGAAATCGTCTTTCGTGTCTAGGTCATAGTTTAAACTGCCAAAAGAAAGCCACCTTTTGGTGAATTCATTCCATAGTTCATTTCACCCGACCTAGTGTGAAAAAAATTAGATAGCACTACATGATATTCAAACTTTGAAATTCAGGGAATATTTTCCTTTAACAACCCACTTTTCATGCAAACTTTCAGTCCCATGGTCTAAGGCAGCGTTTCACAAACTATGTTCCATGTAACACTGGTGGACTTCAATTCCCAGAAGCCTAAGACAGTACATTGTCTAAAGAGTGCTTTGGGAAAATGACTTGGGCTTCTGGGAACTGAAGTCCAAAAACCAAAGGTTGGGAAATGCTAGTCTAAGGAACTACAGTACTGAATGTCACAAAGGAGAATCTAGCACTTGCAATATTCGTAAAGGCTACTGGCCAGGAACATGGGTCTTAATTGTTGTCTTGAATTCGGTGCCCTAAACATACTCAACGCTCTCCTGAGCATTATAGATCTGTAATCATCTTCAAAAAACAGAATTTCCAGGATAGAGCTTGGAACCATCTCACCAATGTGCAACTGCATTCCAAGTCAAGCCAACAACTTGTTAAACATTCTCTTAAAATGCTCTAAAAGGATAAATCTACACAACAGTAAGGGCAATTTTTACTTGTACTGTTATTTTGATATTGTTTTTTGATGATTCTCAAAGTGAATCACCATAATAAACCCAGATTTATATATAATACCCTTATACTTATAGCCCCAGTATCATAGATGCAGTTTACAGAGCACCATTCAGCTTCGTGTTCTGCTTCACATTTTAATATTAAGCCTCTGAGAATACAAGTTATTTATGGACAATTTGCTCTTATCTTGTCTTCTGTCCAAATCTCCTTCAGTTAAGAATGTGTCTGACCTATTTGGTGTAAATTATGTCTTTATTCTTTCGTAATATTTCTTAACTATAATTAGTCAAGGAACAAAACTAGTACAGGTATCATAAGCAGATCTGCCAGAGCAGTAGCAACAAGACTACACTTAACCGTGTCCCCACCCACCCCCAATTCACCTGCTGCAATTCTCTTCCATTAATCTTGAAATTTGGAGCAGGAAATCTGCAGCATTACCTCAAGGGCGATGTCATGGAAAGCCAACTGCATTTTATATACTTTATGAATTCCAAATAGCAGGACAACATAAAGATGCCATCTCACTAGGGATGGGACTTTTGTTAAGCAGTGAAATTTAAAAAAACCATCTGTTGTTATTGTCTGAGATTCTCAGAGGGTTTCTTAGGAACTAATGGTTACTTTAATGAATGAAGGGTATATAATAGTTTCCACTCTTTATCATTTCCCTTCTTTCACTTGTTCATCCTTTCACACAGAGCCTGTAAAATCACGGGGGAAAGGTTTAATCAAAAAGCACTGGCAGACCTGCTGTCAGCACCAATTAAGAACATCTGGATGGAAGGGAAATTTTGAAGCTACAAAAGGAACTGGAATGGTTGGAAATTTGGGGCTGCATTTGCTTTGTTTGTTTCATTCAAGGAAGAAGACAGAACCTCTGCTCCTGCCAGTCACTCTCTGCCCCTTATTGATCAGCTTAGTCAATGGTATACCAATTTTCTAAGTGCAGAAAGCTTTTCTGGGAGGTAAATACAGTACTGTATTCCAACCTATACACAACCTGAAGAGATACCACTCTGTGCAACCATGCACAACAAGTAATTAAAGAGATGGGAATACCGGAACACCTTATAGGCCTCATGAGAAATCTGTACATGAATCAAGAGGCAACAGTTAGGACAGAAAATGGAATGACGGAGTAGTTTGGAATAGGAAAAGGAGTAAGACAAGGATGCATTTTGTCACCCTGCTTATTCAACTTATACACAGAACACATAATGCACAATGCAGGGATGGAGGAATCACAATTTGGGATCAAAATTGCTGGAAGAAACATCAACAATTTGAGATATGCAGATGATACCACCCTAATGGCAGAAAGTGAGGAGGACCTAAAGAAGCTCCTGATTAGGTTGAAAGAAGAAAGTGAAAAAGCTGGCTTGAGACTCAATATCAAGAAAACCAAGATAATGGCAACAGGCCCTATCAGTCCCTGGAAAATAGATGGGGAAGAAGTAGAAGCAGTGACAGATTTTACTTTCCTAGGATCAAAGCTCACTGCAGATGGTGATTGCAGCCATGAAATAAAAAGGCGACTGATTCTTGGGAGGCAAGCGATGAGTGACCTGGGGAGCATAGTGAAAAGAAGAGACATCACATTGAAAACAAAGATTCGCATAGTCAAAGCAATGGTATTCCCTGTGGCAATGTATGGTTGTGAGAGCTGGACCATTAGGAAAACTGAGCGCAGAAGAATAGACGCCTTTGAGATGTGGTGTTGGAGGAGAGTTTTGAGAGTCCCCTGGTCAGCGAGGAGAACAAATAGGTCAATCTTAGAAGAAATCACCCCTGACTGCTCCTTAGAAGGTCGAATAATAAAGGTGAAGCTAAAGTGCTTTGGACATCAAATGAGAAGAGAGGATTCACTTGAGAAAGCCTTGATGCTTGGAAGGGTCGAGAGCAAAAGAAGAAGGGGATGGCCCAAGATGAGATGGCTAGATGGTGTTGTGGAGGCAATGGGCACAGAGCTGAGTGAGTTGAGGGGGATGGTGGAGGACAGGAGTGCCTGGTGGACAGTGGTCCATGGGGTCGCAGAGGGTCGGAATCGACTGTGCGACTGAACAACAACAGTACCAGATTATGTATCACCCTCCTAAAAACACAATGATAGCATTCAAGGGAGAAAGATTCAACCTAGTGTTGTCCAGCATGCTGTAATTTAATGTGCAGAAAGAAAACCAGTGGGGCAAGAGGTGGACAGAGAGTATTTTAGCATGCAGTCCTCCATTTGCAAACTGAAATATTCCAAATACAGTAATACCTCGGATAACGCTAAGACTTTGTTCCACAAGTCTTGGTGTTATCCGATTTTTAGTGTTATCCGATCCATGTTAAAATCCTATGGGATGGATCGGATAATGTTAAAGCTCCATAGAGATACATTGTAACCGCACAGGCTTTAGCGGTTGTTATCTGATCGATCCCATAGGACCTTAACATTATTCGATCCAATTCTCCTCCCCAGATTACTTAACGTTATGCGATTTTAGCGTTATCTGAGGTAAACGTTATCTGAGGTATTACTGTACAAGCTAATGTAAATGAGTATTTTCTCTTAACGCTAAACTGGCCCAGACTTTCTGGGAGAGACAATCTATCCTACTGCCTTCCGTACCTGAAACCACAAAACAAAGGGGGGGAACTTTTAATATCCCTAAAATATCAAGAATTTTTTTTAAAAAATGTGTTGTATGCAATATTTCAATTAAATCTGACATGAAATTATTATTTATTATCCTACTTATTAAGCAACACACCTAAAAATCTTAATATACCATCAAAGAAACAGATTTCACAAAGCATAAGCACTTTTGCCAGCATAGTGATTTTTCACTGAATGGTAGTGAACTGTTGGGAAATGTCCAAAAAGTGCCTAAAATTTATATAGTCAATGACAGCTATGAAATGCAATAGTAACACTTAGGGCTCACAGTATTCTAGGATATCAGAAAACAAAACAAAATAAAATAAGCAAAACAAAATAAAAAACACTGTCGCACTTTAAAGACTAACTGCTATATTTTTATTGTTAGCTTTCGTGGATCAAGTCCACTTCTTCAGACAAGGAGTGAAATTTACAGGCATGGTTTTTATGCACCAAATTCAGGGGTCAAAGGGAGAAGGGTGTGTTCAGCAAAATGACAGACAAGCAAGCACAACAACAATACAGCCATCAGCAACACTAGATTATTCAGATTATCTCTAAATGTCTCCCTTTCAAAAAATTAAAGTACCGTATTCTAGGACTTTACTTAAACCCCATAATACCGAAGTGTAATGGTTGAAAAAAAAATCTACAGAAAGCCAGTCCCTTAGTGATAGCACAAACATACATTGCACACAGAGCTGCCCTCTGCCAATGATCTGGAAGTTGAACTTTAGGTCAAAAACAGTTTTGAGGCAGCTTCTGAGGCTAGATGGTGACAACATACCTCATGAGTTATTCTGGTTGCTAGTTCATGTTCAGATACAACTCCAAGTGCTCGTGACTACTTCTAAAGTGGGCCAGGGTACATCTCATCCCAGATATGGCTGGGTACCCTATCCTGTCATTCTTGACCAAGCTAACCAGAAGCTGAAATACAACAATTCTTTGGGATCCCAAAGCGCATCGGCTCTAGGGAGGTCGGGAGACCCCATGCGCACTAATTTTGAAGTTCCCCCACCCTCTTTGAGGCTGCAGCAAGCCAGAATGTCGGGATTCGAACCCTGACATTTTGGCTTGCTGCAGCCTCCAGGGAGGTGGGGGAACTTTGGAAACAGCTTGGATCGGGTCTCCACACCTCCCTGGACCCGGCAGGGGGGTCAGAGACCTCAAAATTGGTAAAAAAAAAAAAAAGTCCGTTTTTTTTACCAATTTTGAGGTATCTGACCCCCCCCCCTGCCGGGTCCAGGGAGGTGTGGAGACCCGATCCAAGCTGTTTCTGGGCTTCCCCGATGTCCTCAGCCAGTGCAGCAAGCCAGAATGTCAGGATTCGAACCCTGACATTCTGGCTTGCTCCACTGGCTGAGGACGTCGGGGAAGCCCAGAAACAGCTTGGATCGGGTCCCCTGCCTGCTCCAGAGAGATCAGAGAACCCGATCTACAGCTGCAGAGTGGCTGGGGAAGCTGATGGGGACTCCCTGTCGGCTTCCCTAGCCACCCGCCCTTGCCTCCGCAGCTGTGGGGTGACTGGGGAAGCCGACGGGGGAGCCCTCCGCCAGCTTTCCAGCCCCCCCACCCCTGCCTCCGTAGCTGCAGGGTGGCTGGGAAGCTGAACGGAGAACCCCGTTCAGCTTTCCAGCCACCCTGCTGCTAAGAACAACTGTATCGGATAACGTTAAAAATCGCGTTATTCGATACAAGATTTTTCCGAAAATCTTGTAACGTTATGCGGTTTTAGCGCTATCCGGTACTCACGTTATCCAGGGTATTACTGTACTTTGGGAACAGAGTAACCAAAAAAATTACAGTCTCCCCACAAGCCTGAACTGAAATTGTCAGAGGTCATTTACCAGAACCTCTACCATCTATACCAGTGGTGGCCAACCTTGATGCTCATGGTGTTCTTGGACTTCAATTCCCAGAATCCCAATTCAGCACACCTGCTGATCAGGGCTTCTGGGAACTGAAGTCTAAGAACAGTAAGAACACCAAAATCCCCTGCTCTATACAGTGGATGTGACCATGGAACTAATTTTGCTGGTGCTGGTGTCTTGTTTGTGAACACTTCCCCAAAGAAGGTCTGTCTGGTACCAAAGCAAACATCATTTTGCCACTGGAAGAAACCCTTTTTATGTTTGCTCAATCTTTCAGATGTGACATTTTATCCCCTATGACTGCTTTTATGCTTCTCTTTTTATTTGCTGTTTTAAATTTTATTTCTCTGATTTTATTGTTGTGTTTTCTATTCTGTAAGCCATGGAGGGGGGCAGAATTGCTGTTGAAGTAAGAAAATAAATTAGTGGCAACTAATGGGCCATTGGGAGTACCATGATGTTTTAAGGTGTTACAAAAACAAGTACATTTAGGTTTATATTGGGATAAATTCACGGAACCGTACTTCACAGCAAAAATCAGTCATGCAGCACAATCCAGCATAACAAATATGGCACAAATTGCCTGCTTCCACAGGCACTTCACTCCTCAAAGGTGGCACCCCGCTGACTTTGAAAAACAGCAGCCGGTGGTATCTTCAGATCACAAAAAGACAAATGCAAACCTGAGTCCAGATACACTATCACTTTATATACTCTGGGGGAGTAACAAAGAAATCACTTCCATATGTAATATGATTTTGCATACATATCACAGGGTATAGATTGCTATGAAACAAGGCACTCGCCAACATCCGAATGAGAGCATAGAAGGAGCCAAACTATTAAAAATGCTAAAAGGGTTGTACAGGTGACCTAACACTATGTCAACATGAAATAAACAGCTTGCAAGTTTCTGGAAATATTCTAGTTTGCATGTGAATCTCAATTTAAGTACTGAGACATGGAATATTGTAGTCTCATTACTATACATACAGCATTTGGATTAAATTTGACACAGAGACATACATCTTTGAACACAGAGTTGCCAAGTTTAGGTCTATACATTTTTCCTTACATAACTAAGAAGGCCAGGAACTCCCCATATAAAAGTCAGGTACATACAGTATAGCCTCACATTTCTGTACTACTACAGTGTCCTCATGTTTTCTGCACAAAAGCAACACTATGACTCATGAAGCTTTACCTTGTAGCTAATCTTTCCCATTTTGATATGCAGAGCAAATCGCAAGAATGTAATAACTAACACATGAATGTATTGAGAAGAGAACAAAGGAAACATTGCAGGAATATGAAGACAAGTCTGCTTGAAAATACAAAATGTACGGTAGAATTTCATTTTTGAAATCATTTTGAAAAAAAGGCAAAGCAATCTAACTGCATTAGGCTGAGTACAATTCAATGTACCTTAGCTTTTTTCAAGAACAAAATGACACATACAGAAGCAGAATTACAGTCAAACCTTGCATAAAGAGTGCATCGCTTAAAGAATAACTTGCTTAAAGACCAGAATTTTCTTTGAATGTTTGCTTCGCTTAACAAATAAAACCAACCAAAAACTCGCTTAACAAATAAATCAGAGTTCGCAATCCCCCCACACACAACAGAAGTCACAATTGGTGACTTACAATAGTGTTTTGCTTAAAGAGCAAACTCAATTAAAGAGCCATCCTGTGGAACACATTATGCTCTTTAAGCGAGGTACAACTTGTATGTCTCATGCATAGTGCTATTTGTATGCTGGCATTATACTAGCGTTTCTCCAGCAAAGCATAAAAGCTGAAATCCTAAACCTACGGTAATTCTTAGAGAATAAACCCTGTGAAAGTTGTTATTACTAAATACTAGGTTGGTGATGGATAGAACAACCATCTAAGCCAGGAATTTCCAACCTTTTCACGCTGCAGGCCAGACCACGCCCCCTAGACAGCTGAGCTGACCAGTGACATGGTTCCTCCTGATGTAAACACTGCCGTAAAATACATTCACAACAGCTGCAGGTGCATTTACAGCAGCGTTTACAACAGGTGCAGGCACATTTACGTATGCATGGGCACATTTTATGGCTGTTGTAAACACGTCCACTTCCACTTCCAGTAGCAGCAAGGGTGGCGGTGGGCCACATGAAATGGTGCTGCCATAAGTTGGACACCCCTGATCTAAGCCTTGATTCTAGACAAATGCACTATCCAGGTCCAGAACACAGAGACCTGTTTGGGTGAAGATGGGGAAGTTAGTCTCTCCCAGCTTTACTCTTTATAGAAACAGGTGAGAGAGAGGTGTGTGTGTGTATGTGTGCGAGAGGGGAGAGGGAATTGTGCTGGATCACCCCAACTTGATAGATATGATTGTGTATACTTCATAAGTGGTACCCAGTACATAATAAGGATTCTGTGCTGCATGATAATCTCCCACACTGAGCTAGACAAACTGATCTCAGAAGCTGGTGCTTGAAAGACTTTAACATCTACGATGAGCTCCTCCTCATGGTTCGTTCAAGAGTTTATGTCAGGGGCTGTCAACCTTTCTAAGTCAGGGGCCGGGTCACTCTCTCTCAGACAGTTGAGGTGGCCAGACTCGTGGTTCCCCGGCTGTTTATGGCTGATGTAAATGAGTTAATGGCAGATTCTAGCGGCAGTGGCTGGAGAGAGGGTGGGCCCTGGATTATATGGCGCCATGGGCCGGATCCAGCCCATGGATCCTCTATTATGACCATAGTAGGTCTATCCCAAGTGATCTCTAGCAACCATTCATGTGGCAAGACACATTCCAGACCTGGTTTTCTAAACTGGACAGTATGATGATGATCTGAATGTGTTTAGTTCCCTTGTCATAGACAAATCATTACCTGGTGATGTTAATTTATTGAATTTTGAACTTCTGTGGGAGTGTGAGCTGCTTAAGGTAATTTGCCCCAGCAGATATAAGAATCCAGAAGGCTTTTGTAACAGTTCTTTGGAATGTCCTTACTACCAAGAGTTGTTGAAGCTTTTTATCTCAGAAATAGCAAAAAGGCTACAGCAAAGGATATGATTGCTCCTAAGAGTGCTCTCCCAAACTAGCCTCTCAGTTTACTAAAGAGCTAGCAATGATAAAATAAGTGGAACAGATTTATAGCAACAACAGAGGAAAACTCTGGAGTAAATCCAATCAAACAGAAACGTGAGCTCATTGGAAGACCTATGCTCTAGTTATAACAGCAACAAAATATTTTCTTCTGCCACCATTTCATGTGTACAGAATTGTCCACCTAGACCATTACAAGTTGTCAATGGTCTTTTTCAGTTACACACAAAAGCAGGCTGCAGACCACTTAACCACCCATAACACTCAGCAAACTAAGCTGGTCAGATCCATTCTCACTGTAACACTGCAGTTGATACAGGCCATGTAGATGTAAATGTGGCCCTTCTTGGGCACATTTTAATTAGTACAGTTGTGGGATGTGGGAAAAAAGAAGAGTAACTACACTTGTGCTGGATCATAACAGCCGTTTGGAGGAAGAAGTAGTGGATGTCTCTGTGCATCAAGACAGGGTTCCAGCATGCCAAAAAGTCTTCCTTTAATCCCAAATCTTCACCCAGCTCCAGTATTCCATTTCTGTACAAGGTACAGAAGTGGCAGCTTCTGAGCTCCAGGGATTCCATGATACAACAGATTTTTCAGTCTGATTTCAGGTCTTCTTATCGGATATAGTCAGATTTTGTTGCCTTGGAAGATCATGTCTCCCTCTATAAAGCCTTCCCCATTTTTAGATCACAGGAAGCCCTTTTCTTAGTCCTGCTCCATAGAACAGAAAGAGGACCTTTCCAATTATTGCTTCCAGTTTATTTAATATTCTCCCCAGGAGGCCAGTTCCCCCCCCCCCTACTCTGCTTCAGCTTAGTGGTGGTAAAACCTCCCCTTTTAGGCAGCTATTTAACAACAGAACTACATGAATGAATTTTATTGCAAGACATTGTACATTTTTACTGCTTTCCATGTGTGTTTAAATGTTTTAAGTGGGCTTTAAAAAATTGTTGTATGCTTAATAATGTTAAATCTTATTAGCCAGAATCCAATTGAAAAAATTACACCACCATAAATCCATCAGTATACATTTTAACTGACACTACCACAAGTGAAGGAGTATTGGCATTTAATATTAAACACTAAATCACATGACTGATATACAATAGCCAATGCCTAAGCCAACATCTTAAATGAGGTAATTTGCATGAGACATATGCTGATAAGAGTTACACCAAGGGGTATAACTAACAGGATTCTGGTCATTGTGTGTTTGCAGTAGTTGTTTATTGCCAAAATACTATTGGCTGGTTAAATAGTGTAAGTGCAATTGTGTGAATCACAGCAGCAATTGCTGCTAGCTAATGAGTTGAATTCGTTATTTACATCAGATCACATGGCTGGCATGCAACAAACAGTACAAATACCAGCTCAATAACTACTGGTAGTAGCAATTCACCACTACTACAATTTATAGCTCTGCGCTTACACTAATGTAAATACAGTAACTGATATGATTCTGGCCTTTGGTATAATTGCCAACTGCTTTAAGTCCATATACAGAATGAAAGGTGGCACAGATATAAATAAGTTAGGTATCAGGACTACTTCTGAATAAACAGCACAGGTCTGTGGAAAATGACAACTACTCATTTATATAGACATTTTTTCATGCGTGCATGCACTGTACTGTACTGTATCTATCTATCTATCTGTCTATCTATCTCTTTCTTGTAATCCTGCCCATGCTTAGTCCACTGTCAGTAGGTAAAAGTTTCCCTTGCTCGAAAGCCAGCCATCTCCGACTCTAGGATTCAGTGCTCATCTCTGTTTCAAAGCCGAAGAGCCAGAACTGTCTGCTTCTGCAGATGTTTCCGTGATCATGTGGCAGGCATGACTAGACACCGGAGCACACAGAATGCTGTTACCTTCCCAGCAAAGTGGTCCCTATTTATCTACTTGCATTTTCTTGGTTTCAAACTGCTAGGTTGGCAGGAGCTGGGACAAAGACGGGAGCTCATTCGGTCCTGCAGTACTCGGGAATTGAACTGTTAACCTTCTGCCTCCCAATCAGCGTTAGCCACTTGAGCCACTGCAGTACTTTCTGTGAAATGTTGTGCCCCCAACTCTGCCCAACAATGAACTGACCATAATAGTATCTATCGACAGATCCATCAATAGATAGATAAAAACTGGAGCCCCAATTGAGTTTGCTTCCTCCATTTAGGTATTTTGGGATAGTGGCAGTTACAGTCCAAAAACACCTGGAGGATCACGTGTTTCCCATCCCAAATGACTGCCATGTCATTGAGACTAAGTGTGTTTGTTTCTTTAGGGGTCTCTGGAGTTTTTATGAATCAATCATGTGAATACAGTGGAGCCTTTTTCCTGGGTGTCATCAGCATTGTTACCTTAACCAAATTTAATTCAAGGCAAGGCATCTAAACGCTTTATGGAGCCATCTTTCACTCTGTACACTCTGAGCTTTCTTACAGCAAATATACAAATCTGGATATTGCTGTTTATACTGTATTAATCCATGCATTCTATTTAATTATGCTTACCAGAAGAATACTACCAAATAATATGCAGCATAAAGGCAAAGAGAATTAACTGGAACATGCTAATTCATATTGCTATGCTATTTCTATACCAGACTAGTTACATCCCATAATTAATTTGAGTCCCACGAGAAACGCAGAAGAGGATGCTATTTCCCTAAAAGAGGATAAATCTCTCAAGCCACATCTCATTAAATAAAAGCACCTTAGTCCTCATGGACTTTGCAACAATGGCATGGATTAAGCAAGCAGCTTCCAGAACCAATCTTCAAACAAGTCTCCGAACGAGCCCTGAAACACAGTGGACCGGTTCTTCCCATTTTGTTTTCTGTTTCCTATCTCTAGGCCACTATTAACTCATTGTAAAGCAAGAAATATTTCCTCTGAAAACCTGTCTTCTCTGGACTGGAAGAAAAAATTACTTTACAGACTCTTTAAAAAAACTTTCAGACAAATCAGCCATGTTACGATCATTTGCCTCCATCTGAATTTTCAAACTGTAACCAAATACTAAGGCATATTGAGAAGACTGCCACATTAGTGAAGCATAATCAAAAATTGCATTATGTTAAAATATAGTGACATAAATGCTTTGAACTAGTATGCTACAAACCAGCACAAAATTGGATGCTTTTACAGTTCAATTCTATGTATTTTACTTACAAGTATGTTACACTTCATTCCACAGTACTTCTTTTCCCGTACATTTAGTAATGCTTGGATTTCAGTGGATTTAAGTGCAACTCAACGTGTGTGAGACTGTAGTTAATGACTTATAGTCACCTATGTACAATCTGTCTCTATGAATTATTCAAGAAAGAAATTTATTACTTCTGTTCTTTCTCTAAATTCTTGTCTCTATATAGTTTATCTACTTATTTAACTCACCTGTCAGCAAAAAGAAGATAACCAATATTAATGCACATGACTAAAACTTTCCAATAAATGCTACCTGAAAAAAATTCTGAATGATAAATTCAAGACAATATTTACATGTGCTGGCATTTTAGCCTACTACATAAGGTACAAAGGAAACTGCATTGGGAATATATTTTCTGTTCTGATTTCACATATGGTTAATATTTGTTTTAAACTGCAAGAAAATAAAACATAAAGAACAGAATTGTTTGATATTTTACTCATACTTTATTGTCACCGATTCTCACTGAGCAAACTAAAGTTGCCCAGTGCATATACTGGGAGAGAGATGTTTTTGTTTCACAGTTAAATACAGGAGTTAGTCTTTAAGGTGCCACAACATTTTTTGTCTTTTTTGCTGTACTGTTTTATTTACTCTCACAGTTATAATATCCCACTTCAAAGTTGTTATTTGCCCAACTACCTATAGTGAGTAAAGAATCACCTCCAGGCAACAAGGTACTAAAATGTCTACTCTTTGCTTTCACACAGTCACAGCTTATATAGACTTATTTGCCAAACTTTACAGTTCCACAAAATTCCCTTTCTCGGTGTACCACCCTGGTTACGTTCAGTGGCCGATGAAAAAGAGAATAATTTATGGGCTGCAACAAAATCATATCTCTTATTTCTTTTTATATACACTGTTCTGCTCGACCGACCAATAGAATTAAGTGATTACGTGAATATTGCATATAGAAGCTAAATTGAAATCTAAACAGCCCAGATGGACCAAAAAGAATTCTAGATTACTGTATATGGTGATTTCTAAACTCAATAAATGGAAATACATCCTCTGGAAATCAATTAAACTAGGTGGGTTTCGTGACAGCTTTCTGAAGAAATATCACATAAACTCACTGTGCTGTGTAGCACTTAACGTTAGATTTAGACTAGACAATGATGAAATCAAGTCAATGAAATAAATTAAAATATACTAAGATTAAAAGAGAATAAAGCTTTCCAACCTTAAAAAAATATTCCACTGCCAGCCAAAAGAAAACCTATAATCTTAAAAAGGATGCAAAGGGCAGCAGTCAAGACTAGCAGCAACTAACAGTTATTCTTTTGTTATAGCTACCCAAGTAGCTACTTATATTATTCCTACATGCCCATTATGTCTCTCTACAAATTCCACACAACTGAACAGCCATACATTATACAACATCTTATCCTTAAAGATAGGGAAAAGCAAAGATACCACAAATAGAATTAATCAGATTCTCAACCTAAAACATGGCTTGCATATGCTTCAAGCAAGAAATGCAAGGACTTTATAAACTGATTCAAATACCTTATAGTATTATGTAATCATTTTCACCCCAACTCGAAAATCCAATTCTCAGACTTGTATGCATTTACACCAAAATCCTGGTTCTTGTAGACATGCTCTTGCTTAGTCCAGTGTCAATGATTTACTGTTAAATGCTGCGCCTTCAACTCTACCCACTAAATTAACTTACCATAATGGTACGGTTTAAATAGCAAAAACATCCTTCCTCTATAATGGTCTCCCATGTGAGAAACAGGATTTCATTATTGATTGTATTTGCTGTTTCATACAGAAAGAACCTACTAACGTGGGGCTGACTCCTCCTTCAATAGGTTACATTTGATAAATTATCTCCCTCCTCTTCCATCCTTTTTACATAATCCTGACTAACCCACATCTTGCTTATGGAACTAATTTATGGTCCCTATCGACCTGGACACTGAGTAATTGTTAACACCCAGCAGCCTTTTAAATCACCTAGCCATCATCATGTTATGGAAGTCTACTACAAACTGTGGGATCTTTGGGCAGGCGTCAAGGCCAAAGCTCCCTGGCATCAGACAGACTACCCAAGGCATAGGCCGCCAAAAAGTCCAACCCCATGGGCCTCTTTGCACCTTATATTTCTAGGCAGTTCCTGTAACACAGAGCACATGAAATGGGACCACCAAACAAGCATGAGAAACACACAGCACACTCACCAATTGGTCAGGACTGGTTGCCCTGGTGGCAAAAACAAAGCTGCCCTGAGTGAGATGTTCAAGGGCTCCAAGGATCACTCCTGACAGCCCAGCCGCCTTAAAGGGGGGGGGGGGGGAATGCTCCTAACTCCCTTTTGTGCCCTAGTGGCGCAATGGTTAATCAGCTGTACTGCAGCTAAAAGATTGTGAGTTCTATCCTGATCGGGATCCAGGTTGACTCAGACCATCCATCCTTCCGAGGTCGGTAAAATGAAGACCCAACATGTTAGGGGCAAAATGCTCCTTACCTGTGAACGCCCATGGAGCGCACTAAGCGCTATGGGGCGGTATAGAAGTGTACAAAGCTAAGTGCTTTGTCTACGGAGGGGGGTCGTCGGATCGCAAGACACGCGCACGCACAAAAGCGAAAGTTTCACAGCTAATCCTGCCGATGCCCGTTCTGGGGCCTACCTCCAACTGCCTCGAAACCCACCCCTCTACTTCTGCCCCACCAAGCCGAGAGGCGCGGGAGATCTCCCCAGGTGAAGTAAATCATCATCATCCCCTTTCTCCCTCCCCCCGCCACCCCTGAGCTTTCCCTTCCCCGGGCCAAGACCGTAAAATCCCACCCACCCACCCACCCCAGTCAGCTCTCTCTCGCCTTCCTCACCTGGCCTGTGCTTCGTCAAGGCTCTGGTCGGTGATGGCCATGATCTGCTGCAAGATGTCTCCCGTGTCCTGGAGGCCTGCCTGGGGAGGGAGGGGGCCTGGGGGCCCTTGGAGCCGGTGCGGCGGCGGCTCCCCGGCGGCCCCGGGAGGAGGCTGGAGCCCTGCAAGGAGCCGGGCTGCCTCCTCCATGACGGAGGATAAGGAAGGAATGGGGAGGGAGGGAGGGGGAGCCGCCTCAAGCGGTGAGGGGGGAATTGGGGGCGGGGCGGTGGGGAGAAGAGTCCTGAGGCGGCGCGAGCCCTTCGCTTTCAAACCGTTAAACACCCCCTCCCTCCTTCTTCGCCCCCACTTACACGCACAGACAGACACGCACGACTGACACACAACAGGCCCCACCGCCCCTCACTACTGACTCCCGCTCCGACTGCTCCGCCCCTTGCTGCCCCCCCCTGCCGCCGCCGCCGCCGCCGCGCGACGGGGCTCCGCCCCCTCAGCCGTCGCCTGGCGCAGCGGCCCCTTCTCCCGGAGTGGCCCGCCCTCTTCTGGGACAAAGCCGGTCTCTTGGCGGCTTCGTCTCCATCGCTTGCCTGAAGGGGCGGGGGCAGAGGCGGGGGGCGGAGCTAATCGCGAAGGGCGGGGGGGGAGGGCAGAAGCGACCTCACTTGGTAGACATGCAGGCACAGCGCGCGCGCGCACCGGCCGACGCTCGCTTTCTGCTCTCTTAAGGGCTGAGGGCGGTTTTCCCTCTTCGTGCCTCCTGTCGTTTGCTCACCTTGCTTGATACCCTTGATCCACGAAAGCTCACATTAAAATACAGCAGTTTTTTTAAAACGTCACAAAAAATTTTTGTCGTTTTGTTTTGTTTACTCTCTGATATACCCCCTTCAAAGTGTATTATTTCCACACACACACGAGAGTCACAGCCTGGGATGTTGATTCCCTGCGTCCCAGTCGAAACCCCTCCGCTTTCGCTTCGTTCCCTGAGTTGTTTGCGTCGCATCTCCCGATGCGGCGGCGGAGAACTCAACGGTTCTCAAACGGCCGTTATTACCATCCCCCCCCCCCCCCAGGTTCCGTCCCCGTTTCCTGCCAACGGCTGATTCGCTGTGGCCGTTTCTTCACCCGGCGGCGTCTCCCCTCACGGGGAAAAGGGCCGCCTCACCCCCGAGGCACATAGCCCATTTCCCTCTCTGGAGAAACGGTCCCTCCCAAAGCCCACATCGACGATCCCCTCAAACCTTCCTTCAACTCGAAAACTGGAGTTTTCAAAAACGCCGCACTTTTTGAGGGCGATTCAAAAGTTCATGAAGCAATAGCTTACATTAAAGGAATGTTCTTTATTTGTCCGAGTCCGAGGCACGAAATTTTAAAACCGACATAATTTTGAGAGCGGGGGAGACAACATTCATTTAAAAATAAATGCATACATAAACTATATGTTTACATAATCACACACTACTTTCCCAATATTCCGCAGTTTGAATGGCCCTGTCATTTGCTTTAAACAAATCCTGGATATCACACTGTTCAAGCAAGTTGCCACAGATGAGCAAACGGGGAAGCAGACACAGAAGAAGCTTCATTGTGGTTAACAATCGGGCATACCTTGGGCAGCGTTGAGGGAAACCTAAACGGCAGAATCGTCCACCACCAAAGCACTATACAACACGTATTTGCACAATGACTCACTCAAAACAGCATTTTTCAATGGCATCTTTAGTGGTAATCTCTATTAGTGGTAATCCCTTAATGGTAATCTCTATTTATTGAAGAGTTAAAGCAGGGGTGGGGCCCGTAGGCCCATGAAATCATTTGTATGCCAAGGTATCCACAGGCAGGTCTCAAAATTCAAAAAAAATCTAGGAGATTTTTTCATAACACAAATTTATATTACATGACTCATAATAGCGTACATTTTGAGAAAAGCAAAGAGCGAACATTACAGAATAGGCAGTACACATAGGATGATTCATCACAATGATGACCTTGCCTTTGATTGAAGATGGTACTGTTGACTTCTTTGCCAACACAGATGAAAACTCCACTCCAATGTCCACAATCAGCAATCCTTGCAAAAACTGAATCTCGGATGAAGATTAAGGAACAGTACACAGAAAAGACCTCAAGAGTTGAATGTTGGAAAAGAAAAGTTGATGCAGAGTGTCAAGTGGACAAATGATTAATTTTTTTGATGAAGTCAAAGATAAACCTTTTGCCTAGTTTGTGGCGATGCATTAGCAGTAATGAAAAAGCCAATCAAGTGTCATTACAGCTCAAAAGATGGCTGTTACCATTGTTATAATCATTTCCTTCTTATTTCTTGCTATGGTGATGTTGGCAAGCCACGAGACTACTTATTGTTAAAGCATGGAAAGTATATATACATGTATTGTGAAATTGAGCTGGGCGATTGGTACAAAGAACTATGGAACATTGTGATGAATGACAGACTGAGATGAGAATTAAAGTTTAAGAAAGGATTAACAAAAAGAAACAACTTCAAAGAAAATTTATAGAGCATGCCTTAATTAAGGCAAAAGAGACAAAACTGGGACAGGATTACATAACTTTTGGGGAAATTGGAGTGAATATATACAATATTGTTATAGAAATAAAATAATCATAGGTGGTGGGGAGCATATATATGGTGTGCATGCATGCCTGCGTGCATGCCTGCATGGAAGCTGAGGCCTTGTGTAGAGGGAGAGTTTGTGAAAAAGTGCATGGTAGCTACTGTGGAGTTATTAGCAAATTGTTTCAGAGTGTTAGTTCGTATTGGAAAACCATCTACTGACCTAGCACAAGATACAATATTGAAAAAACACTGAAGGGTTTTGCAAGAGATTGCAAATTTTTCTCTCTGACTTGTGACCAGACAGCAGATACTGCCCAACTGGCCGTATTCATTTGTGTGTGTGATAACTGCAGAGTTTGATACGCAAGAGGAATCGCTGTCACTGGTACCCATGCATGGAGGTGAGGACTTGTTTGAGAGACTTGTTTTATCAATGAAAAAACTTGACCTAACATTTGACAAGTTAAGTAGCCAACTCCAACAATGGCTGGCTTATAAAAAGGGTTAATTGCATTTATCAAGAAAGAACTGGAACATATCAGTTTTGATCCAAGTGATTTAATTATGTGCCACTGCATCATAAGCCAAGAAAATCTCTGTGCACAGCCATTGCTGCTCAACAATGTGATGTCAACAGTGTCATACAAAATTTTTGTCAAAAGTAGAGGGTTTAACAGCCACCAGTTTAAGGAGTTATTGGACTCCACGTAGGGTGATCTTGTTTATTACTGTGAAGTGTGGTGGCTGAGTCACAGGAACATGTTCATGGGGTTTTACAAACTGCGGGATGAAGTCAAGCAGTTCATGGTGATTAAGGGAAAACCTGTCAGGGAACTCAATGATAGCAAATTACTGTACTTTGATAGCAAGTTGCTAACGTTCATGTTGGATACTGTACCTGTATTACCAAGTAACTCTTAGTGCTGAACGTCAAGTTCTAAAGCCCCAACCAACTTCTCGGCTCCCTGCTTTCAAATGTCAAATCATTTGAAACTGAATTAAGGCTGTGGAAAGCGCAAGTCGAAAGGAATAACACAGTGCATTTCTCCACTCTGGAAGGACAAAAGCCTTCTACGACACTTGAATATACTGGTGAATGTGTGAAACCAATTGAAGCATTTAGTGAAAGAGTCAAGGCCATAAAAAGCAAACAAATGGAACTGAACATCTTTGCTGCACCTTTCAATGTGGAACGAACTGATGTGCCTAATAACCTACAACACAAAATCATTCAACTGCAAAGCGATGATAATAATTATTTCGTGTCATAAATTATTCTGGATTGAAAGGATTTTTGCTGGAGAAACTCCACTCAAGGGACACTCAAATGAGGCTCCTTTCATGTGCCCAAGATCTTTTCCCACTGAAGTGGTCCCTATTTACCTACTTGAAATTTCTTGCTTTCAATCTGCTAGGTTGGCAAGAATTGGGACAGAGACGGGCACTCATTTCATCATGCAGTACCTGGGTCTCAAGCTGCCAACTTGCTGGCCTTCCAGCTAACAAGGCAAGCTTCTTAACCACTGAGCCACCTCAGTCCCCAAAGTGATGATGAGCTGAAATCTAGGTACAACAACCTCCTGTTGCTTGAATTCTATAAATGTTACATAAGCAACGATGCATTTCCCACTTTGAAGAAATATGCATTGAAATATGCATCTGTGTTTGAAACAACTTACTGCTGCGAGTAGTACTTTTCAAAACTTACCATCACGGCAGTGATGGGATGTAACAGGTTCTCGCCAGTTCTCCAGAACCGGTAGTAACTTTTCCCAGTGTCCCAGAGAACCTGTAGCAGCTTTTGGGAGGAACCACCTTCTGGGCTTACCTTTTCACTGGTTCTCCCCATTGCGCATGCATGCCAAGCACTTGGTGTGCATGCACGCCTAGTGCTTGGCGCGTATGCACGGCCTCCTTGCTATCCTCCCAAACGGGGAGGAGGAAGAGAAACTGCTAGCCTGAAGCTCCCTATAGCCTGAAGCTCCCTATTTTTATTATTTTGTATTTTTTTCCTTTGGCCCTGACCATGACATGACATCATGATGTTAGCTCCGCCCACACTGTAATGACATCACGGTCGGGTAGTAAAATTTTTGACATCCCACCACTGACGGAGTCGCTTGTGCTCTAGACTGACCAATGCGAGTAATAATCTCGTCAATACCAGCTAACGTCACATGCCTCACCAAAGTGAAGCAGTTCCAGCCATCATATTAGGGGTGAGTTAATTAAATGTTTGATTATATAGCAGGCTAATTTTTAAGTTGATAATTTTATATGGCTCTTGGCAGAAAAAAATTCCCCAACCCTGAGCTAAAGGAAAGGCAGGTACTGATATATTTTTTAAAGGTGGTGTGGCAGGCAAAGGAAAAGAAAGATGCATTGGGGGGAGGGGCTAAGGTATAAAAAATATTCCCCAACCAAATTTTGAATAATACAAAATTGTGGTAATTTTCTTAAGTCATTTTTTAATTTAAAGTGGTAAATAAAAAACCTAAAACTTTAAACATGGCCCAAAAGATACTATGTTTGGCAGGAGCTGGGACAGAGACAGGTGCTCACTCTGTCATGCAGCACTCTGGTCCTCCTCAGAGAAAGGAACACATCCTTTGTTCCTTGAATTGAAGTCCTTCATTCTCTCTGAGTAAAAAGAGAACAATGTTTTAGAAAAGTTACATAGAGAAAGTGTGTATTTCTTGCTTTTTTGCTCATCAGCACCTGGCATTGAAATGTACTCTGGTGCTTTGAGAAAGATAGTACTGTACTCTGATGCTGGCAACTTATGAACTTTCTGGGTTTTTGCCTTGGCAACAAATCATATTTAAAGACAGTTCTTAAAGTTCATACTAAATTCTATTACCAATACTTAATGCTTCCAAGTTGTCTTAAATCAAGCTAACATAAATAAAATGCTGTTAATTGACTGAAATAAAAGTGACTTTGGCTTAAGGAAGGGCACATGATGTGTAAAGTTGTGCAAAGTTTGTGTACATGTTCGAAGTACACAAACGTTGATGATAATGAAATTAAAAGTTAACTTTTTTTTACATCTTGGTTCAATTATCAGTCCAAATGGAGACTGCAGCCAAGAAATCAGAAGAAGACTGAGAGGCAGAAGGGAGGTAATGAAGGATTTAGAAAAGATCGTCAAGTGTGTAAGGAGACCAAGGCCAAGATAATCCACACTATTGTACTGTATTCCTGATAACCATAGATGGGTGTCAAAGCTGGAGAATAAAGAAAACTGACCAAAGGGGGGGGGGAGAGAGAGATGTTTCAAACACAGTGTTGGAAGAGAGCTTTACAGATACCCTGGACTGCCAAAAAGATCAACAAGTGGGTCCTAGAGAAAACCACACATGAACTATTTCTGGAGGCAAAAATGATGAAGCTGAGACTGTCCTACTTTGGACAATCATGAGAAGGCAAGATTCTCTGGAAAAGACAATAACGCTTAGGAAGGTTGAAGGCAGCAGGAAAAGAGGAAGTCCAAATATAAGATGGATTGACTCACTAAAGGAACCACAAGCTTGAGTTTGCAAGGGCCAAGCAGGGCTGTTGAGAACAGGACATTTAGGAGACTGCTCATTCATAGGGTTGTTATTAGTTGGAGATGATTTTATGGTACATAAAAACACCAGCAGCACCACAACATTCTATGGCCAACCATCATATACCTATACCTGTGCCTATACCAACTGCCAGGGGAAGAAGAAGCCAGGGCAGGTTGAGGACCTTGCCGCCCCTCCCCCTGTGCCTATACCAACTGCCAGGGGAAGAAGAAGCCAGGGCAGGTTGGGGACCTTGCCGCCCCTCCCCCTGTGCCTATACTAACTGCCAGGGGAAGAAGAAGACAGGGCAGGATGAAGACCTTGCCACCCCTCCCCCTGTGCCTATACCAACTGCCAGGGGAGGAACAAGCCAGGGCAGGATGAGGACCTTGCCGCCTCTCCCCCTGTGCCTATACCAACTGCCAGGGGAAAGAGAAGCCAGGGCAGGTTGAGGACCTTGCCACCCCTCCCCCTGTGCCCACCTCAACATATTATATTGTAATGTAATGTAATGTATTGTCTGCAAGCCGCCCTGAGTCGCCACGGCGAGTGGGCGGCAATATAAATTTTAAATAATGATGATGATGATGATAATAATAATAATAATAATAATAAGCATCATCATCATCGTCATCATCATCATCATCATCATCACTATCCATGTATTCTGAAATGTAATAGGCTTGTTCTGAAACTGTATTTGCTGCATCAAGTTGGCAACTTTTTATGCCCATGGCTGTTGACCTGCCTCTGTGTTCTGGTGCTTCAGGTTTAAAAGCATTCCAGCCAAGTTAAAACCCATTGCTCATTCACAATCTACTACTGTACTTTTATTTGTTTGTTACTTTCCCAACATTTTCCCCACCCTCACCTTTGCTACCCTTGGGAGGTACAGTTCAGTCTATTTCATCATGGTTTACTTGGAATTGAGAATTCATTTGGGGCCAAGAGATAAGAACCAACAAAGTTGTTGTTCCTAGAGAAGAACATTTCTTTGCTGGCTGCAAAAAAAAAAAAAAAAACAGACTCACAGTCTGGAAGGGCAGAAGATTGACACATCTGAAACATAACCAGCCCAAGGCATTTTACCGCCTGAGGTGGGCAAGATAGTTTCCCCTTTCTCATTCCACATTGAAAAGCAGACTGAACTTCCTATTAAACACTTGCAATAGAATTATAACCTCCATTTCAGCTGAAGGCAACAGGGGCAGTTTCACAGGATAAGGGAAACTGCATGGTACAGAAAATTGTCCTCCAACAAATGGGAATGGCCAGAGGCCTCAGAAGGAACAGCCAAAATATTGTTTTAGTGTCCCCTGGACAGTTACTGCTAGAGGCAGTTGCCTCTTTCTTCCTCAAGATAAAGTAGTCTCTGATTTAAAGCCATGTCTCCTAAACTTTTTTCTCTCCAGCTGCTTCCTAATTTGATTCAAGACTGAAGATTCACCAATGGAATATATGACTAGCTGGGAACAGTAGCTGTTCGTTTTGCCTTGGGTCTTAGATCTGGGTTAAGAATGTGGTAGACACCAAACTAGATTGGTTGGGGCAAATAATCTAGAGCCATGAAAGAACAGCCAATAGTAAAGTCAAGGTGGTTCCAAATCAAATACTTTGTGGGTTTTACTAATAGCAATACAGAACATGAGTAGACGAAAGGCAATGAAACAGGCAAAGTCACTTATGAGGTCTCATGGTGCAGGAAACAAAAAAGGGTGGTGGCTTATGGATGGGTCTTCCAGTCATCACTAACAAAAATCATAGTCAACAACTTAAATCACACAGAGTTTCTGTTACATAGACAGCTTGCCAGTCAAGAATGAAGTGTATAAAATGATGTTCCAGCAACTCCATGGGCTGGAGACTGAGCAGGAGATGCCAGAATCCCACCCATATTCTGGGGAATATCCTCTTCATTTGGAGAGTCCTACATATGAGTGTTGCCTATTTTCAGGAAGCTCTCTCAAGCATGTGAGCACTTCTACAGGGCATCAGTGTTCTTCCTTGCCTCTTCAGGCTATCATAATTATGGGTAGGGATGAACAAAATGCAGTCCATGGGCCACATGTTGAACTCAAGCCAAACCGTCCAGAAAATGTAAGAAGGAAAGCCGCAAATAATCACTGCTGCAAATCTGTGACTTCTGGAAATAACCATTGGTTCACTGAATACAGGGATAATCTCATTCTAGGAAATAAAAACAAAGCTTGGATTTTTAAGAATTAAGGAAGAGCAAGATTATTAAAGCAAGAAAATGCATTTTACTAAGTAAAAGGGATAAACTCTCTTTAATAAGTAAGTAACATAACAGACTGATGAAATTAACTAGGTGCCCCATGTATAAGCAATAGAGAAGTCATTGTATGAGTCCTAGGGTTGCATTGGTGATGGATTTAAGTGACATAATGGTAGATAAATATAAGAAAGAACTGATTATAATTATAACCGATGAGACTGTTGATAGCAAAGAATTGGAAAGTATGCATCTCAAATTTGGAAGAGTGGTATGAAGAAATATGGAATATAACATTGAAAAATAAGCTGACATGTGAATTAAAAATTAAAAAGGGGACAATCAAGAACAATGAATATTTACAGATAGGGGGAGACATCATTGAATATGTGTTCTTAAAAATTCTAAAGGATTTAAGCCAGGTCAAGAAAGTACTAGCATTTGGAAATGGGGAAAGGTATAAAAGTTAAAACAGAGAATTAAGATATGTAGAATAAAAGAAAAGGTCCTAAAGGTGGAGGGTGCACTTGTCAATTGTTAAATGTTATATATGTTTTTTATGCAATATAAACAAGGATGGATAATTAATGTGAATATTGTAATAAGCCAAATATTGTTGTGTTTTTTCTATTGTTTTACTTTTATTCTTTTTTATGTGTTTTGAAAATTAAAATAAAATAATAATAAACATTAAAAGCATGTCAGTCAAATGCTGTTGTGTATTGTGCTAGTCATGCAGTGCTTCAGGTCCCCTCTATAACATATAAATATAAAAATGTGTGTTGGTTAGAAAATGTACACTTTTGAAGACTTGTACAAAATGCTAGCATGGCCCATTTTCTTTCAATAGCACTTTTTTTATCTGTTATCCAAATGTTTTCTGGGGAGCAACAAGTTAGATCTCTTTAAGCTACCACTTTGCAGATTGTAGCCCTTCTGATGTTCTTGGGCTGCATCTCCCATTAATACTACCCAGAACAGTTAACACTGAGAAGTGCTAGTCTGGTAACTTTCAAAGGACTGGTAACTTTCAGAGGGTCACATGGTTCAGCGGGCTGATCATGTGGTTCCTCCCACCAGAAGCGGAAGTAAAACGCGCCTTGCAATCTGTTTTGCAACAGGATGAGATAGATTTTAGGCTGCCATTTTCTCTGCTTAAACCAGGGGTGAACAAACTATGGCCCCCAATGCAAATTCATCTGGCCCACGCTGCCCTCATCACTCCTGGAAGTGGAAGCAAAATGCGCTCGTACAGGCCAGCTGAATTGGCATATGGGGCCAGATCCAGCCCATTGGCCGTAGTTTGGGCACCCATGCTCTAAAAATTCTGGCTACTTGTGTTGAGAAAGCCTAATCATGTGGTTCACTCTCCTTACACTCTCTTAAAACAGGTGCTCTTCTGTATTCACCGGTTCATGCTTTAATATGTGTCAATACAAGAAAGAGATTTTCTTGAATCATTGGAGACTATACTCTGAAAAGGCTCATTTAACTATAAGGTGAAATAAAATACAGAAGAGAATACAAGCTCAGCTAGAACTTCGACTACAGCATGATTATTTGGGGAATGGCATTTGTGGATATAAGGTGCACAGATTTAAATTCCTGCCATGCTTTTTAAATGGCTTAAACTATTTCAAATTGTTTTCACATTATTTAGTGTTGTTTTTCTCTCCACATTCTGCTCTGAGATCTTTTGGTAAACACTGAGATGCAAATATTTTGATAATAATATTCTTCTTTGCTTCTTCTTTTACCCCATCAGGTGTCGAGGGATTTGATAATAATAAAATTTCAAAATTATACATGGAAAAATGTCCTGATCATTCCACTGAACTTCTGCTCCTCAGCAGTTTTGAATACAGTGATTGCTTTCCCCACATGGCAGCAGACTTATGACCGTGTCCCCTGGCTGCAGAAACGTTTACACCCGAAACAGTGTGAGCAGCATGGGAAGCAAAATATTGTGCTGTGACCACTCTAGTAGAGTCCACCTGTAGAAGACTGATGGAAACTGTCAGTCTTGTACATACTGAAGGCAGGAAGTTGGGAAAGGAGATATAGCTAATGGACTGAAGTGTGGGATCCTTAGAATATGGGTTTTCTTGTTTATTTTGCTGTGAACTTTTGTTAATCCCATCCTAAATATTGCAACCTAATGGCAAGAGAAGTGTGTGAATTACTCTATGTGATATTGTGAGAAATGTGATGCTACAGTGATAACATTATACTGCAGAGCAATTTGTCACAGGCTGAAGAAGAGAGAGTAATAACAAACAGACAAAGAGCATCAAATCATCCAGAATGTGACACTTACCTATCAAGCATCTTATATTATGAGGTGCATTTGCCATTTGTTTTCATTCTTTTAAAGCTATCCTGCCTTCCTTCATGTTTGTACCAAATTCTGTCATTTAATTCCCCCCTTCTCTGTTCCCCAGCTGGGTCAGCCTGTGCATATGGATGGCACAGAATGAGAGAACTTTGCGAAACCCACGGTGTCACTCATGACAGATATACATGGTTCATAATCCTGTCCTGCATGAATTATACATGCTACATTGAAAGTGAGCTGAAACATCTGGGTTTTTAAAAAAGAGAATTTAATCTTTGTATTCATAGATGTAATCACAGACTATCCAAATCAAAATATTAAAACATCAGAAAAGAAAGCAATGTATTTCTTGTCCCAACTTCTGGCATCAACCTTCTGATTTAAAATTTTACATGTTTAATGAGTTTTACCGAACTTTCCCAAATACTCTGATTCTGATTGCAGGACCTTATGTCAAAGTTCAAACTTCAATATTTCTTTAATGTTCATTTTGTCCTATGGTCATAGCATATAAGTGTGTGTGTGTGGGGGGGTGTGAGTGTGTGTGTGTGCGCGCGCGTGCTGTGAGTTTAGTTAAGTTGAGTTGAGTTGAGTTACTCTCCCAGTAGCTATGTTGGCTAAGGCAATCTGAAGGTTGTGGTTCAAAGAACTAAAAGTCCATGTTCTGGTCATCAATAGAGCATGGCCCTCTGTTGCATCAAGGGAGATACACTGCCTTTGATTAGAGACAATCAGCATACAGTACTGTACTTTATTATTTAGTTCAGGCATATCTATGTTGGTGAACAGTTCAATGCTGTTTCATAATTTGCATATACTGTACCTATAACAGCCTAATTTGGTCAAGTAAAAATAATTTTACTTTAAATTTCCTGTCTTTTCTTTTCAATATCACAACATTTATAAATATCTCCTTTTACATTTCTGTGAATGAATGTAGCAATCATGTACTTTTACATTAAATTTATAAGTTGTGCATTTTCACACACACACACACACTCTATTATGTTTTGTATTTTCTTCCCACCTATTTCATTGTTTACCCCTACTGTCTTTTTCCACAGAGACTGACCTTTAGTGAACAGTTCCAAATGTTTATGTCTCCAACAATATTTAACGTAATAAAATATTTGGGAGATAAACAGCTAACTTCTGGCCCTCCTGATGTTTCTGTTTTGTACTTCCCATCAACTCTAACCAGAATAGCTTTTATTTGGTATGATCAAACTAGGCTGTATCAGCAACGAATTTACACATTTTCTGAAACACATTTTAAATATGTGCATTTTCATACTGGCAATTTGATTCCTATACCTCAACAACTGTTTTAATTCTAGAACACTTGTTTTATGAAAGGTCAACCGGAAGAACTTTGTGGCGATATAACGCAATATTATTTCCTTGCAATTGCTTCTATATATACTAATTTTTAAAGAATAAAATGGGATATATATTTCTTCATCCAGAAAAAAATTATCAGAAATGCAGGTTGTGCATGTTCAATCAACAGGAATGCAAAACAAAAAACAAGGTATTACAGTGGTACCTTATAAAATGATTTTAATGTTTCACGGGGCTTGTTGTTGTACGAAAAAATTGCTATATGATGCAGGTATTGTATAGCTATTTTCCCTATGGGATGCATCATACTATGATTTTTTCATGAAGCGGTTTTTCCCATTGGAAAAAAAATGTTGTATGTTTTTTTCCATAGGGAAAATTGTTGTACAGGACACTGTTTTTTTTAAAACCTAATTGTTATGTGATTTCATTGCTATATGGAGCGATTGTTGCATGAGATTACACTGTACAGTAGTTGGTTTTCTACTATGTCTTAAAGTGACATTTCCTGGGAGTAATAATCTCTAAATTCAGTGAAACTAAATTTTGGGTCAGATGTTTAAGATTACACTCTAAAATAGCATCCTGAAGTCGGTTATTTTCAATTTAAGAATTTGAAATGACTATATTTAACACAGTGCCATTTAAAATACAGTAATCAGGATCCAATGTTACAAGCACATACCTGTCTAACAAATAGAATCCAATAAGATGTGTTCCCAAGCTAATATGTATATGGCAATTTAATTTTTCTTTTTCAGGTGATGCAACATGTAATTAAAAAGAAAAGAAACACACTTTCTATTGAGAATGTATCACATTTCCACTTACAATTTGTTGCTATATATTTTCACACATATACCCCTCAGTTTTTCACTGCAGTTCAATAGCATTTAGATTTCACCCACCTCCTCCCCATTTATAAATACATAGAGAAGGAACACATTTCTTCTTTTATCCGTTTGCTAATTTAGGCCCGGTTATACTGAAAACAGAGAAAGCTAACTACTGCACACATGAAGGCTTGATTGATTGAGAACATTACTTGTGGTTATTGTTTTCCCTGTAGATTTGAAGCTTGAGTCAGTTCAATCAATAAATGCACCAATATTAATAGGAAGGCTCAGCACTCTGCCTGGAAACTCAACATTATCCTCTGCAAGGAAGCCCGGGGAGTGCTGGGAACTTGCTCAGCAACTGCGTCTGCTGATTCCTTGAAATTTTCGTCAGATGACTGTTTGCAGACATTTAGCTCAAAATGATAAAAGGCCAAAGATGCAATCCTGTACATAGCTAGGGTGCTTAAGTTGCTCTGAAGTCAAAGGAGGTTTACACACATTCTGCACATTAGTGCAGGATTCTAGCTAAACATTCGTCTCTGTGAATTCAACAGTGATTCAGCAAACATAGATGTACTGTGTATAAAAAAAAAGTCTGAGCATAGAATTAAAATGCTTTTAGGTGGCAGCAGGATACAAAAATTAGCTATAATTTCACACTGAAGATATACATTAAAAGGTTGCATTCACTTTCAAGCAGAGAGTCTGTCATTTCTTTCTTTGTTTCAGCACGAATGTTAAAGCACTGTGAAATCGTAGTACCACCAGCTGGGGCTAGGCAAAAGATTAACATTACTGTAATTTTATTAATGAGTGTTTAACTGTGAGCTTACTGTATTAAGATGGGGGTTAGATTTCTATGAACGTGTAAGACATGAAAAACTTTTAAAACATACATCTAAAAATCATTTGATAGGCTTGATAACATGTAGGAGTTGGTGTAAAATGATGCTTCCTGCAGTGCATAAGTGTTGACAACATTTGCAAGTCAGGGTGCATTTGCATTTTGTAAAATATAATAGCCTATGGCAAGTGTAACCAACCTTTTAAAGTTGGGGGGCCAGGTCACACTCCTTGAGACAGTTGAGGGGGGGGGGGCAGACAGGCTGCCATAAATGAGTCCGCATTCACGACAGCCATAAATGAGTCTGTGGCTGATTCCAGCAGTGGCAGCTGGAGCGAGGGCAGGGGCTGTAATCAGTGGTGGGCTCAAAAAAATTTTTTACTACCACACTGTGGGCGTGGTATGGTGGGCGTGGCCAGCAGAAAAGCCCTGCGTTGCACCCGAATTAGGACTACTTTATTTCAAAACTTGGATGGGCGGGGCCAGGCAGAATTTCTGCTACCGGTTCTGGCGAACTGGTGCAAACCTGCTGATGCCCGCCACTGGCTGTAATATTTGGCACTGCGGGCCCAGTGGTGGGCATCAGCAGGTTCGCACCAGTTCACCAGAACTGGTAGCAGAAATTCTGGCTGGCCCCGCCCATCCAATTTTTGAAATAAAGTACAGTAGAACCCTGCATAACGAAAAAACTCTGTTCCACGGAGCTCTTCACTATGTGGGGTTTTCGTTATGCGAAGCTAATGGGAGATGCCCTGGATAACAAACAAAAATGTTAGATATCCTGGGTTCCCATTGACCGAGTATACCCTGGTTACCAAAAAACCCTGCATAACAGGAAAAAAAGTCATTATGCGGGGCATCACCATTGCCTAATGAATGCTTTGTTATGCGATTTTTTTTGTTATACGAAGCGTTCATTATGCAAGGTACCATTGCAGTCCTAATTCGGGTGCAATGCAGGGCTTTTCCCCTGGCCACGCCCACCATTCCACACCCACAGTGTGGTAGTAAAAAATTTGGACCAGTAAAATATTAGCTCCTTCAACACATTCAGGCAGCTGAAGGCTCATGTTGCACATCAACAACCTGTTCATATTTTACAGCCAAGAAAATAGGCTACTGTAGTAGCTAGGGTTTCTCCTAAGGCCTGTGATTTAAACTTGTGTTTACAAAAGAGTAAATAGAAGAGGCTGGAGAGAGGGAGAGAAGGAAGCTTAAGGATTTGAAACTAGCTGATAAGAGACAGGCAGGGCCTGTAGTTGTTTATGTGGGTGGATGCTGCATGAAGTGTAGCAGTGTCTGCCCTCTGATTGTGTTCAACTTGTAAATCTGTAAGTAAACAGATGCAATACTCCAGGGTTTCTCAACCTTGAGCCCCCAGATATTCTTGAACTTCAATTGCCAAAAGCCCTGATCACCAGGTGTACTGACTTGGGCTTCTGGGAACTGAAGTCCAAGTATACCTAGAGGCCCAAGGTTGAGAAACCCTGCTATACTGTGTCTTCATAATAAAAGCAACCCTTTATAAAAGCTGTCCTGAAACTCTGTGGTGTTGAGGTAAGCGGAGTGAGTAAAGCAGGACAATTTAGGATTCAGCCATCAGAACAACCCCTCACAACTGCTGTGCTTTCACGGAGGGGTGACAGGGGTAGAGGTATTTGCATTTTGCTTGAGCACCTTCCCCTTCATGACAGATGGAGACTTGTTCCCATGAGCTCTACAGGCACTGCAGAAACCAGGGTAGGTTGTGAACCCATCTCAACCTAAGGGCTAAAGAGAATAATCTGACATGACTGCCTAGACTACCACTTTGAAAACTGCAAGTGAATTTACAGAACTATGCTATCGTGACTACATAGTGAAGAACTGTGCAGGCATCTGTCTTCAGAGATGGAAAGCTAGGCTGGCACAGTTTGGAAGGAATGTATGTGCACGCAGATGTGGAGAAATACTATTATCTCTGTGCAAAAGCACTCAACATTACAAAATGAAAAACTATCCTGAATATTGCACTGAGAAGTTCAATAAACTCTAATACCACAGCATTATCACAAACACATCCTGGAAGAATAAAATAATCCAAATCGCCCAACTGAGGATTCTTATTGATGCCTCTTGCTGTTATTGTAAAGAGCTGGACAAAGAGAAAAGTAGCCTCCATATTGTGGTAATATATTTACTAGACCAACCAGAAAGGGTATAAAAACCTGTGCTCAGAATGTACGCTTTTTTGTTGGTTTAATAAAGGTATTACCATAAAACAGACACTGTAAATATCCAGGAAACCACAAATTAACTTGTTCAAAGTGTTAAAGAGTCCTGAGGGAAAACAACGACTTCTGTGGCATCTGAAGTCTAACATATTGCTTTGTTTTTCAGGCACCAAAGATTGGGTGGTGTTGCTACAAACATATCTATTTATTTTGAAACTGATAGTGTGGGGAAAATCTGCATCAAACAGACAGCAAAAAGGGTTCATATTTTAATGACTGTAAAATACAGTTAGATACCCTTTCTGCAAGTAGAAAAATTGTACACTAGAAAGCAATGTTGTCTAAGATTTTTCTCCCTTGCAAGCTAGGGTTTGGTCCACTCCCCTCATTTTTTATTGTTTTACTTGTATGAGTTTTCTCCCTCATCTACAATAAAATAAATTTGTTGTACACATAAAACAGAAAGGCAAAGCACAAATGTGACTACTCTCCGTGCTGCAGATAAAAGGCCAATCACATTTCTAAAGCTGATATAAGGATAGAAAAGATTCAGAAATTAGATTTCTCCTCATGCTCAGACAGAAATGGTGACACTCTTTTGCTGCATATTATTAAATTAATAATAGAATCATCAAATCAACCAAATCTAGACCCTTAGCCAAAAAAGAATTAATCAAAACAAAACCATAACTCATCCTAATTAAAACTATATCTTATATTACCAACTCTCTTTATTCCCCATGTATATTTATTTATTATTTATTATTTATTTATTAGTTGCACTTACTATCCTGCCCCAATCGGGTAAACCCAACTCTGAGTGGCTTACATCATGGTTAAAACATAGGATAAGCCTATATTAATGTTATTTGTATTTAAAACTTAATGTTTAACTTTAAAAATCATAAAAAGTTAAAACAGTGTACACAATGCACACAGATTATATAATTTGTATATTCCAAAATTAACATCATTGGGAATAAAACAGAGTAAGGGAAACCCAATCCTGTAAACAATTATTTCCTTAGCTCTTAGCATTTCTAACCCAACTCTCAGAAATGCCCCTGTAGGTGTTCAAACCAGTATAAGAATCTCTATCTTCCATGTCTCATCACAAACCACCAATGTCTCGCTGGCATATGCAAGTTTCCCATTCCTGGTGAAAGTTCTACTTCCAGATTGTCTTTATCTTCTTACTCTTCTTTCCAACACTCAGCACAATCAACCTTTAATTAATCTAATAATTCCAACCTGGCCTATTACATTTTTTCCAGTTACTCTATCAGTTTTCTAATTCTCGATATTGCTGTCAGTCTCACGCTCAGTCTCATTAGTAATCTCATTCTCCTTCACATAATTCTCATCAGATTCACTTCTATACATTGTTGAGGCTTTAGACTGACTCCATTAAAACCCCAGATCAGCCAGGAATGCCATCAGAATGGGCAAGAATTGTCTACGCCTGACTTCGTAACAGAGGAGGGAAGCACATCAGAGAAAAGCACCTCCTCTCAGGTTGTGCCTCTTTGCAGGCACTGCAAGCACAATTGCTTTATCTCTGGGCTTCACAACCCCCTCCAGGCAAGTCTCCATAAATGCCTGAAACAGCAAGAGCAACTCCAACCACATAGGAGTACTGAAGAAACCAACAGAACACAATGCCCAGCAATAAATGGAGACATACATCATCCTTCCACTGTAGACAAACAGAAAAATACTCGATTGCCAACCCCAATAAACCAGGTGGAAAGAAATTAGTAGCCCAAGACAAAAAATCGCCAGCCTCACTTGTTGGCATCTGGGGGAGGGGGAGAATTTGGGTAGGTCTCTTGAATTATGAACTTCTGCAAGGCTGTAGCTTGGCTCTTCTTCCAGAAAGCATAGTGATCACTGGAACTCCCAACCTTTAGCTCATTCTAACACTAACCTCATTACAAATCAATGGTACTTGGGGCGTGGTTAAGATGGCGTAGAGGGAACACTTACTTCCTTCTGCTCCGTCAGTACAATGTGGTTTCAATGGGATTTTACAATTAAAAATAGAGCGATCTTGTGGAATTAATATATAAATGAGAAGCTGAGACTCTGCTGAAAGCCTGCTGAAGTCCATAAGGAGAAAAGAACAAAGTCGGCTGTAGCGGGGCTCCGGAGGCACGAGCTCCGGGTGGCGAGGCGAATCGGAGCCTCATAAGAGACTCCGAATTTGCCGACTGCCCGTCGAGCCGGCCAAGGGGCCGAAGCTGGATTTAAAAATAAATATTTGAGTGTTGGAGAGCAACCGCAGCACTGGAGCTTGCCTTAGACAGAAGAAGAACTTGGTGAGATAAAACGGGACTTTCCAGGGCGAGCGGGGAGTTGCGGAAGGTTACAGATTAAAACGGACTTCGGGCGGGTTTTTTTCTTTAAAAAAAAAAAGAGAGAAGTCCCCGTTTGAGATTGGACTTGTTGCTGGGAGACTGTGAGTGCTGAAGTTTTTTTTTTTTTTTTTTTTTTGAAGTTTGTCAATTGGAGCGCGGATTGTGGAGGCTGGACAAAGTGTGGGGAAAAGTTTTGGAGTGACGAGGGAAGGGCGAGAGAGGACCTGAATTGTGTCTGGCTTTATTACGATACTTTGGAGTGATAGAGACCTGCTTAAAAGACTGAGACTTTATTAAAAACTTTTTTTCCGAGCTAAATAGTGACGGGGGTAGAGCAAATTAGAGACTGAGCTAAAGGAAAGAACTGTGACGTATTGCAACTGAAGGGAGAGAAATAGAAACTACAACAGATGACAAATGGCGGAGGAGATCGAAACTTAAAACAGAGAAACGAAACCTAACAAGTGGAGAGGGAAGGAGAAGAAAGTCCTAGTTGGCAGGTTTAAATCTGCCGATTTGAGCCACGGATAATCTTTTCCCTCTACAGTTTGTATCTTTTTTAGTTGACTGATTCCCTGGGCAAGAATACGATGGTTTAACTTGGTCATTTTTACTTATTAGTGTATGGTCGCAAGATCGCCATTGAATATAAATTATCTGAAGGTTTTCTGCCCCCCGCTCCCCTCGCATCCCCTTACAGTGCTCGTTTGAACTTTATTGCTCTAAGTATCCATTCTAATACTGAATCCTGACACACTGGCAAGATTAATATTTGAATTGGCTGAAACAATAACATAAATTGGTTAGAGGTGGATTGATCGACTAACTGGTTGTTGGCTTGGTTGAAATAAATTTCTGGAAGCACAATTGATTTGCAGTTTAATTTCTAATATATGTCCATTAATTCTTAATATATTTTAATATATCTTTCTTTTGCCCCCTCCTTCTCCTTGGGTTTGCTCTGTTTGTCCCTATTGTTTAATATTTTTTAGATTTGGCTTCTCCCTGGGAAAATTGATTTCAAAAGGGGTGGGACTGAATAATTGCTACTATCATTGACTTAATTTTTTAAGACCAGCCTATCTTTTTTAATAATTGAAGTTTCGTTTTGCATCTTTGTATCAATTGAACGTTGGGGTTTAAAAAAAATTAATTGAGATACTATAATTCACCTTTTTACTAATTTGGGACATTTTATAATATTTTTAGATTAATTGAATTTTGGGATTAATAAGATTTAACAAAATTAATTGGAACTCTTAAAATAAATTGAAACCTGTAAAAATTAATTGAATCAGAACTAATTGATTAATTAAAATCAATTGGTCAATTAAATTACAATTTAATTGAATTAGATAGACCTGTTGTTTGAGTGATAATTGGCTAACATATTAAAGTTATTGGTTTAAATTTTATTGGAATAGAACAAGTATTTGATCCCATAATTCAAGCGATCAAGGGAGGGACAGAAATGGAGGGGGGAAGAGCAGAGAAGAAGAGGAGGCGATGAAACCAAAGACAAGAAGAGGGGGGGAAAACAGAAAGAGCAGAAAGAAAGACAAGACACGCCAACACCAACACCAGTTGTAGAAATTTCAGCAATGGAAAATGTACAAATGTTTGTTGAGTTTGGGAAGTTTATTTAAAAAGTGGATATCTTAGAAAGAACAATGGTAGACACTATGCAAGAGATGAGAAAGGAAATACAGATCAGTAATGAACAGATGAGAAAAGATTTTCAAGCCAGTAGTGAAGAGATGAGGAAAAGTAGGGAGGAGATGAAAAAAGATAGGGAAGCAGCGAAACACAATTATCAGACCATGGCAACAGCACTGACTAATGTCTCAAAAGAAGTAAAGGCTAATACTGTGAAGATCATTGCTATGATGACAGATGTATATAAACAGATGGATACTTTGAGAACTGAAGTGAATGAATTTTATATTGCAGATAAAGCTAAAGATGTTAAAATAATAGCCCTAGATAAAAGATTGGACTTATTGGAGGAGGGGACAAGAAAGCAGAACATTGTAATTAGAAAGATGGAGGAGAGAACGCCAGACAAGCTTAAAGAACGAGTAGTTGATTGGCTGAATTCTTTAAAAATGGGGAAAGATTTTGTGCTGGAAGATATTGTGAGTGCATTCAGGCTGGGGAGTAAGAGGGGGAAGAAAGAGTACAGAAATGTTTTGGTTAAATTTGCAAATTGGGGTGATAAGTTGAAAGTTATGGCATTTATTAAGCAAGCAGGTTCTGGCGTTCTAAAGATGGATGGAGCTGATGTGGAGGTCTACAACGATATTTCGCCAACGGAGAGGACTTGGAGATATAAGATGAAACCTGTAACAAAGTTGTTAATGGCCAAAGGTATAACATACAGTTGGAGATTTCCACAACAGCTAAAATTTTTCTTCGACAGAAAAATGCATGTGATTGATGACAAAACTGATGTTCTGGATTACTTGTGTCAAATTGGTCTGATTAAGATTGCTTCCAGAGAATGGATGGATTTGAGAAAGGCATTACAGGATTCTGGAGGTATGGAGAAGGATTCAGTTTTGGGGGAAGATTTGGAGGGTGCAGTGGGGGGGTCGGATTCATTAGAACTGGGAAGTCTGGTAGTATTAGAATAAAAGTTTATTTTGATGGAAGAGGAGGGAACTGATGAAAGATAAAGATCTTATTACCTATGCCATGTACCATTAGCCCCACCCTCCCTCTCTGAGATTCAAAGGTGGGACTCAAGAAAGAAGAGTGGGGAGGAGAGACTTTAAAGTTTGTTTGAGTAAGTTTTTGTTAGTGTTTTTTATTATGTTTTTTGTTAATGTAATTATATGTAGGATAAAAGGTAGCACGTCCAGGAAGAACAGCGCAATGTACGTAAAATCTAGAGATGTTGAGGGACATTAAAGTATTATCATGGAATGTGAAAGGTACAGGTTGTATGTTGAAAAGAAAGAAAACTCAGTTAGCACTCAAAAAAGATAACTTAGACGTAATTTTTTTACAAGAAGCTCATCAGAAATCACCCGAAGCAAATAAACTATATGTTAGAGGAATGCAGATATATGAAATGGCATTGGGGACATCCAAAGCTAGAGGGGTAGCAACTTTGATATCAAATAAATTGGGGTTTAACCTTACACAAAGTATTGCAGATCCTGAAGGAAGATATCTAATTATAAAAGGGAACATAGATGATGAATTTTTATGCACCAAATGACCACCAAGCAGAACTTTTAAATAAAATGGCAAAAATAATAAAAAAAAGGAAGGCTCACAAAATACGATTGTAGCGGGAGATTTCAATTTAATTAGGTCAGAAATTGATAGCACTGGAGCTAAAAGGGATAATAAAAAGGAGGTTTTGGACAATTGGATTAAATTGACAGGACTGAAAGATGTATGGAGAGAGATTAAAGGGGATGAAAGAACGTATACTTATTTCTCACAAGCACATAACATGTATTCTAGAATTGATTACTTTTTTGTTACAAAGAGCTTAATTAAAAATGTTGATAGAATTGAGACAGGTATCTTTAAAGAATCAGATCACACAAAAATAATTATGGAAATAAAATTGGGAGGAATTGGAAGAAAATTCTATAATTGGAGGTATACTCCCAGACTCATTAGAGATCAGATTATTAAAGAACAAATGACAAAAGAATGGGAAAAATATTGGGATTGGAACGATAATGGTGAAGTCAATTATAGCATAGTCTGGGATACTATGAAAGCAATATTCAGAGGTGAGTCGATAAAATTAGCAAGTATAAAGAAGAGGCAGGAGACAAGCAGATACCAGGAGCTTGAAAGACAATTGAAAAATCTTCAGTCTGAACATGTTAGAAACAAGGATTCAAAATTATTTGGGGAAATAATAAAAATAAAGAAAGAATTAGACGGTAAAGATATAGAGAAGGTTAAGAAAGATATAATCTTTCTAAAGAGAGAATATTTTGAATATAGCAACAAAAATTCTAAATTGTTGGCTAGAGCAGCTAAAGAGAAAAAATTTAAAAGTCAGATTGGAATTTTGATTGATAAGTCAGGGAAAAGATGTAATAAGACTGCATAGGTTAAAAATTGTAGAGAAATTTTATAGTGAGTTATATTCCAAAAAACCCGTAGATTTAAACAAACTTAAAATATACTTTGAAAAACAACGGATTAAAAGAATAGAAGAAGAACATAAAAATATAATGGAAGAAGAAATATCAGAAAAAGAAATTAAGGAAGCGATAGGAAGGCTAGAGTTAGATAAAGCCCCGGGTGAGGATGGATTATCAGCAGAATTTTATAAGGACTTTAAGGAAATAATGGTAGGGAAGCTTCACAAATTATTTAATAAAATACTAGAGGGAAAAATGATACCAAAATCATGGAATAGAACAATAATAACCCAAATACCAAAACCAGGGAAAGATGTAGAAAAAATTGAATCATACAGGCCAATTTCTTTAATAAACCAAGATGCAAAAATTTTCACAATGATATTGGCAAAAAGAATGAATAGTTTTATTGGAGATTATATAAATAAAGATCAGGCAGGCTTCTTGAAAAATAGGTACATGGCTGATCTAATTAGGAAAGTTTTGGATTTAATGAATTTAGTAGAACGGAAAAAAGAAAAGATTGGGTTTCTAGCACTAGATATATTCAAGGCGTTTGACTCATTACAGTGGGGGACAATACAGGAAATGATAAATTTATATGGATTTGGGAATAAATTCCAAGGAGTTATGGCTAAATTGTATCAACAGGGTGTTGCAAGAGTCAAAGTTAATGAGGAGTATACAGAGGAGATAAGACTAGAAGCAGGCACTAGACAAGGATGCCCATTATCTCCAGCGATATTCATAATGGCAATGGAATTTTTGGCCAATGCCATTCGTCAAGATAAAGAAATAATTGGTTTAGAAGGCAACAAAATAAATCTATATGCAGATGATACGTTATTAATAGTCAAACAGCCAATTCAAACATTAGATAAAATACATCAGCATCTTAAGGTTTTTGAAGAGATCACGGGCCTAAAGGTAAATTGGGAAAAATCAGAGATGATATTTTGCAATGGAGAAACAGAGGAACAAGACAGAATCAAGAAGAGATTTAAAATCCAAGTTAAAAGTTCAATAAGATATTTAGGAATAATAATAACAGGGAAATTTAGAGATCTTAAAAAACTAAATTATGGGAAGGTGAGGAAAGAAATGGAAAGAAAAATAACACATTATAAAACATTAAATTTGTCTTGGTTTGGTAGAACAGCCCTCTCAAAAATGATGTTGTTACCAAGATTGAACTTTTTGTTTGATGCCTTACCAATTAAACACAGTGCTAAAGAACTTCAGGAATATCAGAAGGTGATAAATAAATTTTGTAACGGAGCTAAGAGGCCGAGGATTGCTAAATCATTGTGGTATGTATCTCAAAAAGAGGGGGGACTAGGCTTACCGAGCATACAAAATTATTATAAAGCTTTTCAAATTAGGAACGTAATTAAAATATTAATGAAAGAAGGCGTGATCTGGGAAAGAATAGAGATGAAGGAGATATTCCAATTGGGTAAGGCAGCATTTTTAAGTAATGAAGGGAAGAAAGTAGGTAAAAAAGCTATACAAAACAAACTCCTAAAGACAGCAATGGAGAAATGGAATAGGATCAAAAAACATATGGCACCGGGCACCTCACCAGTTTTGGAAATAGAGGATTTTAACAATTTCCCAATAAGAATTGATGGAAGGATTAAAAACATATTAATAGATAAAAAAGTTTTATTACTCAAAGACTGGGTTAAAGTATGCAAGGATAGTGATGAAAGAAAAGAACTTTTCTCACAGATGGAATTAAATTGGTTCCAAATTTTCCAGATAAATAGATGGAATAAGAAGATTATACATGAAAGTAGTTTAGATAGAAATCTGACAGCTTTTGAAATTTTGTTAGTTCAGATTAGGAAAGATAAAATGGGTATTAAAGGGATTATTAGTAAGTTATATAAAATGCTAAATAAAACAGGAAATATACAAGAAATCTTAAAAAACATTTGGGAACAAGAATTGAATATAACAATTCCAGGAAAAAAGTGGCAAGAAATTTGGCAAAGAAGAATTATGAGAACTATGTCAGTACGTGTTAAAGAGCACAACTATAAACTGTTATGGCGCTGGTATCTGACCCCAGTTAAGCTACAACAAATAGATAATAAGATAAGTAATGTTTGTTGGAGATGTAAGCAATCAATGGGGACATACATACATATGTGGTGGAATTGTAACAAGCTGAAAGAATTTTGGGGGCAAATAGAAAAAGAAATTAAACACATATTTGAACAGAAACTTGACTTGGGGCCAGAACCAGTCCTATTAACAAATTTGGAAAAAGTTATGATGGGTAAAGATGATAAGGAATTATTGTTAATAATGATGTCAGCAGCTAAACAGTGTATAGCAAAAAATGGAAAAATGAGTTAATTATAAAAATAGAAGACTAGTACAAAGAAATGTGGCAATTAGCACTTAATGAAAAATTAACTTAGGAGCTGAATGTCAGAAAAGGCATAGTTCGTGAAAACAGATTCTGGAAAATTTGGAAAAGATTTGTGGAATATGCGATGGTTAAAAACAAAGGAGTTAAACCTGTACCAGAACAAGCTTATTTTGAGGAAAAATGAATTGTTGTAATTCCTGGACAATGTATATAGCACATGGGTGAAATATAGGTAGAGTTGAATAGAATGAAAAATCGGAAAGGGTTAAGTAATAAATAAAAGAGGTATAAATGGAGGTAGAAGTAGTTTAGGTAGAATATGCTTTCCCCTTTCAATGATTTATGTATCTGATTTGGATGATTTATGTACTTTTTCTAGTAAATGTATTTCTTAGCAAGAATGTAACAAAAATTGTTGTGTAATTTAAGTTGCAATTTTTTGTATTCGTTGTATTGTAGTATTGTATTATTGGGGTTTTTTTTTTTTGTTATTCTTCTTTTTCTGTTTGAAAATTATAAATAAATTTTTTTTAAAAAAAACAAATCAATGGTACTTGGATAGGATTCCCCCACAGAATGACTGTGCTATCTTGGGAGTAAAGATCATAGTTCAGTAGTAGAACATAGTTCACGTCTTATCATTTCCATGTAGGACTAGAAAAGAATCCTTGAAACCACAGAGAGCTGCATCTAGTCAGAATTTGTAATATGAGGCTAGAGAGACCAGTGGTATGATTTAATAAAAAGAACCAATCACATTTTATTGATTTGAATGGCGTATGCAATCAGTGCCAACATTTTAAATAAAAAAATTAAGATCTGTTTTAGCCAGTGGAACTACCATATGGCAGCCTGTGGGACAATTTCTGTTGAATTGGGGTTTTTGTATATAATTTGTGTCATTTAGGAGGGACTCGATACTAAATTAGGAAAGGAATGACCTAGTGACTCACAGGAATTCCAGCTCTGCTAGAAACCCAATAGGTCTGCTATACTCAGATCATCTCTGCTTTTCCAGGTCAAGAAGAGAGTCCATTAATACTTTCTGCTGTTGCCAAATTAGTTATTTTGCTAGGATGATGATGATGATGATGATGATGATGATGATTCATGTCAGTAATTATTCTGGGGTGAAAGGACTGGTGCTCAATCCATCATGCAGTACCCGGGTCTCAAACTGCTGACTTGCCAGCCTTCCAGCTAACAAGGCAAGCTTCTTAACCACTGAGCCACTGCAGTCCCCGATAACAAATTGGAAGGTGGGATAGAAAATGATGGGTCTACATTCCAAAACAGAGAATAGTTAATCTATAGCACTCTTTGATGATCGTTGTGTATTCAAATTAAAGAAGAGACTTTTACATTATGCATTTATCCATCCTGTCACTTCTACCTTCTTAGTTAAGTTAGTTTCTATTATTCAGAAAGTTATTTTAAAAATTAACTATATAACTTGTTACAAAGCAAAACCCAGCCATCCCCAGTAATTCAGTCTGATTAATAATGTGAAAGTTAGCAACTGATTCCATATCTTGATATATTCTTTGTTGTTTTCATTACTTTTAGGGGGGGGGGGACTTGGGATGGATGACAGAATGACATAAAGCTTAACAAACGTCCCTAAAATACATTAAAGTGTCTTTAAAATTATCTTTAAAATGCTATTGTTACACTAAATGGGAAAGAGTACAAAATTATCTTATTACATAACATTTAAAATGTAACTCCATTCCTGCTTTGTTGTCAGAAAGCAAGTTACAGGTAAAGAGATTGTCCTATGTGTATAGTACTAGCAATTCCTGATTATAATCCATAATCCATTGTCATGTTCTAATCAACTGGAAGTGACTGAGGAGCACTATCTAAAATTCCCACACAACTGTCAAGTTTTCATTTTTCTACTTGGGATGGAAAAAAGACATGGGGGGGGGGGCTAGGATATAAATAAATAAACGTGGCAGACAGCAAGATGGAAGTGCAGACTTGGAAGAACAGACTTCAAAGGAGTCTCATGCTTATTCTGAAGGCAAACCACCAACAAACCAAAATGTTTTACATATTTCTAGAGGTGGTGGAAACTTTTGCCATGGTGCTCAGACTCTTGCTTAAACATTTTCCTCTTCAGCCACAGTCTATCTCTAAATGTCAGTTTCTGGCCCGAGATACTCAAATGCCCAGTTCACTTTCTAGTCAAGTCATATATTTTCCACAGACGTATGTAGCTTTCCCCTTCTATAAATCAGTATAGGAGCCTTTTTTAAAAATGCAGTAGGATACCCTTTGCACATACTGGGGGGGAAATTATATACATACATAATCTTTTCCGTGCTCGCAGATGATCATGTCTCTGCTGGATAATGAAATGAAAAAGAATTAAATTGTAGGGCAATAGTTCACCCTGATACTGCTGAGGGAGCAGAGACAACCATCTTGTAGCCCTGTGATGAATCACCTGTGCTTAGAGGAAATGGACAGGGGTGTAATTAACAAGTGAATTCTTGCATGTCAGCACAACAGAAGAAAGTTCATTTTCAAGCTGAAACTGAGAGCAGGCAGCTGAACAAAATATATAGAGACCTTTACATCTTGCATACAGAATCACCCTCCTTCCTTGTGAACCATATCTTACCTCCAGGATTGTCTACAATTACTTAATATTTTATATTTTGCATGCAAAAAACTATAGCTACTGTACTTGGAATAAGTCGACAACTTGTTGCTCTGTGCCAGACAACACATTTGTAGCACATACATCGTTGTCATCGGCTGTTACTTGTTTCCGAATATACATTTTTTTCTTGGAAATCATTTTCACAACAGAAAAATGTCACTATTATGAATTTGTTTAAGGTGGATCGCAGCTTGCCATGAAGTGACCCACACACTGTGATCACGGAGCCATCTCCTGCAGCATGTATGAAATGAGACATGCAAGATAATAATTGTGTGTCAGAAATTATGCTGGGTTGAAAGGATTTTTGATGGAGAAATTCTGCTCAGGGGATGCCAAAATGAGGCTCCTTTCATGTCCCCAAGATCTTTTCCCACCAAAATAGTCCCTGTTTATCTACTTGCAATTTCTTGCTTTCAATCTGCTCAGTTGGCAGGAGCTGGGACAAAGACAGGTGCTCAGTCCATCATGCAGTACCCGGGTCTCGAACTGCAGACTCGCTGGCCTTCCAGCTAACTAGACCAGCTTTTTAACCACTGAGCCACCTCATCCCCCTGACATGCAAGATTTAACACCAGGATTGCAATGGACTGCCACAGCCTTGAGGATATGAACAAGGTGTGCCTTCACAACTAGTTCATCTGGCATGGCCTCTTCTGCCTCCATGACTGTTGGGAATCAGAATAGTGAAGTAGTTCCTCCTGCACTCATTTTGCAGTTGGGCCCAATATGATGGATTCCAGTGGCATTTCCTCCACTGAGGGGTCCATTATCTCACCTAAAGGGGCTCATCCCCCCATGGATGATGGCACCTTTAGGGAGTCATGTTATTTACTGCTGCCCAACACTTGGTGTCTAACAATTTGTTTAGTTGGTTTCTTTTTAATTATAGTATTATAGTATTCAGTGCAGAGACAGCCAGAATCTTGTCCTGAATGTCTGGAGACCTGAGTCAAAATCCCCACTTGGACATGGAAGTTCATTGAGAGGGTGGCAATAGTAAACATTTTACACACGTTGACAACCCTCACTGGGTTTCTTACCTGTAAGCTTTAAGTTGCTTGATGGTACATAGTAAGAATGAGTTCACAGGAAGAACATAAGAAATTGCCTTTGAATTATACAAGTTTGATGTTGGAAGGCAACCTGAAGATCATCTTGTCCATCCTCCCACCACTACTGGAAAGCCATGACTAGAACATCCTTGATATGCATGCTTGTCTAACTTCTGCTTAATGGCATACAGCAGAGGGGACTCCATTACCTGCCTTCCACTACTCAACAGGTCCTACTATCAGGAAGCTATCTGTAATATTTGATTGAAATCTGCTGTCTTGTAATTTGAATTCATTGGTCTGCTCCCACCATCCGTATACTGGCATAAACCATCTTTTCATTATTTTTGTTCAGGTGACCTGAGTTGCCTCTTTCACACAGAAGGATGTAAATCTGACACTTTATGGGTGGGACATGCAAGTAGTTGCAGTATACCAAGTCAGGAATGTGATTGCCTGTCTAAGGCCATTAGGTACATACATGAAACTACAACTTCAGCTGAATTAGAGCAGAGAGAGAGAAAGACAGTATGATGTTGTTGTTGTTGTTCAGTCGCACAATCGATTCCGACCCTCTGCGACCCCATTGACCACTGTCCGCCAGACACTCCTGTCCTCCACCATCCCCCTCAACTCGCTCAGCTCTGTGCCCATTGTTTCCACAATACCATCTAGCCATCTCATCTTGGGCCGTCCCCTTCTTCTTTTGCCCTCGACCTTTCCAAGCATCAAGGCTTTCTCAAGTGAATCCTCTCTTCTCATTTGATGTCAAAAGTACTTTAGCTTCATCTTTATTATTTGACCTTCTAAGGAGCAGTCAGGCTTGATTTCTTCTAAGATTGACCTATTTGTTCTCCTCGCTGTCCAGGGGACTCTCAAAACCATTCTCCAACACCACATCTCAAAGGCGTCTATTCTTCTGCACTCCGCTTTCCTAATGGTCCAGCTCTTACAACCATACATTGCCACAGGGAATACCACTGCTTTGACTATGAGAATTTTTGTTTGCAATGTGATGTCTCTACTTTTCACTATGCTCCCCAGGTTTCTCATCGCTTGCCTCCCAAGGATCAGTTGCCTTTTTATTTCATGGCTGCAATCACCATCTGCAGTGAGCTTTGATCCTAGGAAAGTAAAATCTGTCACTGCTTCTACTTCTTCCCCATCTATTTTCCAGGGACTGATAGGGCCTGTTGCCATTATCTTGGTTTTCTTGATATTGAGTCTCAAGCCAGCTTTTTCACTTTCTTCTTTCAACCTAAACAGGAGCTTCTTTAGGTCCTCCTCACTTTCTGCCATTAGGGTGGTATCATCTGCATATCGTAAATTGTTGATGTTTCTTCCAGCAATTTTGATCCCAAATTGTGATTCCTCCATCCCTGCATTGCGCATTATGTGTTCTGTGTATAAGTTGAATAAGCAGGGTGACAAAATGCAGCCTTGTCTTACTCCTTTTCCTATTCCAAACTACTCCGTCATTCCATTTTCTGTCCTAACTGTTGCCTCTTGATTCATGTACAGATTTCTCATGAGGCCTATAAGGTGTTCCGGTATTCCCATCTCTTTAATTACTTGCCACATTTTGTTGTGATCGACACAGTCAAAAGCCTTAGTGTAATCAATGAAACAGAAGTAGACTTGTTTCTGATACTCCTTTGTTTTTTCCATGATCCATCTTATGTTGGCGATGTGGTCTCTAGTCCCCCTGCCTCTTCTGAAACCCACCTGCACTTCTGGTAATTCTCTCTCCACATGCTGTTGCAGTCTATCCTGTATTATCTTGAGCATCACCTTGCTAGCGTGAGGGATGAGCGCAATTGTTCAATAATTTGATGATGTAGGTCAATATTGCCCCCTAGAGTAACTGGTACCATTTAGCATGTCCACCAGCAAGCATGTGTGTGTGTGTGTGTGTGGTGTTGTTGTTGTTTTAAAAAAATACAACCCATAGAAAGAGCCTCCTCTAAGATTGTGGTATTTTTGAACCACAATTGGGCGTACCTGGGAAACGGCAACCTTGTGTTGCCAGCTAATCTTTCTCACACTGGGTCATGTGAAAGGAATTACAGAATGAACTCCCCAAAGGTGGCTTCATTTTGGCAGTTTCACTTCTGACCTGGAAGAAGAAGAATACAACCCAAATATAACCTCTAGGGGTGGGGCGGGGAGAGATAGCCCTTTGTTTCAACCACAGAGGATTTATGAAACACAAGTTTAGGATCCTAAAGAAGGTGGATCTGGCCCTAAGTCACTTTCTGACTAGATTACACAGTTTAGGACCATGTTATCTGCAGGAGAAGACAGAGGTGTCTTGCAGGCAATGGTCCATAGGGTCGCAAAGGGTCAGAATCGACTGTGTGACTGAACAACAACAAAAATCTGCAGGAGCATCTCTTCTTGGGGAGTTCCACCTAGAATTGATGAAGTTGTGGGTGCCTTCATCTAAAAAGGCAAAGAAGCTACCACAAGAGGTAGAGTTTTTGGGCTGTGGCACCCAAATTATGGAATTCCTTATCAACTGAAATTAGAACAGCCCCTACTCTGTTGGCCTTTCAGAAAATACTGAACACTTTTTTGTTTACTGAGGTTTTTCATACAGGTGGCAGAGTATGAAGTGGAGGGGGGGGGCAACTCAGAAAAACGTGGAAATATCAGCTCAATGTTTGACCACATGGTCAAATAACATGGGATTTATTCCAAAATGGGTGAACACAGGGGGGGGGGTTGCTCCCTGCATGACACATAGGCTGATTTGAACCAGTCCACCACTTTTCTCCCCCAAAGCGTTTTTTTCTTTCTGTAGCCAGAATCCTCTACTTTTTTCATTCCACAACTATTCAAACAGACTTTTTGTTGTATAAGCAGTTGCTTCATTTTTTAAAAAAAGGAGGGGGGGACTATGGATGGTGGTGTGGTGATGATGTTGGCAATTGAGGAGTAATGGTTAAAGACTGCAGGATCTCCCTCCCCCATAAATTGCCCTCAAATGACCCTGATTTGTTTATTTTATTTTATTGTAATAAAAGAGGCTAGCACTGACCAAATGTATTAACACACCAGACGCACACTTCCCCCCCCCCCCTCAGCATTTTTAAAAAGCAGGAGAGTAGCAGGTCTTTGCCTGCCCAACTGAGTTGATGTAAAAGAGAAGGAAGGGGAAGAAGGACAGGTGGATCTTGTTTAAACAAGCTTTTAAGAAAATATGAGAAAAGGAGGGGGGCTCCATAAAGGGTGTAGGTGTGATGGAGGAGTGAAGGAGTGAGAGAGAAAGAGAGCAGGGAAAGAGAGAGAATAAGGAGAAGGGGTGGTTTGGAATTCTATGGCAGCGTCTCTCGCTGCCTACCTTCACTTGGCTTAGAGCAGTCATAGCAAGCTAGGGAGGCAAGTGGGTGGGAAAAGAGGAAAAAAGAAGAAAGTGTATGTGAGGGAGAGCTGGAATACCAACCGCAGGAGGATTTGCTTAAGAAGATTTACTTAAGAAAATGTTCATCCTGCCTTCTATTGTAACCAATATCAAGTGAAGCACTGTATTATATTTTTTTCATCTACTTCACAATTTTATTTCAACATAAGCCTTGAAAGTAAACATTATTTTTCCTTCTGATAAAGCTGTGCCTGAGCATTTATTCAATAGGAACTAAGAAGGGAAAAGGGGGGAATTTAGGAGGGTTTACATTTCAAAGCATTCAGCCTTAATCTTTGGGGACACATTAACTGCACCTCTATGCAAAGATTACCGAACAATTACAGTATCTATAGTTAAAGTCAGAAAGAAAAAAGGCAGGGAAATAGAGTCTCCAGCATGTAGAAGACTCTTCATGCTTGCTTCTTGGAGAAAGGTTGGAGAGGCAGAAGAAAGGAAGTAAGAATACAAACAGGGAGAGTTTTGAGCCTCAAATTCCTAGGCAGGAAAAGCACTCTTACCAATTGTGATAAAATGAGGCCCCAATTTCTTCACATATTCAAAATGGAGTTTAGTAGGTTTCTAGTCTATAGTAGAATTGTGGCTTCTTGTGCTGGCCAAAAGGGCCATTTGGTTGTTTTCACACTTTGGGGCCCAGGGTGGGAAGAGATAGACAGAGAGGCACCCATTGTAAACAAGACAACCAGAGTTGTTTCCCCAACTCTGGAATCTGATTGGAAGTAGCCTGATTACCCAGGTTCACTTCATACCTGGCGAGGGTCTGGCAGAGAGCCAGAGTGATAGTTCAAAAATGGTTGTCAACTAGGGAACATCGACAATACAGAGATGGCCTTTCCAACTAGGCCTATCTCTGGAAATCTTAATTATGGTAACTTAGAATAGCTAGACAGATTCTTTTTTTATTAAGGGGAATACTTGTCTGAAACATCCTTTCTCTAAAACAAATTAAAGTAGTAATTTTTTCTATGCTGAGATCTGTAACCTGACTCATCAAGAACCATGCTACCAATTTAAATAAAAATATTTTCTTCAATCAACGCGTGTTCATTGAAGATGGGATATTGGGTTAAAAGACGGTAAGTCCCTCTTTGTTTGCCTCTTGAAAACGCTACCAAAACCTCTCAGAGTAAATTGGGCTTGTCTCTGTAAAGAGAGAGAGCCAGGTGTTTGGATCAGCCTGGATTGGCTGGAGAAGGAATGGTGAACATTTTTTTTCTTGTGTGAGCTTGGGAGAGTTCTAGAGGGGATTTTTGTTGAATAATCCGCCTTGGATTGAACACTGAGAGGTCCTAAGCAAGTGAGGGAGAACGTGCATTCATCATACCAATGAAGTTAGTGACAAAGGACAATCACTTTAAGCCTTAAATCCTCCTCCCACTGATACCCATAATTAGTGCATGCAAGACTGCTGTTATCCCAACAAAAGATTGCTCACACTTCAAGGGTTTCTTTAGCCATATTTAATCAGTGGCCAGAATGCTCTTGACTGCAGTAAACTTGCATATGCCTTGGAACTCAAAGGTCTATAGAAACAGATACAGTACATGTAATATAAGTTGAACCGCCTTTATTAATTTTATTTGCAAGTCTGTGTAACTGTTACCTTCCCTCCCAAGAAAACTTCTTTCCATTCTTTGGATAGCTGAGTGTGTTGCTTCAAACAGGGATTTTTCCCCAAACAAAACCCATCACTTGAGAAGAGTCACGTGTTTCCAAAACTATTGTTATGTTTCTAACACTTCTGTGTTCAGTTGATCTACCACAAGTCAACTTCCTTTCCTTTCTCCCCCGCTCCCTTCCAAATAGCTGAGATGGAGAGAAAGATCATTGACAAAAGGACTTGAAAATCTCCCCAGCAAGACAGATCGGATTTCAGTTTTATTCTAACTTTAGCAACATATGCATTTTTAGAGGAGGAAATCCTTCTAAAGATGGAGCCCATTAGAAGGGAAAGAGCCCTCACTGTCCACTTCCCACACCTTAATGGTTCTTTAGACTGCCCTCACCACGTCACTCTTTGCACATTTTTAATATGTTGCAGAATCACAGCAAGCCTAGTCAGAGCACTCAGTGGAGCCCTCTTCTCACATTGCTCTGCAAACGCTCTAACAAAGTCTTAGCTTTAGTCAGTGCTCAAACCTAAGAAGTAGGGCTTCCAATGTAATCCTGAGAGCAGGGCAAGAAATTTAGCTAAAGCACCCACAGGCTTGGTCTCTGCCATTATTGGATGACTGTCTGGCATTACAATTAGAAAAGTCCTATTTTGCTGTATCCTTCCCAGATTATGTAGCAGGGAGGCGCCATTTGTTGAAAAGAAAAACAAGTAAGGTTGAAGGATTGTTTCTTGAGGAAATAAAATTCACGCCAACTCTCAGCTTGCAGCAAATTTCCCTCTGAATCCTCGTTGAGGGTAGGGATGTGGGTGCAGTTCAGAGCAGAGAAAAATATACTTCAAACACATCTCCCAAAGCAACATATGCAAACAGATCATGCACCTTTCTAGACTGCCCAGAACAGGGATGTCAACATTTGAATTAAGAAAATACTGTCCCTTACCTTAGGCAGGGTTGAGGGATGGAACCAGGCCAGAAGCTATATAAAGGTGAATCTGGTAAGGGTGAGTTCAGACTGGCCTTGTATGGTGCAATCATTTGACTCATCAGATTTTACCAGGATGTGTCTGGACATTATCTTGCAATCCTCTTTATAATTTACCTATCCCTTCTTCTTTCAACCTCTCTCAACATTAAGGAGGAAAATAAGGAATAGTTACAGAGTGACTTTCAATTGGTAAATAACCTGACTCCCTAAAGGGGCCAACAGCTATGGGTGGATGAGCCCCTTTAAAGTGGGGTGATGGTCCCCCTGAGTGGATGAAATCCCACTGGAAACCATCACATTGGATCCAACAGCAAAATGAGCGAAGGAAGAACCATCTCACTATTCTGATTCCCAACAGTCATGGAGGTAGAAGAGGCCATGCCAAATGGACTGACTGTGAAGGGGCACCTTGTCAATATTCTCAAGGTTACAGCAGTCCATTGCAGTCCCGGTGTCAAATCCTGCATGTCTCATTTCATATGTGCCACAGGAGATGGCTCCATGAGCGTAGTGTGTGGGTCACTTCACGGCAAGCTAGGAGCCACCTTAAACCAATTCACACCAATGGCATTTTTACTGAGACATCCATAATCTATGAAATGATTTTCAGGAAAAAATGTATACTCAGACACAAGTAGTAGCCAACAATGATTCAACACCACCACAAATATCATGAAACATCATGCAGAATGACAGAAACATATGTCACATTAATATGTTACTATGTTGGCTATATTTCATTGCTTTGGCCATGAATTCTCCTTTAGATGACCATCCCAGGTTCAGTTTTCTCACTTTCTTGTCAATTTCTCTCTTACCCCTTTGCTAGCTTTTGCTTCAGGGTTGTGGGGAGCTTGAGAAACAAGTAGGGACACCTAACACTCTGGGCTATGATGTAACAATAAGCTATTGTTGAAGCAAGCCATAATACATAAGCCATCAAGAAACAACAGTTTCAAATCATGGTTTGCAGTTAACTATGGCCTGTTTATAGAGGTAGAATTGAAAATAACAAGAAGCCACAACTCAACAAACTACAACTGATTTACTAACATGAGCAAACTCAGACAATATTAATCTTTGATTATTGAGTGAAGTAGAACTGAAAAGTGAAACATTTACACATTTTACACAATCACTATGCATATATATTCTCCTTTTTAAAAAAACCTTCAGAATTGTTCCTAAAATGATCAAGTCATGTTCACTTATTTATATAGATAGACCAATTTTGCAAAGAAAGAAAGAATCTGAGAAATCTATATTTGAGAAAGCTACATTTTGAAATTTAGGGGGCAAAAATAGAGGTTTTCAATATGTGAAACTTTCCTTTGACACTACTATTACCCACCTGCCACAGAAACAGGAATAAATGCTCATGGCCGAAAGTCAAAGAGAACAAATCCTAAACATTGTTTCTAATTTTCTCTATCCACCCTGAGAGAATAAAGGCAGCTGCCTCTAGTTTATAGTTCAACAGCACTTGACTATCTTATCTACCAACAGGGTACCATTATGTTCCCCATAAAGTATAGAAAGATAACAGCTGCCAAAAGTAATTGTTCCCCCAACTGGTGTTACCGTAGTTGTTGACTATGCATGCTTAGATGCTCTTGTAGCACGGGGATGACCAACTAGCGGTCTCTGAGCTAGCTCTAGCCATGAAACAATTTAATCCATCCCCTTATTGCTTATACAAATTTTAATCAAGGTTTAAAAACTCACCAACAGTTTCACTTTCATGCATGCACATCATGAAAGATCATAGAAAACTGCTTGGGTTTTCTATGAAGTTCCTAACATAAGACCAAGACTCACAGACACACCAAACTGAAAGACCCTTGTAGCTAAGTGCATAGAACGTAACCACTGAAAGGGCCTCAAATGCTTTCTCAGGCCAACACCAGATCCAGGAAAAGAAAGCAGCCCTCAAGAAAACAAGGTAATGGTATGTCATCATAATAGTATCATAATATTAGCACTTCAAACTGCCTAAAGCACTATACAGACATTATCTCAACAATCCTCACGACAAAAGCACAATTCCAATTTGGGAAGAGTCCTGAAGCCATATTCCAACAGTGGATGAGACAAGACCTATGGGGATGAAGTGAGAGGTAACTCTTACCAATATGGACACTTTCCCACTAAGTTTCCCAAGCACAGCTTGCTTCTGTATCTGTCTGCTCAGCAGTTAAGCACTGCAGTTGCCAGGAATACAGAGTTCAATTCCATTCAGCACAACAACTTCCCAAGGTGTAAACAGTGTAAGGTAGGTCAACATTGTCACCTCCATGCTGCAGATAGGTTGGGAGTGAAACAGAAGAATCATAGCTTGCCAGGTAATGAATTTAAGGCAAAGCTACACTTAGAATCAAGGACTTTCTGGTTCATAGTGTACAGTTATTACCTAACTAAATGTTATGAGAGACGCATGGCTGCCACTGACTGATGTCTCCCTTATGCATCTCCCTGATAAGTCTAGAGACAAAAATGCATGATGATACTCGCATCTTGCTTGTGAGTTTTCCATAACCATCTGGCTGGCTTTAGCCAGCACAGAATGCAAGACAAGATAGATAGACCTTTGATCTGGTGCAACAAAGCTCATCTTCTTACATCATTGTATGCAGTGTTTCTTGACCCGGTTCATTATCACTCACCAGCATACAGCAGAAAAACACTGTATGACTGTATGAAAAACGTACTGCTGTCTTACCCTCTGTATGTTTCACTAAACATTTCCACCAGTGCTCAAAAAAAAAAAAAAAAAGCACAAGTCAATGGAAGCCACACATTTCCTGTGATGGTTAGTTAGATCCTGCATGATACTAATTTTGGCCATCCTTGGTCTAGCAAGTGGAGATTAAATTTTATATACACTATACTGTATAATTTTGACCAGAACTAGTTTTCCATAACATATTCCTCCTCTTTTATATATTTTATTGACTTCAATACCTGGTCAACCCACCTCTTGGCTCCATGCTAGGTTTCATTTATTAGCTTGAAAGCTCCATGTGAATTGGGTCCAAGATGATTAAAGAATATTCTTATCCCATATACTTCTGTTACTGTTATTCCAGAGTAACTATATTCAGCTTCATTCAATGGGCAACATCCAATGTGGACAGTGAGTTTATCTTGACCAACAAATAACTTAGAGCAGTGGTGGTGAACCTATGGCACGCATGCCAGCATGCCCTCTCTGTGGGCACCTGTGCAGTCACCCAAGCACAGTTTGCCCCACCTCTCTGCCAAGCAGCTCAATGGGAGCACTTCCTCCCTCCCCCCAGCAGAGAGTTCACCCCACCCCTCTGCCCAGCAGCCCAATGGGAGCATTTCAATCCTCCCCTCTTGCTGTGTTGGTACTTTGCAATATATAAGTGGGTTTTGGGTTGCAATTTGGGCACCCGGTCTCTAAAAGATTCACCATCACTGACTTAGAGGAAGGCAATAAATACAGTTTAACTGGGCCAAAAAAAATTATTAATGGCAAACTGGAAGGATCACAAGGCAATGTTGTATGTCTGCCTTCGCTTGTCATTGCTTACCAAATCAATTCTTGGAATTATGGCAATCATTACACTGGAATATTCTGATTGTACATTCTATTTCCTTTGAGGGGAAAAATTCTATGCACAAGAGCTGGAAGCTACAGGATAATTAGAGGGGAGAAATAGATGTTTCCAAAACAGAATCCATGGCTAGTGGAGGCAGCTTCTATTTACAGAGGTGCTCTGGATGAGGACTGCCATTAGACCCCAGCTGCTAAAAGTAAGGAGTGTCAGCGTAATTCTGGAGGTCAGAAGGACAAGATGTGGGCTGCTAGCAGAAGCAAGTTCATTTCTTCCTACATTCACATTGTTTAAAGCAGGGGTGTTCAAACTTTGGCCCGTGGGCTGGATCTGGCCCCAATACCAATTCATCTGGCCCACACCGCCCTCATCATTCCTGGAAGTGGAAGTAAAACGTGCCCACACCTGCCAAATTAAAGAGCACAGCCATTACCAATTCCAAATTCGATTTGGTTGGCTATGAAGTTTCTTAGGGGAAACAAGGTTCAACGCCCGTTCACCATAAAATGTCTGAACAAGATTCAGGACTAGACTTCTCAGAATCAAACACACAAAGCTTTTGCCCTGGCTGGATCAATCTGCCATTTTCTCTTTTGCCTCATGTCCAGTTTTTTTCACCAGCTTGAATATGAATAAATGTGTAAATCTTGGTTAATTCCTACAAGTCAAGCCTTTATAGTTCGGTTTTTCATTTACCAATATGGACATTTCCTCACCAAGTTTTGCAAGCACAGTTTGCTTCTGTACCTGTATGTTCAGCAATTAAGCACTACTGCCAGAGCTGTCAGGAATACAAAGTTCAATTCCATTGAGTTGAATGGAGTAGCATCAACTCAAATTGTAATTTTCCTCCATTCTTAACCATACACCCTCTTTTACCTAATCTAGGGTGCATCTTGATTTAAAAACAAAAAACATCAGTTTATAGTCAATTGGGACTAACATTTTTATTTCTGCTGCCAAGTGTTTTACCTGAAACCACTGGCTGGGAGCCATTTATTTTACATGAATATATACATAAATGTAGAATAAATCTATTTGGGCATTTCAGCCCACTCCCAATGATGTTTGTGGCCTATAGGTTGTTATTATTATTATCTCTCCAAATAATGTAAAGGGTAAGGTAAAGGTCACCCTTGCTCGAAAGCCAGTTGTATCTGACTCTAGGTTCAGTGCTCATCTCTGTTTATAGCCAAAGAGCCAGTGCTGTCTGCATTTGCAGACATTTTCGTGGATATGTGACAGGCATGCCTAGACACCAGAGTGTACAGAACGCTGTTTACCTTCCCACCGAAACGGGTGCAGACCTATAAAATAAGTTATATTTTATGGTGGTACAGTGGTCACACTGGGATTTCGTGAACAAAGATTTAACAACTCAGACTAAGCTCTTGTTATCTCAATGTTACTGTATGGCTGTGAAACATGGACCCTCTATCGCCAAGACATCAAAAAGCTTGAACACTTTCACCAACAGAAGCTAAGATCCATCTTGAACATCAAGTGGGATGACTATGTCACCAACATCGCAGTCCTTGAGATGACAAATCTAAACAGCATTGAAGCTTCCATCATAGGCCATCATCTTAGATGGATAGGGCATGTCCACCGTATGGATGGTTCCAGGTTTCCTCACCAAATTCTTTATGGGGAACTTAGCTCCTTAGTATAAGACCTTGCGGAGCTCCTTTCAAGCATTATAAGGACCAGCTGAAACAAACCATGAAGGTATAAACCCACAAACTTGGGAGGCAGTTGCTGAAAATCGCCCACTTTGGTGCCATACCATCTCTGCTGCTACTGATCACTTTGAAGGGGAAAGCTGCAGACATGAAGAGGCTAAGCAACAAGCATGGAAGCTTCATCAAACTCAACCACTCCCTCCACCATTTTTCCAGTGTAATGTGTGTGGTCACATGTTTCATGCCAGGATTGGCTTATTGAGTCACCAGAGACACATCCATCAACGGAGAAAATAATAACTCTCAGGGGGGAAATGTATAGTTGGATACAAGTAGCTGCCAATGACGACGGTGCAGTGGTTAAAGGCTGTACTGCAGCCCAAACATTGTGAGTTTGATCCTGACTGAATCCTGACTGGGATTCAAGGTTGACTCAGCCTTCCATCCTTCCAACGTTGGTAAAATGAGTACCCAGCCTTTTGGGGGCAAATTGCTAATTAACTTGCAAACCACCCAGAAAGTGCACTAAGCATTATGGGGTGGTCTCTAACTTATAGAAGTGTAATTGCTATTGCTATTATAGCATGCAGGCTGGGTTATAATTTTTTCTTGGGGAACCTTAGAGTTTGGCAAAAACAAACAAACAAACCCTAGAATCTTTTTTGGGCTAGTGTTCAAGTTGGCTGTGTATTTTACACAGAAGACTCTAAGCCCATCCTAAGCTTTTAAGCTTTCACAAAATTTCCCTCTCTCGCATGGCACTGGTCTACAACAATCAGCTGAAGCCCCTCTCAGCTGCTATAGCAGCTTATTTTTTTTATTTTTTAAAAAATATTTATTCAAAGCATCATACCATTATGACACTTTGAATAAATATTGATTTAAAAAATGATCACTGGTGGAAGCAGAGAGGGGCTCCAGCTGATCTCCCCCCATCAATGGATCCCACCATTGCTGATCAGAAGAGCGATCTGTCCTGGCAGTGGAGACAGGCCTCTAGACAGTGAGGAGGGGCTCTAACTGATCAGGGGAGGCTGATACTGTGTATACTCAAGTATAAGCCCAGTTTTTCAGTCCTAAAAATGAGGTCAAAAAAGTGAACTCAGCTTATACTCGGGTTACTGAATGTGATGGAAAAAGGCGATGGTGGCTAATAGCCATCACCACCCACTTCCTCCGTCCTGTCATTGGTGCATCTCAATCACCATGGAGAAAACTCCTTTCCGCTGCATCTTATTTTTTGTGTATCTTTGTGCATCTTATTTATTTTATGTACCGTATTTTGATTATTGAAACTCACTAGCAGCTGCTGCATTTGCCACCCTCGGCTTATATTCAGGTCAATCTATTTTCCTGGTTTCTCAGGTCAAAATTAGGTGCTTCGGCTTATATTTGAGGTTGAGGACTTTGCCGCCCCTCCCCCTGTGCCTACACCAATTGCCAGGGGAGGAAGAAGCCAGGGCAGGGTGAGGACTTTGCCACCCCTCCCCCTGAGCCCACACCAACATAGTATATTGTAATGTAATGTAATGTACTTTTTGTAAGCCGCCCTGAGTCGAACTAATAAATAATAATAATAATAAATTTGGGTCGGTTTATACTCAAGTATATGCGGTGTGTATGCCCATCCCGCATTAGACACATTATCTGAAATCAGGGTTACTTTTTTCCAATTTCAAGTTGGTGTTTCGGTCCTGTCGAGAGGCATGAGAAGCATACTGCTGAAGCAAAATTCACCTCTGATTGTTTCAGGTATGTGGACTAAGGTGAAGGCAGATCCCTTGGACCTGATCTCAAGGTGTTGAACTCATGTTCTTCTGAGCCCAGGAAAGCATGCCTTTTTGCTTTCCACCTGATCCACCTGTATGTGTATTTAAAAGCTGTTGATTACAAAAGGTATGACAATTCACAGCTCTTCTTTTCTCGCAAGGGCTGTAAAGCTGACCCTGGAGCTATCGCAGTGGAAAGCACAAAACAATAATTCATTGTGTACCATTACTCAGTACAACTCTCCTTTAATATATAGCTCACATTATATTTCTTGCAACTTCGGTCGTAGTGCTTCGTGTCCTACACTCACTGTCAAGTGGGAACAATTCTTGTCTATTTGCTTTACGGCAGCCTTGGGTAGCCAACATGGCCTTCTTAATCTTCTTCGCCCGCTGCTTAGTTCTTTTGACATTTCCTTACATGTGAGGTTGCAGGGGAAAACCTCTAAATGTGAGTACTCATGGAATGAAATATAGTGAAATAAATGTCTGAAGAAATGATCTTGAATCATGAAAGCTCATGCAATGTTTGATTTTTCAGTCATCTAATAAAGGCTCCTGCATCTGTATTATGTAAGGATCCCCCAGCTGTCTTTGCTTGATTTTGCAGCTAAAGAGGATACCACAAAAAAGCCAGTGGTGGGCAGCAACAGGTTCTCAACCCCCCCCCGGAGGTTTTTTTAAAATAGCAAAATTGGGTGGCCTCTGGGCCGGGGGGGGGGGCAAAATTGGGTGGCCACGGCCAACTCCCTGCTCTGCCCCATCAGGTTTCATCCCTGCAGGTGGTTCAAGGTCTCCCTTACTCAAAAGCCAGTCACATCCGACTCTAGGGTGCAGTGCTCATCTCCATTTACTGTCAAAGAACCAGTGCTGCCTGTGTTTGCAGATGTATACATGGCCATATGGCAGGCATGACTAGATTGCCCATGATGTAGGCTCTGCCCATGATGTAGGCTCCACCCACAATGTAGGCTCCACCCACAGTGTGGTAGCAAATTTTTTTTTTTTTTTTTTGCTGCCTGCCACTGAAAAAAGCCACCCTGTAACACCATCAAGAACTTTACATGGATTTTAAACATCAGCCCAGCAGGGCTGCAAACTAAATAAAACAGCCCCCCCAAAATAATAATAATAATAATAATAAAAATATATTAGGTCATATTACTAATTTACTTTGTTTTGGCTACACTTGGCAGTACCAAAAGGGTAAAACATATTTCAACCCCAATTCCTGATGGAGGACTCCAGGTCTTTCTGTTGCCCTGTTCCTGAGCCAAAAAGAAATACATTTAATTTTTTTAAAAGTCCCCTTAAAAAGGGGGGGGGGGCATTATACCAGGCACCACAAGGGCCTACCTCCTGGTTCCTGGCTTGGACTCTGTACAGAATGGGGCATTTCAGACCTGGCAAGTCTAGCTGGCTAGATGGAAGTATTTGGTTCATGGGCCTTCCTGTTGTGTTAAGATTTTTTGTTGCATCCTCTCTCTTTTGCCATTGAATTTGTGACAGCACTATTTCAAGTCCGTAATTCCTGATTTACTGAGTAATTGCAACTGAGCAGAACTTGGAAAAGTTGATTTGTGTTTGTACAGTACTCAATTGTCACCTTTGATTGTTTATTGTTGACAACCAAGTTAAATTTGTAGTTGTTTTTGTTTTATATCGCATGGCTTTCAATATGTAAACTGCCTAGAGTAGTGGTTGTCGCTAGTTTGGTAGTCTAGAAAACAAACATATTTGTTTATTTATTTAACAAAGTTTTATACAAGACTGCATCAGAAAATGCTTGTATAGGCGAAGTTTGAATAACACATGCGTTTCCTGATGGAAATTTATTCAGATAGGTATACCAGCTTTTTTTAAACAGCCTTGCTTCTGTAGCTATTAACAAAAGCCTGATGTGCAGAAATGAGTCAGCTACTATTTACATTTCTAAGGTGCTGTGGTAAATTTTAATTTGTTGGGATAGAGTCTTCTGGCACTTTTAAGATTAACAGCACTATTTTAAGCAAGAACCTGCAAATGAATCTCAGAAGTCAGTGTTTTCTGTGATCGCTCACTCTAGAAAGTGTCCTTGGTTTTTAAATGTATCATGAGATTTTTGTTCTTCTTTTCAGTTATAGGCTAACCTGGCTACTTGGTGATAAGTGTAAAATTTACATTCTCCTTATGACAGTGTCTAAGGAGAGTCCAGAAGCACAGGGAGCAGCATTGATCTCTCTCTTGATCTCTCTCTCTGGTGTGTATTAGTGGGGTTTTCTGACGTATTTTCTTGCCAAAAATGACTTTGTCGACTTTGATCCTAATAGGGGTTCGGCTTCAAAACATTTAGGGATTGGTTTCACCAGTTCCACATTCCTCCCAAGAAATTTCCATGCGTAAACAGAATTTTGAACCCAGAGCCCTGAATCTTAGTCCCTCACTCTATCTACCCCACCATGCTTGGTATACCGTCATTTTTATCAAACCAAGAATTAAATTTTGGTTTGATTTTCCCTTCTGGATATTATTCATTTTGGGTGGGTTTGCTACAGCCCTGTTGATAAGATTCAACAGGGCAGCAATTTGGTTCTAAAATATTGCTGCCAAAAAAAAAATCTTCTCCACGTCAGAAGCAGGCCTATGCCGCTACTCACAAGCAAGTTGAAATCAACAAAGGCCAATTTTGTTTTTGCATAGGGAAAAGACAAACCAACCAAAGAAATATAACACTGAATATGTTTGACAGCAGCATTTCCAAGTAATTTAAACATCAAAGTGATGCTGTGAACAAAAACCACACGCTGTATTAATGGTTGTTAACTCTATCCCCTTAGCAACTGCTAGCTCATTTCAGAGTAAATATTTGGGGAAATCTCCTAGCTGCCTCAGTCATTAGGAACAGATCAAGCTGCTACAGGAATCTTTGGAGAGGCCTCTTTTTCCAAGACTCAAGGGTCAGTCTTCTAGATCAAAGGTAGATCTGTCACAGACAAGCAATGATTCCTGATCCATATTGATATCTTTAAGAATGTGTTCAACTAGACTTGTATCCATCTTATATTTCCCAGCTTTGGTGTTCCTTACTGTAGAAATACAGTACAAGAAGTAATAATTAGGTGCCTTTGTTCAAACCCTTAGCAGCCTGTTTGAAAATTCTGCAGTACAGTATCTCTGCTCTCACCCCCACCTCCCCGTCACTAGCACTCCTAGGAAGACAATAGTGCTAGTACAGCACATTTCCCAAACTTACGGCTTCCAGGTGAGTTGGACCCCACTCCACCACACCATGCCCAGGCAGCAGAGAAAGCAATCCCAATGTCTTCCAATGTATGTAGGATGGTCCTACTCTTCTCTCTTTTTGCCTGGTCAATCACACTTTCTAACATTCACCCTTCAACTCCCATGGCCTTTCATAATGGGCTGGGCTGGCAATGGCAGTCAAGCCCATCCAGAGTGCTCCAAAGTGGAGGAAGCTTCCATAAACGTATCCAGGCTTTGCAAAAGATGTTCTCCTGATACCGTGAGAAAATGGTTAAGCTCAAGAAGGGATCTGTTCTACCTTACTGGATCTGCAACTGCCTTGGTTTATTGTGTTCACACCAGCAGCACCCTTTTGGAGTTGTTGGTGACGGTAGTAAAATAAGAGGGCAGAGAAGGAAAAGAAGTGGGGAGGAAGAAACATTACTGACTACATATATTTAAAATGGGAAGGACAGGATTAAAACATCAGTCATTAGGTTTGCAAAAAAATGTGAGGCCAGTTGCCAACCTAGCAGCTTGAAAGCAAAAAATTGCAAGCAGATAAAGACCACTTCTGTGGGAAGGTAACAGTGTTCCGAGCACTCCTGTGTCTAGTCATGCCTGCCACATGACCACGTAAACATCTGCAGATGAGCACTAAACCCTAGTTGAATACAACTGGCTTTCAAGCTTTACCTTTAATTGCTTTAGATCAGTGTTTTCCCAACCAAAATTTGGGAAACAATGCTTTAGTTTAGATCAGTGTTTCCCAACCTTTGGACTTCAATTCCCAGAAGCTTAAGTCAATTAACCAAAGTGGGAATTGAAGTCTCCCTATGGAGCGCGGGCCCCATGTTGGTAACCACTAGTTTACATAATTCAAGGATGAATAATATCCAGCAGTATCATTCTAACAGTGCAAACTTTCCACCACATGCGGCCACCTGATTTCATACTTACAGAATTGTCAAATTCAGCACTTTGATTTGGTGACCTAAGCCCTTCTTCAAGGATTTCTATAGGGTTTTGTACAATTCGGACAAGTGCTTACCTTGGTTGTGTGAATTGTTCCACCCATGCTTGCCTAACTGCAATTTATTTGTTATTTATTAATTGAATTTATCCAATAAATCAAAGCAATCTATGTGGCTCTCCTCCTCCTCTTCTGCCACCACCACTTAGCCTTACAACTTTTGAGGTAAATGAAGCTGATAAAGTCTAACAGGCCCAAGATCTCTCAGTGAATTCTGCAGGTCAATGGTGACCTGAACTTCGGTCTCCCAGGTTCTACCTCAACTATTACTATACCTCACTGGCTCTCCAGGAAATGAAGACAGATGTTTCTGGTGAATCAACACCTGCTTGAATGCAACTGAAATCCTAGTCAGTGTTATACCTGAATCCGGGATTATACTGCAGAAATGAAAGAGAGATGAGCACTGAACCTTAGAGAAGAAACCAACATTTGTTTTAAGTATGGTCCGGGGATGAGTTTTTAACCAAAACCTTTGGTTGCATATCTGTCCTCGATTTGGATGCCTGAATGGTGAGAAGACTTCCTTATGCTGAGCATTGGACTTGGCAAGATTCATTTCCTCTCTTTTTGTGACACAGTAAAACATGAAACTCATTTTCTCACATTCCACAAGGGATCCCAGAAAGACAACTTTTAAGCAATGCCAGTCACAATATATTGTACAACTGTTCCTTCTTACTCACCTGATTATTTTGTGGAAAGACAGAATGACAAATACAGCAGGAGAATGGATGACATAATGTGGACCCCAAGTAAGATAAAATAAATTAATTCCACTGCACAAGCCTAAATGGGAAGCACCACTGGTTAATTGGCAGTGTGTGATAGATGTGGAGGACCTTGAGTGGTCTGGGGAATGGGAGGACTTCCCTGTGATGTCCCAAGTTCAGGACAGAGTATCAAGCATGTAGCTGTTTACTGCAACAGGGATAGGGAACTTGCTCTCATCTGTTACTTGCTATGCTGGCTAAGGCTGCTGGGAACTAGGCCAACAATATCAGGTGAACCACAGAGATCCTTCCTCCACCCCACCACTGTGGTATCACATGGTTCAAATTAGTTGCATGCCATCATGTTCTGCTCTCTTTTGCATTCTGTCAAATTCAGCACCTTCTCTCATGAAAATTAGTCATTTTCTTCTTTAAAAAAACATGTTCTTTTAGGAGGTGGAGTAGTAGATGAATTAGTGTTTGCCGGCTTTTTGTTCTAAAAAAGAAACCCTTGGAAATATGAAGCTGTGGGTAAACAAGGCAAGCGGTATTCATGCTGTTTAAAAAGGGGGGGGGGAAATTAACAGGGTGAACTGGAAAGAATCAAATGGAGATGTTTCGTGGACAGCATGGGCCTGGAATCTGACCGTTACTTCTCAACTCTTAGATGGTGGAAAAGAAGTTTCTTTCCCAATCTGTGCCACGTGGGCAGAGAAATCCACTGCAAGGAGAAGAATGCAAATTGGGAAACAGTGGGTAAAAGAAATCCCATTTTCGTACCTGCCTAAACCACATCTGTATTTGTCTAATTCAGACCCTTAGCAAGAGACTGCAATTCCCTTATTTCTTAGCACAGAAGGCTCAGACACAGAATGCCCTGATCTCCCCTTTTACCTCAATCATCTCAAGACATTCAAAAAATGTTTTATGCTGCCTCAACAGTTATACTTGGATGGCAATGGCATTCTTGCAGGGCTGAACTAGATATGACATTTGTCGAATGGTTGGAATCTAGCATTTTTTTGTTAACAAACAGGCAAGGAGAGAACAGATGATGTTGACAGTACAAGGAGAAGATGAAACCCTTTGCTCCAGCTCTTGTGTCAGTTAAACCTCCTGTGGATTCCACGGTGAGTAGCAGGTGCCAGATGAGGAACAAAAGGGAAATTCTTAAGAACCCCATTCCCCCCATAATATGTTTTAAGTCTGATTCAGATAGTAACGATGGAGGGTGGGGTTTAGGGGAAGTATAAGACGCGTAGCGGGGGGCGGTTTTTTGGGGCAGCAAAAGTTCACAATAAATAGGGACCCTTCCCCACTGCCGGCGTCCTGGGCGTCCAGGGGGCAGCGAATTTGGCCTACACCCCAGGCGGCTGAAACCCAGGCTACACCACTGGGCAGTATGATTTCTTCCAGCAACAAAACATCTCAAGGCTATCCTGTTTATTGCCTTTGCTGCCACAGCATTAAAACCCTTGCCCCCAAACCACTCCAGGCATAAATAACATAAGGGAGTGTGCCAAATCTCTCTAGCCCAGTGTTTTCCAACCTTTGGTTTTTGGACTTCAATTCCAGAAGCCTAAGTCAATTCCCCAAAGCAGTGATCAGCCAATGTATTCACTTAGATTTCTGGGAATTGACGTCTCCCTTGGGGCACGTGCCCCAGGTTGAGAACCACTGCTCTAGAAGAATATTCTGATTACCTGGCCAAAATACAAATTCCAGGAGTATACAGAATAGAGCAAGGGCAATGGAAGTGGTAACAAACTACTTTATATGCGTAGTGTAAGCTATACTGTCTGTCAATGGACTGACTGTTTGAGTGGTGAGCCGAGGCAGGGATCCTTCTCAGTAGTTTCAGGGATTGCCATGGACACTACATCATGTAAGAGGTTAGCTGGCATGTGTATGCAGTTGTAATACAAAATAGGAATCAGACAGGGCAAGCAACAACAAAAATAGGTGCCAAGGAATGTAGGATGCATTCCTTTACAGTGTAGAGCAAGCCCCAAATTACACGCAGGAGATAAGCCTAGGAGGTAGGATCATGAAGTCTATCTATGAGTAACTCTTGCAGCAAGCTGAGAAGCCCAAAGTTACCCAAAATGTTTTGCAACACTGCCGCACAGGTGGAATCGTTGCCATACCTCAGACTTAGCATAATGAGAAGCCAAACCTTCAGTCCCTAGAGAAGAAGCGAGAAGTTCTCCAGCAGTTTTAGACTTCACCTACCAGCAGTGCCAGCCAGCATGACAAAAAGTGAGAGATTTAAAATTCAATATAAATGGAAGCAAAAGGTTTCCCACCCTTACCCTAAAAAGATGAATATCAAAAATCCTAGAGCAAAGGTCCTGAGGAGAGAGAAGAACCATACCGTACCAACACCTCAGAGTAACTGTAGAATCCTGGTTACTATTATCAGTATAATGAAACATTTTATTTTATAGTTTCCATTAAAAAAGGAAATGGCAGTTTCCCAGAGAAAGTGCTTCGGTGGAGGAGGATTTTCAAAATCTAGGCTCAGGAATATGCTGTCCTTTAGATGTTGCTGGGTTGCAGCCCTAGCCCATGCAGCTAACGGGGAAGCATCGGGGTGTGTGTGTTGTAGTCTGGCAACATCTGGAAGGCTATACATTTTCTACCTCTCTTCATATAGGGAAATGTACACAGCCGAAAAGAAGAGGTTCTTCCCAGAACCTTGTCATCATCATTGTATCTTTATTGCCTGGCCAGTTATGGAACAGCAGGGCAACAGGAAGAAAACGTTGAGCATCTGAATCTTGTTTTAGCATCGCATCACCTTGCTGATGGAAAAAAGTTCAGCTGCTGAATTCTTCTATTTGCCCTACAGTTATACAAAACAAGTTCCTCTCCTTCTTGGATTGACCCCAAAGCATCCCACTACTATGGGTTTAAGTCACTGTGGAAGGACAGCACTTTGTACAGATGATCCCTTGCAACAGTACCAGTTTACCTACATTAGGGGTTGTAACATTTGGCCTTCCAAGTGTTGCTGGATTTGCAGCTTCATCAGACCCAGCCAGTTCTGAGAAATCATGGAGGTTGACATCTGACAGTATACAAAGGGTCAGAGAGTCCCCAACCCAGATCTACCACAGAACCTTGGCCCAGTTTCAAAATGTAATACTATATTTTCTCTATGATGGGGGAGCTTGAGGAAATCAGCTTTGGCAAAAGACAGAACTTAACCATCTTAACCTTGCATGACCATCACTTAAGGTCTATCGCTACATTAATGAACAGCAATAGTAAAATAAAGAAGGAAAATACTTTTTATATTTTCAATTCTTGCATTTTCTTGCTGCAGTGTCCATGCTCAGCTAGTTTGGACTTTTGAGCCAAGCTAATATCTCCTGTAGACACCCAGGAGTGCAGCTGGCCACTTTATCTGGAATCTCCCTGAGATAAACAGACAGGGTTTACTATCATTTAAGTACCAAAGCTACCTAGGTTGTAGCAGATTCAGGACAAATCTATGTCTGTAATGGAGAACAGCGCTTGTATCTTAGTTGAAAAAAATAGTGCCAGCAAATTAGGCAATAATACTGAAAAGGGCTAGGTCAGACAATTTTTCATCCTGCACTGAAATATTCATTTCTTGAGATGCAATGCAGAATGACTGTGCGTATACCTTCAGCTTTGTGAGCTGTGAATCATCACTGTATGCCCCAGATATATGGTCACCTACAGTCAGTCACAGTTCAACAGCATTGAGCAGGATGTTGACAACTGTCACATGGTGCTACAGATGAAGATGGCTGCTTTCCACAACTGACTTATTCAAAGGGGCAATAGTGTCTCCCACAAAACCTGGTTTGACAATTTTGGTGGCAGCCGTACTCAGAAGAGTCCCTGAAGACTGGTCTAAAAGAGCACAGAGAGGTCGGTATTAGAGAGAAGAGTCCATAGTAGGATGACCATTCTGAGGCAGTATCCGATGCTCTGTGGCACATGACTTGACCGACGCTGGAGAGTACTTTGGCATTCTGCGGCAGGTGAAGCACAGGATTCTCCGGAAGGTGCTCCGCATTTCATTGTCCCGGTAGGAGTAGACGACGGCATTAATGAGTGAATTTATTTCAGCCAGCAGGAGGAAGTATTTCTCTACTACTAGCACATTGCAGCTTTTACACCCAAGGCCATCCAACAGGAGCACCACCTGCCCAGGAGTCCAGCAAATAACAAAGGCACCTAGAAAGAAGACAAAGAAGAGCAGAAGGGATGTGTCAGAAGTTGAGCGGACATCTTTTAAAAGTCTGCAGCAAAACACACCTGTTGCTAAACCTGAGAAGGCCACTTTTCATTTCAAAAAACCCCTCCCTTGCCTCGGGGGACACTAATACAGTTGTACCTCACTTAAAGAGCATAATGTGTTCCATGGGATTGCTCTTTAAGCGAGTTTGCTCTTTAAGTGAAACACCATTGTAAGTGACCCATTGTGACTTCTGGTGGGGGAAATTGCAAACCCCATGCGCTGAATGAAACAGAGGCCAGTTGCTAATAATACATTCCTTTTTAAGCACCAATCCAAGGATGAGAAACCTTTGTCCCTTTAGCCCGGGGTGCCCAAACTACAGCCCAAGGCCTGGCCTGGCCTCCGATGTCAATTCATCTGGCCCACATCGCCCTCGTTGCTCCTGGAAGCAAAACACATGTTTTACTTCCACTTCTGGGAGTGATGAGGGCAGCACGGGCCGGATGAAATGGCATCAGGGGCTGGGTCCAGCCCGTGGGCCATAGTTTGTGCATCCCTGATTTAAGAAGAGAAAAGTGACCACCTAAAATCTATCTCATCTTTTTGTAAAGCAGATTGCAAGGCACGTTTTACTTCCGCTTCTGGTGGGAGGAACCATGTAACTGGCCCGCTGAACCATGTGACTGGCCTGCTAAACCATATGACCGGCCTACGGTCCAAAAAGTTTGAGGACCCCTGCTTTCGCTGTCTCAAATTTCAAAGCCCTAGCCATGGCCAACAGTAACAGTATTTTGGACAAAAACAATAGTCCAAAACACTGGATGAAAAATGATCCTAAGAGTGGAACAAATAAATATGGAGAATGTTACAAACTCAAGACTCTAACGGCATAGCCTAATAATAAGCTACTGTTCTGAACCTCATATGTATTAATAATCCAGACTGGGATCCTATTATGCTAGAAAATGTGACTCCCATCATATTTCTTCTTTCCTTCACTAAATCATCACATACTATGTCCAGCAGCAGTAAAAGAAGGACTTCTTACTCAATCCTCTCTAGTGCTGAATGGAAATTAGTTCCAGATTATTTCAGCCACAGTGAGCAATGGCACAGAGCTAATTAGCTATCTTAAAAATTCTTCTATCTCCTTAAAGCAATTTTGCAGCATTTAAAAAGTTTTTGAGTTAAAAACATTAATAACAATTAACTTTAGTCTCCAATGCTACAAAGGCATAGTAGGCAGCACTCTTCCTGAAGCTGTAAAGGCACCTACATCTCTGGTCTGGATACACTATTTGAGACCCTTGAGTTCACCAAAGGTTCTCCATCGGCAACTGTACAAACAGAATACTGGACTAGTTGATCAAATTTTGGAGATCTTGTTTTATTTTCTTAAATCCCTACATTATAGAAGATGGGAAATAGGTATAAAAGAGATGTTGTTTTTAAAAAGGCTCCGATTTCAGTCAAATGTATAACCATCTAACCATCGAGCCTCTATCCCATAAGAAGAAATGAGCATATTTTTAAATGGTATCTTGCCTACTCCATACTCTCTGTCATCTAGGTTTATTTCTTAACTCCACTCTTTACCTTTACCTTTAGTCAATGAAAAATAATACAAAGCAGACCATCCCAATCTCAGAGTATTTCCTGTTATTTGCCAACATAGTTGCACCCTCCAAAAAACCATGTCTTAAGTGTCACTTTTCTTCCCAGCCCAGGGGGAGCTATAAACAGAGATGAGCACTGAACCCTAGAGTTGGATACGACTGGCTTTCGAGCAAGGCATGCTTTACTTCCACTTTCCAGATGATGAGGGTGGCGTGGGCCAGATGAATTGGCATTGAGGGCCGGATCAGGTTCTCGGGCTGTATTTTGGGAACCCCTAGTTTAAAGCAGAGAAAATGGCAGTCTAAAATTTCTCATCCTGTTGCAAAACAGCTCTGTTGCAAAACAGATTGCAAGGCGCGCTTTACTTCCTCTTCTGGTGGAAGGAACCACGTGATTGGCCTGCTGAACCACATGACCAGCCCGCGGCCTGAAAAGTTTGGGCACCCCTGCTCTATTCAGTCTTTGGCACCTAAAGCTGGCTAAGCCTTTGGGAGCAAGTTACTGCTAGGGTCAACTGCTGAGGAGGAAGTGCAGGTGGACACAGAACCTTTCCTGAGAGACCCTTCCCAGCCAAGGAGCAAAGGGATGGGCAAGTGGAGAGACTGTCCCATGGCCAAATGTGCTGAACGAAGGAAGCTACGCAGCTGGGAAGCCAGACTGGACCCTCCTCGCTACTCCCATGTAGTTTCTTGACAACATTCAATTGAAAAATACACACATATGGATTGGTGGAAGAAGAAATGAATCATCTAGGCCAGAAGTGGACAACCTTGGTGTCCCACGTGTTCTTGGACTTCAATTCCCAGAAGCCCTAATCAGCAGGTGTGCTGACTTGGACTTCTGGGAATTGAAATCCAAGAACAATTGGGGCACCAAGTTTGACCACCCCTGATCTAGGCAGCATGTGCAAATAAAGGGGCATGTGGAAAGAAAAAACAATGTCTTGCAGCTTGACAGAAAACAAGGATGGAAGCAACAAGGGTGTGGTTTTGGGAGGCACACAACAAGATTGGGAATAAGATGTTTTCACCTCCCTGGGTCCAGGCATCAAGGAAGCTCAGCCTGGTGAAAGCGGGCTGTGAGCTATTCTGAAATTCTGGTCATGCCAGAGACAAGAGGCTACAGCTGTTGCAGAGACAGCAGGTATAAACATGCTGGAACCAAGGGCACATGAGCCCCATCCATCACTGAATGAAGACAAGCTCTGCTACAGAACATGTTTTGGCACAGAGTGTATTGTCTTCCATTCATGAGAGATCAACGAGGTTCATCTCCCACCCAGAGGGGTATTATGGAGTCACAAGGGCATTTCCGATTATGGCGAATACAGCACCTGAACTTAACCTCAGACACCCAAAATGCCCCTAAAACACACACCACGTTTAGACTAAATTGTAAGCATTGTGCATGAAATGTTGTAAGAAAAGCTGTACTGTTTGAGCCAACTACAGGGTTACCAAGTTGATACAAAGGCTTACAATGTCTCCTGCCATTTAAATAGGCAGATACTGTATTTAGTAATTGTCAGTTATTCTTATCACTAAATACTCAGAATCCTGGCGGGGAAGGATATGATTAGATATGGGATATTACTTTTTAAACGACAGTTTACAGAGAAGAGTCAGTATATATGCTAGCTGTGGATTCTTGGAGCTGTAGTTTAAAAAAATACTCCAAAACTCCACAGCATTTTCCATTCATTAGGTTGACATCTATTTTATGGCTAACCATGTCAGATGGCATCCGAAGAGAAGGCCTCTTTGTAGAAGGACCTCCCAAGAAGCTATACTTTTGACTTTTCTGATTCTGATTCTTTTTTTATTTGCCTAAGGTTCTATGGATTCTGTGGGCTCTTACCAAAAACTTTTCAATTGGTACACTGACTGGTTTTACATGATGAGTTCTCATTCTGGAGAGCACTAAATTAACTTTGGACAGCACACAACCAAAAGAAGTCTAAACTGAAAACTTTCTGGCATGCTCCTTTCAGAAAGTCTGGTTAGTTCTTCCTCCCTCCCGCCACACCTCTCAGTTGCAAATCAGTCCAAAGTTTTGCAGCCTTCAGTAAAGAACCTAATGGGAGGGCATACGATGACGCAAGTCATAATAACACTCCCAGCTAGGTTTATGACATATACACAACATATGGACATACAAGTTCCAGGAACAGGTTTCTCTGGTTACTTGTCACACAGCAGTGTAGGCTTATTTTTGGAGGTCTAACTTTTAATATTCATATTTTCAAGAGAGGAGTCAAGTATTAGCTGACTCTGCCTGCCAGATAGTGGGGAAGTTTGTCATTGCTTTCCCATTGCAGATCAAAGGCCAGGATCCCATTGTTTCATAACCAGTCAAACTGTATGGATAAACAAAAATTAAAATCACTCTTTAAAAATTGGATAGTTAGCATCAGACATACATACAGTAATACCTCGGATAACATTTACCTCGGATAACGCTAAAATCGCATAACGTTAAGTAATCTGGGGAGGAGAATTGGATCGAATAACGTTAAGGTCCTATGGGATGTATCGGATAACAACCGCTAAAGCCTGTGTGGTTACAATGTATCTCTATGGAGTTTTAACGTTATCCGATACATCCCATAGGATTTTAACATGCATCGGATAACACTAAAATTCGGATAACACCAAGACTTGTGGAACCAAGTCTTAGCGTTATCCGAGGTATTACTGTACATACATACATACATACATACATACATACATACATACATACATACATACATACAATGTCGTCAGCTGCAACTCATATCCGAGAATGCATTTTTTCCCTGAACCAGGAAAAATGCCATTGGCGTGAATTTGTTTAAGGTGAATCACAAAGCTGTCTCTTGCAGCACATATGAAATGAGACATGCAGGATTTAACACCAGGACTGCGATGGACTGCCACAGCCTTGAGGATATTATCAAGGTGTTCCTTCACAGCCAGTCCATTTGGCATGGCCTCTTCCGCCTCCAAGACAGTTGGGAATCAGAGTTCCTCCTCCATTAATTTTGCTGTTGGGCCCAATATGATGGTTTCCAGTGGCATTTCCTCCACTGACAGGGCCATCACCCGACCTAAAGGGGTTCATCCGCCTGTAGCTGTTGGCCTCTTTAGGGAGTCAGGTTACTTACCGGTGCCCAACACTAAACATTGAGTCGCTCGCTGGCTGTACGGTCTACTCCATTACCATAGCAGGATGTCCAGCTAGACCTGGGAAATCCAGTCCATTTGCATGTGGTTTTTTTAGCCATATGGATATCATGTTACCTGCTGACGAGGCAAACCATGACATGTGCCCTCCACTTTTTTTCCACCTTGCCCAAGGAATCCAACAGAGGATGCTTTGGTGAGTCTTGGTCCCAGCCTAACTGCCTAGTTAGACCACTCAAACCTCTGTGCCTCAACAAGGCTCTCACCTAGCAGGGACTATATAACGTCTCCAAATGTCTTTCAACTTCAGTGAGTTCAATCTACATTTAGTTAATAGTTGTCTTAGTTCATATGGGTCATCTGCAGAGGGAAGAGGAGATGGGGCTAGAATAGAAGAGGAGGAACTGGAGAACTTGGGGAATTCCTCTAGATTAGGTGTCAGCAAACTTGGTTCTTCAGATGTTCTTGGACTTCAATTCCCAGAATCCCTGATCAGCAGGTGTTCTGACTTGGGCTTCTGGGAATTGAAGTCCAAGAACACCTGGAGAGCAAAGTTTGCTGAACTCTTCTCTAGATCAGACTTTCTCAACCTTGAGCCTCCAGGAGTTCATCCACTTCAGTTTCCAAAAGCCCAGGTCAGCACACCTGCTGATCAGGGCTCCTGGGAATTGAAGTCCAAGAACATCTGGGGGCCCAAGGTTGGGAAACCCTGGTTTAGCAAAACAGAGACCTCGGAAGGAGATTGGGTGTGGAGAGCATTGAGGCTTGGATCTCTGTTTCAAACCTTGGAAGAAGCAGAAAGCCACTAGGTTCTAGGAGGAGGAGAAATCCTGACCCAAAGCCACTGAAGCCTGCCCATTAGACAAAGGTTTGTGGATGAGGACCCCCCCTCCTCTCCAAGCCAAGGCTAATGGAGCCTTCCATGTCACGGTTGCAACCCTAACAATCACATCATCCAACAGAAGTGGCAGTTCCAACTCCAGCTCACCTACAGTGCCAGCACAAGAGACACGAAAGCTCCAGGAGGAGCAAAGGAGCAGATCCCAGCATCCCCAACCATCACTGAAAGGACTCCAACCAGAGCCGGAACTCATCGTCTCCTCCTCCTTTTTCAGGTGGGACTCATGTCCTCCTGTGGCATTAACAAGTAAAGGTCACCCTTGCTCAAAAGCCAGTCATGTTCAACTCTAGGGCCTGTTGCTCATCTCCGTTTACAGCCAAAGAGCAAGTACTGTCTGCATCTGCAGGTGTTTCTGTGGTCATGTGGGAGGCATAACTAGATGCTGGAGTGCATGGAATCCTGTTACCTTTCCTGCCACAGGGGTACCTATTTAGTAAGTTAAAAGGTAAAGGTTTCCCTTGCTCGAAAGCCAGTTGTATCCGACTCTAGGGTTCAGTGCTCATCTCTGTTTCAAGGCTGAAGAGCCAGTGCTGTCTGCTTCTGCAGATGTTTCTGTGGACATGTGGCAGGCATGACTAGACACCAGAGTGCACGGAACGCTGCAAGTGGTCCCTATTGATCTACTTGCAATTCCTTGCTTTTGAACAGCTAGGTTGGCAGGAGCTGGGACAGAGACAAGAGCTCACTCTGTCATACAGTACCCGGGAATTGAACTCTGACCTTCCCATCAGTGAATTTAGCGTCTAAACCACTTGAGCCACTGCAGACAGGTATGGTTTCGAACTGCTAGGTTGGCAGGAACTGAAACAGATGACGGACACTCACTCCGTCATGCAGCACTTGGGTCTCGAGCTGCTGACCTTCCGTCAGGCTCAGAGTCTTAAATCACTAAACTACTGTGGCCCTGCCATTAATAGGAGCCCCCTTCAAAAGGGGGTTAATTCAAGAAACTTAAATTTCCCTCCCTTGGAAGCTCATGGAGGGAGTTAAAGCTCCTGTTTCTGATGCTGTCTGCTCTGATCATCTAGAAAAATAAAAAGCATGTCACTAATTATCCCTACAACCAGGAGTCCATAAATTTAATACTGGGAGAGCCTGTGGCCACCAGCAATGCCAGGGATGGGACCAGAGGCACTCACACCATCACTCTCATACTTCTCCAAGAGTTCAGGACTTTTGCACTCTCTGAAAACCAAGCAGACCAACATTATACTAACTATAATAAGCACATAGCTACATTTAAGAAAGGAGGGTGTTTTAATTGCACTACATGCCTATCAAGAGGTTCCCTGCACCCCTATTAATAGATTCAATATCTGGAGCAACCTGGTTTTGGAAATTGTTTGCAGAATGAATAATTTATCCAAGCTCTGAAAGGGACCAAGCAAGGGCGTCTGCCAGCACCGCCACAGCATGGCTCTTTTCTTTCAAAACCCCAAGACACGTTTTCCTGAGTGGTATGATTAAGCCTTGGCATGACACAGAAAGATATGACCTAGAAAACATTCCTTGGGAATACACAGTGGAGGTGTGGAACAGATTTAATGCCCTGGACCAGATAGACAGAGTGCCAGAAGAACTATGGACAGAGATGCGGGACATCATGCAGGAGGCAGCAAGGAAAACCATACCAAAAGAAAAGAAGCGTAAGAAAGCTAAGTGGTTGTCCGATGAGGCTCTTAAAATAGCAGAGGACAGAAGGAATGCAAAATGCCAAGGAGAAAAGGAAAAATACACTCACTTGAACACAGAATTTCAAAGAAAAGCAAGGAGAGATAAGGAAACCTACCTGAACGAACAGTGCAAAGAAATAGAGGAAAACAATATCAGGGGTAGGACTAGAGATCTTTTCAAAAAAATTGGGGAACTCAAGGGAACTTTTAAAGCAAAAATGACCATGATAAAAGACAAAGACGGCAAGGAGTTAGCAGATGCAGAAGAGATTAAAAAAAGATGGAAAGAGTACACAGAGGAACTCTACAAAAAGGACCTCAACATCCCTGATAATCACAATGATGAGAACATTGAACATGAGCCAGACATTCTAGAGAGTGAAGTCAGAAAGGCCTTAAAAAACACTGCAAACAACAAAGCCAGTGGAGTTGATGGTATCCAAGTTGAACTTTTCAAAGCACTACAAGATGATGGAATCAAATTATTGCATTCTATATGCCAGCTGATTTGGAAAACAAAACAATGGCCACAGGATTGGAAAAGATCTGTATACGTTCCACTCCCCAAAAAGGGTAATGCCAAAGAATGTTCAAATTATCGAACAATTGCGCTCATCCCTCACGCTAGCAAGGTGATGCTCAAGATAATACAGGATAGACTGCAACAGTATGTGGAGAGAGAATTACCAGAAGTGCAGGCAGGTTTCAGAAGAGGCAGGGGGACTAGAGACCACATCGCCAACATCAGACGGATCATGGAAAAAACAAAGGAATATCAGAAACAAGTCTACTTCTGTTTCATTGATTACACTAAGGCTTTTGACTGTGTCGACCATAACAAAATGTGGCAAGTAATTAAAGAGATGGGAATACCGGAACACCTTATAGGCCTCATGAGAAATCTGTACATGAATCAAGAGGCAACAGTTAGGACAGAAAATGGAATGACGGAGTGGTTTGGAATAGGAAAAGGAGTAAGACAAGGCTGCATTTTGTCACCCTGTTTATTCAACTTATACACAGAACACATAATGCGCAATGCAGGGATGGAGGAATCACAATTTGGGATCAAAATTGCTGGAAGAAACATCAACAATTTGAGATATGCAGATGATACCACCCTAATGGCTGAAAGTGGGGAGGACCTAAAGAAGCTCCTGATTAGGTTGAAAGAAGAAAGTGAAAAATCTGGCTTGAGACTCAATATCAAGAAAACCAAGATAATGGCAACAGGCCCTATCAGTCCGTGGAAAATAGATGGGGAAGAAGTAGAAGCAGTGACAGATTTTACTTTCTTAGGATCTAAGCTCACTGCAGATGGGGATTGCAGCCATGAAATAAAAAGGCGACTGATTCTTGGGAGGCAAGCAATGAGAAACCTGGGGAACATAGTGAAAAGTAGAGACATCACATTGAAAACAAAAATTCGCGTGGTCAAAGTAATGGTATTCCCTGTGGCAATGTATGGTTGTGAGAGCTGGACCATTAGGAAAGCTGATTGCAGAAGAATAGACGCCTTTGAGATGTGGTGTTGGAGGAGAGTTTTGAGAGTCCCCTGGACAGCAAGGAGAACAAATAGGTCAATCTTAGAGGAAATCAAACCTGACGGCTCATTGGAGGGTCAAATAGTAAAGATGAAGCTAAGGTACTTTGGACATCAAATGAGAAGAGAGGATTCACTTGAGAAAGCCTTGATGCTTGGAAGGGTCGAGGGCAGAAGAAGAAGGGGACGGCCCAAGATGAGATGGCTGGATGGTGTTGTAGAGGCAATGGGCGCGGAGCTGGGCGAGTTGAGGGGGATGGTGGAGGACAGGAGTGCCTGGCGGACGGCGGTCCATGGGGTCGCAGAGGGTCGGAATCGACTGTGCGACTGAACAACAACAACAAAATGACACTTCAGTCTCCATCTACAATTGAAAAGGAAGTTGTGGTATGCAGAACTCCAATTGTGGCTCCCCTCTGGAATTATACCTTCAAATCCCACTACCTTTGAACAGGATTGGCCCAAATAATTTTGCTGCCTGAAGCAGAGTAGCAAGTGGCTTTCTCCTCCCTGCCCTGGACTCACCAAAGACCAGGTGTGGCTCAAATACAGCCAACAACCTGAGGCAAATAAACAGACATAAAATTACCCCCCCCCCCGGTGCTTTAAAAGTACACCAAACTAAGTAAGTACCAAAGCACTACACTTTCATGACAACTTAAAATCTGTCATGGGAGTAAACTAGCTCACTCAGTCTAATGCAAGGGTGCCCAAACTATAGTGTGGGGGCCGGATGCGGCCCCTGACACCAATTCTTCCGGCCTGTGAAGCCATTGTCACTCCTGGAAGCAGAAGTAAAACGTGCCCGTACTTCCGCTTCCAGGAGCGACGAGGGCTTCACGAGCTGGATGAATTGCCGTCGGGATCTGCATCTGGCCCCTTGGTCTTAGTGACCGGCTCCCTGAATCATGTGATCGGCCCGCAAAGTTTGGGCACCCCTGGTCTAATGGTATGGCTTTCTAAAGGGTTGGCATGTAGCTAATGCCGCCATAGGCTTAGCAAATCAAATTACATCAATTAAAACACAGACGCTCAACTGCGGAGAAGGGCTTGTGGAATACTCAGGTTTTCTATGGGGGAAAAAGTCTATCCCCCCGGCCCAGTCCTACATTTCTCACCCCATTGTCTGGCCATAGCGGAAGCCTTACAGCCCATGCTGCTGCGTGTCCATAGGCATCTCCACCAAGAGAAGAGATCTCATAAAGAGAGGAAGAGATCTGACTGCATTCTCCCGGGATTGCCTCCTCAAGTCTTTAGCATGAAAGCCTTTGGCAGGCTCTCCAGAGCAAACCTGTTAACGTGTGGCTCAAGGCCAACGCCGCTCAAGCAAAGCGCTTTCTCCTGCTGCCTTCCTTGGGCCAATGCAAACGGTCTCTCTGCCATCGGCAAATACTAAGCCAATTTGCATGAATCATAGTAGCTGACTCTTTTGATTCCTTCTAGCTTGGCTTTCGATCTCCAGACATGAATCATTCAAAAGCTTCCGTGCCAACCAGGCTTCAAAGCAACTCACTTGCTGCAGGGGGAACATAAGCTGGGTCAAGTAACATGCTTCGTATCCAGTGGAAACCAGATTTTATCAGAAGAATCTTCTCCTCTCCCCATGGACACCACATACAGTAGAGGCATTCTGAGAGTAAGAGTAGGCCAACTCTGTCCTTTTCACTGGTTATTTGCCACTGGAAGGCAGGAGGTCAGCAGTTCGATTCCCAAGTACTGTAGGACGGAATGAGCTCCTGTCTTTGTCCCAGCTCCTGCCAACCTAGCAGTTTGAAAGCAAGAAATTGCAAGTAGATAAATAGGGACCACTTTGGTGGGAAGGTAAACAGCATTCCGTGCACCCCGGTGTCTAGTCATGCCTGCCACATGACCACGGAAACATCTGCAGAAGCAGGCAGCACTGGCTCTTTGGCTTTGAAACAGAGATGAGCGCTGAACCCTAGAGTTGGATACAACTGGCTTTCAAGCAAGGAAAACCTTTCCCTTTATTTATTTATCATACTTCTATACCGCCCTCCTCGCCAGGGCGACCCAGGGCGGTTTACAACACCCCCCCCAAAAAAAAACCCCTACATAATACAATCCAACCCCATCATCCCAGAGCTTCAGAATCCCAACTATTGCCCCTAAAGAAATAAAGAGTCACAACTTCTTTTCTCCTTCCCTCTGCCCGCAGATAGACCTTTCTAAATGGCAAGCTGTTAACATTTCTTTTTGGAGGGTGAACTATGCCATGTCCCCCTGGACCAGGCCTTGCAATATGGTATTCTATTTAATTGATATATACTTTTCTATCAAATAACACTGCCATTGTTGGTCCCAAGTCCAGATGAGAAATGAGGAGGGTTGGACATTATGCTAGCACCCTGGCCCTATAACACTTTATGGCTGAAGAAATGAGGTGTCTCATTGCCTGATATGCTGCAGTGGCAGAGAAAGGCACCCTGCAGCATGAGAAGGAAGAACTAGCAATCACACCACCACTACCACCTATCGAACATATATCTAAATATGGTTTATTGCTGCATGGACTGCATAATAAGGTGGATTTAAATCAGGGGTGGCCAAGCTGTTCAGCCCATGGGCTGGTCACGTGGTTCAGTGGACTGGTCATGTGGTTTAGCAGGCCGGTCACATGTTCCTCCCACCAGAGGAGGAAGTAAAATGCACCTTGCAATCTGTTTTTGCAACAGATGTTTTGCAACTGGATGAGATAGATTTTTTTAAGACTACCATGTTCTCTGCTTAAACCAGGGGTGCCCAAACTACAGCCTGAAGGCCAGATCCACCCCCCAATACCAATTCATCTGCCCCACGCAGCCCTCCTTGTTCCCGGAAGTGGAAGTAAAACATGCCCATATGGGTGCGTTTTACTTCTGCTTCCAGGAGTGACGAGGGGGGCGTAGGCCAGATGAATTGGCATCGGGGGACGGATCCAGCTCATAGGCACCCCTGATTTAAATACTCACAGGGAGCACCACTGCAGCTTTACTCTGCTAACAAAGAGCTCTCCTAACAGAGTGTCTGGCATCCTTAAATGTCTGAATCAAAATTTACATCCTATTTAGCCTCCAGTTTTTCCAGTTAAGTGGAAGTCAGCCTGTTCTGGTCAGGGTGTCTCTGCCCAAAAACTTGGAAATTTGCTGTCAGAGACAGTCCTGGAAACATGTAAGAGCATAGGAAGCGTGCTCCTCTGCCAGATTATCTATTCCCGCCCTCTCCTTCTCACAGTGGCCAAACAGCTGTTGCTGGGAAGCACACAAGCAAGACACAAGTGCACCAGCAGCCTCTCACTCATGTTTCATTGGAAGTAATACACAGAGACTCCTTCTTCTGAGATAAGCAATACATGTTCTCTTGGGCATATGTTATTTTTGAATCAAGTGGCCTCTTCAGGAGCTAATACTGCTCCCATGCACAGGATGCAACATGCAGTGAGGGGGAGATGCAAGTGGATCCGCTGTGAAATTACATCCAGGAAGTTGACTTTGCCTGGGTTAATTCACTTCAGCCAAACACAGTAGTCAGCAGAGTCAGGAGAAGAAATCTGTTTTGTTTATAGCTTGGCAACCAATTGAATCTGCTCCTTCCTGCACTTGATGTCTACACTTATTTTCTAAGGTTTGTTGTCTTAGCACTAGAACAACTAGGTGACCAAAGAGGTAAGGAATCAGCAGAGAGGGAGGAGGAATTTTTCAAATGAATCTTGCTTCTAGCTTGTTAAGGCAGTTCTGCTTTGGTTGTTTGACCCGCAGGAGGCAGAGTTAGAGCAGAGCTACTTTAAAACTTCCTCCTCTTTGTCTGCCAAGTCCTCATTCTATTATTTTGTTGTTGTGTAGCTGCCACCTTGCTAGATTAACAAGCCTTTCAAAGAAAAAATGGAATAAATGGAATAGAAAGGAAGATGACCTAGGCACCAGGTGTGAGGTATCAAGTAGCAGCCAATACCCCTGATGCTGGAGATAGGTGGAATGGCTTTAAATACTATGGCTATTAACCCTTCTACATTGGCTCAAGCAATCACACTGCCTGGACCAACATTCAATTCCAAAAATATAGACGTACCAGACAGTGGTGGTGGTGGTGGTGGTGGTGACTCTACAGATTTTGAAGAGATAGGTGACTCCAGACTTATTCACATTGACATTTACATCATGTAGTCAATGAAAAATAATACAAATCAGACCATCTCAATCTCAGAGCATTTCCTGTTATTCGTCAACAAAGTTGCACCCACCAAAAAAACGGTGTCCTAAGTGTCAGTTTTCTTCCCAGCCCAGGGATAGGAGTAGATAAAAATGGGAGCAGCCCTCTTCTCACTCCAACAGTAATGCCAACAGTAGAGAAGCAAAAATCAAAGTGCTTGAAAAAGTCAGCCTTTGTTGACAAAAATGCAGTTATGCAGTTATGCAGAAGAAGGCAGATAGGGATTTTATCTAAAGTTGTCCTCAACTGCCCCACACTTCCAAGGATAAAAGGTAAATACAGAATACGCACATATACATAAAGACTATTCTTCTCCAGCTTGAGTAACTTCCAGATTGTGTTGTATTCTATTGTTTTATTTATCTATCACTCGTCTGTCACCACAGTCATCAAAGTGACACATTGTAGCTGAAATTCTGTTGCTAAATGTAGTAAATCGCACTAGATTAGGCCGACCATATCAACTGAGAGGTGAGTCAACTAAATTAATTACCAAAAGAAATTCTAGTTGTTAGGAAAGAGGAGGTTCCAGTTACAGGGGAACTAAGTTGTTTCACTCTACTTACTGAGGATTATGATGACTGTTTTAATGAGGTTGATCATAGTGTCCTTGTAGCGTGGGTGGAAGGTGGTGTGCTTAGACATCCGTGCCATCTTCCTCTTCACATAGATAAAAATGTGTGTGTAGACGACCACCATGATCAGGAAAATTAAGAGATTGGAGATTGCCCAGAAGGTCAAGTATCTGCGGCTGTAGAGGGGTGCCATCCGGGAGCAGTCGTCCAGTTGACATAAACAGTGCCAGCCGTATGAAGGGATAAGGCCTAGCAACAGAGCTGTAACCCAAATGCAGATGATAAGGATCATCACACGCTGATTGGACATCGTGCTATGGAGTTGCATGGTGAAAACTGTCTGGTGCCGCTCCACTGCAATGGCCAAGAGATTGACCACCGAGGCTGTCAAACTGGTGTCCAGGAGACTCTGCCTGATAAACCAGGTCTTGAGCGAGAGACCAGCAGTTCGGGGGCCTGTGTGAAACATCAAGAACATGTAAGCAATGCCAGCAAAGAGGTCAGCAGCAGCCAAGTTCCCCAAGAGGTAGTAGATGGGATAGTGGAAGCGCTTGTTGATCACAATGGCTGTGATGACAAGCAAGTTGGTAAGAAGCACAATGATGCTGACAGTCAATCCAAGAGCTACCACCAAGATATCCCTGGACGTCCATTCATGGTACAGCTTTTTCCCACTGTTGTTGTAGAAGAATTCAACTGACTCGTTGTAATAGCATTTGGTCATCTTTTCAAAATGGTCGATTCCTGTGTCAGGATAGAGGGAGGAAAGGACAGATTGATTACATTAATTGCATTTAACTCTCTTCTCCAATCAAAGCAAGGCTTTGTACATACAGTAAAACACCGGATAACGCTAAAACTTGGTTCCACAAGTCTTATTTATATTTTTATTTATTCTTCAAATTTATACCCCGCCTCGCTCAGGCAAGCCTGACTCTAGGCAGCATTATACAAAAACAAAACAATATCCCACCAACCCCCCCCCCCATCGAGTCCTCCACAGCCGCCCCAAGACACCCAAGTTCTCTCCCCTCGGGGCCAAATGGCCGAGGGAGGCCCCCCCATCCTCCTCCCGGCCGGTGACGGAGGCCGGGAGGGCGCGGCGGCGGCGGCGGCGTCTGTTGCGCGGCGTCGGCGTCGGCGTTGGTGTTATCTGATTTTTAGTGTTATCTGATGCATGTTAAAATCCTATGGGATGGATTGGATAACGTTAAAGCTCCATAGAGATACATTGTAACCGCACAGGCTTTAGCGGTTGTTATCCGATCCATCCCATAGGACCTTAACGTTATTCGATCCAATTCTCTTCCCCAGATTACTTAACGTTATGCGATTCTAGAGTTATCCGATCCAATCGTTATCCGGTGTTTTACTGTAGTTCTCACCACTGTGTGCTCACATTAAGCCCATGAGGTTTTACATTTTCATTAAGGTATATTATCCTAGAGAACTGGTACGATAACATATCCATCTTGCAACATGGTGCTGCCTGGGCACTTCTACTAACAGGTAAATGACGGGTTTTGTGTTTGTGGTGGGTGCGTTGATTTGTTTGAGGTGGATGGGTGGGTGTTTGGGTGGGTGGGTGTATTTTAATGTAATTTTTATTTATTTATTTAATTTATTTGCGGGTAGGTTGAGGTGTGTGTGCGTGTGTGCTTATTTTTATTTTTTTATTATTATTTTTCTTTGGCTCCACCCATGACATCATAACATTAGCTCCGCCCACACTGTGGGGTAGTAAAATTTTTGACATTCCACCACTGATCATAGGATAACAAGAGCTGCCATCTGAAAGGCCATAAACTTAGTCATGCTGCTCTGATCTTCTTGTTCTTCTGGATTACTGTGAGAAACCAGAAACTAGACTTGACTTTATGAGCAGACAGAATCTTAGAAAGGAGGGAGAGGGGTGGATAGGGAAATGACATTGCCATTAGCACCAGTGGTGCAGGGCTTACCCGCAACAACGGCATGCATGCCGACAGAAAAGGCTCTGTGTGCCTTAGGAAGGAGTTGTCAAACGGTTCTCTTAGCTCTGGAAGGTTCCAACAATGCTTACATGGCCAAGAGTTTAACCCATTTGTGTTCTTTCACAGAGATCATGAAAAAGAACTGCTAATATAATCTCCAGTATCAGCTTAAATCAGTAATTTTCAACTTTTCTTTTATTTTTACTTTTAAAAATTTAAACATACTGTACTGGTATACCAAATAAAGACCAGCCGTGTCTGACTCTAGAGCAGTGATGGCGAAACTTTTAGAGACCAAGTGCCCAAACTCAACAGATCCATGCCGCAGAGGGACAGGGCAAACTCTGTGCTGGGGGGGGGAGCACTCCCATTGGGCTGCTGGGCAGATGGGCGGGGCAAACTCTGTGCTGGGGGAGGGAGGAAGCGCTCCCAATTGGCTCTTGGGCAGAAGGGCAGGGCAAACTCTATGCTGGGGCAACAGCATGTGTGCCCAGAGAGAGGGCTCTGAGTGCCCCCTCTGACACGCATGCCATAGGTTCGCCAACACTGCTCTATGATGTAGTGCTCATATCCATTTACAGCCAAAGAGCCAGCACTATCTGCAGATGTTTCCATGGTCATGTGGCAGGCATGACTAAATGCCATAGTTCCCGGAATGGTGTTTATCTTCACACTGAAGCGGTACTATTTTTCTACTTGCAATTTCTTGCTTTCGAGCTGCTAGGTTGGCAGGAGCTGGGACAGAGATGGGAGCTCACTCTGTCAAGCAGCACTTGCGTCTTGAATGGCTGACCTGTCAACCTTCCAGTCATCAAGTTCAGCATCTTAACTGCCAAGACACCACAGTCCCTTATTTGACAACTAGTTGTATGTAATATCCCATCTTGTCACTGGTTCCATATTCTTAAAATAGTCTGTTAAGGTCAAACTACTTTATCTACAAATGTACCGCCTAATGATCCACAGTTCAAGACTTCAGAGTTTACCATGGCACACGAAGAAGGAATAATCATATGTAGAAGTCTGGTTGATACAACACCTTCATCACTTTTTCTTCCCTTCAAAATCTGTTCCATCCCAGAAGTGTGTGTAGACTGTTAACTCACATTGTCCATGTTCTCAGCCAGCTTTAACTTCTAGAACCTCTGAAGCAATGTAGTCCTTGGAGGAAACAATCAGGTAAACTTCTTCTTCTGTATCTGAATCTGAATAGTGGCTATCCTCATGGCGATCAGCCATGAAGACTGTCCTGAGAATATAATGCAGTGGCCTTTCATCTGCCTTCCACATTGTATCATGACACCTGTACCACTGATCCAGTTCTCTGAGTCACTTTCTGGTCCTGAGCCCTTTTGGCACACAAAGTCCTCATCAGCCACAGACCAGTATTGATGAAGCTGGTGCCCTGCATCAGGATGGATTCAAGTGGGATTTAATCCATTTGGGGACCATCGCCCTTCCCTATAGACTTTGCCACTCAAGGCTGTTAATCACCAGGGTTGTCAGGTTAGTTAACCGCAGCCTGATGCTCAGCATTGAGTCACTGGCAGTATGGCCTACTCTATTACCATAGCAGGATAACCTGGCCAGACTGGTGCTAGGTTTGGAGGCTGGAAACCAGGTTTGATACCCGAGAGCTGCACAATGGGGGACATGAAAGGAGCCTCATTCGGGCATCCCCTGCAACAATCCTTTCAACCCAGAGTAATTTCTGACACAAAAAGGAACAACAGTATCTGATTAACAAAAAAGAGGGGGAAGGGAGAGTTAAAGTTAATGCCCCCAAGGAAGAAATCTTACTTTGGGAGGAATTTAGGAAGAATAAGTAGGACCATTGTATTAAACAGGGTTAGAGAATATTCTTCAGCCTGAGGGCTAAATTCTCCACAGGAACAAAGGAGAAAAGCCAGGTCAAATGTACCAGCATATTTTTCACATACCACCCTTACCTTCACTAAGTAGCCTTAGGAAATGCATTTCTGTTTTTTGAGAACAGGGAAAGAAAATCCGCAAAACTTGCAAAACCACCCAACGATGGGTGTCATGGGGTAAGGAAGCATGGCCATCAGAAACACTGCACAGGGCCAAATGAGAATCCCAGGAGGCTTAGGTTTGGCCCCAGAACCTGAGGGTTGCGTTTTATTACTTATACAGTCATACCTCGCATAACGAATTTAATCCGTTCTGCGAGGTTGCTCGTTATGCGAAAAATTTGCTATGCGAGTCTGACTCGCATAACGAATTTTTCGCTATGCGAGTCAGACTTTTCCCTGTGGAAAAACTCGCATAACGAGCGTTTCTATGGGGAAAACTCGCATAGCGAAAAAATTCGCTATGCGAGTTTTCCCCATAGAAACGCTCGTTATGCGAGTTTTTCCATAGGGAAAAGTCTGATTCGCATAGCAAAAAATTCGTTATGCGAGTCAGACGGCTTAGCAAAAAACTTGCTCGTTATGCGAGTTTTTCGCTAAGCGAAACGCTCGTTATGCGAGGTTTGACTGTATTTTAAGACTGCAATCTTCGGCGTGTTCAGGCAATGATCTCAGTGAACTAAGGTGGTGATGAGCGAAGAATCCAAATGAGTATAGTGTATTTAATGCTTGGGTCCTGCCCCTACACTCTTAGCCAAGCTTGAATGAGGCTTCTATGTGACTTACTAAATGATGGAAATTAATCTCTTGTATTAATAGGATTAATTAGATGCTTATGGACAAACTCCTAATGGAACATCTGATCCCCCAGGGGGAATATGTGTATGCACGGTTATTACATTCCATTTAGTATTAGCTCAAGCGGTTACAAACAGGAATGATATTTATACAAGGAAGCACAGAATAAAATGTGCCAGTAAAACCCCGGGTTCTTTGGCTCAAAGTTAGTTGTGCAAAATTCTTGTAACTTGGACATTTTTAAGAGCTTCAGAGGTTCTGGTAGCAAAAGACAAAAGAGACAGAGCGAGCTGTAGCAACTATTGCCTTTTGTACAGAGAAAGAGAGGCAAGACATACACTTCACTCCTTGCCCAATTCCTCTTTCAGATTCTGAGCTGACATGGCGATGTTCTGGACACCCCAAAGCCCCTCGCTACTAGCCGCTATGAAAGTTACTTTCTTTGCCAAGTTTGATGCCAGATTGTCAAAAAGGCCTCACTTTTCTCTAAATTGGAGATGGGAATGTCCTATGGCCTCAATGGTCTTTTGCAGTCTGATTATTCACAGAAGAGGGTGCCTTTACAACACTTTTCTCCATTCATTTTTCAGGTAAAAGAGTAAGGGAATCAACCCATACTTTGCAGGTTTGCCTTCTAGAAAGGTAAGTATTGTTGCTGGGGACCTTTTCCTACATATGAAATAAAATCACACCATCTTTGGTTTTTCTTTTTAAAAAAACCAGGTTGTTTTAGGTTTGCTTTACACCAATTTACTAGTGTGCATTAATTTTTTCTGCCATGGTTATTCACTACAGTTCCTTATATAAGAATTCAGTATCTGAGGCTCTGTAGCAGGGGTGCCCAAATCTGTTTCGATGCCACTTCATCCGGCCCACACTGCCCTTGTCACTCCCGGAAGCAGAAGTAAAATGCGCCTGCATTTTACTTCCGTTTCCAGAAGCGACAAGGGCGACGTGGACCAGATGAATTGGCATCGGGGGGCTGATCTGGCCTATGGGCTGTAGTTTGGGCACCCCTGCTTTAAGCAGAGAAAATGGCAGCTTAAAATCTACCTCATCCTGTCGCGAAACAGATTGCAAGGCATGTTTTGCTTCCGCTTCCGGTGGGAGGAACCCCCAATATCCCTGAAACAGGTGGCTGATGGATGATGTAACTTAAAAAATAACTTAGCCAATCTATGAAAAAAGTTAGTATGAATCCTGTTGTCAGCAGCTCCTACATACTTTGGTGACTGTTGTGTAACATATCTGCAAGAGGGATTGCTGGCTATTGTAGACAGAAACAAAGACTCTTGGCATACAACAACAACATGCCAGCAATTTTAAGGCTGCAGGGAAATGCTTGAAAGAAAATATTTGTCTCTCCTAAGACAAAAATTCATAGGAGTCTTCCCACCTTGCCATGCCAAACATGGACACTTACAACAAAACATAAATAAAAGTTAGTCACCATGGAAATGAGATGTCTGAGGAAGGCTGCTGGAGTGACTAGAAGGGCTAAAATCAGGAATGAACTTATAAGGGAAATAATTGGAATAGAGCCCATCTTGCACTACATACAAAGACAACAAATAAAGTTGTTTACCCATTTGTTGAGAATGTCCTGGAAGTCCATACCATACAAGGAATATATGGAAAGAGAAGGACAAAGACCACAAGGAAGACCATGAGGAAGGTGGAGAAATGACACCAAAGAAACATTACAAGAACACAAAATAAAGCCAGTAGAGCCTACTATGGTAGAAGTGCCAGAGCATGAACCCTGTATCTCTCTCAACACCCAAAGAGGTAAAAGAGGAAGTAAAGAAAACAACAAAAAGTTGGTTGGAAGAAGAATGCCAGCAATTGGGGTTAAGCCTGAGTGTGCTCACCTTAACAGAACTATAACTTACAAAACTATCAGTGGACAAGGTAACAATGTCTACAGGATTATGCAGCACACAAAAACTGACAGAGGTTGCCATTTTCAAAACATAATTTCAGAAGACTAAACATATATTTGTATACAGTTGTACCTCCTTTAAAGAGCATAATGCGTTCCACAGGATTGCTCTTTAAGCGAGTTTGCTCTTTAAGCGAAACACTATTGTAAGTGACCAATTGTGACTTCTGGGGAAGGGGATTGCGAACCCTGATTTATTTGTTAAGCAAGTTTTTGATTGGTTTTATTTGTTAAGCGAAGAGAACATTCAGATAAAATTCTGCTCTTTAAGCAAGTTACTCTTTAAGCAAGGTGCTCTTTATGTGAAGTTTGACTGTATATACATGGACCTGCTTGTGGGTGTAAATACCTAGTTCATACAGACATTTCTTCATGTGATCCTTTAACCCAGAGATATTGGGGGGGGGGGAAGCAACTGTGACAACTGTCTAGGACTGTTTCAAAATTGGTTTAAAGAAGCAGGAACTGTCAGGCAAGCATCCATTGTTCTTCTCCATAATTATGCCAGTCCTTTGATGCACTTGACTATACCAATGATGGCGAACCTTTTAGAGACCAAGTGCCCAAGGAGGAGGACGGGAGGTGTGCGGGTTGGCACCACGCTTGCACACACACACGCGTGACATCGCTGGCATGCCTCAAGCAGCACACACACACATGCACCGCCGCCCGGATCAGATTTCAGTCTCCCCTCTCACCTCCTTATTGGCGGAGGGAGAGAGTTGGATGGGGAAACGGCATTGCCATTAGCACTAGTGGTGCGGCGCTTACCCACAACGTCACACATGCTGACAGAAAAGGCTATGCATGCCATAGGTTCGCCAACGCTGCCCTGCATAATTCTTACAGTCTTTCTCTCGTCCTCAATGCCCTTCCTCTTCCTGCTATGAGTGTCAGTGTATCACAGGGACTTATGCAATCCCTTCAGGAAGATGGCATAACTCTGCCAAAAACACCTCATGGTGAACAAGCTGTTTAGGCAAATTTTCTTTTCGTCACATACCTTATAATTGAGTAATCGCAAATCTGAAAGTTGGTGATGATTCAGTTTATCAACAGCAATAGCAATTACACTTACATACTGCCCTGCAGTGCTTGGAGCGCTTTCTGGGTGGTTCCCAAGATAATTTATTTATTTATTTATTACACTTGATACCCCGCCCCAATCGGGAGAACCCGACTCTGAGCGGCTTACAAAACACTAAAAATAAAAGTAAAAGCATAAGAAACAGTTTACTCCAATAAAACATCAGTTAAAAGGTCATCAAAATATTACCACAAAAATTAAAAACAGTACACAGTCCCACTTCCAGACCCAGGTTGGCAGTCCTTTAAATAAGCCACCTGGTAAGGGAACTCGTATTCCCAGCATTTTAATCAGCATTTTATCCCAAACATGCTAGGTACTTGTTTTACCAGCCTCAGGACAGAAGGCAGACTCAACCCTGATCTTGTCGGGATCAAACTCAGATCAAAAGCAGAGTTTCAGCTGTGCAGCTTAACCACTGCACCAGGGGGACTCTTAGGTCTGTCTATCTGCTGAAAAGTGTTGTACTATATGATGACAAGCTGCATTTCTGTTCATAACCCAGAGAACCAGGATGGTGTGGTGGTAGGTAGGAATGTACAGATTCATTGGAGGGCAGGGAGGTTTGAATTACACCTCCCAAAATTCCCTAGACAAGCAATACTACTTGTACAATTCTGGGGGCTATGGTCCAAAAACAGAAATCTGCACATCTGGAGTAATGAGTGTTGGACTGGGACTCAGGGATCTTTATCCAGGCACCAAACAGCAATGAAACTTATTGGATTTACAGCCTCTCATCCTCTCTTAGCCAGAGTTACCAAAGAAGGTTGTTGTGAAGATAAAAATGAGGAAGAAGAGGAACAAGTAATCTAAAGCTATAGGTCCCCCTTGTTCGAAAGCCAATTATGTCTGACTCGTGTGTGTGTGTGTGTGTGTGTGTGTGTGTGTGTGTGTGTGTGTGTGTGTGTGTGTGTGTGTGTGTGTGTGTGTGCGCGCGCGCGCGCGTGCGTGTGCGCCTGCCTGCCTGTGTTTACAGCTAAAGACTGATTCTGCAGACATTTCCGTGGTCATGTGGCAGGTATGACTAGATGCCAAAGCACACAGAATACTGTTACCTTTCCTGCCAAGGCAGTACCTAGTTATCTAATTGCAGTTTCTTGCTTTCGAAAGGATAGGTTAGCAGGAGCTGGGACAGACGATGGATGCTGACTCTGTCACACAACACCTGGGTCTTGAACTGCTGACGTTTCAGTCATCAAGCACAGCATCTTAATCATTAAGCCACTGTGACTCCTGCCTACTCAATAATGGGTTGACATGATGCTTCTTTTAAAACAGGCGTTCTCAACCTTTTAAAGCCAGCGGCCGGGTCGTACTCCCTCAGACAGCTTCAGGGGCCAGACGGCCATTTTGCCCTTCCTCCACCACATGGCACTTCCTGGTGTGGTGGAGGCGGTGGGGAGCCACATGAAATGGTGTTGCGAGCCGCATTTGGCCCACTGGCCACAGGTTGAGAATCCCTGTTTTAGAAGCACATACACTGCCTTTGACTGTGACAGAGAAGAAGCAATTCACACTAGTCAGCCATTCACAAATTTTACCCGAACTGTATGAAACTGAATAAACTGGCTAAAACCTTCTCTTAGCTAAAATCATTAGGTCTGGGGTGTTGGGGGAAGAATCAACAAACGGATGTGGCTTGCAGGAATTAGAAGCAGATAGGGGAGGTGGAATTGGGGGGGGGGGGGAGACAGCTGAGGGCCTTCAAATTCCCCCATTCAGCTTCTGCTGAAGAAGGCAGTTTTCTCTTGGGATCGGACAAAGTCCAAGCCTAGATCTGATAAGAGAGTCTTCTTCAGAAATATTTCCTCCCTGTGTTGTGGGTGCAGAATTCGTGCAGTTGTCAGGGTTTTCTTGTAACCACAGCTGTTCTGTCTCAGAAGCTATCAAACGGACATGGCGTGGGGTTTTGTTTATCACAAAACAGCCCTCCAACAGCACTTCCACATCGATGCAGCTGCTGCCTTTTTCTCTGGCGCTCATTTCAAGTGCCCCAGTTCTAGGACAGGCGCCTGTTAAGAGTCCCAAAGGATCCAGAGAATGCAAACAAGGAGCTGTTATGCCGGAAAGCACATACAGGAATTTGACCAGAATTCTACCCCACAATCAGATGCAGATGTAGGACAGAGTATGAAATCTATTTGGTACTTTTTTTTTGCACACACCATCCTTAGAAAGTACTTTTAGTAGAGCTACAAAAGGATCTATTTGCTCAAGGAGGGCGATCCAACCAGAAACTACTTTTCAGAGTATTTTTGTAGCATTAGAATTAATTAAGTTCTTATGTAATATTTTATTGTGAATCACTCAAATATATTTCCATAGAGAATGGGATACACACACATTAAAAGAAAATAAAGCCTTCAATGAAGTTGGGGAAAAACCCGAGTAACTGAGAAGAGACAAAGGTCTTGAGGCTAGAGCAGGCATTCAATGTTTTCCCGCCAGTGGCTGGACCTGCCCCAGACACTTCCAGCCAGGGGCCGGAGGCAAAAAGCAGCAATGACCCTAGATGACTTTTAATCAAAGTGAAAGAAAGTGTCAAAGGAAGACAGCAGCTGAACACTGAGAGGATAAAAACCATGACTACAGAAAAACTACACAGCCATGACAAAGAAAAAGTTGAAATAGTGATAGATTTTGTATACCTTTGTTCAATCATCAGTCCAAATGCAGGTTCAGCCAAGAAATTAGAAGACAACTGAGATTTGGAAGGGTAATAATGAATGAATTAGAAAAGCTCATCAACTTGAGACCAAGTTCATCCACATTCTTATATTCCCACTCATTGTGTATGGGTGTGAAAGATCAACAGTAAAAAAACTGACCCGGGGGGGGGGGGAATTGGTTGAAAATGTGGTGCTAGGGTAGAGCTAGGGAACATTTAAAGCAAAAATGACCATGATAAAGGACAAAGATGGCAAGGAGTTAGCAGATGCAGAAGAGATAAAGAAAAGATGGCAAGAGTACACAGAGGAACTCTACAAAAAGGACCTCAACACCCCTGATAATCACAATGAGGAGAACATTGAACATGAGCCAGACATCCTAGAGAGTGAAGTCAGAAAGGCCCTAAAAAGCACTGCAAACAACAAAGCCAGTGGAGTTGATGGTATCCAAGTTGAACTTTTCAAAGCCCTACAAGATGATGGAATCAAATTACTACATTCTAGATGCCAACAGATTTGGAAAACACAACAATGGCCACAGGATTGGAAAAGATCAGTATACGTTCCAATCCCCAAAAAGGGTAATGCCAAAGTATGTTCAAATTATCGAACAATTGCGCTCATCCCTCATGCTAGTAAGGTGATGCTCAAGATAATACAGGATAGACTGCAACAGTATGTGGAGAATTACCAGAAGTGCAGGCGGGGTTCAGAAGAGGCAGGGGGACTAGAGACCACATCGCCAACATAAGATGGATCATGGAAAAAACAAAGGAATATCAGAAACAAGTCTACTTCTGTTTCATTGATTACACTAAGGCTTTTGACTGTGTTGAACACAACAAAATGTGGCAAGTAATTGAAGAAATTGGAATACCGGAACACCTTATAGGCCTCATGAGAAATCTGTACATGAATCAAGAGGCAACAGTTAGGACAGAAAATGGAATGACAGAGTGGTTTGGAATAGGAAAAGGAGTAAGACAAGGCTGCATTTTGTCACCCTGCTTATTCAACTTATACACAGAACACATAATGCACAATGGAGGAATCACAATTTGGGATCAAAATTGCTGGGAGAAACATCAACAATTTGAGATATGCAGATGATACCACCCTAATGGCAGAAAGTGAGGAGGACTTAAAAAAGCTCCTGATTAGGTTGAAAGAAGAAAGTGAAAAAGCTGGCTTGAGACTCAATATCAAGAAAACCAAGATCATGGCAACAGGCCCTATCAGTCCTTGGAAAATAGATGGGGAAGAAGTAGAGGCAGTGACAGATTTTACTTTCCTAGGATCAAAGCTCACTGCAAATGGTGATTGCAGCCATGAAATAAAAAGGCGACTGATTCTTGGGAGGCAAGCTATGAGAAACCTGGGGAGCATAGTGAAAAGTAGAGACATCACATTGCAAACAAAGATTCGCATAGTCAAAGCAATGGTATTCCCTGTGGCAATGTATGGTTGTGAGAGCTGGACCATTAGGAAAGCTGAGTGCAGAAGAATAGACGCCTTTGAGATGTGGTGTTGGAGGAGAGTTTTGAGAGTCCCCTGGACAACGAGGAGAACAAATAGGTCAATCTTAGAAGAAATCAACCCTGACTGCTCTTTAGAAGGTCAAATAATAAAGATGAAGCTAAAGTACTTTGGACATCAAATGAGAAGAGAGGATTCACTTGAGAAAGCCTTGATGCTTGGAAAGGTCGAGGGCAAAAGAAGAAGGAGGCGGCCAAAAATGAGATGGCTAGATGGTATTGTGGAGACAATGGGCACAGAGCTGAGTGAGTTGAGGGGGATGGTGGAGGACAGGAGTGCCTGGCGGACAGTGGTCCATGGGGTCGTAGAGGGTCGGAATCGACTGTGTGACTGAACAACAAAAAAGGGTAGAGCATTTTATAGATAGTCCAGACTGCCAGAAAGATGAACAAATGGATCCAAGAGCAAATCTAGCATGAACTATCTCTGGAGGCACAAATGATGAAGCAGAGGCTGTTCTACTTTGGGCACATCAGAAGGTAAGACTCTCTGAAAAAACAATAATGCTGGGGAAAGGTGGAAGGCAGACGGAAGAGAGAAAGACCAAATGGGTTGAATCCACAAAGGAAGCCACAGGCTTGAGTTTCCAAGAGATGAGCAGGGTTGTTGAGGGCAAGACATTTTGAAAATCTATCATTCATAGTTGGAGATAACTTGATGGCATGAAATGGCAACAAGCTGGTTTAACACTCCAGTTTCTTTGAGAAAACCAGGAAATAAAAGTCAAACAAAACTGTTTTGTTTTTGCTTTGGAGAAACCACACTTCCTGCAAATTAATTCATAGGTTTCAAAATTAGTAGTAAAATACCTCTGCCTTGTGTATTATAACCCTCCTCTCCCTTCCTTCCCTCAGACACAAAAACATTTGATGACCACCATCAGTGTAATGTGTAATTTTTTAAAGAAATCAAAAGGTGCTCGTTTGTTACGGCACACATACTTCTTTCGTGTCCCGATCAAACCCTGGACTGCCAAAATGAAGCCACTTTCTTTGCTTTGTCGTTACTCAAACCCAAGTCCTCGTCGGTGTATATTTCTGGCAGCAATCAGCAGAGTAGTAAATGAGTCAGATTCTGTGTCTCTCCACATTCACATTGTGTGTTGTTGCCCACCACCAGCCCCCACTTGAGGATGTTGGTCTTGCATTTAGGGACTCCAACCCTCAGCCTATTCAAGGTCCTCCTTTAATGATAGTCCTTGCCCAGTGAGCTCCTTCCTCCATCTTCTAATTTGGTTTTGCTCTTGTGTACCCTCAAGTAAAGGAACTGCAGTGGCTCAAGTGGCTAAGACGCTGACTGGAAGGCAGGAGGTCAGCAGTTTGATACCCGAATACTGCAGGACGGAATGAGCTCCTACCTTTGTCCCAGCTCCTACCAACCTAGCAGTTCGAAAGCAAGAAATTGCAAGTAGATAAATAGGTACCACTTTAGTGGGGAAGGTAAACAGCATTTTGTACCATATAACCACAGAAATGTCTGCAGAAGCAGACAGCAGTGGCTCTTTGGCTATGAAACAGAGATGAACACTGAATCCTAGAGTCGGATACAAGTGGCTTTTGAGCAAGGGTGACCTTTACCCTCAAGTAAAGGGACTGAGATGATTTAGTGATTAAGATGCTGAATTTGATCACAACCAAGCAAGCAGATTTACAAGTGAGCAAACAGGGACTGATATCTGAATAGCTATGCTTAGCATTGTGCAATTCATGTACAGTACTATCATTAAAGCTGTTCAGCTACTGACAATGGGAGGTGTAGGATGAAGGTACTTCTAGCTTGTCTGGAATAGCAAAGAACAAATAACCCCTTGGGTGGGTCCAAAGCCATTCCATTCTTCCAATGTCCTGTTACATTTTAGTGTGACCAGTTACTACAAGCCAAGTTGAGGCTTTATAGCTAGGAGAAATCAAGTCTCTCAGTACCTATCAAGGCAGAAGGAACAAACTGAACTTTATGTGCACTGTTTGTTTGGGACTCCTGTAGTAGAGGAAAACATTGCTCTCTAATGCAAGCACCGAATGATCCAGCTCAGTAAATGTACAGAAAATACAGACATGCATTAGAGCCCCAAAGTTTTGACAAAATACCCGAGCTTTTCCTCTGCACACATCACATGTATAGCAAAATGAGGCATTTTTCACACTATAATATCTAAACACTCACATTACATATAAGTGTTTGAAGTGCTCTTGCACACTTCATTGCTATAATCTTCAGAACAGCCTTATACAATGATTAAGTCTCTTGTACAAGAAACACTGGTTCTCATTATATCTGTTGTAGTATTTCACAAATCGTAATGAAATGAACTTCAGTTAATTTTTAAAGAAGAAAGCTCTTGGTTTTCTAACTATAGAATACTTAAATGCAATTTGCCATTCCCTTATCCTGGGTGATCTTCTTGGAGGTGACCAATATATGTGAAGAGAAACCAGAGTGTACATGGCATAATCAGCCTCTGGCTCATGCCAAATTCTAATCATTTTGGCTTAGCATCTGATTTTAACAGATAACCAAGGCCATCTAGATACCATTAGATACTGATCCATTAACCTGGGCAATAGCTTTGGAGGGAAAATTATTATCCTATAGGTCAGGGGTGGCCAACTGTAGATCTCCAGCTGTTCTTGGACTTCAATTCCCAGAAGCCCTGATCAGCAGGAGTGCTGACTTGGGCTTCTGGGAATTGAAGTCCAAGAACAGCTGGAGATCTACAGTTGGCCACCCCTGCTATAGGTTATCACCTCTAGCGTTGCTATATCTTGGATTCCCAAAAACTAAGTAGATTACTAGGAAAATGATCTGGACTCAAGCCTCCCAACTCAACAGAGTGTGCGTTACGCACTATTCACTGGATGAGAACTGCAGCAAGACCTTTACCTGTATAGATGAGATGTCACTAACTATTGGAGAGTTTTTATGTTGGTCTGTTTCAGAGCTTTGCCATGAACATTTTTGGAAGGAAGGTATTTACATATAACTTATGACGATTTTGCCCATCTAAGCCTAACTATCTAAAACCAGTCAAGTATAGTAAAAACAGTAGAACATGTGCTGCTCATGTTATGGGGATTCCCATAGTCTATTCACTTCTCCAGTTTTAAAGCATTATGAGACAGATTTGTCAAATTTATTTATTTCCTCCTCTCTCTTTGAGTGAATTCCTAATCAAGGTGATAAAATTTTGTTCTGCAGCATTTCTAAGAAGGAAATAAGCTGAATAAATCACCATGTTAATTATATTAGAAATCAACATATACAGTAGTTGTAATCTGAATTTCAATTTGCTTTGATTGTTGCATTTATCCTTTGGGTATCTTAACACAGCTGACCGATGGTCATAACACTGAGCTCAATTAAATTTAAGATCATCTTGGGAGTAAAGACTAGACAAAAATGTAGCCAATCAATTCATACTTTCCTTAAACTATGATAGAGTTGCATTTTCTCCATTTCTGCTCTGGCTAGCTAGAGAAATGAAGTACTGTACAGTGTAGTTATGTCCATTATTCCACAAGTGAGCCTCTCATAAAAACTTACTATCCCAGCGCTGGCATTTGTTTAGCTGAAGAACATCTCCCTTGATACCTGGCTATCCTCACCCAGTTCCCAAATGAGCGTCTGATGAACTAATTAGGAAGGCAAACTGCATTATGTAACTGTGAAATAATACAACCTAGTAACAAATGAGAGGACAATCAGGCTCTCACACTTTGCATTCCTCTCTCCAAAGAGAGAGCATATAGAAATTGTCTTGTTTGTAGTGGATATCAGCACTTCCTGGTATGAATCAAAAATTACTTTCCAATTGTAACTGTAAAAAGATGTACATTACTGTTAGGATTATGTTTCGGGAGAGCTGGGCTCAAACATTAGTTCAACCATCAATTTACTGAGCAGTCTTAAGCAACTGTACCATTTGCCAGCTAGAGAACGTCAATCAGATAATGACAGTAAGGATATAAGTGTTACACGGTTTAAGCATGGCTGAATTAGATTAGAACTGTAAATGAAAATGTTCCTAGCAATTACAATACAGTACTTGGGATTAGATTCCCAGCTAAGATGTTTTACACATAACTGAACACCAAGCTTCCTTGAATCTCTTTATGGCAGAAAAGTAGTATGAAAACAAAATAGGAAGGGAAAGGTCACCCTAATGATGTTGTGGGATAAGCAGCAACCTTTCCCAGCTTCTTCTGCTTTAACAGAAAGCACTTGTTTCTTCATTCATCTCCATATCAAGCAGTGCTTCCTGTGCTGAATTTTGTCATATTGTGCTGTCATATCATCAGTGTCACTGCACTGAGAATATGAATACAGTAGAATTATTTGAAACAAAAAAAATATCAGATGATATTTCTCATCAAACAGTATGCAAACACATTAATATAGTGTGGTTCTTTTTCATTTTATGGTCTCATATAGAAGCTCAGCATCTACACAAGGCCACTATGAGAACACAGCTGATCTCCACAAAGACACAACATTCTTTTGGAAACTTATTTTTTTAGTTATGCTTTAGGGACAGGCCTTCCTCAGCTCGAACTTTAACATTAGCATTACAGTAGATAGTTAGCAGAAGAAGAAACAAATCCGAGCTCTCCTTTCCTTTACTGAGGTTGATTTTCCCCCCCAAAGATCTGCCTGTTCCACTCAGACATCTGGTTCCTGACTTCACCTGTTCACCCACCTTGACATGTGTCTTTTATGGCAGGTAAATGATACGGATTGACCTGTACCCCAGAAACCTTCTGTTGCAAGTTTTCTTGATCACAAGTGAACATTAGGAAGGTGTCTCTCTTTAACAGGGAAGATCTTGTCTTTTTCTTGATACAATAGTACCCCGGATAACGTTATGACTTGGTTCCACAAGTCCCGTCGTTATCCGGTTTTTAATGTTGTGCAATACATTGATCACACAATGTTTAAAAAAAGCCCTGTTTCCCTGGAGGCTGCAGGAAGCCAGAACATCGGGATTTGAATCCTGACATTTTGGCTTGCTGCAGCCTCCAGGGAGGTGGGGGAACTTTGGAAACAGCTTGGATCGGGTCTCCCCACCTCCCTGGACCTGGCGGGGAGGGGTCAGAGACCCCAAAATTGGTAAAAAAAACATCCCTTTTTTTAAAACCAATTTTGGGGTCTCTGACACACACACCCCCCCGCTGGGTCCAGGGAGGTGTGGAGACCCGATCCAAGCTGTTTCTGGGCTTCCCCGATGTCCTCAGCCAGTGCAGCAAGCCAGAATGTCGGGATTCGAACTCTGACATTCTGGCTTGCTGCACTGGCTGAGGAAGTCGGGGAAGCCCAGAAACAGCTTGGATCAGGTCTCCACACCTCCCTGGACCCAGCAGTGGGGGGGTCAGAGACCCCAAAATTGGTAAAAAGAAAACGGACTTCTTCTTCTTCTTCTTTTTTTTTACCAATTTTGAGGTCTCTGATCCCCCAGCCGGGTCCAGGGAGGTGGGGAGACCCAATCCAAGCTGTTTCCAAGTTCCCCCACCTCCCTGGAGGCTGCAGCAAGCCAAAATGTCAGGATTCAAATCCCGACATTCTGGCTTGCTGCAGCCTCAAAGGGGGGGGGGGACTTCAAAAATAGCGCGCATCGGCTCTAGGGAGGTCGGGAGACCCGATGCGCGCTATTTTTGAAGTTCCCCCATGATGCTGCAAGCTACAATGAGTCAAAACGTCAGGATTCAAATCCTGATGTTTTGGCTTGCTACAGTTTCTAGCAGGGTGTGGTTTTGTAGCAGAAGGGTGGCTTATCTTATCTGCAGCTTATCTTATCTCCCTAGAGCAGGCAGGGGAGCCGGAAATGAGTAAAAAAAAAGTCCAGTTTTTTTTACCCATTTCGGGATCTCTAACCTCCCTGCCTGCTCCAGGGAGATAAGCTGCAGATAAAATAAGCCACCCTTCTGCTACAAAACCACACCCTGCTAGAAACTGTAACAAGCCAAAAACGTCAGGATTAGAATCCTGACGTTTTGACTCATTGTAGCTTGCAGCAGCGTGGGGGAACTTCAAAAATAGCACGCATCGGGTCTCCCGACCTCCCTAGAGCCAATGTGCGCTATTTTTGAAGTGGAAACAGCTTATTTTTGAAGTGGAAACAGGAAACCTTTGGAAACAGCTTAGATCAGCTCCTCTGATCTCGCTGGAGTAGGCCGGGGGAATCAGAGATCCCGAAATGGGTAAAAAAGAGTCTGTTTTTTTTACCCATTTTGGGATCTCTAACTCCCCTGCCTGCTCCAGTGAGATAAGTCTTTTAATACTAGTGTGGGGGTGGGTGGGTATTCCCCCCCAACCACCCCTCACCCCCACGCTAGCATTAAAAGGAAGAAAATCCAGAAGTTCCCCCACCTTCTTTGAGGCTGCAGCAAGCCAGAATGTCGGGTTTCGAACCCTGACATTTTGGCTTGCTGCACTGGCTGAGGACGTCGGAGAAGCCCAGAAACAGCTTGGATCGGGTCTCCACACCTCCCTGGACCCAGCAGTGGGGGGTCAGAGACCCCAAAATTGGTAAAAAAACCGGACATTTTTTTTTACCAATTTTTGGGCCTCTGACACACACACACCCCCGCTGGGTCCAGGGAGGTGTGGAGACCCGATCCAAGCTGTTTCTGGGCTTCCCCGACGTCCTCAGCCAGTGCAGCAAGCCAGAATGTCAGAGTTCGAATCCCGACATTCTGGCTTGCTGCACTGGCTGAGGACGTCGGGGAAGCCCAGAAACAGCTTGGATCGTGTCCTCTGCCTGCTCCAGAGAGATCAGAGAACCCGATCTACAGCTGCAGGGTGGCTGGGGAAGCTGATGGAGACTCCCTGTCGGCTTCCCTAGCCACCCGCCCTTGCCTCCGCAGCTGTGGGGTGGCTGGGGAAGCCGACGGGGGAGCCCCCCGTCAGCTTTCCAGCCTCCCCACCCCTGCCTCCGTAGCTGCAGGGTGGCTGGGAAGTTGAACGGAGAACCCCGTTCAGCTTTCCAGCCATCCTGCTGCTAAGAACAATTGTATCGGATAACGTTAAAAATCGCGTTATTCGATACAAGATTTTTCCAAAAATCTTGTAACGTTATGCGGTTTTCACGCTATACGATACTCGCGTTATCCGGGGTATTACTGTAATTAGTTAAACTTAACTGGGCCAGCCGAAGACATTTTACAGCCAAAAGTGAAATAGCAAATCACAAACACACAAAGTCAAGGAATACAATATCTAAGGCTAGTCAAATAATAGTGATACTTGATGTAAAAAAACAACAACCCACTACAAGTACCTCTCACTGAAAATGAAGATATAAGATTTAAATAATAAAAATAATGACCTGCCCTTCCAATTCTCTTGAAAATCAGCTTCCTGAAATTGCCACCTTACCGCACCCTAGTGATAGACCAAGAACTGTGTTTATCCATATAGAGCAGACCCGGATAGAAACTTTATGGCTCAGCTTAGCATCCGAGGTTACTATTTACAATGGTTTTTCGCTTAAAGAGCAAACTCGCTTAAAGAGCAAACTCGCTTAAAGAGCAAACTCGCTTAAAGAGCAATCCTGTGGAACGCATTATGCTCTTTAAGCGAGGTACAACTGTATTTTGGAGCATGCTGTAAACTCAATGCACTGGGCCATGCAACCACCTTAATGAAGTAGCAATAGCTTAAGGCAGCTACTATCAGGCTGACCCAGGGAAGGAAGACTCTACTTGCTCCTACTGTTGCTGATTCTTTCCTTGGGTGTCAAAGACAAATCATTCTCAGAGGATCTGCAGATCCCACCCACTCCATACTGTTCTGCTAATGGTCAAAAACTTATAGAGCCAGATGGGGAACTTTTACCTCTCCAGGTGTTTTACACCAGGGTTTCCTAGCAATTAGTCACTGGTGAAGCTCACAGGAGATTCTGGGAGTTGTAGGTAAAAACACCTGGAGAGCCAAACATTCTTAACTTCCTTTTGTGGCAATGGCTTAGATAAATCCAGTGGAGAAGTTTTGGCCTTCCAAGTGTTTTGGATTGTAACTCCCAGTGTCTTGACACTCAAAATACTGTGTATTAATGAAACCAGGGTCCAAAAGATCTTCAGGGTTTCTCAACCTTGAGCCCCCAGATGCTCTTGGACTTTCCTTCCCAGAAGCCTAGCTCAATGGGTGTCCTGACTTTGACTTCTGGTAACTGAACTCCAAGAACATCTGGAGGCCCAAGGCTGAGAAACCCTTATCTAGATAACCAAAGGGTTCCCATCCTTGGAAGGCAATTTTCAGATTCATACTTTGAAATCTTAACTATCATACCATACTAATGGTTAGTTTATTTATCTGTCCCATTTATGGCACTTTTTTTTAATGAGCCAAAGGCAACTTACATAAGTCAACGCTTCTCACCTCGTTCTCACAACAACACTGTTCAGACTGAGAAAGGATGACTGGCTGAAAGTCACTCAATCAGTTTCACATCCAAAGAATCATTTGAACCCAGGTATACTAAATCCTAGTTCAGTGATGGCGAACCTTTTAAAGACAGAGTGCCCAAACAGCAAGCCAAAAACCACCTATTTATTGCAAAGTTCCAACACTGCAACAGGGGAGGGAGGAAGTGCTCCCATTGGGCTGCTGGGAGAGAGGCGGAGTGAACTCTGTGCTGGGGGATGGAGGAAGCGCTCGCATTGTGCTTCTGGGTAGAGGGGAAGGGCAAACTCTGTGCTGCAGGGAGAGAGGAAGTGCTCCCATTGGGCTGCTGGGCAGAAGGGTGGGGAGAACTCTGTCCTGGGGCAGTGGCATGGGTGCCAACAGAGAGGGCTCTGAGTGCCACCTCTGGCACGCATGCCATAGGTTTGCCATCACTGTCCTAGTAACCACAACACCAAACTTTGTGGTCAGAATGCTAGGTCAGTCACCATGGAAACAAAGAAACAGAATGGCCCAACTGGCAATTTAGAACACCCACAAGCTTTCACATCCTGAATGCCCACACGGTGCCAAGGCTCTGGACCTAACAGAGAAGTTACAATTGGTTGACATCCCAGTGATGTCACAATAACCACATACAGGTCAGAGGTGCAAGACCTCAGGTGAGAGACCTCCGTGTAAGCAGGAGGAGTAATTCAGCCAGAGGAATTACATGGCATAGTCTGGTTGTTGTTTTTTAAACTTGGCATTCTGACTCACAGATTAGGAAAAAACTAGACACCTCAGGACCTTCTTCTCCATCCAGATGATCCTCGAGGGGGACCTATGTTACCAATCCTCAGCAGAAGGAAAAGCAACCGAGTGGGTCACTTTTCTTGAAATTTTCTTACCCTCCCTAGTACTTTTCCATAAGGGCAGGGGTGGAGAAATGGCAGACCCGAGACAAAAAACAACAACCCTCAAGTCTTCTTTCTATTTGTCCCTGGCAGCTCTTGTCAAATTTGGGTGATTAAATCTTGGCAACTCTACGGGCAGTGGTGGGCAGCAAAAAAAAAAAAAAAAATCCACTACCACACCGTGGGCGGAGCCTATGTCATGGGCAGAGTCTATGTTGTGGGTGGAGCCTACATCGTGGGCAATCTAGTCATGCCTGCCATATGGCCATGTATACATCTGCAAACAGGCAGCACTGACTCTTTGGCTGTAAATGGAGATGAGCACTGCACCCTAGAGTCAGATATGACTGGCTTTTGAGCAAGGGAGACCTTGAACCACTTGCAGGGACAAAAATTGACATCAAATTTGAATACCAATCAGGGATCTTCTGTTATTAGGTAAAGGTTGCCCTTACTCAAAAGCCAGTCGTTACCAACTCTAGGATTCAGTGCTCATCTCTGTTTATAGCCAAAGAGCCAGTGGACTTGATCCACAAAAGCTCACATTAAAATACAGCAGTTAGTCTTTAAGGTGCCACAATGTTTTTGTCTTTTTGTTTTGTTTACTCTCTGATCTGCTTGCACAAAATAAAACTTTTCAAATGGTAGCTGTGTTAGTCTGGGCAGGGCAGGGAGGTGGGTGTGGCCACCCAATTTCACTACCCCACCCTTCGCCCAAAGGCCACCCAATTTCACCACCACCCTGCCCGAAGGCCACCCAATTTTGTTCCCTCCCCTGCTGGTGTGTGTGTGAGAACCTGTTGCTGCCTACTACTGTCTACGGGGAGAAAGAAGGTATACATACACATTCACTTAGACAATGTCTTCCTTTCCTCCGACACCGGCAGTTTCCATCCTGCACTGTTGTAAAATCAATCCCAGCTAAAAGTGTTGAAGGAGGATTTCTGACGACAAACATTTCCTGGATGACACAATCTTTGATAGTTTCCTCCTGATATAAATCACTCTCTCTGCAATCTTTCCTGCTGTGTCAACTTTTCATAATTACTAAGGAGACAAGAGATTTTAACAGTGTGCAGCTGGAGGTAGTTATATCATGTTGCCACCTTCTCTCTTGAGAGAGGCTCTTGGGCTTTTTAATCTAGGATTGAAATTCAACAGGTACAGCTCCTTTCATCACAACTGAGTTTCTTCTGCAAAAATCTTTTCAACCCAGAATAATTTCTGACACAAAATTATTATTAACTGGGTGATGTGAAAAGCTGGTCTTGCTTTTTGTTTAAAATAAAAAAGAAAAAGACTAAAACTACCGGTATGTACACCTGCATGAAAATCTTGTTTTGCTCTGTAAAAAATCCCAGACTTTAAAAATTATTATTTTTATTTCTTTGCTTTTCATGGAGCTGTGGCAATGGTGGAAAACGGCAGCTGTTCAATTTCTGTCACAAGAACCTGTCAGGAATGAGGAAACATTTCAACTCACATACACACACACACCCCAGACAACTTGAATCTACGTTAGGGTGGCCAGTGCCCCTGTGTCATTAAAAAGTTGTGTAAAAATGGGGAGTGAATTTTCAGATGTTTCACATACTTCTGAATGGTACAAAGCCTCACCTCGAATTCTGTCCATCCTAACCTATATGTACACCAGCATTAAAGCATGTAAGTAGGCCTATATGTACCCTTGAATTTTTTGGAATAGTAGCCGTGTTAAGTCTGTGGTTCAGGCATATCAGAAAACAAAATAAAATAAAAAACAAAACAAAAAACAAAACAAAAACACTGTAGCACTTTAAAGACTAACTGCTGTATTTTTATTGTTAGCTTTCGTGGATCATGTCCACTTCTTCAGACAAAGAGTGAAACTTACAGGCATGGTTTTTATACACCAAATTCAGGGGTCAAAGGGAAAAGAGGTGTGGTCAAGCAAGATGACAGACAAGCAAACACAACAATACAGCTTCACACAGCCATTAGCAACAATAGATTATTCAGATTGCTCTAAATGACTCCCTTTCAATCTCAAGGTTGCTGAGAAAGCCCACTGACAATTTCCCCAGCTGTTGATGGACAATGTGCACTAGCATGCTTAAATACTCACATCCTGGAGCTCTGGCCCCATCTAGGGCCTGCTATGCACAAACACAGGCCTGTACTATCTACTCTTTACACATATGTTGCAGACAAGTCTTGCTACTCAGCAGGCATGAAAACATGGACCTGTATGTGCAGTGTGCCAGCTGATTCGAAGCAGACCATTATTTGTCTTTCAAATAAAAAGATGCACCTCCCTACCATAAGGTCAGCTTGGGCCTGTTGTTGAACAACAATCTCAAGTATTTACTTCATTGCTGGGTTCTCAGGGTCACTAAGTACACACAAGTCTGAACCTGCCAGCTCCACCCAACAGAAATTATAAACTGCTTCAAATACTAAGAAACAGGGTGTGTGGCCAGTTTAGCAACACAACTGCATTCAGCTTCCCCCCCCCCCCCAGAAGGGGAAAGAGGATGTACACACTTCAAATTTCATTCCTTATTCTATTCAGAAGGAAATTGGCAGGCAGATTTGTGTTTTTTTAATGAGGAACGCAGAGACCTAGTCATAGTTTTCTGCCAAGGATGGTGACCACAGTTATTAGTAATGTAAGGTTATCATTCAAGTTTGAAAGGAGGAGCTAGGATACCCTTACGCTGTATTTTCAGGACAGGGCTTCTCAGTTGTTTCTAGACTACATCTATCATAATTCATCTCCATTGACTATGGGTGACTGATATTGTTGAGAATTACAGACCAAACATAACAGTTGTCCAGCCCTCTGAAGCAAAGTGGAGCCAGAAACAAGGGGAAGAGAACCTTTCCCTCAGCAACCTTCATAGTGTTGTTGGAAATCACTCTTTGGTCAGAACAGGCTGTTCAGGACTCTCTCAAAAACACATGGAGCAAACACCATGACCAAAGAGGCCCCGAGAGTGGGTGTAGGGTGGTGGTGGTTTCAGAAGCTCTTGGTCAGGACTCTCCATCCTTGAACAAAGAACTTCTATCTAAGATAAATCCATTAGGACTTGGTCACATATCCAAATCTTATACCAGAGACAAATCAGGTCAGGATTCTGAGCATCTGTGCTTGTACAGAGTAATGCCCAATATTGATAACCATCCCCACCTCCAGTATCAGGAGGTCTGATGCAGGCCAGGTAAAAAGGGACAACCACCTTATAATAAAATCTTTCTGGTCACTTCCCTCTTAAGAGGGTGGACCTGTGTTGGCTTGATCAAGTTCAGAAGTTGGTAAAAGAGAAGTTTTCGGAATGAAATACATAGCAGGTCCTGGTAGCAAAGAGTGCATCAAAGAGAAGCTGAAGTGGACTTCAACAATCTTTAGCCTGTGGGCAGATTTAGAAAGAAACACTTTGAGGGTTTCCAGAGGAGAGAGCTGTATGCATGTGTGGATAAATCAATGGACATGGATCTCATTCTGTTACAACTTGCTGTTCTGCCCTGAAGGAATTATATCTGGAGATCCATAATTTTTCCAGCCCTGCTGTACTTCCTCCCCAGAGCAGCTGACCATTAAGCCTAGTTGCTGACTAAGGAGTGATCCAGGGAAGGTCTATGGAGGAACATGTACAGGATTTAATGCCTAACTGAATGTTTGTGTAAGTTTATATACACATATTATATGTGCTGTCAATTTGATTCCAATTTCCAGGGTTTCCTTATGTATAGCGTGCTCGGAGGTTATTCCCAATTCCCTACTTCCAGAGGAACTGTATAGGTTGCACAAGGCTACATAGTCTGTCTGTTTTCCTGGGGCGCACAGTGAAGACCAAGTTTCTGGCCTCTGACTTTGCTGCTAGGCGTTCCAGCATAGTGAGCTATCCATACATACAGTGCTTGTAAATAGACACCTTTCAATTTTAAGTGATTCACAAACATGGGTGGGTGTGAATTGATATTCTCAGCTATCTAGAGCTTGAAAATGTTACTTTTGGTGCCATGGTGCACATAATTTCATGGCCAACACAGCCAGTGACACCTAGAGATTAGGAAAACTATTGTCTGGACTACTGTTCCCAGAATTTACCAGCTAGCATGGTTCCTTGCCATGTTAGCTGGTGGATTTTTGGTAGCTGTAGTTACTTTTCAAAGTTCTGAGGAATGGGACGTCAAGCGATAGTAGTAGAAGCAAAATTGCCAACCTCTGGGCTGAAATCTAATATTCTTATTAGCAACTGATGTGTATGTGCTGCAAATTTTCTAATACAATACAGACCTCAATGGTTTTTTTTTACCGGGAGAAGGGTACTAGAAAGGAGATCTGGAAAGAGATGAAAACAAGAGAGATGCATTGGATGAACTAGTTTGGTTTGCTTGCAGTGTCACAGAGAGGAATGAAATTAAATAGGTGCAAGAGACGACAAAAGTGTTAACAAAGGCATCCAAAGCAGTCCCAAAGGGGGCAGGCAGAATCTACTAACAACTGTGACAATTAACTCCCATTAGAATCAGTGGTTCCCAACAAGGGGTACACAGCCCACTAGTGGACTTCAATTCCCAGAAGCCTCAGTCAGTACATTGGCTGATCAGTGCTTTGGGGAAATGACATAGGCTTCTGGGAATTGAAGTCCAAAAAACAGCATTTGGGAAACACTGCATTAGATGAATACAAACAGGAGTGGCACATTAAAAATTGCACCCTCTGGAACAAAAGTAGACTAAGCGTGTCCTTTGTCTACTCTTCCCCCACTCATTACCTTGTTGGTGTGCTGGACTACAATTCCCACCATCCCCAGTCAACTCAGCCATTACAGCTATTAATCATCTCCAACCTAGCAACTGGTGTGAGCACTGTAATCAATACCATGATATAAGCCAGTAATTGTGAACCTTTTAGAGACCGAGTGCTCAAACTGCAACCAAAAACCCACTTATTTATCTCAAAGTGCCAACACAGCAACAAGGGGGGAAGGAAATGCTCCCATTGGGCTGCTGGGCAGAGTGAACTCTCTGCTGGGGGAAGGGAGGAAGTGCTCCCATTGGGCTGCTGGGCAGAGGGATAGGATGAACTCTGTGCTGGGGTGACTGCATGGGTGCCCAGAGAGGGCTCCAAGTGCCAACTCTTGCACATATGCCATAGGTTCGCCACCAGTGATATAAGCCTAGTAAAGGTAAAGGCCGCCTTTGTTAGAAAGCCAGCTGTATCCAACTCTAGGTTATGGTGCTCATCTCCATTTACAGCCAAAAAGCCAGCGCTATCTGCATCTGCATACATTTCAGTGGACATGTGGCAGGTATGACTAGATGCTGAAATGCACGGAACGCTGTTTACCTTCCAACCAAAGTGATACCTATTGCAATTTCTTGCTTTCAAACTGCTAAGGTGGCAAGAGCTGGGACAGAGACGGGAGCTCACTCCATCATGCAGCATTGGGGTCTTGAACTGCTGACCTGCCGACCTTCCAGTTGTCTTTAGCGTCTTAACCACTAAGCCACCACAGTCCTACCAACGAGTACTTAATTCATCACTGCAAGCTACACCTTATAAACTCAATCAAGCCAGCCTATAGCCACGTCCCCTCCTTCTGCAAACAAACAGCAGGTGAAATGCAAAGCAAAGAAATAGTTGGTTCAGGCTTCCTGAAAAGGAAAACATCTCCTTAAATGCCTCCTGCTAAGGCCAAAATGGATCAATTTCCTCCCCCTTAATCTCCTTTTATCAATACCACAAGCAATAAGAGAAACTCTCAAGGAGCAAAACCCAAATTTTGGAGGGAAAACGTGGATCTGACACTCTAACTCTGTCCCCACCCCCATCTTTTCAAGTGGCTGCCTAATTTGCAGCAATTATTGGGTGGTAAACGCTTATCTCCCATCTGCTGCCTGATAACTTCTGCCACCAACCCATTGTTACAGGCAGAGGCTTTTCATGAAAAGTTCTTCTGGCCTAGCTCTCTGATTCAAACATCTCACTAAACAAAGCACAAATACAGACTGCTCTTTTAACAACCTCTGCAAGGAAAGATACAATTCAATTCAATTCAATTCTTCAACTTGTATGCCGCCCCACTCGCAATGCGACTCTGGGAGGCTAACAAAGAAGCAATATCACAGTTACAAAATATCACAATTACAATACCACAATTACAATTATAAAATAATTACCAAAACATTTCAAGAGCAAAACTCAGAAATACATTACGAACTCAGCCCGAACCACTATGTCTATTTCCCTCAAGGCCGGGTCAGCCGAGGGAAGAGTCCAGTGATCATGGTGGGCGGTGGTGGCATTTTTGAGCCCTACCAAGCCACACAGCTGTTCTTTCCCCTCCAAGCTGGCCTGGCTGAGGGGAGTCCAGTGGTGAGGGAGGCGTTGTCGACATTTTAAGCCCGAGCTGAGCCACATAGCTGCTCTCTCCCCTCCAGGCAGAACTGGCTGAGGAGAGACCAGTGGCGAGGGAGGCGGCATTGACATTTTGAGCCCGAGCTGCAGAGGGGTCCTCTCCCCTCCAGGCCAGGGTGACCGAGGGGAGTCCGGGGAAGAGAGATCCCTGGGAAGAGAGGCCCTGGACTTAGCTGGACTTCATGGCTTAAAAACGTGAGTCTGGTGTAGCATTTCCTCAGAAGAACTATTCCGAGAAGTTAAGAACAGGAAGAATATTGCCATGTTGATAGCCAATATCTGGAATGGATACGGCACCTGAAGAAGAAGATTCATAGGAAGATCCCAATGGGAGCGCTAGATCAGTATGCTTGCTTTTTTACAATCAATCAGAATTCTGAAGGTTTGACATGCAAATATGACCAGTGTGTCGTAATTACCGTATTTGCCAGTGTATAAGACAGTGTATAAGGCACCCCGTTATTACCAAAATGGCTCATTAGAGGCCACTATATACAGTGAATACCGTATTTGCTGGCACACAAGACACAATCCATTTTCCGGTGTATTTTAAGGGGAGGAAGTACATCTTCTATGCTGACAAATACTGTACCTATCAGTCTTTCTGAAATGTTAAACGCAGTAGTACAGGGGTCCTCAACCTTTTAAAGCCGGGGACTGGTTCATGCCCCCTCAGACTATTGAGGGGCTAGACTGGTGCCACCACTGCCAGTGGAGGTGACCACCCTGAGCCCGCACACTCCTCCCCACCCTGGGGAGGATCCTGAATAGGCTGAGGGTTGGAGTGCCTAAATGCAAGACCAACATGTTCAAGTGGAGACTGCTGGCGGACAACAACACACAGTGTAAATGTGGAGCGATAACAGAATCCAGCATATTTACTGGTCTGCCAATTACTGCCAGAAACATACACCAATGAGGACTTACCGTAAGTTTGGCCAACGACAAAGTGAAGAAAATGGCTTCATTTTGGCAGTCCAGGGTTTAATCGAGACACACACAAAAAGAAGAAGAATCAAGTAGATACCTGAAACCTGTCTCAAACCACTTCAATTTAACTGGACGCTCTAACTAGGATTGAAAGGGAGACAGCAGAAATCAAATACGTATAGCCATCTGTTAGACACCCATCACAGGGGACTAAATATTAGTGAAGGGTTTCTGGAACATTATCAAATTTGATACACAGATTGCTATATGATTTTATATATTATATTACAACCTTCCTGCCAATTCTCTTTAGCAAAACAGAAAGTAACCAGGTACAGTGTTTTTGTTTGTTTTCTGACATGCAGGTCAAAAGTTGATCAAAGACCAGAATGGGCTTTCTCAGCAACCTTGAGATTGAAAGGGAGTCATTTAGAGCTAATCTAAATAATCTATTGTTGCTAATGGCTGTGTGAAACTGTATTGTTGTGCTAGGTTGTCTGTCATCTTGCTTTATTTTGTTGTCTGATATGCCTGAACCACAGACTAACAGGGCTACTATTCCAAAAAAAATCATTCATAGTGTTGCCATAAGCGGGAGATGACTTGACAGCATGTAACAATAACAACATCAAGGACACTGAAATTGTGCAGCACTTTGCTTGACAATGGAAATGTTAACAATGAGAGAAAATACGTTTGCCCAGTAGAGCAACCTGCACAAACTGAACACTCCTATGGTGTAATTTACACAGGTCAAAAATTAATTAGCTGTAAATATCTAATGTCCAACTACCACTGGGTAACTATGACACTCACATCCTGAAATAACTAAATAATGGATGCACACTATCTTCTTTAAAAAAAAAACCACCATCCTTCTCAGAAGTGACCACTTCTTACTCTGCCATTATTTCTTCCCAAACTTAGTATATTTCAATCTGATCTGACATGTTTTTGACACAGTAAAAGGCTTCTTCTGTTTCTTAATTTGCAGGGAGCTCATACCTTGCAATGCTTACCTTAGGGCTTTCATTGGTTTAATTAGTGCCTTAATCAGGTAATGCTTAGTTGATTAATCACAATCAGTCAGTTTTAATTTGTGAAGCTGTGGATTAAATACACACTCATTGACCATTTCCCCCCCCATCAGGAAAATGGGGAATTTTTTTTTCCTAGCAAGGAAGTTACCTTTTGTTTATTAAACTACAAGCCCACTTATACACCTGGCAATATCTAAAAAAATTGTGGTAAGGAGATATGCAAATACATTTAAATCTAATCAACACTGTGAGGAAAAGACATATGGTTTTTCAACTAATATTATTTAATGGATGCTGAACAGCATTATTCGTTGTCATTACCTGCTGGTAAGTTGTTTCTGACATACCAAAGCCCTATAAATTAGTGAACTCAAAAAGTTTATCATAACATGCTAATGTCTTGCAAACGCAAACCTGTGGGTTCCTTTGTTAAGCCAATCTATCTCATGTTCAGCCTCTACTTTCTATGCTGCTTTCAAATCTTCCAGAGAAACTTGTCTTTTCCAGAGACTCTTATCTTCTCACATTTGCCCACCACCTATAAAATTTTCCTTCGCTGAACCACCAAACTTTCAGAATAACCCTGTAAGATTCATATTAGGTGACTTTAACAGCCACAACAACTTGTGGGACTATGAAGACAATGATGAAAGTGGGTAAACTGTTGTAAAATGGGTTGAATCCTATCAACTATCACTCATCCATGACAGCAAATTACCAGCATCTTTTAACAGTGGCAGATGGAGGAGAGGTTAATCATATTAATAATGATGTAACTAAAAGAGCAGTACATATCAATGTCTCAGCTAACCAAATTGCCCACCAGCTATTACTTAATAGGAAACCAGATTCCAATGCATGGAAAAACAAAGCACTGAAAAACAGAGGATAAGAGGGAATGGAAGACAAGCGATCTGACTAGCGAGCTGGAAGAGGCAATAAGCAGGCATAAGAATGGCAAAGCAGCTGGCATGGATGGGATGTGGGTTGAGCAGATCAAACATTTTGGACCAATAATGAAAAAATGGTCACTTATCCTGTTCAATAATTTACTGGATGTAGTTCAGATACCAAAGATATGGAGGAAGGCTCAAGTGATAGCTTTACTTAAACCAGGCAACCCACCAGAAAGACCCCAAAAGCTATAGGCCCATATCTCTTCTTTGTCACCTGCATAAAATATATGAACGTTTTATCCTGAACTGTCTGTCTGCAATAGTAGAACCCTGGCTTATACCACAGCAAGCTGATTTCAGACTTGGCAAAGATGGTACAGCATAAATTCTTAACTTAACACAGTACATAGAAGATGGTTTTGAACTGAAGGAAATCACAGGTATAGTGTTCATAAATCTCACTGCAGGTTATGATACTGTCAACCACACAGCCTTGCTGAAGAAAGGATCAAATCGCAAAGGATTTGAAATTCACAAAAAGCATAGGCTGTTTATTGGGAAACTGTAGATTTTTTGTCAATTTCCAAGGACAACACAGCTGATGGAAAATTCAAAGAAATGGTCTCCCGCAGGGCAGTGTGCTATCCCCCACACTGTTTAACATATATATTAATGATCAACCACTGCCAGAAGCGACTAGGAGCTTTGTTTATGCCGATGACCTGGCAATTGCTGCACAGTGCACAACCTTGTGGCTGTTGAGAAAAAACTGACTGAGGCTTTGAATTTAATGGCTATATATTATAGGGATAACCAACTGAAGCCAAATTGTCTAAAAACTCAACTCTGTGCTTTTCATTTGGAAAAACCATGAGGAATCAAGAAGCCTGCAGGTGACATGGAATGGCACCTGGCTAGAAAAAAATTTTTCACCCTCAAATACCTGGGATACCCTGGATTGAACTCTCACTTTCAAGACCCACTGCCTTAATAACAAACATAAGGTTTTTGCCAGGAACAATATTCGGAGGAAAATAACAAGCTCAAGTTGGGGTGCCCAGCCACACACATTAAGAACCTCTGTGCTAGCTATATGTCGCTCTGCAGGAGAGTATGCTAGTCCAGTGTGGTGCCGATCAAAGCATGCAAGGTAGGCAGATGTGGCCCTAAATGAAACAGCAAGATTGGTCACAGGATGCCTAAAACCAAACCCGATAAAAAAGTGCATTACTTAGCTGGCATCCCTCCACCAAAATTCCGTCAAGGGCTGCTCAGAAAGAGCGGGTCAAAGCAAGTTCCTCAGAAACATACCTGCTATTGGATCACCAACCACCAAAGCAGAGAATGAAATCAAGGCATAGCTTCCTCACAAATTCTGTCTCTCCAACCAACCAGCCCCTGCAGACCATCTTAGAACTATGGAAGGCGAGCAAGGAGATACCAGATAACTGGGCAGAACCACATGACTCTCCACTGCCTGGCCAAGAACACCCGTGGCCTGTGTGGAAAGCTTTAGTAGACTACATGCAGGAGTAGGAAGATCAAGGGCTAATTTGAGAAAATGAGGTTTCCCTGTATACGACAGCTTTTGTGAATGAGAAGAAGTACAAACTATCACACATATGATACAATGGACACAATGCCCCTCAACATGCACTGAGGAGGACCTTATGTTGGCAAGAATAAATGCTGTTGAAGCGGCCCAATGTTGGGCAGATGTCATCTAGCCCTTTTTAATTCTATTTTGTTTTTAGATGTGTTAATTTTAGCTTTGTATGTTATTATATGCTGGTGGTGCATCCGACCAAATAAAGAAATTTGCCCAAAGTATGGTAGTCTCAGTTAGTTATTTCTGCTTCTAGACCAGTGTTTCCCAACCTTTGGTTTCTGGACTTCAACTCCCAAAAGCCTATGTCAATTTCCCAAAGCAATGAGCAGCCAATGTACTGACTTAGGCTTCTGGGAATTGATGTCCCCCTGTGGGGTTTGGGAAACACTGTTCGAGACAGAGTATTTTTTTTCTTCCAGTGTTTATTTATAATTTTATCTGGTTTGGTCTATTTTGTTTAATTTTGTACTGGTATTGGAAACTTTTTAACTTGTTGTATGCCACCCATAGTGGGGAAATATCCCAGATGGGTAGGATATAAATGTAATTAATTAATGAATCAAATAAGCCTAAAGCAGGAGTGGAGAGCCTTTGGCCTTCCAAACGCTTGAGTCTACATTCACCATCAGCCCAGCAAACATGGTTAGTGGTAAAAGATAAACACACATATAGGTGGGGTCCTTTCTGCATGGTGTTGGCCTTTCAAACAGTTATGGCAAGATAAGAACCCTTGAGGATGTCCTTAGATGTACTGTAGCAACCAAAACCCAACCGGGCAATCCCTCCTGAGCCACTCATTAGGCCACTTCCCCCTCATTGGAAGTGAAAGTTGTGTTGTGTCCACACCATCTAGCTTAAACCCAGAGGCGTAGCTACCGCCGTATCTGCCGTATCAATTATACGGGGCCCCCGGGCCACGGGGGCCCCCAACGTGCGTAAGCAAAACAAATCTTTACCCTTCCTAGGGCCCCCCAAACAAATTTTTATACGGGGCCCTGCCAAGGCACGCTACTCTTCTGCTTAAACCTATAGTCCTCATGAGGTGGTACACTACTGCAAGTGCAAAACAAGATCCAAGTAACCATCCTGCTTGGTACTGTGGAATGAGGGAGAGCCCCATTCACTCTCTTCCTCAGGCAACACAAAGCCTTAGGATGGTGCTACCAAACATCCACATACTCCTAAAGTGCCATAGAAGTGGCCGTGAGGGAAGCTGCAATAGTCAAGTTAGGAAGGAGAAGAATTTGGAAAACATATGTGCTCTCTAAAGTAGGGGTTCCGAACCTTTTGAAGCTGGGGGCCAGGTCACGTTCTCTCAGTCAGCTTTGAGAGCCGGATGGCCTGAATGATGGGGTGGCCATTTTGTCCCAACAGCTTCAAAGGGGTGGCCATTTTGTTTCTCAAATGACTTGGAGGGGTGGGTGGCACATGAAAATGTGCCATGGGGCAGATCCGGTCTGGGGGCCTTAGGTTGGGAACCCCTGCTCTAAAGCATTTGGACCCAAACTAGAACATATAGTGTCTCTGCAGGGAAGGGGGGATGGCCTCCTCACCCGGATATGTCTTGTCATGCAATGGTTCTCTGTGTTATTTTGTTTTTCGAGCAAGATTTAAGGATGGTTTCATTGAGGGCTTGTGGTTTTTAACCTATCTCATTTCTGCTGTTAGTAAACAGGTTTTCAAGATGGAGTTGGAGGCTAGGTTACTTCTCAAGAAGCTGCAAAACATGTTTAACCAGAGGTGACAGCAGGACCAGATGTTAGTGCCTCAGTATCAAAGGGCTGTTGTGTTTGTTTTGTTGTGCCCAAGAGCTTGAAGATGATGAGTCTGGCTGCTTCAGCAGCAGGCGGCCTAAGCCAAAAGTTCACTTGGGAGAAGTAAGAACGAGTTAGGAGGGTTCAGAAGGCCTTTGAAATACAAGGAAGCAAAGACCACAGCCTATGGGTGGGGCTGAGTGCTAACAGGTAAGATCTTCCCTGAAGTTTTAGGACTGTCTCTGGCTTTGTTTTGTTGCAATCTAGCAAGAACTGACCTTGGAGCTTAGCACAGAGGGTGGATATGACCACAAACAAGACTCTGCTCCAAAACATAACAGCCCAGCTGCTGTGATAGGAGGAACAAAGAAGATGAATGCTAGTATTCAAACACAAGGACACTTAGTTCTGAGCTGGCCTGATGGATGTGGGGTTAAGAGGACATGTTTTCTCAGTTTCCAGTTTGAATCCTAATGGTATGGAGGAGGGGTACTGAATGGGAAACATATTCTCTATTGAGAACTTTCAAAGAACAAGCAACTGAGTTGGGATGTCACCTCAAAAAAAGTTTGACCTTAACAATTTACAATGAAAAGTTTAATTAGAAAGTCGAATGCCATGGGAAATGTCCCGTTTAAATAAATGTCCCAGGTAACATTGTCATTTCTTGGAAGGTCCTCAGATGTTATTGAAGAGGAAAATGGATAATGGTAGGCAAGCATCTCCACTTGTCCCGTCCAGCACCTAATGGGAATTCTTCATTACAAACTGCATCTAGAATAGCCAATAGGCTAATATAACTAGTATTCTGGAACTTTGGAGAGGAAGAGACACCTGTTTTAGGCATCATTTTGCTTGAACACACACTTCTCCCTTTGACCCCTGAATTTGGTGCATAAAAACCATGCTTGTAAGGACGTGATCCATGAAAGCTAACAATAAAAATATAGCAGTTAGTATTTAAAGTGCTACAGTGTTTTTTATTTTGTTTTGTTTATTTTGTTTTGTTTTCTGATATGCCTGTTTTAGGAAAGGTGCTTTAGAATGGGGTTACTGTTTGGCAGCATTCGATAGCTGACATAGTAAGGCATTTTATTACTTATTAGCTGGAATGCATTGGTATGTGACATTACATTTAGCAGGTGTCAAATATCAGTTTTCATAAGCTGATAACCTTCAAAGCATCAAACAAATCTAAAGCACTAAAATTTCAAATGATGAAGCAAAAAGGGAGAGGAAAATCACATTCAAAATAATGTGAGTTAATAGTTGCAAATCTCCATAATTAATCATTACATGCCATTGAGTCAGTGACCACTCATGCAGACTCTTCTAGGGTCTTCTAGGTATAAAACACTTTATTTTATTTATTTATTTATTTATTTATTTTATTGAATTTATTACCCCGCCCCACTCGGGAGAACCCGACTCTGGGCGGCTTACATCGTCATAAAACGGAGGCAAAAAATAAAAACATATAAAATCATGAAATTTAAAAAATTATCTAAAATCAATTAAAGTTAAAAAACAGTACAAACTACACGCCAGTATCCCCCTGGTTCAAATCCGAAGTGGCACTCCTTAAGTGAGCCACTTAGTATGGGAACCCGTGTTCCCTGGTCCCCAAATATGTCCTGCCAGCCACTTTGAAGGGGATTACTAGTTCTTTTGTCCGAGGAGGTTTCTAGGTTCTGAAAAAAATAACTTGAAGTCTAGCATACTATAGGCTGTGGAAGCAGCCTCTGGCTGAGGAGTGGGGTAGAGAGATAGAGACTATTAAAAATAGTACCTGGTGGTTATAGTTTATGGGTTTCCAAGGTACTCTATCAATATACCATAACCTCTGAATTGAAATAAAGCTTAGAAGAATTGGCTCTCCTTGGACCTGCTGCTTGAAACTAGAGTGGACACACTGCCACGTGGAACAATTCAGTTAATACCCACTACTGTATTAATGATAGTGTGTGGATTGGAACATAAGTCACTTCTTTCTACTGAGGCAGATTATTGGTCCATCTAAATGAGTATAGTACAACACCGAGCAGCTGCATCTCTCTGGGGTTTCAGGAAGTGGAAGCAGATGCTCTACCACAGATATACCACTATTCTAGTGTATAGTTTAGTTTGGTTTAATTTGTATTGCACTACTTTAATTTGTAATCTTAGTATTAGTTTAAATTGGTTCAATTTATAGGACATGCTCTTTTTTTCCAGAGGGGGAGTGTTGGATTTATTGAGATTCATTACTATTTTTAACATGCTGCCCTGGGTTGGATTTGTGCTTTATTTATTTTGTATGCATTGTTTTTAATCATTTAAACCTTCAAGAGTGGGAACAATACTCAGAAGGGCATTATAGAAATCTATTAAATAAATACCCATGGGTCAGATCTGCCCATCTTCTGTCCTTTCCGCTTCCTAGGAGACAAAATCAATTCTACCTCAATTTGCCTTGTGACAGAACTGCTATGGCACTCAGCTGTCCATCTGATAGGATGGCTCAGCAACTCTTCTACAAAAACATGGAGTGATTTGATTATACTGGCCTCAGGAGGTTTTGATTTCCCAAATCCTCTGTGCTGTTAATCAATCCGAGGACTTTCCCAAACTGAGCTAAGAGAGCTGTGTCAAAGTACTGTACCTACATGGAGTGTCAATGTCGTTTTTGGCCAGATATTGAAAGAGAATAAAGGGGCACAGATCCTTTCAGTGTAGCTGAAAGAACTGTAGCAAGGCCAGTCCTATCATTATTCATAATGAAGTGATCATTCCAGGCAGCAGAATTTGGGTATCGTGAAAGGGATGCAAATTCCCCCCCTTTTTTAAATGCTATACAGTACTATATATTTCTGCATAGAGTGACAAGAAAGTGGGGAGAAGTTTATGTGGGATTTGCTTCGCGTGCCAAACTATTTGTCTGCCTTCAGTATTATGCAACTTAACTTGGATGACTGGTTATTGGGGCATCATTTGTTGTTGCAGCTCAGGCAACAAACTTTATCTGGGTGTTCCTAGACCAGTGGTGGTGAACCTACGGCACACGTGCCAGAGGGGGCACTCAGAGCCTTTTCTGTGTGCATGTACATGTGCACAGAATTTGCCCCGACCCTCTGCTTAGCAAGTTCAAGGCAAGTGCTTAATTCCTCCCCCAGCACAGAGTTCACCCTGCCCCTTACCCAGCGGCCCAATGGGAATGCTTCCTCCTTCCCCTAGCACAGAGTTTGCCCACCCTTCTGCGACATAGATGGCAGCATGTTAAGCATGCCACTCGGTCTCTAAAAGGTTACCCTTCATTATCATAGACCGTCAAATTGTCCTGCACTAAAAAGTGCAATATTTCAGATAACCTGATGTTCATTCACACATATGTGAATGAACATCAGGGTGGCTGCTTTGGAAAGAAGCAGCCACACGGCACCTCAAAGCACCTCCATTTAGTCTGTTTCTCTCTCCCCAACTCTATGTCCCCATATCCCCTGGAGGTATGACGTGCTGAGAAGTGCCTGATAGCTCTTCCATGGAGGAGAGGGGGATTTAAAAAAATATATCTGTTAAGTGACATACAGTACTGCTGAATGGTCTTGTCACACAACTAACATAGCACAAGTTTGCAAAAAAAATAAAAATAAAAAGAGGGGAAGAGAGATTCTCTCCATATCCTCTCCTATCCAATGTGTTTTGGAAACCCACAAAAAGCTGATCTTTGTATTGGGCTTTCTTTTTTAATGGCAAGAGGCTTATTGCCAAAGTATTGATTTCGTTCGATACCAGTGATACCATATGCCCCAAAATTAACCAAAATGGAGAGCTCCTGCACATGCTATGAACCAGTCGTCCCTGCCAGTCATTTGAAAAAGGCGCAAACAGCCACAGAAGGCTGGCTCACAATTCTGGAGTTGCATCTTGCAGTTGTCAGAAAATAGATTGTGTAGCTGTCAGAAAATAGATTAAATCTGACCATGCCAAAAGCCATCCAAAATGTGAGATTGACTGCCATCTGACCAGACCCTTAAATTCTAACACTGACTTGACTCTCAAATCCAAGTCATGTTCTAGCCCACCCTTGTGCCAGAACCATTCCTAATCTTTTTTTAAAAAAAGCACATGCCTCAAACTACACAGCAGACATCCGTCAATCCTTATGAAGCCCCACTATTGTAATCTTTTTGTTTAAAAAAAACCCACCACAATGTTAGCCACAACTGCGATGGCTCAAGTGGTTAAGACGCTGAACTGGACGACTAGAAGGTTGGAGTTTGATTTCCAAGTACTGCACTACAGAGTGAGCTCCCGTCTCCGTCCCAGCTCCTGGCAACCTAGCAGTTCGAAAGCCAGAAATTGCAAGTAGATAAATAGATACCACTTTGGTGGGAAGGTAAACAGAGTTCCGTGCACTCCGGTGCTGAGGCATGCCTGCCACGTGTCCATGTGCAGTTGCAGGCAATGCTGGCTCTTTGGCTATAAACAGAGATGAGCACTGAACCCTAGAGTCAGATATGACTGGCTTTTGAGCACAGGGTGATCTTTACCTAGCCACAACTTAACATCCATCTGCTCAGTTGCTTTTATGCACCATTCTCAAGACCCTTCTGACTCAAGTAACCCTACTAGGGCTTTGAAAACATGTGGGATATTCATTGCCATCCCGCAATCAGTTTCTATCTCCAGGGAAGGAACTGAACCCTTGTACTAATCCAACATAGACACTACTCTGCCCAGTTATACCCCCATCACGATCCTTCAATCTCCTCCTATGAAAACCCTGCTTCACACTTCTGATAACTCCAATACAGTCCTTGCTTGCTGAAGGGAAGAAAAAGGGGTTGGTCCATCAAAATCATGGGATTATAGAAATAGCAATTACACTCATATACCGCCCCATAGCGCTTAGTGCACAATCTGGGTGGTTTACAATAATTAGCATTCTGCCCCCAACATGGTAGGTCCTCATTTTACCGACCTCGGAAGGCTGAGTCCAGGAGCTGGCGATGAAGCAAAGCCCTTGGGGGGGAACTGAGTCCCAGAATCCTTTGGCTAAACAAGGGCTGCCATCTGGACCTCCAGCAGTTGATTTTGCCTCCAAGCGGAGGGCACAGACTGGGGCCACCACGCCTGCCCTGCCACTGGGCGTCCTCTCTCCTCAATAAGGGCTAGCAACTCTGTTAGTCTTTGCATTGTTTTTGCAAACCGATCCCGAGATTCTTGGGATTCCAGCCCAGCGGGGCCAGAGGGAAGAGCTCAACCCTCCTCCTCCTCCTCCTCCTCCGGAGTCTCGTCAGATAAAAGGTCTCCCCCGCTTTTCCCGGAACCCCGTCCTTCGAAACGAGTCAAGGTACCTTCTCGAAAAATAAAACAACAAACGGCCCTGAAGCTTCCTCGCCCTTTCACCCTGTTCACTCTCTCTCTCTCTCTCTCTCTCTCTCTCTCTCTCTCTCTCTCTCTCTCTCTCTCACACACACACACACACACACACACACACACACATTTTCCAACCACAAGATGCAACTCCGGAAGATAGATAGATTCATTGGGGGAAACGAGGAATAGCTGGAGAAAGCAGCGGGCGGCTACAAAAGACCCTGCCGCCGCCGCCACCGCGGCCGTAAGACCTTCCCTGGACTCTCCCCTGGCCGGTTATTTATTTATTTTTATTAGGGATAGGACTTTCTAGACTGTGTTGCATCGTATATTTTTGACCATAATGTATTTTCTTTTGCTTGAATTGCATTTTTCTGATTGTATTGTGCTTTTGCTTTTATGACTATATTGATTGTATTATATTTGTTATATTGATATGTTGTTGCTTTTATATTTGATACTGTAACATTGTAAGCCGCTCTGAGTTGCTTCGGCAAGGAGAGCGGCATATAAATACAAATATAATAATAATAATAATAATAATAATAATAATAATAATAATAATAATAATAATAATAATAATAATAATAATAATAATAATTCATGCATGGATAGATAGATTGACTGACTGATTGATTCATGCATAGATAGATAGACAGACAGATATTGATTGATTGGTTGCCGGGGGAGGGGGGGTAGGGGAGAATCTTTGCACCTGGGCGCACTCGCAGCATCCGCCCCCTCCTCCCACTGGCTCCCTTCCGAAACATCTGGAGCAAGCCAAGGCAAAGTAAAGAGAAATCCGCTTTGCACTACTAGGGCGAAGTCCCCCCCCCCCTCCTGCGCAGAAACTCCGACCGAGTTGGAGCCGTCTCTTCTCCTTGTTTCCAACCGTACTTCTCCCGGTGCAAACTCTCACCCCACCCACCCCCACCGCCCCCGGCAACTCTTCCCTCCATCCCGCCCTTCTCTGAAAGCGCAAAAGTCTTACCTGGCGAGAGGAGCACACCTCCGAACCGCCGGAGAGAGAGAGAAAAAAAAGAGAAGAGAGATAGATATTTAAATGTCAACGCCGGGCTCTCCCCCGCGGAGACCCAGGGCGGCTTCTTGCACAGGAGCTCCAAGTCATCGCTTGGGCCTCCTTTTTTGTCTCTCTTTTCTTTTCTGCCCCCCCTTCTTTGCACGGCAAGAAAACTCGCAGCGCAACAGCACAGCGCACAAAGGCGGGGAGGGAGGCGAGGGACTCTGTCTTCTTGTCACAGTGGAAACCCGGGCAAAGGGCTGCTGAGTCCTCCTCCTCCTCCTCCTCCTCCGAGGCGGCGGCGTTGGCGTTGCACAAGCTCGCTCTTCTCTCTTTCTCTTTCTTTCCCGGCCCATCCCTCCTTGCTTGTGGCCTCCCTCGGCCCGCCTTCCTTGCCTAGCAGGAGACCTGAGCCACCCAGGAATTGTAACCTGAGTCTTGGACGCACGGGCCTGCCTCGGGCATTGTTTGGGGAGAGAGAGGCGCTTCTTTGCCCTCAGGATGGAAGAGCCCCTCCATTTTAGGAGAAAGGCAAAATGGGAGCCTCCTCCTAGCTTGAGGCTTACCGGGTTCCAGGCACAGAGAAGAAGAAAGAGTAGAAGAAATGGGCTTGAAATGGCTATTATTTTATGTTATTAAAATAAATTTATTTTAAAATATTAAAATAAATTAATAATATTAATAATTATTAAATAATATTAAATATTATGAAGGTTGTCCTGTGACGTATAATGCAGTGGGTTTTCATCTGCCTTCCGCATTGCAGTGTGACACCCATAGTACCACTGATCTAGTTCCACAAGTCTCTTTCTGGTCCTGAGCCCTTTTGGCACGCAAAGTCCTCTTTAGCCCCAGGCCAGGACTGATGAAGCTGCTGCCGTCCATCAAGATGGATTCAAGTGGGATTTAGTCCACTTGGGGACCATCACTCTTCCCTGTGGACTTTGCCACCCAAGGCTGTTAGTCCTCAGGGTTGTCAGTTTTGTTAACTGGCGCCTGACATTGGTGTTGAGTCACTGGCAGTAGGGTCTACTCTATTACCATAGCACAGGGGGTCCCAACCTTTTTACACCACGGGCCTGACCATGCCCCCCAGAGAGCTGAGCAGGCCAGATCACACCCCCTGGAAGCGGAAGTAAATGTGCCCACTTCCGCGTTTACGACAGTCATGGACACATTTATGGCTGACATAACTGCATTTATGCATACGTGAGCAAGTTTTATGGCTGCCATAAAGATGCCCTACTTCCACTTCCGGGTGTGGCGGCAGCAGTCCATATGAAATGGTGCCACAGACCATAGGTTGGGAACCCCTGCCACAGCAGGATAACCTGGCCAGACACTTTTTCTGGAGGGGGAATACTCAGTATTTGCTGCCTGAGGCGGCAGACTCTGCCTAATAGCAGAGACAAACTTGTAGCTGTGACATTTAATAGGTGGCATAGTGGGGAGAGTGTAGTGGATGGAATCACAGATCAGGATTTGGAGGTTCTGGTTTGAGTCCTGGTGTCAGCCCTGGAAAACCAACGATAAAACCACTGTTTCAGTATCACACATACTGTGAAAAGTCATTTAGAGCTGCTCTTAAGTCAGATGTGACTGACAGTATATAGCAGCAACAGGTTGGTGAGCTATTGAAAAAAAGATCGGGAACAGCCTGAGAAAAAATTGGTGTGGATGTATATGTGTGGCTACAATCTGTAGGTACCATGCTGGCTAGAGGATTTGGGAAGCTGTAGCCTAACTTTTCTGGATTTCATTTGGAAGAGAAGGAATTGGTAGACTAAGGAAAGAGGGGAAACTGATGGGATGTACTTGACAGAAGTGATCCCAGTTCTGTCTGCAGCCCTAGAAGAGAAAAGAGTTTTTAAAGTGTGTACAGTATCTCTGAATTTGAGCTTTGTGCCTTTTCCAGGCAGCATCAGTTCTCTTCAAGTTCCGCAGGGTCCAACTGTATCCCTGTCCAATGTGTGGGAGCTAGCATAAATAGCACACAAAGCCAGTGATGATGTTGCTGACACAGAATTCTTCAATAGGAGGTAGCAGCTGCCTCAGTCAACAGAGTTTAAAGCGTCCCTATGGATGACAAGAGCACAACTTGTGGTTTGTTTGTTTGTTTGTTTGTTTACTTTTTTAGACTACAAATACCAGAAAAGTACAGACTACACAACTACATTCCTTTCTCCCCAGCCTGATTTAGGGAATTTAGTTCTCTGTCTCAACATTAAAATGTCTTTGCCTGGCTGTGTTTGGAAGGATCCTCTGCTCATACTGCTGGGACTTACTGCTTTGAAAACTACATGGGGCTGGAGTATGTAAAGCTTGTGGCCCAAGTCTTAAACATGTTTACTCAGAACTAGCTCCCTGTTGATTCAGTGGAATGTGCAACTGAGTTGTGTGTGTCTACTCAAAAGTACATCCCGTTGTGTTCAGTGTTAGCGTGCAGAAGCCTAATGACCTGGAAGCAAAAAATCAGAAGGACATGAGGTTTGAGTCCATGTAAGTGAGCATAGTTATTAGGCTGCGGTTCCTCACTGCTGTAAATAATGTGAGTTTAGCACTACTATTTTTTAAACTCTTCATTTAAAGTCACTAGAGGCAAGTCTTAGGAATGAAACCTGAAATCCTGGGGTTTGGGACCTCTAGGATGTCCCCTGGGTGGAGGCACCTCTTCACCTGTGATATGGGTACACTTAAAGGTTGCAGTAACCAGGACAAAGATGACACCCACGAATGAGGGAGAATGCTTTTACTCTGGCTCATCTATTGAATACATCAGAATAGAACATTCCAATAAAAGTTGCATTTATTTAAAAGCAGGATCTAGCTAGCAGAGGAATGAATGGAACCTTATGAAATGAGAAATGCAAAGAGTTTCAAAGAGTAAAGACATTGATAATACAGGATAGAGAGAAAACTATGATAATCAGCAATACAGAGAAACATATACAAAGAACATAACATGATATAATAACAGTAAGAAACTATTCTGGGTCTTGGGTCCCATTGTGTGGCGGAAATCAAGGCCCAGGGTGTTGACTATTCTTTGCCAAAATTAGCAGCCCCCAAGATTTGAAGAATCTCTCCTTTTATAGAAGAGGCAACAAGAAGTCCAGGCGATCCCCAGATTGGCTCAAAAGGGGTCACATGGCAAATTATTGGTGAACATGCCCCCTCCTCCCATGAGGAGTAAGATGCCCAAAACAGCACATACACAATGAAGAAAACTCAATTGCATAGGCCAGTGGTGGTGAACCTATGGCAAGCATGCCAGAGGTGGCACTCGGAGCCCTATCTGTGGGTACTTGTGCAGTCACTCCAGCACAGTTTGCCCCACCCCTCTGCCCAGTAGTCCAATGGAAGCGCTTCCTCCCTCCCCCAGCACCGAGTTCATCCCACCCCTCTGCCCAGCAGTCCAATGGGAGCACTTCCTCCCTCCCCCCAGCACAGAGTTCACCCTGTCCCTCTGCCCAGCAGCTCAATGGGAGCGTTTCCTTCCTCTCCTGTTGCTGTGTTGGCACTTTGCGATAAATAAGTGGGTTTTGGGTTGCAGTTTGGGCACTCGGTCTCTAAAAGGTTTGCCATCACTGGCATAGGTCATAAATCTAACATGAAAATCTTCAGCCTAAGTCCCTCACAAGCAGCCCATTTTATGAGATAGAAATACACATCCTAAGAAAAGCCTAGGCCCTAGCCTAGGGAGAACCTACATCCTGACCTGGCCCACGCTCAGCATTGTAGAATACAGTACTGTAATGTAGTTGTATTGAAATTCACAATTAGCTCCATGACCATTGGAAAGCACACCTTAACCAGGGGCATCATACCCTTTACATATGAATGAGTTAAGTACCAGTAGAGAACAATGGGATCTGGCCTTCAATCCTTGATAGGAGAGCAAAACCAAACTTTCCCATTAACTGGCAGGCAGAGTCAGCCAATGCTTTACTCTGTTCATGAAAATATGAATATGAAAAGATAGACCTTCAGAAATAAGCCAACAGGAAGATTGGTCCGACCTAGTGGCAGGATTAATTACCCTGAAAACAATATGGCATCTTGTTTGAAGAGGGTTGAAGTATGATCACAAAGTGAGTCAGGCTGTTATATTTGTAGGGAAAAGAGTGAAAGAGAATGAGATAAAAGAAATAAATTCTGTTTGTCCTCACCACCACCACCACAACAAAAAAAAGTTGGAAGTAGTTTGTATGTCTCTTATCCTTATTTTATCCTGACAACAATCCTTGAAAGAAGGTCAGGTTGAGAGAGACTGACTATCCCAAAGCCACCTAGTTATTGTTATGGTTTGGTGGAAGATTCTGACTTGGATCTCACCAGCCCAAGATTAGTACTCTTAACTAGAGGTACTGTATATAGATTTGTCCCTCTGGGTTATGAAAGCTGGAATTCCCAAGGAGGCATGGCCAGTGAGCAACTCTGAATCTCAGACCTGTCATTAAGCTGTGGGTGCAGAAGTAGTTTATAAGAAATAATGGGAGTTGTAGCCCCAATACTAGGGAGCTGAGACATTTGAGCTACAGAAGGGAGAGGGAGGAAAGATGGGACTTCTAAACAAGTGTCCTCTGAGTGTTGCAGAACTAAGAATTCGCATCAGCCCAATTTTGGTTAGACATTATGGAGGTTGTGATTGAATACAGGTGTAAGCAGTGGTGGATGTCAAAAAATTTACTACCCCACCATGATGTCGTTTAATTTACAGTCACAGTCAGTGTTTTGTTATTGCTTCAGCTCTGCTTATCTCATTGGAGTGTCATGTCTGTGCTGGATCTACAAACAACCTGACTAACTGGTTGGCAGACTTCCTTCCTTTCTTCCTTCCTTCCTTCCTTCCTTCCCATGAATTCTCCTGTTTCTATTTAATAAGAAATTGCAGCAGAACTTTTTTTCTCCCTTCCTCCAAAGTTTCCTGAATGTGCGGCCACTGAGCTTCCATCCACCACTCTTCTATAAGCCAATATATATTTTCAGCACTTTTGACCAACAATTTCCCTGGGGCAGGCAGAAAGCAGAATGGATCTTTTCTGCAGGCAACCTTGAAGATGATGGGACTCCTCCTACCCCCTCCTTAAAAAAAAAAAGCCAGCTATAGCAGAGAGTAATTTAAAACCAACTTGGCGTAATTGCTGCCACATGCGTGAGGTTTCTCCATTCATCCCCCCTTTCCATGGTATGTGTGAGTCACTCGGCTCTGGTTTGTGGGCTAACATAAAAGAAGGACATTCTGAAAATCATGGAAATAGCCCAGTCTTCCCTTACGGAACCATGGCACGTTTGGGTGTCGATGGGCTCCCAGGTTGGAAAGAGAACTCATAGCATCAAGAAAAATATTCAAAATTTGTAAGGACCTCAACCAGAATTTTAGAAATAGCAATTACATTTATATACCACACCATAGCACTTAGTGCACTCTCGATTCACAAGCTAATTAGCATTTTGCCCTGAATATGCTAGGACTCATTTTACTGACCTCAGAAAACTGTAAGGCTGAGTCAGCCTTGATCACATTCAGGATCAAACTCACATTGTTTTGGCTGCAGTTAAACTGCTGTGTTTAACCAAGGGATTCTCAACCTGCGGCCCACAGGCCAGATGTGGCCCATGGCACCATTTCATGTGACCCCACCCTCTCCACAACACCAGGAAGTGCTATGTGGTGGAGGAAGGGCAAAATGGCTGTCCTGCTCCTGAAGATGTCTAAAGGAGCGTGACCCGGCCCCCGACTTTAAAAGAATGAGAACTAGTTTAAACACTGCACCACCAGAGCTCTTAAGCTGGAGCAAAATTGTTACAAAATTTTGCTACATTCACATACAAATATGTACATATAAGTGTTGTTGTTGTTCAGTCACGCAGTCAAGTCCAATCCTTTGCAACCCTATGGACGCCAGGCTCCATCTTCCATATAATTGTACAGTATATGTACTTAGAAGGCTGAAGAATTTTTATATCCTTGTATCATGGGTGAGTAGACAGAAGGCTCTCAGGATTAAAGATGTTCCCAGAAATGTGGTGGAAAATATCTAATGGCATGTTAGCATCTTTCATGTACATAGCACATGCCACTGCAACATAGTATGTCTTCTTGCATAAATAAAAATATTAAATAAATCTAGTATTCCAACCCATTTCGTTACATCAGAATCAGGGGCGTAGCTACCGCCGTCTCTGCTGTATCAATTATACGGGGCCCCCGGGCCACGGGGGCCCCCAACGTGCGTAAGCAAAACAAATCTTTACCCTTCCTAAGGGCCCCCAAACAAATTTTTATACGGGGCCCCGGCAAGGCACGCTACGCTTCTGATCAGAATCTACTTTTTCCCCCTCCATTAGACATCCAGGATCAACTAACTCAGGGATGCTCAAACTACGGCCTGTGGGCTGGATCCAGCCCCCAACACCTATTTATGCGGCCTTCACATCCCTTGCCGCTCCCAGAAGTGGAAGTAAAATGTTGCCATGAATGCACAGAACACTGCCGTAAATGCACCTGTGGCATTCCAGGTATGTTTTACTTCCACTTCCAGTGGGAGGAACCACGTGACCAGCCTGAGGCCTGAAAAGTTTGGGCATCCCTGCACTAACTGGCCCTAGTCCAAAAGATCGTGCACTTAGAATTAAAGAATTCTCGGTGCACTAATATCATTACTGGAGTAAAACAGAGCTTGTTATTTCTTCCACACAAAACTCTACCCCCTGGTTATCTGGATACGGAGCCAGAGGTTGAGAGTTCAGTTCCCCTGTATGCCTCCTGCGAGAAGAGCCTTCCTGCGTATTCATGGGTAAGCTGCACATTCCTAGGGTTCCTCCAGAAGAAGGGACTGGTAAGCCACTTCTGTGTATTCTCTATCTGGAAAACTCTGGAAAAGGTCACCAGAAGTCATTTGATGACACATGATTATTATTAGATGTGAGACAAGAGGAAGGAAGCAATTTTGCTCACCCTCCTTGCAAGTATCTTCCTTGCCATGGTAGGAAGCGAACCTGGTGATCTTTGGCTTTTGGTGATCTTACTGCATTTTGTAGGTGACTCTAAAAGGTTTGCAGTGGGGGTGGGGGTGGGGAATATATTTGCCTGCTTAAACTTGACTCCAGCAGGAGATTTTTCTCTCCATATATACCCACTAGCATAATCTAGCACATTCTAGTTGTATCTGATCTATCTCATTGGATGAAAGCAACCATTTCTGTCAAGAAGGTTGAGTTGAGATCCAAGTTTTGATCTCATTGGTTTTTTTAAAAAAATCTACCCCTCCCTCTGGAGAGCTTGTGACCATTAAATATATCATGCCCCATTTCTTATTAGCACATATTTGCTTGTATTTTCCTCTCTCATACTATAAGCACATTCCTAGTTAGCAATTATGGTCTGTTTTACAGGAACCAGGATTGCATTTTTAAGGAGCTGATCTGTCACCCCTTTGCTTCTTTGTCCAGTTTACATGGCTTATCTTCCTACTCTTATAATTCCTGTAGCTGCCCACTTCATAAAACTTGTCTTTGCCAGAGCTTTGTGAGAAACTGACTTGTTGAATCAGGTCAAGGTCCAGCACTGAAGACAGCCCCTGGGCATTCAGCAGAAGGCAATGAAGGTAGAAAACTTTCCTTGCTGGTTGATGTTCTGAGATTTGTGGTGGATTTTTAGCTAAGAGCAGACAGTAAGGCTCACATCATTTGAAAGTTGCAGTGCAGGGAGGCAATGAGAAGGTGGTGGTGGTGTATACCATGGTGTGTTGCTAAGTCCTAGGCCCATGATAGCGAACCTTGGCACTGCAGGTGTTCTTGGACTTCAATTCCCAGAAGCCCAAATCAGCACTCCTGTGGATCAGGGCTTCTGGGAATTGAAATTCAAGAACAGCTGGAGTCCCAAGATTCGCCATTACTGTCCTAGGCTGACTCAAGTAATTTTGCTGCTAGAAGCAAAGAACTCAGTAGAGTTCCCTTCCATCCTTTGCACAAGAGCCTACTGGATTGAGTCTTTTCAACACAGGAAATGAAACCAGAGTTTATACCATGCCTGAAGTAGCTATCTAGTTTGGGGCACTGGACTGTCTGGTATACATAAAACTCTGTTCTCCACTACTTTGTTGCTACCTCAAGAACATCTACTGTCTGAAGTTACCCTTTCTCTCTACCTGAATGTAGGTAGGTCAGCCATGGTGGAATCAAAAGGTTTAGCAAGAACATTTCCATCCATTTTTGATTCTTCCTTGCAGCAAAATGATAGCACCTCACAGAAGCAGTATTTGTCAGTGTTGCACAGCTGGAATACAGTATGTGATGTGTTCATTAATTTACTTTGTAAGAGTCTCTCTGGCACTATTTAGAAAGCCACAATGATCTGTTTTTGAGAATTAAGAGTATGTTAGAATGTAACACAGCTGTCCTACAACCTGCTACAAATCGTTGGCAATCAACAACACATAAATAGTATACAAATTGGTTGTTTCATATAATTGTTCCCATTTACTTGGCCTTCCTTCTGCAATTTATCCTGGCCCCCACTTAATCTTGATTGTGCTTCAAGGTAGGCTAGTCTGCGGTAGGCATATCAGAAAACAAAAACAAAAAAGTAATAAACCAAAACAAAAACACTGTAGCACTTTAAAGACTAACTGCTATATTTTTATTGTTAGGTAAATGTCTTGACCAGTCAGGCCTGTGGAATCTAAGGGTCTCCAGATATGCCGATTATAGTGAGATGGGGAATGTTGTTTTCTTGTTTACTAAAACATCTAGACTCTCAGAGCCAGCACAGGGATGGTCATGCTGTCTATGGGATTCTAGGAGATGTAGTCCAAAAAACTTCCCACCTCTAATAAAACTACCTTTGGCCAGGTAACTATTCAAATATTTGATACATAGTTGCTCTTTTAGAGCTTTAAATATTATGGATCAGAACTTGGAAGTAATGAGTTATGACCCAATAATGCAGCCAGCTGTACTTAGTGACCTTTTCTGGCTAATTAGTGTGTAATAAAACTACACTTTGGAAGTAACATTGGCAGGCCAGAATATCGTTTGATCTATTACTTTAAAAAGTTGCTTTTCAGGCCCATTTTCAGAGATATTTTGACAGGAATTTTCCTGGTTTTATGCCATTTTCTTGATAATCCAGGGGTTCCTCTCCCCCAACCCAAAGGGGGAAAAACCAGGATAACCAAGTAACAAGCAAGTGAACAAGGCATGTCACAGTAGGTTCTTCAGTATTGTAATGCGTAATAATGAAAACTGGCTGTTCTTCAACTACTGCAATGATTCTTTGTGGGAGGGGAATTGCTTTTTTAAAAGTAACTTGCCAGTTTCTGCTGCACACCCACACGGCTGCATTCTACAAGCAGCCTGTCTTGCATTGCTATGTGCTCTCTTCAAGGGATGTCTGGTGGGTTTCACATCCTCAGGATGTGACATTAGGGACTTTCATACTCTACTGTCTCTCACAATTTGATTCGGTGGGCGGCTGTTCACATAGGGGCAGATGGGACCGGATGTGAGCCTGAACTCAACTCCAGGCAGTTTTTGAATAAGTATCCATTCTCAGCAGGAGGATTCGCATATAGATACACACACCCCTTTGCTAAAGACTGTTGCATACATTTCTAAAGGCACCTTCAGTGTCTTTGTGGAGAGGAAGATGGCTTTGTTTTTGTGAACCAGCTTCTAAACTGGGGTGCCCAAACTATGGCCCACTAGCCAGATCCGGCCCCTGATGCCAGTTCATCTGGTCCACACTGTCCTCATCACTCTCAGAAGTGAAAGTAATACACACCCGTATGAGGCCGTAGTTTGGTTTAAGCAGAGAAAATGGCAGCTTAAAATCTATCTCATCCTGTTGCAAAACAGATTGTAAGGCACATTTTACTTACGCTTCCGGTGGGAGGAATCACGTGACCGCTCTGCTGAACCACGTGACTAGACCATGGCTCCAAAAGTTTGGGCTCTCCTGTTTTAAAGGGAAATCTTAGGACTTTCCCCTCTAATAGGAAATCCTTGCATCCTGGCCATGATGACCTACAAAGGATTTTTGGTGTGGTCACCTTTAAATCTTGCTGGTTCTGTAGTCACTATAGTTTTACAGTGACAGGTTGGGTGCCCAACCCTCCTCCTTTCTCATCCAGCCTTGGGACCAGCAATGGTGAAGTAATGGCAGCAATCCAGAGAATGAATAAGATCTGGTCTTTGCCATCTATATAGCTGAAAATTAAACTCCGTTTGTTCACCTCCATAGTGATCCCGACAGCCATCTAGGCCATTGAGACTTGGAAGGCATCAGCAAGCATCAACATGAGACTTGACATCTTTCAGCAGAGGTGACTCCATCAAATTTTAAAGATTTGCTATTTTAACCATATTACCCATGAGGAGGTGCTTCAAAGGAGTGGCTCATGCAAATTGCATAACATCATTGCACAAAGAAGACTCCAAATGGCAGGCTATATTTTTCATATGGAGAAAAACAGGAACGTTAAGGAGGCAATAAGTTGGACCCCTCCTAATGACAATGAGGATGCCCTCGAAATACCTGGGTGAAGAACTTTCACGACAGATTTAAAGACCCTGGAAATTACATGGGAGGGTAATGCATAATGCTGAAGTACTCGCCCAAGACCAGAACCATTTGAAAGCCTTGCTGTCTGATGTGTTACATTGCATGGGAGGACCTAAGTCTAAGTAAACTTTTAAATCTCAAACCCCCTTCTACTTCTGGAGGGGGGAAAATCATTCCCAGCTTTAAACCTCCCCCCTTTGCCTCCAGTGTTGAAGCTGAACCAAGGCTCATAGGGGCAAAGCCTCCAGTGCCTGCCGAATATGTCCTGAATGTTTCACAGGGACAATGAATCAGCCACATTGGTTTCCTTCCCTGTTTGTTCCCTCAGATCTTAGCTGCAATCTTCATAATAGGAGGCAAAAATGTTTTGTTGCAAGTAATGTCAGTTGTGGTGGAAAATAGTTTGGGGTGGGTAGAACAATTAAGGCCCATTTTGCATTGCAGCCAATTTCATCCTGGTGGAGATGAAATTACTTAGAGCAGTTATATTGACATGTATCAATCAACCTGTCTACATTCGTGGGGCTGTGGTTGCTGTTGATGCCCCTGCATCTGAACATTAATCACTGTTTCTTTGTTTCATGACCAAAGATACCCATGTGCATTTGTTGTGGAAGCCATGTTTCTCCTGGAGGAGTCTGCGGTATGTGCTTTAGGAGAGGAACAAATCAAAATAATGAGTGTAATGAAACTCAGATTTCATTGCTCTTAATCAAAAGCAGATTTAGCAGGCGATCATTCCAAATGGAGGAGTAACAAAAGAAGGGGTGGTTAACATTGCTTTCCATCCTCCCCAAAAAAATAATAATAATAAAATAAATTGAAAACTGCACCTTTCTGCTTTTTTGGTCCCATATAGTTTGAGTCAAGTTGATTTTGACCTATGGTGATATCTTCCAGGATTTTTAAGGTAAAGAATACACAGTAGTAGTTTACCATTTCCTTCTTCTGGGGTGGTGTTATAGGACTGTGCAGTTTGCTCAGGGCCACACAGGCTGGCATTTCACCCTGGAGGCATAGTAGGGAATCAAACTCCCAACTTTTGGCTACACAGCCAGATATCTAAAACATTGAGTTATCCAGCCACTCGTACATACAGTCAAACCTCGCATAAAGAGCAGCTTGCTTAAAGAGTAACTTGCTTAAAGAGCAGAATTTTCTCTGAATGTTTGCTTTGCTTAACAAATAAAACGAATCAAAAACTTGCTTAACAAATAAATCGGGGTTCGCAATCCCCCCCACCAGAAGTCACAATTGGTCACTTCCAATGGTGTTTCGCTTAAAGAGCAAACTTGCTTAAAGAGCAATCCTGTGGAATGCATTATGCCCTTTAAGCGAGGTACCACTGTATTTGCAATGTTGCAAGATGAAGAGTTGCTGGGGAGAGTTTTTGAAGTGGAAAATAATCGTCAACAAGTAAAACTTGCTCCTTTTCTTTCTCTCCTTCTTTCTATAGGTAAAGGTCACCCTTGCTTGAAAGCCAGTCTAGGGTTCAGTCTAGGGCTCATCTCTGTTTCATAGCCAAAGAGTCAGCGCTGTCTACATCTGCAGATGTTTCCATGGACATCTGGCAGGCATGCCTTCTTTCTGTACTGCCCCTCTAGTATAGAGAATAAAAATCCTCCTCTTTGAGCATTTGTAACAGTAAAATAAAATTAAACTGAATCAGACAACAAAAAGAGACATAAAACCAAGAACCTTTCCACCAGCGAATATAAATATAAAGTACAGTAATCTATTACAGAAAGCGCCTCCTAGAAGATCGTGGGTGTTTTTTTTACCACAATCAGTCATGCCTTGCTAATGGCAACCTTGTGTTGCCGTCTAATCTTTCTTACACTAGGTTAGGTGAAAGGAACTTCAGAATGAACTCGCCAAGAGGTGCCCTCATTTTGGAAGTGTCATGCCTTGCCTAGACACAGAAGACGATTTATTAACCGTCAAGCAAAAAAACAAAAACAAAAAACATTTGGGTCTAGAAAACAACAGGATACCAATAATTAACCAAGGTGGGTAATCACCTTAAATGCCTATCTAAATAATGTTGTTTTAAAACTTTTTTTAATGGCTAGAGGGAGGATCGGTAAGATAAGTGCCACCAAAAAAGAAGGCTATAACATTCAATCTAGCAATTATTGCAGTATATATTCATTCATCAAAATTGGCACATTCCATGTGCTTTAGGTGTCGAATCCCACAATTTGCTGCTCACTTGGGATTCTTTTGTTGCCACAATCAGCTGTCAGAGCCCAGGACAGGGATGGGGGGGAGAGAGAGAGACTGACAGTTAACATAAACACTAAGGACCTAGACTAGCAACCAGGTAACAGACCCAACAGCAACTGTATCAGGGATAAAGGATTGGCCCAGACAACAAAAGTGTAGTCCAGGCAAGCTGGAAGTGAAGTGACAGAGAGCAAACAAGGCAGAGTATCTTCAGGGTCTGGAGAAAGGCCAGGAAAGGCTCAACAACAGACCACCGGAATAGAGCAGAAAGTCTTCAGAAGCAAAATCAAGGCCAGAGATCTTCTAAGACAGGACAAGAGCCAAGCAACAGCGAGTCTACTGATTTTCGTTGAGAGGCAGGACTGGTTCTTATATAGCTAAGCCACCAGGGCCTCCCAATGGAGCTTATAATGACCCAGAACCTTCCCCAAGGCTCTCAGGTGGGTCTTAACAGCTGCAGCTGGGTGATGGTCCAACCCTGCAAGCACCACAGCTGCAGTGGTGGGCAGCAAAAAAGTTCACTACTACACTATGGGAGGAGCCTATGGTATGGGCGGAGCCTATGGCATGGGCAGAGCCTACATCGTGGGTGATCTAGTCATGCCTGCCATATGACCATGTATACATCTGCAAACACAAACAGCACTGGCTCTTTGGCTGTAAATGGAGATGAGTACTGCACCCTAGAGTTGGATGTGACTGGCTTTTGAGCAAGGGAGACCTTGAACCACTTGCAGGGACAAAACCTGACGGGGCAGGGAGGTGGACGTGACCACCCAATTCCGCCACCACCTTGCCCAGAGGCAACCCAATTTTGCTACCCACCACTGCAGAGCTGCCCTCTGGTTTTGTTGTCCACCACTGCAGAGCTGCCCTCTGAGCTGGGAGTCCAATCCTACAAGCATTATGCTACCTTTGGAGAATTCATCCTGCAAATGTTGGAGCTGCCTCAGAGCCTGATATCAGCTTTGCCTTTCCTCCTTCTCCTGATTATTCAGATTCTTTCTGTGCCTGCTTAATTAAAAACACTAGAACATATTAAAAATGTGGGCAGATTTTAATTTCATTAGGCCCTAAAGCAAATTCCACCTTAAAAAAATTCACACCAATGGCATTTTTCCTGCTTCAGGAAAAAAATGCATTCTCCGATACGAGTTGTAGCCAACGAATTAAATTAAGCCTGCATTCTCACTGTGTTGGGCCCTTCTTGGGACAGAAATTACTCCAACTCATTATGCAAGGGAAGATCTTTGGGAAGCGAGGCTCCCTGGATGTAGATGGACTTTGTGGCTAAAGAACCTGAGAGACTGGTGCGGCATGTCCTCAGAAGAACTGTTCCAAGGAGTCAAGAACAGGAAGACGTTCACCATGATGACAGCCAATATTCGGAATCGATACAGCACTTGAAGAAGAAGACTGGCCAAAGTGGGAAATATCCCACATGGGTGGTGTAGAAATTTAATAAACAAAAAAGGACAGAAATTAAAAATTAGATTTTTAAAAAATATATCACTTGATTGAAGTTTCATCTATACGATTCTTCATGCTACCAACGAAAGGCTACTTGACAACTAATCTTTCTTTTTCTCCTTAACTGTTCATGGTTAAAAATAAGAGTGTAGGAACATTTGGAAATGGGTGATGTTTCAAAGGGAAAACACCTGTAATGTTTTGTAAATAAACTGGGGTAATTGCATAACACAAATATCTTTCTCTTTTTCCTCCCACCCCATTCCTCATTAGTCAGTAGTCTGCTGACAGACAGAAGAAGTTCCCCTGCCACCCTGTCTCAATTTATTGCTTGAAAAGTGTTCTTGAAATTAGGCTGAGAACACATACAGCATTAGCCCTGGCAATGCATGTTGCCTGCTTTTGGATTAAGTTCTCTTCTTTCCAGGATCCTCCCTGCCATCATATTCCAAATGAATGGATGGATAGATAGATGCCTTCCTTGTTTCAAAACCTGACTCATTCCAGTAGGATTTCCTTATACAGTACTGTATCTGTTAGCTTGGTTCCCAATCCTTTTGGAGTGGGACAGGGATTTCCAGCAGTTCTTCCCAAAGGATTGAGCCATTTGTTAATTAATGTGAGGATGGCGCATCGTTTTGATTTCCTGCCTCGGCTCCTAAGGTGTTTTGAGTTGGCTTCCACCTTTTGTACTGAAACATAGCTTGACAATAAAATCTGATGGGTGGTGGGATTCAAAAATGTTTACCACCTACTCTGTTGGCATGGCCAGGTGACTGGGTGGGCATGGCCAGGTGGCTGGGTGGGCATTTAAAAATGCAATTTAATGTTTTAAGGAGGACTTTTGTGTGCCAAAAGGGCTCAGGACCAGAAAATTACTCACCGACTGGATCAGTGGTATGGGTGTCATGTTGCGATGCAGAAGAAAAACCACTGCATTAAATTCTCATTTTCCAGGGTTGCACCTCTCTATGATAGGGAATGAGGGATAGAGAGGCAACAGAGGAAGCTGGCATGGCGCAGACAGACACACACGCCGCCTCCCTGGACTCAGGCGGGAAAGGAAAAAAACACTCCACACTCACTCCGAGTGAGTGAGTCAAGCGGCGAGGGGGCAGGTGGGTGACTGAGGCCGGTGGTCCTTTGCTGTGCCTCATTTTACTCCCCATCCACATCCTCTGCCTGCCAGGGGAGGCTCCATCGGATTTTTAAGCTTTTTAAATAAAAATTTGTTAAAAAATATTTTTTTAAAAAATAAAATAAAAATGGGCGTGGCCAGCCAATTCTACTACCAGTTTGTGCTAACCGGTGCATACCAGCAGAATCCCATCATTGAATCTGATTCATTTACTAATTAGGGTTTGTGTTTCTTTCTCATTTCTGTATAACTGGTGTGTTAAGCTTTTACAACTCCCCTCTCTTTAAAAGGCAAAGTCTGCTTCTTTTGAACATGGGAAGAAGATGAGAGTGCAGATTGGAGAAAAACTCAACTTCTTTCATCGTGTGGTTTTGAGTCAATATTAATTCCTGACACAAAACAAGACACTAATCTACCTTTCCAATGAAGAAACCTAAGGAATAATCAATCGCTTGAGCTTTGTCACCACATCAGCAAGAAGTTATCAGAAGACTTGGCAGCTGAAGAGACCATGATTGGACTTGATTAAAGATGCTGATAGCTTGCAGAATTAAAAGTCGGTTCATTCCCAGGGTTGAGCTTACTCCTAAGAGTCAATGCTATATGTGAAAGGAGGAAATGTGCCTCCATCTGTGAGGAGGCAAAGAGAAGATGAGTTATCAGGATGGGTTTAGGACTGTTGAACTTGCAGCAGGCAAACCCATCATGCTTTGTATTTGTTTTGTACACTAATATCTGATAGTCTGGTCTGCTTCACTTTATTTATATTTTTCCAGAGTAGACCTCCCATTGTGCCTTCTACTGCAGGAGGGGTCCCAAACGATGTGATTCCTCATTCTAGTCCCCTCTCTTGCCCCTGTTTAGTTGCAAGTAGTTAGTAAAGGTAAAGGTCACCCTTGCTCAAAAGCCAGTCGTATCTGACTCTAGGGTGCAGTGCTTATCTCCATTTACAGACAAAGAGCCAGTTGCTGTCTGTTTGCAGACGTTTTCATGGTCATGTGGCAGGCATGACTAGATTGCCCACCCAGTCATATGGCCACACTCAGCAAATCACATGGCCAACATCTGGCCATGCCCACAGAGTAGGCCACACCCACAGAGTAGGACACACCCACAGAGTAGCCCACACCCACAGAGTGGTAGTAAAAAAAAAATTGAATCCAACCAGTGGGTGGAATGTTTCCCTCATGCCTATTATAGGCGTGGAATAAGAGATTAAAATCAAGGTTGTGTTCCTTCTTCTTAGGACCGACCTCTTAATTACAGTGATGGGAAAGATTGATTTCCTTCTTTTGGACTTTGGCTCCCAGAATGCACCAATCAGCCATGGCCACTGGCAATGGGAGGTGCATAATTCCATTATAGTCCAAAAATACACACACGTCTAGAGCTCCAATTTCAAAAGCATCCCATGTCTGGTTCACTATACAGTATTTTAAATGATCTGAACCTTGTGGAGAAATTGGACTTTAAAAAAAACCACTGTTTCAAATAAACCCTCTTATCTCCACAGCACATATCAGCCAAGCAGTGTAGGATGGCATGGCTCCCTCTACTTCCTTATGTTCAATGGACATTTAAGTTGTCCTTAGGACAGGTCTGCACTGCGCAGGAGATGATATGGTCACTGAATCCAGGAAGCAACTACACGCAACTGGACGGTTCCTAAAATGTAGCTAATGTTTCTGAAAATTGGCTGCCATTTCCGCCGCTCCCCTTAGCAAGAGCAAGCCAACTTTCCCTTGGGGCGACTAAACTGGTCAAACAGGCTGGACTATGCTCAGACTTCATGCCAGAGATGGTAAATCAGGCATGGTCATGTTCCCTGTTCCGGATACTGTGGGTTGGTTGACAGTTGTTGTTGATTTCTTCTCCCTGGAAGCCATCTTCTGTCATTTGTGCCACAGATTCAGAAAACGCCCATGGCTGTTGCTTGCTTCAATGAAAACAGGTTGGAAGCGTGCTCAGGAACTGATTTGGAATGGGATAACGCTCAAAATCTCTCCCCCCCCTCTCTTTCCCTTCCCCACAACCAGCTGTTTGTGGTTGCCCCCTGCTCTGTCATTTATTTTAAAAAAAGAACTTGCAAAGCAGCAATTCCAACTTTGCGTAGGCAGCAGGTTTTATGCTGTTAGCAACCAGAGCCCCAGAGAGAGGCTGGCCTCATGGACGAGGCTTTAAAACAAATTTAACTTCCTTTGTACGCCTCAGGTTAATGAATGCTGTTGGCTGGTTTTCCGCTGCTTAGCAAAGGCAGGATGGCTCTCTGTCACCGCAAGAGATGCACAACTGCTTTAAAGGCTTTTCTTGGTTTGGACGCTGAATGAAAACCCTTCTCTCCCACAGTCCTCTTGATTCTGATCTTTGGTTGTTGGTGGTCCTCCTCCCCACCCCTTTTGGATCCACTCTTATCAGAGGAAAAAGTTAAAATAATTTAAGGTTTCAAAAGTGTGCAGAATATTATCAGCTTTTAAAGGGGAGGGTTTGAGGGTGAGGAATCTGTGGCACTCTGGATGTGTTAGCATCCTGTTGGGAGAAAAGTAGCATATATAAAAAACACTAAAGTCACACACACCTCATATCTAAGGGGGTTATGTCAGAGATAGATATCAAATACTGTACCTGAAACCATGGATAATAGCAAACATTGCAAACAGTGGCCTCTAGTGGCAGATCTGGTAATGCAGCATAAAAATACATAATACAGTTGTACCTCGCTTAAAGAACATAATGTGTTCCACAGGATTGCTCTTTAAGCGAGTTTGCTCTTTAAGCGAAACACCATTGTAAGTGACCAATTGTGAGGGGGATTGCGAACCCTGATTTATTTGTTAAGCGAGTTTTTGATTGGTTTTATTTGTTAAGCGAAGCAACCATTCAGAGAAAATTCTGCTCTTTAAGCGAGTTACTCTTTAAGCGAGTCGCTCTTTATGTGAGGTTTGACTGTACAGTAAAACCTCGAGTTACGAATAAACTCAGTTCCAGGGCCTTGTTCGTAAATCGAATCTGTTCGTAACTTGAGGCATCTCCATTCCGATAAAGCAAAAGCCCCACCCCACTCTCCAACAATCAAAACGGGCCACCCCCACCCTCCGAAAATCAATCAAACCACCCAAAAACCAAGAGCAGCACTGAAAGGAAAGCATGCATAAGCAAAAATGCTGTTCCTTACCTTAAAGAAGCTTTGAAAATGAACAGAAAACTCAGAAAAATACAGCTAGAAACAGCAACCAGCAGTCATTTTGGTGCTGAAACTCCAGACAAAGAACTCCTCTCTAAGCACTCTACTGCCACCTACAGGGCTCTGAAAAGCTGCTCACTATGTGAGTTTTTCGCTATGCGAGTTTTTTCCACATAACAAAAATTTCTATGGAAAAACTCGCATAGTGAAAAAATTTTCTTATGCGAGTTTTTCCCATAGAAATATTCGTTATGTGAGTTTTTCCATGGGGAAATTCTGTTTTGCATAGTGAAAATTTTCGTTATGCGAGTCGGAAAGGTTTGAAGAATGCCCACTTGTTATGCGAGTTTTTTGGCTCAGTGAGATATTTGTTATGCGAGGTTTGACTGTACAGAGGATGCCAAAATGTATACACCTTTTTAAAAGGAAAAACTATATTAAAATCATAATGCTCAATATATACCAATAACAAAAGATGAACACAAGTCACATTTGACTTCTGCAGTTACAAGGTGCTCAAAGTAATTTATATCAGTGTCCAGAAACTTCTGAGTACAGCAAACTACTCCTTGAGCAATGTTGACCAAATTTCATATTGCTACACATGCCATTTCAATTCTTTCCTGAAGTACTGCCAGTGTAGCTGATTTTCTGTGGTACACCACATCCTGTAAGGTTCCCCACAGGGAGACATCAAGGGGTGTTAAGTCAGGAGAAGATGGGGGGAATTCAACTACACTTCTTCAAAATGGTCTTCCGCTCCTTGAACAACAACCATGTTTCCACCATTTCCTTTGACTGTTCTGCCTGTCACGTGGTGATGCTAGCATTCATTCTTTTCAGCAAATGTCATACTACACATTGCTACAGCAATTCAATTCAACTTGAAAAAGACAGATATAGATAATATCTCTTAAAATGTGTATAATTTTTGGCACCCTCTGCATTATTTATTTTAGGAACTTTTAATTCAATATTTTTAGATACCTGAAACTGTGGATCCTGGACCTGCAGATTTTTTTTTGGGGGGGGAGGGGGGGTTTCCAACCTGTAAATAAAGAACAATGCCCTCCTCCTTCAGCTTTGGGCAAGCTGGTTGAGCCTGATGGGAACAACGTCTGGAAGAAACTAGATTTCCCAAACCTCAGGTTTGTAACTTGTACATTTTTGGGAGATGACATGATGGATGTTAGGCCATGTAGGTCCATGTGAGTTGCTAGAATTAGACAAATCGCCATGAATCAGAGTCCATGCTGGGAAAGAGGTGTGTAAAAATTAGGAGAGTTAGGGTGGGAATTGCAACATGATACATGAGATCAGAACTAGAGTGAGTTCTTGGAACAGGTCACAGACAACTTGTGTTGTTTTTTTTTTAAATTAGAAGTCATAGAATCCTCTGAGTATGTCCATGGCCGGAGAGTTCTGGGAGTTGTAGTTAAAAAAGGAAGATAAATTTTCCATTCTTTGGCCCTAAAGCAAGTCAAGTTAACCACAAACCAGACTACGAGATGAAAAGTCTTTCCAAAGGAAGGCTAGTATGAAGGGAGGTGGAAAAACCTAGGCAAGCAGATGGGAAAAATAGCTGACCAAGATGAGAACATGGTGGATGGAAGAAAAACAAAAGAACTTGGGAAAACTACTTTTGAAAAGTAACTTTGTTTCTGTTACCCATGGCTTCATCTCCCCCAGGCATTCGTTTCAAAAGTTGCTTTGTTATAAATAAAAAAAGTCCTGTACTGTATATGTTACAAATAAATAAAAAAGTCCTGTATTTCAGGGTTGGGTAGCTCCTGGACCTACCGGTATTTTAAGGAGCTGAAGTGGAAAACTCTGATGGGCAAAAAGTTCCAACATTACTCATTCCTTTTCGTTCTTTCTTTGTTACTTATAAAAATATCTTAGTTTTAATGTAATATTGATACAGAACTTGAAAAAAATAACTAAAATTACTTTTAAAAAATAACAGAATCAGTAAAAGAAAAATATCCTTTCCTCAACAAATAGCAGCCTTCCCGCTCCTCATATTATTATTTTTAAAGCAATTTCTTGAGCACCCTTGTTAGCAAAAAATAACTTAATCCAGGCATCTATTACTTGTAACTCATTACTCCCAAGCTTCGTAAAGGAGGAAGAGGCTGACCCCTAGAGCAGGGGTGCCCAAACTTTTTAGGGCGTGGGTCGGTCATGTGGTTCAGTGGGCCAGTCACGTGGTTCCTCCCACCAGAAGCAGAAGTAAATCATGCCTTGCAATTTGTTATGCAACAGATATATTTTGCAACAGGATGAGAAAGATTTTGGGCTGCCATTTTCTCTGCTTAAACCAGGGTTGCCCAAACTATGGCCCAGGAGCAAGATCCAGCCCCTGACACCAATTCATCTGGCCGGCACTGCCCTCATCGCTCCTGGAAGCGGAAGTAAAACACGTCTGTATGGGCGCATTTTAATTCTACTTCCAGGAGCGACGAGGGCAGCACAGGCCACATGGATTGACATTGGGTCCGGGTCTGGCCCATGGGCCGTAGTTTGGGCACCCTGTCCTAGAGCTAGGCTGTTATCCAAACAAGCAAAACCAGTGTCTAACTATTGTCTGGGCAGAGAGCCAACCCTGACCAGAAAACATTTATAGCCAAGCCAAGTCAGGAGGAGGAATCAACAGGCAACCTGGAGGGAAGGAGCCAGTCTGTGATCGGAGAGGAGGATAATACAGTCCCCATTCATCCTCTGCTCTGCAGTCAGTTATCTCAGGGGGGAGCAGAGCAGACACCAGCAGGCTGAAAGATCAAGTCCAGGCTAATAATGACAAAGAGTAAATTTGGTCCCCAAGGGAAGTCCATGGGAATGTGCCAACAGCCATGAAGCTGCTGGCACCGGCTATTCTTGCACATTTCCCTGCAAATACTGTATGTTTGCAGAGATATTATTAATCTACAGTTTGCTACATTTATACCCAATAGTTTTCTTGGTGAATCCAAGGCAGCATACATGACTCAACCTCTTCTCCTCTTCATAACAATCAACAGCAATTATACTTATATACGCCCCATAGTGCACTCTCTTATGGTCTCTCTGAGCAGTTCACAAGGTAATTAACATTTTGCCTCAACATGCTGGGTACTCATTTTACTGACCTTGGAAGGGTGGGTCAGCCTTGATCCCATCAGGATGGAACTCACAACACCTGCACCAGTTTGGGTTTAACCTCTGTGCCACAAAGGCTCAGGGAATGTACAAATGAGGCTCCTTTCCTGTCCCCAAGACCTTTTCTCACCAAAGTGGTCCCTATTTATCTATTTGCAATTTCCTGCTTTCGAACTGCTAGGTTGGCAGGAGCTGGGACAAAGACAGGAGCTCATTCCGTCCAGCAGTACTCAGGAACTGAAATACCGACTTGCCAGCCTTCCAGCTAACAAGGCGAGCTTCTTAACCACTGAGCCACCTCAGCCTCTCTTTGGAAAAGAAAAATAATTATGTGTTTTTTCCGATTAGATCTACTACAATACTGAACCAGTGTAATGCTGAAAAGCAGCAGTAACAAAAAAAAATATTTGAGGAATCAACAACAGAGAATGCTTACCATATATGCCGGCATATAAGACGACTGGGCACATAAGTCGACCCCCCAACATTTCCACTCAAAATATAGAGTTTATTATATACTCGCCATATAAGACTACCCCTTCTTCCGCACACCTTCCACACACCAAATAAAACATAAAAGAACATCAGATTTGATTTCAACATCTCCCTGTGGCCGGCACTAGTGTGCAAGTGTGCATGTGCGAGCTCTGCGTAGACAAGGGGTGGAGCACCACTGCTTCCCGCCGAGCAGAACGGATCGGTCATGCCGAAAAGGCTGGCACCCCTGTCTCGCTGCTGATGCTTGCTGCAGCCACGCTGGATACCATACTGGATGGTATGTAGAATGAGGTGAGTAGGCATCGGGAGGCCACTATGGGCACCAGGCGGGCATCGGGAGGCCACTACGGGCACCGGGTAAGTATCGGGAGGCCACTATGGGCAGCTATGTCTATCCCAACTGAAGTGCACCCGGCGTATAAGACCCCCCCCCTTGGAGGCATGTTTTTCAGGGGGGGGGAAGTAGTCTTATACGCCAGCATATACAGTACTTGGAGAATAAATATTATATGCCCTTGAGTATACTGTATATAGAGTATTTCTCTGGACTGTTGTAAAACTGCCTCCGTTGTCTCCCCTGATCACTTAGAATCCAGATACAGTACTAGTTTGCAAAGATCAATAATAGCTAATAGGTTTTGTATGCAAGGGCCAAGGTCCCAAATTCAGTCTTTGCTGTCAGCAGCTACTAACCAGAGTTCTTCATCCATTCTCCTCCCTTGAGATCACCCTCTGCAATGAGTAATGAAGTAAAACCTGTACCATGAAGACAGGGAGTGTGTTTAATGAACAAATGCAGTTAGATGTCTTGTTGAGAGAAGAGGGGATGTGAGTTAATGCAGAATAAATAAAATTTAACAGCAGGTGTTGTATTGATATTCACATAGGGTATCCATAATTTGCCGTGGCTAACTGTACCCTCAGCACTAGGTTATGTCTTGGTTGTGCAGTTGGGTATGCAACTGAGACATGCTTTGTCACCTCAACAATTAGTAGCGGCAAGTTTTGGAAGTCTTACTCAAGCACCAGTAGGATCGTGGCCAACTGGTTATCTCCAGACTGTGATAGTGTGTGCTGTTAAGTAACGAATTGGCTTAAATCTCCTTGGATGAAAGTACAGTGGAACCTCGGATAACAAACAGCTCGGTTAACATAAAAATCACATAATAAAAGGAAATCCATAGAAAATAGTGCTCAGTTTACGGATTTTTCTCCGAATGGATTAATTGGTTTTCAGTGCATCCCTATGGGAAAGTTGGTTAAAGTAATTTTCATTGTAAGAAATGTCCCAGAGAATGCATTAATTATGTTAACCAGGGTTATATTGTAACTGGTTGTCATGAAAGGAGTTAAATTTATCTTCTTAAAGTTTGAAATATACAACCTTGCATGCTTCATCTTTAACACCTGTTTCTGTTGGGACTGTGTCCTGTACCTGCCACTAAGGATAGAGGCTCTGCCCCCCCCCCCCCCCCCAGTAATTCAGTCTCCTTCATTTTCTGCTCTCCAAAGATAGGCGTGGGGAGAAGTAACTCCAACACTGTATACAAACATAGCAAAGCCTTGATCTGTAGTTAAGATTTTCTGTTTTTGTTAACTAAGAAGCATCCATACTGATGTTTGTTTTTCTTTTCTAAAGGAAGGGCTGAGTCTGGGCAGCTCTCTCCATGCTTCTCTCTGCTCTAAATGGGAAATACCCAAGTTCCTAATCCCTCCAAGAATGAGTTCCAAGCTTTGATGCAAACCATGGCTGGATCAGCCCCTTCCGCCATTGTACCATTGCCTGGAACCATCTTCTGTCACCACAACTTCAGAGTTCTTCAGTTGCAACCTGCATTTGCAATCATAGGGTCTGCAGCGAAGTACAAGTGGTACCTCATGCAACGATTTCAATCCATTCCATGGGGCTCGTTGTTGTATGAAAAAATTGCTATACGAATACGATGCATGCATCATATAGCACTTTCCCCTATGGGATGCATCGTACAATGATGTTTTTCACTAAGTGATTTTTCCCATTGAAAAATCATTGTACAGTTTTTTTCCATAGGGAAAATCATTATGCAGGACACCATTTCCCCCCCAAACTTAATTGTTATGCAATTTTGTTGCTATACGATACGGGGTGTTTGTTGTATGAGATTCCACTGTATATACATATATTTGCTGCTTGGTTTACAATGGCTGAACTAATATACTCTTTGACTCCCACTCACTCACTCTTTCTGGCTGTGGGCCCACCCTTAAGGGAGATGCCAAGTTATTTCTACATGGGGGCCATAGCTATAAGCCTTTGCTAAGGCATGTTTTCTGCAAGAAACAACTTTGAAGCCAGCAACTGGCCGTCTCTAGGCATCCCTCATGTGTTTTGTCATGGAGAGAGAAGTATTTATGATTTTGCCCTTCCGCCATATACACCCCCACATATTGCTTTTGCTTTTTCCTTTCCAGACGTTAGGAAGAAAGGCATATTAAATGGCTTTTTAGGGGGCTGCAGACATTTGACATTAATCTAGACAAAGCGGTGGAGAGAAAACTGCCTTGTGCATACATAATTCTTGCAAAAGCAAAAGGGGAAAAAAAGGAATAAAAAGAACTCAGAGAGACCAGTTCCTAGGATTGCTTCCTTTGTGTGTGTGTAATGAAATAGGAAGCCTCTGTGCCCCCACCGGGTCTCAGTTAAGTCCAGAGTGGTTTGAAACTATGTGGGCCGGTGGGATCTTGTTTGGGGAAGACTGTTTCCTCCTTATTTTTTGTTTTCATTGACAATAGCAACCAGTGCCAGAGAAAATGAACAGAGCTGAGCTGTGTGTGTGTGTTTCGTAAACATCACTCTGAGTTTCTAACATGAGAGGTAACGAGGTGCAAGTTCCTTTGGAAGCCATGTTCTCTGTCCTACGTCTTCTCTCCTTGTTTGTGAAATATCCCACAAGGCCATGATCGGCACTCCCTCAATGGAACTGCCTGGCATTGGATTCATACATGTGCGGCCCCGTAGTCTAGGATAGATGGATGGATGGGCAGACAACTGAAAGACCACCTCCATTGATTTACAGCAGGGGTTGGCAGAAGGTAGAGCTTGAAGTCTTCTTCTTTAGGGAACGTTTTCCCACAGATCTGATGCTATGACTATCCAGTCTTGGGGCCAAATGGTGAATGAGCATTTCAAAAGCTTCCAAGGCTCACTACTTTTGGAGACAGAATGCTAGATTATATGGAGATTGGACACAATTCAAAGAATCAGCATCACGGCCACCCACATTCAGGATCTATGTGCTTGTTAGACTGGTTCAAAACTAAATTGGTTTTACATTATCTGGAGCAGCAAGTGGTCAAGATGTCCTTGATTGCTTTATTGCAACCCGTTGGGAGTGTCTGAAGGCTGCACATTTGAATGTTCTTCCACTAAAATGTCTCTCTCTTTCTGAGTGCTTTTTGTGAATGCAAAGGGCTTGTTTCCAGAAGTGTTTGCTTGGATGTGGTCATAAAGATGGTTCAGGATTAATTTCTCCAAGGCTGATGCATCAAAGATGAAGGAAGAGTCCTAGACTGCAAGAAGGAAATGCTGATAGTCCTGACTCTCTGAACATAACTCATAGCCCGTAGTACTCCTTTGGCTTCTTTATAAACTAATCTTTTTGAATTAAACATTCCTAAGGCTGCGGCTACAGCAACAAGCTGAATCACTCTAATTCAGTTTTGCTACAATCTGATTTGTAGCCTGCATTACAGCTGAATTAGCAATTAGTGATCACACAGGGGCTGTAAATTAATCTGATAGTTCAGCTTTCACACTCGGTATGATGCACTTTGCATTTCATCCCATTCTTCTTTCTCTGCCCCCATCAATGCTGATGCTTTAATGGTTCACTGTCAAGCCGCTTAGTTTCACAATGCTTCTACAGTGTTCCAACATTCTTCTTAACATGTACAGAAATATCACGTACCACAAAATTCGCTTTCATTTATTCTGCGTTATTTTTGTTTTGTTTGTAAGTTTTAATATTTTTCCTTGTCTGACGATGATCTAGCACTAATATGTCACTACAAGTGATAAGGTAATCTAGCGCTAATCTCATACAGTTGTACAGTAAAACCCCTACTTACGAATGCCCCTACTTATGAATTATTCGACTTACGAATTGGTTCCGCACTGAAATCCATGCCTCGAGTTATGAACATGCCCTGATTTATGAATGAATCCTCCCCCCCGTGTTGTCTCCAGTGAAGCAAAAAACACCATTATCCCTATGGGTTTATATTTTATACACATGCAGCCTTTCAGAGGTGGCAGTAGAGTGCTTAGAGAGGAGTTCTTTGTCTGGCGTTTCGGCACCAAAATGGCTGCCATTTGCTGCTTATTATTTGAGTTTTCTGAGTTTTCTGTCCATTTTCAAAGCTTCTTTAAGGTAAGGAACAGCATTTTTGCTTATGCATGCTTTCCTTTCAATGCTGCTGTTGTTTTTGGGTGGTTTGGTTGATTTTTGGAGGGTGGGGGTGTCCCGTTTTGATTGCTGGAGGGTTGGGAGGGGCTTTTTCTTTATCTGAATGGAGATGCCTCAAGTTATGATCAGATTCGATTTATGAACAAGGCCCTGATACTGAGTTTATTCGTAACTCAAGGTTTTACTGTACTTCAAATTACATAATTAATGCATTCTCCGGGATGTTTTGTATTACGAAAAATTCGTAACTTGAAACACAATGAAGAACACAATGAATTACCAGAAGTGGCCACTAGAGGCCACTGTATACCATGTAATTTATAGGGAAACTATTTCGTATCTCAAAAAATTCATAACTCAATACATTATTTTCAATGGATTTTCATTTGTATCACAAAAATTTCATAACACAAGGCGTTCGTAACTCAAGGTACCACTGTATATGTAAAAAAAAGGGGGGGACAGTTAAGGGGAAAGAATGCAGGAGTATGTATTCCGATACCCTTGAACACCATACTCCTGCTGCCAATGTCACCAAAACACTACCAACGAACACACACCCATCTTTGCAAGAATGAAGCAACTGATGACACAGGAAAAAGTTCTTTCAAATATTTCCATCTTAAACAAGGTAGAAGCCCACAGCAGCTGAGAGAGAAAAGCTGCATTGAAAGCAAAACTGGCCAGATTGATTCAAACTGACCATTGTGTTGTGTGATCAGTAAAATATAATTCAAATTAATCTGCTTTATCCTTGTCTACTGCAACTTGTATCCAAGAATGCATTTTTTCTCTGAATCAGGAAATATGTCACTGCCGTAAATTTGTTTAAGGTGGATCCCATCTTGCCATGAGGTGACACACACACTATGATCTTGGAGCCATCTCCTGCAGTACACATGAAATGAGACATGCAGGATTTAATACCGGGACTGCAATGGACTACAGCAGCCTTGAGGATATGGACAAGGTGTGCCTTCACAGCCAGTCCATCTGGCATGGCCTCTTCTGCCTCCATGACTCTTGGGAATCAGAGTTCCTCCTCCGCTCATTTTACTGTTGGGCCTCTGTTTTATAAGTACAGCAAATTCTACGGTATTTAACCACGTATTCACAGACCTCTAGTCTGGCCAGGTTATCCTGCTATGGTAATAGAGTAGACCATACTGCCAGTGACTCAATGCTGATAGTCAGGAGGCAGTCGATTAATCTGTCAACCCTGAGGACTAACAGCAGTGGTGGGATTCAGCAGGTTTGCATCAGTTCACTAGAACCGGTAGCAGAAATTCCGACTGGCCCTGCCCATCCAAGTTTTGAAAAAAAATTGGTCCTGATTTGGGTGTAACACAGGGCTTTCCCCTGGCCACGCTTACTATACCATGCCCACAGAGTAAGTAGTACATTTTTTAAAATCCCATTACTGACTAACAGCATTGGGTGCCAGTCCCCAGGGAAGGGTAATGGTCCTCAAGAGGATTAAATCTTACTTGCATTCATCTTGATGGAGGGCAGCAGCTTCATCAAGACTGGCCTGGAGCTGAGGAGGACTTTGTGTGCCAAAAGGGCTCAGGACCAGAAAGTGACTTGTGGAGCTGGATCAGTGGTATGGGTGCCACACTGTGATGTAGAAGGCAGATGTAAGGCCCCTGCATTATATTCTCAGGACGGTCATCATTGCTGATCACCATGAGGATTGCCAATATTTGGATTCAGATATGGCAGAAGAAGAAGAAGTCACAGCCTAAGAGGGTAAGTGTGTTAATCCATTTCAACAAGAACAACAAAGAGTCTTCTTGGTAAAAATGAACACTTCTTCTTCTACATTGTCTAGGCGAGATGTGAAACTGCCAAAATGAAGACATCTTTTGGTGAATTCATTCTGTAGTTCCTTTTGCCTGACCTAGTGTGAGAAAGGTTAGTCAGCACAACAAGGTTGCCATTACACAGGGTTCGCATGATTATGAATCCAAAATACCACAATCTTTGAAGAGACGCTTTCTGTGTATAGTTGATTATGGCATACTTTTATAGGAGGCAGACCTGAAATGGGCTGACTGATGTCTACAAAAGCTCTGCCATAACAGAATTATAACTCCCTCTCTCTTTCTCTCTCTCACACACACACAGACACACACACACAAGGAGAGAAGACATAGGACAGAGAACATTGCTTCCAAAGGAACTTGCACCTCGCTATATCTCATGTTAGAAACTCAGAACTGTGAGGCAGACTAAAACAGAAAAGTTGTGTGTAAATAAAGTCAATACCACTATTCTGAAAAGAAAGCAAAATCCCAATGCGAGACTTAAACAGAACTTGGAAGGGCTAATTTGTTGAGGTTGCAGCTCCTCCAGTCTTCTACACAATATGGTCAAAAGGGGTAGTCCAAAATTATAACGTTTCCAAGTTTTGGAATGCATCCATCTGTGGGGTTTTCTTTTATTTTCTGGGATGTCTGTTTCTATGTATTAAGTGTTCTTATTACACATAGACAAGTTCCGTTTGTGTTATAATGAGCCGTATAGGGCTTTCAAGGCAAGTGAGATATTTCAGAGGGGATTGCTACCCCCAGCAAGGCTGGCTGGATAGCTCAGTGATTTTAAGGTCTCAGAGGCAGGGAGGTTGATTCCCTGCTGTGCCTCTTGGGAGAAGATCCTTCCTGTGTAGCCTTGGGCAAGTTGCACAGTCCCAAGGTGCCCCTTAGAAGAAGGGATTCTTGTAAAGGGTTGCCATAAGTCAGACTTGACTTGATGCTACATTACACACCCCACTGTCAACCCACCCCAACACCAGTAAGTCTCCGTGTCTAGACAGGGATTGAGACCCAGATCTCCTGGGTCCTAGTCTGTCACTCTATCCACTAAACCACACTGACTCTCACATACATTATAAATGTGTACATATTAACTAGGTGCCAGTTATATTGATTAGATAATGAATCGTTTTTGAAAGGACTCAGGTACCCTAGCTTCTGTGTGTTTCTTTAACACTGCTAATCTTTTAAGAAGAGTCAGAATTGGTGTTTTCCACATCGCTGCAGCAAGGGGAGCAAGCTGGATGAGCTGCGTTTGTTTCAGGGAGAGCTTAGAGAGTATATTCATTTGAAATAGCTCCCTGGAAACACACAGGAAGAAGGTAAAAGAGGATGAAATGGCCTAAAACACAGATCCACATACAGTGGAACCTCAGTTAACAAACGGCTTGGTTAACATAAAAATCACAAAACAAAAGGAAATCCATAGAAAATGGTGGATCGGTTTACGGACCCCCCCCCCCCGATTAATTGGTTTTCAATGCATTCCTATGGGAAACTTCATTTTGATTAAAGTGAATTAGTATTGCTGAATTAGTATTGTTGAACTAGTATTGTAGTGTGTGTGTGTGTGTGTGTGTGTGTGTGTGTGTGTGTGTGTGTGTGTGTGTGTGTGTGTGTGTGTGTGTGTGTGTGTGTGTGTGTGTGTATTCCATGACTGTGAGCCACCCTGAGTCGGATATCCTTGATTGGGAGGGATATAAATTGAAAAATTAAATTAAATTAAATTTTAAAAAATTGTTTTCAATGCATTCCTATGGGAGCTTGCATTCAATGCATTCCTATGGGAAATTCAGTTAAAGTAATTTTTGCTGCAAGAAACGCATTATCAGACGAGATTGGGCGTGTTCAGGGTGGTATGGCCGTAGGCTGGCAAAGCTGGAGCCCTGGATATCAACTCAAGGCTTCTGTCTCCCAGGCCAAGCGATGGGGTAGAATTACTGACCCGAAATGAGAACATTTCCCCCTAAGAAAGCAAGGGGCTAAAGGACATTTGGACGGCTTGAAAGTTGAACGGAAGTCTTAATAAAACAGAACTGACATGGTGCTTTGCCTGAGGAGAATTATGTTTCATGTAGATTTGCATCAGAAACTAGGTCCCAGAGATAGTGTTTAATTCCCACTTTCCACATTAATGGGCCCCCCAAATCTGCCCCTTGAGAGTGGAGTCCCACTAAGACTCTTCCACCTATTAGGTTTTGCTTCAAGAGGCGGTGAGGTAGAGGCATGGTAGAAAATATATTTTGCAAACATTTTTTTTTACATTTTAAAAAAAATTACAAAATATTTTTGTATATTTTTTTTTTACAAAAATATGTTTTGTAATCTTTTTTAAAAAACCAAATGTATATTCTAGCATAGGTAATAGTGTGCAGCCTTAAAATAATTGAAGTTACATTACTATATATATCTCAAGGGCAGGCTATAAAATCTGATCTGTGAGATTAGATACCCCCAGTGATGGGATGTAACAGTTCCACACCAGTTCGCCAGAACCGGTAGAAACTTTCCCCAGTGTCCCAGAGAACCGGTAGCAGCTTTTTGGGGGAACCACCTTAGGGGCTTACCTTTTCACTGGTTCCCCCACTCCGCATGCACGCCAAGCACTTGGTGTACATGCATGACTACAGTGCTTGGCGCGTATGCATGGCCTCCTTGCTGTCCTCCCAAGTGGGGAGGAGGAAGAGAAGCTGCTAGCCTGAAGCTCCCTATAGCCTGCTCCCCAGGGTAAGTGACTCGCCTTTGGATGTGGTGTGTCTGTGTGTATTTTAATGTGTATTTACTACCTTTACCTATATTGATGTACTACCACAGTTCCTAAAAAGGCCTGGCGGCCTGGCTTGGGGTTTTTAAGCAAAGTCTTGGAGTTACTTCATCAATAAGCTACACCTGTGCTGTTCCAATTGCTGTTCCAATTGGAGAACCCTTAAGGAGGTACAGCTGTTTTACATTTACATTAAGGCATATTATCCTAGAGAACTGGTACGATGACCATATCCATCTTGCAACATGGTGCTGCCCAGGCACTTATACTAACAGGTAAATGACGGGTTTGTGTTTGGGGTGGGTGGGTTGATTTGTGTTTGGAGTGGGTGGATGGATGTTTTGGTGGACGGGTGTATTTTAATGTGATTTTTATTTATTTATCTATTTATTTATGGGTTTGTTTGGTGGGTGGGTGGGTGGGTGGGTTGAGGTGTGCGTATGCCTATTGTTATTTTATTTTTTATTATTTGTAATTTTTTCTTTGGCCCTGCCAACGACATCATGACGTCATGATTTTAGCTCCACCCACACTGTGATGACATCACTGTGTGGTAGTAAAATTTTTGACATCCCACCACTCACCCCCTCTTTCTCTCTCTACTCTTTCTGCCCACAAGAGCTGGTAATGAGTTACAACTAGGAACACAATGAGTAAAGTTGTCTGATTTCTGTCAAAAGTTCCTTTTTAAAGATATTTTAGACAAGAGGAATTTTGACACATTTAGCTTTCAACTTTTATGCCATTTGCTTATTCATCCAATGTGGGTGTATGTTTTTGTAAAAAAAGATAATAGGAAGATAACAAAAATAAAGTGTCAGGCCATACAAAAAGTGATTTAAGAAACCAATTTCCCTGGCATTTGAACAGTTTGTCACTTTCCAGACATTGTAACAAATAACACAAATATATTACTTTCTAAAGCTGCAGTGGCTCAAGTGGTTAAGATGCTGAATCAAAGACCGGATGGTCGGAGTTCGATTCCCAAGTACTGCACGACGGAGTGAGCTCCCGTCTTTGTCCCAGCTCCTGCCAACCTAGCAGTTCGAAAGCAATAAATTACAAGTAGATAAATAGGGACCACTTCAGCGGGAAGGTCAATAGTGTTCCATGCCACGTGTTCATGCAAACCTTAAAGTCAGATACAGCTGGCTTTTGAGCAAGGGCGACCTTTACCTTTACCTAAAGCAGGGGTGCTCAAACTTTTCAGACTGGCCAAACCTTTTGGGCTGTGGGCAGGTCACTTGGTTCAGGGAGCCAGTCACTATGGCCTGGAGGCTGGACCGGCCCCCGACGCCAATTCATCTGGCCTGTGAAGCCCTAGTCACTCCTGGAAGCGGAAGTAAAATGCGCCCATACAGGCGCATTTTACTTCTGCTTCCAGGAGCAATGAGGGCTTTGCAGGCTGGATGAATTGGCATTGGGGGCCAGATCCGGCTCCTGAGCCATAGTTTGGGCACCGCTGACCTAAAGCAACCCTCTAATCTCACCTGTTTCTTTAAGACAGAAAAGGAAACACTTTTACAAGATTAGATCATGGGAGATGCTGATGGGCAGCCATGGGTAATTTGGGTGGGTGGGTGGGTGTCACTATATGCGTTCACATGGCCCTCTTTCAACTTCTTACTCTGGTTTGCTGTTTTCAGAAAATAAAATGCAATTTAGGAGTTTGATCAGCCTGAAGATGTATTAAAGAGGAAGGAAAGCAATCTAGTCCATAACTGCAGGCTGCCAAATGCCTTAGGACAGGCCTCTCTTACAGCTTCATGGAGGACTCATTCCAAACATCTACATCCACCTTAATTGATTCTTTAATGCAGATTCCATTGCCCTCCCATCAACTCGGCCCGTGTTGACTAAAGAATGTGAAATGGACAGGCACTCCCTTGCAGGGCTGATGGGGCCACTGTCAGAAGGACGTTACCATCTCAAGAGCATTTTCCTTCCCACTGGTCTCAGCAAAACACACCAGGAGGCCCCATGTGGTCTTCATCATCTCTGCCTTCTCCTTTGATACCCTTGATCCCCAGGCTGCATGTGAGCAAAAAGAGCCATCCAAGGCCGAAGGATTTTGTTTTGTCTTCCTGGTTGGGAAGGTTCAAGCAGCCTTGCCCTTCCCCTTGCAAAGTTGGCGGGAGGCACTCTTGTGATGCAGTTTGCGACCTTCTGGCTCAAATCATAATAAGTATGTTGGTTTACTTATCTGGCTGTTGCTTCACATAACAGGATGGAACTGAAGAAACCGAATACCTCTGGCGCTTGAGATTCCCATCAGCAGACTCCCCCTGCTGGGAGATTAACTGAGATGCCAGAAAAGCTTCAGTGAGTGCATTTGTGTGTAACTCACACACATGTACACACAAAGAGAGACAGCACAGTGGACGAGTGGAATCACTCCTTGTGTTGCTAATGCTAACTCCGCTGATGCAGACCTTAATTTCGTAGGAGGAAGCCAATGTGAATTTCAGCAGAGAAAATTATTATTATTATTGGTCATATTTATATGCCACCCTCTTCGTGAGCGACTGAGGGCGGCTAACAAAGCGTTAAAAACAACAATTAAAACACCGTCCAACAACAAAACTTATCAATATGACCCTGACCAATATCAAGTTTAAAAATTAGAAATTTATAACATTTTAAAAGTTAAAAATAAAGATTAGACAAGGAGATCATAAAGAATTCAGATAGAGAGAGGGGAGTGATCAGATAAGTCAGCAGGCCAGGGTGACTGTATGGCCAATACCCTACACCTGCCCTGCCAGCCAGGTCTTAACACTCTTCCTGAAGGGTAGCAGCTCTGTCTGGAGACACAACTCGATAGGCAGGAGGTTCAATGGGGCTGGCGAACGTATCGTCCTGGTCTTCTTGTACTACCCTGGTAGTTAGAGCCAGTTCCCATTAGGAAACCCATTTATGTGGATTCACAGGGACTTGGGCTTCTGGGAATTGAAGTACAAGAACATCTGGAGTGCTAAGGTTCACCATTATGGGGCTAGCTAATGAAGAGGGATACTAGGAGGAATAATTCATCCCATCAGCCTCTGGAGGGTTGCAGGTTCCTAATCTGTGGCTAAGGGATAATGTCCTCCAGCAGGCAAAAGATGTACCTGTGCTTGTACAAAGTTGCACTCCAATTTAACACTGCAATGATATGCAGACAGCTCAGTGGCTCCATTGCATGATGGCACATACTGGGGGTAAGGGTGGACACTGGCATTATTGGATCTGCCTTAGTACTTGCAGCATTTTCATACAGGGCTATATCATGCTGATGGCTCAGTTTTAGCTTGGAAAGAACTTACCAACCTTTCCTTTGGCTTCGCTCATGCCAAAATTTCCACTGGACATTTCTTACATAGGAAATTGCACGAAGCCAACATGTGCATCTTCACATGTTGTCAAGATACACATGACTTTGTGTGCAATTAGGTAAGACTAGAAGCCTCAATGGGTACTAAGTAGATAGAATATACCATGGTGGACATTATGTTGCTCTCCAGATGTTGTTGGACTGCCATTCCCATTATACTAGCTAGGGCTGATAGGCATTGCAGTCCAACAACATCTGGAGCTCTACATGTTCCTCATCCCAGCAGGGGACACAAAGTAGAATCACTACTTGGCATTTTGAGTTCTCCTACTAAAAAGAAGAGAAAGGCAGCAAAGCCCATCTATACCAGTGGTTTCCAGCTTTAGGTCTCCAGATGTTCTCTGTCTACAGCCAACGGTGAAGGTTTCTGGAAGTTTTAGGTCAACAACCCAAGGCTGGGAACCGCTGTTCTGTACACTTCTTTCTCAGCTTTCCTGCCTTCCACAGCTTCTCACAGCTGTGTGAAGTAGGGGCTCAAAATGTGTTATACAGCAGGAGTGAGGAAGCACTGATAGAATCAGGGGGTTGGTGGGAAGAAACCACAGCTGCCTGCAAAAGAAGATGGATAAAGGGCCATATCTAGCATTTAATACCTGCTCACATTTGAAATAACACAGAGAATGGAAGAGAAGGACATAGAAATGCTTGGTACTATTGATACAATTTCCTATAGAGGAGTGACATCCGTATGGTAGCATCATCGTATATGAAGCAGCCAAAATGGCACACATCCAGTAAAAACAAAACACAGGTAGGTGGATACAGGGCCATTCCTGCAGTACCTTCGCATTTCACCTACCCATCTGGCCCAACTCTGTTCCTAAAGGTGTGAGCTCTGTTCCTGTTTTTCACACCAGACATACATCTCTCCCGAATCACAGCACAAAAGCTCTGCTGCTACATACTGGAGATGCATGTTGGTTATTTCATGCAAACACACACAAAGGAAAAGTACACAAGGTGCTTCCTGAGAAATATTTTTTCATTAAAAAAAAGGCACAATTCTAGTTCCGATGTTTGCAAAGCTCTATTTGAAAGAATGTGGACAAACCCTTCTAAAATCTCAGAGGCCAGCAGGGGTGAATAGTAGTGTAAAGGATTTCCAGGGAAGAGGTGTGGTGGGTGTGGTTTCAGCTCCTCTTTGCTTCCCATTTTAATAGTGGGATTAAAATAAATGGTGTGAAACAGTGTGTGTGTGTGGGGGGGGGGGAAGAATACACAACATTAGGAGAATTAAAAATGTGCTTGCAGAAGACACAGATTCCACCTTCCTTGGCAATCACTGTGATATTTTTAAAACCTCAATGTATGTACAACTCAATCAAGGTCAACACCTTCTCATCATGTACTCTCAGCTTGACCACATCACCCTTTGTAAACACAACTAGCTTACTTGGAAACTTTACCCCTTGAGTACCCTGGATCTTAGCACTACCCCAACCTCCCTCCTCTACATTACCAGAAATGCTGTAATCCCATCCTTAAATCTGAAGACCACTCACCAAATAAAGCAAGCTAATTTGCATAATCCCCAAAGTGAGAGGAGCTCATTCTAATAAGTCTAATACTGTACTGTATGTTTCTGGCTTCAAATGTGGCCATTGAAAGCAGCTGCATCACACCTCCCTAACACCTTAAACAATGTTGTGTTACTCCCCTGCTTCTATACCTTATCCTCCAAGTCTTTGTCCTACAAATACCTCTTGGGATAGTCAATACCTGGACCTTTACCAAAGGTATTGGCAGCCAGAGTGCAAAATTGGAGGTAATAGGTGTCCCAGCATCAGCCAGTGGCTCAATCTGTTTTTTTGGGGTGGGGTGGGGTGGGGGGTGGGGATAGCTCTGCAAACACACTATTTGCAGAATGCATTAGTCCTATAGCATACAGATCTACGTCTGTGGAGGTTGATTCCTCTTTTATTTGTGGAAGTAATAGCAGGTTGTTTCTTCTTTTCAAATATACTATTAAGCTGCTCACAGAGAAAGGAGAATTGTCTTATCTCACATGGCAGAATTACGATCCAGCCATTCCCATGTGTCTCCAAGAACTGGGCTGCTAGCCCTCTGTCCTGTTTGATCCTTAAAAGGGGGTGAAGGAGAGAGAATATGATATTCAAGATTCACTCTTGCCCCCTCCCAGGGCATCCAGAGTCTCTCCTGGCAGCAGCATCCCCAGCTCAGCTGGGCTCTCATCTTGGCTTCCATTAAGAGGAGACTGAAGTTTGGATACAATGCCATCCATCTCTGGGGTGGTCTCAAAGTGTTTGTGCTGCCCAGGGGTTTCTGGAGAGCCACTGCAGCTACTTGTCCCTGTTTCCAGAAGGCCACTTCCTGACTCTGGGCCAGCTAGGAGAGCAGCCCTCAAGGGCAGGCTGGAGACCTTGGAGTTGTTGGGTCGAGGATGTTTCACAGGTAGTCGGCTGAAGCGTCCCCTGGACTGGGGGCTGATAGAGGCATCTGGGTCATACAGAGGATCTGTGGGGTCAGTGTTGTCACTGCTGTTCAACTTTGGGAAGAGAAAAAAATGAGGATTTAGAATAAGAGGATGAGATACCCTGTTCAGTGTCCCCTCATGCTTAACGGAGAATATATTTAGAACTTTTTAAAAATAAAGGTGCTCCTTCAAGTAGTGAGAGATGCTTGTCCTGTGAATACCTGGCAGGACTTCCCACTACAGTAATGGAGTAGACCATACAGCCAGCGATTTTATGTTGAGTTTTGGGTAGTAAATAACCTGACTCCCTAAAGGGGCCAATAGCTACGGGTGAATAAGCTCCTTTAGGTGGAGTGATGGTCCCTTCAGTGGAGGAAATGCCACTGAATACCATTATATTGGGCCCAACAGCAAAATGAGCAGAGGAGGAACTCTGATTCCCAATGGTCATGGAGGCGGAAGAGGCCATGTCAGATGGACTGGCTGTGAAGGTGCACCTTGTCCATATCCTCAAGGCTGTGGCAGTCCATTGCAGGTCCGGTGTTAAATTCTGCATGTCTCATTTCATATGTGCCGCAGGAGATGCTCCGTGATCATAGTGTGTGGGTCACTTCATGGCAAGCTGAGATCCACCTTAAACAAATTTACCCCAGTGCCATTTTTTCCTGTTTCAGGAAAAATGCATTCTCAGATACCAGTTGCAGCCGATAACCTCACTTATGTATAATGTCTCACTTATGTGTCTTTCACTAAGCACAATTTCTTCTGTGATTGGTCATTATAGGCTTAATTTGCGAATGTGTCTGTTGTTTAATGCCATCAAATCAACTTAGAGTGACCCTGATCGGCTTTTTGAGGTAAACAAGATATTTACCATTTTCATACACCCCCAGTCAGCTTCAGTGTCTGAGCAGGTAATTGAACTCAGGCCTCCTGAGTCCTAGTCTGTCACTTTATCCCAGTGATGGCAAACCTATGGCACGCGTGCCAGAGGTGGCACATGGAGCCTTCTCAGTGGGCACCCATGGTGGCCACCCATGCAGAGTTCACCCCACTCTTCTGCCCAGCAGCCCAATGGGAATGCTTCCTCCCTCTCCCCAGCACAGAGTTCACCCCGCCCCTCTGCCCAGCAGCCTTTCTCCCCTATTGCTATATTGGCTCTTAGTGATAAATAAATGGGTCTTGGGTTGTAGTTTGGATACTCGGTCTCTAAAAGGTTTGCTATCACTGCTCTATCCACTACATCACACTGACTGTCCCCCACTGAGACACCTATGTCTAAGGAAACCCTATTGTGTGAGGAAAAACAGGTTAAGTAAAGAAAGTAAACATTCCCTTCCATGTCTAACTTGACCTCAAGTAGTTAGCAGAGGAAAATCATTTGCTCTTTCACCACTTGAAAGAGCATAAGGCCATAGTAACAATATCCTCCAGTTTGGCCCTTAGCATCTGTAACTCAGAATAGGATTCTAGATCATTTTTGGATGGGGTGGCAATCCGCTTGCAAAAACACATCCACATTGGGAGACTGTTCTTGAACTCAGGCTCTCTCCTGGATTCCACAAATGGCAATATAGCTAAAAGTGCATTTGCTCACTTCTTTAGTAAAAGGTGAAAGTTGTATACAACCAGAGCAAGCTCACTTTGTTTAACAAACAGAAAATGCCTTTTCCTGGCAAAGAGTCCTAATCCATGGTCACAAGTGCTTCAGTTACAGCTGCGTTGGGCCACACAATCTACACAGTGGTGGGCAGCAAAACTTTTCGCTACCACACTGTGGGTGGAGTCTATGTCATAGACGGAGCCTACATCATGGGTGATCTAGTGATGCCTGCCGTATGGCTATGTATATATCTGCAAACATAGGCAGCACTGACTCTTTGGCTGTAAATGGAGATGAGCACTGCACCTTAGAGTTGGATATGACAGGCTTTTGAACAAGGGAGACCTTGAACCACTTGCAGGGACAAAACCTGATGGGGCAGGGCAGGGAGGTGGGCGTGGCCACCCAATTTTGCTCCCCCCCACCCGAAGGCCACCCAATTTTGCTCCCCCCCGCCCGAAGGCCACCCAATTTTGCTAACCCCATGCCCAGAGGCCACCTAATTTTGCTTTTCCCCCCCCAAGGGGAGCAAACCTGTTGCTGCTCACCACTGAATCTACATGAGGATGCATCTGAAAACATTTCAGAAGCTTCAGCTAGAGCCAGATAATGCTGTCAAATTTGTTACTGGTGCCTCAAGTCTGAAGCATGTGAACCCTTAAGAATCCACTGTGTATTGCTTCTTTCCAAACCAGAATGGCTGGAAGTGGTTGAGAGCAGGGTTAAACATAAGGCCACAAAATAATCCTAATTTTAAGTCACATGATTTCTTTACGATTTATTATAAATACTAAATGCAGGGCCAAACCCCTGCTACAAGCAGTCTGTAAGCCATTCTGAAGTAGCGCCATATTCTGGAAAGCCAAAAAGCATGAAATCGGAGAAGGGCATTCCACAATCCCTTGAAGTGTCACGGTTGTCAGAGTTTGCCTAGATAAACTGGAACACACCCCAGAGGGTCTCAGACTTTTGCTGTCAAGTAGTGTGATGTTTTAACCCAGCCTTAATTACAGAGAAAGCGACTGTAATGCAGTTTTGACCACTCTGAACTGAGAGCAGACAAGCCATGTTCTGCACACTGTTTGGGATTTTGATATGGCAAATCTGGGTAGACCTGGGCTAGGGAGTCTGTGGCCTTCCAGACATTATTCAATTCTGAGTCTCATCAGCATGGCCAACAGTTAGGGATGATGGGCGTTGTAGTCCAAGGCATGCAGAGAAGACTATGTGTCCCATCTGTGCTGCAGTGTGAGTGTGCCTGAAGGTTATAAGGAAGAAGATATTCCTCTAGGTTGCACTAGGACAGTGATGGTGAACCTTGGTGCTTCAGGGGTTCTGGAACATCAGTTTCCAGAAGCCCTGACTAGCAGGAGTGCTGACTTGGGCTTCTGGTAATTGCAGCCCAAAAACTCCTGGCGTGCCAAGGTTCACCATCACTGTACTAGGATATTAATGGTTTTGACTCAGTGCAGGGATTTGCAACCTATGGCTGGGTCCGGTCCGCAGCACCAATTAATCCAGCCCACAGTGAGGCTGCCACTGCCAGAAGTGCTGAAAATGACCCAGAAGTAAAGGAAACTTTACTGAAAAACCCGCCGGAAGTAAAGAAAACCCGCTGGAAGTAAAGAAAACCCACTGAAAAGGCGCCAAAAACATGCTGCCCTCGCTCCCACTGCCATAAGAAGCAGTGGAAGTGGCAAAAACATCTGAAAATGCACTGTGGATGCACCTGCCACTACCGCCACTGTCAGAAGTGGCAGAAGTGGCAGGAGGAACCATGCCTCCAGCCTGTACAGCTAGGGGGAATGGTCTGGCCCACAAGGTTGTGAACCCCTGCATTCGTGGGTGTGGCAGCTGTTTTGAAATGGCTAAACTCAAATGTTCTTTGCAAAATATAGTCCACTGTTCTTTACAGGCCTGATTTATACTTAGGGAGGAAAAATTACCTACGGTGTCTGTGCTTACAGGGTAGTTGGTTTCCTCCATACTCTGCCTCTGTTGGGTCTCAGTGGGAGAAAAATCCTCAGTTGCAACAACATCTTCTCCATCAAGATCCAGCATGGATGGGTGCTTCTGCTGGAGGGGAAAAGCCACAACCATGAATCAATGTATTCAGCTCCGGCAGTAACTTTAGGAAGGTGTATTCTGGTCATCGCAAGAAAACTATCAACAAAGCAAAGAAGACCTGCAGAAGGTAACAGTCATAGCCAAGTGGAAAACAATCACATGGTACAGCTTTACTGGACTATACCACAAAACTGGAGGTGGGTGATTGCACCTTTGAATGTTCTCTCCTTCAAAACTAACTCTCCACATTTACAAAGTCAAGTATCATGGGGGGGGGGGAGGATTTATACCAGGAAGGCCCAAACTTTTTGGGCCGTGAGCCAGTCACGTGGTTCAGCAGGCCGGTCATGTGGTTCCTCCCACCGAAAGCGGAAGTAAAACGTGTGTCACAATCTGTTTTGCAACAGATATGTTTTGCAACAGGATGAGATAGATTTTAGGCTCCCATTTTCTCTGGTTAAACCAGGGGTGCCCAAACTATGGGCCATGGGCCAGATCTGGCCCACAGTCTGTAGTTTGGGCACCCCTGATTTATACCCTCATCCTTCTCCTTTTCCCTTTCAGGAATGGGTGTGTGACTGTGTGCTGGTGGTTCAAGCATGGGATGCCATGCCTCCCTTTTTATACTGAATTGAATCATTTGTCCACATTGCCCAGTACCATCAATCTTGGCAGGGATGGCTCATATCCTGCCCCCCCACCCCCAAACAAACACATGATGTCATTTTAATTCAGAGGTAGGAACTATGGTTCCTGTGGGTCCCATAAAGTCCCATAAGGTGTTTTAGGCAGCCCTAGAGCCACTCCCAACCCTCAATGGGCCCCCATCACATAATTATTTTCCTTTTAGGAAAAATGGGAATCATATCTCCAGAACTTTGAAAGGCTACAAGTCTCCTATTAAATGCTATTTGCCTCTCCAGTATCCCAAACAGCACTTGATGCATTCTACATCAAAAGGGGCACCCACTGGAAATGGAAAATGAAACAAATGCTGGATTCTCCTCCATTGTCATCTTTGCTTTAACTGGAAATACCAAAACTATTCATACATGGATGACATTTATTCCAGGTATTTGCAACCAGACCTAGCCCCCAACACCAATTCATCCGGCCCCCAACACCCTCGCTGCTCCCAGAAGCAGAAGTAAAACACACGCCGTGCATGCGCAGAATGCACATGCGTGGCACGCATTTTAATTCTGCTTCCGGGTGGGAGGAACCACGTGACTGGCCTGATCAGATGCCCAGGAGGTGTGGTCAGGCCAGCGGCCTGAAAACGTTGAGACTCACCGATTTATTCCACAAATTGAGCTACAGTCCTTTTGCCACAGCAGGACCAAACACAGAACCAAAATCTTATTCACAGATACAGTACTTTGTACATTTTTATTGTTCCCTTTGGTACTGGATGGCTCCAATGGAAGCCATTTTGCCTTTTCTGTTCAACAGCTTTCACATTTTTTTTTCATTTTGAAACTATGGAGCAAAATCTAGTTGTGTAACTTTACACTTGAGTATCCTTGGTCCAGCGCTGGCTATATAGTGCAGTGGTTTAGGGCTTTGGCTCCAGAGCTAGAGGTTGGGGGTTTGATTCCTTGCTGTGCCTCCTGTGAGTAGAATCAGCCTGTGTCCTCAAGGGCAAGCTGCACAGATCCAGGACACCCTTCAGAAGAAAGGCGTGGGAAACCACTTCTGAGTATTCCTTGTCTAGAAAATCCTGGAAAAGGTCAACATAAATTGGAATTGACTTGAACACAGACAGTTATTAATTATCCTGAACTGGGCATTGAGAACATATAACTTAAATTCATTAAACGTTTCCTGGAACCTGAACCCAATTAATTTAAGTTACATTTTCCCCCTTGCCCAGTCCAGGTCACACTAGCATAAATTTATACAACTGGATTTTGCCCATAATGTTTGTACTTCCCTGGATGGAAAAATTCAATAACCTCTCCAATGGTAGAGAACAGACATTTGGGGGATTCCTCCCCTCCTTCCTACCTCAGAAGAGATGTCAAAACCTCTCTCGTTGCTTGACAGAGTGTCATCACTGATGTTTGCTTCTTTCAAAGAACTGTCACGTTCACAAAGGCCACCTGGAGGCAGGTCATCCATTCCAAAGATCCTTTCATAGTTGAGGATGAGAAACTCTACCAGCTGGGACTGGTACCCTGAGTCCACCAGGCATGACATGGAAACGCCATTGCTACAGGGAGGGCGGATGAGTGTTGGGCCAAAGATGATGCCCAGATTGTTGGGAGACATCTTGTTCTCCTCATATCGTTCAGCCACCCTTGGAGACAGAAATACAGATGTCAAGGTTTTGATTTCCTGTCAGCGTGAACATTGTTTCCTAGATGTTGGTGCATATTTGAAATGTTTATGCTGCACATCCAATGGCTTTTCCATCTTGTGAATGGTGGAAGAAATGAGAATTGGGGTGCTTACCCACTTAATTTTGAAAAATGTGTCCATGCTTTCTGGAAATTGATGAAAGGTAGCATTTGGGGTATATAAAACCTATGTGAGTGCCCAAGCATGTGCTTAGGACGTGTCTGCATATGTGTATGAATACATGTGTATATGGATGAATGCTAGTGTGTGTCTACAGGTGCATGCATAAGTTCATAGGTATACATTTACACATGCATTCTTTAGTGCTGGTACTGTATATGTAAACATGTATCTATGTATGTGCACATTTGCCAGAACATGAGTGTGCATGTGCATTGCCTGAATGCACACGTACATGCAGGAGCATATCACACACATCCACTTCTGTACCTGTGAATGTATGCACAGGATTTATGTGTATGTTTGCAGGTGGGCATGTGTCCCCAAACGCGTGAGTGAGCAGGTTGTGTTCTTGGGTACATTTACAGATCTGCATATGCGCACGTGGGACCATGCACACATATGCAAGTGCACAAGTCTGTGCATGTGTGCACATGGTATGGATGCATGTGAATGTGTGTACCTGCTGAGTAATAAGATTTTGCGCTGACATGAGCACAGGTATATATTTGTGGGTGCATATGTGTATATCTGCAAGACTGTGCATGTGAGTGTTGGAATGGCTGTGTGCATTTCCTGCACAAGTGTGTATACATGCACATGAATGCATCTGTATATCTTACCTGCATTGATGCATGGGTACACATACATATGTGAAATGTGCACATGTGTACAAATGAGCATGTATATGGATCTGTACAAGGATGCTGTTCTTTGTGGCTGTAGTTGCTGTTGTGCCTATGGTGTTGGGCACCCAAGTCTCATGGAGAACCCCCAGTCAGCTGTTTCTCCAACGACAATTAAACATTTAAAATGATGTTAGAATCTACTGAAAATAATGCTACTTATAAGTCATTTTTCCCCAACCCCAAGAAGGGTCCCCAAAGTTGTTCCAAGTCAGACCTTTCCTTAGGAAGCAAGAGCTATGGATTCAACCATTCTCACTGTTACCTGTACAAATGAGCAATGATGTGACGTAAGGTGTTGTAATTTGTTGCCGGCAATTCGCTCAGTAACTCTTTGGCCCGTTGGATAGGATCTGCTGGTATGTCAGGATCATCCCCCTTTCTTTCCTCGTTTTTCTGCAAGCTCCTTGACAGGGCCATGAAATCATCATAAAGGGCATATGGAAGCACAGGACTAGTAAGCTAGAACAAGAATGACACAAAAGGATCAGAACACCTTTTCAGCACTGGTTCTCCAGGTCACAAATATCTTAAGATTCCACCAGGCTACCCAACTTTTCCATAGAATCATAGAATACAGTAGCTGAGTTGGAAGGAGCCTATTAGACATTTGAGTACAGTACAACCCTTTGATCAGTCCAGAAACCCAAATCAAAGTAGATCTCACAGATAATTGTCCACTCTCTTTTGAATGCCTCTAGCACAGTTTAAAAAATTAAAACTTCTTTTACCATTCCATGGAGCAGAGGAAGTGTTTAATTTGCTAGGATCATGAGGTGGCTGTCTTTTTGAGCCACTCTAAATGGCCATATGGATCTTTATAGAGGAATGGTTGTGTATCAAGGGTCTTGGGGCTCTTGATGGTCTTAGATTAGAATTCACAGACACCTTGGAAAATACTGTAAAATCTTTGCTGTGTCAACTAAAGCTTCTGGGTGTTACAGTTGAAATGCATTTATAGGGCCAACCTTATGTACCAAGTATAGTTCTAGGTTTGAAATTGAGTTTTAAGCTACTTTCTCTTTGAGGAGGTACAGTACAGAGTGTTATATGACCCTCATGAGAAAGTATGGAAATTAATGTTTTAATTAATATGTTGATAATAGTAATTTAGTAAATTCATTTTTTCCCCAGTTTTAAATCTTAACCACAGTGAGGTACATTCACAATTTCTAACATTTAGCTTTAAGTAATTCCATTTTAAATCCTACATCCCCAGGTTTGGTGGAATGTCTTCTCAAGAGAACATAATAAGATGATCAATATTACCTAACTGGAAGAAGCAGGTGCGCTCTTCCAACCTCCTTAGAAGAATATAAAAGAGTCCTCTAAAACAGGGTTCCCCAACCACTGGGCAGCAGACCGGTACTGGGCCACGGGCTGTCTTGAACCAGGCCATGGGGGTGGGTGGTGCTGGGATACCCAATGGCAGCCTTCTGCCCTCAATGTACTCCACCAAGTCTGCCTAGCAAATGGAGCGACAGCACGGGCTTCAGACACGGCAGGTGGCCGGGTCCCTCCTCCAAGTTGCTTAACTATGACCCCCACCTGTGTGCAATGTGATGCCTCACTGCCTGAGTCGTATTTTATTATGCACTTGCACCATCCAACCCCACTTACCAGTCCATGGAAAAATTGTTTAGCATGAAACTGGTCCATAGTGCAAAAAAAGGTTGGGGATCCCTGCTCTAAAAAACCTCAAGCAGGCTTAAAGGAATACCAGAGTCTCTGAACTTTCAAGATATGCAAACACCCTTCTCTATCATCTTTGGAGTCAGAGGAAAAGATACACAGCATGAAATCTAAGGGCCAGGGAAAAGTCTTATCCAGCCTTAGGCTCCAAGGGGATATAACAGCACTAAGCTTGCACTGACCCACCAAGCTTTGAAGAAGAGAACAGCAGTTATGAACTCTAAGTTGTCACCAGCACAAAAACATATCCTACTTAAATTAGGTCAGGGCAGCAGCATAGCCCTCTGAGGGTGGGGAAATGAGTAGGGAAAGTCTGTTCAGGTGGTTCAGATGAAAATGCTGTTACTACATGTGGTTGAAACACATATTGTTGAAAATAGCTTTGTTTTCGGAAATAACAGTCGTGCAAGTTGGAGGAGGAAGCAGGAAGTGGTTGGCAGCTGTGATGTCACCAACACATTTTTGTGCAGACGCACAAAAATACAAAATACTTTTTGTGTTTTGGGGAAAAAAGAAGAAGTTCTTGTTCAAAAATTCCAACCATGAATCATTGCCATGTAAATGTAACAACATATGTTGGTGACTTAGTGGTTAAGGTGCTGAGCTGGAGACTGGAAGGTCGAGTTTAATACCCGAGAGCTGCATTTGGGGACATGAAAGGAGCCTTGTTCAGGGCCTCCCCTAAAGAACCTTTCAACCCAGAGTAATCTCTGACATGAAATTATTATTATTCAGCTGGCTGGCTGGTTTAGTGGTTTAAGTTACTGGCTGTGGAGCCAAAGGTTGGGAGTTCAATTCCCCGTTATGCCTCTGGGGAGAAGAGCCAGCCTGTTAAGCAATGGGCAAACTGCACAGTCCCTGGGTACATGCTGATAGACAGACACAGATATATACACACACAGTGTAGGTGGACAAGTCTATACATATCGAATGGTGGCAGAGAAGAAAGATTTTGCTGCTCTCTCTCTCTGTCTCTCTCTCTGTCTCTCTCTCTCTCTCTCACACACACACACACATACACACACACACAGGAATGGGAAATCACTTCTGAATATACAGTAATACCTCATATAACATTAGTATCGAATAACACTAAAATCGCATAACATTAAGGAATCTGGGGGGAAGAATTGCATCAGATAACATTAAGATCCTATGGGATGCTTCAGATAACAACCGCGAAAGCCTGTGTGGTTACAATGTATCTCTATGGATCCCATAGAGGATCAGATAACACTAAAAATCATATAACACCAAGACTTGTGGAACCAGGTTTTAGTGTTATATGAGGTTTTACTGTACAGCCAAATCTCGCATAAAGAGTGCCTTGCTTAGAGACTAATTCACTTAAAGAGCAGAATTTTGTCTGAATTTTTGCTTTGCTTAACAAATAAAACGAGCCAGAAACTCGCTTAACAAATAAATTGGGGTTCACAATCCCCACCACCACCACCAGAAGTCACAATCGGTCACTTACAATGGTGTTTTGCTTAAAGAGCAAACTCGCTTAAAGAGCAATCCTGTGGAAAACATTGTGCTCTTTAAGCAAGGTACCACTGTACATAGAAAACTCTGAAAAGTGCCACAATAAGTTGAAATTGGATTGTTGTCACATGATTATTATTATTGCATTGTCAATCATTCCAAGTGTGAGGATGGGAAGAAGTCAGGGTTACCACACAGATGCAACATGAGCTGTATGACTCCTTTTAAGAATCAATTTGTTTTTGTCATTAGATAATACAACTTCCCAAAGATTTGGAGGATGTGTATTTTTTTTATGCTTTGCCTGCTAAACCACGGAAGCACATTTGGACATAAGAATAGTGCCAGAGCTCGAATCTGCTTGGGGCTCGTAGGCCAAGAGAGCAGCTGGAAAGATCAGTATATATGTGATGGGTTCTCTCTGTCTCTTTTCCCTCCTTCCCTCCGTCTCTCTTGGTGTGTGTGCATTTGTAATTTAAGTCTTAGCTCCACTACTCTCCCCAGCTATCCTCATGCAGATTACTTTGTCCTCATTATTATTAGCAGTAGGGAAATAATAATCCGCAGGAAAATGCTGGGTAATCAACAGGACCAGAGGTCTTCCAGAAATCTGTGGATATGTGTACCCCCACTCGGACCTGATATCAGCCTTGGGGAAGCCACCCTCTACCAAATAGATTCCTCTGCAGTCCTTACCTCCTTAAGAAAATGTTTAAGAACCCCAGTGATGTCATGAGGCGAATGGTCCGAGAGTTCTACCAGCCGCTGGCCATTCTCAAACGCCTGGCACAACCTCTCCATACGAGCCTTCGCCCCGCTAACACGGTAAATTCCCTGCAATGAAAGAGACAAAGGCAATCTGACTGAGAAATGGGATGGACAGAAATGGGTCCTTCTTCTAAATCAGCAGTGAAACTAGGGGTGTAGCATGGTGGGGCAGCCCGTCCCAGGCGGCACTTTGTGGGGCTGGCAAAATTTCACAATAAATAAGACTTTGTCACCGTCCCCAGACTTCCTAGCGGCCGGGGCGAAGAGGCCACTGCAGAGACGGGCGCGGGGACCCTCCACCACCGCTGGCGTCCTGGGCCCTGCCCAAGGGGCGGTGAATTTGGCCTATGCTACGGGCAGCTGAAACCCACGCTATGCCACTGAGTGAGGCAGATGATTACAAACACAAGGAAGAGAAGATGTTTGGGAACTAGAATGGATCGGCTCTCAAACATCAACTGGTCTCTGCTTGTAATAGAATTCTGTGCTCTCCTTTGCAGTTGAGAATGCAGAGACCCTCAGCTTTGCAAGACATTCGGGGTTTATGGGGCACTAGCAAGAAAATTTGCCATGAAACAGCACTGAAAAAGGATACGTTGTGCTCTGGAACTGACAATATCTGAAGATCTCACAATTTTCTAGACCCACATTTTGTATCCTCTCTTTGCTGCAAGTTTGACACCAAGAAGTAGATGTTGGCTGAAACACCTTGCCCCATCAATTCAACACTTACATCCAGCACTATAATACAGACTGCTCCTTATTACGGGTGAGTTGAGGTGACTGTTACGGTAATTTAAAACATGTTCAACGGATTTATGACAGTGCGTAAATGAGTCCGCAGTCATTGTAAATGCATTTACTACAGAAGTAAATGAGTCTGTGACCACCGTAAACGCATTTACGACAGCCATGGATGCAATGTACAACACCAGTCCAGCCTGCTCAGCTGAGAACCCTTGCTATAGCTAAACTTTAACCATTCTAAATTTTACAGTTAAAAAAAAAATTCAGAATCAGAAAAAGTTTAATGAAGCATGGCATCTAAATTATGCAAATAGTAAGGTTTGTATTTCACCTGTTTTGCAGTGAAATACCTTTAAAACTGATGTTGTGGAAGACACATGACACCTTCAATTTTCAGTGTCAGTTTCTTTTTGTTAAATAATAATATGAATTTTTTAATGTATGATTACACTGTAATTTTAACCTGACTGCTAGTATGAAGAAAAATATCAAACAACTTGTCCAGAACAACAGAAAACCTATTCTGGTTCCACATCAGTTTGTGAGTTCAGATCAGGCATTTATCCACATACACACACCCACACACCCCACTGCCAGATGACTTTCAAGACAATTTTACAGGATTAATGTCAAAAAGTGCTTTTGTTTTGGGTCGCAAAATGCTGCCTTTGTGTAAAATTGAGGGATATGATTAACATGCATAGACTAATTCAGCCTTTCGTTGTATCTGGTGGTAGCTAAGCAGGCTATCACTTACTGTCTCAGAGAAATTAAAAATCAGTGGGATTAAAATTCATCGGCTGAAATCCTCTTGCTTTCTGTAATAAATTGCATGAGAAAAGGCATACTGAATCAGTGGAGATTTGGTAAACCAACTCCTCCATAAATTCTATTGATTCAAATGGGATTACTCTAGTTGTGATTTATGACACTAAAGCAAGTGGGAACCAGCGTAGGCCTACTTGAATTGGTGGAATTTATGCTGAAGGTGACTCACCCAATCCCCACTGGCTCAGTGGCCTACTCTTGTGCAACTTGCAACACGTAAGAGGATTCCAGCCATTATTTTGGTAATGTTATGGGATCCTCGAACCTTGCTCAATCTCAGGGATTTGCTTTTGCAGGGGTGGCTAACCTTTTTATGCCACAGGCCTGACCACACACACCCTGGAAAGCTGAGTGGGCCCAACCACGCCCGCCCGCCCCGAAGCAGAAACTGGTGCATTTAGAACAGCCGTGGGCACATTTACACATCTGCGGGCACGTTTTACAGCTGCCATAAACACCTCCACTTCTGGGAGCAGTGGGGGTGGGCTGGATGGAATAGCACAGTGGGGCAGGTCTGGCCCATGGGCTGTAAGTTGGGAGACCCTGTACTATTGTATGTGGCATTGATACTGAAGATGCGCTGATACAGAAGCCTTCTGTTGCGCTGTTTATATTCCAACAGGAGCATCGCTTGTACAGTGAGAGCTTTGCTTGTGGAATGAACGGAATTACCTGCACACCCAGGGCGCGTGTTTCAATCTCTGAGGTACATTTCACCACAATGAAGGGCACCTCCTCTGGGAAATCCCTTGGCACTTGAACAAAATCAACCCCAAAGAGCGACATCCGTGCTGGCAGCTTCTGGTGGCCACAGGTGATGAGAAGACTCTCCAGGCATTTCTTGTGACAGGTCAGCAAGCACTGTGGATGGATCACAGATAACTGAATTAGTCTGGCCGGGCTCTCTTCCAACCCAGAAGGAGGCTCATATTTATTTCTCACATGCCAATATTTTTGAGGAGGGTGCAATGTGTCAGCAGCACAATGGTGCTGGCAGCAAGAAATCCATTTGTGATTTCAGCTACTCACTTCCTTTAGGTTAGAGGCAGGCAAGAGCATTTAGTTGAAGGTGACTTTGTACGTGGCCACCATCTTAACATGGAGGGTTTTATAACTTCAATATAATCAAGCTACTGCATGGATAAGACTATTTTGTTGACTGAGAAAAGAGGGGCTCCCCACCCAATTGGGGGAGTAACAATAGCAATTACACTTATGTATACTGTCCCATAGCGCTTAGTGCAGTGATGGTGAACCTTGGCACTCCAGGTGTTCTTGGACTTCAATGACCAGAAGCCCATCTCAGCACTCCTGCTGGTCAAGGCTTCTGGGTATTGAAGTTCAAGAACACCTGGAGTGCCAAGGTTCACTATCACTGGCTTAGTGCATTCTCTGCGTGGTTCACAAAGTAATTAGCATTTTGCCCCCAACATGCTGGGTACTCATTTTAACAACCTTGGATGGATGGAAGGCTGAGTCAACCTTGATCCCCATCAGGATCAGACCCACGATGTTTTGGCTGCAGTACAGCAGTACTGCAGTACTGCACCACCTGGAGCAGTGGTGGCAAACCTATGGTGAGTGTGTCAGAGGTGGCACTCGGAGCCCTTTCTGTGGGCACCCGTGTAGTCACCCCAGCACAGAGTTTACCTCGCCCCTCTGCCCAGCAGCCCAATGGGAGCGTTTCCTTCCTCCCCTGTTGCTGTGTTGGCACTTTGCAATAAATAAGTGGGTTTTGTTGCAGTTTGGGCACTCGGTCTCTAAAAAGTTCGCCATCTTTGACCTGGAGTATAAATGTGAATAAATAAACAAATTAAAAATGACTGTCTGCAGATGCTAGTTTAGTGCACACAGAGCAGCAGAATTCACTGCTTACGCTGAAATTTCCAGACTGATTTTGTGCCTCCCAATTTGGCTTAAGTATGTGGCTACAAAGCCAAAGGCCGGGAGTTTCAGTTCCCCGCTATGCCTTCTGTAAGAGGAGTCAGCTTGTGTGGCCCTTCTTGGGCAAGCTGCACAGTCCCAGGGCATCGTATTCTCCACCTAGAAAACCCTGAGAAGGGTCACCAAAAGTCAGAACATTTTAAAATATTATTTTCCAGCTACAGGGCACTTATCCTAAAGACAGATTGAGAATGACAGAATATTTGAGGTGTGAACTTTATCCCCTTTGCACTAACTCACCTCTTCGCATTCCACCCCAGAGACCATGAAATTCTCACATTCTCTGCATTTGGAAGGCCCTCGCAACTTCCTCAGCCGGTGGGACTGAGCAGCAGTTGACAGGTTTATGTTCTTCATCTGGCCATGGGAGAAGCCATTTTCAGATGCATCAGTGAAATCTGAAAAGGTGATGAAGTATATGACTATTAATTAGTTTCTGCCAGATAGGAGAAGCTCAGGAGTAAAACTATATGTCCCAAACAGCATGTTTTTTCTTAGGAGAAGGATTCAATAGATCCTAAGAACATCTCATTATCACAGCAAGAACTTTCCACATCTCTCAAAATTTACAAACTAGATTGTTTAGTGTTTGGTCACTGGCAGGTAAGGACGGGTCTCAGTTAAGTGTGATGACTCAGTCACAATGGTCTACTGCAGGGTTTCTCAACCTTGGGTCTCCAGATGTTCTTGGACTTCAATTACCAGAAGCTCAAGTTGTCACACTTGTTGATCAGGGATTCTGGGAATTGAAGACCAGGAACATCTGGGGACCCAACGTTGAGAAACTCTGGTCTATTGGAACTACATCTCTGTAATCCTTTTTATTTTATTTTAATTTTATTACTAAAACAATAAAAAAGGAAAACACAATATATAATAACAATACAAATTCAACTACACTACAAATACATTTGTGCACCCATCACCTGGGGGCCTTCCAAATTATTCATAAAATCCACATAGTTTATCTTGCCTCCTATTTCCAAAAACGTTTCCTGAACCGGTTTCATACCTTTTCTCTTATCCAATACATAATCCATAAACTCACCCCAAATATATTTAATATCATTTACATTTATCAAACCCTTTTAAAATGTTTAACTTGCATGTCAATTTGCCATTTATAGCCATATCCCATAATTCTTTGTACCAATCTTCAAGTCTAACATTGTGTATGTTTTCCAATTTTTAGTTATCAATAATCTTGCTGCTGTTACCAAAATGCTAATTAGACTCTTTTTATTTTTAACCATTATTATACTTCCCAGATTCATTAACAAAGCAGCCTTGGGACTTGGCAGCAGTTTTAGATCTATTATTAGGTTGATTTCCTTGAGGATTTCTACCCAAATTCTATTAATTTCTTCACATTTCCACCACATATGTTGATATGTCCCATCATGTTGTTTACATCTCCAGCATTTTTATTGTAATTATTATCACATTGTTTTAGCCGAACTGCTGTCATACCATCTCCACAATATTTTGTAGCAATGTTCCTTTATGCTCACTGACATGTTTTTCATAATTCTTTGTTTCTATAATTCCAGTCAGCCTTGCCAATATTTTCTTTTAGAACTTGTTCCCACATCTCTCTTAATATTTTAATATTTCTTCTCTATTGGTTAAAATGTTATATATTTTGCTAACTATTCCCTTTGTTGTTATTTTTTTGTTCTAAATACAGTATCTTAATATTTCCTCAAATTTTGTTAGTTCTCTACCCAGATCATACTTTTCTAAACAATTTTTATTCCATTTCTCTAATCGTAATCTATTAAACCAATTCATCTTTAAGGTTATACATATTGTTTCCTTATCTTCTTTAATTTTGACTTTTTCTATCCAATCCTAGTTTATAGTCACCAGACCTTTTCCTTCTAACTCATTTATTTCCCTTATTGATTTGATCGGGAAGTAATTCCAATTCCTTAATTCTAGCATTGAAGAGCATCAGGAACTCAGCATTTTTAAAAACTGATTGCCATATTATCTCTGGAATCCTAATATAATTTCAGCTAATAAAGTGCTATCTATACAAGTCATTTGACCTATTTGTATGCAGATGATACATATACCTACGCAAAGAACTGACAGAAATGGATAGCAGAAGCTAGACCAGATGAAGAAAGATGTTTTGAAAACCTGTGAACACAGGAACTTTCAAAAGAGGATACAAATAATTTTTATTCAAAGTAGAAGATCTGGAGAGTCATGGGCAATGTAACACTGTGCTGACTTTGCACTTCTTTAACTATAACAGAGTTTTGCTGATGTTTGGGTGTGCGCAGTGGTGGGCTTCAGCAGGTTTGCACTAGTTTGCCAGAACTGGCAGCAGAAATTCTGGCTGGCTCCACCCATGCAGGTTTTGAAATAAAGTAGTCCTAATTCAGGTGCAACTCAGGGCCTGCCCCTGGCCACGCCCACAGTGTGGTAGTAATTTTTTTTAGCCCATCACGGGATGTGTGCACGCACGCACGCCTCCATATGTATGCTACATTGTAACATGCAGTCTGTTCAGCAGGGTTAAGCAAACTGCAAATGACGCTGACTGATATTAATTTCTAATTAAAACACATTTGGATGGTGTGTCTAAATCTGCCATATTTCAAGGGACTCCTGTGATTTCTAAACACCACAAAATATTTTTAATTGCCCAGTAGAGCAAGGGGGCTTTTCCAGGAATGCTCCACTTTTGCAAGCTGGGCTGTGTAATGGAATTCTGTGCAGAGTGGAACATCTGAACATGTTATAATCCTCTCCAATCTAAAGCAGTGCATCCCAATTTCACTTCATATTCTGTGATTTGTCTAGAAGCCTAATACAAACAGTCCCAAAGATTTCCCCATCCCATGTAATAATGACACATCCAGATCATGACACCCACATCTCAAATTATTTTTGCTTCTCACCATTGCCATATACTTGTATCAGAACTTTATTTTCACTGTCCTCTGAGGAGGACATAGTACCATTGGATGAAGCCTTCAGCAACTTCTTGTGGCCTGAATGTAAATGAAAGACTTCTTTAAACAAAAAAATGGATGCCAGTTAAGAGCTCAGGGCCCCGCAAATTCAAGGCCACCTAGACTGGGATTTTGCGTAAGACATTTCTTACAGGAGAAAGAAAGGCAGCAGATAGTTTTAGAATAGAGGTGCTCAAACTTTTTGCGATGGGGGCCTAACCACACTCCCAGAATAGCTGAGTGGGCCAGACCACGATCCTGGAAATTGGCATGTTTGCACATGCGTGTCTGCATTCACTTCCTGGTTCGGTGCAAATGCTTCTGTGCATTTGCAAAAGCATCCTTATTCACTTCCTGGTTCAGCATGTATGCACCTGCACCTGCGCGAAAGTATCCATATTCACTTCCTGGATTGGGCGTGGATGCTTTTGCACATGTGCAAGCATGTCCATGCCAACCAGGAAATTAATATTGACGTGTCCACACATGCGCAGAAGTGTCTGCATTCACTTCCTGGTTTGGCAAAGGCATCACAGGCCTGATGGAATGGTTTCAGTGGCCATATCCAGCCCACGGGCCATAGTTTGAGCATACCTGTTTTAGAATGAGAGGTCATGAAACACTGTTCCACTGTAACATTATTAGTGTGAAAGATATCTCCAACATTCCCAGCTGCTCATCTTGCAGGGATAAATGGTATTGCCAATGGCTAATGCTTCTAGAAGTAGCATAGTAGTTGAAATGCCTCAGAGGCTTAGATGATTTTCTTCAGTAGAGAGAGCATTCAGTAGAGAGAGTATTCTCTCTCTAGAAGAGCAGGCATGTGTAATAGCTTGGAGTGGACTTTGATACAGCCTGGAGAGTATCCTTGGCTGTTTCAACTGGTAAGTGAGTTGTGACATTTCATAGAGAACAGTGGTTTAACTCTGGATATGTGTCCCACCATCCCTAATCTTTGGCTATGTTGGCTAGGGCTAACGGGAGATGCAATCAAGCCACATCCCTACTTTAAATGTAGAATTTGGGGGAGGGGAAACACCTTCCTGGACATTCATGGACTGGAATTATTTTTCTAACTCATGTTACCTGGAGATGAAGTTGAGGTATGAACAAATCAGTATTTGTCATGTGGGGACATGATGTTTCACTCCTTATCTTGGTGACCACATAAGCCAACCTGCTTGCCCACCTGCACCTTTTTGGATCCCTGTCTGGAGCTATTGCTTTTTATTTTGGTGTGAGTAGGAGTGCTCCATTTTCATTTGGTTCCAGAATATGTGATTGCTGGGATCAAGCTAAAGCAGGTGGCTCAAGCTGTTCCACTGCTTAAGCTGCTTAATGGTCTTGAGAAACTGAAAGCTTCCTTCCCACTCACCTGCAGGGAAAGGAAGTTTTCCATTTCTTTTTAGTAGTTGCTAATGCATCCGTGATACTTTGAAATGAGTGAGGTGTAGTCAATCCTCACATGTGGGCACAAGACTCACCCCAAATGCCACACCACACCTGAAACCAATCCTGTTTAGCACAATCTAGACCAATTCAGGCTTGGATAATTGGGCCATCTGATTGAACCCATAGTTAAATCCTACCCATTTGCTACAATGTTGGACATTAGTCTCTACAACCGAAGATATAAATACAGTAACTGAATGTCTGAATCCAATGTGTGAATAATAATAATTTAATAGCAAGAATAATAGAACAGACTGACTAGATAGCTCAGTGAATCCAAACCCAGATTTTTAAACCAATTCTTTAAACTTTAATGTTGAAATGTGCACCCAAAAAGGTGATAGCACCAAGTTATACATTGTATGAAAATAGGGATTGCATAATGGAAACAAATATAAGAACATGATGTCTCCAAAATGGTATACATACTACCCTTCCTCTTGGACAAAATCTACAGTCAAGCTATTCCAGTTCTCTCGTGCCAACTTCCTTATGACCATACTAAACGTTCAGTTTATGAAAAAAGAGAAATACAATCAATAAGAAACAGGACACACCTGGGCTTGAGGTAGGTGAATCCAAGGACTGCCCTTCAGTACTCCCTCCAAGGCTCTCTGTGTCGCTGTAGAAAGCCTTGTTGCCACCTGCAAAGCAAAATGAAACAAAGCTTTCATATACTGTAATTCATATTTTGCCAAGTGATGAGAGTAGGATAAGAACTCCATCACAGTTCCAGTTTACACAGGCATTCTTCTTGCCCTGGTGTGGGATCCACTCACAGAAATGTGGTTATCTAAAAGCTCATTCCTCCCCTCAGGTAAGAGGTGATGAATGTTTTTTAGCTTTCAAGGGATCTGTGTTAGAAAGGACATGTGAAGGTATTTGCTATCTTCACAAACAAACAAATGAAGGAAGGAAAGAAAGAAAGAAGGAAGGAAGGAAGAGGGTGAAATTAATGGGAGAAGGGAAACAGCTGTGCGGTTCGGCGGGCTTTCAAAACTGTGCCACCTCCGGCTGTTCCCCTAACCACCCCAGCTGAGGAGGACGTTGAGCCCCTGGGCTCCGTCAAAGACGTTGAACCCCCGGGCTCCATTGTGGAAGTTGTGTGGGTTGTTGTTTGTATTGGTGTCTTGTTATACTTGGTGATTTGTTATACAGTACTGCATTTGTTATATTCTGTTAGCCACCCTGAATTGCTTTGCAAGTAGAGCGGCATACAAATGTGAACAATTAATTAATGGAGTCTATTGAAATCTTTTTCATGTTGTAGTAGAAGAGGCAGGGGGACCAGAGACCACATTGCCAACATACGTTGGATCATGGAAAAAACAAAGGAATATCAGAAACAAGTCTACTTCTGTTTCATTGATTACACTAAGGCCTTTGATTGTGTGGACCACAACAAAATGTGGCAAGTAATTAAGAGATGGGAATACCAGAGCACCTTATATCCCTCATGAGAAACCTGTACATGAATCAAGAAGCAACAGTTAGGACAGAATACGGAATGACAGAGTGGTTTGGAATAGGAAAAGGAGTAAGACAAGGCTGCATTTTGTCACCCTGCTTATTCAACTTATACACAGAGCACATAATGCACAATGCAGGGATGGAGGAATCACAATTTGGGATCAAAATTGCTGGGAGAAACATCAACAATTTGAGATATGGAGATGATACCACCCTAATGGCAGAAAGTGAGGAGGACTTAAAAAAGCTCCAGATTAGGTTGAAAGAAGAAAGTGCAAAAGCTTGCTTGAGACTCAATATTAAGAAAACCAAGATCATGGCAACAGGCCCTATCAGTCCCTGGAAAATAGATGGGGAAGAAGTAGAAGCAGTGACAGATTTTACTTTCTTAAGATCAAAGCTCACTGCAGATGGTGATTGCAGCCATGAAATAAAAAGGCGACTGATTCTTGGGAGGCAAGCTATGAACATCCTGGGGAGCATAGTGAAAAGTAGAGACATCACATTGCAAACAAAAATTCGTATAGTCAAAGCAATGGTATTCCCGGTGGCAATGTATGGTTGTGAGAGCTGGACCATAAAGAAAGCTGAGCACAGAAGAATAGATGCCTTTGAAATGTGGTGTTGGAGGAGAGTTTTGAGAGACCCCTAGACAGCGAGGAGAACAAATAGGTCAATCTTAGAAGAAGTCAAACCTGACTGCTCCTTAGAAGGTCAAATAGTAAAGATGAAGCTAAAGTACTTTGGACATCAAATGAGAAGAGAGGGTTCACTTGAGAAAGGCTTGGTGCTGGGAAGGGTGGAGGGCAAAAGAAGAAGGGGGCAGCCCAAAATGAGATGGCTAGATGGTATTATAGACACAATGGGCACAAAGCTGAGCGAGTTGAGGAGGATGGTGGAGGACAGAAGTGCCTGGCGGACAGTGGTCCATGGGGTTGCAAAGGGTCGGAATCGACTATGCGACTGAACAACAACAAAAGTAGAACAAATGTTCAGTTGATGCATGGGATACAGAAAACAAAGAAAAATGATTTTAAATTGTGGGATAAACATTTCGGAATATTTTAAAGCTACTAATTTTATCTCGCACCTAGGTTTTTGTAGAAAACAAAGCAGATACTGTACTTGATTCTATCTATATTCATTTTTCAAAAGCCTCTGGTTTATGAATGTGAGATATTATGCTTCTGTGCCCACAATATCAAACCTGTATCGCCAGTAAGGAAAAGGGTGCTAAGCTTTACATCTAACTCTTGCTACAAAGAGCTGAATAGTGAGATGCTATGTATTCCCAGTGTTGCTATATGGAGTTGAAACTTGGACATTGACTAAAGCACCTGAAAAGAGAATAGAAGCTTTTGAAATGTGAATCTACAGACGGCTGCTATCATAGGTTAACCATGTGACTAATGTAGAAGTAGTGCACTGGGTGGATAAAGAACAAGACCATTAAGCAAAGAAAGCTCCACTTCCTTGACCATATCATGAGGAACAACATAAAATATAGAATACTCCGACTCACTCTGCAAGGAAAGATCCCTAGGAAGAGAGGCCCTGGACGTGAACGGACTTCATAGTTGGAGAACCTGAGAGACTGAAGTGGAATGTCCTCAGAAGAACTATTCTGAGGAGTTAAGACCAGGAATACTATTGCCTTGATGATAGCCAATATCCGGAACAGATATGGCACCTGAAGCAGCAGCAGCTTTACATAGCCAAGGGTAACCTGATGGTCAAGATGGTTTACAGTCAAGATGTTCTATAAGATACCCTCTTGTGCTCACTACTATTCACAAAGTAACATCAAGCAAGGGAAAATCCCAGACACTGACTCCTTTATTCATATGTTAACCACTTTGGATCCAAACACAAAGCAATAGTCATGTTTGCTTTTCAACCAAGTGTAAATAGTAGTGAGCACAAGAAGGTTTCCTATAAACCATTTTGACTGGTACCAGTGGTTATATTTTGTTTGAACTATCTCAATTTTTAGAATTGTCTTGTGTTGTTGCTGTAGGACTTCTCAAATGAGTGTTTTTCTCTTTTATAACGCTTTTTGGTTACTGTGATTTGTGATGATGATATGATGATATGATATTGTTTGATTCTACTGTATTCTATTGTACTGTAATATTGTAATTATGAGATGTATTGTGACTAGATTGTGTTGTGATTGTTGTTAGCCTCCCTGAGTTGTAGCCAATTGGGCGGCATACAAGTTCGATCAATCAATCAATCAATCAATCAATCAATCAATCAATCAATCAATCAATCAATCAATCACAGTTGTGTTGCTTATTGTGAGGTAGAAAAAGCATCCACAGAGATGCAGAATTCAAAGTCCAATCATTATTCTTACATGCTTACAAACTAAGCTTTATACAATGCCACTGTTGGTGAGGTTGCGATTATTTCCCTCCAGCTGGAAACAGGAGAGGAAAGAATCTCTCCCTCCACTTTCCCTGAAGGGAGCTAGAAGGACATCTGAAGTGACAATTTTTTCCATGGGATCTGTCACCACCACCAAAGGATAGGATTATTCTGTAATTAAATAGCTAAATTAATCTATAATAGATTAAAAGGATTACATTGTAATTATACTTTAAAGAGAACGGGCTACTTGCTAATCTGTTTAGGTTCTAGAGGCAGACGGGATAAATGAGGCCTTGGAAAATTTCATTTTACTTCATTTCATTTACTAGACTTGTATGTTGCCCTACTCGACGGTGCGACTCAGAGTGGTTAACATACCATGCAGCAATGAATATTACAATATTACAATATCAAATAAATACAACAACATAATACAATACAATTGATATACCTGATAAATCTAACATAAAAATAAAAATGCAATACAGTTGGGTGACTCTTTATCACTTCCCGGCCAAGGACGGACGGGTCTGGAGCAGCTGTGGCAGCAGTGGTCTTTGGCTGGCTGCAGACCTGGCAGTTCTTATCCCTTCCCGGGGATGAAGAGAATTCAGGGGGAAATTTAAATAGAAAATGAAAGATAGATATGCAGAGAAAGGATAAGTGACTTAGGGAATCCCATACAGACTTGATATAACAAATCAAATCTTTCTCTGGCAGCTTATTAAATGGTTTGATGAATTGCAAATTTTATAACAGATCAAGTGCTATGCCTGGGGTCTAGGAAATAAGGAACTCTATTTCATTAGCTTAGGTTACAACAGGGGTTCCTTAACTACGGCACATGGGCCAGCCCAGTCCTGTGGCACCAATTAATCCAGCCTCACCGCCGGAAGCACCAAAAATGCGCCAGAAGTTGCAAAAACGCACCAGAAGTCAGAAATGTGCTGAAAACACAGTGAACACAGCTGGAAATGTGAAAACAGCTGGAAATGCAGTGAAAACATGCCACTCTCACTCCTGCCACCATTGGAAGCTGCAAACACAGCAGAAAACATACGTGATTGCACCCACACCCGCCACCACTGGAAGTAGTGGAAATGGCGGGAGGAACCATGCCTCCAGCCCACATATCTTTCAGAAGGGGCGTGGTCTGGCCCGCAGCATGAAAAGGTTCGCCACCCTTATGACATCTGAGTGGACTTCTCTGAATAAAGAAACCTTTAGAAGATTTCAAAAAGAAACAAGAAAGCCTAAACAAGTTCTTAAGTATCCAAGATCAGTGATGGGAAATTAGAGTCCTAGCCAAAAAAATTTTTTTGAGGGGGGAGGAGTTGTTGTCTGTATCAAAAATATTGGCCCTAGTTTGACATACTAAGAAAAGAATGAGAATTTCAAAGTGGCAAAAAATAGAGACATTCTGCACTGGCAATTTTATATCTTTACAAAGCATTGTGATGTCTGAATTCCACGTGCTCATAAGACTGACACTTTCCTGATATCTGGGCTAATTTCCCGAGGAACCATCTGATCACCTGTGCACCAATACGAATGTATGACAAAACACAAACCATCTCCCACAAAACCAGTGACTTGAGAATAAAGTGGCTTTTAATAATTCAGAAGCTGGCCACCCTTGGACTAGAACTTGGATTTTCAACCTGGAGCCCATAGGGCGGATGTGGCCCATGGTGCCATTTCATGTGGCCTCCACTGCCTCCACCACACCAGGAAGTGCCATGTGGTGAAGGAAGGGCAAAATGGCCATCCGACCTCCAAAGCTGTCTGAGGGAGTGTGACTTGGCACCCAGCTTTAAAAGGTTGAGAACTCCCAGACTATAACCAAAATGTAGGTAGGTTACACCAGTGTTTCCCAATCTTTGGTTTTTGGACTTCAATTCCCAGAAACCTAAGTCAATACCCAAAAGCACTGATCAGCCAATGTACTCACTTAGGCTTCTGGGAATTGACATCCAAAAACCAAAGGTTGGGGAACACTGGATTATACCATTAAAACTCCTCACTGAGGGGTGATTGTGTAGAACTGAGAGACAGTGTCACCTTTGTGGTGTCTCACCTGCATTTGCCTGGACCTTGTCTCCACTCTCACCTCAACAAAGACCATACTGAATTAAGGCAAGGATCATTGGTGGTGGGGTGATGAGAAGCATGAGGCAACAGATCATCTTGAAATTTACTCTAGCTTACTTTGCTCACTGTTCAAAGAAGATGGTTTTCCAGATGTGTCTTCTGAAGAACTGCTGAGGTCAGCAACAGAGGATGAAATATGAGTAGCATTTTTCCTTCTAACATGGGGTGGTGACCTGAGGAAGAAATGAAGCCATCACTCTTTACAGATTTTCCACTGAAAGCAAACATTTTATGGGTTGTGGAGAGGCATTTTCTTCACAAAAAAGTCCACCTGAATTTGTTCAAATGTTCAAATGTTGCATAAAGGGACATTTCTGTGAGAATGGCCATCTACTGTTGCAGCACCACATCACTCTGTCATTTAAGTAGTATTTCACGAATATAGTACAGTATGTGTTTTTGTGAACATTTATAAAGTATGTACACATATGCACACTTCTGCCAAAAGAACATTTTAGTGCTAACTTAAAAAATATTTTAAACATTAACAGGGTAATAGAGTGCTGCCATTCCAAAGGCTTCTGGGAAGTTAAGTCTGTGACTTATTTTGTTTTGTTTCTAGATTTGTGGCTAGGGAAGCAGAAGGCTAGAAATATTCTATGTACTCCTTAAAGAGCTACTGTCTGTTGTTTTGGTTAAAGACAGTTTCCAAGACAGTGCTTCTTGTTGAGTATTCTAGCGCAACCCCAGAATGCAGTAACCTGACCTAAAGGAAGTTGTTTTGCATTAAAGGTAACGGTAAAGGTTTCCCTTGCTCGAAAGCCAGTCGTATCCGACTCTAGGGGTCAGTGCTCATCTCTGTTTCTAAGCTGAAGAGCCAGCGTTGTCGTTTCCGTGGTCATGTGGCAGGCATGACTAGACACCAGAGCACACGGAACGCTGTTACCTTCCCACTGAAGTGGTCCCTATTTATCTACTTGCAATTTCTTGCTTTCGAACTGCTAGGTTGGCAGGAGCTGGGACAGAGATGGGAGCTCATTCCGTCCTGCAGTACTCGGGAATCGAACTGCTGACCTTCCGCCTCCCAGTCAGCGTCTTAGTGACTTGAGCCACTGCAGTTGTTAGCCTGTAATTACAATTTTAAAAGGGTTCTTTCCTGCCTCAGCGGTCACCTGACCTTATTTGCATGTCTTAAGGCCTTTGTTTGTCATTTCTCTCTCATGGCTTGGAAGAAAGACTTTACTTCTTTCTAAACCAACTTTACCAAGACTTTTGAGGACATGTATCGTCTGACCTCACTTTGTGAGTAAATGATATTTTTATTTCTCCCAAGTATCTAGTCCAAGTGTGTTTATTAGCTGGAAAAGGGAGTGAACTGAGATACTTGCATTAACATAAAGTTGCCTAAATCCTGCCCTGTTTTGCTGTTCTACTGCTACAAATAACACTTCCTACAATAACATCAATGCAAGGATGCGAAAGGGGAGCGTTTGAAAAGGAAAATAGACAGGAGCAGTGGTGTGCTGGCCCACAGGGATACAGGGACTCATCCCAGTGTGCCCCAGTAACTGGCACCCCCCAGAGGCAGGCAGAGGTAATGGGAATGTATGGGATTTCTTCCCCCCCCCAACCCACCCAATAGGCACCCCCATCACTTCCTGTCCACTGCCCTCTCCTGGGCAGGAGTAAGTGGGATACATCCCTTCAGAGAAGTTCATTGCAGATCCCCCAGTTCCATAATTTCTCCTCAAATCACATATATTTGACTCACATTTCAGAATCAAACTGAGCATTATTTAAAAAGCTTAGGGGTGGCATTTGCAAAGGAGAATATACTTGATCTGTTTGCCTCAGAACATATAGTTCTGCTCTTGGGATCTCTGAAAGATCAATAGCCAGATTCATGGTTAAACAGCGTAATATCTTTGCCTGGACAATTTATATTAGTTTAAATGTATTTATCTCCCTCAAACAGCCAATTCATGTGTACCTATCAAATAAAGAACAATTTTTAGAAAATGCAGTGGACTTAGCAGTATATGTTATTGTCTGACTTAAGTAAAGCAGTGATCTTTAAACAGAGGATAATAATAAACGTTTGTATTTCTTTCTCATCCATCTTTGGTCTACTAGTGGAATGGCCTAATACCAGCTTTTCTGCATCTCTTTGAGGGGTTGGGCTATTCTGTGTGTCAAAATCATTATGGGATGATGTGACAGGCAGGGATGCACTAGGCACCATGGGAGGGCGCTGGACAGGGGTGAGGGGTGGTGACCAAGGGACTGATGAGAACACTGCCCCCGGGAATCGCTTGGACACCACCCATTGCTTGCTCCTCCTGGCACATGGCACTTTAGAAAAAAACATTGCTCCAAGCTGAAGGAGGGAACTTGGAGCAATGGCTTAATCTAAAGTGCAGCATGCCAGGCAGATAAAATAATTATAAAATTATAATTTGCGCCCCAGGGTGCCAGAGGTGAGGGCACACCGGGATGAATCTCCCTGTCCCAGTGGCCCAGCCCATGACTGGTGACAGGTAAACTGAGAATCACTTTCAACCAAAGAAGGGCTTAACTGGAGCTTGAGGCTACACTGGCTAGTTGTAGCTGAGAGTTCAGGTGATAAGAGATTATGATTTTATATTAGCACATTTCTCTTCAACTGGAAGGAACTGCAGTAGCTCAAGTGGTTAAGACTCTGAACTCGAAGACTGGAAGGTCAGAGTTCGATTCCTGAGTACTCCACGATGGAGTGAGCTCCCATCTTTATCCCAGCTGCTGCCAACCTAGTACAGTAGTTTGAAAGCAAGAAATTGCAAGTAGGTAAATAGGTACCACTTTGGTGGGAAGGTAAACAGCATTCTGTGCACTCTGGTTGCTAAGGCATGCCTGCCACATGTCCATGGAAACGTCTGCAAATGCAGACAATGCTGGCTCTTTGGCTATAAACAGAGATGAGCACTGAATCATAGAGTTGGATATGAATGGCTTTTGAGCAAGGGTGACCTTTACCTTCAACTGTAAAGTTTATAGAGGAACTTGGAAAACGTTCCTTTTGAGGCTACCAAAATGCCTGGGGATTCTGAGAGTTTTAGATGAAGAATTCCCCATACACTCCTCCCCAAAAGCTCTGACAATTTTGCTACCACCTGCCACCATGACAAGATCTGCAAAAAAAGTAAAAAAGGCCCTTAAAGTGTATTTCTGAAGTGACTGATGGCTCCTAGGTTGGAAGAAGGATAAAAACTAGTGTGGACTAAAAGCACACACTACAACGGTCCCGAGTGTTGACTGCAAAAAGAAGGAAAATGCAATGTCGCTGAGGGAAGAAATAAGGAGAGCTTTTCGTCTCTTGCCTGTTGAAGTACACAACTCCATCTGCCATGTTCCACACACTTTGGGTTTTGGCAACCAAGGAATTCTATTAGGTGGGTGGATGGACAATTTACACCCCAAAACCTGCTAGCAGGACTATAGCAAAGAAAAGCATGTGGAGCTGTAACTGTGCAAACACAGGCAGCACAGGCTCTTTGGCTGTAAATGGAGATGAGCACTGCACCCTAGAGTTGGATATGACTGGCTTTTGAGCAAGGGAGACCTTGAACCACTTGCAGGGACAAAACCTGATGGGGCAGGGCAGGGAGGTGGGCGTGGCCACCCAATTTCGCTACCCCCTTGCCCGAAGGCCACCCTATTTCTCCACCCCCCTGCCCAGAGGCCACCCAGTTTTTCTAACACCCTCCCCCCTTCCGGGTGTGTGTGTGAACCTGTTGCTGCCCACCACTGGACATAAGCAGTAAAGGCTTTCCTTTTTTTTTTACCTCTGCATTGAGGGTACAAACTCCTCAAATTTGTAGACCTCCACTGGCAGCTCTCTTTTCTGCAGGTTCTGAATGAACTCCAGGTATTTCTCGCCCATTTTGTAGGGTGTGCAGAATTTGGTCAGGCTTTGGTATGCAACGGGGATTCGCTCTGCTTGACACTGCTGGAGTTTGAACATCCTGAGTGACACCTTTGGGTAGGCGAAACAGGAAACAGGAAGAAAGTTGACACACCTTTGCCATTTATAACATTTGGAATTGTTTTTGAAAGCTGCAAAATCCTCCAGTGTTTCTACGTACAGCGGTGTTCCCCAACCTTTGGTTTTTGGACTTCAATTCCCAGAAGCCTAAGTCATTTCCCCAAAGCACTGATCAATACGACAGGCTTTTGGGAATTGAAGGCTCCAGGTGGGAACCACTGGCTTACAGGTCAAAACCTCCAAGCCAGCAGGAAAATCCCACTCTTGCCAGAGATCATCCAACAGTGTCAGTACCACATCCAGGCCTGAATTCTGACTGAAAGGGGTCCAGATAATCCACTTCATCCAGGACTTCCTGTAACTGCCACACCACTGCCTTCTCCAAAACCTTCCCCAAAAAGGGCCAGTTAGATACAGGCCAATAGTTGGTGAGTACGGTAGGGTCAAGCGATGACTTTTTCAGGAAGGGGCGCACCAAGGTATATTTCAATGCTGCCAGGAAGAGTTCACAGTCACTCTGACTCAGCCGCCTGTCACCGCCCTGGTAGTTTTAACTAACCAGGCGGGGCATGGGTATAATGCACAAGCAGTGGCATGAAGAGATTGAAGGTCATGAACGGTCAAACTCTATATTAGGTAAATAACTTGTAATTACAGATAATAATAAATTTATGTCAGAAATTATTCTGGGTTGAAAGGATTTTTGCTGGAGAAACTCCACTTGGGGATGCCTGAATGATGCTCCTTTCATGTCCCCAAGATCTTTCCCCACTGAAGTGGTCCCTATTTATCTACTTGCAATTTCTTGCTTTCGAACTGCTGGGTTGGCAGGAGCTGGGACAGATGACGGGCGTTCATTCCATCATGCAGCACCCGAGTCTTGAACTGCCAACTTGCCAGCCTTCCAGCTAACAAAGCAAGCTTCTTAACTACTGAGCCAACACAGTCATTACAGATGAAATCATGGTAGCATTTTATAGAATTAATTAGGCATTAATTAGCCATCTTGCAAATGAAGCCTTCCAAAGACCAATGACAAAACAAAGCAAGATTTTTGCAAACTACAGGAGATGAGAAAAGCTTCTGCTTTAACAATTAGGGAATTCCCTCTTCTGGTGATATATAATAAAATAAATGTAATATTTATATATATTCAAATATAGTATATTCAGTATATAAATATAAAGGTAACTGAACACTCTAAAAATATTGTATAAAATTTCTAGAGGGATCACCATGTTAACTTATTATAGCAAGGATAAGTGACTTTCAGATCCATAAAATAAATGCTTCTTATGGAATAACAATTTTGTGGGCCTATAATCCATATTTTATTTATTTCCGACCACTATTTACACCTATGGCCTGGGGCCGGATCCGGCCTGTTTTGCCTAATTATCTGGCCTACACCCTCACTCCAGCCGCTGCTGCCAGAATCAGCCACAAACACATTTATGGCAGCCATAAACAGTGAGGGGACCACCAGTCCAGCCCCCTCAACTGTTTGAGGGAGCATGACCTGGCCCCAGTGATGGGATGTTACCGGTTCAGACTGGATCACCCAAACTGGTAGCACCCATCAGGAGGGTTCGCCGGGGGGTGGGGTGGTAAAACCATGGGGGACTGGTTCGATCACCTCCCCAGCTCCCTCAAAAAATGTATTTCCAGGCAGCCAAAATGGCTGCCTGGAACGCGCATGCGTCAAACCTCCGTTTGACGCATGCACAGTTCTATTTTTTAGTGCACATGCGTCAAATAGAGGTTCGACACATGAACACTAAAAAAAGAACTGTGCATGCGTCAAACGAAGGTTTGACGCATGCGCAGACATTTTAATTTGTTTTATTTTTTAAATTTTGCTCCGCCCATGTCCATGACATCACAGTGGGGGTAGTGGGAATTTTGACAACCCACCACTGCCTGGCCCCCAACTTAAAAAGGTTGGGGACCCCTGATTTAACCCATTCCATCCGCCCATAACTAACTTTTGCATCTTACCAATGAACTGCTGTCTACAAAATAATTGTGTTAGTCTATGATGACACAATACTGTTCACTCTTTTTATATAAAAATACGCACACTGCAGGCAACAGCTCTCAAAAAAAATCTTTGTTTCTCTCAAGTCTTGTATTCCTCAAGCTGCAATTGCAAAATTAGCAATTATGACACTTTCTACATAGTCATACAGCTAACTGTTTGGAGAGGGTTGGGATGATTTGATCTGATCGCAGGCACATGTCTGTCGGGCCAGTCCATCCCAACTCATTTTGAGACCTCAGGAGGGTGCTCTGTTAAATTGCCCTGCTGTATTTTATCCCACTCCCAAGTCTATGTCCACACTGGGAATGGTATAAAAGTGAGGCTACTTTCCTGCTGATGGGATATCTACTGTAAAGTGGCTTTTTTGCCCCACCAACTCCTGCCACTGATCTGTCTGCAGAGGGAAAGCCACTTTACAGCAGATAGGAGAAGTGCTTCCCATCAGCTGAAAAGCAGCTGCTACAGCTGCAACTAATGGGACTGTTGTAGACCCATTGGAAGAGCAAAATGCAGTCTGCAACCAACATTTTATTCCTCCCTCAGCCCCAAGCAGCTTTCACAAAACCACTCTATACTAGCCTAAGAGGGCCAGTGTAGAAAAGTCACATTTCTCTTTGGGAGGCTTATGTTATGCAATCACTCTCCTCATTTACAGAATGTATTGGAGCACCAGATGTTGTCAGTATCCTCCATTTGTAAACACCCCATGTTTCTCCACCATTCTGTGTATTTTCCTGTTCTATTGGGGACGGGGGGACTCTTGATGGAAAGACAGACATGGATACACTCAGGCATGGATCTCTACTCACCCGTCTCAATACCTCATCTCCTTGGTACATTAGTTTGCGAATGTGGGAGACAATTCTCTCTCTAACCTTCTCCAGTATCTGACGGCGGTTGTTGGCCTCAATGACACATCCTTTGTACGCTGCTTCTGATTCATGAACCTGCATGTAATAAAATGTAAATACCATATGTACTCGAGTATAAGCTGATCTGAATATAGGCCAAGATACCTAATTTTGACCTGAAACCCCAGGAAAATAGATTGACCCGAGTATAAGCAGAGGATGGGAAATGCAGCAGCTGCTAGTGAGTTTCAATAATACAAATACATGAAAATATGGTAAAATTAATAAAAATTTTGGTGCATCTCAATCCGACATGGTCTTGGGACCCTAGTGGTCACTGACCCAAGTATAAGCCATTTCCCCTTTTGGGGGTTCATTTTTGGGACTGAAAAACTAGGCTTATACTTGATTATATACAGTAGATGTCCTTCCATATATAAAACTAGTAATCAAGTATAAGCCTAGTTTTTCAGTCCCAAAAATGAACCCCCAAAAGGGGAAATGGCTTATACTTGGGTCAGTGACCAAAAATGAACCCCAAAAAGGACCGGAAAAAATGATGAAATGGGGATAGATGAGGGTATTACAATTATATATATATTTTTTAAATGATCTGAGAAAGGAACTTCTGTGATTGCTCCCAAAAAAATCCCCATTCCTTGTTCTAAAATAAAAAATGAATCTATTTTGCTTAAGGACTAGATAATAGCATTAATGAGAATTTTAGTCGGGTTGTGTGCAGTTTGAAAGCAAACATTGCAAGTAGATAAGTACGGACCGTTTTGGTGGGAAAAGTAAAAGTGTTCTAGTCATGCCTGCCAAATATCCACAGAAACATCTGTAAATACAGATGGTGCTAGCTCTTTGGCTATAAACGGAGATGACCATTACCCCTGAGATTCAGAAATGACTGGCTTTCTAGCAAGGGAGACCTTTACCTTTACCCAATACAGTGATGGTGAACGTTTTAGAGACTGAGTGGCCAAACTGAGAACTAAACTGTTCGGGTTTCAGAACCCAGACCTATACCTTCATCTGGGCTTCATCTCGGTAACGACGCCGTTTCTCCAGTTGCTTGTTGCCACTGCCGGCTACGCTTTGGAACTCTTCTTCTGCCTTGGCGCTCAACAGCTTGGCTTTCTCCAGATCCTCACAGCGCTGTAGATAGTGGAGGCGGGTCTTGCGCATAGAGGACAAGGCATCATTCTGCAGTTGGAACGAAAATTTACAATGGCCAAGCTGCCCAGGGTATTTCTGAATGGTTCAACTCTGGCAACAAAAGCATAGTGCTAGAAGGAAGTCTCTGTTAAATGCTGAGGCATCTTTTTGTCACAGGACGCCCCCTGACCCCCCCCCCATGCTACACCACTGGTAGTGCTCTTACCATCCTTTTCTGCTCCTTCTGCCATTGATCTTTGAATTCCTTCCGCCATTTTTCAATTTCATTCTTCTTGGCCCAAAGAGGCTACAGCGGGAAGACAGGGAGGGAATCGAGAGGCATCCCAAGTGACTCAACTTGGCATGAAAAATTACATCTATGAGACATCATCAATGCTAGGGTGAGGACAACATAGGCTTATAATTAGGGCCAAGACACAGACGATCTTTTGCTGACATAAACAACACAGCCAGAGTGATCATTTGTTACTATTCTTTCATAGCTTCACAAACTGCAAAGTAGCTTGTGCTTATTCATGGACTGGTAACCAGGAAGAGTCAACAGACTCCATTTGCATCATTGTCTGTGCAAACTCAGCAGTTTTGGAGGATGTGTTTCTGAAGGGCATAATTTTTTTCCCCATATCCTCCTAGTGGTGATACTGTGCGCACACATAATTGTTTACTTTGGCACCTATAGCCCAGCACTACCAATACAAACTGGAAGCAGCCCTCCATTTTTCAGGTAGAAAGTTTTCCTAGATCTAATTGGAGAGGCCTAGAATAGAACTTTCAACCTCTTCTATGCAAAGCATATGTTCTTCCACCAAGCCACGGAGTCTTGCAGGACCGTAGCCAGGGGGTGGCTGGGGGAGGGGGAATCAGCCCACCATGAGCTAACAACCCGCCCACCCACCCACACAACCTCGGGATATATGTGCGTGTGTGCGACATTGTTGCCCCTCCTGAAAAAAATATTCTCACACTCACACTCTCTCACTCTCTCTCACACACACACCATCTAGAATCCTGGCTATGGCCCTGGGGTCTTGAACTAAATTTATGGGCCAGACAAATCAAGGAAATCTCTCTTACACACACACATTTTCCACCCTCTTCTTTACACATTGGTGCGACAGGATTCATGAGACTTTTTTTGCAGCAAACATTTCTGGTGGACATATAGACCCATGCGCTCTATTAGCAGCTACCCTTGCCCAGCGTGGTCTTATTCAATCCTGAGAATGCCATACCTCATAGTATTCTCTCAGGTGCAAAATTCCAGCTGTCTCAAGGGCTACGTTCCCTGTTTTTATGTCATGTTCCATGACCATGGTGTAGAGTTGCTGGAGGGGCATGTAGTTCTGGAAAGACAAAGAGTGTTGGGACCTGGACCAAGACATAGCTTATATACAGGTGGGGAAAGTCCTATTAAAGCACTCCCTGTTAGGAACAACCCTGTGGAACGAGCACTTAACATTGAATGTATTATGTGTGATGTAGCTATAGATTTATATGGCAGGTCCGTATGGTAATCAGAGCATCTGCCCAGAAACTCACTAGTGAAACAAGCCAGATCCTAAAACTTCAGTACTGGAAGCATCTCAAGGCATCAATAGAGACAATCCACAATATGAGGCTCATAACGAAAGCTACCCCAAAGAACGGTAGAACCTACAGGGTATTGCTGATGGGCCTTTTCTCGTTCCATTGTGAAACTGCCATGAAAGTAATGCTCATCTAACCAATGGAGGAAAAAATAGGAAGGAAAGCAGCATTTCAGTCCAAGCAGTTCTCGAACTTCAGGGAATTTCAGGCTTGCTTATTAATTGTTAACTGTGCATTATGGGCTGACATTGCGATGACCTTAATAAGGCTTTAATGCAGAGGTGATATATTTAGGTGATATGTAGGTAATATATTTAAGGAGCGGTATTACCAATTTCACCACTCCCCAGTAAGTGCACATTTGAACCCAGGCTTTCCGTGTCCTAGTCTGTCATGCTACTCACTATCCCACACTGGATATCCAGTTTTATCATGCGATCAACAGGTATGAGGATTTTTGGATTTAAACGAATATGTCAATTAAAAATGGTTTTTTTTTTAAATTAATTAACAATTTAACTGCTGCAAACATTCTCTGTTATCATGATGCAACTCTACTATGTGTTTCCCTAGAGGAGAACAGCAGAAGGAATTTCTGAAGTTTCCACCAGCCATTGGTTCACTTGCGCTGCTTTTCTTTATAGCAAGTAATAGAAACCCCAGGGAACCTTCCCATTCATCATGAAACATCCCCACCCCCCATCCCTGTTTACATTATGGCCTCAAAGGAGCACACACACGCCTGAGTACTAAAATGTTGCTTATTAGAGTTATAGGAAATACATGTATGAATACAAAATATGGAAGGACCCTAACAAGTGTGTTATTTACATTAATAAATATAGGAGGTTATCTGGCAACCTTTTGTTTAACAAGACTGATAGAGATATTCTAATCCCCACCACTGGAGGTGAAATCAGAATTTATTTATTTAAATTTGTTTATTGCCCTCCTCCCCGAAGGGACCCAGGGCGATTCACAACACGTCAGCATATCAACAAGAATTTAAAACCAGTTCAAAAATTAAAAGTTTTAAAAGAAGCTTAAAAACTTAACATTAAAAACTAGGCATTGTAGCTAGGAGGCACTGGGGGTCAAACCATCCAGCCGGCTGGAGAAATTGATCCATCCATTCCCCAGACCTGACCTGCCAGCCAGGTTTTCACTCCTTTCCTGAAGGACAGCAGCTCCGTCTGCAGGCGTAGTTCTATTGGGAGGAGGTTCCATAGGGCCGGAGCAGACACTGAGAAGGCCCTCTTTCTAGTGCCAGAGAGGTGCACCTCTCTGGCCAATGGCACAACCAGAGAGCCTCTCCAGTCCACTCTGGTGGGAAGGACAGATGTCCTTGGGACGATGCGGTCTCTTTAAGTATCCTGGTCCACTACTATGTAGGGCCTTAAAGGTAATAACCAGCACCTTGAATTGCACCCAGAGGCAAACTGGAAGCCAGTGCAGCTCCCTCAGCAGCAATGAGGCACGGGCATAACGCCCACATCCCAACACTACTCGTGCAGCCGCATTCTGGACCAGCTGCAACCTCCAAATGGTCACCAAGCGCAGCCCCATGTAGAGTGCATTACAATAATCAAGTCTAGAGGTGACTAAGGCATGTGTGACCATGAGCAAGGTGTCCCGGTCTAGGAATGGTCATAACTGGCAAATCACACGAAGTTGTACAAAGGCCCTCCTGGCCACGACTGCCACCTGCTCTTTGAGCATTAGTTGCAAGTCCAGGAGGACCCCCAGATTACATACCGGGTCTGTTTGGGGCAGAGCTGTCCCATCCAGAACCAAAGATGGAAGTTCCCGAGATAACACAGGACCCCCTACTCACAGCCACTCAGTCTTGCCAGGGTTCAGCTGAAGCCCATTGTCCCCCATCGAGACTCTGACAGCCTCCAGGCACCTAGAAAGGACTTCCACTGCATCACTAGAATTCTGCATCTTGGACTTGAGTTTGCAGGAGCTTCCATTTTGAAATGCTCTTTAAACAAAAGAGGGTTACATACATCGAAGTGATACATCTTGCATCCCTTTGAGCATTTTATGGCCCAGCCTGAAGACGATCCAAGCAAGGTTAAACAATAGCTTATGTGTGTGATTTCCTACTGATCTAATCAAAATATCAGACAACCTTGCCTTCAGATTGTGTACAAGGATGTCAAAACATGTTGGCGTGGTGAGTGGATCCATCTTATATGCACTGGAACAGCATATTTCCCAGTACGTATAGACATCAATTCACTGTCTCCAATTTGTAGAGTCTTTTGTTACATCTCTCCCAGATGGCATCTACAGTAATTACCGTGACTTGATATATATTCCAACATCTTGCTTCAGGCTCCATCTGGGAGAGACTAACAAAAGACCTTACGGATCCGTTGAGGCAGGGCAAGAAATGTCTCACATTGAAAGCAGAATTCATACAAACCAAGTCAAAGCGAGCACTGAGGAAATGGTACCTGTGAGAAAATGGAACTTCGGCTAGCTTCGGCAATCTTCAGGATGTTCTTTGCAAATTCAACCTCTGTGAACAAAAAATAAACAGGGGAGTGGGTTGGAGAAAATGGATGGGATGATAAGAGGTGTTTATTTCTATTTTGGGTCCCCAAACCAGCAATTCCTGGAATTTGCTCCCACCTGACAGAAGGTTTGCAGAAAGATCAATGCACCCATTTTAATGTTATATTATACTGTGCAATGCTTCAGATTCTGGCTGGACCATCTGGATGTTTATTTATTTATTCATTCACATTTATACCCCACCCTTTTTATGCGAGCACCACCCAGATCAGATTAAAATCACACTGTAATAACTAATGACATCAGAAATCTTAAAACCATAACAATATTTATAATAAACACTATTAGTCACTTACTAGATTTCAATGTAAAGTAAGAAGAGCAAAGAATAGTCAAGTAAAATGGGTTACAGTCATACCTCACATAACGAATTTAATTCGTTCTGCGAAGTTGCTCGCTATGTGAAAAATTCACTATGCGAGTCTTACTCGCATAGCGAATTTTTCGCATAGCGAGTCGGAGTTTCCCTATGGAAAAACTCCCATAATGAGCATTTCAAGGGGGAAAACTCGCATAGTGAAAAAAATTCGCTATGCGAGTTTTCCCCATAGAAATGCTCGTTATGCGAGTTTTTCCATAGGGAAAAGTCTGACTCACATAGTGAAAAATTCGCTATGCGAGTCAGACCGCTTAGCAAAAAACTTGCTCGATATGCGAGTTTTTCGCTAAGCGAAACACTCGTTATGTGAGGTTTGACTGTACTTGGATACAGGGCAAATGTTCTGTGAATGTGGAGACATTCAATTAATGCAGCATTTATGTACATGCAATTTATGCCCTACATACAAAAGAAGATCTGATAAATAGCTCACATATGTTATTGAAGTAGCCCAAATCGGGTAACAATAGACTAATTTTTCTAACATTTTAATTTGCTTTGAATTTTACTTATATTATATTATAGGAAGGAAGGAAGGAGGGAAGGAGGGAGGGAGGGAGGGAGGGAAAGAAAGAAAGAAAGAAAGAAAGAAAGAAAGAAAGAAAGAAAGAAAGAAAGAAAGAAAGAAAGAAAGAAAGAAAGAAGTGTTGCCTAATGCAGACCTTTAGGATTTATTTCTGTGGTGGCATACTTTTGCCAACACATTGTCTGAAGCAATGAACTTTAACTTAAAGGAGAGACACATAAGGAATGAAAGAACTTCACAGATCAGATGGCTACCATATAATACAAAGATGGCAAACCTTTTAGAGACCAAGTGCCCAAACTACAATGCAAAACCCACTTATTTATCGCAAAGTGCCAACACAGCAACAAGGGAGGAAAGAAACGCTCCCATTGGGCTGCTGGGCAGAGGGGTGGGATGAACTCTGTGCTGAAAAGAGGGAGGAAGTGCTCCCATTGGGCTGCTGGACAGAGGGGTAGGGCAAATTCTGTGCTGGGCTGACTGCACAGGTGCCCACAGAGAGGGCTCTGAGTGCCACCTCTGGCATGCATGCCATAGGTTCACCATCACTGGTATAGTATATTGATAAATAAACCTCACCATAAGAAAGACGCTTGTCTACCCAATTCAACAGTTCCTTGACATATTTGCACCACAGCTTGGCATATCCAAGGGCTGTTTCCACACCACCTTTACATCTGATCAGCATCTCATCGGCTTCTTCAGCTGAAAAAACAAAACAGCAGGTTGGTTTGACTTAAGAACTAGTGAAGAGGTTCAGGCTAGCCACTTGATGAAGGAACTACATCACTAGCAGGGTGAGCCCCTCTGATTTGGGTAAAGAAACAACTCCACTGTGTCAGGATCTTCTCATACCAGAGAGTATTATTTATTTATTTATTTGCTCATATTTACTATCCCGCCCCAATCAGGTAGACCCGACTCTGGGCGGCTTACAGCATAAATTACAATCACAGATTAAGTCTATTATAATAGTGATATTTAAAACCTTAAAAATTCATAAAAATTAAAACAGCGCAACAGATAAAGACAGAAGCAGGGAGGAGTGGCTGTCCCTTAGATCAGCCAACCTACATGGGATCCCACGTTCCTGGGTCCCCATACATTGTGGCACCTTAAAGACTAACTCCTGTATTTTAATGTTTTGCTTTCGTGGATCAAGTCTACTTCATCAGACATAAGAGTGAGTTTTCATGGTATTAATTTATACATACTGTATCAGGTACAAAGGCACACAATGAGAAAATTTGGCTTAACAGATAGATGAAGGCTTCTGGGAGTTTTAGTCCAAGAACATCCGGGGTCCCAAGGTTGGGAACCACTCCATTAGTGGTTTTTTGTCTTTTGTTTTGTTTTCTCTACGCAAATGCAAATATGTTTGCATCGACTAACACGGCTACCATTTCAAAATAATCATCTCAGGCACAGACAGAATTGACCTATGAAACCTATAAGTCAGAGCTGGGGACCCTGTCAGCTACAAATCCCCAGAAGCCCTAGCTGACAAGGTTAATGGTTGCACTCTCAAACATCTGGTGGGCTAAAACTTCTCCACCCTCCTGAAGAAGGTCAATCTAGAGCCCTGATCATTGAGCTGCTACACCTCTTTGGAAATTCCTACACTTCCTGGGATGCAACTATCTTTTTTCTAACTTCTCGGCTTGCTGTGCCAGCATTTCCTCCTGTGAACGATGATTGTCCTTTTCAACCCCTGGAGCTTCTCTTTGCTTTCAACAGACTTTGTCGGCTGAACCACACACCAAATGACAGCAGCATCAGCTGGTGGATGACTCCATTTTGGCGGTCCCTAAACTCTACCTCAAATGTTAGTTTGTACTTTAGAAGAGCTCTGTCAGGTGCTAAACCCTACCTCCCAAAGAGATTCAGCACTTTGGAGGAGTCCTGAAAAGGATAACTTCAATAGGCTAAAGAGCACCCCTGAAAATGGAGTCACAGCCTGGCCCATTCCCTCCTTGCTCCTGCCTCTTCCTGCTTTGCTTCCTCAACCAGCAAATAGGGTTTTTAGACCTTCACATTCTCAGAGATCTTTCCACCTCCATTTCTTCTTACATAGATCTCTTTCTATCCATGTTGCCTTACAGGGATTTATTTATTTAATCATATTTATATGCCGCCCTCCTCGGAAGTGACCCAGGGCGGCTAACAGAGCTTTAAAAACAACAATTAATTAACAACAATTAAAACACAGGATGAAAAAATAGAATTAAAAGATTAAAAAGAGATAAAAAGAGATTAAAAATTCACACACAGAGAGGGATGGAGTCAAATGAGCAAACAGGTCGGGGTAACCGTATGGCCCGTACCCCATACCTGCCCCGCCAGCCAGGTCTTAACCCGCTTTCTGAAGGGCAGCAACTCTGTCTGGAGACACAGCTTGGTTGACAGGAGGTTCCATAGGGTTGGAGTGGACACAGAGAAGGCCCTTCTTTCTGGTGCAAGAGAGATGCGCTTCTCTAGCCAATGGAACAATGAGAGAGCCTCATTGGTCCGCTGTGGTGAAATGGACAGATGTCCTTAGGCGACGCGATCTCTTAAGTATCCTGGCCCACTACCATGTAGGTAGGACTTTAAAGGTAATGACCAGCACCTTGAATTGCACTCGGAGGCATACTGGCAACCAGTGCAGCTCCCAGAGCAATGATGAGGTGCGAGCATAACGCCCACACCCCATCACGATCCGAGCAGCCCCATTCTGGACTTCAGTTTGCCACTCCAGCCTAAACTTTCATCTTGACCCATTATAAATAAGTCCCTCAGTTTGCCTACAAGTTAGAAAGCGATCCTGTACTGGAGCCTAGGTGAGTCCCTTGGACCTGCGTATCATAAGGAGACTGAGCGTCTGAATTGCAAGGCTGGCATAGGCATTCCACATGTGCATAGCTGAACCAGATGAAATGCTGGATTTGTACTGTTCTTTCCCCACCCGTTCTAACAGTCAAAGCTGCTGTGTTTGCACAATGACCTTGCAAATTAAACCATTACTCACCTCCCAAGGAACAATCACCAAGCAAAAGCAAGCCAATTTGCAGAGGTGAGAGATTTTGCCCTAGGATGAATAAATGGATTTAACCTCTTAAGGAAGCTCCACTTCTAATGAGTGGCTCATTGTAGGTTCAGTTTTGATCATTAGAGTAATAGCAATTGCTAGGAAATTCTTGCATCCTGCTCTTTGACTGCCTTGCATTTGATCTTTAACACATTAATGTTTAAATTCAAACCTGAGGCCATAGTTAATGAATGAGTGAGAAGGAATTTGTTAATATGGAAGGAAAATGGTAAAAGATACATTTAGTCTTAGTACTGAGCAGGTTCGGGCATGCTAGTAAAGTCCCAAGGGGCTGTGGTGGCTCAGTGGTTAAGATGTTCACCTTGTTAGCCGGAAGGCAGACAAGTCGGCAGTTCCAGACCCGGGTACTACATGATGGATTAAGTGCCCGTCTCTGTCCTAGCTCTCAGGAACATGATCGGAGCCTCATTTGGGCATTCCCTGAGCAGAGTTCTTCCGCAAAAAAACTTTCAACCCAGAATAATTTCTGACACAAAATTATTATTAGTAGTAGTAAAGTCCCAAACTCACATGCCTTCATAGAGGATTGACTCTTAACCTCATTATCATTCACTGTTTGAGCTTTTTTAAAATAAAAAAACCAGTTATGAGACTGACAACAGTGATGGGATGTAACAGGTTCTCACCAGTTTGCCAGAACCGGTAGTAACTTTTCCCAGTCTCCCGGAGAACCGGTAGCAGCTTTTGGGGGGAACCACCTTCGGGGCTTACCTTTTCACTAGTTCCCCCACTGCGCATGCGTGCCAAGCATTTGGTATGCATGCATGCCTACAGTGCTTGGCGCGTATGCACGGCCTCCTTGCTGTCCTTGTGTTGTGGGTGGGTGGGTGGTTTGAGGTTTTGTGTGTGTGTGTGTGTGTGTGTGTGTGTGTGTGTGTGTGTGTGCGCGCGCACTTATTTTTATTTTATTATTATTATTTTTCTTTGACTCCACCCACAATGTCATGACATCATGATGTTAGCTCCGCCCACACTGTGATGACATCATGGTGGGGTAGTAAAAAAATTGACATCCCACCACTGACTGGCAAGCAAGAATCAGAGCTTGTATTCTTGAAATCAGTAGTCATACTAGCCAAAACATTCTGGGAGGCTTCCCCGCTCTCATTCCTCAATTGGCAATCTCTATGAACTAACTATATGTTTTGTCTTTCTTTTATTTATGCTGAATTTCCTGTTAACCAATTTCCTTGCTGACCCAGAGTCCTGCATTCGAGCTGTCAGTCCTGCACCCAGCCAAATAGCCAGTGGTAGGCAGCCAAAAAAAATTCGCTACCACGCTGTGGGTGGAGCCTACATTGTGGGTGGAGTCTATATCATGGGTGGAGTCTACATCTCCAAATACAGGCAGCTCTGGGTTTTTGGCTGTAAATGGAGATAAGCACTGCACCTTAGAGTTGGATATGACTGGCTTTTGAGCAAGGGAGACCTTGAACCACTTGCAGGGACAAAACCTGACATCAAATTTGAATACCAATCAAGGATCTTCTGTTATTAGGTAAAGGTTTCTCTTGCTCGAAAGCCAGTCGTTACCAACTCTAGGGTTCAGTGCTCATCTCTGTTTATAGCCACAAAAGCTCACATTAAAATACTGTACAGCAGTTAGTCTTTAAGGTGCCACAATGTTTTTGTCTTTTTGTTTTGTTTACTCTCTGATATGCTTGCACAGAATAAAACTTTTAAAATGGTAGCTGTGTTAGTCTGGGCAGAGCAGGGCGGTGGGTGTGGCCACCCAATTTCACTACCCCCCTGCCCGAAGGTCACCCACTTTTCCTCCCCCCCACACACACACCGGTGTGTGTGTTTGCAAACCTATTGCTGCCCACCACTGCAAACAGCTATTACCAATGTAGCAAAAAATAATCAATTAAAAGTTTTGTTTTTAAATTAAGAGGCAGCCTGTTCTTGAACTATTACAAGCAGGAAAAATATTGACAAGGCTCTAAGACTAAAGAGTAAGAACTTTTGAAGTCACTAATAAAAATGGGCACTTCATTTCCTGGCAGTAAACAAATGCTATCAGATGAATGCTGGTTAAGAGAGAGGGGCAGGTTAGTTTTTCCATCCTAATTCTAGGGAGCTTTTGACTGGCCACAAGCATAAAATTCTGGGGTAAGGTACGCACACACTCACACACACACACCCATCCCTGATCTGAGATCTCACCTTGCATAAAACATAGGAGAGAAAAATCAATGAGAAATAATGAAAATGCAAGGTAGCTACAGTACTTTATGTCCTTTCCTTGCAATTACCGGACATGTTTGCTGGTTCTTCTGCCTCCACGTTTCCTTCGCACCTACAGATCTCCTCTGTCTGGAAAATAAAAAGACAAGGAAACAGAAAACATAAGGTATTTAAAGTGGCTCAATTCTTCTTCTTCTTCCGTGTCTAGGCCAGATGTGAAACTGCCAAAATAAAGGCACCTTTTGGTGAGTTCATTCTGCAGTTCCTTTTGCCTGACTTAGTGTGAGAAAGATTAGCTACTCAGGCTGGCCCTTCTCCTGGGAGACCTGAAGGGAATTGAATTCTCGCTACATAATCCATGAAACATCAATTTAACATAAACCTTTCAAATGCAACAAAACTTTTGCCTGCATGTCCTTGTTAATCATTCTCCATCTTGAGTCAACATCTCTTTTCATAATACCTGTGGATTTTCTGACAGTGGTTGAGAGACTTCACTGCTGTTGTCATTTGTATCATCATCGATGAACATATCAACTGCCCTGCAAATTAGAAAGAAGAAATAGTGGAAATTATATATAAGGGTAAACCAGTGTTTCACCATGAGGATCAGATAGCACATGGGGATTGGACCTATTGTGTAGAACAGGGGTTCTCAACCTATGGCCTGTGGGCTGAATCCGGGCCATGGCACCATTCCATCCGACCCACACCCTCCCTCCTACCAACAGTCTGGGGGTGTGTGCTCTGGCCCCTGACTTTAAAATGTTGAGAACCTCTGGTGTAGAATAAGGCAGTTTCTCTGGTAGTAGGTATAGGATGCCACTATGGAGTGGCAACTCTTCTTTTTTTAGTTTATTTTCAAATTATCAATATGTATGAATAGAGGAGGGCAAATTTGACGGTAGTATCTACTGCGCTTTGATGGCATTTACATTCTTCCATGGAGAAATTCTAGTGGATTCTTGTTTTTCAGAAACATCTGTAGGAATTACTTTCCTTTTATCGCTGACATATGTTTCTTCCAGAAGTATGTGTCTTTCCTCTTTTATTGCTTTGTGCCAGAGAGCTTGTAATTTACCAGACTTTGTGTTCAGACTTGGTTGTGTGTTTTTTTTTTTTTAACAATTCCTGTTCTCTTTGAAAAAGATGCTTCTCCTTAAATGATATGTAAAAACATACTGTATTTTAAGACATTCACTTCCCTACTGGAATTTTTCTTTCTAGTGTGCTAACTCTACCCTTAGTACAAAGTGATACTAAAAAAAAAACCCCATGCTTTCAGAAGAGGTGAAAAGGAGTAGAAAGAAATGGGAAGAAGAAAGAACAGTAATTAACCAGGAGAAGAGGAATGTCATATGGATGAGGGCAAAATACCGATATCATCCATACAGAACCTGCCAGTTTAATAAGAACAAAAACTTCATCTGGACAAGTTCAAAATTATTCCAGATGTCACTGCTCATTGTTCACATAACCACCTCCTGTATTTCAGGACATATAAACCTAAATGCACTTGACGTAGAAGTAAATCCTATTAAAGACAATAGAAATTATTTTTGAGTAAACAGGAGGGCACAATGTAGTTACATATCCTTTAATCTCAGCAGGCGACAGCTTCAGTTAGCCACTGTTTAGAACAGGAGACTATCTGGGACTTTTGTGTATGCCAAAGAAAAAGAGGAACTGTCTGGCACAATAGACAAACAGACAGATAAGTAGTATTCTAAAAAGGGGTACACTACCTTTCTCTTACAGTGCTAAACATGCTCATTGGACATATTCTACCCATATTGCTCAGCAGGCAACTCAGCTCTGAGAAACAGGCAGCAGGGTGAGCACAGAGTGAGGCAAGCATCTTTGACTGATTGAGCAGCCTACAATCAGACCTTAGACTAGGGGTGCCCAAACTATGGCCCATGGGCCAGATCTGGCCCCTGACACCAATTCATCCAGCCCATGCTGCCCTCGTTGCTCTCGGAAGCGGAAGTAAAACACACACATATTGTCAGGGATCAGATACGGCCTGTGGGCCGTAGTTTGGGCACCCCTGGTTTAAACAGAGAAAATGGCAGCCTAAAAATCTATCTCATCCTGTTGCAAAACAGATTGCAAGGTGTGTTTTACTTCTACTTTCAGGGGGAGGAACCATGTGATCAGCCTGCTGAACCATGTGATTGGCCCACAGCCCGAATTTTTTGGGCACCCTTGCCTTAGATAGTTCTAAGGGGCAGCAGACAATTTATTATAAAAAGCAAAGGTGAAGAATTCAACCCTTGTGTCTAAGAGCAAGTTCCACTGACTTCTTGAAAGGCTTCCCTGCCAATGTTTTAGAATGGCACAGAACATCTTTCTTGGTAGCGTCTAGGAAGGTCTCTTGGTGCCTTTGAAGCAAGAGCCGATTGTGAAGAATTGCCACCCAGCATTTTGCTGCTTGAGGAAAAACAGGAAAAGGTTTCTCTCCACCCATCCAAGAGTACCCAAAACCAAGTTACTGTGGTACAAGGGGGCAGGAAATCCCCACAAGTACCTTCTCATGAGGACATCAAAGTAATGTACAGAGTCCTTATCCCCATTTTTTAATCTTCAGAGCAACCTCAAGCTAAGGATTGGCCCAAGATCCCCTACTGTTGTAGCCAAGTGGGAGTTAGGTCTCAAACCCAAAACCTAGTGTAACACTTTCATAATGACAATGTGCTGATTCTCATGGCCTTTAGCTTCCAGTTCAGACTGCTTTCTCTGCAATTATGCACCCATGAATGTAAATGTATGGATTAAATTTAGTGATGCATACTGTATTGTGGGGCCAATGTGACATCAATTTGGGATACATACACATTTCCAAGTGAAATTTCTATAGCATCCAGACTCCGGAAAATCTCACTGTAGCGTTTCTTGTTTTCCGTCCCTTTCACTTGACTGTTGAGGTCTGGAAAGGAAAGGAATAAAGTATTTCAGTAAGATCTTGTTGAAACAAAGGAACATTGCCTACCACACCCTAGATCTTGTTATCAGATAAAACTGACAATGTAAAAATCAAACATTGTATAAGAATCATGTCTTCTTTTTAATAATAAAAAACACGTTGAAACCTGCTTAAGTCATTTGTGTTAGGATTTTCCAGAGCGGCAACCTTCCTAAACGGCTGCAGCAATAAAATAAAACAATGAGTTCTGTGGTGCCACAAAGACAGATTTTATTTTTGACACAGAACGTCAAGCGCCTAGTTGCATTTTGGTGACGTGCAATTGCCATCCACCAAAACTCATGTCAAATGGTGACACAAGACTCTCTCTTCTAAAAACTAATTTAACTGAGGCTTAAACTGAAGTCAAAGACAGACATGAAAATTTATGTGCTGTAATTGACAGAGAGTGAGAGTCAGACTTAGAGGGCTTGGGTTCAAATCCCTGCTTTGCCATTGAAACTCACTGAAGGTGGAGTTGAAGTGGGGAAATTCACTCCTTGAACAACTCACAAATCTCAAACGCACCATTAAGTTGAAAGCCACTTGACAGCACATTATACAAAAAGAAAAACAAGGATAGTCATAAGAGTTAGAGAGTGAGTCAATTCAAAACCTTCTCTACACAAACATTGTCTTTACCTAACCTTCTGAAAGTCATGCAGTGCCATACATAGGAGAGATAGTCCTTGACTGGGCAACAGCAAAAATGTCTGTCAAATCTGGGATCACACAAATCAGCTTTGCTTTGTCAATAGTCTTCAGGATTTAAGCACCAGATGTACATGGTCTACCTTTACCAGATGCTTAGACCAGAGTTTAGGGACCCCACTGCTTGGGTCCTAGCCCTGGAACTAAGAGCCAGCAGAGTAATGCAGAGTAATGCAGCTGGTACCTAGTAGAGCTACTCTCTGTGACCAGTGGTGGGATTCAATTTTTATACTACCTACTCTGTGAGCGTGGTATGGTGCACCCGAATTAGGACTATGTACTTTATTTCAAAACTTGGATGGGCGGGGCCAGCCAGAATTTCTGCTACCGGTTCTGGCGAACTGTTGCGAACCTGCTGAAACCCACCACTGTCTGCAACTGCATATTGCATGGAGGGCATATGTTTGTATCACATAACCTCCCAGCCAGTCTCAAGATCCAACACATAAACGACAGAAGAAACCAGAACTTCTAATTGCTACTTCAGGCCACATTCATATCAGAGAGACTTTGGTTTTAAGAAGGTTGTCAATCAAGCCTTGCTTCTTAAGGAAGCCTGTTGGGGAGACTCTGGCAATATATATGTACCTCACCACATTACATTTTCTACTTTTCAAAAAAATAAAAATCTAACAATTCTATTGGTAGAAAATTAACATTAATTCGTTAAACTATAACCCACCTTTCTCCCCATGAGAGGACTCTAGGAAGCCCACAAAGTTAAAACATGTAAAATTAAATGCCTCCTTGATATGTCCTTCACTAAATACTCCGTTAACCTTCAGTCTTTTTCTGTCATTATTCACACTTTGCTCAGGCTTCCCTTTGTCAGCTCTCTACCTGTTCAGTTCAACTCCTTCAGCAGCAGCCCTGGCTCTGGGCTCTCTGTCACTAGGTTCCTTCTTTCCACCCACTCAGGATGTTTGTGACATCATCAGTACTACTCAGGCTCCATATGACATCAGCCCTGTCCAGTCAACTGAACAAAAGATTATTGTTCAATTTCTGCCAGCTTTTTTGTTTTAATTCAAAGATAATTTGTAGTTGTCAATCTTTTCTTAAACGACAATTGTAAATTACTTTGTTCTGTGGTTGACTTGTTTAGCTGATGGGGAAAGGATTTCTCTCTGTGTTTCACATCTACTTTTGAAGTGTCAGTAAATGTAAGAAGTGAATTCATTCCTACATAGGTGTATTTCTGTATTCACATGTAAAATACATACATATATGTTTGCCATGAATTTTGAGGTAACTTTCTTCCTAACGTACTAATTTTAAAAAAATAACTATTAGGCCTCATATCGCCCAATACATGCCCTCACATGCAAGGACATAAGAAGAAGATTAGGAACACACTGGGGACGTATGAACATATATGGTGGAGTTGTAATGTGGTTAAAGATTTTTGGACAAATATTGAGAAAGAGATTAATGAAATAATGGGGGTGAGCCTAAAGTTGAGATCGGGTATCGCCTTATTGACTGAAGTGGATAATATTAATATGGGCTTAAATAAAAAAGATTTGTTATTTATTATATTGACAACAGCAAGGCAATGTATTGTAAGGAATTGGAAGAATGACATCTTGGTAAAAATTGAAGACTGCTATAAAGAAATGTGGGGAATAGCACTGAATGATAAGCTTACTTGGGAACTGAACTTTAAAAAGGGTATAATTAAGGAAAATAAATTTGGAATATATGGAGACCATTTTTAGAGCATAAGCTAACTAAGGTCAATTGTCATTTTGGGAGAGGCTTCTCACTTGTTGTGGGACTTAGCAATTGTTTTGTTTTTGTTTAGTTGTTTTTTGTAAAAATCTGAGTGATGACTGAGATGTAGAAATTTTGGACTGTTATCTGATATTGATGTTTATTTAATTTCTTGTTATTGTAGTGCTATTGATATTTTGATGTATGTATTTATGATTTATTGACATGAATTTGTAATTTTTACATATGTTGTGAACCGCCCTGAGTCGGTCCTACCGAGTAGGGCGGTATAGAAATTGAAATATAATAATAATAATAATAATAATAATAACTGTAGGCAGAAGTTCTACTGCTTAAGACCATCATTCCACCTTGAAATCCCTTCAGCTTCTGGAGTCTCTTCATCAGCCTAGCATTTTACTTCCGCTTCCGGGAGCAACTAGAGCGATGTGGGCCAGATGAATTGGGGTTGGGGGCCAGATCCAACCTGTAGGCCATAGTTTGGGCACTCATGGTTTAAGTAGAGAAAATGACAGGCTAAAATCTATCTCATCCTGTTGCAAAACATATCTGTTGCAAAACAGATTGCAAGGTGCATTTTACTTCTGCTTCCAGTGGGAGGAACCACGTGATTGGCCCACTCAACCACATGACCGGCCCACGGCCCAAAAAGTTTGGGCACCCCTGCCCTAAGCAGTAAGTTTCACCAAACTGTACCCAGAGCCAGCCAACTTTAGGTGAGTCTTGACTGTCAAAAGAATCAGGTTTCCTATTTGTAAAAATCAGATTACGGTCATGTGGTGCTTGTGTTGGTTTGCGCAGCGACCTTTGCTTGAGCAGTTTTTTAAAACACTGTTACTTCTGCCACCCAACAGCCTCCTGATTTCCCCCTTCCCCGCTGATCGCCCCTCTGGAAATCCCCCCAATAATAATAATAATAATAATAATAATAATAATAATAATAATAATAATAATAATAATAATAATAATAATAATAATAATAATAATAATAATAATAATAATAATAATAATAATAATAATAAAATCTAGAGTCCTGGCTATGGCCCTCCTGATTGCCCTTTCTCTCTTATCATTGTGACTGCCATCAATCAGCTATTAGGCAGCTGGCCTCAATTTCAAAGTGGGGAGGACACACCACTTCCTCCTCTGGTTAAGAGATATTCATAACTTACCGTACCCTTGGGCACAACCTCCATTGTCACTGCTCCTTGCCTTCCACCTGGTGCCAATTATGATTATTTTCCTATTATTATAAAGTGGTACCTCACTTAAACAGCACAATGTGTTCCATGGGATTGCTTTTTAAGCGAGTTTGCTCTTTAAGCGAAACACCATTGTGAGTGACCAATCGTGACTTCTGGGGGGGGGGGGGGTTGTGAAACCCTATTTATTTGTTAAGCAAGTTTTTGGTTGGTTTTATTTGTTAAGCGAAGCGAACGTTCAGAGAAAATTCTGCTCTTTAAGCGAGTTGCTCTCTAAGCGAGGCGCTCTTTATGCGAGGTTTGACTGTATTTAACTACTATAACTCTGCAACAGTTCTTTGAAATGAACCACTGAAACCTCCATTTGAAGCATAGCCAGCTCTAAGGATGGGGGGGGACCATTTTCAGGCTTTGGGGGATCCTGCAAACTTTATGGGGCAAAATGTATGTACCAATATATATGTGCACGTGGAAGAATAGAGCAGTACAGGAATTGTGCAAAATAAATAATCCCTCTTGGATGGTTTAAAATAACCCTCATTTTGGCAAGATAATGCATCCCCCCCAGCTGTGTGTTGTGTATTCCTTGGTCTCTGAATCAACTTGAAACCTGACAGAACTGACTCTAAGGTAGTACTTTTTGCTAAACACACCCTTGTTCTGGTACATGAGGTTCAAAATTCCTTAGCTGAATTTGCTCATCTGTGGCATTAAAAAATAAAAATACAGCGATAAGCATATTCATAACCCACAGGAGAGCTAAGGGAGTTAGATATCTGGTTGCAGAGCCAAAGGCTGGGAGTTTGATTCTCCACTGTGCCTTCAGGGAGAAGGGCCGCCCTGCGTATTCCTGGCCAAGCTACACAACCCCAGAGCGCTTCCACAAGAAAGGAATGCACATTATTTCTGAGTAGTCAGAAACTAGAAAACGTGCATGCGTGCATGTGTGCCTGTGTGTGAGAGAGAAGGGTTTACTTTTGGTGAGTCCAGGAGATAGGATAAGCAGTTTAGATTGCAATCATATTATCTTGAGGGTGAAAAATTTAAGAATATTTATAGAAACATATTTCTCTACATATGTAGCTAATGTCCATATCTTGCAAGATTAGCCAGTACTGTTATGTCAGAACTCTCATCTCCTTCTTCAGTAGGGGTGCAAAACAGGCTTACCTCAGGCTTGGACTCTGTGCCAAAAGTTAAAACGAGGCATGGGCAGATGACACGACTGAACAGAGCAATATTTCCACACTGACCCTCTTGCCCAACTCCCCACAACAAAACAGGATGTGGTTGTCTTAAAGGGTTGCTTCACCAAGCACAGCTCGGAAGCCTTGTTCCTCAAACAAAAAGAAGGGGTGGGGAGGCAAATCCCTCTCAAAATCATTCTGACCGAGCTGTCTCTCACCCTTTTGCTTTGCCTCACTACTGAAGTATGCAGATTGTCAAGTCACATTTTGGAGAGACAACCAGGAGGAAGATCTGGTTTCATCCCTACAATATTAGATGGCACACTTTAGCTGATTGCAGACATTGTTTCAGGTTGTGGGAAGGCTTTGAGAGATGGACAGACTCTTTCTCTAGTACTACCTTGATGGAGTCAGTCTTGCAGCCTAAGAGTCCTTCTGCACTGAGCATTTGTTCAACTTGGCTTATGCCCATGAGGCCGGTGCTACATTACAGTATTCATACAATGCCCGGCTGAAACTAGCATCAGCAGAGTCCAAATGGGACAAAAACCCTTGTTGCATGGTGGGTATTTTTGTTTTCCTTTGCTCCAGGGCATGATCTGTTGTGTGGATCCTAATCGGTGATGGGATGTTACCGGTTCGGACCGGTTCGCCCAAACCGGTAGCGCCCCATTAGGAGGGGTTGCCCCCTCAAAAATGGCTGCCCGGAACTGCGCATGCATCAAACCTCCATTTGACACATGCACAATTCTATTTTTTAGTGCACATGCATCAAATAGCGATTTGACGCATGTGCACTAAAAAAAAGAACTATGCATGCGTCAAATGGAGGTTTGACGCATGCACAGACATTTTTTAATTTTTATTTTTTTTGCTCCGCCCACAACATCATGACGCCACTGATGTCATGGCATCAGCTACGTCCACAACATCCATGATGTCACGGTGGGGTAGCGAAGATTTTAACAACCCACTACTGATCCTAATGTTGTGCTGTTCCCTGCTGATTTGGACACTTTGTGAATATGTGTCATTTGATGACATTTCTTTATGGGTGTTTCTCTGCTGCTGTTTCTCTGTTCCTCCACACCATGTGGATGGGTTAAACAAGGAGGGAAGGGAGGAGAGAGAGTAAAGTAGGCAGGGACTTGGTGGGAAAGGTAGGTCAAAGTAGAGGCCAGTCCATGTTGGGATGAACCATTAAGAAGCAATTCCAGATGTGTGTGAACAGGTAGTACTAGCCCAACCCAGTGCTTCCCAGTATATCCAACAACAAATATCCTTATGATATATGGGTATAAATACTGCAATGATCTACCAATGATCTATTTTTTAAAAGTCAACGCTGTTGTAGACTTCATTAACAGAAGTATAGTCTCAAAAACCTGTGAGGTACTAGTCCCTCTCTATTCAGCACTAGTTAGACCACATCTAGAGTACTGTGTCCAATTCTGAGGACCACACTTGGGGTACACAGAAAGGGCCTCCTCAAAGATTGTGGTATTTTGGAATCACAATTGCGCATACCGTTGTAACAGCAACCTTGTGTTGTCAGCTAATCTTTCCCACACTAGATCAGTCGAAAGGAACTGCAGAATGATTTCACCCAAAGGTGCCTTCATTTTGGCAGTTTCATGTCTGGCCTAGACATGGAAGAAGAAGAAGAAGCACCACACTTTAAGAAAAATGTAAAGAAATTAGAGCAGGTACAGAGAAGGGCAACAAGGATGATCAGAGGATTGGAAGCCAAGCCCTATGAAGAAAGACTGAAGGAATCAGGCATGTTTAGCCTTGAGAAAAGGAGACTGAGGACAGCACTCTTCAAATACCTAAAAGATGGTCATAAAGAAGAGGGGTGGGATCTGTTCTCTGTCATCTCAGAATGCAGGACACATAATAATGGGCTCAAACTAAAGGAAGCCAGATCTAGGCTGAATATCCGGGGGGGGGGGGGGGACGACTCCTTGACAGTTAGAATAATACAACAGTGGAACCAACTGCCTCCAGAGGTGGTGAGTGCTCCAGTACTGGAAGCATTCAAGAGAGAATTGGACAACCATCTGTCATATCTCCTTTGATTTGGATTCCTGCATTGAGCAGGGCTTTGGACTCGATGGCCTCAAAGGCACCTTCCAACTCAGTGATTCTATGATTCAAATCTGCAACACAAAAAAATGATACCAGAACAACCTTAGACAATTATTCTGTGGCCTTAATGTCACAAGCACAACCCTTGGAAGCTGTTGAAAGTAACTGCTGTTTAAAAAAAAGTCATGGCCAGAAAATTAGAAAGCTATCTTTTGCTGTATGCAGTAGCTGAACTGTGTGTGTGTGCCCAAACAAAAGTAGGGGTAATCAGTAGAGATTCATCTGGTCATGACATGAATACTATTCAACAGAAGTCCATGATAAAGCTGTTCTACTCCCCTACCAGCCTGAGCTTCCGTGATCAGCAGCATTAGTTATGAAGACAATAACCAGCAGCATCTGGCAAGACAAGTTTGCCGTTGCCTGGGATACGCCCGATTGTGGTTTGAAAATGTAAAAAGTATCCACAATCTTCAAGGAGGCTCTTCTTCTTCTGTCATATCTGAATCCGAATATTGGCAATCATCATGGTGAGCCTTTTTGGCACACAAAGTCCTCCTCAGCCTCAGGCCATTATTGAAGAAGCTGCTGCCCTCCATCAAGATGGATTCAAATAGGATTTAATCCACTTGGGGACTATCACCCTTCCCTGTGGACTTCAGCACCCAAGGCCGTTAGTCCTCAGGGTTGTCAAGTTAGTTAACCACTGCTTGACTCTTCGTGTTGAGTCACTGGCACTATGGTCTATTCCAGGGGTCAGCAACCTTTTAAAGTTGGGGGCCGGGTCACACTCCTTCATACAGTTGAGGACACTGGACTGGTGCCTCCCACCATAAAGGCATCCACAGCTGTCGTAAATGCATCCGCGGCCACTTCTGGTAGAGGCAGTCGTAGAAGCAAGGGTGGGGGCTGGATTATTTGGTGCCATGGGCTGGATTTGGCCCACGGGCCATAGGTTGCCAACTCCTGGTCTACTCTATTACCATAGCAGGATAACCCAGCCAGACTAACAAGGAGGCTCAGTATTTGCAAAGCCCACACTGTGTGGCATCAGAACAAATTCCTAACACCCGGAGTGATATCTTTTTAGATCAGAGTGAGCAACTGCTAGAGTTTAGGGAGCCATGCACATCCACCTCCGGACCTTGGAAGGTGAGGATAAGACTCAGTCCCTTACTTCTGTCCTTAGTCCCATTTATCTTTAAAAACATTTTTAACTAGGGAAAATACTATTGCACCCTCTAGTGGCCAAAAGTGTTTACTTTTGAGGTTTTGGATGCCCCCAAATCCTGGGAGACCTCAATTGCACCCTTTCCTTCTAAAGACCAGAACAAAAGGACTTTCTGACCCAAACTTTCTATAGGTGATCTAGGTATGCTAGGATGGACAGAGGAGCCAGGACCAGCTTTAGGAGGCTTGAAGCTGCCTCCAGGATACATATTGCCTACTCTTGTATTTCACATCCTAAAATTCAGAAAGGTTTTACAGCTTTCCTTGCTAATATTTAATCTATGATATATTTCTCCCTTCCCACAAATCATGTCAAGTCATGCTACTAATTAGTGATCAAAGGGAAACAATTGGTCTTCCACTTCTTTACATCAATCTTTCACATGTTTCATTTGGCAGATCTGATTGTGTCTCTGTGCTGTGTACATCAAGGCGCACAAAGGCTGGATCAAGTCCAAATACTTGCACTGCCAAACTAAGAACAGTTGTGTATTGGCAAGGGTTTAAGGATGACGAGCATGGGGGGGGGGGTAGGGCAGGCTGAAATAAAAACCTCTGACAAGGGATTTCAGCAGCAACAAAAGGTGATATCTGCAACCCTCACAAATTGTGGAAATGGTGTGAACTTACTTATTTGATCAAATTGCTTTTGTCTGTCCATGGAGACAATCAAATGTGTTACTGCAGGATATTGAAATGCCACTCACTTTCACTCTTTCTTGGAAAACTCAGAAGATGTAATGTACTGTATTCCATTGTATATCTCTAGAGCAGGGTTTCCCAACCTGTACAAGTGGGGGCCCGGATCACGCTCTCTCAGTCAGCTTTGAGGGCCGGATGGCCATTTTGCCCTGCTTGCATGATGGGGTGGCCATTTTGTCCCAATAGTTTCAAAGGTGCAGCCATTTTGGTTCTCGATTGCCCTTGGAGGGGTGGGGGGCCATGTGAAATGGTGTCACAGGCCGGATCCAGACCATGGGTCTTAGGTTAGGAACCTCTGCTCTATACAGTCTTTCAAAATGTAGTGTGCTTTGCTGTTTCAATGTGAAACAGGTACAGTATTCAGATTTACTTTGTCTCTTTGTCCTAATTTCTAGTCTCTACTGTGTTCCTACACAGAAGTGTATGGGGGACATGGAAGGAGCCTCTCCAAAGACTGTGAGGAACACGTTCAGGAATTTCATGGGCAAGGGTGGCACTTGGTTTACTGATGCTTCCACCCTAGAAGTGGAAGCAGTAAGTTGCATCTACCATGAAGCAAAGAGGAAGACTGGCCTAAATCATTAGTATAAGTTACCCCTCGTCAGAGATTTTCTCACCAGTCCTGTGCAGGGATCTGTAGAAACCTTGTGTCCACTTTGGGATAATGGAGAGTACATGCATCCATAATGCTCAATTTTCCCCCACTCACTCTCCTTGCTTCTCTCCAACACTTTGCTAACTTCTGATGACCTGGTGCCTTTGTAGAAGTGTGAGGCTTGCATTGTGAAGCAACTTCCTATTCCTGAAACCCTCACGTACATGGGATACATGTAAACATACAGTATCAACACATCCTTATTAAACTTCCACATCCTCTTATTCCCCCTTCCATGGGATTCCTGCACCACCAACATTTGCAAGCCTTCCTAAATTCCCACATGTTTTGCCTCCTCTTCAGATTTGGGCACTACTGGGAAGGCTATGTTTTTGGGGCTCCAGCACTCATGATCTCATCATAGGAGTCCCCCAGAAACCCCGGGACTTGGAGGAAGAATGCCTGGGTTCTGCAAGCCCTGGATTCTCAGAGGTCTTGAACCTGGAGAGCCTGATGCTGATAGGAACTTCATGATCAAATCAGGGGATGAAGTAGGACCTCCTCCCAGCCCAAGGCTAAAGACTTAAGATCAGTTGGAGTGAGGGCAACACAAGGTATTGTTATGGGAAAGAGCTCTGTGTGACAAAGAGTCTTTTCAGGACCAAGAGGTTTTCTTTAGAGAAAGGTCTTCTTCCCAGCAGACTAGAGCCTAACCCTGCAGCTGAGGACCATTCCCATCTATCCAAACATTTGCAGCTGGTTCGGACCCTGGAAGTCCAGCTATTATAAACCTTTAGTTGGAGATTGAAGGTGAAATGTCTCTGATTCATTCTTGTAACTCCTGTGTATTCAGACCCACATATTATGAATGCCTTTTTTGGACTGGCTTAAGTACACTTTTGGACCTTTCCTGTGTAGTTATGGTAATTCTCAGATTGCCTTGACTTGAACAGGTTTTGATTCTGGCTTTGAATTGTCTGTACCCAGTTGACCTTGCTCTCTAGTAGGCCTCTGCTTACTAACCCAAAGACCAAACCCACCAGGATAGTTTGTTTCCTTTGTTTCACAGAGGGATGCTTCAGCTGGAGTCTGAACAACCACTGCCTCCTGTGCTCCAAGCTGCAAGTATCCAGTGGGCTCCCCAGAAAGTTTGATGGAGCACTGGAGAAGTTTCCCAGCACCTTAGCTCAGTGCACAAGCCACATGCAACTATACCCTGTAACTTTTCCTGATGGACAAGTCTGGGTGGGGTTTCTAGTCAGCCTACTCACTAATCCAGCTGCCACTTGGGCAACACCTTAGATTCAACAAAAGTGTGGTTTCCTGGCCAACTCTTGGCCTTTGTGGACTGGATATACTTTTTATATAAAGAAGACAAATGCTGCCAACCCATGCATTCAACCACCTCAACAAGGAAAGGAGATGATGGCCAATCATGCTGATTTCTTCCAGCTGATGGCTCTGGGGTTTTAATGAATTAACCTACTCTCATGGACCAATTCCAGGAGGAATTAGTCAATGAGATTCTGGAAAAATGAACCCGTATGCATGACCAGAACCATTTAGACCCAATTCTATTTGTGCCTATGGATTGGTAGTAAACTGAAAAATTGGTGGGTGGTTCATTACACTCTAATCTAGGGGTGCCCAAACTTTCCGGGCTGTGGGCCAGTCATGTGGTTGAGCGGGCTGGTCATGTGTTTCCTCCTACCAAAAGCAGAAGTAAAATGCATTCACGCATGTGCATAATGCTGCTGTAAATGCACCTGCGGCTGTCATAAACGTGTTTACGACAGCCATGGGTCATTTACAACATGTTTTGCACCTTCATGGGCACGTTTTACTTCAGCTTCTGGGAGCAGCGCAGGTGGCATGGGCCAGATCCAGAGCACAAGCTGTAGTTTGGGCGGCAGCATCAGTGTCGACTGCAACTCGTATCAGGGAATGTATTTTTTTCCTGAAGCAGGAAAAATGTCCTTGTTGTGGATTTGTTTAAAGTGGATCCCAGCTTGCCACGAAGTGATCCACACACTATGATCATGAAGCCATATCCATCCCCTGTGGCACACATGAAATTGGACATGCAGGATTCAACACTGGGACTGCAATGGACTGCTGCAGCCTTGAGGATATTGTTTGAGCACCCTTGCTCTAATCCCTTGCCTGGGGATACTAATTACCCAGCAGCTGGAAAAGGATAGATGGAACTCCTTGGCGCATTCATCTGATTGATTCTCACATAGAAGGAATTGCATAAGCAGGTTGGGCTTTGTATGTACTGTGAAGACACATTTCACAATTATTTGCCCTAAGGAACATGGAGGTCTTTCTCTGCTAGGAAACTGAGCACTCTACACCAAGAAAGGTTTAGGATTGCTGGCTTCCACAATGGGTAGCTCCTAGCCCATCATGGTCACTTGACTTTTAATAACTTCATGGACCTGACCTCTGTGGGATGGCATTAAATTTTCGGTTATCTAATGGGGGTTCTAAGAAGACTAAAAACTGCGGATAGTTGTCCTCTCACTTTCAAGGCAGATGATGTTTCAAAACCACCAGGAAGCTCTTCACCCTAGCAGTTGTACCCCTCTTCCACTTAGCATAAGGGGTGTTCTGCTTGGCATGCCTTGAGTCCTAGGTGTCCTGTTCCTAAAGAAAGATGACTCTTAGCTCCACAAAAGAGCTGAATACACTGTCATACTACATATAGGAAGCTGCACAGTGGTAGCTCAGATCCTGTACATCTTTAGGGCTCTGCCCTTGAAGTGTTGGGGCCTTCAAGACATCTTCAATAGCTAAGAAACAGACTAGCAGCCTCCCTTACAACTGTGTCATAACTCTGCTCCCCAATTACTTTTGCTGGGCAAATGGTTCAGAACTGAAGCTGGATGTATTGTAGGGCATCTTGAAAAACACAAGAAATTGAGGTCTATTTGTCCTTCTACATTCCAGGCTGTCCTTCTTTGTGAGGGAGAAAGGTGAGGACCCGAGATTGGGCAATGACTATTTTGGAAGCAAAACGTCTTAACTATGATTTCAGAACTCTGGGAATACCTGCAAGACATCAAGCTCTGCACAAAACTGAACTTGAGAAATGCTTACAAGTTCATGCATGTTTCTGCAGATTAAAAATGGCTTTATGGACCAGGTAAACACATTTCACATACAGTCAAACCTGGCATAAAGAGCACCTTGCTTAGAGAGTAACTCACTTAAAGAGCAGAATTTTCTCTGAAAGGTTGCTTCGCTTAACAACAAAAACCAACCAAAAACTCACTTAACAACTAAATCAGGGTCCACAATCCCCCCACCAGATGTAACAATTGGCCACTTACAATGGTGTTTCGCTTAAAGAGCAAACTCGCTTAAAGAGCAATCCTGTGGAACGCATTATGCTCTTTAAGCAAGGTACAACTGTACATGGTCATGTCATCTGGGCTATGTGAGATGCCAGCAATCTTCCATCATTTAATGTATGAAATGTTCTGTGATCTTTTGGACCATTTGGTGGTGCTATACCAAGATGAATTCTGATCTACTCTTGGGCTACACAGAATCATGTACAGCAGATTATATTCCAATGCCTGTGCTAGCACCAACCGTACATGAAACTAGGAAGTGTGCCTACAAACTGCCATGTGCAGAGTTCCAGAGATTTTATGTATTTGCTAAAGAATGACAAACAGACACTATCTAGGTGGAAACTATCCGATTGTGGCACAACCTCAAAGCACAAAAAATGTTCAGCACATCCTCAGGTTCGCCACTTACTACCAGCAATTCATTCCTGGCTTTGCTTCATTGATTGATCCTTAAAGCGAACTGTGGCAGAACCAAGTGTCATTCCATTGAGCAGCCTCTGCAGACCAAGCCTTATAAGAACTGAAGAAGGCCTTAACCACCAAAACCATTCCCCAGGCCTCTAAATCCCAGACGCAATTTATTATCAAGACCAATGTTTCCAATGTGACTATTTTGGTTGTCCTTTTGCAATTGGTTTGTAGTGAGCAGGCCAGTAGCGTCACATGGATTTCAGCCGCCCGGGGCGTAAGCCAAATATGCCGTCCCCTGGTAGACACTGGTGCCCGCTCCCGCTAGCTCTTCTGAGAATTGTAGTCTAAGAACACCCATACGCCCAAAAAATGCTGCCCAGGGCGGGCCTCCCCCTGGGCCTCCCTACGCTATGCTACTAGAGCAGGCATACTACCTTGTGTCTTTTACTTCCTTAAATTACCCCTTAAATTGTACCTTATATTATAAAAGAAGCACTGAACTTTCAGATTTCTTGCACTGTAACTCCCTGAATTTGTCAGGAATCCCCCCCAGCTCAAATTCTGGAAGCTACAGCAAAACAAAACACCCCAAGTCCACAAGAGAGTTTATAATAACTCACACAGATCTATCTAGTTAAGAATACCTACAGACTGCTCACAAATTAAACCAGAGACTCATCCAACAGTCCTTTTTCTTTTCTCAATTTAATCCCAAAGTGAGTTACAGTCCCAGTTAACAAAAACAGCGAAGATGACATACTTTCATGCACAATGGAATATAATCTCATTGAGGAAGAGGAGTTTCTGCCCACTTTCCTCCACTCTGAGAATTCTGCAGCTTCCCAACTCCCATTCCTCTTGATGAAAGGAATCTAGACGCATCATCAACACAACCCATATACACTGCTGAGTGCTGAATGCCAAGACTCTGCCAAGTTACCTTTCATCGTGCAAGATAATCTGTTCCACTTCTGAGGCTGACTGTATGTTTCCCCAGGGCAGCAGACAGACAGACACTTTGGACTATATAAAATCTTATATCTCCTTGCCCAAGATTTCTGGTGGCCCCCAGATACAAAGCAAGGCAGAATGATATATCACAGCCTGCAGGATATGTCAATAGGGTAAAAGTCTAAACTGGCAAGCCTGAGATATTTTGTTATCACTGTCTTAACCCCATTGATCCATGCTGCTTGCTCTCCCTGAATTTCACCACAATCGTACTGGTCTCTGCAGACCAAGACAAGATTCTGGTAATGGTGAACCTCTTCTTGAAAATGGGTCATCTCACCCATTGCTCCATAAGATTAATAGTGAAGAAACAGAACAGTGATTCCTATAAAACATATTCAGATTACATGGTCTGCTAGGACCTCTAATCTTGGCTTGAAAACCCCGTTTTATGCCTTGGCTTTGGGAACCTGTGATCAAAGCCATGGAGGCAAAGCTCCAAATTTTCAATACTATAGGCAGATGGAAAGCATCAAAGAATAATACTTGTAATCATATGTCAGCTACTGAGCAGTCCACTACTCTTGGTCAACCCAGTATTTCTCATTTTGTTAGACCCCATTCTTTGATAACTATGGATACTACCCACTTCATTCTTTAAATACTCATTCTCTAGTTTCCAACAATTAATCAAGCTGTGCAAGAACTACCAGCAGTATAGCAGGTCTTATAGGAACTACTGAAACAAGCCAAAAACAACTACAAATGACACCAGTTTGCGCGACATCAGTGGATGATAAGGTTTGGCTCTCTAGCACTCTACTGGAAAGCTGGATGCTCGCTTCATTGCACCTTTACCCAACCTTTACCCATGGCCAATCCCATAGCTTTTCACTTTCAACTGCATTCCTCCCTTTGTGCCCATCTGGGCTCACACAGATCCCTCCCAAGCAAAGCTTCATCCTCTTACTATTTCTAGATCACCTTTCACATCATAGGGACCTAAAGCAGCGGACAATGATTAAAATAATACAATAAGTCAAAATATTATATGAAACTATATATTAAAAATAATTAAATATTGGTGAAGATCAGAAACAATTTAAAAAGTATTTAAAGTTGTCTACATTTCATAAATAAAGTGTTTTCTACACCCTCACGTTGTTTAAGAGCCTGCCTTCTTCTTCCGTGTCTAGGCCAGACATGAAACTGCCAAAATGAAGGCACCTTTGGGTGAGTTCATTCTGCGGTTTCTTTCACCAAGCCAAAAAGGAGGAGCTTTGCTTCACAACCAATAGGAAAGGGCCAATCTGGCTGTGGGGTGGGCAGTACATTCCAGCGTCTAGGAGCAGCCTCTGTTGTCCATGTTCTGCTCTGGTCCCTAAGCTTTGCTGCTACCCTAAGAAGCCAGCCTCGCAGTGAAGAGTGATGGGTTGGCAGTGGTGTGATAGTCCCACCAGAGGAATCTTTCAGCACAGATGAAGCAACAATCCTAGAAAATGACACTGATGAATCAATGCTAGGTCCTGCAAATCTTGAACCCTTGGAGGTCCTGATGTCTCCGCATGTAGCTGATGGCTGCTCAGTAGACAAATGAAGAGAGACCATTGCCATTCCATGGTGACAACTTGGGCTGAAGTCATAAGTTCAATTCCAGAATTCCTGACGAAGCAAGCAGCTGCAAGAAAGAACTGCTGGACGGGAAAGAACCGACATGCTGGTCTCCTCAGGAGAAAGCTTTTTGTTTTAGGGAAACCAGAGGCCCAAACCTAGAATTGAGAACCTTTTCAAGCTGGCCAAATGTCTGCAGTGGAACAGTGGGTGGGGAACAGAAGTCCATCTGTACAAACCCATGATCGGAGTCTGCTACTTACTGAAGAAAATTATTTTGCCAGTTCTTCCTTATGACTCTTGTCTATCCCTCATCCTTGCTCTCTGGTTGTGGACATTTTACACTAGATTGACTACACTGTTTGGTGATGGATTGTTTTTTATTTTGAATTGCCTGCATTCAATTTACTTTGCTCTCCAGTCTTCTTCTGTTTACTGACCCAAGAACCAGCCTCGCTACATGATCTCTGGTCATGATAGCAAGGGCTGGGGATGATTCTGGGAGTTGTAGTCTGGGAAAGTAACTTTTCTGAGCTCTAAACTTGGCTGTACCTTTGCTCCTCTAGATCCACTGGTATTGGATCTCTAAACTGAACAACAGAACATGATTGATATTTTGAACAGTAAAGAAACAGGATGGGAACCTTGAGAATATGCTTTTAAGCACGTTAATTTGACATAAGTCATTGTTTCTTCTCTTCTCCTTGTATAAATCATTGCAACTTTATCTGTTAGTATGCAGAGTGAATGTTGACCAGAAACTTGCTCCTGGAATCTGATTCTCCCACTCCTAAATGATGTTGCTTCCCCCAACTTCTACCTAAGGAGCAACTGCATAAATGTCTTGTTGATAATGATTTGTGGTGATTACTTATTTCCATGCATGATGATCCCTACCTGCTGGGTTGCATATTAATTTCTGCATCAAAATACTTTCTGTCTTGCAGCTTTATTTGTAAATGTTGGCAGTATCCCTCCAACACTCACTTATTTGGCAGCATTAACATTTCTTTTTTTCCAGAAAGCCTCAGCCCCAGAACCGGAAATAAATGTTCTAACTGACAGAGATAAAAGCTGAACTTTTCAAGCATTTGTCACCTTCTCTGAAATGAGGCAAGATGGACTCAAAGGGAAGTGGAACTTCTGCCTTCTTGCTGAGTAGAAGAGAAATATCAGCTGCCATGGAAGAAATGAAATGCCCTTCATTTCAATGAGAAAGAATAGATATGTACTGGTTTATATGTATTCTTTGTTAAAACAGAGCTGTTAATTAACACATACAATAAATCTTGGACTTTGGCTATATGGGTTTAGTTATAGTCTCAAGAATTTCCCAAGAAAATTGATTACACACCAAAACAAGACTTGTTTATAATCACAGGCTACTGGAACGCAAAAGTAAAGAACAAAGCTGAACCAAATGTTGTTGGAAAATTTGTCGTAGGGCAGGGTTTCTCAAACTTGGCCTGCCAAGTGTTCTTGGACTTCAGTTCCCAGAAGCCCAAGTCAGTATAATGCCAATCGAGACTTCTAGGAATTTGATTATTTATTTGAAATTTGTTTATCGCCCTCCTCCCAAAAGGGACCCAGGGCGATTTATAACAATTATAAAATAATTTTAAAAAATTAAAAACTCTAAAAACTTTTTTTTAAGTTGGTATTAAAAGCCAAAAATTACAACACAGGCATACTGGGGTCAAACCAACCAATTGGCTGGGGAAATTGCACCATCCACTCCCCGGACCAAACCTGACAGCCAGGTTTTCACTCCTTTTCTAAAGTGCAGCAATGATTTGATTATGCTATATTACTTTTGATTGTCTTATATGTATGGTTTCTGTAAACTGCCCTGAGTCGGTTGTACCGAGTAGGGCGGCATACAAATCGAATAAATGAAATGAAATGAAATGAATAGAAGTTCAAGAACATATGTAGGGCCAAGGTTGAGAAATCCTGCCCTAGGATATAAAAATGAAGCAGGAGAACTACTCATGGAATTCTGTTAGGCCAACCATCTGTTTATTGCAACCAAATAGATAGTACACATAGATATCAGCCAATGGTCCATAAAAAAATCAAATAAACAACGTACAATAACTGGAAACAGGCGATTGAAAAGCTGTATTTTCTCTGCCAGAACAAGACCCAGAGCAGGTTATGACACTGATAATGAACTGTTAATATTCAACATCAAAATATAGCTAACAAGGAACTCTAAAAGAATTTAGTGCCAAAATATAATTTGAACAACATTCCTGATTAAAGTCCAGATAAGAAACAAGTTTGCATTACTAAAGTCAGTTGACTGGGAACCAGAAGACCTGTAGATGAAAGTAAAAGATACAGTAAAACCTCAGATAACGCTAAAACTTGGTTCCACAAGTCTTAGTGTTATCTAATGTTATCTGATGCAATCCTATGGGATGCATCGGATAACGTTAAAACTTCATAGAGATGCATTGTATTTCATGCTTTAGCAAATGTTATCCGATGCATCCCATAGGATTTTAACGTTATGCGATGTAACTTTTTTTCCAGATTGCTTAACGTTATGCCGTTTTAGAGTTATCTAATGCAAACGTTATCCGAGGTATTAGTGTAAAAAATACAATCCCTGTAATCAAAAGAACGTTTAATTCTTTTTTAATTGACTTTTAAGTAATTTATGAACCTTAAGGTTTTAATTTATGAATTTCTGTAAGCCGCCTAGAGTCAGGTTCGCCTGATTGGGGCGGGATAATAAATCTAAATAAATAAATAAATAAATAAATAAAAATAATAAATAAATAAATAAATAAATAAATAAATAAATAAATAAATAAATAAAAAACAAGATCGAGGAAATATTTAAAATTGTAAAGGAAAGGTTGGAAGCAAAGAGAAAAGGTGAGAGAAAAGGCGGCAGAACCCTAAAGGGTTTTCAACGATTATTAAGTAGAGACCAAGAAAACTATTACAATAAAAAGAAATAGAGGAGAACAACGAAAAGGGAAAACCAAAAGATATTTCCTAGAATATCCAAGGAATCAAACAAAAATTGTTAACCTAGATTAGGAATGTAGAATGACCAACAAGGTAGCAGAGTAACAGTATACTAAAGAAATAAAATGATGCTATGAAAGCACTAGGAAGAAATAAGTCATCAGGGATAGATGGGAAATGGATGGACCTACAGTATTTGAAACCACAGAGACTGAATCTGTCAAAGTCTTAACAAGAGTATGCCAACAAATATGGAAAACCAAACAAAGGCCCACAGACTGGAAATGATGAACCTGAGGTTGTCCTACTTTGAGCATATCACAAGAAAGCAAGTTTTTTTCTGGAAAAAATAATGAAGCTGGGAAAGTTGGAATGTACCAGGAAGAGAGGGAGACCGAACATGAAATGGACACTGTGAGGGAAGCCTTAGGTTTGTTTTTGCAAGAGCTAAGCAGGGATGTTGAAGACAGGACATTTTGGAGATTTCTCATTCATAGGGTCACCTATGAAGATGACTTGATGGCACATAACAACATTAGTCTCAGATGGCCTGTTCTCAAGGAGGTGTCTATGTGTTGTTTTTTTTAAATAATTGAAAATGTGTGACAGATTCCACCTGCCCTGTGGAAGATTTGTTTGCATCGCAGCCATGAAATCTTGAATTAACCCTAGAACCCAGCATTATTTTACTTTTAGTGAAACATTTGGATATGTTGGTCTTTTAAAGTTTTACAAAGGAGGGTCAAATTTAGAAATGTACATGCAGTCACTCTCTTATGGGCTCATCCAGATGCAGCACTTGTGCCCCTTGTTAGATGTTAATTGTCCGCTGATGTGTCCATTTTTCTCACCAGATGATGGAAAATTCAAATTGGTTGTTGTTAATGTCCTGCCTAGTGAGTCTTCTCTTATCCTAAAGTATGACTATCTCTGTTTCATCATATTTGCTTCCAGAGAAAATTCAAGCATGATATGATCTAGGACCCATTTGGTCATCTGTTATGTCCACCCAATGTGTCTACAAAACTCACATCTAGCATTATATTTCAAATGAATATTTCAAACCCCTCCTTTCACTTTTCTTCATTGTCTAGCTTTCACATTCACAGGAACAGGAAATACAATTTGGTTGATTATCTTGGTCTTCAGTGACAAGTCCTTCCACTTAATGATCCTCTCTAGTTCCTTTAATCAGATGGGCATTTAGCCATCTGCTTGGTCTAGTGTTTCCCGATCTTTGGTTTTTGTATTTCAGTTCCCAGAAGCCTATGTCAAATCCCCAACACACTGATCAGCCAATGTACTCACTTAGGCTTCTGGGAATTCAAGCCCCCCTATGAGGCCTGGGGAACAATGGGAAACAATGTTCTAGACTAGGAGTTGTCAATCTTTTGAAGTCTGGGGTAGGTCACGGTCCCTCAGAAAGTTTGTGGGCTGGGCTGGTGGTCCAGCCGCTGCCACAATTGGCCACAGACTCATTTGTTGTAAACGCATTTATAACAGCCGTAAATGAGTCCGTGGCCAATTCCGGCAGTGGTGGTGACTGGAGTGAGGGTGCAGGCTGGTTGGTTTGGCACTGTGGGCTGGATCCAGCCCTCAGGCCTTAGGTTGCTTACCCTGTTCTAGACCCAAACCTTAAGGGAAGTCAAAAGGAAAGGAAAAAAGTCAATTTGTTGCCCTTATGTTTCCTCCTGCTTTGGAGAGAACATTTTCTGTTTTTATTATTTTTAAATACAGTGAATGATGCATGGTTCAAGTTCTGCTCTAAAACAGTCTTTTAAAAGTCTCACTTTTTCTGCCCTTCTGAGGAGAAGAGGAAGTGCTTCATTTGCCCATATTGTGAAGTGGCTGTCTTCCTATGTCACTTTGTGATATGGAAAATTCCCAGCAAAAGGAGCCAGAGTAAACACAGTCACTTGAGCTCAGGATCACACCAAATAACAACACTATTTAGCCTGCACCAGCTTGCTCCAAAAGAGCTCATGTAGACAAATTCTAAATCTTTTGATTTCTTGGCTTCAGTTTCCATTTGGTTTGATGACGGAAACAAACTATACAAAATCTTTAGCAATTTCAGTTTCTTCATTAAAGTTATGGAGCTCCTCAAACCCTCACAGTTTTTATCTTCTATCTTAATATTGAATTGCAATCCTGCTTTTGTACTTCCTTCTTTCATTTTCATCAGAAGTTACTTCAAGTCATTGCTGCATTTTGCCAGCAAGGAGGTGGCATCTGCATATGTTAAACTAATTATATTTCTCATAGCTGTATTCACTCCATCCTAATCTGAATTTAAATTGATAACCATAAGTGACAAAAAAGCAACAAAACCCATGTCTTTCCAGGATGTTTTGTGTGTGTGTTTTAAACAATGCCCTGTAGCTGGTTTTGTTTACTTCTCTTCACACTGGCCAACGTCCAGCCACAAAAGTTTTCGTTGTCAGAAGCTCTCCATTTGGCATAGCTCATTAAACACAAATTGAAATATCCAGCAGAGAAGATAATTTCTAAAGCATTTTCTCAAGATTTTTTTTTAAAAAAATCTTGCAGACTACATTATTTTTTTGGTTGACATCAGCACTTCCTATACGAAGCACATGGTTTGCCCCTGGGCAACAACTGTAATACAACATGGAATTATGCAAATTATGGCTCTGTTATGAGTAGAAGCTATATGTTCCTTCCGACTTTGACAACTACTATTTCCATTATACTTGACAACTGACAAGAATGGCTGGGGCTGATGAGAAGTAGACTTCAACAACATTTGAAAGGTTATACATTCCCTAGTTGTGGGTAAGACTATTGAGCAGATATTACTTTGCAGGAATAGTTTAACATAGAACTGGACACTGTTTTCTCTCATGGAGTTTCCAGCTTTGTCATTTTTTATGATTCTAGGCCAGGAGTTTTCAACCTTTTTAAGCTGACGGTTGGGTCACACTTCCTTAGACAGCTTCAGGGGCCGGATAGCCATTTTGTCCTTCTTACACCACATGGCACTTCCTGGTGTGGTGGAGGCAGTGGGGGCCCCACATGAAATGGTGCTGTGGGCCACATCTGGCCTACAGGCTGGAGGTTGAGAACCCCTGTTCTAGGCTAATTATACAAGCATGTACATGTAAGGATGGTCAGGAAGTGGAAATAATGTTAGTCACAAATTGGCTTATGGCTGCCACAGGAAGAAGCAACCTTTAAGAGATCCATAGATAAATACACTTTCCACTGAAAGATCCAGTGTAAGAGCTGAACTAAAACTGGAAGAGAAATGTTTTCTCAAAATTTGAAAAGTTTAAGAGGACTCCAGACTGACAAATCAAATACAGTAGTTGCAATATAAAGCAACCTATTTAGCCCGCACCTGAACCCTGAATACAGTAGCTGTCTTTAAATGTCAGATATTCCTCAAGATGCAGTACAGTACTGTGTAAATGTCTTAGGCTGGTTTGGGCAAAATTCAGTTAGTGATTTGGGGACCATAACCCAGACATCCTAACTCCAAACTTCACCTAACTTGGACAGCATTAAGAGGAGAGTCAGCAGAAGACTCTCTCCAATTTTAGTGTGTCTAATTGGCTCAATGGCTAGGTTATCCCCCCCCCCCGCTCCCAATCACTCACTGAATTCCCCCCCCCCCAAACCACCTGGTGGTAGCCTAAGACTTTTGCACTGTATTTTGAGTCTTCCTGGCAACTAAGAATATGATAAAGACACAAAAATGATTTCTGACATGATTCGAAGAACCCTTGTTCCCATGTACAGCCCAAATGGCAGACTGAAACTCTGCAGCTCTGTCCAAACAAGGCCTGTTTTGACTACCTGAAACCTGAAAAGCCTCTTTACCACATAGACACATAGTGTTTCTGTAGACACTAAGGGTGGCAATAGCTCTTCTGTGAGAGATTGTGGTCGTTTCTTTGGCCATTAATTACCTCTTGGCTCACTCTATCTGGCTTCGCTGTCAGAGAACTGGCTTCAAAGAGCAACATACCACCACCATCAACCAACCGCATTAAGCATATCCCAAAATTAGCCTACTCAGGGTGAACTTCACACACTTCTGTTTAAAGAGACTCAAAGATGATCGCTTCACTTACCCATGCATTCAGAGTCTGCCATGGCCAGATCCTCAGTAACCTGACTCGTAGGTGTGAATATCAGTGCAAATCCTAGAATGTCTCAGAAAGCCCCCAACGTTTGGGCTAGGAAGCCCCATGTAAGTTGCATTCCTTTTGCACAGCCTTACTCCTCTGTGAACTCACAACAGTCACTGTGACTGAGCTGCTTCCTGTCACATTTCCGTGTGAGGAAACTTGTTTGTTCCTTTGATTTGCATACTTGGTTTGCAGTAATGAAAAAAAGGTCCTTCTCGCAATCCTACTGGCTTCGCCATACACCGCAGCTCCTTGAGAAACTCAATAGTTTAAAATTTGGATGTTTTTATATAAAACAGGCAGCACCAGTTAAACATCTCAGGGGCCTTAAGCTCTGTACGCTGGCAGCATACGCGTTCTGTGGTAGTTCACAGTGTTTCCCATAATTATAGAAACATTTGTCATGTGGATAGAGACAGGATGCCTTAAACCTACACCAGTTGAGAAGATGTACTCCCTTGTTGGTATTGCTCCACCTAAGATCAGGAGAGAAGTAGCAGCAGATTCTGAGAGAACTAAGCAAGAGAAGGACCCTTGACACCCTCTGAATGGATATGAGGCTCAAGTCCACCGGCTCAGATCCAGGAAGAGCTTTATGGCAAGAACAAACATTCTTGAGGGTATGCAAGAGCAAAACCAAATTAGAAGATGGAGGAAGGAACTCACTGGACAAGAAATAACATTAAAGGAGAATATGGCTAAGGAACTCAACATTCTCCATGTCACTTGGAGGATCCTGAATAGGCTGAGGGTTGGAGTCCCTAAAAGCAAGATCAACATGCTCAAGTGGGGACTGCTGGTGGACAACCACATATGGTGTGAATGTGGGGAGACACAGAGTCCAGCCCATTTGCTGGTCTGCTGATTACTGCCAGAGACATGCACCGAGGAGGATTTGAGTTTGGGCAATGACAAAGCAAAGAAAATGGCTTCATTTTGGCAGTCCAGTGTCTAATCAGGACATGAAAGAAGAAGAAATTGTAAAAACACTATGCTTTAGGCTAGTTCTAGTATCATCATACTAACACTGAAGCTATGAGGGTATTAATTTTTTTAATGGCCTAAAACATCTGCAAAGTTAGCACCAGTGACTTCCCACTGGTCTTAGGGAGTGATCACCCAAGGAAAATGGATAGGAAATGGATCCACTATCTATGGAGCACTCTATTTCCCAGTGGTCACACGATGCATAGGGAAATGTACTCCAGCCTGATTTTGATCCATGACCAAGCTGGGCCGTTTGATTCCAGCTATAGAGTTTCTGTTTTAGGGGGCTAGGCTGGAGTGATTCCCTGGCAGACAGAAGAGCCATTTTAAAGGAGATTGCTGCTATTAAAGAGACCCTTTCCAATGCAATCTTTGCAGCCATCCGATCGCACCCTTAGTCACTATAGTGCCACTGATCTTGGCCCACTAAATCCAAAAATATTCAGGTCCAGCTAGAGGAAAGAGAACAATTCTGAGGAGGGAACTGAGAGAGGCTTGAAAGAGGCATTGCTTCTCACCTGCTCTCCTCTCTGTCTCAGACTGAGCTGAGGTAATGTGTGAAAACAGGTACTACTGTTATACAAGACTATCACCACATCAGGGGATGGATAAGCATCCCTTTGTGGTCTTTACAGTAGAATCCCAGTGTCCCCTTTATATTGTCTCTGTTTACAAAATGACAGAGGCAATATAAAAGGTCATAACTTAGAAAAGGAATTTCAATTTATTCCCTAAAAATATACCATTACATATGAACACAGCAGCCCTGGGAGATTAAATAAAATGGTACTTCACTTGAAGATTATATCTGTCATGAGGAACTCTGTGGCTTTCCAGATGTTGCTGGGGTGCAACTCCCATTACACTGCATCACAAAAAAAATATTGTCTGCTACTTGGTCTAATCCATGTGTCCTATACTAAATCAAGTGTGCTGAATCCAAATCTGAAGTCCAATTATGCCTAGGACATCAGGATCTTAAGTTAATTACACATGTAGACATGATTGTCTGGTTTATTAACACAGCTGTACCTCCTCATCTTTAGCTCAAAATAGACTCACTATGGCCTAGCTGTACTATCCAATAAGATGGTTTTGCACTAGAGACAAGCCCTTGGTCCATCTTGCCTTATATTTCTGATATCAGCTCACTGACTTGCTCAGACATGCCCAGATGCTGCTGGAACATGCATGCCACCAGGGGACATGATTCAGTTGAGGTGGCAGCAGGCCCAGTGGTAGCTGCAACTGTTATAATGTTCCCATATAAAAATACATTACCCAATTACCAACCATTTGAACAGCTATAGCATGCCTGTAACTTAAAATCTGTACGTGATAGGCAAATTCTGAGTTCAGATTTGGAATCAGCACACTCGATATCATGTAAATCACAAGTGTTATTCCCAGTAGCAAAGTCGTTGTTGTGCAGTGTTATCTCTGTCTATTAGCTATGCTGTCTGGGCCTTGGTGGACATTCAGACCAAGAACATCTGGTGAGGCACAATTTACCCACCAACTTCCACCAACTCTTGCAGTAAATGTAGACATGGTCACATGTGCACTGACACTTTTGTTTTCTACTGCAGCTGCCTCTGATACTAAAAGATTGTCAAGGTTTGGAAACAATATAAAAACCTGGAACGTGTGTTTTGCTAGAGGTGACATAAACCACAAATCTAGATGCCAGTCTTATACTTCCTTTAGGGCCCTTTGGAAAACTCTGTCTTTATCCTACATTTAGAATCAGGTTACAGTACTGATTTTAAGAAGAGATCATCCAAATCTCCTCATAAGACAAAATTGGCAAATTGCATGATTTGTGTTAAAACAGGTAATACCTGTAATTACAGGTCTAAACCTGTAATTTCCCAGCTACCCGTGCAGCCTTTATGGCTAAAGCTATGCCTTTAAATTGTGCCTCCTATATTAATGCCAGCTCTTGGGCTTCCATGTTGTGAATGGGGAATGGCAACGCCTTCTGCCTGATACCTCCCCATCCACTTTCTCTGTTTACAGACTCATTTTCAACACAACCACCTTAATAGGATTTCACACTATACAGGTACAATAGAACCCCGGACAACGCTATGACATGGTTCCATGAGTCATGACGTTGTCCGGTTTTTAACGTCGTTCGATAGATTGATCGAACAATGCTAAAAAAAAAAAAACCCTGACGTCAGGGACAAACCACGCCGAGGCAAGGCTCGGCTTGTCCGAAATCCCCCCCCCCCCCCGGGTAGGCACGCGATCGCGTGTCGTTCGGGGCTAGGGCAGGATACGGGAAAGACCCCCGTCTCCTGCCCTAACAGCCGCCAGTGCGCGCAAGCCTGCAAGCCGCCCGAAGTTGCGAAAGTGTAAGGATCTTTACCCTTTCGCAACTTGAAGTTTCGAAAGGGTAAGGATCCCTGTACCCTTTCCAAACATCGTGGGGGCGGGCGCTGGGGGTGGGTGTTCTACCCAATTCAACTTCCCCCCACGCATACGCTTGTTCCGAATAACGTGAAAATTGCGTTATTCGATACAATATTTTCCCGAAAATCTTGTCACGTTATGCGGTTTTCACGCTATACGGTACTCGCGTTACCCGGGGTATTACTGTACTTGCATCTCAGTGATGCATTAGATTTAATAGGGAAACAGCCCATTAGAAGACAAGCCAGGCTTTCTGCCACAGCAGGTGTATCTATATTGCACCTCTATATCCTGGGGCCCAAAACAGTGGTGGGCATCAGCAGGTTCGCACCAGTTTGCCAGAACCGGTAGCAGAAATTCTGGCTGCCGCCGGCCCCCCCCCCTCCACATTTTGAAATAAAGTAGTCCTAATTTGGGTGCAACACAGGGCTTTCCCCCTGGCCATGCCCACCAGACCACGCCCGCAATGTGGTAGTAAAATGTTTTGGAGCCCACCACTGGGTCTAAACATGAATTGCTCAGATGTTCTGAAGCCCTGCAAGCTGATGTAAGTAAAGACTTGAGTCATGAAGAGGAAGTACAGTACAGCTTTTGTGTCTTGACTTCTGCATTTTCGAAGGCACAACACTGCCTCAGTAAAAGCCATTCGAAAGCTTGTTTGTCAGCAGCCTGGTATTCTGTACTCTTTTGCATACAAACAAGGGCCTGGAAAACCACACCACTGCAAGATGTTGTACAACATTGTAGCAAAGTGCTGTCAAAAGTGGGAGCGCTTCTTCCCTCCGCCCAGCACAGAGTTCACCTCTGTCCAGTAACCAGTGGTGGGCTCCAAAAAAATTTACTACCACACTTTGGGTGTGGTATGGAGGGTGTGGCCAGGGGGAAAGCTGTGCATTGCCCCTGAATTAGGACTACTTTATTTCAAAACTTGGGTGAGTGGGGCCAGCCAGAATTTCTGCTACCAGTTCTGGCGAACTGGTGCGAACCTTCTTATGCCCACCACGGCCAGTAGACCAATGGAAGCCCTTCCTCCTTCCCCCCAGCACAGAGTTTATACCACCCCTCTGTTTAGAAGACCAATGGGAGTGTTTCCTCCCTCACCTGTTGCTGTGTTGGCACTTTGCAATAAATAAGTGGGGTTTGGGTTGAAGTTTAGACACTCCGTCTCTAAAAGGTTCGCCATTACTGGTCTATGCTGTCAAAAGCTTGCTGTAATACTCTTTAAAACACAAACAAATTTCCTCTGAAATATGAAATAATTTATTTGTCATGATTTGTGCACTACAATAGCCACCATATATCTGCAGCTCCCCTGGTGGCTTAGTGGTTATGGCGCTGAGCTGGAGACTGGAAGGTCGGGTTTCGATACCCAAGGACTGCACTTGGGGAGCCTCATTCGGGTGTCTCTGAGCGGAGTTTCTCCAGCAAAAATCCCTTCAACCCAGAGTAATCTCTGACCCAAAATTGCTGCTGCTGCTGCTGTCATTGTTGGCCATATAATCTCAAGCACAGCTACCTTTTCAGAATTCAGTTTGAATATCAGGCACTTTTTACTTGGTTAAAGTCTTACAAAATCCTAAACATCCTTAGCTTGCCTGGGGAATTAATACAATGGTCCTTTAGTTAAGTGCACTCCTTGGTATCTCCTTTCTTCCAAATTAGAATATATATTGAATATTCCCAGTTCAAGCTGCCCATGGGAAGAAAGTCCAGGCTTTTGGCCTCAGCAAATGTATCTATACTGCACCTCCATATTCCTGGGCCCCAAAACATGAATTGTCCAGACGTCCTGAAGACCTGCAAACTGACGTAAGTCATGATTTAGCATTTCAGCACCAACTGCAATATAAATGCCATGTGACAAATAAGCCAGGAATGTTTTAAGTGTGAAGAAGAAGTAGATGCAGGTCCTCCTGTATAAAGTGGAGTGCAATCTCCAGCATAAAACTCTTAAAACTGAAGAGAACTTTGCTGAAGTGAGATTGTCTCCTGTGGGTCTCAGGAAGCTGTTGTTTCCCACACTGTGCATGTGACGACTTCCTCTGTAGAAAACAGAGCAGAGAGCAGCTGTGGAGTCCTTACCCTCTGTTTCTGTGGAGACCGCCTTTCTCAAGAGAAGAAAAAGAGTATATACAGGGGAACAGACCAGGGGTTGACAGAAAGCTACTGTAAGTAAACCTTAGAGAAGTATCAACTCAACATCATTGGCTTTCATTCTTGTTAACTTAATCCAAACACTTCTTATTTGCTGGCATCACAGGAAATGCCACAGACACTTGGCACTTCCCATTTCTTTGCATGTTTTTCTTGCCAGTGAGCCTTCTGGAAAGATTTTGCATCCAGTGACCAAAAAGTCAGACCTCTAAATTGGACTTTCCCTTCTGCTGGTAGACAGAGCTGTATGCACTGTATATCCTGATTCCAGGCAGGCACGTACAACTTCAAGCCAGGAGGTTAGGCAGTCCAAGTCCAGCTGGGAGAGCCAGCGATCATGTCAGCTAAAGGGGGTAGGGGAGAGTCTGGATCTTAACATCAGCCCTAACCAGTGGTGGGTTGATGAGATTTGCAACCCAGGAACCTCTGGAAGGGTCTTCCCTGTCTGGGCCTCCTGTTAGACTATCATGAACATCTTGTAGGAAGAATGGAGTACAAATAGTAAATGTTTCCCTTGTTTGAAGGGTGAGGTGCTCATTTCCATTTACAGCCAAACAGCCAGTGCTGTCTGTAGATGTTTCCATGGTCATATGACAGACATGAGAAGATGCTGGAGTGCATTGAACACTGTTACCTTTCATGCTGAAGCAGTACAGTTAAACCTTGCATACAGAGCACTTTGCTTAAAGACTAACTCACTTAAAGAGCAGAATTTTCTCTGAATGTTCGCTTTGCTTAACAAATAAAACTAACCAAAAACTCGCTTAACAAATAAATCAGGGTTCACAATCTCCCCCCCCCCCCAATTGGTCACTTACAATGGTGTTTCACTTAAAGAGCAAACTTGCTTAAAGAGGAATCCTGTGGAACCTATTATGCTCTTTAAGCAAGGTACAACGGTACCTACTTATTTATTTACTTACTTGCAATTTCTTGCTTTCAAACTGCTAGGTTGGCAGGAGCTGGGACAGACGACGGAAGCTCACTCTGTCACGCAGCACTAAAGTCCTGAACTGCTGATCTGTCGACCTTCCAGTCATCAAACTCAGCATCTTAACCACTAAGCCACTGTGGCCCTGGGGTACAAAGACCAATCAATAAATGTGGTGGAGGAAGAATGATCTGCGGCAAATGTTACTTGTTTCATCACCAGAATCTAACAAACAAACTTCAAGGCACTGCAGGTCTTGTGTCCTGTATTATATCATCTGCAGCTTGTTCCCTAAAATATTTTTGAAGTACTGTTCTGTTTAGATTGACAACACTTAGATTAAATACTTACTGTTAACACAGGTAATAAGAGAGGCAATGGCTAGTTGGATGCTTGCACTACCATCCAATGCTGGATAGGTGGTAAGGAACAAGGAGATGGCCTGGAGCAAGTCAGCCAGTTTTACCTCAATAAGTTCTGCAGACGAGCCACCTGTAAACAAAAATAGAAGAGACTCTTTTGTTTTCTGAGCTTTCTCAGAGGCACAATTTGCGTATCTCATTGTTTATAAGGTTCTCAGACTGAATTGTCTTTTTGCCTATTGTTTCTGCAAAACAAAGTAACTATCAGAACAAGAAGCAAGAGATGATCTCCTGTGAACCGAATTCCAGGTCTATGTTGTCCATTGTCGTTGTCGTCATCATCATCATCATCATCTTTGATTTTTTTGGAATAGTAGCCGTGTTAGTCTGTGGTTCAGACATATCAGAAAACAAAACAAAATAAAATAAAAAACAAAATAAAAAACACTGTAGCACTTTAAAGACTAACTGCTTTATTTTTATTGTTAGCTTTTGTGGATCAAGTCCACTTCTTCAGACAAAGAGTGAATTTTACAGGCATGGTTTTTATACACCAAATTTAGGGGGTCAAAGGGAGAAGGGTGTGGTCAAGCAAGATGACAGACAAGCAAGCACAACAATACAGCTTCACACAGCCATCATCATCATCATCATCATCGCGATCACCACCACCACCACCACCACCACCACCACCACCACCACCACCACCACCACCACCATCATCATCATCATCATCATCATCATCATCATCATCATCATCATCATCATCATCATCATCTAATTAATTGAGTAAATAACTGTTCTCCAATACCCATTTCCCAAAAGAATAGGGAGTAAACACCCCACAGTGTTAGTGGTAGTCATTTGTTAAGGAGAATTAGACAGCAGGAGTAAAGGATGATATGAATATAGCAGCAATGATATTCACTCCCTCTTTTTCAGACTTTTGCTACTAAGGGTGCAATCCCATAGTGATTTGTCCTGCGATTTGGTTTGCTCTGTAGATAGGCTGGTACAGTCTTTTTTTCTAGTTTTATGGGCCATCAAGAACTAGTCTATCCCTGATCTTTGCCTACCTGAAACATGTTAGTTCCTCCTCAGGGACTACATACTTTTTGTGTGTGTATGGGTAGGATCACACCAGGTTCCAGATTTGTCATAACTAGGATAAACCACAGTATATGGCTTAAATTGTCCCTTCATCTAAACTACTTTATGATATCAGAAAATAAATTTCCTCCCACTCTACAACAGGAGAGGAGGGAGAGAGAAAACAAATGTTTTTTTAAGTCCCAAGCCATTGCTGATGAGATATGCAAGTTTAAAAAATATTGAAAGCTTCTTCTCTCACACACTCCATGGGAGAATGGGAGGAAGTTTTCAATTTCCCATGAACTGCAATCATAATAACTTTGTTTTAACTGACAAATATAAGCAAACTACTTTTAATAATATTTAGTATCATATACCATTGCATGACAGCTCTCAAATAAGTGCAATGCAACTAAATACTGTACTAGTCAGTATTACTACTCTGTGGAATCATGAATAAATATTAAGAGTCTCCCAACCAAATAAATAAATTTGCTAGTATTCATTGATAGTGCAGATGAAGATTACATAGATAGAAAAACAGACAGATAGAGATACCTGTATGTAGGATCTTTCTTGGATGTACATCTTAAGGAGCGGGAGGAATTAGCAGGGTTGCTCAAACTGGAATGTTTATAGCCACCCTCCTCAGGAGTAATAGAACAGCACAGCAAAAGAGGATGTGGGTGAAGAAATGCCTAGAGAGCAGCTACTGGGCACCCACAGTAGTAGAAGGCAAGGGTGTGCTGGCCACTTTGAAAGGGCACTGAAGATGGGCGATTAGAGTGCCTATTGGGGGGAGGGGAATGGGGCAGCCCCTCTACTGCACAGGTGTGCTGAGGTGGCCTCTTCGTAAAATGGAATTAAAAACAACCCCCCTTCTGGGTGACGATCCCTGGGGCCAACCCTGGGGCAATGACTATGCCCTGTCAGTGTATTCTTCAACTCTAGAGGCACCATTGGATTGCTTCTGATATGAACAAAGTAAACAAAGGCAACAGTAAAACACTTCTGAATATTTCATACCTTGAAAACTCTATGTTGGAACAATCTAAAATGAAACAAAAGAGATAGTACTAGAAGATGAGACTTCCAGGTTGGAAGGCATTTTATCAGCTATCGGAGGAAGAGCAAAGGACAAGTACAAATTGCCCTGTTGATGATGAAACAATTAGATGAAAACTGAAAGGAGGTCTAGTGGCAGAGGTGTACAAAAATGACAGGAAAGTTGATGCTTCATAACAATTGGAATGTGGAATGTGAGAGGTATGAATAAAGGTGAACCATGCAGCAAATCATCTGACTGTGATAAAATGATGAAAAGGTGGAAGCAATACTGTCAGATCAGCAAACCAAAGGTCCAGTCCTCAGCCAGCACAAAACAGGGGCTCCCTGCTATAATGTACCATATATACAGTACTCGACTATAAGTCATTCCGAATAGAAGTCGAGCTACCTAATTTGGATCTCTAAAACTAGGGAAGTAGATTGACCCGAGTATAAGTCAGGGGTAGAAAATGCAGCAGCTGCTAGTGAGTTTCAATAATTAAAAAACATGAAAATATGGTAAAATTAATTAATTTAGACATTTGTGTGGGTTTATTTTTGAGTTTTTATGATAGTGTCAGTGCTTTTTAAAAAAATGTATGTTTGAATTTACACCACCTCATTTTGGGATGCTCAGGGTCATTGACCCGAGTATAAGTCGAGTCCCTTTTTTGAACCTCATTTTGGAGGCTAAAAAACTATACTTATACTCGAGTATATATAGTAAACCATGTACAGTACTACTACTGTCCACACACCCTTCCTCTTTCCATCTGCATCTCCCCCAGAAATTGCTGCACCATGTACATAACACCCCTTTAAAATGCTCCCAGGGCCGTAGCCAGGTGGTGGCTAGGGTGGGCGATCCCCACCCTAAGTTAGCAGTTTGCCCATCCTCTAACTCCTGGCTGCTTAGATATATGACATATATATACAGTTGTACCTTGCTTAAAGAGCATAATGAATTCCACAGGATTGCTCTTTAAGCGAGTTTGCTCTTTAAGCGAAACACCATTGTAAGTGACCAGTTGTGGGGGGGATTGCGAACCCTGATTTATTTGTTAAGCGAGTTTTTGGTTGGTTTTATTTGTTAAGCGAAGCGAACATTCAGAGAAAATTCTGCTCTTTAAGCGAGTTACTCTTTAAGCGAAACGCTCTTTACGCGAGGTTTGACTGTACAGTATATGACATTGTTGCCCATCCTGAGAAAATATTTGCCCACCCACATCTAGAATCCTGGCTACGGCCCTGAATGCTTCCACGGTTTGCAGCAGCTGCCGCCTTCACCATGCAGGAATCAATAAGGCCAAAGGGTCAGCCATTGCCTTAATTAGATGGAAGGAAACAGAAGCCTGGTTTCGAGGGAAGGTGCTGAATCTAGCCTGCTGCTTGGACAAAAGATGTACATTAGGCAACTTCTTAAAGCAGGGGTGCCCAAACTTTTCAGCCACGGGCTGGTCACGTAGTTCAGGGAGCCTGTCACAATGGCCCAGGGGCCGGATGCAGCTCCTGATGTCAATTCATCCAGCCCACAAAGCCCTCGTTGCTCCTGGAAGTGGAAGTTAAACACACCCGTATGTGTGTTTACTTTTAGGAGTGACGAAGGCTTTTGTGGGCTGAAAGAATTGACATAGAGAGTCGCATCCACCCCCTGGGATGTAGTTTGGGCATCCCTATCTTGAAGACAGGGACCAGATATCTTGTTGCTGAGTGACATCTGGTGGCTCTTATTTATACTTCACCATTGCACAAGTACAAGCCAGGCTCCGAGTCACATTTATTGTTTCCGCATGAGGCTCTTGGAATAAAACTACCCTGCCTATTTACATAATTTTGCATAGAGTTTAGATGTAACTTCCCGTGTTTTTCCACTGAGTGACTGAGCCGTTTCTTACTGCCCTTTCACAAGCAGCACAAGGAGCCATCCATTGATGACCAGTCTTTTGACTGCATCATGTGCTGGTTAGACGGTTGGACCGGGACTTGTGAGATAACAGAGTCTCATCGCCACTGAGCCATTAAGTTACCTGGGTGTCCAGACATACTTCCACTCAGTTGGACCTACCTTGATAGGCTGTTGTGAGGTAAAGTGAAAAAGAGGCCCACAAACAATACCTTGGGGAGGGGAAGCACTGGGGGAAAGCTTCCGGGGATTTTTGAAGTGGGACCATGCAGCTTGCCAGGACTACACAGGCTGGCTCTTCTGGGAATCGAACTCCTAACCCTGCGGCTCTGCAACCAGATACATAGCATGTTGAGCTCTCTAGCCAGCTTTATTAGCAGAATGGAATTTCTTTCCTTTCCCTCCATCTTGCATCTGCCTGCACTACCCAAAAAACCTATTATGAAAAGTGCCTCAGCCCTCAAAGTATAGTTAGAAGGGGGCAGTGGTGGGCAGCAAAAAATTTCACTACCTTGATGTGGGCGGAGCCTATGATGTGGGTGATCTAGTCATGCCTGTCATATGGCCATTTATACATCTGCAAACACAGGCAGCACTGGCTCTTTGGCTGTAAATGGAGATGAGCACTGCACCCTAGAGTCGGATATGACTGGTTTTTGAGCAAGGGAGACTTTGAACCACTTGCAGGGACAAAACCTGATGGGGCAGGGAGGTGGGCATGGCCACCCAATTCCGCTATCCCCCCCCCCTGCCCGAAGGCCACCCAATTTTGCTACACACACACCCTCCAGGGGTGTGTGAACCTGTTGCTGCCCACCACTGGAAGGGGGGCAATGGAAAATATATTGTGAATTTGAGTTGGATGGTTGGTATAAAGAATTATGGAATATAGCAATCAATGATAGATTGATGTATGTATGAGTTAAATCTGAAGAAAGGATTGATTTAAAACATGGCAAGTAACAGCAATACTTCTGTGTCTATTGGGTGTTCTTGCTGATTGTTTCTCTTTCTCTCTGTGTTGTTCTTTCTTAAGTTCCCAGAAAAACTACATAAGTGGACGGTGACTTGATGATGTCCAACAACAACATGCCATTCTCCAAAGACTATTTCCTTATATTTTCCCTATGTTTGTCTGATCTGTTGGTGACAACTGTATGAAGTATTACAAACACACAACACAAGGAGTTACTCTTGCTGTCAGAGCCAGGATAACGATCATGGCAATCTGGCTGCTGAGAAGCCATGAGTAATGCAACAGGTTGCTTTTCACATGCAATGTTCCGTGTTGCAGCCAAACCCTTGTCAATTCACTTGAAAACTGGACCCAGTGTGAGAGGACATCTTGTTTTTAAGGCTCAGACTCTCCCTAGAGGTGTGTTCTCTGAGGTGATTTGGGGATAGAAACGGGGCAGCCATGCAATCCCTTCTCTTGTCAGAAACCGATTTGGATGAATTGACAAAAATTTCGATATTTTTCTGGACGTTTGTTTCAACCCCCCAACAAAATCTGTTCATTTCTCCTTGGATTCAGGCCTCATATAAATCAGCCTCAATCAAGTTGAGAGGGTTGGAATTTGTGCAATTAGTGCTGTTAATCAGTGGTGGGCTTCAAAAAATTTTTTACTACCACACTGTGGGTGTGGCCAACTCTGTGGGTGTGACCAGGTGACTGGGTGGGCACGGTTAATCTAAGCTTTTGTGGATCAAGTCCACTTCATCAGACCATTAGTTAGCAATTATACTTCGATGCTCTAATTTTCCTTTAAAGAGTAACTGCAGCAGAGTAACTGCTGGCTCAGCTTTACTCCACACCGGGCGCCTGGACCCAGCAGCAAGGATGTTAGAGTCATGTCCAGAGTGGGGTGAGAGGAGGAGGAGGTGGTGGGTGGGTCAGGGCAGGGCAGCGGGTGGAGCCAGCCAGTTTTACTACTGGTTCTCCCGAACCTGCCCGAACCTGCTGGAGCCCACCACTGCTGTTAATGTTTGCTGTAATGTTACTTTTTTGGGGTAACAGTGTACTGATGCCACTCCATGGGGGGGGGGAATACACCAACTGTTAATATTGTTATACAGTAGAACCCCGGATAATGCTAAAACTTGGTTCCACGAGTCTTAGCGTTATCCGATTTTTAACGTTATGAGATACATGCATCACATAACATTAAAATCCTATGGGATGAATCGTATAATGTTAAAACTCCATAGAGATACAGTGGTTCCTCGAGTTACAAATGGTTCAAGTTACAAAATTTTCACAATACTGTACAAATGAAAATAAATTGAAAATAATGGCTCAAGTTACAATTTTTTCTGGAACAGATTACTTGGTTTTCAATGCACTCCTTTTCAAGTTATGAATTTTGGTTTTCAGTGCATTCCTATGGGAAATTCGAATTATAATTTTTTCATAACATGAGAAATGCCTTGGAATGCATTAAATTTGTAACTCAAGGTACCATTGTACATTGTAACCGGCACAGGCTTCAGCGAAGGTTATGATATACATCCCATAGGATTTCAATGTAATGCAATGCAATTTCCCCCCAGATTGCTTAATGTTATGTGGTTTTAGTGTTATCTGGTGCAATCATTACCCAAGGTATTACTGTATTTTTGATGTAACAGGTAAAGTTTACTGATGACTTTCAAAACTTTGTTTTACTTTTAGAGTCATGTGGTGGGAGAGAAGTGGTAGCCCTTTCCCTATTTTGTGAACGGAGTTTTGGGGTTTAAAAAAATGAATTTGAAATATAACATGCTGATAATGGAGTTCCAAGGAATAGCTCATACAACCATTAAAATGTAAAGGAAAAAGGTAATTAATATATGATCAAGAAGAAGCCAGGGCAGGTTGAGGACCTTGCCGCCCCTCCCCCTGTGCCCACCCCAACATAATGTATTGTAATGTATTGTCTGTAAGCCGCCCTGAGTCACCACGGCAAGTGGGCGGCAATATAAATTTGAACCAATAAATAAATAATAAATACATAAATTTTCAAACTTTGATTATATCATCTGCATTTCAAAAGTGAACATACATATTGACATTTATTTTTAGAGGAAATTCTAAAAACAAATATATAGAGAGAGATTAAAGCAGAAATTAGAGAGAAATCTGGGTGAAAATACACAGAATGGGATATAGACAAATTCATTCATCCCTACCTGTCTTAACTCATCCTACCAAGGGTGCAATGTAATGCTCCTGGGACAGCGCAGCTTTCCCAAGGCCATACAGGTTGTCTCTTCTCCCAGGAAGCCCATCCTCCTATCCTCTGGATCTATAACCAGAGCGCTAAACCACTGAACTGTCCAGCCAACGCATGCACACACACAAATAAATAAACTGTTTGAAGTACTTACTATCTGATTGAAAGAGTTCCCGGAAACACTGGAATTTTTTGTCAATATTTCTTAGGTGCCTAGCAACTTGAAGCAACTGGGTAGGACAGGGTTTAGCACATCCCATGCCTTCACTGGAGGCAGACATCTGTACAGAAGTCCAGACAGTGCTCAGAAATCCCACATCACTGGTGAAGTACCCATTGCCCACCTCTGACAGCCTGGCATGACAAAGACAGCTGAAATCATTTTGCTCATTGGCCTTGCTCATCTTCACAGAAGGTACTCGCAGAATATCTCAGTGGTAGGTAATTCCTTGCTATTTGCCTTGTCTGACGTCCTTGCAATCTTTGACTTTTGAAAAGTAACATGCATCCAGGCATTTCCCAACCAGCTGTGTCCTCAGCATGGCTTTCCTTGGTCCTGGTGACACAGCATCCTCAAGCTATGTACTCAACTGCTTTCCAAGAAGCACATAATTTCACCAGTAAATCTCCCAAAGTCCTTGGAATCTTCAGACTGGGATTTGTGTTCAGCAGGAGATCATCCAGAAGCAGTTTAGGATCCAGTGACATTGATCAGGTCTTGGCCTAGGCATGAGATGGCCTCCTCCAGATAAAACACCTCCAAGCCTGACAGTTCTGAGAAACACAGAGGCAGTACCAGGGAAGGACTTACATTTTCTGACAAAGATCTATGAAGAGGAGACATTGGAAATCCTTACTTCTCTGTAGAGGTCCCTCAAAAGTTCTGGAACAGACGCATGCCCTGAGTGGAAGAATCAGGTATGGAGCATAGAATCTTATTCCTAGACTGCTGGAGAGTCCACATCTCCTATTGGCCAAGATTGATTCCCAAGAGATTCAAACATACCCCACTGAAGTCCTTGACTCTCATTGTCCAAATCCCACTGGGAGACCAGACTCAGTAGCGTCTGTGCATGTTGTCACCCGTCTTTGAGGAACACGGATGAGCCATCGAGTTGCAGGCTCAAGAGTATCAGGCAGAGCAGACTATCCACATTCCTTTGACAAGAGTGATGAAATCAGAGGCTTCTTCTTCCCAAGGCGTCTCTATCCAATGCAAGAGGAAGCCTAATCCTCCTCCCTTACTCTCTCTCTCTCTCATTAACCATTTCCTATCTTTGAACCAAGCTTTTCCAGGAAGTCTAGATCAGCACAGAGATGGAACTAGAACTGCTCCAAAGAATGGTAACATAACCTATGAAACAAGGTTGACCCCACTCCCTGCATTCAGTGGTGACTGGATGAATAGAAATGTATGATGCAGAAGAGGAAAAAGGAAATTATTCCCCCAGTACAGTACTGGGGGAAATTTTGAATTTGAATTAATTCTTACAGTTCAGAAGAGCACAAAGCACAAAAATTAGCTGTAGCACAAGGAGGAAATGTAAAGGTTTTGTTGTTCAGTCGCACAGTCGATTCCGACCCTCTGCGACCCCATGGACCACTGTCAGCCAGGCACTCCTGTCTTCCACCATCCCCCTCAACTCGCTCAGCTCTGTGTCCATTGTCTCCACAATACCATCTAGCCATCTCATCTTGGGCCGGCCCCTTCCTCTTTTGCCCTCGACCTTTCCAAGCATCAAGGCGTTCTCAAGTGAATCCTCTCTTCTCATCTGATGTCCAAAGTACTTTAGCTTCATCTTTATTATTTGACCTTCTAAGGAGGAGTCAGGGTTGATTTCTTCTAAGATTGACCTATTTGTTCTCCTTGCTGTCCAGGGGACTCTCAAAACCCTTCTCCAACACCACATCTCAAAGGCGTCTATTCTTCTGCGCTCAGCTTTCCTAATGGTCCAGGTCTCACAACCATACATTGCCACAGGGAATACCACTGCTTTGACTATGCGAATTTTTGTTTGCAATGTGATGTCTCTACTTTTCACTATGCTCCCCAGGTTTCTCATTGATTGCCTCCCAAGAATCAGTCGCCTTTTTATTTCATGGCTGCAATCTCCATCTGCAGTGAGCTTTGATCCTAAGAAAGTAAAATCTGTCACTGCTTCTATTTCTTCCCCATCTATTTTCCAGGGACTGATAGGGCCTGTTGCCATTATCTTTGTTTTCTTGATATTGAGTCTCAAGTCAGCTTTTTCACTTTAAAATCTCAGTTTCTACCCAGCCTCTTTTTGGTTTTCACAGCCACTAGCACTGTATATTTTTTTAAAAAGCCATTCCTGAAGCATCCCAAATAGAAAAAAGGGTATATTTACTTACAAATATGATGTTCAGTTACATTCAGAAGAATAAAGGAAACAAAAAGGAAGATGGATCCCTCAACTATGTGGCTGGGACCACATGGTCCAGAGCTGAGCAGCAAAGAGAAGAGGCTAAACTAAGGAACTAAAGCAAGGGTAGGACCTTCCCTTGAGATGTATAAACAAACAGTCAAGGGATACCTTTCTGCCACGAAAGAGTTCAAATACTGTACTCAGGACCAGATGAACTGCATCCAAGGAACTGGATGCAGTTCATCTGAAGAGATCTCAGAACCATTTTCTTGATCAGGTCTTTGCGTTGATTGGGTCTTGGCATAGGCATGAGATGGCCTCCTCCAGATAAAACACCCCCAAGCCTGAAAGTTCTGAGAAACACAGAAGCAGTACTTTTTTTTTTGACAAAGATCTAGAAAGAGGAGACATTGGAAATCCTTACTTCTCTGTAGTGTCCTCAAAAGTTCTGGAACAGAAGCGAACTAGTCTTGCCAGACTAATTTTATCTCATTTTTCAATTGGATAACTTTATGGTAGACAGTGGGAATGCTGTAGATGTAATGACACTTGACTTCACTTCCTAAAAGCCTGCAAATTGCACTTATTACTTATTAATGTTGAATAAAGAGCAAAGAATGCCAGGGCTACAACATGGAAAGAAAGAAACATCCCATCACTCAAAATGTAAGGAACCCCAGAATAATATAATCTGGCCCTCCTTATGTGAAAAACTGGGTTGCCTGGAAGTCACTTAACAGGCTAAAAACTTGAATTGGCAGAATCAATGTGAGCTTAACAAAATGAGGCTTTCACACCAATTCTCTACAAGTGTGGAGAAGAACAGTTAGTGGCACACCTTGCCATGGTCTCTGAACGATCTGATCCAGCTGTCCCAAATAGCCTTGGCAATAATTTGATGCTTACTTGCTTGCCTGCCTGCTTGTTGGATGCCTTTTATACACCACACAGGGCAGTTAATATTACTTACTACTTATTTAAATTTTACACCAGGGGTGCCCAAACTTTTTGGGCTGGGGGCCAATCATGTGTTTCAGGGAGCTGGTCACTAAGGCCCAGGGGCCGGGTGCGGCCCCCAACGCCAATTCATCCATACCGTGAAGCCCTCATCGCTCCTGGAAGCAGAAGTAAAACACGCCCGTACAGGCGCGTTTTACTTCCACTTCCAGGAGCGACGAGGACTTCGCGGGCTGGATGAATTGGCATCAGGGGCCACACCCAGCCCCCGGCCCTTAGTTTGGGCACCACTGTTTTACACTATATTGCATTTCATTGAACTGATTGTGTTGTGGTAATCCTGATATGAGAGAAAGAAAAAACAATAACAAATGATTATGAACAAATATTTGTTTTCCCTTTCCCGTGTTGATTCAATGAGAATACTTGATCTTAGCCAAAAGGCCAAGAAGTAAGAAATTGAAACCACAAAACATGTTCTCTGCAGCTGCCCTTCTAATAGAGACATCTGGAACAAGTTCATATCCCCGCTACTCTGGAAATATCCTGCCGCTCAAACACCACATACACCCACTGGCTGATATCTGATGAAAGGCCTACCTTCCCCCACAACACTGCCAGGATCTGCACCGCAGTGTGTAAGATCAAAAGGACAATCCTGGCAGGACGTTCAGCCAATTAAACCACCAGCGCTACAACCGGTGGTGAGCATCAGCAGGTTTACACCAGTTCACCAGAACCGGTAGCAGAAATTACAGCTGGCCGCGCCCATCCAAGTTTTGAAATAAAGTAGTCGTAATTGGGGTGCAATGCAGGGCTTTCCCCCTGGCCACGCCCACCATACCACAGAGTAGGTAGTGAAAAACTTTGAATCCCACCACTGGCTATAGCATAGGCTTGGTAATAGCTGTAACATTATTGATCTATGTACTACTCCTTAACTCTGAACAGAAATGCTCCTTTTTAAGCACCCTCTTTTTAAATTCTGTCTCTTGATATATTTTAAGTACCCTCATTTTAACTTCTGTTCTTTTTGTTGTTCTATGCTGGTCTTGGACTGTAATAAAGATTTGATCTGATTCAATGAGAAATTCCAAGAGTGTGATAATCTTTGAGGCACTGGGTGTAGCACTATAATCAGAGTGTGGGTACACCGTGGATGTGAGAAATGCTACAGGCGTATGATGGTGGGCTTATTCACATTTTTTCATTGAGCACAGAACACAAAGGGAAACACTAATCAACCTGGAGTCCCCCATGCATTCACAAAAGTTTATCCTTATCTCAGTTGGGCTTCTAGTTTTTAAAATCGTGAATAGATTCATGTTATCAACAGACTTGCCTAAAATAATTGGATACAGTCTTTTACTCTGAGGGTAAATGAAGCAGCAGATTAAGCAGTAGATAAGTTGGCCTTTTATCCTCTTAGGCATGTAAAATGTAAAACCAAAATCCCTCCCCCTCAAAGGAGGTTACATTCTACTTAGAGCGGCCTATTGGCCCAGTCCTGGTCACATGATTCTTACCCTCAACTACAGATGTCACTTTTTTATCCTTATATGGCAGTGGTGGCGAACCTATGGCACATGTGCCAGAGGTGGCACTCAGAGCCCACTCTGTGGGCACCCATGCAGACACCCCAGCACAGAGTTCACCCCGCCCCTCTGCCCATCAGCCGAATGGGAACACTTCCTCTCTCCCCCAGCACCGAATTCACTCTGCCCCTCTGCCCAACAGCCCAATGGGAGCACTTCTTCCCTCCCCCAGCCCAGAGTTTGCCCTGCCCCTCTGCCCAGCAGTTCAATGGGAACATTTCCTTCCTCTCCTGTTGCTTTGATGACACTCTGAGATAAATAAGTGGGTTTGGGTTGCAGTTTGGGCACTCGGTCTCTAAAAGGTTCACCATCACTGTTATATGGTAACCTAGGTATGGGTTCAGATCTAGCCTACTCTTATCTTTGGTGTTCTTTCTTGAAGTGTACTTATTAGAGATTTATATTAACAGGTGCCAATACTTGCTATGTCATTCAGAAGGACAGCTAGAGTTCTTACTAATGTTTGGAAGTTTTCCCAACTTTTTACAATGTTTTAAACTAATGCCAAGCCACCGCTCTGTTCTGGGTCATCATGACCTTTCTCTTTTCCTATGAGCATGTTACTATAAGTCATATGCTGCAATTAAATTTCCTTTATTACAATTCACATTGGTTCAAATGCCAGGAACAGCAAGCAAAGTCTTTTAGCAACTCAGGAGTTCAGGACTGTTACCAGGAAAACAAGATTCCTGGATCCATTTCCTAGAAGCATTAATAGCAATTAGCAATAGTAATTAGTCTTATAGACCATCCCATAGCACTTAGTGCACTCTCTGAGTGGTTCATAAGTTTAATTAGCATTTTGCCCCCAACATGCTGGGTACTCGTTTTACCAACCTCGGAAGGATGAAAGGCTGAGTCAACCTTGATCCCCCCCCATCAGCAATGGTGGGTTCCAAAAAATTTACAACCACACTGTGGGTGTAGTATGGTGGGCGTGGCCAGGGGGAAAGCCCTGTGTTGCACCTGAATTAGGACTACTTTATTTCAAAACTTGGATGGGCTACCGGTTCCGGCAAACCGGTGTGAACCTGCTGATGCCCACCACTGCCCATCAGGATCTAACTCACAATGTTCTGGCTGCAATACAGCACTTTAATCACTGCACCACCAAGGCTCAGGATTGTCAGCTACTAGTGCCATAATCGAGAACATTTATTTATTTATTTATTTATTTATTTATTTATTTATTTATTTATTTATTTAGATTTGTTTATCGCCGTCCTCCCCGAAGGGTCCCAGGCAGTGATGGGATGTCACCGGTTCTAGACGGATCTCTGGAACCGGTAAGACCAATCCCGGAGGGTTCTCCGTGAGGGGAAGTCCACTTTTGGGGCGTCCGGTTCCGGACGCCTGACCGAAAGAAAAAAAAAATTAAAATCGGAGCGAAAATGGCTCTAATTGACTGCGCATGCGCAGAAACTCAATCTGACGCATTGCACATGCGTCAGATTGAGTTTCTGCGCATGCGCAGTCAATTAGAGCCATTTTCGCTCCGATTTTCAAAACATTTAGAACTTTCAGGGCAGCGGCGGCGGCAGCAGCCCTCTGAGGGGGGCGCCTCCCCGCGGCACGTTGAGGGCTGCCTCGGCCGTCCGCTGCTGACAAGCCCCATGCCCTGGGGACGCCCGGCGGGGTACACCGCTGCCGCCGCCTCCGCCGGGCGCCTGTGAGCCGGGTGCCTGCACCCGCCGTCCACAGCCGCCGCCCGCCGCCGCCGGAGCTGCCGCTGCCTGAATCCCTGTGGACTCCTTCTTGGGTCGGTCCCTTTTGAGCTCGGCTGCCGCGCGCTGCGGAGGAGGAAGCTGTAGGCGGCGGCGGTGCGGCTTGGGGACGGCCCAGGGAGGCGCGGCAGCCGCGGCTGCCCGTCGCCCCTCGCCATGGCCGGAGCCGGGCTAAAAAGGTACCGGCCCAAGGAGGACGCCACAGGGGTGCAGGCAGCTCCGGCGGCGGCGGCGGCTGTGGACAGCAATCGGGGTGCCGGGTCCCAAGAAAGGTAAGCGAGGGGTTTTTATTTGGGGTGGGTGGGTAATTTATTTGTGTTTTGGGTGGGTGGTTGTTTTTATTTTATTTATTTATTTGTGTCTGGGTGGGTGGGCTGAGAGGGAGGGGTGTGTGTGTATGTTTATTTTTATTTTTTATTTATTTTTATTTTGGCCCCGCCCACAACGTCATGACGTCATGACGTCGGCCGTGACGTCATGACGTCATGCCATTGGCCACGCCCATGACGTCCGTGACGTCATGGCGTGGTAGTAGATTTTTTGTCATCCCATCACTGGTCCCAGGGCGATTCCCAACACAATCATCAAGACAACAATTTAAAACCAAATTAGAAATTAAAAGTTTTAAAAGAAGCTTTAAAAGTTAGCATTAAAAACTAGGCATTATAGCTAGACATTATAGCTAGGAGGCACTGGGTGTCAAACCATCCAGCCAGCTGGGGAAATTGATTGATCCATCTTTTAGCAGCATCTTACAGCTTTAGACTTAAAAAAGTTGGGGAAGCAGAGTGTTTTCTAAATGCAACTCCAGATCCAGGGAGAGGTTTATGGCAAGAATAAACATTCTTGAGGGTACACAAGAGCAAAACCAAATTAGAAGATGGAGGGAGGAGCTCACTGGGAAAGGAACATCATCACAGGCCCTTTCGGAAGGGCCTAAAAACCTGGCTGGCAGGACAGGTATGGGGCCCCAGGAATGTGGGGTCCCATGTTGGGTGGCTGATCTGATAGGACAGCCACCCTTCTTGCTGTTTTAAACTTTTAACTTTAACTTTTAAATCTGTTTTTTAGTATTTTGCTAATTTTTTTTTATTTTAATTTTTGAATTTTTTTTAAGTTTTAAATTTTTTAGTATTTTATCAATTACAGTCTCCACTATCTGAATTGTTAAGTTGTATTTTTTCTGTATGTAGAGGGTATGATGGGACTGTTAGTAGGTTACACTTAATGGGGAATTGATTAACTATGTATTTTTTAATATATGTTGTAAGCCGCCCAGAGTAGGGTTTACCTGATTGGGGCGGGATATTAAATTGGAATAAATAAATAAATAAATAAATAAATAAATAAATAAATATAGCTGAAGATATCAATTTCCCCCTTACGTCACCTGGAGGACCCTGAATAGGCTGTGGGTTGGAGTCCCTAAATGCAAGACCAACATGCTCAAGGGGGGACTGCTGGTGGACAACACATAGTGTGAATGTGGAGAGACATAGAGACTGGGCCATTTGCTGGTCTGCTAATTGCTGCCAGAAACATGCACCAATGAGGATTTGCATTTGGGCCAGTGGCGTAGCATGGGGGGTGCCCCAGGCAGCACTTTTGGGGGTGGCAAAATTTCACTATAAATAGGCTGCTACGGTGGCAGGACTTTGCCGCCGCCCTGACTTACTAGTGGCCGGAACAAAGAGGCTGTTGCGGGGACAGGTGCTGGTGCCCTGGGCCCTGCCCAGGGGCAGCAAATTTGGCTTACACCCCGGGTGGCTGAAACCCATGTCCTGGGCCTCACCCAGGGGTGCAAATTTGTCCTACGCCCTGGGCGACTGAAACCCACGCTATGCCAATAATTTGAGCAATAACAAAGTGAAGATAGCGGCTTCATTTTGGCAGTCCAGTCTGATTAGGACATGAAAGAAGACTCTAGCTGTTAACCAAAGAAGTAACACCTCCTGGGTCTGGGATCAGCCTCATGAAATTGGTTTCATTAGCTACTTGCAGCTGCCCTCTCATTGGTGATGGGATTCAAATAATTTAACAACCAGTTTGCTGCCCTAATGACTGTTTTAAGTATAAAAAATGATAGATTAGAACTCCGTATAATGATCACCCTATACAGTGATGAAATTGTATAGCAATGAGGCTTGGGGGGGGGGGAGGCATTCTGCATAGCAATCGTTCCCATGGGAAAATCCGTACAGCAATTTTTCAATGGAAAAAACTGATTAGCGCCAAACATCGTTGTATGGTTTTTTCCATAGAGAAAATCGTTGTACGGATTTTCCCACAGAGAAGATCGTACAATGATGAAAATCGCATAGCGATGAGCTCCATGTAACGGATTAACATTGTTATATGGAGTTCTACTGTATACCGAAAAGTAGTTTTATTATTTCATGCACCTAATTTATTTATTTATTTATTTATTTAATCATGTTTGTATCACTGCCCTCTCACCTAGGTAACTCTGGGCAGTAAACACATATAAAAGCACCACAAATATAAACTTTACAAAACCATGAGGTAAAAACATTAAAATTAAATTATTTAAAAATTTAAAATGCCCTCTCCAAACAACCACATCATAAAATTTCTAAAACTGAAAGCTGGAAGCCCGGGTGGCACCCATATAACCCAGCCTGGAGTGGCTATTTCCCCAGCTGCAGCTACCCCACCTGCTGCACCAGCCAGGTTTTAAGTTTTTCTCTAAAGGGTAATACTTAATTTAATGCTTAAATAAGAACAATAAAAGAAGTACACCAAACTAGATTGTTATATAATTGAATATTTTTACTGGTTCTGTCCACGTGTGGTATTGTCATAAACTTTTATAAACAAAGCACTATTAATAAACATCAGTCAGAACATACAGAACATACATTTTCTTCATTTTATCAATACTAAACAAAATTTCCTCACTGAATTAATAAATGGCATGGACTATGCAGCTTAAATATGATATAACAATGTGTACGACAAACCCATTTGTCATAGGAAAATTGTGATTAAAAGTGTCTTAATTACCATATGCACAATGGCATAAGGATTCCAACATTGAAGAACATTCTTCCACAGCTTCCAAAAGGGACAATAAGATAACCTTGAAATCTATATTTCTATTGGTTTATAGTGTCCTAGCTTCCTATTGGTTTTACTGTTCAGGGAACACCAGCGCACTCATAATATCTCATGAGAATTTTGGGCATAACACAAAGCTGAAACATATGACAGTGTTTCACCCCCTGGTTTTTTGGCACTTTTTCCTTTTTATGTTATGTTTTTTAACTGAAGTAACAAATGTGAGGGAATAAAAATCGAGTAGCTCATCAAAGGTATAATGTGTTTTATGAATTGAATAAATATTACAAGCATAGCTCTATCTAATTTTTTTCACCTATGTACAGAATGAACATTACTATAGGTGCTTAGAATACACTGTCACACAGATGAAGGTTAAAAAAGAGTAAAGAATGTACATTTGTGATTTCCACATTGGGTGGCTGCCCAGGTGTCCACCTTGGAGAGAATCCTGATTACAAGTGCCATTTTAACAACTGGTTCGACGAACTCAACAAAAAATTAGGAATCGGTTCTGCCAAACCAATGCAAAATGCCTGAATCCCATCACTGCTTCTCATCTACTATACCAGCTGGGAAGTTGCATGCTCAGTAACAAGAGATGAAGCCCATGTGGCCTCAAGTCTCCCCTTTCTCATTGTGAGGTTCTTTGGAGCTAGGGATTTCACATTTGGGCAAAGTTTCTTCTCAGGTGCCGAGACCGTCTGCTGCTTTGCCATGGGCAGTCACCAAGTTCCCAGCTGGATATAAAATGTCCAAGGATGGCTTGGTTCCTTTTTAAGTAAAGGTCACCCTTGCTTAAAAGTCAGTTGTATCCGATTCTAGGGTTTGGTGCTCATCTCCGTTTATAGCTGAAGAGCCAGCGCTGTCTGCTTCTGCAGACATTTCCATGGACATGTGGCAGTCATGCCTCAACACCAGAGTGCATGGAACACTGTTTACTTTCCCACCGAAGTGGTCCCTATTTATCTCCTTGCTTTCGAACTGCTAGGTTGGCAGGAACTGGGACAGAGACAATGGCTTACTCCTTCATCCAGTACACCGGGAATCAAGCTCCAACCTTCCAGTCAGTGAGTTCAGCATCTTAGCCACTTGAGCCACCAATGTCTATGCATTATTCGAGCGAGCTTTTCCTTTCCCATTTCCATCTACTGTCTTGGGCATGAACTCAAGATTACATGTGTGTAGCCTGATCCTATGCATAGACCCCAATGGAATTCATTCCCAAGTAAGATTCAAAGGCTTTGGTTTTACAGCTTCATTTAAAAAAAAGGTTTGGTGCCAATAAATTAGAACATCAAAATATGCAGTCACTGCCTTGGTCAACTGCTTTTGTCAGACGCAAGCCAATCAGTGAAGTCATAGGTGCTCCTAGTAGTCTAAACGGAAAATTCTTGGTAAATGTTGGAGTTGTACGGTTGCCCGCTACTTCCACTGCTTCCATTAACAATGCATAGAAAGCTGTTAACCATAACAGCGCGTGCTGACTGGACAGCTATGGGAGCTGTAATCCAAAAAAAAAAAAAAAAGGCAATTTCTAAATGTTGACATTATGCATATTATTGCATTCCCTCCTGTGGTAAAGAAATTGGACTCTAGAGGGCTCTACAGTTTCATAATTCTATGAGTTATGGTTTCCATGGCCTTCCAAAAAGACTCTTTCAGTTTTGTCCTTCATGGGCTTGCAGAAGCTTATCTGAGAGTTAAGATAGGTGCTGCCCCAGTAAAATTAAGAACTGACAAAAACAGGGTTAGGAAAGGAAAAGATTATTACACAGAAATACAGTAATCTTCTTGAAGATTATGAATACAATCAGGCATACCCTGGATACAGTGGTGGGTTGTCAAAATTTTTACTACCCCACCGTGATGCATGTGGATGTTGTGGGCGGGGCTGACATCATGACATCATGGGCAGAGCCAACATCATGACATCATGACATTGTGGGCGGAGCCAAGGAAAAAATTAAAAATAAAAATAAACACACTCACCCCTCAACCCACCCACCCACAAGACAAACCCATAAATAAAGTAATTAATTAACTAATTAATTAAAAATTACATAAAAATATACCCACCCACCCAAACACCTACCACTGCCTGGATAGCAACCTTACCGGCTAATCTTTCTAACACCTGATCGAAACAAAGGAACCACTGTTAATGAAGCCATGTGTATAGTGACAGGATGCCTCAAACTTACACCAGTTGAGAAAATATACCCTCTTGTTGGTATCACTCCACCTAAGATAAGGAGAGAAGTAACAACGGACACTGAGAGAACTAAGCATGAGAATGACCCTCAATATCCTCTGAACAGATATGAACCTCAAGTCTGCCGGCTCAGATCCAGGAAGAACTTTATGGCAAGAACAAACATTATTGAGGGTATACAAGAGCAAAACCAAATTAGAAGATAGAGGAAGCAGCTCACTAGACAAGGAACATTAAAGGAGGATATAGCTGAAGAACTCAACTTCCCCTACGTCACTTGGAGGACTCTGAATAGGCTGAGGGTTGGAGTGCCTAAGCATGCTCAACTGGGGGCTGCTGGCAGACAACACCATTATGTGCATGTGGAGAGATATTGAACCCATATCATTTATCAGACTGCTGATTACTGTCAGAACCAAGCACTGATGAGGACTTATGTTTGGCCAATGACAAAGCCAAGAAAGTGGCTTCATTTTGTCAGTCCAGGGTTTGATCGGGACATGAAAGAACTATAGTACAAGCTTCTGCAGTTGTTGAAGCTGGATTTAGTAGGTTAGATTGGCCCATTGATTGAGTGATTGAGTGAAATAATTAATTCCACAGATTAATTGATTACAGGAGAATATATTACATATCATGGAGGGGGGAGGGGAAAGGATGAAGAAGAGGTTGTTAAGCCAAAGAGGGCAGAAACAAGAAAGAACAAGAGGGAACAGAAGGAGCAAAAGGAACAAAAAGAAATACAAACACCACAACCAATAGTTGAACACCAACTGTTCTTGCATGGTGTAGTGCAGTTGCCCAATTCGCCTGTGGAGAACTCATAAGCAAGAAGCATCCCATCAGGAGGATGCATCGGCATCATCTTTGCTTCTTTTTCTCCTTTTGTTCTTGTCCAGCTTGTATTTGTATCGGCGGATGGGATCACTGATACTTCTTAAAGCCACATTGTCAAAGTCTTCTGCCAAGCGGAAGTTTCTGTCCACCAACTCAGAGGCTTCCTGCCAGCTCTTGAAGCAACCCGTGCCTGCCTGTTTAATCTCCTCCACAGCATTGGCAGCAAGGATGTCTCCGTTTGGCTTCAACACAACCACCACCGGGGGATACTTCACGGAAAATCTCGACTCCAGTTCCCTAGGAAATTTAGATTTTAAAAAAGTTACATTTAAACCCTGTAGTTCTTCCAATAAACTCATAACCAGTGGTGGGATGTCAAAAATTTTACTATCCCACCATGATGTCATCACAGTGTGGGCGGAGCTAACATCATGATGTCATGATGTTGTGGGAGGGGCCAAAGGAAAAAATTTAAAAATACAAAATAATAAATAAAATAAAAATAAGCACACACGCGCGTGCGCGTGCACACACACACACACACACACACACACACACACACACACCTCAACCCACCCACCCACCCATAACACAAACCTGTAAATAAAATAAAATAAAATAATAATAAAATAAAATAAAATAAAATAAAATAAAATAAAATAAAATAAAATAAAATAAATAAATAAATAAATAAATAAATAAATAATACATTAAAATACACCCACCCAGTGGGGGAACCAGTGAAAAGGTAAGCCCCGAAGATGGTTCCCCACAAAAGCTGGTACCGGTTCTCCAGGACACTGAGAAAAGTTACTACTGGTTCTGGCAAACTGGTGAGAACCTGTTACATCCCATCACTGCTCATAACAATACACCTGACCCTCCTCCCAACTGGCTGTCAAAGCAGGTGTGGGGCACTAGCGATGTGGTGACCCCTGCCTGCTGGCTGATTTTGTAAGAACACTCTCTCCCTCTTTTAATCTCTTTTAATCCATAAGGGTCGGAGTAATTTTTTGTAGCAGTTTTAATGGGGTTTTTATTGGTTTTAAAAATGTGACTGGTTTTATTTTCTGTGAGCTGCCAAGGCTTCAAAGTGGGGGGGGGGCAATAGAAATCAGAAAAATAAATAAATAAATAAATCTGCACAACCCAAGTTAAGTTGGTGAGTACAGTCTCTATCACTCAGCACTCTAACCCTCTAATCACACAATAGAGATTATTAATGGCTAAGAATTGGAAAATGCACATGCATTTTGGAATGGAACAATGGTATAAGGAATTATGAAATATGGCTATAAATGACAAGATAACATGTGAACTAAAATTTATAAAAGGTTTGATAAAGAAAAATGAATGTACTGTATAGATATTTGGGGAGAATTTATTAATTAGGTATTTCAAAAATCTAAAGGAGTCAAGTCTGGTCAAGACTGTTCAACTTTTTGGAAATAGAGGATAAGATATAAATAGACAATTTGGTTTAGATAATTATCTACTGTATAAAAGAATAATGTCCTGTGGTGGTGGTGGGTACACATTGTACAGTTGTACCTCGCTTAAAAAGCATAATGCGTTCCACAGGATTGCTCTTTAAGCGAGTTTGCTCTTTAAGCGAAACACCATTGAAAGTGACCAATTGTGGGGGGAATTGCAAAACCCAATTTATTTGTTAAGCGAGTTTTTGGTTGGTTTTATTTGTTCAGCGAAGTGAACATTCAGAGAAAATTCTGCTCTTTAAGCGAGTTACTCTTTAAGCAAGTCGATCTTTATGCGAGGTTTGACTGTAGATGTATATTAAGCATTTTGATTTGTATTTTTTTAAAAATTGTAATACAGTAATGAGATTTGCGTTAAGTGATGTGACATGTTTGTTTTTGATTGATTATTACTTTTAAATTAAAAATGTCAAACAATAATAATCACACACTATAGAAAAAAATCCTAAGGATACTTCCAAATTGTTACTACCATGAATGTTACACATCAGTGAGAAAATAAATTCTGTTTTTTCCCCTTCCTTGATCTTGTTTTCTTGGTGAGAAGAAAGGGTGGGTAAAACAGCATGAAAGCACAAAGGTCAAGGTCTAATTTAAAAATATTCCATGTATGTGGCTTCTAGGTTGGCACTCACATGTCTAGTCATGTGAGTGACTATCTGATTTGTTGTGCAATACAAGGAAGACCAGAAATGTGTTGAAGAGGCGATGGAATAATTACTTGCCCTTTTTCAACTGTCCTTTGCGACTGTGTAGGGCAAACAAGATTCCAAGCCTAAACTAGGAAAGAGCAAAGTCTTAAGCAGCGTCTGTTATTCTGTGAATAAGACAGTATGACTACACGATAAAAGCCTCATCTAGAAGAATCCTGTCATCGTAGTACTTTGAATAGTACTGAATCTAGTTTGAAAGAGATGGGGATTTCCCGCGGAAAACTATAGTTATGTTATTGTTTTATTTATCTCCTCTCTTCACTTACTGAATCTGGATGCACTTTCACATGATGCTCAACATGGAAAGATAACCAAACATGGAGTCTGTATATCGAATTCTTCTACTTTTCCCAGCAATACTGTATATACAAATATATATTTGAGCGTCGTTATGTTTTTGCATTTGCCAATTCCATCAACAGCAGCCAATGAAGTGGGGCAGGGAAAAACACATCAGGATGACTTTGTGACTTGGGGAATGATCACCATTGTATACATTAGAATGGAAACATCAGATCAGAGGTGCCATTTTCCACAGCAGCTCTATATTGAGGTTAATGTATTGTTCCATCCACTGGTTAAACACACTTTGAAGACATCTCTATCAAAAACAGTAGTAGAACTCAAGGAACAAAAGTGTGTGCACATTATAGACAACTGTGGCACTGCTGCACAGTCTTCATTTGTTTCATAGAGTGATTCTCTGCATGTCTCTTTAGAAGGTTTTTTTTGGGGGGAGGGGGTGCAGTTGGTTTCCTTTCCTTTTTAAGAGGTACAACGTGAGCACTATGTTTTAGGAACATTGTGTGGAGTTAAGTCAAAAAAGGATCAGCTAAATAACTAATGAAACAAAAATACCACTGTCTTTAATTTTACAAAGCCAGGTAATCATAGACCCAAAGTATCAGTCTAATGAAGATATAGGCCAGCAACATCTGGAAAGCTGTATTTTGCCTACCTCAGGGGTGGCCAACCTTGGTGCTCCTGCTGTTCTTGGACTTCAGTTCCCTGATCAGCAGGTGTGCTGACTTGTGCTTCTGGTAACTGAAGTCCAAGAACAGCTGGATCACCAAGGCTGGCCACCCCTGAGGTAGACAAAATACAGCTTTCCAGATGTTGCTGTATTGCCAATCCCATCAGTTTTATCTCACATAGCCAGTAATGATGTATGCTGGATCTTGCATTCCAACATCTGTAGGGCCATACTTCAACAACTCCTAGCATTCTCACTAGCACCAAAATCAACATTTCACAAATATCTCTACCAGACCAACCAAAAATCTATACAAGTTTTCAAGATAAAGAGCTCTATTGATACTATTAAAAGGCCTGATCTAAAAACCATCTTGTTCTGCCTCTTACCTTACAATATAATAGCAAGAAAGCTTATCAAACTGGGCTGGTCAGGCACAAGGTTTAATCCTGAACAGCCCCTGGGCTTATACAATAAAAGTTATTGTGGTTCCCACTTGCTCTAACTACCCTTAATGGTTGTGTTCATATCTCCACCACCACTACTTGCCAAGGCTTAGTCCTCCATAGGGAGGTGAAGATGTTCTGATCTGTTTTCCAAGCTTGAACATTTTTTTTTTTTGAAAAGCTGACACAAAGTTGACAGTAATGTAAGTGAAGTAAATATGCATAACATTGCTTTACTCTAATTAAGTATATTGACCTCTCTAAACTCTGGAATTCATACCTCTTGTACTCATCATCAAAGGGCAAAAACAACCACCTCTTCGGCATAGTCTTCAGAAATGTGGCTTGCTTCTCCTCTGTTTCATCCAATGAGATATACACTAGGACCAGCTGGGAAGCTCGCTCTACATAAAATTCATCAGTGAGCTTCACGAAAAATTCTTTCAGAGTAGGTGCAAACTCCTTGCATTGAGGACATTCACCAGAGCCAAAATAGAGAAGCATGATCTTGTTCTCCAACACTCGGATGATCTCCCGTTCCAGGTCCAATTCATCTTTGTCCTTATTGTTTACAATCAGGGTTTTGTTGAGGAAAAGGGCAGCCATAGTTACAGGCTCATCACTGTGGCTAAAGAACTTTCTTCAAGGGGAGGTACCACTTTTACCACTGAAAAAAAAAAGGCATTCATAAGATAGAAGACTTTTAATCTCATTTCATTCTTCATTTGCAGGACATGTTTTATTTCATCCTTGATGAAAAAACATACACTTCATGCTTTCTCTACCCTGCCTATCTAGATATGAGGAAATTGTCTGAAGTTTCGTCTATTAATAGAACATTAACCCTTAATCTAGAAACCTTATTAGTAATTAGTAATTACTGATGGAGCAATTTGCCTCCTCTGTTTGTCAGGGTGCAGGCTGACTCAGGAGCTTAAACATGAATGGCCTTCTCTTCATTGTTCAGAATGACAAGGTGTGTTCCATCAGAGCACTCACCTTTCAAAATCTGCATTGGAAAGTTATTTTTTGAACTTTGATCAAGCTAGACAGGCTTTTTATTCAGTCTATTATTTTGGTTAAGGTAACCCAAGGCAGCTATTTGTTGCTTTTAAGAGCTTGTTGGCACAAGAATTCTCTGGTACAGCTTTAAATGCTTATTTCCCCCGGTGGATGCCCTGTTTTCAGGGGGGGATGGTTTACCTTTAAAAGCAGGTTTTAGTCCTCCCACCCCCAACCCCAGTTTGAGCTTTCCTGGGTTTCAGAAGAGCAGGTTTCTGAAATTCCATATTCTCCCCTTGTAACTATTGCTCCTAGAAATCCCTTTCCTTCTTTTCTTTATTTCACTGTAGGATTTCATCCCTTGATTTTTTTTTTATCAATTTGGCCAACTCTTTGTTTAATACTGGCAAATTTTCAAGTTCCTATAAACATGGTTTTGACTGCTGAAATCTTTCCCATTACCCTTGTTTGTGCTATTTATCAACATATTCCCCCCCCCTTTTTTTCTGTCTAAATGTTTTGAGAACGTAGCCTTATCTAAACTGTGCTGTTATCCATCCATTTCAAACTACATTTCAGGCTAGATCAGGGGTTCTCTACCTACGGCCTAAGGGCTGCACCTGGCCCACAGCACTATTTGATGTGGCCCACCATCCTCGCTTCCCCCACCGCCACTGCCACCACCACTGGAAGCATTGAAAACAGCAAAAAAACGGGCTGTAAATCCATGTGCGGCTGTCACAAATGCATTTATGATAGCCACGGATGTATTTTATGGCAGTGTTTACAGTGGGGGAGCCATATGTCAGGCCCGCTCAGCTGTCTGAGGGGGTGTGGCCTAGCCTGTGGTGGGAAAACATTGAAAACCCCTAGGCTAGACGTTCAACTGAGATGGCATTCTCTTGGGTTTACAATGATATCCTACAGGCCAAGGTTCAAACATTATTCATCAACTTTAGTGCTGCTTGACTTGTCAACAGCATTTCATAGATTTGAGCATCAGATTCTTTTAGTAAAACTGGCCTTTTGGGTGTCTCTGGAAATGCGAATTCTAGTTTTCTTGTTAAATCATTCATTTATAGTTTCTATGATTCTCATGCTACACACACACACACACACACAATAATAATACCTAAGTCTACCAGTCTTACAGTGATGAGTTCAGGACTGCTTTGGGCATGTTGTCTACTGGGCATCTGATCATGGATGTCTTCTCATCATTTGAAATTGAACATGGGTAAGACTACAATCTTGGACTTCCAACCAGATTATCTTATCTATCCTTGACTCTTCCTCCTTTCTTCCTTCAGGTTATTGGGTGACACCTAAGACCATGGATCTTAGGGTTTCAGTGAATGCTTGGCCATCACTTGGTTGTGAATGTGACAACCAAGGTGTATAATTTCCATCATGCTAATATCTGCTGGATTGTCATTTCCTGACTCCTGAGACTACAACGCCTGTTCATTCCTTGGTGGCTTCAAGCCTGAATTACTGTAACATCCTTTGTTTCAGTTTCCTCCTCCTTCACTCCTGGTACCGAAAAGTGTAGTATGAGTAGTTTAAAATTTACTGCATTATTCCCATCCTCAGGGGACACTGCATTGGTTAAGAATGTATTTTAATGTTTTCATCTTGACATTTAAAGCCCAACCTTTTTTTTGTACTAATTAGCAGAAATTGTGGCATGGCGTATTCATCTTATGAGCACTGGGTGCACAGCTTCTGGACATTTGTTAGTTCCTTGGACCTAAGGTGACAAATTCCAAGCTTTGGGTATTTTCTCCCTTGGCTTCAAGGCTGTTGCATTCTCTCCCCAGCACCTTTTGTATGGAACCAGAGTTGCAAAAATGTTGAAAATCTGTCCATTCAACTATAGGCATAGGTGTCAGGTGTAAAAAAGACTTCTTTGTTCAAAAGCCACTCATCTCTGACTCTAGGGGGGTGTTGCTCATCTCCATTTGCAGCCAAAGAGCCACTCTCTGCATCTACAGACATTTCCCTGGTCATATGACAGGCATGACTAGATGTCAAAGGGCACAAAATGCTATTACCTTTCCTGCTGAAGCTACACCTATTTATCTACTTGCAATTTCTTGCTTTCAAACTGCTAGGTTGGCAGGAGCTGGGACAGAGACGGGGGCTCATTCCATCGCACAGCACTTGGGTCTCAAGCTGCTGACATGCCAACCTTCCAGTCATCAAGTCCAGCATCTTAACCACTAAGCCACCACAGTCCTTGGTGTCAGGCATAGGAAGACCAATGTATTTATGTCAGGCATAGGAAGACCAACGTATTTATGATTGAACTTTTTAACCAGTTTATTAGTACAGTAGTTGGTTTAATTATTTTGTGTTTGTATGCTTACTGGAACATGCTCTGGTGTAGAATGTAATGAAAATGAATATTATTGTTATAAATGAATAAATAATAGATTATTTACCTTACTCTGATCTGCTAATGTAGTAAGTGTCCTGAGAAATAATAGTGGATAATACCACTCCAAGCTGCAGCTGGAGAGTCTAAAGAAAAACCAACACATTACTATGCATTTTAAAATTCTAAATGGAATCATATTTTAAAAAGCAAACCAGAAATCAAAATCTTGTGACACCTTTAAGTCCAAAGCCAAAAACCTAGCAATTGTGTATTAGATGTTCAGCTTCAGCTAATATTCTATCTATTGGTAGGAGGTTTATGCCATGCAACCACAGCTACCTCATTGAAAAATGGGCCACTTTGTTTCTTGTGGTGCTAGGATTCTATATATAGTAAGACACTCTTCTATTTAAAAAGGTAACATTTAAAAATGTGATCCCCTCTGGACTCTGAACTAGTATAGACAATTCTTCTGTTAATAGCACTCTGCTACTTCATTCAACTTCATAGGTAAACTGTTTCCGGATGAGTTAGCCCAGAGAAAAAGCAAAGTGAAAATAATGTTGGAAGAGACTCTGGAAAGCTGGATTCAAATCCCTGATAAATTATGGACCGAACTGAGTGATTTTTTTTTGTTCAGTTATCCTTTCTCTGCCTAAATACCTCCAATGGTCAGATATATAAGTAGCTATTGGCTCTCCCAAAGCCACTGCCAGGCAACAACCAGTAGAAATTCCAGTGGTTTGGGCAATACTGTACAAGTACACTAACAAATGATGATCTGGTTAAAGCTAGGACCTTGCCAAAGATCTTGATAAGGAATGATAGACTGGACTTGGACAAGACTCCAGCAGTGATGGCAACAATACAAAATCATATTTAAAGCCTAGAAAATTATTGGGAAAACTTATGAATATGGAGCCTCCCCAACACATTTTAGGTCTACAGTCAGATTTGTTATACCTGCCAGGTTTTATGTAGCCTTCTCCCAGCTACAAGGACTCCAGTCTTCTCGCTAAATTGATGAGCCAGTCTTGCTTTCCTCAAGTGCAGGTTATGCTCACTTTCAAACTAGCCTGGAAAGATAAGTTTTAATTCCAACAATGCTGCCTGTTTCATGCCCTCAAAAAGCTCCCTCTACTCAGGTCAATAGGCAATGATGTCACCTCTTTCCTGCTACGGTTTAGGTTTTTGCTGTTACCTACCGCCAAGTCCCCTCCAATTTACGGTGACTGTATGAATGAGCACTCTCCAGACTGTCCTCAGTTTAGGTTACTGATGCGAATAACCTCTTCTGTGGGATTTTACCTCCTTATCTATTAATAGAAAAAATACCTGCTGCATTAATCTCCTTAAAGTAGCTCTCAAGCGATTATATCACCAATGCATTGCCTGCTAGCAATCTATTTATATTGCTAACAGGTTGGTGGACAGCCAATGATCCTTATGGAAAGAGGGGGAAAGAGCAATTCTTTGTTCATCTTCAAATAAAGGAATCTGTTGATTAAAAAGGCTACTGCTCTGCTTTTCCATAAAGGGTCTAAGGCAGACTTAAGATCCAAGCAGTACATAAAACCCAAGAAAGAGCAGATTTCAAATACCACTATGAGGAGTTAACACCCAGGCTTAGTTAAATGAATCCAATGCTTTCAGACCATTTTATTTTGGAGTCATTAGTTACATATACTGTATCTGTAGTAAGTGCATACAATTGTCATTAATAGTTACTAAGTAAAAAATTACTGTAACTCTAATTGCACATTCTTCAAAAGTAGCAAAAAATGTTACTTTTTAGAAATGACATCCAAATAATTTGGAGTGTGTACCATAATAAGAAGGTGAGAAGAGGATGTAGAGGCAGTTTACTATTTTGGAGGTCTGTGATTGGAGGCATAGCAGAAAGATGTTGGAAGCAGGTTTGGGTGGGACAAGAGGTGATTTTGCATGACTGGAAGTCAATAACCAGCTGACCTCAGAAATGTGGCCACAAATACTGTACTGAAAATTTCTCCTCTTACATCATGTGTTCTATAGTGATCTCTTGGAATCAGTCAATAGCCAAAGTTATGCTGTTTAGTGTAGAAAATTGCATTAGAGTAGACCCACTGAATCATTTGGGATTGGATAAGTTAAACTCAAAGTTCTAAAGATTCCAGTGGAAATTTGGTGAGTCAATTTACGTATGAGTTCCATTGATTTGGTGGGCCTAATCTAGTTGCAATTTACTACACAAATCAGTAGGATTGCAGCCTTCATTGTTAATAAAGAACCACAATCAAAATGAAGCATCAAGGGGTGTTGTTGTTTTTTTTGCTTTGTTTTCTTAGAGTTGTGTAATATGACATGGGGCCAGGAAAGGTATTTCTCCACCTTTCAGGAAAGATATCTCCTGAACAAATTGTGTAAATATTCTAACAATAGAGTTGGGATTAAGCTAACAAGAATTCAGGAGTAATTCTGCTGACCTGGAAATAGAGGAAAGGTCATTGGAACATTATGTCTTGAAGAAAAAAATAAAGAGAAGCATATCTTTTTGAGATTTTGTAGTTGAATTGTCCATATGGTTAATTTCTAACTGGAACTATTGCTCTCCAATAAACATACATTGTTCATTTCTCTTGAAAACAGATCCTCCTTCAATTCCCTTGTCCTACACTTAGGAAACTGGCTGGATCAGCCTGAGGTGGTGGTGTTCTTACATGCTGCCAAGTTGCTCTTGACTTATGGGAATCCTATGAATGATGATTTGAACAGTCAAAATGTTCTGTCTCCAACAGCAATTGTAAATTTAAGCTGGTGGTCCTTGGGGGAGGGGATCAAATCATCTCATATATGGTCTTCCTCTTCTACTGCTGCCTTCAACTTTTTTCAGTAGTACTGTATTATCTTTTCTACAGAACCTTGCCTTTTCATCATATGATCTCAATTTCATCATTTTTGCCTCAAGAGATAGTTGAGGCTTGACTTTATGGCACGCCAGGATATCAGCAAAGTTTTTTCCAGCATCACATTTAATTTTTTTTTAATTTTCAGCTTTCTTTACTGTCCAGCTTTTATACCCGTACCTGGTGATCAGGAGTACAATTCTGTGATGATCTTGATCTTGGCCTCCAGTGACACATCCTTACACTTGATGATCTTTTTAAAGTCCTTTCAAGTCTCAGCCTTCATCTGATTTCTTGGCTGCAGTCTTCATTTGGATTGATTATTGAACCAAGGTATTATAGAATTTCACCATTTCAATTGATTTGTTGTCAAAATTAAAGTTGTATAAATCTTCTGCTGTAATTATTTTTGTCTCCTTAGTGTTCAACTGCAGCCCTCCTTTGGCATTTTTCCTTTCACTTTGGCCAGAAATCATTTTAAGGAAGTGCTGCTTTCTGCCAGCAAGGTGGTTTAATCTGCATTTCTTAAATTACTGATATTTATTTCACCAAACATTCACTCCTAATATAGCCCACCTTTCCATGTGATATTTTCTGCATATAGATTGAACCAAGAGGATAAAATGCACCTTTGTCTATCGCATTTGAACAGAGTAATTGATCTGCATGTTCATATTTTGACATAGTAGCTTTTCAGCCATATAGGTTACATTACACATTAGATTTGAGTGCACATCTACAAACAATAACAACCAGCTCTGTCCCAGTGCTACTACACAGCAGGATATGCTAGCACCATAGAACAGAAACCAGCATATTGCCAAACAAGTAGATGCAGCTCTTAATAAATTTTGCAGGATTATTTGCTCGCTGCCTGAAATTTACCCCAACTGAGGGAAAAAATCTATTACTTGGCTGTCATTGCCTCTCCAGAAGTACATTGAGAGGTTCTCGTGAATAATGAACACAATGAGCACAAAAGTATTCACTTTAGTGGATTCTAAAAATTACAGCTCCTGCCTAGACAATGGCTACAACTAAGAAAAAGTTTTTTGCACATGCTCTAAATATTGATCTAAATAAGGCAAGGCTAAATCTATGGAGAACAAAAACAAGATACATTATCTAATGTATGAATGACAAAGAGTGTCTTGCTCCTGGACAAGATTCTAACTGGACTGTCCAGAAGTCACTTAACAGACTTTGAAGCAAAGTAGGAAGATTAAAAAAAAATAATCAAGTAAAATGAGGCTTCTAAGATACGGGACAAATATTCTGTGCATGTGAAGAAATCCAATTAATGCAGCTTTAATGGCATGTAATGTATGCTCCACCACTTGTACAAAAGATCCAGCAAACAGTCCAGACATATATATCTTATACAGTAATACCTCGGATAATGTTCACCTCGGATAACGCTAAAATCGCATAACATTAAGTAATCTGGGGAGGAGAATTGGATCGAATAATGTTAAGGTCCTATGGGATGGATTGGATAATAACCACTAAAGCCTGTGTGGTTACAATGTATCTCTATGGAGCTTTAACATTATCCGATCCATCCCATAGGATTTTAACATGCATCGGATAACACTAAAAATCGGATAACACCAAGACTTGTGGAACCAAGTCTTAGCATTATCCGAGATATTACTGTATTTATATAATTAATTAATTAATTAATTAATTAATTAATATCTATATACTGTATATTGCAATATATATTACCAACAAATACATTTTTGAAATAGTAGCCATGTTAGTCTGTGTTTTAAGCATATCAGAGAGTAAACAAAACAAAAAGATAAAAAACATTGTGGCATTTAAGACTAACTGCTGTATTTTAATGTTAGCTTTTGTGGATCAATTCCACTTTGTCAGACATAAGAGAGACTTCATGGCATCAATGTATATGCATCAGGTACAGAGGTACAGAATGGTTGGTTAGCATAACAGGTAAGTATAGAAATAAATGTAGTTTTTTTACAACTGGTAATAGCAGAAGATATCTGATTGTTATTCAGATTAGTTGTGAGGTTGGGCCCTGTTGAGCTGGAAATGGTTATGAGATGGATCCAAGACAAACATTGTGACATTAGGTAAAGGGCAAGGTCGCTCTTGTTTGAAAGCCAGTTGTTCAGCCAAAAAGCCAGCGCTGTCTGCATTTGCAGACGTCTCCGTGGACATGTGGCAGGCATGCCTAGACACCAGAATGCATAAAACACTGTTTACCTTCCCATCTAAGTAGTACCTATTTATCTACTTGCAATTCCTTGCTTTCGAACTGCTAGGTTGGCAGGAGCTGGGAAAGAGATGGGAGCTCACTCTGTCATGCAGGGTCTCAAACTACTGACCACTTACACATTTGCTAATGAGTTTACCCTTCAGGCCTAGAATCTATTGACAATTATACGAGTTCTTCCTTTGTTCTGAGAGGAAGTCCAATGCTGCAGATAAGAATTCTACTGAAGTAAATTTCTGTAAAAGTGGTATACCTGTAATAGCAAAGCAAAGCAATGACACATACAGTACAGTATATACTGCCTCACAGCACTTAGTGCAGCGGTTCACAAGTTAATTAGCATTTTTAATATAACAACAAATAACATACAACCAGTGATGGGATGTAACAGGTTCTCGCCAGTTCTCCAGAACCGGTAGTAACTTTTCCCAATGTCCTGGAGAACTGGTAGCAGCTTTTGGGGGGAACCACCTTCAGGGCTTACCTTTTCACTGGTTCCCCCACTGTGCATGCACGCCTAGAGTGCTTGGCGTGTATGCACGGCCTCCTTGCTGTCCTCCTAAGCAGGGAGGAGGAAGAGAAGCGGATAGCCTGAAGCTCCCTATAGCCTGCTCCCCAGGGTAAGTGACTCACCTTTGGATGTGGTGTGTGTGTATTTTAATGTGTATTTAATACCTTTACCTATATTGACGTACTACCACAGTACCATAAATACAGATTTATGTTTGGGATGGGTGGGTGGGTGTATTTTAATGTAATTTTTATTTTATTTATTTAATTTATTTACGGGTTTGTGTTGTGGGTGGGTGGGTGGGTTGAGGTGTGTGTGTGTGTGTGCTTATTTTTATTTTATTTTATTATTATTTTTAAAAAATTATTTGGCCCCACGCACATCATGACATCATGACATTAGCTCCGCCCACACTGTGATGACATCACAGTGGGGTAGTAAAATTTTTGACATCCCACCACTGCATACAACATATATATGTAACAACCAGTTAGTTGTGGTGTATCAAATTTGACGTCCCAGAAACCCTTGACTAATATTCAAACCTTTGTGGTGGGTTGAATAAATGTTTACCAATAAGCAGCTCAGCAAGTCGGCAGTTTGAGACCCGCGTACTGCATGATGGTTTGAGCGCCCGTCTCTGGCCCAGCTCCTGTCAACCTAGCAGATCGAAAGAAAGAAATTGCAAGTAGATAAGTAGGGACCACTTCGGTGGGAAAAGATCTTGGGAACAGGAAAGGAGCCTCATTCAGGCGTCCCGAGTGGAGTTTCTCCAGCAAAAATCCTTTCAACCCTGAATAATTTCTGCTGCTGCTGATACATTATTATTATTATTATTATTATTATTATTATTATTATTATTATTATTATTATTATTATTATTATTATTATTCCCCCACCTCTATGACGTCATAAACCACGTTGCACCTGATTGGACAACATCCCACGACTCTGGGATGCGGAGCGGCGGCGGCAGAAGCCAGGTGCTTTCTGTTGTCATGGTCACGGGATCTTTTACACACGCCCCCGCCATATTCCCGTGAGGTCTCAGCGGCGTGTCGCGTCCGCCTCGTTTCTCCTCCTCCAGCACGCTTGGCGCGGCCCTTTCGGCCCTTCTACCCCACCTCCTCTCTATGCCTGCTTTGCCCCCGCCCCCGCGCTCGCCGCGACTCCGCGGCGGGTGGAGGCCGAGTTTCCTCTTCGGGCCCCGCCTACCTGCCTCTGCCCGGTGAGTAAAAGAAGGCGCGTCCTGAGGCGCCGCTAGGAGGCCGACGGTTGGGAACGTGAGGTACGGAGCAAAGCGGCTTAGCCCGGGGAATGGGTCTCCTGCTGCCTTGGCAACGGCGGGCAGCCGGGACGGTGGCGTGGCATTGCCCTGGTAACGGGCGGCGAAGGGGGTGGAGGGATAGCCATCATTGCCCCGGCAGGGGAACCGAGTGGAGCAGAGAGGGAGGGAAAACGGCGTGGAGGAGCGGTGGGGCGGCCATTCTTCACGGGGCGGGGATGCTAATTACCTTGTAAACCACCCGGTTTGAACTCGCGTGTCTGGGTGTGGGCAACAACAGGGGCGGTGGAAGCTGGTTGGCACCAAAACGGAGGTAAGAGAGGATGCTGACATTCGATGAGGTGGGGTCCCTTTTGCCTGTGAAGAAGAGGGAGGGGATGGCAGACGACACTCCCACGGCACTCACCCGTGGAGCGAGAAGAGGGGGGGGGCTCATCATCTCTCATTTTGGGGAATAACAATAGCAATTACACGTGTATATATACCGCCCCGTAGCGTTTAGTGCACTCTCTGGGTGGTTTACAAAGTAATTGGCACACACACACACACACCCCAACTTGCTGGGGACCCATTTTACCAACCTCGGAAGGATGGTAGGCTGAGTCAACTTTGAGACTCCCCGTCAGGATCGAACTCACAACGTTTTGGGTGCAGTGCAGCAGTTTAACGACTGTAGGGCTTTTGCATGAGCACCCCTGCCCTAGTCACAAGCCTTCCATGCCTGAATAGCTGTTGTAACTGGGTTTTTTAAAGGGAAGCTGCTAGGTTCCCCCTACGGAACTATCTTCTTCTTCTTCTTCACTTCCTCTTTTACCCCATGGATGTCAAGGGTTCCTACTCAGCCCTCTTAACTAAAGGCTACACACGACCCTGTGTAGTCTGTAGCTCAGGGGTTTTGGGACCTGATTGAGGAGCGAGAGGTTGTGAGTTTGATTCTCAGCTGGGCCTCTTTTACTGGGACTGGACTTGATGGCCGATATAGGGTTCCTTCCAACCCTGCAGTTCTGTACTCCAAGATTATATGTTTAACTGCAGCTCCTTGAGTGCAATTTAGCAGCTGTCAGTTTCTGCCCCCTTAAGATGATGTAAAGCGTAATGGAGCAGGCCATGTTCCTTTTAACCTAGTCAATTGACAACTATTGTTCCTAGAAGACAAAAATCAAATGTTTATTGGCTGTTACGTTTAATTGAAATACTGTGGTAGGTTTGGTTGGGTTTTTCATTTTTGTTGCCAGTTAGCAATCTTAGATGTAGAGGTTGATTTGCTAGCTTGCTGGGTGTAGACTCATTTAGGGTGAGATACAGTATCATTCTGGGAGCAATGCTTCAGAGGAAGAGACCAGCTGGTACATTGTTTCCTTGGAGAGAATATGGGTAGACAAAACATTTTCACATGTTGAGTTTCTGTGCTGCCCACTTGCTAGTTCTCCTTTGACAAGTGTGGTAGCATGGCAGTTGGATGGCACTAATGGGGCATGGTTTCTGAGCAGTGAAGTTCTAGGTTGTTTGTATTGCTTTAAAATACTGTAAGGGTGTATGTCCATAGTAAGTTTTTTTAGTAGTAGAATATCAATGTTTCTACATTTTTATAGTGAATTAGAAGGGGTAGGTTAGTTAGTTCCTCTCCTTTAAAAAATACATTCTGGATGTGATTCCACAACTCCTCTAGTAACCTATTCTGTTGCCCAAATCTTCGTTTCCCCCCCCCCAAAGTATTTCTTATCTGCTGTGCCTCAGATTGATTCTTATCATTTTCATGTGACTTGAGTAAACAGCTGCATTTCATTTTTATTGCAGTCTAGATTTTTGGAAACTGATATCAAGTACTACTTCAGTCTTCCTTTCTTTAAGTTAGACTAACTTGGTTCCAACAACCTTTCCTTAGATGCCATAATTCTGAACTCTTCATTGTATACATTGCAATCTTTGGGTCTGACCCTTTTTCCCTATTACTTTTTTAAAAATATGATGACAAGAAACTAGGTGTAATATACCTGTGTTGTAATCAGTATAGGAACTGTTTCTGTTGCAGATGTCTGTGATGACATAAACATAAGGTATATGGGTGTCACTTTGATAATTGGTTTAATAACAAGAATGGAAATCAGAGAATAAACAACAAAAGCGCTATTGCATGTTGAAGACTAATTTTTATATTTAAATATTAGCTTTCGTGGATCAAGTCCACTTTGTCAGACACTCAGTCCCATGTCTGACAAAGTGGACTTGATCTACGAAAGCTAACATTAAAATATAACAGTTAGTCTTCAAAGTGCTACAATGTTATAAGGGTTTTGTTTTGTTTATTCTCTGATATCCTTGAAACAGACTTAACACGGCTACTATTCCAGAGTACTGGAGATAGTCTTAAATGTCTTTGGAAACAGCTTTCATGTTTTATTAAGAAACCAAGAAGAGCTTTGCTAGATTGAATAAAAAATCCACCAGATTCAGCATCCTAACTGTGGTGTGACCAATTATTTTGGAAAGCTTACAGACAGGGAGGAAAGCAGGAGTTTTCCCTGGTCAACAGGATCTGGCAATAAGAAAGATTCTACCTCTAAATATGGAAGATCCATAGTGCGCTGTCTAGTAACTATTGAAAAACTATTTTCTATGAAATTTTAGATTCTCCTCCCTGCATCTTAGAACAGATCTTTAAGGCCCCTTCCTGATGCAGGAAAATCATTGCTGATAGATGAGCATCCCGTTGATATTTTTAAATTTTGCAATGATAAACAGTCTGCCAACATTTGAGGCAGTCTACTATAAAAAAGATTATTACTGTATTTGCTGGTGTATAAGACACATTGGAGTATAAGATGCATCCTGTTACAGTATTACCAAAACAGCCCACTATAGGCCACTATATAAGTACGAGACACACTTCATTTATCCAGAGTACTTAAAGGGGTGTGTGTGTAAGTGGGCCTTATATGCCAGCAAATAGGGTACTTGACCTTTATTTTATAATTCTAACCCAGTGGTTTGGGTAAGGCCATTGAAAACATCAGAATACACATTTTTTCTATCATTTATCAGGAGTCCTCAAACTTTTAAAGCTGGGGGCTAGTTCATGGCCCCCTCAGACTGTTGAGGGGCTTGACTGGTGATTCTTCCACCACCATTGACCACCCTGAGCCAACCCCAATCCCTTCCACCCCAAGCCTCCCTGCTTACCAACCTGGAGGAGCTGTATGGTGTGGGTCCAGGCTGTCCTTCTCGGCCATGAGCTCAGGCAGGTAATTGTTCCTCACCAGGTCCAGTCATGAGTGGGGTGGGGGTTCCACTGGGGGCTGGCAGTACTGAGTCAGTGGCCAAGGGGGGTGGCAGTGGCTGGGCCCTGTGAATCACGGGCCCCCAACCATCCCTGCTGCCCTGGAGAGGGCTCTGCAAGGGAGGCTCCAGTGGCCTGAGATGACTGCAGGTGGGCAAGGCTGCCAGCAGACGAGGCTGAGGCAAGCCCTATGCCCACCACTTCCATTTCCAATGCCCTGGAGAGGCTGCTGGAGCCTCCCTGCAGAAGCCTCTTTGGGGCAGTGGAAACAGAAGAGACTGGAGGTAGGCAAGGGCACTGGTGGACAAGGCTGGACTGGGCCTCCTTCCTGCCATTTCTGCTGCCCCAGAGAGGCCACTGGAGCCTCCCTGTCAAGGCCTCTCCAGGGCGATGGAGACTGGAGGTGGGGAGGCCCCCTGCCCATTGCCTCCACTTCTGCTGCCCTGGAGAGGCCTCCATGGGGAGGCTCTGGCAGCCTGAGGAGACTGGAGGTGGGCTACTTCCTCCAACTCCACCACTCACAACCTTGCCACTCAATGCCTTCACTGTTTCCACCGCTTCCTCTGACTCTGCCACCCCTGACGCTGCCCAGGTACACGGTAGGGAGGGGACAAGGATTGAGGCAGCGCCCAGGGACAAGGGAGGGAGGGAGGGGACAAGGATTGAGGTGGCATACACGGTGCCACCCACAGCTGCAGCAAGGGCACAGGGTGGGTGATTTGATACCATGGGCTGGTTCCTGCCCATGGGCTGTAGTTTGATAACCCCTTATCTACATAGTGGTCCTTTATCTGAAGATGGTAGCCATACAACCTCTTGATAATCTTTTCTAGGTCTAAACAGAGCCAACTCATTCAACCCTGCCACATAGGCCTCACTTTATATTTTCCCCCTCCTCATGCTGTTTTGGAGGTGCTCTATTTTGTAAACAACTAGACCTTTAAAATTGATGTCCACATCTGAACATATTGCTCCATTAACTCTTAGATCTGTTTAATTTATACCGCTTGTTAAGCTAAGTGTCATTACTTCTATATTTGGGCATCTGATTTGCTGTACATAGCTTACAATTTTCTTTGAAATTCAACTTTGTTTTGCTCTAGATCTTCATCATTAGTAAAGACATTAAGTAAAATTAGGGGCAGTATAGAACCCTTTTAGTCCGCTTAACAATGACGTTGGGAAGTCCACATTTTGGTTAGCTTCCTAGCAGGAATATTATCAGGGACCATTGTTGAAAACATATCTCAGCAGCATTTCCCTGGCCTATTAGTTTAGGGAAAAGTAGATAAGGTTAATCTGATATGATTTCTTGAGAAATCTATCATTGTTTTATCATGGCATCCTATTTCCACAGGTTGATTGCTTAGCTATTTGTTCTAAAATCTTTTCAAAATCTGTTTAATTTTCTTTTGCTCTTTGAGAGAAAGAGTGAGAAACATGTGATCCTACAGATACTGTGGGACTGCAGCTTGTATTATAACCACAAGGGAGTGCAGTGATGTTATTTTGCTGGCAGAGCAAAACAATGTTCTACAAAGCAATCCTAAAAATGGTGGAAAAACTTAAATTTAAAACTGGACTTCATATTAGCACCAAACTAGACACACAGATGTAGCAGACAATATGCTTTTGCTACATGCTGTATTTGGTGTATTTTGGGCAAAGGATTTACAAGTTAAGATTTTCTTAAAAGAAAACCTCCGTATCCTGCCCTAACCCCCACCGATGCGCGACGCGCGCCCGATGTTCCGAAAGGGTAAGGATCCTTACCCTTTTGAAACATCGGGCGGCTTGCAGGCGCGCACGCGTCGGTGGGAGTTAGGGCAGGATACGGGGGAGACCTCCGTATCCTGCCCTAACCCCCACCAACGCGCGCTGCTCACCCGATGTTCCGAAAGGGTAAGGATCCTTACCCTTTTGAAACATCGGGCGGCTTGCAGGCGCGCGCACGTTGGTGGGGGTTAGGGCAGGATACGTGGGAGACCTCCGTATCCTGCCCTAACCCCCACCAACGCGCGCTGCTCACCCGATGTTCCGAAAGGGTAAGGATCCTTACCCTATTGAAACATCGGGAGGCTTGCAGGTGCGCGCGCGTTGGTGGGGGTTAGGCCAGGATATGGAGGTCTTTGCTTTACCATTTTATTGTCCTTAACCAAGACTTTCCAAACTTTTCCCACCATGGGCCGGTCTCGTGGTTAAGCACACCAGTCACGTGGTTCCTCCCGTCGTAAAATACATCTGTGGCTGTTGTAAACGTGTTTACGTCAGCCACGGGTGCATTTATGGCAGTGTTTGCACATGTGTGGGCACATTTTATTTCCGCTTCTGGTAACATTTGCACATGGTTTTTATTTTGCACATGTGTTTTACTTCTGCTTCCAGTAACGGTAAGGGTGGCACAGGCCATATGATTTGGTGTCATTAGTCAGGGCTGACACACAGGCTGTAGATTGGTCACCCCTGTCCTAAGCAGTCCTTTAAAATATTTTGGCACAGAGGAAGTGCAGCCACAGTTCAGCTGTCCTTGCTTCTGTTCATTTCTAGCAACTGTAGTATAGATCATATGCTGAACTCTTGGGATCCTCTAGCACTGGATAGTTCTACATGAGGGAAGATTTATTACAATTTGTGTACACTGTATGTCTATTTAAACTTCTAATTTTAAAAGTCAGCAAATTTAATTCTTGAAAACCCCCTCTAGTTTATGAATATAGGATATTGTGCTCCTTTATTCACCATTCAGAATACTGTACGAGGAAATGTCATAATATTGCTGCATAATATAATGCCCTCATTGCCAGGAGAAAGAAGGATACCAAGCTTTATATAGCAAGGGTGAGTCTTAATGAGACAGCAGTTGAGATGGTCTACACTACAGCAAAGTCTCTCAACCTTGGGTTCCCAGGTGTTCTTGGGCTTCAGTTGCCAGAAGCCCAAATTAGCACACCTCCTCACCTGGGCTTCTGGGAGTTGCAGTCCAAGAACATGTGGGGGGCCAAGGTTGAGAGTCCCTGGTTTACAGGATACCATCTTGTGCTCTTTACCATTCACGCTTGTTAAAAATGGCCATGATAATTACTTTATATTTGGTTAAGTAGCAGTTAACTGATTAAAAAAAAGAAGGCTTCTAGGATTTCTCCTTGTTTGCTTTCTCTATGTGCATGGCACTTATGTGAATGTAATTTTTTTTTAAAAATCCTTATTATCTTTCACCATTGGCTTAGGCCAGTGATGGCGAACCTTGACACTTCAGGTGTTCTTGGACTTCAATTACCAGAAGCCCAATTCAGCGCTCCTGCTGATCAGGGCTTCTGGGAATTGAAGTCCAAGAACACCTGGAGTGCCAAGGTTAGCCATCACTGGCTTAGGCCGATGGTGTTTGCAGCTCAAGAACATCTGAAGGTTGACACATTTCCTGTACTGAATTTGAAGCAAGGGTTCTGTTGTAGTGATGGAGAAATTCTGTCTATGGAAAGGATAGTGCCTGGGAATTAGCTGCATAGCTGAAAAGACAGAATTCCTCATTGTCTTACTTCTTGATTGTAACAGTACTGTGTTAGTCTGTGGTTCAGGCATATCAGAAAATAAAAATAAAAACACTGCAGCACATTAAAGACTAACTGCTGTTTTTTACTGTGAGCTTTTGTGGATCAAGTCCACTTCTTAGGACCTGAAGAAGTGGGCTTGATCCACGAAAGCTCACAGTAAAAATAGCAGTTAGTCTTTAAAGTGCTGCAGTGTTTTTATTTTTTGTTTTTATTTTCTGATACACTTGATTATAATAGTTTTTCATGTACCTAGGACGTGTGTCTTTTAATCTTACTTAATAACTCCTTTTTATGTCATATTTCCAAACGTTTGCTATTCAGTTTGGTCCAGAATAATAGTCATTTTCCAGCAGAGAAATGAGGTCCCACTTGCTGCAAATTTAGCTTTCCATATCTTGCCAAGCACAGCATGGACTTTTTCTGGCACTTTAGAAGCTTTATACAAGCCATGATGCTTGCTGGTCTGTCAGAGTTGTTATAATCTTTGTGAACATCCTCTCAAATTTCAACGTAACAGCCCTACATTTATTTATTATTTATTTAATCACATTTATAGCCCACCCATCTAGTAACAAGACTACTCTGGGTGGATTACAACAGTTCATAAAGCTCCCTATTTGTTTACTGTAGGTTGTGAATTTTCTAACACTGGCATCTATTGACAGAGCTGTGTAGCTGCTTGCCTCAACCTTAACCAGCTCTATGACTCATCTCAAGCAGAAGTCACTTCCTCTAGAACCATGAGGTAGAGCACAAGGCAGTAAACAAAGATAGTCATATCCCAAGTAATTTAAGAAGCAGCTGCAAGCAAAAAGCTTAAATTATACAGTATACCTGCTTTCATTTCTATTTTGCTGTTTAAAGACACACATCATTCTAAGGTGGCTATAAGTGGAATGAAAAATACAATTAAAATAACAATGTAAAGATATACAAACATAGCAGTTAATGGGGAAAAATGTCCCCATGGCACTTAAAAGAGGCCCTGTGGAGGGATGAGTGAATGGTTTTTTGAGGGAAGGAATAAATCCAGTTCGAACAGAGACTGACTTTGCCTTTGCCTACCTACCTCTGTTTTATGAGCTGTGTGGAGAGAGCCAACTGCCAGTAAATCTCACTGTGTACCTCCAAGTTCTGGAATACTGTTATGCAGATAAGGCAGTGGTGCCCAAACTAAGGCCCAGGGGCCATGTGCGGCCCCCGATGCCAATTCATCCAGTCCGTGAAGCCTTCGTCACTCCTGGAAGTGGACGTAAAACGCACCCGTACGGGCACGTTTTACTTCCGCTTCCAGGAGTGACGAGGGCTTTGTGGGCCGGATGAATTGGCATCAGGGGCCGCACATGGCCCCCGGGCTTTAGTGACTGGCTTTCTGAACCACATGATCGGCCCACGGCCCAAAAAGTTTGGGCACCCCTGAGATAAGGGCTTTGCATAAGATTTATAGTTGGATTATGAGAGAATTAAAAAATCTCTTGCTAGGACTCAGTGTCTTGTATTTGAATGAAGAATTTTCTTCTGGGTTCTGTAGGTGATCATTTATCAATTTTAAATAAAAAGCTAGTGTGCTCACACTGCAGTATAAAGACACAGATTAGCAGACAGAGGGAGTTCAATTATATCTCTCTAGATCAGGGGTTCTCAACCTACAGCCAGGGGGCTGGACGCGGTCCACGACACCATTTCATGTGGTCACCGCTGCCTTTGCCACACCCGGAATTGCCATGTGTGGCAGGCAGGGCAAAATGGCTGTCTGGTCCTCGAAGCTGTCTGAGGGAGCGTGACCCAGTCCTCAGTTTGAAAAGGTTGAAAACCCCTGCTCCAGATTATAACAGGCTTATCTGTACCCTCTCCTTTTGGCAAGTAACATAGATGTTATTTTATCCACAGCACAACTATATATATAACTCACACCTGATCCTAGAAAAGTAAACCTTGGTGTACAGTCAGTTTTGTAACTGAGCAGGAATTTGTGGCTCTTTCTAGTCCAAGCCCAACACTAAGTACTACACCACATTGTTATGTCTACATTTCAGGATGCAATAGCTAGAATACTAAGTGAATTATTGATTTTTATATAGGGTTGTGTGTTAGACCAGACCACAACATTGCAGTTCTTTTACAAGGAAACTCAAATTAGGCATTCAGAATGATTTCCATGAATCAAAAAACAGAGTTATTGCAAAAATAACTCGAAGAAGATAGGTATTCTACTGTTGGGTTGATGAGACAAGATCGGACTGTGGTATGGCCGTAGGCATGATAAAGGCTGAGTCAAGATTATGGTTAGCCTCTCTCAACCTCTGTTTTAAGATTTTATTTAATCCCAGTGGCCTGGCTTCGCTAATGATGCTGGGCAGCTTTCAGTCAGCATGGAAAAGTACAGTGCAAGGCATGAAATACAGCCAGGCAAAAGTGGCCATCAGGCAAAGAATATTGGACATGGAGAGGCAAGCTAACCTAGCCAGAGTTCCAACTTGTTCCAAAGATACATCGTCGCCCCAGCTCAGTATCTGACACAATATGAGACTCCCAGCCATCAAAGAGCATTCACCTTGGCCCACTGCCATGCCCTTCCTTCCACAGTTTTGGAGGGAAAGTTTCAAAGGATACCTATGCCGGAGAGACTGTGCTCCTGTGATACAGGAGAAGCTGAAACTACAGAACATTTTTAATGGATCTGTCCTTTCTATAGGGATATCTGAGATAAAGTCATATCCCCATTGCTCTGCAAATATCCTGGTCAATCAAACAGCACTTACACACACTGGCTACTATCAGACAAAAGTCCCATATTTACCCATAATACTGCCAAGTTTTGTGTTACAATGATCAGGATTAGAAGAACAATTCTGGCATGCTATATTGAAGTAACAGTTACCATAACACTAACTCTTAAAACTGGTTTTATTCTATTTCTTTTAACTTTGAATGGGTATCTTTTTTAAAGAATATATTTTAACAACATTTTAAGCATTTAATTTTTTAAAAAAATTACCTTTTGTTTTACTGTGCTGGTTGTAGACCGTAATAAAGTGATTGGTTGGTTGACTGATCATTGGATTGATCCTCCCCTTTGTTACAGAAGAGAGGATTTACCAGTTGGCTTTGGAATCTTCATCCCTGGCAGTTGTAGGACCAAAAGCCCTGATAGTCGGTTTGAGCTGTGGTGGATTAGGCAGCGGTGGAATGGGTGCTCAGCCACACAGGGGTGGTGACAAGGGCCCTGGTGTGGTGGAGTTTCTTGCCCCTTATGCTGGCTGGTGCCGTGGACTTGACCATGGACTTGACCATTGGGGCAGGGCGGGGGGTGGGCGGACATCGCCCCCTGGCCAGCCTAGGCCTTGGGCTCTTTTGCGGTTGACTTGTTGAACTTTTTTAGATGATTGACTTTTTAAATCTTTTATGATGGTAGTTGATTTATGTGATGTTTTGATTTACGTGATGTTTTTGGTACTGTGGTTTTTTCCTCTTATTGTATGCTAATTGTATCTTATTGTATTGTATTGTGATACAGTATATGTAAAATGTATTAGATGTGGTATTGTTGTGAGCTGCCCTGAGTCGCAGTGTTGAGTGGGCGGCATACAAGTTCAATAATAATAATAATAATAATAATAATAATAATAATAATAATAATAATAATAATAATAATAATAATAATAATAATAATAATAATAATAATAATAATCTGTATGCCAGTTCTGTGATGTGGATGATCCACTCTTCATCTCACATCTTTAGAGCAGGAGTTCTCAACCTTTTTAAGCCAGGGGCCAGGTCACGCTCCCTCAGACAGCTTCGGGGACCAGATGGCCATTTTGCCCATCCTCCACCACATGGCACTTCCTGGTGTGGTGGAGGCAGCGGGGCTCTACATGAAATGGTGTCGTGGGCCTCATCCAGCCCATGGGCCACAGGTTGAGAACCCCTGCTTTAGAGCAACAGAAACTATTTTCCCTATCTATAGACCTGGAATAATTAATTCGAATCCTGACACCAGAGCAAGGTGCTACATTATTGCCAAAGGTCAACCACCTGCTTTTGTTTGTTTGTTTTACAACTTTCTCTTAATTTTCGTGCATCCAAAATGGCTAGCAATTACTCAGGGAGGACAATAGATATCTATATTAAAATACTAAAAATGCAAGTAAACTTACAATCATATTAAAGAGCATTCGACCTAAAACAAATTAAAATGAAAAATGACTACACCAGCAAGAGTACAATCATTTTGGAGAAGAAAAGAACCTCAGCCCCTGTTCAAAAGTCCCCTCTTTGCTGCCCATTCAGTAACCAAAAGACTTTCTGAATAGGAACATCTTTGACTGCTGGAGAGCAAGAAGGGAACCACCCTAATCTCTTATGGAATGGAGTTCCACAGCTTATGAATAGCCATAGAAAAGGCCTGACTAATTTAGTCATCACCAGATATATCTGAGAGGTCAGTGAGAAAGGCTTCTACCAAGATCCTGAAACATGAAGGCTTGTATGAAGAGAAGCAGTCCTTCAGCTAGCCTGGATTGAAGCCATATACAGTACAGCTTTATAACTGTCAATTAGACAGATTCAGAAATACTGTACTGTATACCAGTAGCAAGTGGATTGTAGGGGCTCCCTACAATTGGCTCTGGTCAGCAGTCTAGCAGTAGCATTTTGGACAGCTGCAATTTCCAAACATTCTTCGAAGAGTGAGCATAGACCAATGATGGCCAACCTTGGCACTCCAGATGTTCCTGAGCCTCAATTCCCAGAAGCCCTGATCAGCAAGTATGTTGACTTGGGCTTCTGGGAATTGAAGTTCAATAATACCTGGAGTGCCAAGGTTGGCCATCACTGGCCTAGACTATGCTGTAACTAAGGAAGAACTAATTAGTCAAATCAGATATCTCAGGGAACTGTTACAACTTGTAAATTACCTAACAGAAACCTTGGTATCCAAAGTCAGGAATAAATGCAGAACACACAAGCTGCAAACTTGAGTTTTAAACAGAAATATAACCTCATCCAAAATCAGAGTTGCTATTTCCTGATCTTTTAAGGGTTGTATTATGTTATTCCCTAATAAGAAGGCCAATGCTAATCATGTGGCAAGTTGCTGGCCCTACATCCTGGAGGTACTTTTTGTACATCACCAGTTTGATTCCTGCACTCCTGCTCCAGTGGTCAGAGGGATCCTATATATATTTTGTTGAGTACTGTACATCAGGAAAAGAATGTTATATAACCCCATTAGGTCTCACTTTGTATTAGAAATTTACCTAGTACCCATGGGCTTTAGAGTAGTCTTGAGAGCAAATATTGTCTCCCAGAATTTTGAGGAATAGCAACTTCCTTTCAAGAATACAGTAATACCTCGGATAACGCTAAGACTTGGTTCCACAAGTCTTGGTGTTATCCAATTTTTAGTGTTATCCGATGCATGTTAAAATCCTGTGGGATGGATCGGATAATGTTAAAGCTCCATAGAGATACATTGTAACCGCACAGGCTTTAGCGGTTGTTATCCGATCCATCCCATAAGACCTTAACGTTATTCGATCCAATTCTCCACCCCAGATTACTTAATGTTATGCGATTTTAGCGTTATCCGAGGTAAATGTTATCCGAGGTATTACTATACTGTATATAATGAAGTTTGAAATTTGGGACAGTATTTTCTAAGTTAGCAGAATGCTAATAAGATAACACCCTGTTTATTACATTCAATACAACTTCCTGCTGGTTTTATAATGGATCAGCAATTCTCAATGTTTTTAGGCTGCAGACCTGACCACACCTCCTGGGCAGCTGATTGGGCCAGTCACATGGTTCCTCCCACCCAGAAGCGAAAGTAAAACAGGTGCCACGCATGCACAAAATGCATTTTACTTCCGCTTCCAGGAGTGGTGAGGGCGTTGGGGGCTGAGTGAATTGGCATCGGTTGCGAATGCCTGTAATATATGCTTCTTTCTTGCTTTCTCAGTAATAGGAACTAATAAAGAATACAATTCAATATCTGTACTGAAGCACACTTCTATGCTGTTTTAAAATAAAACATTAAATAATCTTTATTTTTTATTTCTTTGTGTCTTGACTGTCATGGCAAAAAAATTCCTACACTGATGCAACATATTAGACATTCATGGAGGTCACTCAGGAACACAACATTGCTGAGACTTGCATTGGCCAGAGGTTTGTGTAAAACAAAACCTAAACCAATTTTCTTTAACGTTTTTGAGAATGGATTCAGATTTGTCTAGTTCAGTATTTTCATAGCAGAATCCACTGTTCCCTATGAAAAGTTCTTTATACAGCTGTACCATGGTATACAAAAGCTATCTCATCTCAGTATCTGCTGTATAAATTATTTTGATAGTTTTGGATTGAACTATGATGTAGTTTGTCCTTTTGGACATTTAAAAGTGAACATAATTCCTAAATGTAATGTTATTTCTACTTCAGTTAGAAGTTTCTAGTAAAGTAGACCTGTTGAATCATTGGGACTTGGTGTTCACAATCTATATGAAAAATATAATACTGTATAGTGAAAAATATCATTTGAATAGTCCCAATATTTAACACTAAAACCTGTCTCATTTTCTAGAATGCACATGTTTGGAGTTTACACTGCTGCACTTGGCTCACTTGGCATTATGCGGTTTTTTGGCATGTCTTGGTCATGGAGCATTGCAGCAGCTCTTGGAATTTACATTGGCAGTGGTGGCTGGAATTTCCTTCGGATCATCTTTAAGACAGCCTTGAGAGATCTTCTGTAAGTATAACTTCTATATATATATATTTATTGCTGGTTTAAAAAACAATACAGTGTGTTTGTAGAAACTTTAATGCAGGGGTTCCCCACCTAAGGCCTGTGGGCCGGATCTGGCCTACTGTGACATTTCACATGCCCCCATCCCTCCAAGGGCATTCAAGAAACAAAATGGCCTCCCATTTGAAGCTGTTGAGACAAAATGGCCATCTCCATCACACAGGCAGGGCAAAATGGCCGTCCAGTCTTTGAAGCTGACTGAGGGAACGTGACCCGGCCCCCGGCTTGAAAAGATTGGGAACCCCTGTTTTAATGGGACATTGACTATAACTCTGGATACTTCTTTGTAACCCATAATACAATGGTGGAGTTTGTTTGCTTCACCTTCAGAGTGAAAGCATGTACAAAATTGGCTTTGTTGCTGCTGTTAAGTACAAAAGGAAGTCAAGGTATAATGTTCTAAATTTTCTCTTTATTATGCCTTGTGTACATATGAGGTAAGTGACCAAGCCTTCAGAAGCCTAGTTTATCTGAGGATATGATTGAGTTGGTTGGTTCATCTACACTAAAGGAAATGTTCTTATTGTGAAATATAAGAAACAACTTGTGAAGAATAGGCCAAACTGCTCCATAAGCAAAATACCACAATGTTCATAAACATCTGAGAACACTATCACCCAATTTACGACTGTTGATGTTGAAATCTGTATAGATACAGGTAGATAAAAGTTTTAGTGATTGGATTCCATTGGCCTGTTGAGACATCATGTAGTTGAGGTCAACTGAGTTGAACCATATGTTCTACCATTCTTTCTGTCTTTTCTTTTTAAGTAGAAAAGAAACTGGAAGAGTTTGGAATTCAGGAGCAATTAGTGTGTGAGGGATGGTTTCTTAACCCTTTCCCTGATAGTCATTTGTATGCCTAAATGTCTTGCTTCTGTTCCTATGTGGAGGGAAAGAACAGGAAGAATTAGAGATGTGAAGGCCCAGGGGTACCCCCCCCCCCCCAAGAAATACATTGGGAGGGATTTTTTTCTCTTTAATCTTTAAATCTATTTTCTTTCACCAGAACTTTAAAAAAACTTATTTCAGTTGTCATTTATTGTTAATCTCACTATTCCAAATCTTCTTATATTATTACTCAAGTTGAAAATAAAAATTAACCTTCCAGTTTTAGTTATAATTAAACTCACTGCCATGACCAGTATAACAATCAGTCTGTCCCCCTCCCTTTTCCAGCTGGTCTAAACTTTCTACTCAGCCATGATATTCTGTGAGTGAGGTTGAACAGTTTTTTAGCTCTAGCTGCAGAATGAACTCGCCCAAAGGTGCCTTATTTTTGGCAGTTTCACTTCTGGCCTAGACAAAGAAGAAGAAGCTCTTAGCCCAGTGTATCAGAGGCTTGGATGTATGTGACACTAAGTAAGAGAAACCTCATTGTTTGTTGCAGCAAATAAAAAGTTTTATAAGGCTATCTTCAAACCAGCATCTCATTTCTGTTTGGTAGTAATACTTGCGTGTGAAATAGTATGAGATAGGTGTGTAGTTAATGTTTTCTTACAGATGTTGTCTCAACTATCCAGATGGGCTTTCTGGCTTGGAGATAAGACAATTTTATGCCTGTTGTAATTGAAATCAGAACCTATTTGCTGCAGCCCTGAGGTTCCTTTGTTGTCCAAGGATATAGGGCTGTCGCACTCACAAAAACGACATCACTTTTTGTTGAGGCTGTCACTGCCCTCTGGATTTCCATTTCCTTCCAGTTGCATAGCAAATGAGGAATAGCCACAGAGAATAAAGCCCCCTTAAAACTATGGGAAGTGCAGCAAATGTTTGAAAAGGGTCTTCTGTTCTTTTCCTGGCAGAGCTTGGGGCAAGGTCACTGTAGCAAGCCAGCCTCTTTTGGCAAATGACAAAACCCTATTACAGTACTAACTCAGTCTCTTTTCCCATAAGGCCCCTGCTTTGAAAGGCCACCGTCAGGAGGAGATACTATATGTGGTTTATAAGATACAGTAATCATTATTTGTGTCAGTATTTTATCCCTCTGAGACAACTTCCAGACTTCTCTTTGATCAACAAGAAAAGGATGTTACTTGTTGCTTTCCTGGATTTAGGGAAATGGAATGTTTATGAACAGTATAGCTGGTGGTTGTGCCATCTTTATAATCTTTTGAGTCTGAACAGTACAACCGCAAGGAAATTGAGCAGCATTGTGTTACAATGGAAATTCTTTGAAATAATTTAAAGATCAGAAAAATCAACTACACTCTTGCCATTTTTATTTTTAAAGAATCTGTTTCAGTATAACTCCAGTTTCTTCAGGTCTCGTATTAGATCTTAGCTCTGGGTATGTCAACATTCCTTGGCATAATTTCTAGGCATAACACCCTGATGAACTCAGTAGGATTAACTTCTGTACAAACATGCTGAGAGTGTGCTGTAATCAGATTTAAATTGTAATCCATTACCTACAGGGGAGCAAATTCTGTTGAACATTTTGAGGTTTACCCATGAAACCTGTGGAGTAAGCTTATTTAGGATTGGGCCATTTGGCCCCTGGGACCAAATATTTCTAATCTTTGAAACTGCAATGTTTGTCTGTTAATTCCTGAAGTTTATGCAACTGAAATTATGGTTAGTTTTCAATCAGGGTTAGAAATGTTAAAGGACTAAGGCATAGGCCCTTGTGCAAGTGAGTTATTTTGCTTGCTCCTTTCTGCATCACAATATAACCAAGTTTGAAAATAGAGCATTAATCTTGCAAAGTATTTTCCCCTTCCTCCTCCTGCTTTTTGTTGCTTGTCTGATTCATCTTACACATTCATTAAAATGAATGTTTTTGTAGTAAATCTTATGTAATCATAAGACATTTTTAAAATGCAGCACTTCTGATGTAAAAGCTACACTGTTACCTGTAAGTTGTACAACTTTTTCAAGAGAAAACAACCACCATGCAGTACTTTGTTTTTAAAAAGAAGTTTTGCAATCAGATCTGTGTGGAAATTTTGTCGTGTCCAAGGAAACCTTGTTACTGAATTATAAGGGTTTGCTTGAGCTAGTTTTTAGATATTATATGTTTAAGAACCTTATAGCATAGGAACCTGCTTTATACCACATTAGAACATCTGTTTAAATTGTTTAATATTTTCTGCTCTCACTAGTGACAGCTCTTTAAGGGCAACCGTCAGGGTCTTCTAGTGCTGCTTCCCAAGGAACTGAACCTGGAATCTTATGAATGCAAAATGTGTATTCTGTTCCCTGGGCTTTGGCCTGCCCTGTTATTCACTTGGAAAGGGTAGAGTTTTCTGGACAAGTTTTTGTTCCTTGTTTGCTGGTACTGTACTTGTTTCTTTGACAAACAGAAATACAGTGATCAGAGGACAGATGCAAATTAGCACAGTTGCAAGCGAGAGGGAACAAACTGAAATAAGTTAAAGACAAACAGTGTTTGCAAGAATGTTGTGCCCTTGTCTATGAGTGGAAGTTTGGAATGGCATGTAGAATTTAATTGTGTGCTAAGATGCCCATCACTAACTCATTCAGAAGTGAAGTCCAAGTGAACATCTGTCTCAGGTGGCTAATATAAGCCTAAAGACAAACACTGTTTGTCTTTAACTTATTTCAGTTTGTTCCCTCTCGCTTGCAACCAAAAAACAACACCTTTTAGATTGCAAAACATGCATACTTCATCTTAAATTCGATTCTTGAAGTGTGCTCAGTGGTTTAGGAATCTGGCTGTGGAGCCACTGGTTGCCAGTTTGAACCCCTACTGTGTCTCCTGGGAGAAGAGCCAGCCTATGTACTCCTGGGCAAGTTGTACTGTCCCAGAACATCCCCAGAAGAAGAGAATAGTAAAACCACCTCTGAGTATTCCCTACCTAGACAACCCTGAAAAGGGTCACTATAAGTTAGAATTGACTTTGAGAATATGCAACTATAATTATACAAGTAAGTAACTTTGCATTCTGCATAGAGATTGCTGATACTGTAATGTACAATTTATTCTAAGTGTTGCTTTCCTTCCTTCTGTTCTATGGTTCTAAGGCAAACAGCTTTGAATTGTAAGTATAGAGCAGGGGTGCCCAAACTTTTGGCACTGTGGGCCTGACCCAGAACAGCAGAGCAGGCCTGACCATGACCCCCGGAAGCAGGCACACTTGAGCATGCACATCCCCAACCACTTTGTTGAATTGATACCCCAGTGTATTGCAACCTTTCCTTTTCCATTTGAGAATATTAACTTACATGCTGAAGTAACTGATATTTTTGTGTCATAATTGCAGGGGGCTATCAGTGCTTATACAGGTAAAATATCAGTTGTACTGCCATCGGAAAGCCAGTGTCACCAAGATATTTCAGGATTTAGTCCACAGACATCCAAACAAAATAGCCTTGATCTATGAAGCAACCGATGACAGATGGACGTTCCAGCGTTTGGATGAATATTCCAATGCTGTGGCCAACTTTCTCTACCAGCAGGGCTTTCATGTTGGTGATGTAATTGCTCTCTTTATGGAAAGTCGCCCGGAGTTTGTGGGCTTCTGGTTAGGGATGGCCAAAGTGGGCATCGAGGCTGCTCTCATCAACTTCAACTTGCGTCTTGATTCGTTGGCTTACTGTGTGAAAACCTGTGGAGCAAAAGCTATTATCTTTGGTGGGGAGCTTTCAGCAGGTAAGGCTTTGGTTGATTTTGGCTGTGCCTCCTTTAGTCTATAGTTGTTATGTTGCCTGTTTTTGGAAGTTTTGCTGCCATTAAGTAATGTAAAAAACACTGGCTTTTTGCTATAAAATAAAATGTCTGCAATGTGTGTACCTTGTATTAACTTAGAATTATCTTTCAAGAAGAACAATTCTCTTTTGAAACAAAGTACATTCTCCCCTTCTTCTTCAAGTGCCATAGCCGATTCCAAATATTGGCTACCATCATGGCGATCAGCCATGAATATTGTCCTGGGAGCAGTATAATGCAGTGGCCTTCCATTTATCTTCTGCATTGCAGTGTGACACCCGTACCACTGATCCAGTTCCGCAAATCACTTTCTGGTTCTGAGCCCTTTTGACACACAAAGTCCTCATCAAGCCTAGGCCAGTATGGAAAAAGCTGCTGCCCTTCATCAAGATGGATTCAAGTGGAATTTAATCCACTTAGGGATCATCACCCTTCCCTGTGGACTTTCTCCACTCAAAGTTGTTAGTTCATAGCTGTCAGGTTAGTTAACTGCTACCTGACAATCAGGATAACCTGACCAGACTTGTACATTCTCCCCATATGGCTTATTCTACAGCTGATTTATTATCAGAAGAAAATAATGGAAAGTTGCTTGCTTACTCAAATGTTCAACTAGAGAGCTATGGTTGGTTTTTACCAATATTTGGCTGTTTATTGAATTGGCCTGGGATAGGCAGTGTAGCAATGAAACATTTTGATAGCAAGCTACTCATCTGTATTGATATAGTATCTTGCATCTTGAATATCTGAAATACAATACATACTTCCCCCTCTCACCCCCAAAAATAAATAAAACAGTAATTGAGATCAAAATATCCTAAAAACTCAGCTTAGATTTATAAGCGAAACTCCCTTAAGTAGTAAAAGGTATTTGCTTATCTTAGCATAAAAGTTCTCACTTCAACATTTTGAATAGTATGTTGCTGTATTTTATGACTGGTCATTTGAAGTAAGCATGGTTGCAAGTCTGATTGCAAATGCACCTCAGGCACCTATTGTGCCATCAACTTCATTATAAGCCCAACAATCTGTGTAGTTTAATCCAAAAGCAAAGCCATCATATTAAGCATTGTTGTAGGTTATTGGCCACCTGGAAGGATCTCTGATATAAAAAGTGAGATACAGTACAAATATTTTGTTGAAATATCCAGTGGATGGGACTGTCTCCATCCAAGGGATGGGATTGTGTACATGTAGCTTGGCTTTGCCAGAGGGCTGCGGCGGCGGCCATCTGTTCTACTTTTTATAAATGGGAGAACTGAGTGTGACGATGCTGAAAGCAATAGAGAGAAAAGTATTTGTGGGGAATGGCGGAGAAGGGGTGCTATGTGGAACAGTGTTAGAAAGGGAAATATGATGGGCATGTATCCTGTATTGAAATAATTTGTTGAGTAAATTTAGCATGGATCTGGAAATTTATTATTGGTTTGTAGTAAACTAAACATAATCTATAGTTCAGAGTTATGATTATTTTGAAAATAAATACAATGCCAACCACCTGTGGGTGTGGGATCGCATCAAATTGTGATTCTGAAAACTCATTGCATTGTATCCTTACTATCTGCGATAAAGACTGGTTATTATGTTGCAGCAATATCTGAAGTGAATGCCTTGCTGGGGAAAAATATGGTCAAGTTCTGTTCTGGAGAATTCAGACCCGAATCCATCCCTCCAGACACCAAACACCTGGACCTCCTTCTGGCTAAATCATCAAAATCACCTCCAGCTCAGATTCCAGCCAGGGGATTAGATGGTATGTTTTCTTACAAAGCTTTGAATGAGCCACATACTTGATCACAGAGTCTGGCTGGATGCCAACAATTCAATTCCTCTTCCTTGTTTGTGCTGTTTGTTACAGGTACACATTTTATCTGTCAGGTTTATTACTGTGCTAGACCAAGAGCTTAGTCAGACACCTAACCTAGTTCCAGGAAGAAGTGGAGCCATGTGCTTCGGTCAAAGAGAAACAAAACCCCTCTGATAACAGTTGCTTTGGACTAGGGCAAGTGAGGCTTGCCCTTTGCTTGTTTTTCTGTCCTGTGCTTTCAGAATAGCTCCTTATAAGAGAAGTGGATTGTCAGGTTGGGTGATAACAAAGACAAACGCCAAGCCTCTGATTTCTGTCCCGCTTCTGTATTTTCTTTCTAGATCGGCTATTCTACATCTTTACTTCTGGTACAACCGGAATGCCAAAGGCTGCCATTGTGGTGCACAGTAGGTGAGGAGGAGGAGCTGTCCTTGAAACATTTGTTTTCTCCTGGCTAATATTCAGGACTGTTTTCATTTATGGAGATTCTTTTCATGCATCCAGATATAAGAGAGGCCTTCTGGATTCTTGGCTGTGGGATGCTTGTCTTTAAACCTGTTTTCTAAGAGGAAGACATTCTGCATCCTCTCTCTCACACTTAGACTTGTTAATTATAATACTGTTATAATTTTGTGTCAGAAATTATTCTGGGTTGAAAGGATTTTTGTGGAAGAAACTCTGCTCAGGGAGCACCCAGATGAGACTCCTTTCATGACCCCAAGAGCTGGGACAGGGATGGGCACTCGGTCCATCATGTAGTACCCGGGTCTCGAACTGCCAACTTGCCAGCCTTCCATCTAACAAGGCAGTCTTCTTAACCACTGAGTCACTGCAGCCTGGAATCCTGTTGCTAGAAGTCACTCTATGTAAGATGGTTGAGTACATCAACACGATCATTTTTCAGAGAAAAATGTTCTGACCTTTATCCCAAAGATCCCGAGGCTCCCCTGGGTCTTGTTCATCATAGAGAAAGCCTTTGTGGGATGTGGGACTTGTGGGGCAGGATGACTTTAATTTATGACAATTACCATATGGAAAGATTTTACTGGGAGCAGTAATTTTCAGTAGTTTCCTTATGGTCAAAGGGATTCTAAGTGAGCCTGGGGACCTTTGGAGAAAGATGGGAATTGTGAGTTGTGCAGCAGAATCTGAGCCACCATGGGAAGGTCCAAATATTGTACAGTATGTGTGGCTTCTGATGTTGATATAGTTTGTGGCATCCAAGATACTTTCCTGGGCAATCAGAGTGTGTACAGCAGCTCAAGTCCAGCGCCTAATGTGAGATAATAACCTGGAGACCAGTCTTTGTATGTTTCAGTTCATTTATTCCCTTTACGCCGACCACACAGGAAACAAAGAATGAGCCTTGGGATTGTTTCCCAGTTAATTTTCTACTTGGAATCAGGAGCAATTAATCGCTGGCCTGGCCTCAAATGTGGCATGCATAATCATTATGAATGTCTGGTGATGCAGCCATTGCCCCTGTTTCTAGTCACTAAAACTTTAAAGATATCTTACCGGTGGTCAAGATTTATTTATTTATTTATTTATTCAAATTTATTATCCCGTCTCAATCGGGCGAACCCGACTCTAGGCGGCTTACAGCAATGCAAAATCCCACAAAAGAAACTAGCCAATCCCATTATACCCCCACAAATTTGGTTTAAATTAATCAGCAGATTCAACTGTAATTAGCACAATATTTAAAAAAAGATTTAAAAGTTAAAAGATTAAAAGTTAAAACAGCGAGAAGGGTGGCTGTCCTGTCAGATCAGCCACTCAACATGGGACCCCACATTCCTGGAGCCCCACAAGATGCAGGGAAGAGCTACAGGAATATTGAGGGCTGGAGGGGAAAAGTTTGATAGAGCTTAAGTAGTTTAAAGAATCTGAATCGGGTTGGACTAAATATCTGTCTGGCCTAGCATTGGTAGTCAACCAGATATAGATGAGAAGCCCTCAAGCAAGATACAAAGGGAGAAACACCCACTTGCTCCACCCATCTAATTGTGTTCTCCAGCAAGTGGTACTGAAAATGATATTTTCTCAAGATATTGGAGGTAATACATAACCAGCAAGGCTTGATAGTGTTATCTTCCATGGTGTATTTATCTTTAAAAGCCATTGTGTATTGAATTCTGCCATTCAATTATCTGTAAGGAAGTGCTGTTTTTATTTGTTCTGTATCTCCTACCTTGTGTTTTAGTGGATGACATGTTCTAATGTTATGAGTCAAAGAAACATATTCTTATCCGCTTTCTCCATGCCATACACTTCTAAGGTCCCCTCCTCTCATTCCAGATCAACATTGTACTTTTCCTCATAGAGGATTGCTTGTGCCCTGAACTTTGGTTATTGTTTTCTCTCATATGCATGCTTCTGAGATATATTTGATAACAGGACTATAGAATTCTGTTGACAGTTGTTGCATAATGTTGCCTGCCAGTGGTGAAAAGGGTGTCTTTATGCCAGGGGTCCCCAAACCCTGGCTTGTGGGCCTAATCTGGCCCTTGCATATCATTAATCCATCCCATGGTGGCCACCTGGGCACCTCTAGACCCACCCACCACCACTGGAAGTTGTGATAACGTCACTTACCCTGGCGGTGGTGAGAATCACATTTTTTCTGGGTTCTTGGACAGGCTCCGCCATTTCCCAGGGTGGAGGGAGGCTTTTCAGAGCTTGTTCGCTCCAGTTTGTGATTTTTCTGACATTCTCAGCTGCGCTTCAGCAGCTAGAGCGCAACTGTGAGCAACTTCCAGTGCCAGACGGAACTTTCATCAGAGCCTGAGATCTCAGTGCGGAACCAAGAAGTCGCTCACAGTCGTGCTCTAGCTGCTGAAGCACACCCAAGAAAGCATTGGAAAAATCCCAAATTGGAGCGAACATGCTCCAAAAAGCCTCTCGCCACCCTGGGAAGCAGGGAGCCTATCCAAGAACCCGCTAAAATGGCGCAATTCCCACGGCCGATGATGACAAAAAAGTAAGTAGTGGGTGCACCTCCTTTATGCGATCTGCCTTTTGACTATGCAAAAAACATGCTTTTGTCAAGTACTAGTTTTTATCTAGAAACAACCACGAGGGATTATGTGGCCTACTTTTATCTATGTATATTCTCTGTTTCCTTGTAGATATTACCGAATAGCCGCTTTTGGTTATTATGCCTACAAAATGACACCCCAGGACATCGTCTATACTTGTCTACCACTGTACCACTCAGCAGGTCAGCAGGAGTGGTTGCCTCTTTTCTTGGGATAGAGACTGGCCTTAGTAATGCCAATTATACTTGCTATCGGAAGGGAATGTTTTGCCCCAGAATCATGAGAAGCTAACTTTCCTTTCTCTTTCTCTTAGGAAATATCATGGGTGTTGGCCAGTGTGTGATCCATGGCTTGACTGTAGTAATCAGGAAGAAATTTTCCGCCAGTCGCTTCTGGGATGACTGTGTGAAATACAAATGCACAGTAAGGAAAGCCCCAAACTCTGCTTTTAGGCACCACACTTTGTAGGAAGTGGGAGCAAAAGTATTTGTGGGCCAGGCTCTACGTGGCAAGAGAGCCACAGCCTAAAAACCTCAAAAAAGACTACTTTATAAATGATAATGAGGGACAAAATCAAAAATTACCAGCATGGAACTTTATCGGGCATTCTAGAAGGGTGTATGTGTATTAGCTTTGTACTGCCTCAGCTGTGTTAATCATCTAAAGGCAACTGGTGTTGATGCATTTTACTATGTGAGTTTGTTCAGTTGCTACAGCTGATTTTTCTTGCCAAGAGATCATGTTGTTGGAAGTCCAGAAATAAACCACAGTGAAGCTGTGTGTGTCTGTGTGTGTAAATACAGATGTTACAAAAATGTCCATAACATGTTGGTAGCTGAAGTGGAAAACCTAAACATCCCCTTGCCTTTGAACCTGTGGTTTAATCCTGTCTCTCCTTTTGCTCTATCACTTTGAGACGATTCAACAGCCTGCTCTGTAAGGCAGCCATTTCACTAGTGTAGTTGCTTGTGATGCAGATGGACAGTTGTTTGTCAATAATCTCCTAGCCCTGTGATGAAATTGAGTCCTGTAAATCAGGATTCTCTTAAGTGTAATTTTATCCCCCATAACTTTAAAAATATTTTCTATTAGTAAATTATTGTCAGCAACTAACTGATTTTAACTGTCTGTAATGACAATAGCTAGAATTTCTTTATCTTCTCTAGTCCTGTATAGAAGAAAAAGTTCTGTAACTAAAGAAAAACAATACAGGGGAAGGGGGACATAACTGTCTAGTTTTACAGGCTAGAAATAACTGTTCTATTAGTCAATTATTTACTGATATAGTGATATTGCTACCTTACTTTATTTTAGTTGCCGGTCTAATTTTTTTAATTGTATTTTTAATTAGGTTTTTTTTTACTGTTTTTACGTAATTGTTGTACGCCGCCCAGAGTTGCTTGCCGCGTGGGCGGCAATACAAATGTGAAGAAATAAATAAATAATATTGTTGAAGTATTCTTTGAATAGAATTAATTATTTCTTGGTAACACTTCAATTAATATTTTTTATGTTGGCCATCACATCAAGTCAAATGCCTTGAAAATTTCCAATGAACTTTTTGTTTTTGTTTTAACACTTTCCTAGTTAGGGCAACTACTTGCATTTAAGGCATAAACCAGTTTGATCTTTTAAAAATGTATTTAATAATAAATTGCCGATTATCTCTTAATATTGCAGTAAAAAAATTAGGACACAATGGTAATCGGAGAGATAGGTCTATAAGCCTATACATTTTGTAAAGCTAATAGAAAAAAGCATTCTTTGTTTTGGGTGATGTATGGTCATATATGCAATAGAACCTGTTTTAAAGGAGACATTCTTGCTGAGTGTGAAAGAAAGAAGAATACAGTACTGTACTAGTTTTTAAAAAGATACCTCCAACTATACATTTTTCAAAGACACAGCGCTTTTGCCTAATAAATTAGGGATCATTTTAAATTGTTCAAATTACTTTAAAACTACTGTAGACAGACAGCTATGCCCTTCCAGATGTTTATGACCTGAAACTCATAATTGCTCACCATTGACTATTAGCTAATGAGAACTGTAGTTTTAACACATCTGAAGACAACAATTGCCCATCTCCACTTTAAATACCACGGCCCATGTTTGTGGGAGTTGAACAGAAATTGCATTCCTAGATGTGTAGAAGGCTATATTAAAAAAAAAAATTTTTTTTTAGCAGGAATGGAAAACTTTCAGCCCTCCAGAAGTGTTAGGCTGCAATCCCCACAGATTGTTACTTAGCTGGAGATTATAAGAATTATAGCCTAAAAACATATGGAAAGGCAAGGTTATAATTACAGATTTTAGAGTGTTAAAATTTTTTGGTATCCAAGTAATTTTGTTTCTATTTCTTGAAAGTGAAACCAAAAGAAGAGGAAAAAATTCTTCCTCTGCATTTTCAAAAATTCTGGAAATACAGTCAAACCTCGCATAAAGAGTGCTTCGCTTAAAGAGTAACTCGCTTAAAGATCAGAATTTTCTCTGAATGTTTGCTTCACTTAACAAATAAAACCAACCAAAAACTCGCTTAACAAATAAATCGGGGTTTGCAATTCCTCCCAAAATTGGTCATTTACAATGGTGTTTCGCTTAAAGAGCAATCCTGTGGGACGCATTATACTCTTTAAGTGAGGTACAACTGTACTGCATTTTGTCTGTGTTTTCATCAAGATTTACCAAATTACTGTTGTAAAGCTAATCTCTCTCGCTTTCCCCAGATTGTGCAATATATTGGGGAGATTTGTAGGTATCTGTTGAAACAGCCTGTACGGGAGGCAGAAAAACAGCATCAAGTGCAGCTAGCAATAGGGAATGGCTTAAGGCCAACCATATGGGAAGACTTCACCCAGCGGTTCCGAATTAAAAAGATTGGTGAATTTTATGGGGCTACAGAATGCAATTGCAGTATTGCCAATCTGGATGGAAAGGTATGTGAAAGGGCTGCCATGGCAGTTTATATTTTGAAGCACTTCTTTACTTTGTAGAATGCAGTGTGTGGCTCAAGTGGTTAAGACGCTGACTGGGAGGTGGAAGGTCAGCAGTTCAAAACTTGAGTACTGCATGACAGATTGAGCTCCTGTCTCTGTCCCAGCTCCTGTCACCCTAGCAGTTGGAATGCAAGAAATTGCAAGTAGATAAATAGGTACCACTTCGGTGGGAAGGTAAACAGCGTTCCATGCACTTCGGTGTCTAGGCATGCCTGCCACAGAACCTTCTGCAAATGCAGACAGCAATGGCTCTTGAGCTCTAAACAAAGATGAGCACTGAACCCTAGAGTCGGATACAACTGGCTTTCGAGCAAGGGTGGCCTTTACTTTTACTTGTGTAGAGATTGGACAGTATCCAGATTACTTGTTGCATATGGCTTGTTGGGTGTGCATTTTTTGAGAACTCTTTATTGTGATGTTAATTTTTAAAGCAAGTATGCTGGGGAGAACTCTTTTAAAGATAATGTACCTACAATTCCATGGTTTAAATCAGAGGTTCCCAACCTTTTCAAGGCAAGGGCCAGGTCAGCTTCGAGGGTCGGACAGCCATTTTGCCCTGCCTGCACGATGGGGGTGGCCATTTTGTCCCAACAGCTTCAAGGGGTGGCCATCTTGTTTCTTGAATGCCCTTGGAAGGTTACAAGGACACATGAAATGGTGCTATGGGCCGGTTCCAGCCTGTGGGCCTTAGTTTGGGAACCTCTGGTTTATATCTAAGTGCTTCTAGCTCTACCCATTTGAAAAAGAAAATCCTTCCTTATAAATGCTCAAAAGGCAGAGCAAGTTACTGTGAAGCATTCAGTAAAAGGAATGTGAAGTGATTTAAGTCACTGAAGAAGTGATTGGTTTAGTAGGCAGCTTCCTTCCCAGAGTAGGTCACTAATAGATGTGATAGCAATTTGTATGTTCAGTTAGAACGAAACATTTCTCCTCACATTCTATGCTTATGACCAAATTACAGTTTCATTCTTTTGAATGTGGTTTAGTGGGAATTTTTATCAGTTACTTATCCGCAATTATAGACTGCTACAAATAAGATCCGGAACAGAATGTGACCGTGCATCCTTATTTCTAGAACGGAATACTCTTACTTAGAATCTTATTAGCCTTGAACAGGAGTAATTACAGCATTGCCAAGGAGTAAAGTCAATTTCAGAAGCAATGAAAGAACCACTCTCTTTTTTGTCCTCTGGCCTTTCTTGCCGTGCTATGTAGCATGGAAGAACTTGTTCTGAATTTGAATATTTTATTCCTATAAAATGTTTATGGATTGAGGTAGTTACAAAGATTTGGAAAGAGAAATTTTGTCCTTTCCCCATTTATTTTCTCTTCAGATTTCTCTGTATATTTTTAAGATACAGTAGTAGGTTGTTTAGTTTTTTCCAACCTCCCAGCACTTAGTTCCCCTTCCTTCCGTTTATATACTACAGTATATAAGCTGTAAGCTTCAGCAACTAAGCTTCTGGGCGGTCTAGTTTTCTTTTCATTCTTATTTACTTCACTGGAAACCTCATGTAAATACAGTGGAACCTCAGTTAACAAACGGCTTGGTTAACATAAAAATCGCATAACAAAAGGAAATCCATAGAAAATAGTGGCTCAGTTTACTGAATTTCCCCCCAAAATGGATTAATTGGTTTTCAATGCATTGTTATGGGAAACCGCATTTTGGTTAAAGTATTTTGGTTTTCAGTGCATTCCTATGGGAAATTCAGTTAAAGTAATTTTTGCTGTAAGAAACGTCCTGCGAATGCATTAATTACATTAACTGAGGTTCCACTGTATATAGCAGGAGTTCTCAACCTTTTAAAGCCAGGGCCCGGGTCATGCTCCCTCAGACAGCTTAGGGGGCCGGATGGCCATTTTGCCCTTCCCACACCACATGGCATTTCCTGTTGTGGTGGATGGGAGGCCACATGAAATGGTGCTGTGGGCCACAGGTTGAGAATCCCTGGTATACAGTTTATGTGTGCATACAGTTTTAGATTATTAGTGTTTTTTTAATTATTGTTGGTCTTAAACTTTAGTGCTTCAGATTCAGATAAACATGTACATTCTAGAAGTTGACAGACCTTTGGTCTTGTGGTCAAAGCATGCATGCTAACATTTATAAACCATCATGAGAGATGTCTTGTGGTTGCCATCATTTCCATTTTAATTTTGCTCTGTCCGCTAATAGGTTGGTGCCTGTGGTTTCACTAGCCTAATTTTGCCAAACGTGTATCCTGTTCGCTTAGTGAAAGTTAATGAGGATACCATGGAATTGATACGGGATACAAATGGACTCTGTATCACCTGCAATCCAGGTAAATATACTGTGATTGTCACCTCTTTTATATCTTAATCTTAATAAAGGGATGTAATTCCTGTATAATTGCATCTTCTATTACTCTCTCATCAGATAACTTGACTTCAGACCCGAGTATTGTTATAATGTTGTTATCCCTTTTCCTAGAACTGATTGGTGGTGACTGGACACTTTTAGAGTAGGGTTCTTACTCCACTGTTAATATCAAAACAGGTAGAAACTGAATAGACAACAGGTATAAGTTCTGGGATTCTGTTTTGTCTGAGGATAAAAGATCTATTTATGCAAACCTCCCTTGCTTCCACAATTTTATTTAGACATGTGTGCAAGTAGCTTTAACCCTAACTATGGAGCAGTGGGCTATAACAAAGAATAAATACAACGGAACCTCGGTTAACACAAAAATCGCTCAACAAAAGGAAATCCATAGAGAATAGTGGTTCGGTTTACGTAATTTTTTTTCAACAGATTAATTGGTTTTCAATGCATTCCTATAGGAAACTGCAATTCGGTTAAACTGCCTGTATTTTGGTTTTCAATGCAATCCTGTGGGAAATTGCATTCCTATGGGAAATTAGGTTAAAGTAATTTTCACTGTAAGAAATGTCCCGGAGAATGCGTTACCGTATATACTCGACTATAAGTCATCCCGAATATAAGTTGAGGTACCTAATTTGGACCTCAAAAACTAGGAAAATAGATTGACCCAAGTATGTCAGGGGTGGAAAATGTAGCAGCTGCTAGTGAGTTTCAATAATTAAAATACATGAAAATATGGTAAAATTAATTTAGTCATTTATGTGGATATGTTTTTGAGTGTTTACATTGATCCGAGTATAAGCCGAATCCCATTTTTGGGATTATTTTTTGAGCCACATACTGCATTCTACAAAGTAAAGAAGTGCTTCAAAATATAAACTGCCATGGCAGCCCTTTCACATACCTTTCCATCCAGATTGGCAATACTGCAATTGCATTCTGTAGCCCCATAAAATTCTTGTTTATGGCCTCAGTGGGTCTGTGTAAGAAATGTGCAGCTTGTGGCACCAAAACCCCGCACTCTGATGGCCATTCTAAATGCCTTTTTTTGTCTGGGTGATGCTCTTCAAATGTAGAACTGTCCTCACTGCAAAAACTTCATGCAACTTGCTATCAAGAATTGTCAATCAAGACTTAGATTGTACTTTTGGGAATGCTCTTTTTCTGTTCCCACGGCGATGGACCCAGCGATTCCTGCCGAACAAAGGCCCTAGGCCTCTACTGACTTGGATGTGGCCATGGCTGTTTCTACTCCTCCCTCCCACAGTTCATTGAAGAAATCTTAAGCGAAGAAGTGGAAAAGTACAGATCAGCCTGATCCTCAAGCAGAAAAGGCCAAGAAAGCCATGAAGAAGTCTGGAGATCCCAAGCCTAGGTCAGCAATGAACCTACCTTGTTGTAGCAAAGAGGATCAACGAATTTAATGCACTGGGATATGATCAGTCCCTTCATGTAGTTCTCGTTTAGAACACTGACATGGACTTCCTGCCTAGGGTGTTTTTTCCTTGTTTTGTGTAAATCAACCATCGTTCTTTAAGGAGCCAAAAGATGACAGACCATTTTTTGAATTCTTTGGATGTATGTCAAGTCCTTCTATTGTAGCCCTTTCATGTTATATTATTCACGTTGTTAAACTTAGAAAGGATATTAGACTATTTGTTTTACTTACCAAGGAAGCAGAAAAGGGCAAAATATCTAATCAGAGAATTAGATCTAAATGGACAATTAATAAACAAAAAGAGGTTTAAAAGTCACTCTAATAGTTCCACTGCTGTATATGTAACTTATGTTACATGAAAATGCAGAGCACATTGCAAGACATTTACAGAATGGCAACTTGGTCTGAAAAATACAGACCGTAGCATCCCACCAGCTGGTAAATCAGCTTGCTAGTCACCATTTAGGGACTGTGATGGCTCAAGTGGCTCAAAGATACTGAACTCGACAACTGGAAGCTCAGAGTTCAATCCCCTAGAACTGCATGATGGAGTGAGCTCCCATCTCTGTCCCAGCTCCTGCCAACCTAGCAGTTCGAAAGCAAGAAATTGCAAGTAGGTAAATAGGTATCATTTCAGTGGGAAATTAAACAGCGTTCCATGCACTTTAGTGTTGAGGCATGCCTGCCATGTGTCCACAGAAAAGTCTGCAGATGCAGACTGCACTGGCTCTTTGGCTATAAACAGAGATGAGCACTGTCAGATACGCCTGGCTTTCAAGCAAGGGCAACCTTTACTAGTCACCATTTTGTGTGCATTCACAGAGACCATGAAGAAGAAGGATAGGTTGCTTACCTGTCACTCTAGTTCTTTGAGTGGTCATCTGTGAATTCACACAACTTCCCCACCTTCCCCACAGTTTTTACTCAGGTGGAAAAGAAGAACTGAGGGTAGCTGTTAGGTGGGAACACAGGAGAGTTGAAAATGGAGAGGGGCCTAATAGCTCTTTTAGCTGTGGAAGACTCAGGGCAGCTCACAGAATCCATCAATATCAAAGTTACAATACAGGAAAAATATAGTGGCATACAATATAACAGAACAATAAGTACAGTAGCTACCATATAATAGATCAATACACATAATAGATCAATACACGATAAACCAATACACAATAAGTCAAAATACCTCATAACTATCAATCCAAAACATAACTATCCAAGGGACATTGGATGAAAGTCTGGTAAAGGCGGCGGCACTGGTTTTATCATCCTGCCACCTCCCACAGCTAAGTCAATTCCTCCTCCCAGCCGGAGGATGTTGGTCTTATCCTTCTCCGGACAGATGGAGCCTGGAGTTAGGGAGCGGGAGCTACGTCCACCACCCGAGCAGGCGCAGCTGAGCCCGATCCTCATCCCTGTGGCAATGACGGGACCAGAAGGTGAATGGGCAGGAACAGGGTTCTGGCTGCGGCTGCCTGAGCCTCACACCTGTTGTTCCCTCTAGGTTGGCTGGCCGATGAAGCGTCCAATGAGGGCAGCAGTGACGGCGAGGTCTTTTATCGCTGCCCTGGCCGCAGCTCTTGCTCCCTCTAGGCCAGCTGGCCGAGGGAGTGTCTGGTGAGGGCAGCAGTGGCAGCGAGGTATTTTATTGCTGCCTGGGCCCTGCAGCTGATGCTCCCTGCAGGCCGGCTGGCCGAGGGAGCATCTGGTGAGGGTGGTGGCGGCGACGAGGTCTTTTATCGCCGCCCGGGCCCCACAGCTGTTGCTTCCTCTAGGCCGGCCAGCCAGCCAAGGGAGCATCCGGTGAGGGTGGTGGCGGCGAGGTCTTTTGTTGCTGCCCAGGCCCCACAGCTGTTGCTCCCTTTAGGTATTTGCAGGGCTGCGGAATTAACCAATTTGTGTGCATTCACAGATGACTACTCAAAGAACTGTAGTTAAAGGTGAGGAACTTGTCCTTTCATTTCAGGGTGTGTGTGACTCATATGCAATGAGATGAAATGTAGCATATCCTGAAATGAAAAAAAAAGGAGCGGTTAATCAGTAGCAACCAGCCAATGAAGACTTTCCTATTGTGCAGGCAATCATATAATGGGATACTAGCCAAAGATTAACATAATAGGGATTAAATGAAAATTTAATGAAGTCCTGGGTCTGAACACAGATACAGTACAAGTAATTTTCAGTTTCTCAGCCTTTCTGTTAGAATTCAGTAGCAAAGGTAGTGAAGTCTTAGAAGCAAAGAAACTACACCCAACTGGCCATAATTGCTATAATTCATCATAATTTATTATTCTTTCTGAAACCAATCCTTCTCATTCTCAGGAGAGCCAGGCCTGCTTGTGGGCCGAATAAACCAAGGGGACCCCTTGCGTAGGTTTGATGGCTATGTCAACGAGAATGCAACCAACAAGAAGATAGCCTACAATGTCTTCCAGAAAGGGGATCAGGCTTACCTTTCAGGTATTCTTCACACAGTACCTCATGTTGTACTATGGTTTTGGCCTTATAGAAATGCTCAGGATAAATGACAAAATCACGTTGGTGTAATTTAAGCTGGCATAGCCAGGATTGGACACTGGAAGTATTTAACGTAAACTAAACGTTCTTATTCCCTCCTTTCAGTTTCTAAGGTTACCTAGGGCTTCATTTTCCCTTTGGGAGCTGTAGGAGGAAGGTTTTAATAGTAAAAAATTGCTGGTGGTGATTTTGGCTATTAAACCCACCCACCCCGGGCAATATCCCAAAGCTCTGACAGGCTGTTTATTGTTTCAAAACAGGGGATGTTCTAGTGATGGATGACCTTGGCTATATGTACTTCAGAGACAGGAGTGGAGATACGTTCCGCTGGCGTGGTGAGAATGTCTCCTCTACAGAAGTTGAGGGAATCCTGAGCCACATCCTCAGCAAGACAGATGTGGCAGTTTATGGGGTAGAAGTACCAGGTAATCTAACTCTTGTTTCTGTGTGGTGTATGGGGTACAGATTGGACTGGCAAGCAGACATGTCTTATTTCAGTACTTTTTTTCATTTGTGTCAAGAGGCACCACAAGCATATAATAATATACAAAGCTAAAATTAACATATCTAAAGCAAACAGGAATTAGATTTCATTACCCAGGACCTGGGCCTTGAGTTGGTCTATAAAAGAGTGATTTTCTTAAAGTTTTGCTTAAAAGTTACATTTAAACGGTCCCTTCACCTTATTTTTAAGTGTAATTTGACATGAATGTTTTGAGATGTATTTTATTTCAATTTCATGTGTTTCGTTTACATGTTATTTTTAGAATTCCATAGAACATTTTTAAAAGAATGAAACATAATAAAACATACAAACAATTAGCAATCTGAAAGGGGGAAATATATCATCATGAAAATGGTGCAAACACAGATAAAATTAGCGGCATCTACAAACTGATTGAGTCAGTTTTGCCTTATATTCTTTCCTAAATCCCTACAAAAATGTCTTATTTCAAACAGTTTGAAGAAACAAACTCAAGAGCGTAAGGGCAACCACACAAAAAATCTCTATTTTTATTTATTTATTTATTTTCTGATTTATATTGCCACGCAACTCAGAAGAGTCTGGACGGCTCACAGAGAATTAAAACCAATATCACAATTTAAAAACCAATTTTAAAAACCCAAAGCTGAATAGGTTTGACATAGGTAAAGGCAGGCCAAAATGACCTGAGCTGGCATGGGTTCTGTGATTCGGTAAGCATGAAAATATGAAGCCATTTAGAGCTTCAGAAATAATAGCCAAGAACTTGAATTGGACCAGAAAATTTCTGGTACACAGGGTAGAATTTGATTCTAGGGGAGACACTCATCAGTGGTCTTGCCATCAAATGTTGTACCATTTGAGTAGCAATAGCAATTACATTTATATACTGCCCCAAAGCACTTTGTGCACTCTCTGGGCGCTTCACAAGGTAATTAGTATTTTTGTTGTCTTCAAAGAAATCTACCAGTATTGCAAAATACAATAACCTAGTCTAATACGGTAATACCCCGTATAACACTAAGACTTGGTTCCACAAGTCTTGGTGTTATCCGATTTTTAGTGTTATCCGATCCATGTTAAAATCCTATGGGATGGATCGGGTAACGTTAAAGCTCCAGAGAGATACATTGTAACTGCACAGGCTTTAGCGGTTGTTATCCGATCCATCCCATAGGACCTTAACGTTATTCGATCCAATTCTCCACCCCAGATTGCTTAACGTTATGCGATTTTAGCAATATCCGAGGTAAATGTTATCCGAGGTATTACAGTAGTCTGAGTTTATGCTACTCTCATAGTGATCCTAAGGTTAATTAATTGCCAGAATCCTATTGGGTTTTCTTTTTTTTTTTGCATAAGGTAAGAACTTGCTGTAGCTAATTGTGGCTAATGGATAAGGTGCTGGGACATGTCTCATTTGCATGCTTGGTCATGTACACATTTGCACAATTGAGGTGCACCTCAATTAGCTGTGAGCTGCCAAAAATAATTCCATAACAAGGGTGGGCAAATAGCTTGGTCTTAGTCATGCAGCCAGAGCAACACTGTTTCCCGCCTTCCCACCAGAAAGAAGTCTGCTTCTTTTGTAAATCACACTTTAAATGAAATAGGAGGATCACTTTGGCCTCTTCTAGAAACCAGAGAACTGCTGAGTCTTTGGTACCTATCTTCGCAGCAAGCACACCAACAAAGGAATATCTACTTCCCTCCAAGTGGATGTGAATGCCTTGTATGATTTATCCCCCTGCCTAATTTATCTTCCTTCTCTCTCTTTCCTTTCTTTTCACTATGTTTCCTTGTTTCTCTTCTGGTCATTCAGTTTGAAAGCCTGAGGGCAGGGACTTTTCCTTATTTTTATTTATGTACACTGTCCTGTGTACTGAATTTTAATTGTTCCAGTTCATCCAAGGAATCAGTTTTGGAGTGGGAAGTAGAATAAATATGTAACAGGCAAATAAGTGAGACTGGAAGGATAAAACAATAGCTGGTGGGTATCTGGTGAAACATTTTCTCAAGGCAAAAGTTAGTTGGTGTCTTGTTGGCTTTAATTCTTCATGCTGAAGCTTTCATTTAGATCAACAACTATTATTCAGTTACTCAGCTGAAAGGATGGCTGTGTTTTGCTCTAAAAGTCTGTGCCAGAATCACTAGCTGTGCCACTGAGAACAACCAAGAGTTTTATAGCAGACAGAAATAGGCTGCAGCTTGTATGAGCCCTTAAAAAAAGGTTGTGTACAATCTGCATCTCTGAGATTGTTGCCTAAGGTAAAGGGTAAAGGTCACCCTTGCTCAAAAGCCAGTTGTATCCGACTCTAGGGTTCAGTGCTCATCTCTGTTTATAGCCAAAGAGCCAGCGCTGTGTGTGTTTGCAGACATTTCCATGGACATGTGGCAGGCTGTTTACCTTCCTACCAAAGTGGTCCCTTTTTAGCTACTTGCAATTTCTTGCTTTTGAACTGCTAGGTTGGCAGGAGCTGGGGCAGAGATGGGTGCTCATTCCATCTTGCAGTGCCTGGGGATCGAACTCCAAACTTTCAGTCAGCGAGTTCAGTGTCTTAACCACTTGAGGCACCGCAGTCCCATAGATCGCTGCCTAAGAGGAAAATTTACCAATGGGCTACAAAATTCATTATTTATTCATTATTTTGAACATTTATATTCTACAGGAGATTATTTATTTTTTGTTTGTTTATTTATTTAGATTTATATCGCCGCCCACTCGCCATGGTGACTCAGGGCGGCTTACAATCAGGAAAACAACACAGCACACACAAAAATTAATACATTTTTCTAAATCAATAATAAATTTCTCTCTCCCCTCCGGCTATTGGTGGGTGCCAGTATCTTGAAAAGTTGTGAGACTCATATAGCCATGGTTCAAACGTAGCTCCCCCTGGGCTTCTGTGATGTCAAATGGCAATTGGGATCTTGGTTGCCACCTCCTTCCTTCACTGACCTCCCCCTGGGCTTCTGCGATGTCAAATGGCAGTTGGGATCTTAGAATACAACAATTCAATGCAGTGTAGAACACATTCGACATCTTTAAACTATTTAAAATATAAAAAGCTGCATACATTAAAAAAAACAGTAGGGAAGCTCTCACAGCCTGTTAAAGCCATAATCCTTAATCTCTGAAGACTTTAGTGAATCACCATATTTTAACTTGGTGCTGAAATGAGATTAGCGCCCATGTAAATCAAGCCTCTAAAGTCATGGTTCCCAACGTAAGGCACACGCCCGGGGGGGGGGGGGGCAATTTGATGTTTAAAGGGGGGAATTCAAGAATGAGTTATGGATGCCATGTTCTTTGGAAGCTTGTTTAGACCAAGTTAATGTCTTTTTGGACTTTGCCCCCTCCATGCGAATAGGAGTTCACTTTTTAGTTATTAAGAATTATATGTCCGGGGAAGGGGGGTGTCAGGATTTTAGAGGTGCTTAGATGGGGCATGGGCAAAAAAGGTTGGAAACCAGTGCTCTGAAGATAAAGTATTCCATAATTGATGTACTGCAGCTGAGAAAACTCCCCCACAACTGCAACTATAAAATCCTTCAGCTTCCTCTGCTTATCTACTTGTATTATATACAGTAGTATCGTTTTTAAAAATAGAACACTCTACAAGGGCATGCATAACAATACTGTCACACAATTTCAGGACAATTCTGAAAAGTCTCCTCTTCAGAGCAACTAACCATTTTCTAGTGATATATATTTTTTTAATTTATGTCCAATACCCATTGTCCATAAATCTCTCAGCATTTCACAGAACACAAGAATGCTGCATCCCACTTATTCTAACAGGTGGAATAATTAACAGTACCAATGGGCTATGAGTTACATTTAAAAAATTAAAGAAATGTAACAAGCACATTTGGATTCTGAAAAGGAAGAGGCACTTGAGATCATATTGCAAGTATCTGTTGGGTAGTAAAGTGCACCTAAAAATTCCAGAAGAAGATAAATCAGCCTGTGCATTATAGACTACAGCAAAGGCTTTGATTGTGTGGATCATGAGAAACTATGGGCTGTTGTGAAAAAAATGAGGGTGCTTCAGCACTTGATTGTCCTGGTGCATAGCCTATATTCTGGACAAGAACCTACCATTAGGACAGTATATGGAGAGACAGAATGGTTTTCTCTAGGCAAAGATATAGACAAGGATTCATTTTATCCCTTTACCTTTCAATCAGTACACAGAACATATTATATGGAAAGCCAAACTAGATGCAGGTGAAGGAGGAGTGAAATTACTTTTAGTGAGAGTGAAAGAAGAATAAGCCAAAACAGGATTGCAGTTGAACATTAAAAAAAACCCAATTATTACTACAGAAGAACTACACGTAATAAAGACATTGAGACAGTGGAAAGATGTTTTATATCTTGGCTCAGTCCTCAACCTAAATGGGGACTGCAGCCAAGAAATCAGAAGACTTGGAAGAGCAGCAATAAAAGAATTGGAAAAGATACTCAGATGTAAAGATGTTTCATTGGAGACCAAGATCATTAACACTATTGTGTTCCTGATTACCGTATATGAATGTGAAAGCTGGACAGGAAAGAAAGCTGAGAGGAAAAAATGGATTCATTAGAAATACTCTGCTGGATGAGAGCTCTATAGACACCCTGGAACAGGGGTTCCCAACCTTTTCAATCTTTTCAGTCAGCTTCGAGGGCCAGATGACCATTTTGCCCTGGCTGCATGATGGGGGTAGCCATTTTGTCCCAACAGCTTCAAAGAGAACCCCTGCCCTGGACTGTCAGAAAGTAGAACAAGTGGGGACCAGGGCTCAATGTTGACTCAGTCTTCCAAGGTCGGTAAAATGAGTACCCAAGCATGTTGGGGACAAAATGCAAATTAACTTGTGAACCACTCAGAGAGTGCACTAAATGTCTGGTGCAATATGTAAGTGTGATTGCTTTGCTTTCTTGAGCAAGTCAGCTCTGAACTGTCTCTAGAAGTAAAAATGATAAAGCTGAGACTGTCCTACTTTGGGCACATCATGAGAAGGCAGGATTGTCCGGAATGGAAGTCAAATTGAAAAGAAGACAACTAAGCATGAGATGGATTGATTCTCTGAAGTTTGTGTTTGCAAGAGCTAAGTAGGATTGTTGAGTTCAGGATATTTTGGAGATCTCTCATAAGGTTGCCATTAGTCAGAGATGACTTGACATCACATAACAACACAAGTATGGGCCTGCAGCAGACATTCCAATTTACGTTTCGTAACTAATTTCCAAACATAGACTGGTAGGCTCAGGGAAAAGAAACAAGGTATGCTTGAAGAAAAAGCTGGTGACGAGGTATCAGTATTGACTGTATGCATCAATTCCAGTTTCTGTAGCTGCCATTTAACAGAAAAAAATGCAAAGGAATGTGCCAAGTGCAGTCTATCTTGACTTAACTGCTCCAGGTAAAAATGGAAATTAATCTTTCAAATTCAGACCAGACTCAAGACCATGAGATGATAAGATCAGAGCAAAAAGGGTTGGTTTTTTTTTAAAAAAATTAGTGTTTCATTCCTATTACTCATTTTGTTTGAAAAGTGGTTAATTGTTTTTACTCATTAAATGCTCAGAAGCAAATAATTGCATTATCTATCATTTTCTGTTGGCCAGAATCCTGTTGTTTTTATAATGTTCACAGCTAATTGAAAACAGCTGGCTTTTGAACTTCCAAAAGTAAGGTAGCAGTTCGATACCCAAGTACTGCAAGATGGAATGAGTTCTTGTCTCTGTCCCAGCTCCTGCCAACCTAACAGTTCAAAAGCAAGAAATTGCAAGTAGACAGCACTGGCTCTTTGGCTATAAACAGAGATGAGCACTTAACCCTAGAGCCAGATACAACTGGCTTTCGAGCAAGGGTGACCTTTACCACCTCATAGCACTTAGCACATTTTGTCCCCAATATGCTGGGTACTCATTTTACTGACCTTGGAAGGAAGTCTGAATCAACCTTGATCCCCATCAGGATTGAACTCTCAACATCAGCAGTTTTGGCTGCAGTACAATAGTTTAACTACAGGATCCACCAGCATTCAGTTTCCAACCCTGGATTTTCAGATGTTGAAAATTAACTGTCTCTTTGCTATCCAAACTGTTTTTATTGGCATCTGCTTTATTTCTTGCCACTTAAGCCTTTTTTCCAAATTCTAGGGGTGGAAGGCAAGGCTGGGATGGCAGCTGTTGCTGATCCGGAAGCCAAACTGAACCCTAACGTCCTATATCTGGGGATGCAGAAGGCTCTACCTCCTTACGCATGGCCCATCTTCCTTCGACTCTTGCCACAGCTCGAAACTACAGGTAATGGTACATGAGCAGGAACATTTTGTCACGCAGTTTAGGAAGATGCTTAAACTGTCAGTGGTTGCCTGGATTTTTGTGATACTTTTATACTATAATTCCTTTGTTCTGCTTACAGGTATTCCCACTTGATACTTGTTTCCAATTTCTTAGTAGACTGAGGAATGGAGAATGTGGTATTTTTGACCCACAATCGGACGTACCCCAGTCAACAGCAACTTTGCACCGGCTAATCTTTCTTACACTAGGTCAGGAGAAAGGAACTGCGGAATGAGTTCGCCCAAAGGTGGATTCACTTTGGCAGTTTCACATCTGGCCTAGACATGGAAGTAGACTGAGGATAAAATAAAGACACAGTAGTAGTTTCCTCTCAGTAGCATTTTCACTACTAAGTAACAAGTATCAGCAGAGACCATATGGCTGTTTTATACCCCAAGGCCATCCTCATGAGATCTCTTCTTTTTTTTCCCGTGTCCAACCATACAATTAATAAGGCTCCCCCCCCCCCCCGGTGGGATTGGTGACTTCCTAATCATCAAATACAGTTGTACCTCGCTTAAAGAGCATAATGCATTCCACAGGATTGCTCTTTAAGCGAGTTTGCTCTTTAAGCAAAACACCATTGTAAGTGACCAATTGTGACTTCTGGTGGGGGGGATTGCGAACTCCAATTTATTTGTTCAGCAAGTTTTTTATTGGTTTTATTTGTTAAACGAAGCAAACATTCAGATAAAATTCTGCTCTTTAAGAGAGTTACTCTTTAAGCGAGACGGTCTTTATGCGAGGTTTGACTGTAAAGCAATATACAGTAGAACCCCTACTTACGTAAAAAGTCTGTTCCATAGGCTTTTATGTAAATTGGTTTTTTACTTCACTCGAAGCAACCCCATAGGAGAAATGAATTTTTTACGTAACTCAAAGCAAACCCATAGAAAATTGTGTTAATGTAAATCGGGACATTTATGTAAATTGGGACATGATTTTAGTGCAAAAATCATTATGTAAGTCGAATTTTATGTAACTCGAGGCATATGTAAGTTGGGGTTTTACTGTAGATGCTTGTATATTCCAGCCAATGAAAACTGTTTGTGGGAACTGATTTGCATGCATGCATAACACACATACACACACAATCCCACTCTCCAGTCCTACACATCATGAAGCAACTGCGGGGGTGGGGGAGGGGATCACCAAATTCTGTTGCTCATTTTCCTAGAGGGAAACAGGATGTGTTGTGAGTGGATTTCTTCAGTAGGCACCAGTTTCCAAGTAGGCTGTTGATCAAGCTTCTTGTTAAAGAGGCCATTGTCTGTACCCACAAAGAAACTGCCTATTTGCTTCCGCCTGCTGGCATGCTTGTTCACACTGGCTTGTGTTGGAATTAAGAACCTTTCCATGATTGGTGTGGGCTTGAAAATCTCCTGCTTTTGCTTTGGAAAAGTGAGAAATGGGAACTCTTGTAAGAAAAGTGAGGGGCAGCTAGATCTAAACAACCAAAGTAAAACAATGTACACCACAGATGGAGAATTAAATGTTTTAAAAGGTAGATTTCGTTAAATGAAACAAACAAGGAATTATGTGAGCTTTCATTGCTATGTAACAAGTCTTAGCATAGGGCCTATGGCTGGTTTGTACTAAGACACCCCAGCTGTTGTTGTCAGGGGAGCCTGGATATTTTGTTGCATTTTTGGTTGACATTTTAAAATTGATCTAATTAAAGTTGATGAGCACTGATTTTCAAATGTACTTGCTCACTCCTGTCTATCTTTGTAATAATAATAGAGTAAGTAAAGGTAAGTTTCCCTTGCTCGAAAGCCAGTCATATCCGACTCTAGGGTTGAGTGCTCATCTCTGTTTCATAGCTGAAGAGCCAGTGTTGTCTGCTTCTGCAGACGTTTCCGTGGTAATGTGGCAGGCATGACTATACATCAGAGTGCACTGAGCGCTATTTACCTTCCCACCGAAGTGGTCTCTTATTTATCTACTTGCAATTTCTTGCTTTCGAACTGCTAGGTTGGCAGGAGCTGGGACAGAGACGGGAGCTCATTCCATTGTGCAGTACTGTACTCAGGTATTGAACTGCTTACCTCCCACCTTGCCACTTGAGCCACTGCAGTCCCCAAGAGAAGACTCAGTAAAATTATGCTGCTTACCAAAAATGTGTGGACAACTTAAATATTATCTGGAGGAGCAGCTGAACATGCAGATACATCTCTAACCCAGAGAGGAGAGGCAGAACTAATGCCTAGAGTTTTAACACAGACACTTGTCTTGCTGTGTCATTCTGTACATATTTATTCAATTATAAGCCACCTGCTTATATTAAACTTGTGTAAGGTTGCAGTTACACAACCAGTCTGGCCAGGTTATCCTGCTATGGTAATAAAGTAGACCATACTGCCAGCGACTCAATGCTGAGCGTCAGGTGGCGGTTAACTAACCTGACAACCCTGAGGACTAACAGAGAAGTGTGATGGTCCCCAAGTGCATTAAATCCTACTTAAATCAATCTTGATGGAGGGCAGCAGCTTCATAAATCCTGGCCTGGAGCTGAAGACTTTGCATGCCAAAAGGGCTCAAGACCAGAAAGTGACTCATGGAGCTGGATCAGTGGTATGAGTGTCACGCTGCGATGTGGAAGGCCACTGCATTATATTCTCAGGACAATCTTCATAGCTGATTGCCATGATGATTGCCAATATCCAGATTTAGATACAGTAATACCTTAAATAACGCTAAGACTTGGTTCCACAAGTCTTGGTGTTATCCGATTTTTAGTGTTATCCAATGCAAGTTAAAATCCTATGGGATGGATCGGATAAGGTTAAAGCTCTATAGAGATACATTGTAACCGCACAGGCTTTAGCGGTTGTTATCCAATCCATCCCATAGGACCTTAACATTATTCGATCCAATTCTCCACCCCAGATTACTTAACGTTATGCGATTTTAGTGTTATCTGAGGTAAACATCCGAGGTATTACTGTACAGCAGAAGATTGCAGTTACCACCTCTTGCAGCTGCAGAACAAGTATCTTTTAAAATGGATATCATTGGAGATAAAAAAGCTATTTACATAACTATGAAATTTCCAACCAGACTATAGACTTTTTTCTGTCTTTCTCAGAGAACATTCATTGTGTATCAGCAATTTCTGTCTTCCACTTTTTTTTTCCTCATGAATTATCAGTGTGGAAAAGGAATAATCAGTATTGCTCCATATCTTGCTGAATATTATGCTGTAATTGTGTCTTGAAGGGGCTGCGGTGGCTCAGTGGTTAAGAAGCTCGCCTTGTTAACTGGAAGGCTGGCAAGTCAGCAGTTTGAAACCTGGGTACTACATGACGGATTGAGCACCCGCCTCTGTCCCAGCTCTTAGGGACATGAAAGGAGCCTCATTTGGGCATCCCCTGAGCAGAGTTTCTCCTGCAAAAATCATTTCAACTCAGAATAATTTTTGACATGAAATTATTATTATTATTGTCTTGCAGTTATGTGTTGTGAGTAACTTACTTTGGAAGGTATATCAGAATAAAGCCTACAATCTGATCATGTTCTTTAAACTTCAGATACAACTGTTATTGTTCATGCCTCTTCACTTGTTTTCTAATTTAATGAAAGGTGGATACTTTTCCCAGTTTCTTATTTTCATTTTTACAATAGGGACTTTCAAGATTCAGAAAATCCGTTTGCAAAGGGAAAGCTACAATCCCCACCAGACATCTGATCGGTTATATTTTTTGGATGTAAAACTTGGCAAGTATATACCACTGGATGAGCGTGTATATGAAAATATCCAGTCTGGAAAGATGTCTCTGTGAATTCATCATATGAAGCTACAAGCGAAGGTGTTTATATTAGAGACCTTGCTTGGATAGAGATACAAACTTTGATAAGTGAAGCAAGGCTTTCATTCGTGGAGACAAAACTGCTATGGAGTGGGATCGGGGTAGTCCTCATATTTAAAAACACCACCATTTTAACCACTGCCTGAGTGAAGAGTAGTCCTTTTTTATTGTTCAGTCTTTAGAATTGTTATTTTTTTCTCTGCAACCATTACATTGGGGGAATCCCGAGTAAAAAAGAAAGTTTATGGCCTTCCCGAATACCTTCTGAAACTCTCAATGAAATGTGTATGACAGCCAGCAAAAGTATTGGTCAAATAGTTCACTGTAGTTTGGGTTGGCCTCTAATTTGGGAGTTAAACAATTACTTGTTGCAATCCATAACCTTGAGAAACCGCTCCCTGTTGACAAAGGGTGGCAACACTGTCTGATTTTGCTAATCTATTCTGCTCTGTGTAAGCCAATGACCAACATAAACTCTTTGTTTCTTTCCTATGACTGAGGGCATTTCTAACCCTATTGTTAGAGTTGGCAGTAGCCTTTTTTTTAAGAGGAGGAGGAGAAAAGGGAATGTTGAGTCTTTGGGGTGACTGTATGTTCGAAGATGCTACCCAGAATCCTATTTCCAGTCATGGTTGCAAAGAGAAAATCCCGTCTTAGTGGCAAATTGGCTCATTCACAAATGAGATGCTGGTTGTGTTCCTCGGTTACGCAGTCAGGTGCACATCCAGGATACCCCCAGCACTTCATTAAGGGGCATCAATTTGTCACCAAGATTTACATGATTTCCCTTAAACAAACTTAGATTGGCATTAGGATTCTGGGACCTGTAATTCTTTGTGATCATGATGGTTCAGAAGAAATGTTAAATTGCTGCAGTAGGTTATTCAATGATACCGTATTCTAATGAATATTCATTGAATTATTTTTCGGAAACATATTAGACTGTTTTAGTTCCCTTCTTTATTGTCCTTGGCTACTTTAGACACAGAGATTTTGACTTCAACCAACCTTTTTCTTATTTGGGGCAGAAGGGAACTTTGCATTAAGGCCTTCTATCAAGGCTTGTGCAGAGCAATGTTATGTTGTGCTACTGATAGCAGTGGTAGACAGCCCATTGGTAAGTAATTGCTCAAAAACCAGTCAAATAGTGTTTTCTTTTTTATTAACGTAACGTGCCTTCATAGCTTCTCATCAGAACAAGACAGAGTAGGTTAATGTAGTGGTGTTATTAATTTTCATTTAGAGCAAAGCTCTACTGCTAACTGAGTCCAATTGTGTGTGTGTGGGGGGGGGGAGCCACAGGTTAAAAGCAAATTCTTACTAAAGTCCACTCATTATTTGAGTGAAATCATGCACTGACTAACTCAGTTATTTGAAGCAAAGTTATATTTTCAGGTGAGGACAGTACTATCAAAATATAATTTTGTTTCATGAACAAAAATAAAATTACTTTTAAAGCACATCTGATATTTTTCTCCCTTGTATGCATATTTTCTTTGAATCATTAATATGTTCAAATTGTGTGTCATTTCATTCACATGTAGAAGTCAAACTTTAGACTTAGTCAACTTCAGTTCTGCCGCCTTAGGAGTTATATGGATGGATGGAATTTACCAAGCGCATGGTTACAGAGGATCAGATATTGTGACTTTTTATCCCTGTATGGGAAAGCCACATACGTACTCGTCAGAGCAGTTATCTGCATTCAAGTGAGTTAATTCACATTGCTAGTGTGTGCTGCTACACAGTTTTTTGTGCATTGAGAACTAATGTGGAGCTAAAGGGGAGCCCATTGTGTTAACAGATGGCCACTGCTCTAAGATTACAATCATGTAAAATTCATATTCTCAAGATACAAAAATGTTTCACTTCTCTTCCAGAAACCTCCAACAGCAATGTAAAATTTCTGCAGCACAGAACTGTCTCTTAATCAGCTGAGGAATCCAATATTTCTACCATAGGAATCATTGGATTGGCATCCTTCCAAAAACGTTAATAGCAGAGACCATGCTTTCTCTCATTTCAATTCATGTAAACATCTATGGGTTTTAGTCTTTGAATATAGATGACACGTAAATTAGTTCTATTGTATAAGCCAAGAGCTGAAGAGGATCTCTATTTGCAGCCTGATAGAACACCTTTTGCCAGGTTTTGCATGTTCATTAAGGGTTAGGTACTGGTTATGTGGGACTGGGACTGCACTGCACAAGCTGAAATTGGATGCCAACTTAAAATAATTTGGCATTTCTGGAAGAAAACTGGCAATAGCACATGAAGCATTAATTAGGTTTTACACAAGTTTGGTCAATACAAATACCAATTACTACACTGCCCCAGCAATTGGAACATTTGTACTTGTAAAACTCTAATTTTTACAAACTTACCAACAATAACTCAACAACCCAAGCGCAAAATAAGACTCACTAGAAAAAGCATGGACTCTTCTGAGGTGCTAACCTTTTTTCCATGATGGGGAACAGACTGGTATCCAACTGTAGCTGAACAATAAAACCTTAAATTACTTGAGGGCTTCAGTAAGCCATTTCTCAGAGGTGGTGGGGAGAGAGAACAACAGAAACCCAGGTCAGATAACAGCACATCACTTGTAATAACTTAGTTCCTAGCTAAAATTACTCAAATATATCTTCCACACTATGCAGGCTGTCTTGAATAGTGATATCTCCCTTGCCTTTCAGGGTGGCAGGCTTCTACTCTGATACAGACAGCTACTGAAATCTGGAAAGATAACTTGTCAGCAACAACAGATACTGATGCTGTTACAGACTAGGAGACCAACTCAACCTTTGTGTATACGTTGAAGGGTCTAATAATGCAATCATAGACATATTACCTGCTCACCATCTGAAGTGATGCGTTTTGCTAACAATGCCCAGAGGATTTTACATAAGGGAAAACTGAGAAAGAATACATTAAGAGATTGAAATCTTATTCCTCTTGGATTAAACAAAAATAGCTGTTTTTTATCTCATTATATTGTCAGCTTATCCACACAGGTTCGTTATTTCCGTATACTGTATAACATAAACGATTTTCTGAAAAGGGGTATGAAAGGAAACTGATCATTGCTGGCATCAGCTAAAATTTATTTATTTATTGAATTTCTATACCGCCCATCTGGGTGTTATCCCACTCTGGGCAGTGAACAAACAGAAAACAAATAACAATACCCACAACAAATCAAACCCACCACCAACAAATAGATCACAAACTAAACTAAAACGCATTGAAATTGAAACGTTTGCAACAGGCATTTTGGGTAACGGTCAGGATATTTAACTAACCCTTTAGCAATTTATAGCAGGTGTAAAAAAAAACCCTGGCTTTTCTGTATCTCATTCCATTCTGTCCTGTCCATAGCCAACATCACTGTTATTTTACACCCTGCCTCTGTGAAAAGGATACACTCAGGAACACCTTGGCAGTCTCAAGGGTGCCCCGGAGACAACTTTGAAACTGTTCTTATTTAGCTCGAGAACAGCCAATAGCGATTCTACTTATAATTAATTACTTTAGCGCTTAGTGCACTATCTGCGCGGTTTACAAGGTGATCGGCATTTTGTGCACACACCCAAATGCTGGGTCCTCATTTTGCCGATGGAAGGCTTGTGTCAACCTCGAGCCTGGTGGAGATCGAACTGACAACATTCTGGCTGCAGTGCAGTAGTTTAACACCACTGTACCGCCAGGGCTTCCCCTCGGATCGCTGGAGGTCTCGGCCCAGGAGCCAAACGCCACCCGAATATGCCTTGACTCGGAAGTAGAGACACTCCCGAGTTCAACGGGGTTCTTTGGCGTCCACTCTGTTGGGCCCTAGGTGGAAAAGCGCGCCCGCCTCCTTCCCCGCTTAGCCCGGGCGCCGGAGCCGCCTTCTTCCGGCTGCTGCTGCTCCCTTCCGGTGGCCTCCTCGCTCCCGCCCCCTTCCTTCTGGCTTCTTCCTTCGCCCTCCCTCCACCTTCTCGGCCGATTTCCCTTCCTTCCGCCCACGGGATCCTGACTTCCGCCCCCGCTTCCGCCCGCCTCTGCTCCCTCCGCCACCATGGGTCCGCCCGGCTTCGCTTGCCCGGCCCTTCAGTTCCCGCTGCCGGCTGTTCCCCCCGCCTCGTCTCCGCCATGCCCGGCTCTTCTGTGCCCCGGCGCGGCCCGGCCGCGGCCGCCTCGCCGCCGCCCCAAGTCTCGGTCTTCCCTTCCCCGCAAGAGCTGGGCTCGGCCTTGGCCCAGCTGGTGGCCCAGCGGGAAGCCCAGTCCGGGCCCGGCGGGCGCTTCAGCCTGGGCCTCTCCGGGGGGAGCCTGGTGCGGATCTTGGCCCAGGAGCTGCCCGCCACCGCCGCCGCCCCGGCCCGGTGGCTCCTGGCTTTCGTGGACGAACGCTGGGTCCCGCTCAGCCACCCGGAGAGCAACTACGGCGCCTACAAGGTGCCTCGAACGAAGAGGGGGTGGGGAGTGGACGGGGCGGACCGCCAGGGGGACTGGCGGATCCCTGAGGGGCCGGTTGCCCTGGCCGGGTGGATCGGAGGGATCTTCCCAGCGGCAGGGCTGGGCGTCGGCTCCACCTGCGGGGAAAGGGTGTCGACCAGGCCTGGCCTGCCTTGATCGGTCGCCGCCTCAGGGCTTGGTTGATTTCTATTTTTTTTAAAGAAAATGCTTTCAATAGGGATCCTATGATGTGCGAGTGGCGTCGTGGCCCCTGTGGTGGAACGGGCCTTACTTTGAGCACTAGAAAATACTTTTGCAGGAGCAGAGGTGGCTCAAGAGGAACTGTGTAGATCCGGGGTGGCCAAACTTTTCGGGCTGTGGGCCAGTCGCGTGGTTCCTCTCACTGGAAGCGGAAGTAAAACACAGTTTGCAAATCTTTTTTTTTAATTTTTAAGCTGCCATTTTCTCTGCTTAAACCAGGGAGCCCCCAAACTATGGCCCATGGGCTGGATCTGGCCTCCTGATGACAATTCATCTAGATTCTAGACCACACCACCCTTGCCACTCCTGGCAGTGGAAGTAAAACACGCCCATATGGGCGTGTTTCACTTCCGCCTCCGGGAGCGATGAGGGCGGCGTGAGTCGGGTGAATCGGGATCAGGGGGCCGGATCTGGCCTATGGGCCATAGTTTGGGCACCCCTGGTGTATATAAAAGCAATTTTGCTCAGCTGTTCTTTATTAAAAACTCAAGGGATCCAATTCTTCTTCCGTGTCTAGGCCAGATGTGAAACTGCCAAAATGAAGATACTGTATCGTTTGGTGAGTTTAGTCTGCAGTTCCCTTCCCCTAATAATAATTTAGGATCAGAAATTATTCTGGGTTGAAATGATTTTTGCAGAAGAAACTCCACTCAGGGGATGCCTGAATGAGGCTCCTTTCATGTCTCCAAGAGCTGGGACAGAGACGCATGTTCAATCCATCATGCAGTACCCAGGTCTTGAACTGTTGACTTGTCAGCCTTCCAGCTAACAAGGCGAGCTTCTTAACCACTAAGCCACCACAGCCCTTCCCCCTGACCTAGTGTGAGAAAGATTAGCTGGCAACAAGGTGGATGTTACCAGGGTAACCCAGTTGTGGCTCAAGAACACCACAGTCTTCGAGGAGACTTTTTCTGTGTATCCCAAGGAATCCAATAATAATCAAATAACTCACAGAAGAATAACAGTCAAACCTCGCATAAAGAGTGTTTCGCTTAAGAGTATCTCGCATAAAGAGCAGAATTTTCTCTGAACATTCGCTTCGCTTAACAAATAAAACCAACCAAAACTCGTGTAACAAATACCGGTAAATCAGGGTTTCCAATCCCCCCCACAATTGGTCACTTTCAGTGGTGTTTCGTTTAAAGAGCAAACTCACTTAAAGAGCAATCCTGTGGAACGCATTATGCTCTTTAAGCAAGGTACAACTGTACTTTCTGGACAGAGTAAACCCCTTTCCTTCAGAGTTGCTATTTTGGGTGGTACAATCGTACCCATAAACACGAGAGGTTTTGCTCCTGTGGATCTCTTTATTCAACCCAACATGTCGTATCACTTAATATGAGTCTCTTCACCAAGAATTTCTTTAAAACCCTTCCTAACAATGGCTGTACTGTCTTACCAATACCTATTAAATGAGTCTCTGCTTGAAATTTCACAAATAGTTGCTCCATTTCTAGATGAAGAAGTTAACACACATGACAACTGCATATTTCCTAACAATCTGTTGTATAAGGTATGGTCAGCTCTGGTTGGAATGACTGCATACATTTTGTTAATTCTTCTCTTTGCCTCCTTTTTTTATGCCAATAAAGTTTTGATGTTAAAGATGTTAAAGAGATGTAGCAATGATTCCAAAACTCATAATGTTAAAAATGGCATTCCATGTGGGGATGAGTGGACCATCCTAACTCTAATGTGAGTTGCCCACATACTCCTGAAAGGCCTTTGGATCGGGGCAAGCCAGCTTGTCACACACACTGGCACACTTTTAAAGCTACAGTCCCTGTGGTCTGCCAATACATGGTTAACCTGTAAACTAAGAAGAGTGCACCAGTAAACCTGTAAACTAAGAAGGGTCTTTTAGCATGCAATTGTGTGTGACGTTTTGCTACATTTGCATCTTTCTGTTGAGAAAAGCCTTACACAATTTCATTAAAATCTTTTGGGGCCTTTTGTAAAGGTAACCAACTTGAGTAGACCATGAAAAGTCTACATGTGGCTGTGCCTGAAGTCAGTTACACTGAGCATGTAGGTTGGACTAGATGACCTTCCACGTACATTTCAGCTCCATAATTCAGAGAAAAACCATAGTCATTTCTTCCAGTCTCCCATACCATGTATAGAATTCAGAACTCCTTCAGTGAAGGACTATCGTCAAACCATTTGAACATAAGATTTAAATTATATAAAGCAGATTGACCTCACACTATTAACTCTGATTCTTTTTACCCTGTTAGTCGTATCTTTTTTAAAAAACTGCCTTGTAGCCATTGTGGAGATGCTGAAATAGGAAAAGTCTTGCTTGTTTTACTTCTTAAAAATCTGGTTTTAATTGCACATGGCAATTTGCAAAGTATCATAAGCAGAAAAGGGCAAACCCAGAATCCCAAAGGACTTAATACTGAGTTTAACTTGAATTTAAATTTCAGTTGAGTTATGGGAGGTGACAGGCAAGTACAGTAATAGTTGTGTTGGATCCAGCTGAGTTCTACTCATTAGAATCAGCAGAGATGGGAGGCAACCTTTGCTGATTCACCTTCACTTTATGGCCACCAGCACCATCTCTGAGTGTGGGACAGATGAAGGTATCGGGGACTGTGGAGAGAGATGAGAATGGAGAAAGATCCTCTTACTCCCATCTGTACTTTCACCAGCAAGGTTCCCCCCCCCCCCTCATTCATTGACTTTTCACAGAAGAACATTTCTGTGGTCTGTAGGAGACTTGTGCCACACTTTTACGTAGGGTTTGGCACAGAAGAAGATCAAAGATTTAAGCCTGATTAGAGCTCAATTTTAAAAATTAATGTGACTTGTGATTCTTCATTTCAGACATATCTCCTTCCTAAACTTGCTGTACCTGAAGACCAAATTGTAGTTATCAACCCTTCACTGCCAGTAGAAGAGGCAGCTGCAGATTATGCTGCAAAACTGAAAGAGGTATGGTTGGGTTTCTGTGTGCTTGATGTTTATAATACTGAAATTGTACCACACCTAACAGCAAAGGTCCTCAACCTTTTAAAGCTGGGGGCCAGGTCACATTCCCTCAGACTGTTGAGTGGCCAGACTGATCATCCCACCACTACCGCCCTGAACCCAACACACACACCAAAAGCCCCTCTACCAGTCACAGCTTCCGCTGCCTTAATCCTTGACTTCTCCACTTGGCTAGCGGCAGCTGGAACAATGGTGCAGGCCAGATCTGGCTCACAGGCCGTAGGTTGAGCATTCCTAACTAACAGTATGATGTACTGACAAAACATTTGGACCTTGTCTGTTGCCATCACTTTGGGTTAGCTTCCTCAAGCAAGTACAAAAGGGGATACAGTACTTTGTTCTAAATCAATGTTTCTCAGTCTTTGGTTTTTGGACTTCAATTCCCAGAAGCCTAAGTCAGTTCCCCAAAGCACTGATCAGCCAATTTATTGACTTGGGTTTCTGGGAATTGAAGTCCACCAGTGTTCCACAGAACATAGTTTGGGAAACCCTGGTCTTAGTCAAGGAGCTCCACATCTTTGCAGCAGGAATGGAGAGCCTATAATACTCAAGCTGTTGTTCAGTTGCACATCCAGTCACCACTAATCAGTTGCTATGTGGGTTAGGGAAGATGGGAATTGTAATCCAGTGATATCAGGAGGGCCACATAGTCCATCCTTGCTATATATCCATTGTTGAAAACACTAATTCAGTTATGAATTAGAGGGGGAATATCTGGAAATAGGGCAGTTGATTATTCCTCTTACAAGAAGAAAACTATTCCCAAAAGGTTAAGAGTCTTTTATAATTACCAGGTAGATGATGTTTATTAATAGTAGCAGGGACTCTTACAGTGCTTTAAAGATTAACCAGTTTAATCTGCATCTGAAGAACTGGCTACAGTCCACAAAAGCTGATCATGTAAATACAACTAAAAGTGTGCACAACATACGTGTGCATGTGCATGTGATTTGTTTATTTTTCTTGCTCTCAGAACTGGTAAGGGCCCAGGAGCACAACATTTGGCGTGGGTATTACTGAGGTCCCAATGAAAATTACTGGGTGGATTATATTCTTTCTGGCCTTATTGGCATGGGGTTTCTAGAGATTGTATGCCTCTGATCTTGAAATTTTAATCCACTAACCAGATCAAAGCCAGAAACACAGTTTTTTGCCTGGATACTACTGATTTCCCACCTTAAGTAACTAGACAGATTAGATCTTGATTAAAATCTGTTTTCCAGGGGATTTTGCCAGTTGCAGTCTCATTTGAAAAGATGCCAGAGTCCCCCTTTTGGGAGCTCAAAATTTTAATTTCATGTGGCTGCTACTATCCTGACATATAATTTGATGACTTCCCAGCTTAAATAACAGTTTAGGTAATTTCTTGACAAGCCATGTGGGCTGGGCAATTCTGAAATTTATATTTCTGTTACATTTATTTATTTATTACATTTATATCCCCCACATCTGGGATATTTTCCCACTCTGCCCAGCGTACAACATAATAATAATAATAAAAATCTTTAAGGTTAAAAAAAGTAGACAAACTGAACAAAATTATGAATATCAAGAAACAAAATAACATCCACACATTTTTTTAAAATGCCAGAAACAAAAAAACCTATTGGCAACAAGAAAAAAACACTAATGCTCAATGAAGTGTCCTCATTGAGAGACACCAAATAGTGCTTGAATACAGCTGATTTTCCATCTTAAATAACTTCATAGGTTAGATCAGGAGTGCCCAAACTTTTCAGGGCCACGGGCCAGTCACGTCGTTCCTCCCACTGAAAGTGGAAGTAAAACATGCCTTGAAATCTGTTTTACAACAGGATGAGATAGATTTTAAGCTGTCATTTTCTCTGTTTAAACCAGGGGTGCCCAAACTATGGCCCACAAGCTGTAGTTTGGGCACCCCTGGGTTAGATGATTGCCCATGCTGATTAGGAAATTCTGGGATTTGTAGCCCAGAAGAATTAGTTTGGTGATAGGAATGACTCTTAAAATGCTGGATTACAATTCCTACTGTTCCTGACTGCTGGCTGTGGTGGCTGGGGCTGATGGGCTTTGGAGTCTAGCAATATCTAGAGGATCACAGGTTTTTCTAACAATAGCCTAATACTTCTGACTGAGCACACCAATACTTCTGACTGGCTGTCCCTTGAAGATACCAGTTACTATGGAATTAGTAGCATGTCCCCTCTTGTAATGCCTTTCCAAAACCAGGTGAAGAATCTTTTCAAAATTGTATCATAGATAAAAAGTGGGGGTCCTCATGATTTTTCTGATGTATATTTTAAATTTTAATTTAAGTTTGTAAACTGTTCTGATCGTTATTAATTGAAGGGCCGAGTGAAAATCAGAAGGATCAGTGTGCTTATTCATTCCTTTCTTGTGTTTCTTCTGTCTCTTAGGCCTTCCAGGGAGAGGATATGCCTGTGTTTGATCTCTTAATCTTGGGAGTAGGGCCCGATGGACATACTTGCTCTCTCTTCCCAGATCATCCCCTCCTGCAGGTGAGCTGAGTGGACAAGCTGTAGATGAGTCCTGGTCTGCTTTTCTTGGGAGGATACAATAGTGCCTGCAAGGGCCTGCGATGAATAGAAGTGGAGCAGGATGGTCCCTAGCCAGCCAGCTACAATGGGGTGCCCAAACTATAGCCAGGGGGCCGGATCCAGCTCTTTATGCCAATTCATCCAGCCTACACTGCCCTCATCACTCTCGGAAGTGGAAGTAAAATGCGCCCGAACGGGTGCGTTTTACTTCCACTTCCGGGAGCAATGAGGGCGGCATGGGCCGGATAAATTGGCATCAGGGGCTGGATCCGACCCATGGGTTGTATTTTGGGCACCCTTGCTTTAAGCAGAGAAAATGGCTGCTTAAAATTTATCTCATCCTGTTGCAAAACAGATTGCAAGGCGCGTTTTACTTCCACTCCCAGTGGGAGGTACCATGTGACTGGCCCACTGAACCATGTGAACGGCCCATGACCCAAAAAGTTTGGACACCCCCGAGCTACACCAAGAAAGCAAGTTGAGCTGGATTACGGCTTACTTGTATTTTACTCCATCTTTAGCCTGATGGAGGCTTAGCCTATTTTCAACATCATGGGGCGATTATGGGATCTTTCCCAAGCTCTAGTGTTAACCGAAAAGTATGTTGTTCTAGCACAATGTTTCCCAACCTTTGTTGTTGGGATTTCCCCAATATACCAAATATTTCACTCTACAGCAGTTTCCCAACCTTTGGTTTTTGGACTTCAATTCCCAGAAGCCTAAGTCAATTCCTCAAAGCACTGACCAGGCTTCTGAGAATTTAAGTCCCCCTGTGGGGCGTGGGCCCCACTGTTCTAGCCACATTGAGGCAGTGCATATTGAGACAGAGAGGTGTGTTAAACATGATATTTCCCCCAACTCTGGCAATGTATGTCTTTTCAGATATGTTGGGCTGTAGATCCCATAGTAAATCACAGCCATTATATGTGATTATTAAGAGCAAAGCGAACTATAGTCTGACAAGATTCAGAGAGTGATACTTTCATGCCACTCATGTTTTGTATGCTGTCTTTTAGTGACAAGTTGGCTCTCAATAAAACATGCTGATGAAGCAGTGGAGTGTATTCTGTCTGTAATTAAAAAAACCAGGCAAGAGTAGACGGCAAGGATTCACTTCCTATATGAGGTCACCAGCACCAGCCTTCTAGGGCACGGGTTCCCAACCATTTCAAGCCAGGGGACGGATCACATTCTCAGTCAACTTTGAGGGCCAGACTACCATTTTGCCTTGCCTGCACGATGGGGGCAGCCATTTAGTCTCAATATTATTATTTTTCTCGAATGCCCTTGGAGGGGATGGGGGACCACATGAAATGGTGCCGTGGGCTGTATCCAGCCCACAGGTCCAAGGTTTAGAACCCCTGTTCTAGGGAGATGGTTCTTACATGGTACTGATTGCCTAACATAAATACATTTTGTTCTAGAAACTCTAGTCCCAAAACTTAACAGCCTATAGAGCAGTGGTTCCCAACGTGGGGCCCTTGCCCCTCAGAGGGACTTTAATTCCCAGAAGCCTAAGTCAGTACATTGGCTGATCAGTGGTTTGGGGAATTGACTTAGGCTTCTGGGAATTGAAGTCCAAAAACCAAAGGTTGGGAAACAGTGCTGTAGAGTGAAATATTTGTTGTACAGTCAAACCTCGTATAAAGAGTGCCTTGCTTAAAGAGTAACTTGCTTAAAGAGCAGAATTTTCTCTGAATGTTCGCTTCGCTTAACAAATAAAACTAACCAAAAACTCGCTTAACAAATAAATCAGGGTTCGCAATCCTCACCACCAGAAGTCACAATTGGTCACTTACAATGGTGTTTCGCTTAAAGAGCAAACTCGCTTAAAGAGCAATCCTGTGGAATGCATCATTCTCTTTAAGCGAGGTATCACTGTAATTTGTTGTTTAGTAAACAAAATCTACTGGTTGTTGGTGAGAATGAACAGCTATAACATTTTCTTACTTCATTTCTCACAGTAACACATCAAAACCAAAATAGTTTCAAATCAAGCAAATGTGCAGTTAATTTGCAGATTCACAGATTAAAATTGCTTCCATTTTGTCATCAAAGTGCTCATTTAGTAAATATCCAATTAGATCATTAAAGGATTTGGTGTTTTAGTATTTTTATATGTATGCATGAATAAGTTTAGTGACAAGAGTTAAGAATAACTGGCTGAAAAGAAAAAAAGCTTGCTTTGCAATATTTTGCATTTTTCCAGGGATGGAAAACAGTTTCTGAATTTACTTTACAAGCAGTGATACTAGTGAGCTACATGAGCAGTCAGTTGTAAAATAGGATGAGGAATCCATTAGGAATTGTGACACTCCTAGAGATAAAAGGCTGTATGAACATTTTCTGTATTTATTATCTGTTGTTTCTTCTTTGACTGCTGTTATAAAAAAGTATCTCTACACCTGAGACTGGACGCATTAAAACCAATTACTGCTTGCTTTATGTTGCCAAGTCAAACTTCTGTGGTCATTGCTATTTTTTTAAATGACTAGATCACTTGGGATCTCACCACCACACAATTTGGGGGAAGATGTTATCTTATGGCTGGCAGCATTTCTGTTTCAGACAAGTGAAGCTGATGTAGCACCTTGACTGATCCCTTCCATTTAATTGGATTTCTCGTGTACCTTATCAACAAGAGCTTACGTTGGGGGGAAATAGGATGGATATCACAGGAATTGTTTTAGCTGTAACAGGTTGGTGTTTGAGTATTGGAAAGTCAAGAATATCCTTAGTTACAAGAAGCTTCTCTGCTGTTGTCAGTCTTGCACAAGCATCCTTTTCTCCTAGTTAAAAAAAGGGTACTTCTTTGCCTAGCTGCCTGGTTAATTCTGAGAGTTGTTGTCCAAAATCAAAAGTACACACATACTTGTTGTTAAAAGTGGATTCCATCAAGAACCAGATTGTGTAGGGATATATCCAGTGGTGGGCAGCCAAAAAATTTACTACCACACTGTGGGCGGAGTCAACATCATGGGTGGAGCCAATGTCATGACATTGTGGGCGGAGCCAAAGTAAAAAATAAATAAAGACTCAGTACACATAAAAATAACATAAACACACACTACATAAAATACTCCCCACCCAAAACACAAAGAAAACAAACCCTAGTTCCTTACCTTTGCTGGGATCAGGCCGTCGGGGACTTGGGGAGCAGCAGGTAGGTGGTGGCAGCGCAGCCTGGCCTGGCCTGGCCTGGCCTGGCCTGGCCTGGCCTGGCCTGGCCTGGCCTGGCCTGGCCAGGCCCTGTAGCTCAGCCAGGCCCGGCCCGGCGGTGCCGCCGTGGGAGCAGTGTTGACAGTCGGCGGTGAAGGAAAGACCGTCACCGCTGCTCCAAGGATGGCGTCCTTTCCGGGCAGCTGAAAATGGCTGCTCAAAAGTGCACATGCGTCAAAACGCCATTTGACGCATGTGCACTTCTATTTTTCAGTGTGCATCCGTCAAATGGAGTTTTGACGCATGCTCACTTCCAAGCACCCATTTTGGCTGCCCCGAAAAGAAATCTGGAGAGGCGGCTGAACCGGTTGCCTGGGGGTTTACTACCCCCTCTCCCGGGGAATCCCTCCGGATTTCTGCTACTGGTTTGGCCGAACTGGTCCAAACCGGCAGCAGCCCACCACAGATATATCCCTATATTAGGGCAGAGGTAGCTAACCCTGCCTTCTGCATCTAAAGCAGTGGTTCCCAACCTTTTCTCTCTATTTTTGGCCATGCAACACCTAAGCATCTCTAAAATCCCGATTCCCCCCTCCCCTGTGACATATAATTCTTATTCTAAACGTGAACATGTGGAGGAAGCCTAAAAGGCCATTAACTTGGTCGAAACAAGCTTACACTTGCCCCCCCTTAAAAATAAAATTTTCCCCCACATTGGGAACCACAGGTCTAGAGTGTGGCAGGAGCCAAGTAATCATGTTTATGTATAAGGTGTTCCTTTTCAGGGTTACAGTTATTATCAGTGTTACTGCTTTTGGAAATAAATGGAGCTACAGATAAAAGACTCAAACATTCCATGTTTTTGTAAAACCTATTTTTATCTCCCCCCCCCCGCCCCCAAGGAATTTGTAGACTTGCTCTTGAAAATCATGTTTCACCAAGTAGGGCAGTATAGAAATTGAAATATAATAATGATAATGATGTTCTCAAGTCTCTATGTGTGGTATTTGCTCATTTATTATTTGGCAAAGAGCAAAGAATCCTTTTTCTGCTGTTACACCCTCATTTCTCTCATCCCTCTTTTCTCTGTGATAGGAGCGGGAGAAGATTGTAGCTGCCATCAGCGATTCTCCAAAGCCCCCTCCAGAGCGGATCACGCTGACCCTGCCGGTGCTGAATGCAGCAAGGAGTGTGGTTTTTGTTGCCACTGGCGACAGCAAGGCCGCTGTGATAAAGGTAACTTTCCTTTGTGTGGCTTTGTTTCTAAGCGTCTGGGGCAAAGGATTTCCCAGGTAACTGGACAGAGTAGAGGAGGTGTTTTATGTATTTGGACTACACTGCCTAGACAATTCTGGGAATCATAAACCCCCCCCCCCCCCGGGTGGGGAATTTCCACTGGTCATAGAAGACCAAGAGGATGGAGCTTCCCTCCTTTGCCATAGAAGTTGATTGCTCAGTTCTCTTATGTTCAGTGAATTCCTCCATTGAGCAGGGAGTTGGACTCAATGGTCTAAAAGGCCCCTTCAAACTCAGTTATTCTATTATTCTGTTGAGGTATGAATTCCGCCTGCTTCGAAGCCTAATGGCCGATTTGCTCCAGATCATCCTAATGAGGAGGTATCCATAGAGCATCCCTCTTTGGCTTGTCTTCAAGATGGGGGAAAAGGATAGCAAGGCTCTAACCATCAGCACACGGTGGTGTCCTACGGAGGATAAGAAGGAGTCTTGCAATGATAGTCTTGCTTACTCTGGGAGTAAAGCCCTGCATAGATGTTTTAGGGGTCTCCTGCCAACAAACATGGGCTCTACTGCCACACTATGTCACCTTATATAGTCCTGGAATTTGGGGGATGATTTGGGATGACTCACTAGAGATTAATAGTTGATGTAGCATATTAATAGGGGTTTGTGTGAACTCTGTACTTCAAACACCTAAGAATGTGGAGCACATGTTTGGTCAGTTTATCTGCCATGCAAAATAGAATCATAGACTCACTGAGTTGGAAGGGGCCTTTTAGGTCATCAAATCCCAACCCCTTTTCAATGCAGGAATCTGAATCAAAGCATATTATGGCTGTAATCCTGTTTGTGTTTGCATAAGATTGCCTTGATTTCTTGCAGCTAGTTGTAGCTAATTGCCAAGCTGCATCTTAGCAACATGTGGCTAAAACATGTCCCAGCATCTTGTTGGTTACCCACAATTAGCCCTAACAAGTTACACAAACCTTATATAAACACCAGTAAGTTTCCAGCCAATGCACATTAATTTGTATGCATGGGTGCAAATGCATGAAGCACTCTGGGTGATTTACAAGTAATTATGCAGACTATATTTTGCCCCCAACAAAGCTGGGTACTCATTTTACCAGCCTTGGAAGGCTGAGTCAACCTTGAACCCATCAGGATCATTCTTAGGTCCACTGCACCACAGGATTCACTCTTTTTTGCTTCTCTTTCTGCTAGCAGTGGGACAGAGGAAGCTGATATAGAGAACTGAAGCCATAGCCCTAACCACTGGGCATCTGTCATAAACAAGCATTTACAACAAGAGGAGTACTTTTGCCCTGTCCCATCTGTTGTCACTTCCATTGCTCTCCTACAAATCGAGGGTGAGTTCATTTCTCTGTGGAAGCTTTCCATTTAAGTTGGGACCTTAAAAAACTAGGATCCCAGTTCAAGGAGAAAGTGCATGGCGTTCTCCTTTAGCCTTCCTTGCCCTCTCAATGTAGAAAAGCATGGAAGGGAACAGGACTAACCTGCCCCCATTTTTGCACGAGCCTTTTGCAAGATTTTTAATGCCAGAATATTTCTGTTGCCAGTCTATATATTTTAAGCCTATATTTGAAAAAGCCTTAGATTGGAGGTGTCCAAACTTTTTGGTCCATGATCATGTGGTTCAACAGGCCAGTCACGTGGTTCAGTGGGCTGGTCACGTACCTTCCACCGGACGTGGAAGTAAAACGCACCTTGCAATCTGTTTTGCAACAGGATGAGATAGATTTTAAGCTGCCACATTCCCTTACTTAAACCAGGGGTGCACAAACTACGGCCCGTGGGCCAAATCCAGACCCTGATGCCAATTCATCCGGCCCATGCCACCCTCGTCACTCCCAGAAGCAGAAGTAAAATGCGCCCATGCTTCCACTTCCAGGAGCGATGAGGTTGGCGTGGGCTGGATGAATTGGCATCAGGAGCCCAGATCCGGCCCACAGGCCATAGTTTAGGCACCCCTGCCTTAGACCCTTAAAAAAAAGCCTCCCTGCTTTCACAAGGCTGCCATTACCAGGTTACGCCCGATTGTGGTTCAAAAACACCACAATCTTTGAGGGGGCTCTTTCAAAGCACTGTGTACATAACACCAAACTAATCACCAGGTGTTTTTTATTTTTTAAAAAAAGACTTTACTTTCAGCAGATGAGAAGGGCAATATCTGTGCTGAGTTTGGCATTGGTAAACCTATACAAAAATCTTAGTTTTTGGAGGTAATGCTGGTGGGAAGTGAAAGAAACCTCTGCCTCTTCAACCTTTGGAATCTTTGTGCTTACTGTAGAGATCCACACTATGAGAACCTAACTTCTCTTTTTTGGGGGGAGGAACAGCGTATTTTGGAAGGTGATGAGGAAAACCCGTTGCCAGCCGCCCTTGTCCAGCCTCATACTGGGAAGCTATATTGGTTTTTGGACGAACCCGCTGCGAAGGAGTTGACGATTCCATTTGAGAAGCACTCTATCTTGTAGAAGGTCTTGTCCTACAACCTTTTGGGTTGAAGAGGAAATCCACCATGTGTGGGCTGTGAGTCGAGCTCGGCCCATTAACATTCCAGGTCACGGTCTCCACGTCTGGTTGTAACGCGCAGGAGCGGCACTATAAACTAACACTGTCTTATTTTTTTTCTCCCTTACCCCCACCTTTATTCTTTTTTTAAAAAAAAATCAAATTTACAAATTTACATTTTAAGAACGGTACGTTTGTGGAGCACTGTGTAACCAATACGATTATTTCTGTAGTCAGGGCGAAGTGTGAATTCGGAACACTTGTTGTAGACGGAGTCGCAGGCAATGACATTGCAATCTTTAATCATGTGAACGGTCTAATGTGGTGTGAAGTGAATGTACAATTAAAGACGTAAATTAAAGCCACTCCATGCTGGGACAGTAGGTTTCTGTGTGGTTTTTATTGAAATCTTGACTATGATAAGGGAGGCCAGTTCTATTCTGTAGGTATTTATATGTTGAATTACTACCTACTTAGCACGCAGCATACTTGTGCAGGGACAGAGAAATGTGATCTTCCCGATATTGTTGGGCTGCAGGTTTCCCGTATAATAAGCCATCATAGCTGATGGTGAGGAACTATGGAAGTTGCAATCTCTTTACATCTTTTGCCACCCCAAAACTGGTGAAATCTACATGGCTGTTAGGGGAGCCTTCCTTTCCAGGGTTTTCTTCTTGTAATGTATTCATAAGTAATCTACCATTCCCTTCTTCTTTATTCGCTCTTGGACTGTGCAGGTTGCCCAAGGCTAAGCAGGTTGGCTCTCCAGACTTACATGGCTGCTTTTTCCTTTGCACATCGTTAAGGGGGGTAGCTGGCTGAATAGCTCATTGATTTAGAGAGCTGACTATGGAGCCAGATTGGAAAGATTGATTCCTCACTGTGCTTCCATAACTACACCCACCTGTTGAAGTCATGGGGAAACTGCACAATCTTACAGCTCCCTCAGAAGAAGGTGAAGGGATCAAGAAGACACGGAGTCAAGCCACTCTTCAAGTGAGGCGTGCCCAGTTTTGTGGGAACATCTCTTTTATTAGCTTTCTTATCAATAAGCAATACTTGATTGGCTAAGGCCAGGGTGAGGCACGTGCTGTTATGATTGGCTAAGGCCAGTGTGAGGCACGTGCTGTTATCAGTAAGCAATACATGATTGGCTCAGGCCAGGGTGAGGCACATGCTGTTATGATTGGCTAAGGCTAGGGTGAGGCACGTGCTGTTTTCCTACTAAGGTGTGCTGTGTCACGGTGACAAGGAAAACAAGCTGGGCCAGAAAGATAAGGGGGAAACTCCCAGGCAAGATGTGGTTTGCCAGCATCTGTGCCAAAAGTTAATCATCCCCACAAGAAGAGAATGATAAACTACTTCTAAGTATTGTCTACTTAGAAAATCCTGGAATGGGTCTCTGTAAGTCAGAATTGACTTGATGGCACACAATTATATTATTATCTGCAGCCTTCTTTCACAGTAGGATTTGAGTGCCCCCCATTCCAGCGTTCTTCAGAAACTAGGGATTTGTAGATTGACAAGAGACTTAGAATTCCTTGCTGCAGTTTAGGAGATCACATTAGAGCTATTTGCAAAAAAAATACCTAGAGATGTTAGCAGAACACATGCTATACAGAATTCAGCAGTGTGCTACAGTAGCAAAAATGCTAATACAGTAAAGCCTTGAGTTACGAATAAACTCAGTTCCAGGGGATTGTTCGTAAATTGAACCTGTTCGTAACTCGAGGCATCTCCATTCAGATAAAGCGAAACCCTCACCCCACCCTCCAGCAATCAAAACGGGCCACCCCACCCTCCAAAAATCAATCAAACCACCCAAAAACAACAGCAGCATTGAAAGGAAAACATACATAAGCAAAAACGCTGTTCCTTACCTTAAAGAAGCTTTGAAAATGGACAGAAAACTCAGGAAAATACAGCTAGAAACTGCAACCGGCAGCCATTTTGGAGTTGAAACACCAGACAAAGAACTTCTCTCTAAGCACTCTCTACTGCCACCTACAGGGCTCTGAAAGGCTGCATGTGTATAAAATATAAATCCATAGGGGAAATGGCATTTTTTGCTTCACTGGAGGCAACACGGGAGGGGGGGGTTCATTCGTAAATCAGGGCATGTTCGTAACTCGAGGCATGGATTTCAGTGCAGAACCAATTCATAAGTCGAATTATTCGTAAGTCGGCATTCATAAGTAGGGGTTTTACTGTACAGTGGAAACTCATCAATCACCCCGTATAGCAACGAAATCGCATAACAATTAGGTTTTGGGGGGAAATGGCGTCCCACAATACAATTTTCCCTGTGGTGGCCAAAGTACTTGAGCTTTATCTTCAGTATTTGTCCTTCCAATGAGCAGTCAGGGTTGATTTCCTTCAGGATTGGCTGATTTGATCTTGCAGTCCAGGAAACACTCCTCCAGCACCAATAAAAAGTGTATCAGCCAACTCCCAGCAAGGCTTCACTTAATGCAAAGTTTTACCCATGACTGTGCAAACAGCACTCAACAACCAGCCACAGCCACTTCCAATTTGGGAGATGGGCTTCCAGGGAAATAAAGAGCATCATTTTCAAATGGACAGAAAGGTCATAGGGATATTGACCCAGCCAGAATGAAAAATAACACCCAAATCTGGTCTGCTCGTGAGATGGCAACAGTGTCTTGCCATCCAGAAACTAGATTTGTATTTATAAAGGCAAAGTATCAACTCCACTAAGGCCTGGTACTGTCTACATAGCAAGGCATGTATATTTATTTACTCAAATTTATGAGACACCTATAAAGCTGATTCAGATACTGTTGAGAAGCCAGCCAGCCAACCAATTACACTAGAAAAATTACAAGGGTTAAAAATGCAAGGCAAAAGTAACACAGTAAAAATTATACACACACAACACAACAGAATTAAAAACAACCATAAAAAATCAAAATGATTGTAATGAGGAACTAAAAAGCAGCCAAGAAATACAACAGATGTAAACCATCGACACACGAGAGGGCTCAAAATAGCAAAGATGTTACTCTTAAAAATAGTAAGGAGCAGAAGATAGTATAAAAAAAGTTGGGCTCCTTACCTTAGTCTCAGGATCTTTTTGTTGTGTTCTTTCAAATTAAGCACTCATTTCTTGGGTTTTCTGTGGAGTTCCCCCTTTTCAATTAAGGGGTTTGTTGGGTTTTGGCAGTTGGGTTGCTATAGTAACACAACAGCTTTCTCTGAGCCTTAGGATTCCATAATATTGCCTGGAATAATGTCTTCCTAGGTGACCAAGGTGACCTGCTATTGGACAGATGTGGCAGCTGCCTTAGGCACTATGAAAGGACAGCAAATTGTTAACTATATTTGTGATTATTGTACATTTACTGCTAGGTTTGGGGAGAGATCTACCTTTTTTAATGCCTTGTCTTCCAAAATAACATTACTTGGTTTGGGTATTATACACTTAGATATGTGTAATAGGTAGGTAGAGCTTCGAAGCTTGGACATTGACTAAAGCGTCTGAAAAGAAAATCAAAGCTTTTGAAATGTAGATCTACAGACGGCTGTTAAGGATATCATGGGTTGACCATGTGACTAATGTAGAAGTGTTGCACCGAATGGATAAAGAACAAGAACCCTTTAAGGCCATTAAACAAAGAACGGTCCAATAGCTTGGGCATATCATGAGGAACTACATGAAGTACAGAATCCTCTAACTTGTTACTCAAGGGAAGATCCCTGGGAAAAGAGGCCCTGGACATAGACGGACTTGGTGGCTAAAAATCCTGAGAGACTGGTGTGAAACGTCCATAGAAGAACTGTTTCTGTTCCAGAAAGACAATCACCATGATGATAGTCAATATCCGTAATGGATACAGCAACTGAAGAAGGTAACGCCATTTGTTGTTCCTCAGATAATCCAGTCATTTTGTTGTTGTTCAGTCGCAGTCGATTCCAACCCTTTGCGATCCTATGGACCATTGCCTGACAGGTACCTCTGTCCTCTACCATCTTCCTCAGCCCACCCAGCTCTGTGCTCATTGCATCTACAATACCATCAAGCCATCTCATTTTTGGCCGCCCCCTTCTTCTTTTGCCCTCCACCCTTCCCAGCATCAAGGCTTTCTCAAGCGAATCCTCTCTTCTCATTTGATGTCCAAAGTACTTTAGCTTCATCTTTACTATTTGACCTTCTAAGAAGCAGTCAGGGTTAATTTCTTCTAAGATTGACCTATTTGTTCTCCTCACTGTCCAGGGGACTCTCAAAACTCTCCTCCAACACCACATCTCAAAGGCATCTATTCTTCTGCGCTCAGCTTTCCTAATGGTCCAGCTCTCACAGCCATACATTGCCACCAGAAATACCATTGCTGTGACTATACGAATTTTTGTTTGCAATGTGATGTCTCTACTTTTGACTATGTTCCCCAGGTTTCTCATAGTTTGCCTCCCACGAATCAATTGCCTTTTTATTTCATGGCTGCAATCACCATCTGCAGTGAGCTTTGATCCTAAGAAAGTAAAGTCTGTCACTGCTTCTACTTCTTCCCCATCTATTTTCCAGGGACTGACAGGGCCTGTTGCCATTATCTTGGTTTTCTTGATATTGAGTCTCAAGCCAGCTTTTGCACTTTCTTCTTTCAACCTAATCAGGAGCTTTTTTAAGTCCTCCTCACTTTCTGCCATTAGGGTAGAGGGTCCTAAGCCTAAAGGTATAGTATCATAGTCTTAAAGCAGGGATTCTCAACCTGTGGCCCATGGGCAGGATGTGGCCCATGGTGCCATTTCATGTGTCCCCACACCACCTTCACCACACCAGGAAGTACCATGTGGTGGAGGAAGGGCAAAATGGCCGTCCGGCCCCCAAAGCTGTTTGACGGATCATGACCTGACCCCTGGCTTAAAAAGGTTGAGAACGCCTTTCTTAAGGGTACTGTACAAGCAATTCCTAAAATTAAACAACTGGATGGAACTAGGCCATGAAGGGCAGGAGTAAAATGGAATTAGGGTTTCAGTGGAGCTGAAGGAGCAGTGCTGCAGTCCGTTTATTTCCCTGCAAGAGCCAACCTCTATATGTAAATGATTATTTGAAAGGGTTTTGTTATGGGCCACTGAAGTGTTTCCAATTTATGGTGAACCCTATGAATTAATGACAGTGAGTGTGGTGTAGTGGATATAATGAGATATAATGTGTTCAACATGGCTGCTTGACCATAGGAACTCACAAGGGTTCACTGGTGATGGAAAAATCACACTTTATACGTCTCATAAATCTTTATAACCTTATTAGGGTCATTTTAAATCCAATGTGACTTGTCTGCATGTAAGAATCAAAATAAATTAATGACCTGAAAGAAGCCCTAGTTTTAACAGCCCTGCTGAAGTCTTCAGATTCAGAAATACCAGCTGTGACTTCCTTTACTTGAATGACTCCATCTCAAGTGAGGTTTCCTCCTTTCTGTCTCCTTCCATGCATGCACAAAATTAACCCATGAGCTGGACCATAAGGAAGGTTGAGTAAAAAAGAATAGATGCCTTTGAAATGTGGTGCCGGAGGAGAATTTTGAGAGTGCCCTGGACAGCAAAGAGATCAAATAAGTCAATCTTGAAGGAAATCAACCCTGACTGCTCCTTGGAAGGACAAATATTGAAGATGAAGTGAAAGTACTTTGGCCACCAAATGAGAAGAGGGGACTCCCCCGAGAAGGCCTTGATCCTGGGAAAGATCAAAGCAAAAGGCAAAGAGGACGGCAGAGGATGAGATGGTTAGATGGCATTGTTGACGCAATTGGGGGAAGAGCTGAGCGGGCTGCAAAGGATGGTAGAGGATAGAGTTGACTGGTGTGCAATGGTCCATAGGGTCACAAAGAGTCGGATTTGACTATGGGACTGAACAACAATGTGCATTCACAGGGACCAAGAACAACTGGGTGCTTATTATCAGCATTGACCACTAGATGGCTCTCTTGGGCCATCATTGACACCCTGCCGCCATATTAAGTTTGGTAGTCAGCTCCTTGAATTTTTTTGTTGCTTCTGTCACAACACAAAATAATTTTAATTTAATTTAATTTTTCCATTTGTGTGCTGCCCAATCAGGAAGCCCGACTCAGGGCAGCTCACAATCATTTTTGTTGTTCAGTCGCACAGTCTATAACAATACAAATACTGTACACAATATCATCACAATGTAATCAATACACAATACTCAATATACAATACACAATAATACGTCACCGTCTTCTTCATTGTATCAAAATACACATTATTATTATTATTATTATTATTATTATTATTATTATTATTATTATTATTATTATTATTATTATTATTATTATTATTATTATTATTATTATTATTTAGACTTGTATGCCACTCTACTCACTAAAAACTGACTCAGAGCGGCTCACAGCATTCACAAATAACAATATTACAGTGCAAACCAAAATACACTAGAATATAACAAAACAATTAAATACAGTAAATACTATACAGATCAATACACATACAATAGTATAGTGTAATCAAAAGCAATTCACTCGTACTTCCAAAGTGGAAGGATTGGCCAAAAAGACACTGTTGTGCAGGAGATATCCAAATGTGCCAACAGCCCTCACTTTTTTAGGCAAGACTCCTTCTGTGTCCCCCTCAGTCTAACATTATAAATAACTTTATATAACTGTTGTACTATTAATTATTGTTTATATACATTTAATTCATTTCAGCTTGGGGGGGTCCTTATTTATTTCAATGCAGCATTGGCCTTTGGTGCTCTCAGATGCTATTTTTAACTCCTGTTCCTTTTCTGCCATTAAAAACTACAACCCTGGGAGAAGATGGATTACCAGCTGAATTTTACAAAGAATTTAAACAAACTATTGTCCCAAACCTAAAAAGGTTATATAATTATATATTGGAAGGGGGAATATCTCCAAATTCTTGGCTTAGATCCACAATAGAATCAATACCAAAACCAGGAAAAAATTTAGAATGTGTTGTCTCATATCGCCCAATAGCTCTGATTAATCAAGATGCAAAGATGGCAATTATGGCAAATACAGTAGATTAAATAGTTTTATGGAGGAATATATACATACAGATCAAGCAGGTTTTCTAAAGGGTAGATATATGGCTGACCTAACAAGGAGAGTGTTAGATTTGTTAGAAATAAATTATAGGGGGAAAGATAAAATAGCTCTATTATCTTTAGATATCTTTAAGGCCTTTGACTCTACAATGGGCTACCATCAAGGAAATTGTTATAAAAAGTGGATTTGGGAAAATTTTTAAAAATGTAATAAACCAGCTTTATAAACATAGTTATGCTAAGGTAAAAGTAAATTATTCCACCACGGAGGATATTGAGCTTAAAGTAGGAATGAGACAAGGATGTCCCCTTTCCCCCATTTTGTTCATTATGGCTATGGAATTATTGACTAGAGGGATAAGAAGCGATTTAAATATAGAGGGTATAGGTAAGTCTATATGCAGATGATACTGTAATTTGATTATAATGAAAGGTCCTATAAGAAACATGGACAGGATTCAAACTCATGTGCAACAATATGAAGAGGTAACAGGCCTGAAAATAAATTGGGGGAAATCAGAAGCAATTTTTTGTAATTTGAAGAAGGATGAACTAAGGAAAAACAAGGAAAAATATAAAATTCAAATTAGGAAAAGCATAAAATATTTGGGGGTAAATATTGCGGAGAATATAGAGGATTTAAAAAAGCTAAACTTCGGTAAAGTGAAAGATGAAATTAAAAAATATATATTCAATATCAGAAGTTGAGGACCTCTTGGTTTGGAAGGATTGCCATCTGTAAAATAAGTTTGCTTCCAAAAATTAATTTTTTATTTGAGGTTCTCCCATACATATGTGGTGGGATTGTGAAATCGTTTCCAATTTTTGGCATAAAATTGAACAAGAAATAGCTAAAATTCTGGATATTAATTTAAATTGAATGGCAAAATTGTACTGTTGAGTGATTTAGAAGATATGAATTTAGATGAAAATAAACAGGATTTATTAGCTATTTTCTGTACATTAGCAAGACAACAGGTTGCCAGAAATTGGAAAGGTGGTTCGAATTTAGATTTGAGTAAATGGTATACTGATGTCAGGGATATGGCACTTAATGAAAAACTTACATGGGATTTAAATATTAAAAAGGGGGATTTTGTAACAAAATAGATTTTGGGATATTTGGAAGCCCTTTTTGCAACACACATTGGGGGAAAATAAAGGAGACAAACCTGTATCAGAGGTTATGAGTTTTTGGCAGAATAAATAAGCTAATGAAAGACAACTGGTAGATTCAAGGACATAGGTTTGGCACACTTGGGTGTTTATTTGTATCATGAGAAAATCAGAAAACCATATTAATGAGAATAACTTGAACAAAGTATTAAAATATAAAAGTCTTTCCAACACTTTTTAAAAAATCTGCTACTACAAAACACAGACAGTCCCAGCTGGAAAAATTCTTGATAGGTTTCAGCTACTAAGCCCACTCCATCAAAATAACAGTGTGAACATACTGTGGTTTCAATTCAGAAGTGATTTCCACAATTGGCTCAAGAGAACTGTCACCGTAAAAACAAATTCCTTTTGCCAGATGTAATCCGTTTTTCATTTTTCTTTCCCTCTGGGTAGTAGCATTTCTACAAGCTGATGGCTGTTAAAACTCAGCTATTATAGGAAAGAAAGAAAAAAAGGTTTGGAAAAGCAATTTTACATCAATGGCAAAGAACGCAGGTAACTTTTTAAAGGTCATGGTAAACCCTTCCTTGCAATTTCATTGAGTTCCTGAATGAGCCCCTCCTTATTGTTCAATTTAAAGGTCAATTACAACATATTCCCTAGTGGAACCTGTCCTTTACAAATTATTATTTTGAATCCATTATGGCAGAAAAGACCAAAGCGGCTTTAAACACTGCAGTATAGAAGAAGTCTGGAATATATGGAAAAGTTTCTATGATTATGATAAAGAAGATTTTTTTTTTGGGGGGGGGGGGGATGGGTTTATCTTTCCAACACTTTAAAAGTCTCAATTCCTCAGCCAGCCAGCCTCCACCACACACAAAACCCGTGGCAAAGTGTGAGTGCTTTTAATCTCAATCCCTCATTGCCACCCCTAGGGTACACCAAAAGAGCCTCCTTCAAGATTGTGGTTTTTATGAACCACAATCAGGCATACCCTGGTAATGGCAACCTTGTGTTGCCAAGCCAATCTTGCTCACACTAGGTCAGATGAAAGGAATTGCAGAATGAACTCACCAAAAGGAGCCTTCTATTTGGCCGTTTCACATCTGGCCTAGACACTGAAGAAGAATTGGCAGTCCTTTCCCCAGGGGGCTAAAAATGCAGATACTGTAGTTGAATCAGTTGGATCAACAAATGAGAAGCATGCTTTGCTAAGTTAGTGGCTCTTAATTGCCCATTCTAGATGAAATGACTTGAGAGACTGGAATGTTCTTGGAAGAACTGTTCCAAGGAGTTAAGAACAGGAAGACTATTGCCACGAAGATAGCCAATATCCAGAACCTGAAGAAGGAGAAGGAAGATAATGATGAAGAAATGACTAGCCATTCTTTTGCATTATAACAGGGATAGCTTGCAACAATTTACAGTTCCTGAAAGGTTCATTCCCTTCACAGCTACCATGAGGATAGCAACTGAGAGGAAAGTGGAATATGGGTATATAGATGTGTGCATGGCAGATAATAATACTGTATCATATTCCCTGCTAATCTGAAGGCCCCAACACCTTGATCCAATGAGCCCTGTTTCTACAAGACCACTGCTCCCAGCAGTATTAAATTTCACACAAATATCAGAAGGAAAGTCTGTAATCATATTAATTTCCTGTACATCACAGATAGCTTGTGAATAGATTGAGGGAGCTGCAACCCAATACTGTGCAACCACTAATGAACAAGATTAATAGCACACTGTTCCTGTCCTTATTCTCCAGTAGTTCACAATTTGGTATCTTAGTTCTGATTTGATTCACAACATGAATTTCTAGTCCTCCCAGTTGGTGGGGATAATCAGCAGAGATTGGATAATGAAAACTCAATCCTCTGTAATTGAAATAACTTTATCTTACCTCTTCTGGGTACCAAGGCCATCTACTATTCTTATTGCCTATAAGGAAATTAGAGATTATTTTAATCTTACTTTTTAATTTAGAAGAAAACAGGGCTCATTATATTGTAGCACAACTTTGCCTGCTTATCTTATAAAGTGCTTACATTTTAGATCTGTTATCACAAACTGTACTGTTGTCTAATGTTTACTTGTTTTGGGGTGTGTATGTCTATGATTTTGTCACTTTCACATTACCATTTTTCCGTTGAATATTTTTCTGGTTGTCACTTCCAATTCTGCTCTAAACAAATGTGGGATGCACTTTTTAGAATATTAAAACTATAAGGGGTTTAAGTAAGTATATATAGCTGAGCTGCTGAAGTTATCATGGCAATAACACATAAGAATTTAAAAGGCAAAATACTTTTAAGCTTAGCCTCTCAGCTACAAATGGAAATTAATAATCTATTTTTGGCCAGTGTGGAATGATGAATCATATGGTACAGTAGGTCAGGCATGCTGAAGAGAAATGAAAAATAGAAAAAAGACAGCCAGGAGTTTTCTCTGACATGATTTTTTGTTTGTAGCACTGCAAAAGCTTGTTTGGACAAAACTATCCACTGTGATGTCATTGAATATCAATTTGGAAGGATTCTACAGTAAAACCCCTACTTACGTAAAAAGTCTCTTCTGTAGGATTTTATGTAAATCAGTTTTTTACTTAACTCAAAGCAAACCCATATGAATTTTTACATAACTTGAAGCAAACCCATAGGAAAATGATATTTATGTAAATCGAAGCAAACCCATAGGAAAAATGAACTTTTTACATAACTCGAAGCAAACCCATAGGAAATTGTGTTATGTAAATCAGGGCATTTTTGTAAATTGGGACATGGTTTTAGTGCAAAAACATTATGTAACTGGAATTTTATGTAACTTGAGGCGTATGTAAGTCAGGGTTTTACTGTACTGTATATTTAATGGTAAAGTGTCCATTTGGAATCTTCTGAAGCTCACTGAGTTCAGAGAGGGCGAGTCATTTTTCACAAATGGTGAAGCAGGAAGTGGCAGCCACATCCCTCAGCTGATCCATTTCTCAGACTTTCCCAGGACTCATGTAACTGTATGCTCCTCTGTAAATTAAAAGCCTTTTCTCTTAATAGAAACTAGCAAATACATTTTGAAGAGGACTGGTTTTCTATGTGGAGTGGAATTCAAAGATTTGGCTCCCTGCTTCAACATGAATGCCTAAAGCCAAAGTCAGCTCTACTGTTAGGCACAGTGAGATAACTGCCTCAGGCAGCAGACTATGGGAGGCATCAATGGTCCCCTCAGTCACCACCACTCCTGCCAGAAGTTTCTTTCTCTTAAAGAAGCACCTAGTATGTGTCCTATATACTTATTTTTGGACCACAAGACTCACTTTTTTCTTTCCCCAAAAAAAAAGGGGGGGTTGAGGGTGTGTCTTATGGTCTGAAGGTTCAGAATATTTTTTTTCTTGTTTTCCTGCTCTAAAATCTGGTGCATCTTATAGTCCGAAAAATACAGTAGTTTGTCCTACAGCCTCCAGGCTGGTTTGCTACTCACAGTAATAAGATAATGTCCTGTTGCTAGTATAGAAATAGGGTTCAACTCAGAGTCCCATAGGTTTTTCTATGCAGGATGTAGGAAGTGCAACTGTCTCAACCGTAGTATCAATTAAAAAAAAGAGTCTTGGTCATGTTGTGACATTCAAACCCTTAGATTATCTTGTCTGGTATTGCCTACTTTGGTAGAAAGTCTCCCAGGTCCTCACTCAGAATTTGTAATGAGATGTTGAATATAGGAGATCAGAGAATGGGCTTCCACGGAGTATAGGCTCTTGCTTCTGTATTCAGCAGTTCTCCATTAATATGCATCTGTGTCATGTAGCTACATCATGGCCACAATTTCACTAGTCTTCCTTCTTTAGAGGAGGCATCTCTTTTCAGAAGCATCTCCACCAGCAACTGTTTCATAGCACCACAGCAATGCAAGCAGAGCTACCTGTTATAATGCTGGAGTTTTGAACTGATTCACAACTGGGCCACTTGGTGAGGCTGATGGGAAATGGAGTTCCACAACATCTGAAGGACCAGAAATTGCTCAACTCTGACATAGTACAAATACATGAACCATCAGTGACATGTGCACCAGAAACTGGTGTTGGCAGCTTGTACTCCTCGGAAACTGGGAAGAGGAGGACTCTGGAAAAATCTGTTTCTCACAGAGTTAAGTCTTTAGTAGACATCATCCTAGTTTGATAGCTTGGAGACCAACCTCATAGTTCTCACGTCAATATTTCTCTCAGATCAGTTAGATAATTTTATTCATAATAAGTCTTCTTCAGACCTAAGAAGTACTCTATGGCAGCCTTCTCCAACATGGTGTTTTCCAGTTGAGTTGGATTACAGATCCCATCAGCCAGTGCCCATTCTGATGACCACTTTATTACAAGAACAAAACTGTGAAGTTGTTGGGCAATTGCGATGGACAAAGTGAGATGCATAGATGCTGCTAAATAAATACAGCCTAAAGCCCACAATAGGCGCTCCTTTATGAGAACTAGCTTTGAGATAATTTTGCTCAATCATAATAAAGGAAAATGAACTGCAGTTGAAGCAAGTAGGAAGTCAGCAAGAGCTTAACAAGTATGGTACAGTATCTAAAAAGGAGAGAACTACACAGCCAAAATATTTCCGGACGAGGTGCTCTTTGATTGAAAAGAAGCTGTCCCTTCATTTCAAGTACGTGAGTTCACACCATCCAAGACTATGCAGCTGGAAATACAGACACTGTTGTGCAGGTACTGTACTGTACTTATCCTTATGCTCATAACCAGAATATATGCTCAAACACATGTGGCTAAAGGGTTCTTCTTCTCTGCTCCCTCTATTCATTTACCTAGCAATAGCCTTGCATTAGTTTAAATAATGTTCTCTCCCCCACCACTTTCTTTCTTTCTTTCTTTCTTTCTTTCTTTCTTTCTTTCTTTCTTTCTTTCTTTCTTTCTTTCTTTCTTTCCTATACCGCCCATTTGGGTGGTAGCCCACCCTGGACAGTGTACAAGCAAATATCAAATAACATGACAGACCACAAAACAAATCAAAACAGACAACCGACAAATACATCTCAAAATAAAATAAAATAACTGGTGTCTGAGGACATAGGTGAGTTAAAAAGACAGAACAAGGTTATCAGGAATGCCAAACACAGCAAGTGAACTCCGTTGAAGAGTGTGTTTCATCGCTTGATGCTTTTGGCCAAAAACTGATGCTACAGGCAGTTTATAAGTAATGTCTCCTAAATGGCCTTTTTAAACAGGAAAATTCATTTCCAAAGGTTGGTTTGGAACATGGAGGTGGCTATGTTCTCCCTTCTGCTTCTCAGATGTTGATCCTGTTACAAGAAGTTTCCAATTTAACACAGTCATGTAGAAGCACAAGGGGGGTTGGGATGTGTTCATGTTCTCCCCTTTGTTTCACCCAGGAATTAAAAATTAAGGGTGATGAATGAATTTGGGGTGGAATGATTTAAGGTTTAGGGCACCAAAAGGGAAAAAGTAATGGCTCACAATCACAACATTTTTGCAAAACGGGGATGCAAATGTTCCATCATTAGTAGGGGGCTGCAGTGGCTTAGTGGTTACAATGCTGAACTTGATGACCCAGCAGGCCAGCAGTTCGAGACCCATGTGCTGCATGATGGAGGGAGCTCCTGTCTCTGTCCCAGCTCCTGCCAGCCAAGCAGTTTGAAAGCAAGAAATTGCAAAGAGAGAAATAGGTACTGCCTTAGTGGGAAATATAACGGTGTTCCATGCACTTCTGTGTCTAGTCATGCCCGCTACATGACCACGGAAACGTCTGCAGATCCAGACAGCTCTGGCTCTTTAGCTGTAAACAGAGAGGAGCATGACACCCTAGAGTCGGATACGATTGACTTTCAAGCAAGGGAGACCTTTAAAGGCTTCCCTTGCTTGAAAGCTAGTTGTATCTGACTATAAGGTTCAGTGCTCATCTCTGTTTCAAAGCCGAAGAGCCAGCGCTGTCTGCGTCTGCAGACGTTTCCGTAGTCATGTGGCAGGCATGACTAGACATCGGAGTGCACGGAACGCTGTTACCTTCCCACCGAAATGGTCCCTATTTATCTACTTGCAATTTTTTGCTTTCGAACTGCTAGGTTGGCACGAGTTGGGCCAGAGATGGGAGCTCATTCCATCCTGCAGTTTTTGGGGATTGAACTGCTGACCTTCTGCCTCCAGTCAGCATCTTAGCCACTTAAGCACTTTATCTCCCATTACAATCTGTATCCAAATATTTGTTGTGACCCCACCTGAATGGTTTTGGAAGTGGCCTTAAGCTCTCAGGCTTATGTAAACATTTGCACATTGTGCCCCGTATAAATGATGGCGCTATGACCTCAGATAGGGTTGTTAAGCAATGCCATCAATTTTGGGAATGTGATAGAACTTGCATGAGAGAGTTTCCAGTGCTTACATTTCAAACAGAAAAGAAAGAAATAAGAAAAATACATACAAATAATAAACAAAAACACTAAGCTTAATAATAATACAGTTGTACCTCGCTTAAAGAGCATAATGTGTTCCACAGGATTGCTCTTTAAGCGAGTTTGCTCTTTAAGCGAAACACCATTGTAAATGGCCAATTGTTGGGGGAATAGTGAACCCCGATTTATTTGTTATGCGAGTTTTTGGTTGGTTTTATTTGTTAAGCAAAGCGAACATTCAGAGAAAATTCTGCTCTTTAAGCAAGTTACTCTTTAAGCGAGGCACTCTTTATGCAAGGTTTGACAGTAATGATGATGATGATGATGATGATGATGATGATGATGATGATGATGATGATGATGATGATGATAAACACTAGTACATCAACAAGTGCTCCTGCCATCATCAGGACATTATAGTCCTATTCATATAATCCAAACCCTTTAAATTCAGGCAAAGAAAAGATTTAAATATGTTTATAGTTGTTGCAGAAAGTCCATCGCACAGTCTTTAAATGAATTTCCTCTCCAAGAAGCAGAGGAAGTGATTCATTTTCCATTCTCCTGAAATGGCTCATTTACTAAGCCACCTCACAATAATGGCAAATTCAAACTGCAAGGCTTGCTTTGGATCGGTTCCGCCAACCACACAGGCAGGAACTGAAAAAACCCAGAGTGAACCTAAAGGCAAAGGTAACCCTTGCTTGGAAGCCAGTTGTATCCGACTCTAGGGTACAGTGCTCATCTCTGTTTATAGCCCAAGAGCCAGTGCTATCTGCATTTGCAGACGTTTCCATAGACATCTGGTAGGCATGACTAGACATCGGAGTGCATAGAACAATGTTTACCTTCCCACCAAACTGGTACCTATTTACCTAATTGCAGTTTCTTGCTTTCAAACTTCTAGGTTGGCAGGAGCTGGGACAGAGATGGGAGCTCACTCTGTCGTGCAGTACTTAGGTTTTGAACTGCTGAGCTGCCGACCTTCCAGCCATCAAGTTCAGTGTCTTAACCACTAAGCCTCCGCAGTCCCATTTGGAGTGATTCTACCCACACCAAAAAGGTAGAAGCCCCTGGAAGAGTCTCAGAAAATTACAGGGAGCAGGCTTAAGAGTGAACTAGCTTGTTCCTGCAGCAGACCAAACACCTAGCTAAATCCCATACTGCCAGCCCTAGTTATTAAGCTACCAGTCATGCAAAAGCAGTAACAATACATCTAGCTTTAATTAGTACTGTATGTTTATGTTCTTACAGTATTTAATGAGATGGATTGGGTGGGGAAGAGAGCACAGCAAGGCACAGTTCTTAGCACTCAAAAGGTTTTAAGCACATCTGGATGAATACTGCAAAAAAGAAAGTGCTGAATTAGATACATGCCTCCAATTTATTCTAGCAAGGCAAATGTTCTGTATCTCCCAGGGGGAAAAGAACTATCAATTAATTGCTCTTCACTGGAGGATAATGTCCTTGGATCACAGCCTTTTTCTGATGCAATGACAGATGTTCAATACTTTACAAATCTAATGGGACTGACTATGACTCCACATCTCATGTAACACTACATGCCAGAGTCCCTGTGATGCAGTGGTTAAGCCAAAACTGTGCTCATTATCTAAACCCAATCCTGACAGACTCCAGGTTGACTTGCCTTTTGTCCTCCCAAGCTTAGTAAAATGAGTACCCGGCTTGTTGGGGCAAAAATGTGAATAATAAAATAAATAAATAACTTTGGGAACTGTTCAGAGAGTGTTGTAAGGACTATGGGGAAGTATATAGCTGTACTGTAATTACTATTAAAATTGCTAATCACTTTTCTTGATAGCCTTGGCTACATGTGGTTACTTTTGCAAGACCACTTGCTGGACATCTGCAGCATTAAAAAACCGTGGAACCTTCTTGTTAGATTAGCTCTAAAAATGACATTTGAAGTTATCATAAAAGCTACAAAATATGCTTCATTACATCAGCCAAGTGACAATTGTTCTCCCTTGCTGTAGGAAAAGTGTTAATTACTTTGTGAGCTGCCCAGAGAGTGCTCCAAGTACTAAGGGGTGAGTATAATTGCTATTATTATTTAATATGCCTTTATTTATACAAAAGTTAACCATTACAGGTAACTATATTATCAGTAACTTGTTACTTCTAAGCTTTTAAATATTGCTTTGGGGTTCCAAAATGGAGGCCAAATGGTTCCATGCATTAATCATTGTTGACTGCAACTCATATTGGAGAATGCATTTTTTTCCTGAAGCAGGAAAAATGTCATTGGCGTGAATTTGTTTAAGGTGGATCCCAGCTTGCCATGAAGTGACCCACACACTAGGATCTCAGAGCCATCCCCTACAGCACACATGAAATGAGACATGCAGGATTTAACACCAGGACTGCAATGGATTGCCACAGCCTTGAGGATATGGACAAGGTCACAGCCAGTCCATCTGGCATGGCCTCTTCTGCTTCCATGACTGTTGGGAATCAGAGCTCCTCCTCCACTCATTTTGCCATTTGGCCCAATAGGAAGGTTTCTAGTGGCATTTTCTCCATTGAGGGGACTGTCACCCCACCTAAAGGGGCTCATTTGCCTGTAGCGGTTGGCCCTTTTAGGGAGTCAGGTTAGTTAACTGCCACCTTACACTCAGCATTGAGTCGTTGGCAGTACGGTCTACTCCATTACTGTAGCAGCATGTCCGGCCAGACATAATAAAAGGGAAGAAGACAATTGTCACCTGTAACTCTCCAAAACAGAGATCAGCCCTCAGGTAAATAATCTATAAATAAAATAGCCAAAGAAGTTTTGAAGGAAAAAGAGAGCTATTACCAAAAGAAATTCAGTAGGGACATATGCATATGTGGTGCTCAGGGCAAAGTAGACCTAGGGATCTGGATTAATGGTTTAACTATGCTTTTATACTGTTTGATAAGTTTCATAATCACGTGGGCTCCCTGTTGAAGAGTACATGTGCTCTTACTTAGCCCCTTGTGCAGTGGTGGGCTCAAATTTTTTTTCTACCACCCTGTGGGCATGGTATGGTGGGTGTGGCCAGAGAGAAAGCCCTGCGCTGCACCCAGATTTCTTTATTCCAAAACTTGGATGGGCGGGGCCAGCCGGAATTTCTGCTACAGGTTCTGGTGACCTGGTGTGAACCTGCTGATGCCAACCACTGCCTTTGTGTACAAGCTAGACTCTTGGGTAGACCCAACCTAGATAAGTGAAACAGGGGTTTTTCACTGGCTATGCTGATGCAACATCAAGAAGATATTTCTCTTTGAATTCTACATTTTGATAAAATGGCTTTTTCCAGGTCACGCTATAGACTACCACAAATAACTATTTAAAATTATTTTGTTGTTCAGTCATATAATCAAGTCCAACCTTTTGCGACCCCATGGACCACTGCACACCAGACCCCATGGACCACTGCACGGATCCGGCCCATGGCACCATTTCATGTGCACCCCCACCATCACCACACCAGGAGGAAGTGCCATGTAGTAGAGGAAGGGCAAAATGGCCGTCTGACACCCTATCCTCTACCATCCTCCGCAGCCCGTTCAGCTCTACGTCCATTGCATCAACAACACCATCTAACTATCTAATCCTCTGCCGTCCTCTTCTCCATTTGCCTTCGATCTTTCCCAGCATCAAGGCCTTCTTGAGTGAGTCCTCTCTTCTCATTTGGTGTCCAAAGTACTTTAGCTTCATCTTCAGTATTTGTCCTTCTAAGGAGCAGTCAGAGTTGATTTCCTTCAGGATCAACTTATTTGGTCTAAGAACCAGAAATGCTGAAAGCAGGTTTATGTTAGAGAAAGGTCATCTTTTCTGACTTTGAAAACCAGACTTCAAAAGAATCTTACGTTTAAATTCTAAAGATCAATAACCAAACAAAGGAAACGGGTTTCTAGATTCCTTTCATAGGGGAAAGAAGTCCTTTCTGTGATACCCAGGCACTTTCATTACTAGTGGATCTTCTTCTTCAAATCATGGGTAGAAGGAAAAGAGGAAACTCAAATATGAGAAAGCCAAGTCTCGGTAAAGAAAGTCTCGATAAGGAAAGGGAGTGTCTTTGGTATCAACTGGTCCAAACATTGCACTGCAAAAAGTCCCAATGATTGCTTATGCTCAAATCAAATAAAAAAGGAGTGATCTGACCCTCAACAAGAAAGTAGCATTCTCTGGCCCAGAAAGGTACAGATAGGAACCCCCAAGCTGGTTTACATTGGCATGTGTGTCATTTGGTTTCCTGCAAAAAGGATAAGCCTGCCCATCCCCACAGCAGAACAAACAGCAGGAGAAATGCTCATGCAGCTATACAAAGGATCCTCAACTTGTGGGCCATGGGCTGGATGTGGCCCACGGCACCATTTCATGTGCACCCCCACCTCCACCACACCAGGAGGAAGTGCCATGTAGTAGAGGAAAGGCAAAATGGCTGTCTGGCACCCGAAGCTGTCTGAGGGAGTATGACCTGGCCTGCGGCTTTAAAAGGATGAGAACTATTGAGCTATACCTTCGAAATGGAGCAAAGTTGTACTGTACAGTTGTACCTCGCTTAAAGAGCATAATGCGTTCCACAGGATTGCTCTTTAAGCGAGTTTGCTCTTTAAGTGAAACACCATTGAAAGTGACCAGGTGTGGGGGGATTGCGAACCCCGATTTATTTGTTAAGCAAGTTTTTGGTTGGTTTTATTTGTTAAGCGAAGCGAACATCCAAAGAAAATTCTGCTCTTTAAGCGAGTTACTCTTTAAGCAAGTTGCTCTTTATGCGAGGTTTGACTGTGTTTCAAACAACCATTAGGGAGAAACAGATACATAGGCAGGTGGGACATCTCTTATTTCTCATAGATGACTAGTTGTAAATTATTGCCTTTAGACCATTTATTCCTGGATCAGTTCCCCCTTTTAAAAAAAATCCCGTCCTCACGCATAGAAATTGAGTTACAGTAAAACCTCGGATAACGTTAAAACCTGGTTCCACAAGTCTTGGTGTTATCCAATTTTTAGTGTTATCCGATGCCTGTTAAAATCCTATGGGATCCATAGAGATACATTGTAACCACACAGGCTTTAGCGGTTGTTATCCGATGCATCCCATAGGATCTTAATGTTATCCGATGCAATTCTCCCTCCCAGATTGCTTAATGTTATGCGATTTTAGTGTTATTCGATACTAATGTTATCTGAGGTATTACTGTATTCTCTTAGTTGGAAATCATAGCTCAAGCTGCATTTGACTTTTTCCTAATCCTTAAGACTGTTTTATAAAATGGGCTGAGTTCTCCCTGAGAAAATATGTGCCTGTACCATAAGTAACTGAATACTCTCCTCAGTACAAGACAAAATAAGTAAACAAAAATTGTACACATTGGAAATGAAATGCCTGGAAGAATGCTAAGCTAGACTCTTTCTTGCAGACAATGAGTTTTTGTGTGTGCAGCAATACGAGCTCTCTCTCATCTGCAGTGGAAAATGCCAGAGATGTTTACAGTCTCAAAAACAGATAGTTCAGTGTGATGGTGTTGATGTAATCGGGTACACCTATATACTGGAAGAGCTGGCACACTGTAAGACACTTGATGTTGACCTCACAAACATCAATAGTGTAACAGGAGTAAAAACTGCCAGGCTGCAAAGTGACACCTTTTTCGGGGGACTTGATAGTTAGGCATCGTTTATAGAACTAAGTTTGGCATCGGAAATGGGCGAGACAATGTTTTGACGGACAACCGCCTGCCTCTAACAGCCGGCAAAAGAAATAGCAACAAATGAAAGATAAAACCCGCCTTAAAGGGAGGCCGGACGCAGCCCCCCCTCCCCGTTTCTCATTTTTTTGTCGGAGGGCAAAAAGACTCGAATGGGTCTCCCGCCTGCATCCTTGTCCCTTTAAAGCCCGGGTTTCCTGTCGGAGGGCAGGAAAGGACCAGGCACAGTGGGGGGAGCCGCTGCAGCAGCCATGAAACCCGGGTGGCTCTGGCTGGGGTGGCTGCCGTGGCTGGCCGCGTGGCGCCCCGGGCCGGCGGGCGCCTACTTCCCCGAGGAGCGCTGGGTGCCGGAATCCCCCGTCCGGCCTCCCCGCGTCCTGCTGGCGCTGCTGGCCCGCAACTCCGCTCACTCGCTCCCGGCCGCCCTCGGGTGCCTCGAGAGGCTCCGGCACCCGAAGGAGCGCCTCGCCCTCTGGTGAGTGGTGGCGGCGGCAGCCCCGGGGTGGGGGGTGGTGGATGTGCAGCAGGTGGGATGGGAGTGTGCCGGTCCTTCAATCTTTCCCTTCTTCTTAGGCTGCTCCCTTCCTTGGCGCCAACTCCTCCGGAGTAAGGCAGGAGCAGGCGGAGACCCTGCCCAAAACGTGGTCGCCCCCACCCATCGCTTTGCAGTTTTAGAAATGTCTTTGCAGTCGCTTTTTGTAGCTTTGGGACTGCGGTGGCTCAAGTGGTTAAGACGCTGAACTCGCTGGCTTGGAAGATGGAGTTCGATTCCTGGGTACTGGACGAGTCCCAGCTCCTGCCAACTTAGCAGTTCGAAAGCAAGACATTGCAAGGGATCCCTTTTTACAGTCAGGCACAGTTCCTCTTTGGCTTGCTAAATAGTAGCCTCCTTGTCTTCGGAAACTGTGGGGCAAACAGTTTTGTTACAGTTCCTCATCTTTCAATAACCTTGAGCAGCTGTGGTGCAAGAAGGCCACTCTTCAGCTTTGTCCCTCCAGCCTGAGGATAAAAGTTGCAATTGTGACAATATGAGGGTAGTAAATATCCTTATCATTAAATCCCTCGTATTAAGCGATTTAAAATCTGTAGCCTTACTACTATTATTAAATGGGCAGTAGAAAGTGAGGAAGACCTAAAGAAGCTCCTGTTTAGGTTGAAAGAAGAGAGTGAAAAAGCTGGCTTGAGATTCAATATCAAGAAAACCAAGATAATGACAACAGGCCCTATCAGTCCCTGGAAAATAGATGGAGAAGAAGTAGAAGCAGTGACAGATTTTACTTTCCTAGGATCAAAGCTCACTGCAGATGGGGATTGCAGCCATGAAATAAAAAGGCGACTGATTCTTGGGAGGCAAGCTATGAGAAACCTGGGGAACATAGTGAAAAGTAGAGACATCACCTTGCAAACAAAAATTTGCATAGTCAAAGCAATGGTATTCCCTGTGGTAATGTGAGAGCTGGACCATTAGGAAAGCTGAGCACAGAAGAATAGACACCTTTGAAATGTGGTGTTGGAGTTTTGAGAGTCTCCTGGACAGCCAGGAGAACAAATAGGTCAATCTTAGAAGAAACCAACCCTGACAGCTCATTAGAAGGTCAAATAGTAAAGATGAAGCTAAAGTAGTTTGGACATCAAATGAGAAGAGAGGATTCACTTAAGAAAGCCTTGATGCTGGAAAAGATGGAGGGCAAAAGAAGAAGGGGGTGGCCAAAAATGAGATGGCTAGATGGTATTGTAGACTCAATGGGCACAGAGCTGGGCGGGTTGAGGAGGATGTTGGAGGATAGGGGTGCCTGGAGGGCAATGGTCGATGGGGTCACAAAGGGTCAGAATTGACTGTGCAACTGAACAACAACAAGAAGAAACACCCGTCCCCTTTTGACATGAATTCTGTGGACGTCTTACGTTTCAGTTGCCTGGTGTGGCAGCTCTTGCAATGTAATGTAAACCATGTATTTTTAAGAAGCTGCAACACCTAAACTAAGGCACCCATGAAAATAAGGGTTATGTCATTTGAAAGATCATCTCGGCAACTTTAAGATTTGGTAGAAACCAAAAGTGAAAAATGCAAAGCGATAATGTCATCGCTTTTGGAATTAGTATCGGAAAAGTGACAGTTTTGCTGGGGAGGTCGGTTGTCAGGGGTCCAGCGAAAAAACTACCCAACCAATTCAGATGATCCAAAGTGCATTTGAAAGAGGAAAGATTAACCTTTGTAGGGACACTTTCAGATTTGGAATTGGACCTTGGAAACATAATCTATGAAGCGTTTTACACAAAAACCATTAAAAAGAGGTCACACAAACCCCCAAAAGAAGGGAAAACCCATTTAGAAACTGAATATGACAACTTCCTGAGGTGGATACAGTTCACATACAACATGTGGAGAAAAATGACTCCAAAGCAGGAATCCACAAAAAAGATGTTGAGGAAAAATGTGACGCGTTGAAATGACATTTCTGTGGGGGGATGTTTGGCGGTGATCCAACAAAAAAACCCCATCAACTGATGAAAGTGATCTAAAGTGTGCTTGAAAGAGCACAGAATAAGCTTTCTTTTGATACTTATACAATTTGGATCAGACTTCAGAAACATTTTCTATGAAGGTTTTTTTTAAAAAAACTTTCTTTCTAACCTTTCCTTCAAAAAAGAAAAGTATCTCCCCACAACAGAATAGATACATTGGTGTGAGAATGGATACACTGTAGGAATTACTTTGAAGTCATAACCAGTTTCTTTTTTGGCTTTCCCTCTTATTGAAGAACTGCTTTCAAGGAATCTTGAAGGAAAAACTCTTTTTCTTTGCAGTTTGACTATTGAAATATTTATTAAAAATAGATCCTTTGCAGTTATTCACCTGTGGTAAATTGTTGTCTGTACAGTGGGCTGCTTATGGACACGTGGCATAGTGGAGAGAGTCGGGGAGAATGGAAAATAAAGGTTAAAAGCATCTTTATTGAAAAAGAAAATATAAAAAAGTAAACACAAATGAAATTGGGATTTCTGGTTTTGGGTTAAAACAACATAGCAGTTCAAAAAGAAGAAATTGCAAGAAGATCAATAGGGACCACTTTGGTGGGAAGGTAAACGGCATTCCATGCCTGCCACATGTCCACGGAAATGTCTGCAGACACAGACAGCGCTGGCTCTTTGGCTATAAACAGAGATGAATACTGAAACCTAAAATCAGATATGACTGGCTTTCGATCAAGGATGACCTTTACCTTAGCTCAGAAAACCTTAGATTTTATGAACATTTTATGAAAACCTTAATTTTATGAACATAATGTCTTTATTTTTCCCCATTTGAAACATCACCCTTAACTAATGAATGAAATAAAAGAAATAAATGAACTAATGAGCATAATTCAACACATCAAATTCACACACTAAATCCCTGACGGTAGTGTCCTTAGACTCTACCTGCCACTTTTTTTCTTCTCAAAAGAAGAAGGAACTGCCATTTTAGAAGAAGGGATCCCCTTAGTTTACCTGATTGGAAGAAGTTCCTCTTAGGAGGCAGGGCCTGTTGCACTGCTTAAGTGGCAATCTAAAACTCCATAATGGATGCTGTCCCTCAAAGTATTAGTTCTGTTAACATGTAAATATACATGTGTGGAGGTGCTAATTAAACTATTCGAACTTCAGTTAATTTAGGATGTAGGAGATGGTGAAACAGTAAAAGTGACTTCCAATACAAGCTTTTTACTCAGGGTCACTGAGTATTGTTCTGGATCTTCTCAGTCATTATGGACAATTCAAGCAAATTCCCTTTTTTATGTATTTGGAAAAAAAAATCTCTGTCCTGTAGAAGATAGGGGTTGCTAGACGTTCTTTAACAGAATCCTTATTCCATAATCTACATCAAGATTATGGATGTGAATAAGGATAATGTCCATTCATGGTTTGTTGAAGATGTTAGAAGATATCATGCTGAACGTGTGACTATTCTTGCTCTACACAATTACCAGGAGACTGCAGATTTAAGTGGTGGTAGTTCTGCAGGCTTTCATATATTCCATCAATTCTGAATATGCTTTCAGTCATATAGTAAAAGCAGCTATCGTCTGTATTGCGGAGCTTGCGGGAAAGCTGAACATAATGGATAGCTTGTTTGCCAAATGTTCCAGTTGTAATGTGGCCTGTTAAATAAAAATAAATCCATGTGGCAATCCTCATTCAGATCCAGGAATAGACATTCCAATTCCACAGTGGTGTTGTACATTTTTTGGATTTCAGTTTGACAGAGCTAATTGCAGTGTGGAGATCTGGGTGAACAGATGCACATGTGTCTATACCTGTCTGGCCTCTTAACTGTGAGTTTAAGACATGCTCAAGTACTACTGCCCTGTGTTTTGTGCAGCCATGTTGGATGACAGGCCTGGAATGTAGGAAGGAAGAGTGGAATGAAATTTAGAAATACTGAATAGCAGTTAGCAATTACACTTCTGTACCATCCCATAGCACTTAGTGCACTCTCTGGTTGGTTCACAAGGTACTTAGCATTTTGTCCTTGACTTGCTGGGTCCTCGGTTTACTGACCTCAGAAGGTTGGAAGGATGGGTCTACTTGGATCCCCATCAGGATTGAATTTACAACCTTCTGGTTGCAGTGCGGCAGTTTAACCAATCCTGTTTCATTCTTGCAGGGTGGCAACTGACCACAGTGTGGACAACACGACTGCTGTGCTTCGGGAATGGCTGACCAACGTTCAGAGCATGTATCATTCTGTGGAGTGGCGACCTATGGAGCAGCCCTGGTGAGCAAGTCTAAATTATGGGGAAGAAGATTCAGGAAAGCTAACTCTCCCAGCTAGGTTTCAAGATGGAGCAGGTTTCTAAAATGAGAGAATACGGAAGCTGCCCTGGTTTCTAGAGTTGCTTCCTCCTTGTCTTTTGCACATAGAGACTGCCTGGCAGACAGCTAGAAAAGGACAAACAGGTTGTATAAGGTCTCCTTTGGAGCAGGCAAGTTTTGACAGTTCTGGTACCCAGTGGGGAGGGGGGCAGGGAGGACCCCATCCCGGGCAGCGCTTTTTGGGCTATGGGTATTCTTGGACTACAATTCCCAGAAGCCCTAGCAGGAGTGGGCACCGGCGTCCATCAGGGGGCGGCAAATTTGGCTTAAGCCCCGGGCAGCTGATATCCATGCGACATTACTGCTGGTACCTCTTCCTGATACTTTTGACCAGTGCTTCCCAACCTTTGGTATTTTTGGACTTCAATTCCCAGAAGCCTAGGTCAATTCCCCAAAGCAATGATCAGCCAGTGTAATTACTTAGGCTTCTGGGAAATGACGTCCAAAATGCAAAGGTCCAAAATGCCTCAGACCAGAGTTTCTCAACCTTGGGCCTCCAGATGTTCTTGGATTTCAAAGCCCAGGTGTGCTGACTTGGGCTTCGGGGAACTGAAGTCCAAGTATACCCGGAGGCCCAAGGTTGAGAAACCATGATTTAGACAGCTGTCTCCAACACCCCCACTTCCTGACAATTCTGTCTCTTTCCTGACATCTTGAATAATATAAATTAAATGCCCCCCAGAAGCATGTGGGAGTATGACTTGCCTTTTTTTGTGTGGGAGGAGGTTCCCTCAGGTCTTGAGGGGAGGCTCATGGGCAACATTTTTGCATACATGCTTTGACAGTAAGCATGTTTACGCACTTGAAACTTATCTGTGCAATAGACAGTTTTGCTTAACTTCTTTTGCTAGGCAGACTTCCATGCAGGACAACTGTATTCTTTTGTAAACCTTAATCAGCTACCTCCCCAGCTTCCAGTGGCTGTTCCTCAAGGGGGCATGTTTTTCAGGGGGGAAAAGTAGTCTTATATGCCAGCATATACAGTAATAGCAAATGGTCATAGCTTATTGCCATCCTAGACTGTGGTGACTTAGTGGTTAAGATGCTGAACTTGACAACTGGAAGGTCGGCAGGTCAGCAGTTCAAGACCCAAGTGCTGCATGACAGAGCAAGCTTCTGTCTCTGTCTCAGCTCCTGCCAACCTAGCAGTTTGAAAATCAAGAAATTGCAAGTTGATTAATAGGTACCACTTTTGCAGGTAAGGTAACAGTGTTCTGTGCGCTCCACATGACCATGGAGACATCTGCAGTCACAGACAGCGCTGGCTCTTTGGCTGTAAATGGAGATGAACACCCCCACTAAAGTTGGATACAACTGGCTTTCGAACAAGGGAGATCATTACTTTTACCACAATTTTTGTCCTCCTTTACCATACAGAGATGTACATCCCAGTTTTATAGTCTGCCATCTTGCAGGGGCTCAATTGCTAAAGAATAAATACTCTTTGTCCCTTCTGCAACTGAGATAAATTAGGATAGGACAGAAAGAGCAGCTTTTTGAGTAATTGATCCTAAGAGCTATTGAACCTCAGCTTGAGAAAGTCTCAGCTTCCCTTTTTGCCTGATCTGAAATGGTCTCTTGGCTCTTTTGCTCTGGCTGAAATGTTAGGTTAGGCTTTCATGTTTCTAATTTGATTGTTGCAGATGTGGGATGTTATTTTTTTACTGTTTGTGTCTTATTGTTAGGGTTGTTTCATGTGTGATTTATGTTTTGGCTTGTAAGCTATTTTTGATTTTATTTTGTCTTTGCCAGTTTTATAGGAGAGAGTGAAAGTTTACAAAACAAGAGCAAATCTGCAGAATGAGGATGAGGAAAAATAGAAAGGGTGAAGTTTAATAATGAAACTGATACAGTCATACCTTGCATAATGAAATTAATTCGTTCTGCGAGGCTGCTCACTATGTGAGTTTTTTGCTGTGCGAGTCAGACTCGCATAACAAATTTTTCGCTATGCGAGTCGGACTTTTCCCTATGGAAAAACTCGCATAATGAGCATTTCAAGGGGGAAAACTCGCATAGTGAAAAATTTTCGCTATGCAAGTTTCCCCCATAGAAACGTTTGTTATGCGAGTTTTTCCATAGGGAAAAGTCCGACTCGCATAGCAAAAAATTCGTTATGCGAGTCAGACCACTTAGTGAAAAACTTGTTCGTTATGCGAGTTTTTCGCTAAGTGAAACACTCGTTATGCGAGGTTTGACTGTACTTCCTTTGTCGTTGACTGCAACTCCTATCCAAGAATGCATTTTTTCTCGAAGCAGGAAAAATGTCATTGGTATGAATTTGTTTAAGGTGGATCCCAGCTTGCCATGAAATGACCCACACACTATGATCTCGGAACCATCTCCTGCGGCACGTATGAAATGAGGCATGCAGGATTTAACACCAGGACTGCAATGGACTGCCACAGCACTGAGGAAATTGACAAGATGTACTTCCTTAAGATCACGCAACAGCAGTGATCTCAAAGAAACTAACTGAATGGACTTTGCAGGCCTGCCTAAACTCTGTGGTACATTATAAAAATCATCGTCATAAGCTGTTGTTTTTGGCTTCTCTTTAAATTATGCAGATTAAGCACTTTATGTGCATGTGTGTGTGTGTATGATTTAAAGTGTTTCTGCTAGTCATGGAAAGGAGGAAGCTTTATGGTACGATGGAAGTTCTACCCCATAGGGCAAAAATCATGCTTGGGTTGAATTCCCCTCTCATTTTTTTCCTCAAGTTTTTACTTGAGGCTTTTAGAGTTGCCTTTGCAATTATAAGGACTAGTAAAGGTTTCTGTTGCTCGAAAGCCAGTTATACCTGACTCTAGGGGTCAGTGCTCATCTCTGTTTCAAAGCTGAAGAGCCAGAGCTGTCTGCTTCTGCAGACATTTCTGTGGTCATGTGGCAGGCATGACACCGGAGCGCACGGAATGCTGTTACCTTCCCACCGAAATGGTCCCTACTTAAGGACTAGAAGATTGCTCTTAATTTTATTTTTAGAAATTAAGTTGGCATCCTTGATGGGTTGAATTCTGTAATCAGAACCAGTGTTTATTCAGTGGTTTCAATGTGGGCCCCATGCCCCACAGGGGAACTTCAATTCCCAAATGCCTAAGTCAGTACATTGGCTGATCAGTGCTTTGGGGAGTTGACTTAGGTTTCTGGAAATTGAAGTAAAAAAAGCCAAAGGTTGGGAAATTACGGTTTCTATAGTGTTTGTGTGTCATTGGGAGGGGGGGTTGTTTCTTTAAATTGGTGACCATAAAAATGAATTGTTGTAATTAAAAAAAAGTTATATGTTAGAGGTGTAATTAAAATATAGGTGTCTGTTTCCATTTATGATGGCAATATGTGAGGAGATTCCAAAAATATGGAAAATGGAATTTAATGGAAAGAGAGGTTTTATTTGTGAAACATGTCCAAAAATATCACTGTTAATCCAGCTTTGGAGATGTCCTATTGAAATGGCAAAAAAGGGGAACTACAATTTTGGTAACCGCAGCTAGATTAATTATAGCATTAAAAAAAGGAATGTAAGATTTGAATTTTGACTTGTTGAATAATATAAAGACATTTTGAATACAATATAGCTATTAATGATAAATTGACATGAAATTAACATAAAGGACTGTTAAAAGTGAATAGATATCAAGATATGTAGGGCTATTTTATTCAATTTGTTCTATTGAAGGAGAAAGATCAGACGCCAGGGCATGAAATGATGTCTTTTTGCAGCATGGTGTGGTGTGGTAAGAAAGGGAGATGGAAGAAAAAGAATAGATAAATTCAAGGTCCTGAAGGTGATGGCAGTCACATAGTTTGTATATAATTTGTTATTATGTTTATATCTTATGTATATTGATTTATGTTGAATGGAAATCTTTTTTAAAAAATGGTGATCATAAAAAGCTTACTTGCTATGGGCAGCTTCTGACCTTGCAAATCTTGCCAACCTGCAGTTCCCATGAAGCTGTAGCTAATGGGATCTGTAGTCCAATGAAATCTTGAGTGCTGCGTCTTGTCCTCCCTGCTTTAAATGATTGTTCCATGCTATACACTGACTTCCAGTTTGGAAGGCAAGTGAGGAATAGACTGAGCAAGACTCAGAGACGCTGAAGTACACCCTCATCTCAAAATACTGATTTGGATGTACCTTTCTTCATCTCTTCCCTGAATCTTTAGACAATTGAATTCTAATGAGCAGAAATCCTGTTGGTTTCCAGTGATCTGCCTGCCAGATCCAAGCTTAGAACCATGGCAGAAAACGAATAACATCTCTTTTATTGCAGGAAACAATTGGTGGACTTTGCCTCAAAACATTTGGCCTTGTTTGCCTTTCTACAGTAATGGTTTCCATCTGTTGGAGTGTTTGGTGGAGAAGAAGCTTTTTCCGTTCAAAAACCTCAACTTTGGTGCTGGTTGGTGGAGAAGAACCTTGTTCCTTTCAAAGATCTCAACCCCATCTCCCTTACCCCTCGCAGGTCCTACCCGGATGAGGAAGGCCCCAAGCACTGGTCCAATTCCCGTTATGAACACGTCATGAAGCTCCGCCAGGCAGCTTTGCAGTCTGCCCGGAACATGTGGGCTGATTACATTCTGGTAAGAGTACGACTGGCTGTCGAGCAAGGGTGACCTTTACTTTTAAGAGGCCTGATAGGGCAGTGATGGCGAACCTTGGCACTCCAGGTGTTCTTGGACTTCAATTCCCAGAAGCCCAACTCAGAGTGAATCTACACAAATGTGCAATAAGCCCATTTCTGTGGATTCACAGACATTGGGCTTCCAGGAATTGAAGTTCAAGAACAGCTGGAGTGCCAGTAAACCCATTCGTGTGGATTCACAGAGACTTAGGCTTCCTGGAATTGAAGTCCCAGGACACCTGGAGTGCCAGCAAACCCATTTGTGTGGATTCACAGAGACTTGGGCTTCCTGGAATTGAAGTCCCAGGACACCTGGAGTGCCAGTAAACGCATTCATGTGGATTCACAGACACTTGGGCTTCCTGGAATTGAAGTCCCAGGACACCTGGAGTGCCAGTAAACCCATTTGTGTGGATTCCCAGAGACTTGGGCTTCCTGGAATTGAAGTCCAAGAACACATGGAGTGCCAAGATTCGCCATCATGGCAATAGGGAAAGCCAAGCTATTACGGCTAGCTTTCTTTCTTTCTTGGACCTGTATTGAATTTCTTCTTCTTCTTCTGTGTCTAGACCAGACATGAAACTGCCAAAATGAAGGCATATTCTGGTGAGTTCATTCTGCAGTTCCTTTCTCCTGACTTAGTGTGAGAATGATTAGCCAGCAGCACAAGGTTGCCGTTACCAGGGTACACCTAATTGTGGGTCAAAAAGACCACCATCTTTGAGGAGGCTCGTTCTGTGTACCCCTCTGCTGAATTTTGTTTCCTTGTGGCATTTTGCATTCTGTACACGGTGACTGTCTGGCCCCCAAGCAGTTTCATGCACAGAGGCAAGTCAGATGATGGTGATTCACCGGTCAGTACCAGGCTGTGCATTTGTATTTCCCACGGCCGGCACAGTGGTATTGGATAGGGAAACAATTCCTCACCTTTCGAGGGATGTTATAACACAGAAATAGTGAAGCTAGGGCTTTCTAGGCCAGTGTTTCCCAACCGTTAGTTTTTGGGTTTCAATGCCCAGAAGCCTAAGTCAATTCCCCAAAGCACTGATCAGCCAATGGACTGACTTAGGATTCTGGGAATTAAAGTCCACCAGTGTTCTACGTAACATAGTTTGGGAAATGCTGCTCTAGACATTGGACTGTCTACATCTCCCTTGATATATACAAATGTTGAACCTGTTCCTGACAATACAAAATTGTCCACCTATGTGGATGATACAGCAATGGCCATACAAGGATCAAGCTGTGATGAGGTAGTTGGAAAACGTACTGGAGCACTTGAAGAATTAGGACAGTATTACAACATCAACCATTTGAAGCCTAATCCAAGCAAGTCTCAAGTGTGTCCTTTCCACCTTTGAAACCTGAGATACAAGGGTTGAGTTGGATGGTACGAGGCAAGGGAACTGATTACAGCAATGTTCAGCACCAAAACTACCTTGTGTGATGCTTGACGGGACACTTTCTTTTACATTCACATGCTGTGTGAATGTAGAGAGATACAAAATCTGACTCATTTACTGGTCTTCCAATTACTTCCAGAAGCACACACTGATGAGGATTTAAATTTGGCTAGTGACAAAGCCAAGAAAGTGGCTTCATTTTGGCTGTGCAGGGTTTGATCGGGACACGAAAGAAGAATAATCTCCCTTGATCTTTCACTGTTGTCTGTGCTAATGTGAGTTGCAGTTGGACATCATCTGTAAGGCTGCTTGTTCCCCACTCCTACTATTATATCTGTCTTTCCTACCTGACTGTGAAGCGAAAGCATAGGCTTTGTTTTCCACATGATGCTGGGATGTGGATTCTTTCTGCCTGTTCTTTTGGCTCTTTCCTGGGCAATTCCAGATGTTGATGAAGAAAAGGCAGGGAATAAGGTTTGAGACTGACTGACCAAAGAGAACCAGAATAGAAATAATTAAAGATAGTATCTATCTTTCATGGTCTCCAGTTATGCTGTTCACCCCACCCTTTTCCTTCTGCTAGTATAAATATGATGTAGTCTGCCAAAAATGAAAATAGCAGGTGCAGTCAGCCTGTTGTCTTACGTAATTTATGCAGGAATGTTGCCTGTTTCAGGGCAAAGGACATTTCTAGTGGGCTGTCCACTTTGTCCTTTATCTTCAATGTTTCATCTTACCTTATTAACATAACATGCCTTGCTGTCAAGTGTGGCCAGTGTTGCTGGATATGCCCTGTTTGCCTACCCCCACCCCACCTGTTTCTTGCTTCCAGGCAAGAACCGTGTTGAGGGTGGAATGGTAGCAGGCCAGACAGCTGTTCCGGCTGGAAGATGGCCTTCTTGGCTTGTTATGCCTTGTAACTTCCTTTCTGGAATCAGGTGCTGGCCAGCGACCCAGAAATGTTGGTGGGCTGTGATTTGTGTCTGTCAATATCTTTTGCTTGGATGGGCAGTGGGTCATGTTTTTATTTTATTTTCTGCCTTTGTGATATAAAATTTATATCTGCCTTTGTGATATAAAATTTATCACAAACTACCCTCTGTGACTAAAGTCACAGAGGGTATCTCTCTCTCTCTAATTGTAACAGTTTTCCTGGCTGCTAACGTAATCTTCCCTGCAGCTGCAGTACAGCAAACTCCATGGGCTCCAGGCCTATAGCTTCATAAGCAGAAACTGTGATGATAATTTAGAACGGGGTTCCCAATGTTTTCCCGCCAGGCACCAGTTCCTGTCACCATGCTCAGCTGTGGGGGCCGGATGTGTGGCTGCGCCCACAACTTACGTTTAGGTCATCGTCGGTGGTGGGAATTGTGTGGTTTTTCCAGGGTTTTGCACAGCCCCTGCCTCTTCCCAAGGTGACGGGAGGCTTTTTGGAGCATGTTCGCTCCATTTTTGGAATTTTCTGAGCCTTCTCGCTGCGCTTTGGCAGCTGGAGAGCGGCGGTGGACAACTTCCTGGTTCTGTGCCTGCGTAAGCTCTGTCCACTGCTGACATGCAGTGGAGAAGGCTTGGAAAATTCCAAAATCTGAGTGAATGTGCTTCAAAAAGCCTCCTACCACCCTGGGAAGTGGTAGAGGCTGTGCAAAACCCCGGAAAAACTACGCGATTCAGCTGCCGCAGTAAGTGATGCGTCATGACTTCTGATGGGGGGTGGCAGATCTAGAGATGCCCAGGTGGCCACTGTGGGCTGGATTAATGATTTGTATGGGCCAGCTCTAATTTTGAAGGAAGGCATACAGGAGGGTCAATGCCGACCCTGATAAATAACGAAGCCCATGCATAAAGTGATTATTGGTTGAACAAGTTTGGCCTTGATTAATGGTGTTAGGGATACTTTAAAGTGATAATAAAGTGATTTGCCCATTTGGAGGGAATGTCTTGGAATTCCATACCATACAAGGCTTGTGTGGAAAGAGGAGAAGGACAAAAACCATGAGGCAGACCCAGAGGAAGCTGGAGGGAGAACGTCAAAGAAACTTTACAGGAACATCAAATAACGCTGGTGGAGGATCCTAGAAGTGCAAGAGCAAGAACCTTACATCTCCCACAACACCCGATGGGATAAAAGAGACTTTGAAATTGTCCCACATGTCATTTGAATATTGCAGTCCACAGTAATACCTCAGATAATGTTTGCATCAGATAACGCTAAAACCACATAACGTTAAACAATATGGAAAAAAATTTCATCGCATAACGTTAAATCCTATGGGATGCATCGGATAACATTCGCTAAAGCCTGTCCCAGTTATAATGTATCTCTATGGAGTTTTAACGTTATCTGATTTTAACGTTATCCGATGCATACATCGGATAATACTAAAAATCGGATAAAACTAAGACTTGTGGAACCAAATTTTAGGGTTATCTGAGTTTTTACTGTATTGTGAGCCTAAGTTAGAAAGGGATTTGAATGAGAACACAAAATGATAAATAGTTTAGCTTAGGGTTCCATCCCAAAAAATAGGTGGAGCAGATGAGCCATGGAATTCAGGCATTTCAAGCTTTTAAATTGGAACAGCTACTGGGAAATTAATTCAGTTTGCTTCTCCTCCTCCCCTTCTTCCTTTGTCTTTTCCCTCTTTTGATTTAACGCACATCTTTTGCAGTTTGTGGATTTAGACAATCTCCTGACAAACCCGGACACTTTGAGCCTTTTGATAGCAGAGAACAAGACCGTGGTGGCACCGATGCTGGATTCGCGAGCAGCTTATTCAAACTTCTGGTGTGGGATGACCTCACAAGTAAGCAGACTACATAGTCTCTTAGTCACATTCCTCATGTGCTCGCATTCATGACTACTGAAGCCACAGCGGGTAGCATATAACATACTAGGGCAGACATACATTGGAGGCAGAAAGACTGGGCTCTATATAGCCAATGCTATGTACTGTTTTCTCTGGTTGGCTTCTTCCAAAGTTGCAGTCATGCACCTTAGAATCATAGAATCACTGAGTTAGAAGGGGGCTTTTAGGCCATCGAGTTCAGCTTCCTACTCAGTGCAGGAGTCTGAATCAAAGCAGATCTGACAGATGGTTATCCGATTCTCTCTTGAATTCCTCCGGTGTTTGGAGCGCTCACCACCTCTCGAGGCAGTTGGCTTCATTGTCGTACCATTCTAACCATTAAGAAGTTTTCCCTAATATTCAGCCTATATCTGGCTTCCTGTAGTTTCAGCCCATTATTCCATGTTCTGCTCTCTGGCATGATGGAGAATAGATCCTTTCCTTCCTATACAGAGTACAATGATTATGAAGAAAGCAAGCCAGAAGTGAAGAATCTCAGGGCCTTGGGGTCAGAGTCAGGACACTTGATGTCCCAAAACAGGCCAAAATGGGCAATCCACATTCCCAGCAATATGAAGGCTTTGTTGGTTCCTGGCTTCTGTACATGGCTTTCTGAATTCTGGAAAACTGAAATTCCTCTTCTAAAGGTTAATTTACTCACATATCTTCTGGCTAAAAGGGGCTGTTGCTTTTGGCCTTCCTCATCACTTGGATGTCAGTACCTAGGAACAACTCTGCAATTGATCTTTACTGTCATGCTGAAAGAGTTTCCCCACTTTGGGTCTAAAAACTAATATGACAGGAGAAAAACCCAGGATTACCTAGGTGGTCATGGAGTCTCAACCTGAGCCTTGACAAAGTGGCTGATGCATCGATGTTGAACTTACCCAAAGGGTCCAAAATATGGCATTCAAATTTCTTTTTAAGGTTGGGTGAGGATGACCCTGAGAAACAGCGTAATTCCCACAAACTCTCTAGATTAAGGAACCAAGAAAGGTTTTTGAGCCAAAGAAGGTTTTTTTTTTACTTTCTATTTTTTTTAGTAGAGGTGACCTTTGGTTTTTGGGCTTCAATTCCCAGAAGTCTAAGTCAATTCCCCAAAGCACTGATCAGCCAGTGGACTGACTTAGGCTTCTGGGAATTGAAGTCCACCAGTGTTCCTTAAAACATAGTTTAGGAAATGCTGCTCTAGAGGTTGCCTGTTGTCTACCCCTTCTTCATGTCGAGCCTTTGCATACATTTTTCTACATATCCTTAAAGATTTGCATGTGTCCTGGGCCAGGATCTGTATGGACTTCTCTCTGTACTAAACCTTACATGGCATTGTTTTTCTTTTGCTCCTCTTAGGGCTATTACAAGCGCACTCCTGCTTACATCCCCATCAGGAAACGTGACCGCCAGGGCTGCTTTGCCGTTCCCATGGTCCATTCCACCTTCCTCATTGACCTGAGGAGGGAGGCCAGCCAAAATATTGTCTTCTACCCGCCTCATCCAGATTACACTTGGGCGTTTGATGACATCATTGTCTTTGCCTTCGCCTGCAGGCAGGCGGGTAAGTCCAAATGCTGCCTCCTCTGAATAAGAACGGTCTCAGCCTTGATGAGCAATTCTGCTCCATGAGTGGCTCCTTGTAGTTGAAGGGCATCTGTGTGGTAGGACTGTGGAATTACTATGAATAGCTTTGGTTTGTGGGGCTCCTTTGCTCATTTTTGTTTGGTGGAGCCTTATCCTTGTCCCTGCATTGGTTGCCAGCAATGCTGTTTGCCTCTTCCCAACCTTTAGACCCCACTCACTGATCCAAAGTTGTTTGAAGCCAGATGACAGGAATGGGGAATGTGTGACATGCACACCCTGGACCAGTGGTGGTGAACCTATGGCATAAATAATGCAATAAATAATAATAATAATAATAATAATAATAATAATAATAATAATAATAATAATAATAATAATAATAATAATAATAATAATAATAATAATAATAATAATAATAATAATGTGTGCCAGATGGGGCACCCAGAGCCTTCTCTGGACATCTGTGCTGTCTCCCCAGCGAGGTGAGATGACCAGACACACCACACACACACCTTATACTCAGTGGTGGGATTCAATTTTTTTTTACTACCTACTCTGTGGACGTGGTATGGTGGGTGTGGCCAGGGGGAAGCCCTGCGTTGCACCTGAATTAGGACGACTTTATTTCAAAACTTGGATGGGTAGGGCCAGCCAGAATTTCTGCTACCAGTTCTGGAGAACTGGGGCGAACCTGCTGAATCCCACCATTGCCTATACTTCCAATTGTCTGTGCATGTGTCTGTTGCCCTATGGAGAGAAGGTGTGCATGCACCCATGTGACGTCACTTGCGTGTCCTTGAGCTGTGCACACGCGCTGTCTGCCCACACACTGCCACCCCCAACCCTGTTGGGCACTCAGTTTCTAAAAGGTTCGCCATCACCGCCCTAGAGATTATTGAACTGGAATTCTTGCCAGCATAACTGGGGGGGGGGGGGATGTTGGGGTGTTGCAGATACACAACATCAGGAAAGCCTCACATTGTCCAACCCGTCCAAGAGTGGCAGGGGTATGATTTTCTGTGGGATGGGGAATGGAAATGTACCACTCTGATCCTTTTTTCTTCACAGAGGAGGAGGTGGTGATATGTGGCTGTCTTTGGGGTTTTAAATGGGCAGGTTTGTAGTGCAAGGGGCTGATTCAAATCAGTTGAACCCAACTTGGCTACCTGAATGATCCAGTTCACTTCAGGTCTTGTACGTTGCTTCTAATTTTTTTTAAAAAAAGAAAAGATGGACTAAGGTGGCATTCTTGAGATATCACATGAAACAATACTACAGAGTAGTAAATTTGGAAGTGCAAGGTTCATTTTGATAGTCCTGATTTCCACCTCCCCCAGAGATTCCAAACATGGGTGTTACCAATCTGTGCAAGTGAGCAGTTTCTTTTTGCAATAGCAATTACACTTATATAATGCCCCAAAGCATCCAGTGCACTTTCTGGGCCATTCACAAGGTAATTAGCACTTTGCCCCCATCATATTTGGGTACTCATTTTACAGACATCAGAAGGGTGGGTCAACTTTGAGCCTTATTAGGACTGAACTCATAATGTCAGCAGTTTTGGCTGCAGTTCAGCAGGTTAACCACTGTGCCACCAGGGCTTTTTGGTCAAATAGTAAAGATGAAGCTAAAGTATTTTGGACATCAAATGAGAACAGAGGATTCACTTGAGAAAGCCTTGATGCTGGGAAAGGTGGAAGGCAAAAGAACATCCCCCCCCCCAAAAAAAAATGAGATGGTTAGATGGTATTGTAGAGACAATGGGAACAGAACTGAGCGAGTTGAGGAGGATGGTGGAGGACAAGTGCCTGGCGGACAGTGGTCCATGGGGTCGCAAAGGGTCGGAATCGACTGTGCGACTGAACAAAAAAAAATAATGGATCTCAATTGCACATTTAAGATCAAACCATTCTCAGATGTGGGCGTTGCATCTATGAGGAATGCAGCTAAGCTTAGGGGAAACAAGAAAACTAAATATGGTGTCCTCCTAGGACAGGGGTGCCCATACTACAGCCCGGGGCCCAAATCCAGCCCCTACGTCAATTCATCCGGCCCACAAAACCCTCGTTGCTCCATATGGGCACATTTTATTTCTGCTTCCAGGCACGACGAGAGCTTCGTGGGCCAGATGAATTGGCATTGGGGGCCAAATCTGGCCCCTAGGCCATAGTGACCGGCCCACAGCCCGAAAAGTTTGGGCACCACCCGTCCTAGGGCGAGCTCTGCCACTCAGAAAGTCCCAAGGGTTTGATCCTTTCCCCACTACAATATTGTAGAGGATGTAATTTCCATTCCTCAAGTGTAATCCAGGATATGTATGTTCTCTGTACCATGGTGTTAGCAATTTATTCCTCCTCTCCTCCCCACCATCATTGTCACCATAAATTAATGGACTTCAGCAACTTGTTTTTAATTATGCGTCTTATCAAATTACCATAGTTGATTTCATGATTTATTTTGCTCTTTTGGAGAATTCTGAATCTTTCATTTTTGGTCTTGTTACTCAAAAGCAAAGGTGTAGATTGAAGAAGCCCTGTTGAAATAGCTGAAAATTCAGTCACTTATCCCATTTTAAAAAAGTTAATCTGGTAGGGGGTTCTGTTTGCAGACATTGAATGCTTTTCTTTTCTTTTTTTTCAAGAATAACATAAAAAGGGAAATTGAGTCTCTCAAGAAAGTTGGCCCAACTTAACCCCTCCTGTGGGATTTTGTTTTGCGTGGCCCACAAGGGTCTGGGCTTCATGTTGCTTTATTTGGTGGCACAGCTAAAACCTGTAGGCAGAATGTTGGGCCCTTACACAGTTGTGCAGCAGGGGAGTTTGTATCAGGTTTATCAGGGTTCACTAATTTGGGGGAGAAATATAGCGTTGGCTGGATCTCTCCAATCTGGCAAGGGGATGAGAAACGGGTACTATAATGGCCCGGTGTTATCCAGTTCTTGTGTGCTCAACTCTGTATCTCCTCCCCCTCTTCCCCCTTTGTTTAGAGGTTCAGATGTACGTGTGCAACAAAGAGGTGTACGGTTTCCTACCTGTACCGCTGCGATCTCACAGCACCCTGCGTGATGAAGTGGAGAGCTTCTTGCATACACAGCTGGAGGTCATGGGTGAGTGCTTGGTGGTTTGAGAGGACTCCTCACTCCAGAATTGTGTGTGCGTGCGCATGTGTGGATCAGCACTGTATGCTGTGCTTGGTCTTTAGCAGTAGCAATTGCACTTCTATACCTCCCCATGGCACTTAGTGCACTTACAAGTTAGAGCATTTACTTTGCTGGATTGCAATTCCCAGAATCCCCTGGACAGCATAGCCAATAGGTACTGTAGTCTTTAAAAGAACATGCAACTTTTCCAAGCTCTGTATATAAAATATAATTGGCCCTGGCCAATTTGCGCTGCACTATTGTGCCCACTGAACAGAATACGCAGCAAGGCTTATCTATGTACAGGCTTGTATAGGATTGAGTTGTGAATGTGCCAGTGAAATTGGAGAGCAGCAACTTTCAGTGAATATAGCCAGACCCTCTCTTCATTGCTTTAGCCTTCCTGCTTTTCCTGTCCAGGAGCATGGCTTCTGGCATCAAAAGTGCCTGTATGGCAATCCAGCCTCTTTTGCCTTCTGGAGGAGTTTGCTTGACTCCCTCCTTCCCTGGGGGAAGCCTTACAGTATCTCTTTGTCTGTGTGCTTTAGCTACACAAAGATCCTTTTACTTCAGTCCGGTTTCCCTTAAAGAGGAAATGGTCACCTCTTGAAAATGTGCCCAGCATGGAGGGTAGGAGAACTCCGAGAGTATGTTGCATTAATAACTGCATCTTTTTGCAAACTGAAAAACATGTACTGTATTTGCCCAGCATATAAGACACACTTTTGGACTTGACTATCCGACTGAACAACAACAACAAAAGACGCACTTCCCCCCCTTAAAATACACCAGAAAAACAGGGTGTGTCTTATACACCGGTAACATCACCCCCACCTGCCCAACCTGCTGGTGCAATTCGGAAGCTAGAGAGGATCAGGAGTTGGAGATGGGAAAAGACTGTTTTTAAAGCCACCCACAAAGCTACCCCCACCCTGCGCTGATGCAGTTTAGCGGTTGCCCTGACTGCTAGGGTGGCTTCCAAAGGAGCTCTTTTTTCATGAATTCCCAAAATTAACCCCAGTGGGATTGTGGTGGTGGTGGGGAATGGGCTAAAAGGAGCCTTCTTTTCCCCCTCTATCTTACTGTCCCTGGCTGGTCATGCGATGGGGTGGGAACAACTTTAAGGGGGGAAAGAAGGATCCTTTAAGCCCCCTCTATCCCACCACCAGTCAGGGAGAATGGGATAGAGGGAGGAAAGAAGGATCTTTAATCCCATTTCCACCTCACATCCCACCACCAGACAGGGAGAGTGGGATAGAGGGGGGGAAGGAAAGAGCCTTTAAGTCCGTTTCCACCTCACATCCCACCATCAGCCGGTGAGAGTGGGTTAGAGGGGAGAACAATGCATTACAGCACACATACGTGAGTCATACCAGTAGAGTATATGTGCATGCAAATAACTCCATCAATCTTATGTGTTCATGAAATGGCTCCGCTAGAAACAATCTTTTGTTCTCAAAATTACATTATAGATAGTGGCCTCTTGTGGCCACCCCTGGTAATACACCTTAGAAATACACACCGTATTTGCTGGCATATAAGACACACATTCCCCCCCCCCCCTTTTAAAATACTGCTGACTGCTAGGTGTTGGGTGAAGGGCAGCTTCCAAAAGAACTTTCTTGCCCAGTGGATTTTGGCCAATCCTGCCCTCCCCGCCTCCTGACGGTCAGTGGTGGTGGGATATGGGGTGGAAATAGGCTTAAAGGACCCTTCTTTCCCCCCTCTATCCCACTCTCCCTGGCTGGTGGTGGGATGTGGGGGGGAAATGGGCTTAAAGGATCCTTCTTCTTCTTCTTCTTCTTCTTCTTCTTCTTCTTCTTCTTTTTTGTGATTTTAGACATCCACTGAAGATCTTGGAAGGTATCCTCTGCAGATATGGAGGCGACCTGTGTTGGTTCTAACAGTACTTGTCAATTGTAGTCAACATAGGAGCACGTTGTGTTAAAAAACAATAGTACAATAGGAATGAAAGAGATGGAAGTATATAAGCCAGAGTTACGCAGTTTGGTGGCCTTCAGATATTGGGTTTCAGCTTACATAATCCTACAAGGAGTTCCTATGCTAGTTCTCTACGAGAACTGGCTGAAGAGTTCAGATTTTCACTAACTGATTAATTTCACTTGCAGACCTTGGGTTAAAATCATAAATCTTTTAATATATAAGCCAAAACACATCTGTTTTAGACATTAGTGCCTCAAAAGCCAATTTCCTTTTTTGCTTGGAGAGGAAATTGTTCACTCCCAGTGATCAGGCAAGTGTTACATCCCAAGCTTGTTTTAAACTTAAACTTTCTTCTGAGGCTCTGTGATGTTAAAAGCACAGTTTGCTTCTAGGGAAACATCAGTTTTAATATCTGGCAGTTCTTCGATTTAATTTAATTTAATTTTCATACTTATATGCTGGCCAGTTATCGATGCAGTTATCATGTGTAGGGAGAGTCACATTTGCATTTACAGTAAAACCTTGCATAAAGAGCGCCTCACTTAGATACTAACTTGCTTAAAGAGCAGAATTTTCTCTGAATGTTCACTTCACTTAACAAATAAAACCAACCAAAAACTCGCTTAACAACTAAATCGGGGTTCACAATTCCCCCCCCCCCCCATAAGTCACAATTGGTCACTTACAACGGTGTTTCGTTTAAAGAGCAAACTTGCTTAAAGAGCAGTCCTGTGGAACGCATTATGCTCTTTAAGCGAGGTACCACTATATCCACCTGGTGTTGCTAGGGCAAGAATTAGGATGAAGACACAATAAAGCAGGAGCTCTTAATCTTTTTAAGTCAGGGGCCGGGTCACGCTCCCTCAGACAGCTTTGGGGACCGGACAACTATTTTGCCCTTCCTCCACCACATGGCAATTCTTGGTGTGGTGGAGGTTGTGGGGGACCCACATGAAATGGTGCTGTGGGCCGCATCTGGCCTGCAGGCTGCAGGTTGAGAATCCCTACCATAAAGTGTATTTCTTGTATTTAAAACAAGGGATAAAAAAAAGAGATTTGAAAGGAGGTGCTCACTTGTTCAGCACTTACACATAGCAATCCCTTGAAGATGTTTGTATATCTCACTGTATAATGTCACTTTTGTTTACAGTCAAGAATCCTCCAGTGGAGCCTTCCCAGTATCTGTCTGTGCCTCCCAAAGTTCCAGAGAAGATGGGATTTGATGAGGTAAGGAGTCAAATTGCTATGGAAAAATAAGCAGATCTACAAAAATATGCTTTTTTTTACATGCTCTGGGTCCATGGTTCTCCACTTTTCATATCCTACAAATCATTTTGCCAGAGAACCCAAGTTCCATTAGACTAGAAATAAATACAAACTTCCTTTTCTGAAGAAGCTTATTGTTCTGTTTACAAGAATTTGGTTATTTTTAAATATATATATACAGTAATACTTCGGATAACGTTTACCTCGGATAACGCTAAAATCGCATAACGTTAAGTAATCTGGGGAGGAGAATTGGATCGAATAATGTTAAGGTCCTATGGGATGCATCGGATAACAACCGCTAAAGCCTGTGAGGTTACAATGTATCTCTGTGGAGCTTTAACGTTATCTGATCCATTCCATAGGATTTTAACATGCATCGGATAACACTAAAAATCGGATAACACCAAGACTTGTGGAACCAAGTTTTAGCGTTATCCGAGGTATTACTGTATATATATATTATTAATTTCAAAAGTAAAATACAAAATAAAACATAAACAAAACATAATGAAAAAATACAAAGAATACATCTACTACACATCATAATTACAATACAACAAGAATTTGGTTATTCTGCGTATCCTTCAGTAAATTAATGGGTAGAAGAGAGAGAATGTTTGCAAATAGGTAAAGTTCTCCTTCGCTCGAAAACCAGTCGTCTCTGACTCTAGGGTTCAGTGCTCATCTCTGTTTATAACAAAAAAGCCAGCGCTGTCTGCATCTGCAGATGTTTCCATGATCATGTGGCAGTGATGACTAGACACGGTACCTATTTACCTGCAATTTGTTGCTTTTGAACTGCTAGGAGTTCACTCTGTCACACAGCACTCTCGAACTATTGACCTTCTGACCTTTCATTGGTCAAGCTCAATGTCTTAACCACTAATTCCCCGTGGCCCTTCCTTGCAGAAATATTCAGAGTCTCAATTTATTACAAATGTGCCAGAAGGACATACATGGGGAATCTGAGCAGAACAGAGTTAGTAGCAGATGACACGTCAGGGCTGAAAGAAGAAGTGGAATTAGAGAGAGAGAGAGAGAGTAGATTGTGAGTAATTGTTATGAAAATCTCACAATTCTCCTGGACTGCTTCAGGGTTCCACTGGTGCTACGTTGCCACTGCTTCAGAATCACTGATATTGTTAATAAAATCAGATCCTAGTTATGCTGATTGCATACAGGACTTTCTAGGTATAGAAGAGAGCATTCAAAAGGGGTTTGCCAGTCCTCCTTCCTGGTGATGCCCTGGGCCTGTACAGCCTGACCAAAGCTAAACAGGCTGGCGGTTCTCCCAGAATGCACAGGAGGGAACCGGATGCCTAAACTCTGACTCCACAGCCAGACAGATCACTGAGCTGTCTGGCCAGATGGGCATACGTAAGGTTGTGTTGCTGCTTCTCCTGCGTCTTTGTTTCTTACCTGTCACATCACCTCTTTTTTCCAGGTCTTCATGATTAACCTGAAGCGTCGGGCAGATCGCCGAGAGCGGATGCTGCGGGCCCTGTACGAGCAGGAGATCAACTGCAAAATCGTTGAGGCTGTGGATGGGAAGTGAGTATCGAGGAAGTGAGATGAACCTCTTGAGACAAGACCTAGTGCCAGAGGATTGAAAGAAGGGGTCGGCTGCCTTTCCTCTTCCTGTGGCATAGGATGCTTGCAACTTGATTGTCCTCATAGGAGACCTCAGTTCTTTACCGTAACAACCTGGATTCATTTCCATCCGTCAGCATATATATATATAGAGAGAAGATCTGTCATGAATGGAGGTGCTATGACTTTGCATGCAGAAGGCCAGAGCTTTAGTTTCTGGAGAGAAGGGGCTATGGCTAGCCTATGACAGGAAAGAGTCTTTCTGCTAGAAGACCTTGGCATTCTGTTGCCATGCAGAACATATGGCAAATACCCTGGACTAGAGTCTGGCAAATTCCTGTGATTGTGCCTTCATCAGTTCCAAAGAGCAAAAGATGAATTGTGTTTGTCCTAATGCATATGAGGATAGGAATTAGTGAATTGGTCAAGGAAAGTAAGGAATGATGTAAAGCTTTGTATTTGACCAACTCTGATTAGGGTAAAAATATAAAAGCTTTTGAGGTTGAAGCTACACAGGCATCCAAATTCTTCTGACTCGGATTTGAAATGGATTGATTCAACGCCTCCTGTGGCTCAAAAAGGCATCATTGACAACTGTATGAAAATGTAAAATAATCTGGAGTAATTTGATGCAGGTCTTGCTGCTAAACACCTTCTTCAAGTGCTGTACCGTATCTGATTCTGAGTATTGGCTGTCCTTGTGGATCATGAAGATTGTCCTGGGAACAATATAAAATGTAGTGGCCTTGCATTTGCCTTCCACATGGTAGCATAACACCCGTACCACTGATCCAGTTCCTTGAGTCACTTTCTGGTCCTGAGCCCTTTTGGCACACAAAGTTCTCCTCAGCCCCAGACCAGTATTGATGAAGCTGCTCCCCTCCATCAAGATGGATTCAAGTGGGATTTAATCCATTTGAGGACCATCACCCTTCCTTGTGGACTTCAGCACCCCAGGCCATAAGTCCTCAGGGTCAGCAGGTTAATTAACTGTTGCTCTGTTATCATAGCAGGATAACCTGGCCAGACTAGATAACCTGGTTGCTAAACCTGGAGAGATTCAATATACCAACACACACACACACCACACTCTCTCTGTTGCTGTTTAGGGGAAATATTTGTTCAACTGTCCCAAACACCATTGGTTATTGATGTGCAATATGCACACATACAAACAAACACACAGAGAACAAATGCAATCTCTTTTCCCCTCTAATTTGGCAGGGTTGTTTTTAAAATTTGTATCTTTCTACAGGTACATTAGCACTAATTTTTATAACTGTAGGGCAGTTATTGATAAAAACCCAGACCAGTCGGTCCTGTGCTCCAAATCATATGCAGAGCATTTAGGGGTGCATAAGGGGATTTTGAACCCAAGGAAACTGTTTGTGACAGTAGATGCATTGTCTTGTGGAAAGAGCCACTGTGGGCAATTCTTCTTCAAGTGCCATATACGTTCTGGATATCATCATGGCGATAGTCTTCCTGTTCTTAACTCTTCAGAACAGCTCTTCCATGGATATTCCACACAAGTCTCTTAGGTTCTTTAGCCACGAAGTCCGTCTACATTTAGGGCCAATGTAGGCCAATGTAGGAGGTAATCCTGGGACGTGGTGGGGAACAAATGCAAAGCAGGTACACCAGCATTGCAACAGCCAGTTGGCCTGTCCCTAGAACTACAGTAGAAGATTCTGACAAAATATAAACAGTTCTGGGGAATAGAAAGGAGGAAGCTCATGTGGTGGGAATTTCCACAGCCACAGAAAACATGTCTACTTGAGATGAGACCTTCAGCGCCATGCCTGCATTCCTTCATATAACGCACTTGTTGCTTTTCTGTATCAACTCTGGTGATCAGACATACATGAACCAATGCAAATACATTCACTTTCCAAAAAGAAGTCCTTGCATTGGGAAGGGGAAAAAAGTATCAATTAAGAAGGGAAAGGTCCAGGCTGATTCATGTTGAGCTGTATATTATATAGCCAATGGAAAATATTGCATGTCTAACCATGCCTATTTTGGAGCAATTCTTGCAAGGATGGAAACGACAAGAATGTGCCTGCCTTCCTTCTCCCTTTTGCTAGCATGCCTCCTGTTGGCTGTACTTTCTCACTCCTTTCATTCTCTTTGTCCTCAGAGCCATGAACAGCACCCAAGTGGAAGCCATGGGCATCCATATGTTGCCAGGTTACAAGGATCCATACCACGGCCGTCCACTTACCAAAGGCGAATTGGGTTGCTTCCTCAGCCACTATAAAGTTTGGCAAGAGGTAAGTGATGCTGGCCGTTTTTAAAGCAGGGCAGAACTTTGGTCTTTGACTGCAGTAATCTCCGACTATTTATTGCTGGGGCTGGGCAGGAATTGTAGCTGAAACATCTGGAGGTTCCCTGGCCCAAATGTAAAAAATAAAAAGGCCTGTTACTCTTTTTCAAAGAATTCAGATGCCTTGGTGTTATTTCTGTGGTGGCTCAGTGGTTAAGAAGCTCACCTTGTTATCTGGAAGGCTGGCAAGTCAGCAGTTTGAGACCTGGGTACTGCATGATGGATTGAATGCCGGTCTCTGTCCCAGCTCTTAGAGACATGAAAAGAGCCTCTTTCGGGCATCCCATGAGCGGAGTTTCTCCAGCAAAAATCGTTTCAACCGAGAATAATTTCCGACACGAAATTATTATCGTTATTTCTGAATAAGATTGTGTACAATCACAGCTGCACTGCAGGATGTTGTAGAGAGCACAGAAATTTGCTTTCTAGGGAATCTGAACGTTCATTTAAATAGATAGATAGATAGATAGATAGATAGATAGATAGATAGATAGATAGATAGATAGATAGATAGATAGATAGATAGATAGAAGTTTGTAGTCCTTAGAGTTAGGCTTGCCAGTGAGTAGCCATTGCCTGGTGGAATCTCAAAATCTTAAAAGAGTTGAAGGCTCCACGTAAAATAGAATTTCTTATTTGCAGAGGCAGCTCTGGGTTATTGGCATTAATGCAGTGTTGGCTTTGTTTTGGCACATGGGCTAGACATAGGGACTACTTGTGGCTATGTTTGTTTGCAGTCTGCCAAAATAGTAGGAAGGATGAATGGAAGGCACAGGATTTAATCCAGAATACAGACATTTGCACAAAAGATGAGGAATTGTGCACTTATATTCAATTTTCACACTGTCTCAACAGTGATCCCCAGATTCAAATTGCATTGAGTTGTTCCATCACATATATTTTTAAAAGTATGAAAATGCATTCCTGGTTGAGGAATTAGTGAATTAAAGTAAACAGTCAGTTACTTTTCCCGGCAGTGTGAGTTGCAGACACAAAAAATGCTTTTGTGGCGAGGGGGGAGGATGTTGCTAGGTTGGCTGTGACAGACTATATGATAATCTGCAAAATGGGAAGAAGAAATAAGGAGAAAATAGAAACAGCTGTAAATAAACCGAAGGGCCTTGTGTTGGAAAATCAGGTTGCAGAAGTTCAGTCTAAAAATCAATTTAAGGAACAAATGTTTGAAGTGGTAGCCGTGCTAGTTGTGCAAATGTATCTGAGAGTAAATAAAACAGAACAGCAAAACACAAAAAATGTGGCAGCCTAAAGACTTAACTCCTGTATTTAACTGTGAACTTTCGTGGACCAAGTTCATCAGACGAAAGAAACAAAGAAGCAGAAATGAGGCCACTGAAGTCTTTGGTTATTTTGCCAGATTGTGGAGAGAGGCCTGGAGAAGTCAGTGGTGTTTGAGGATGACCTGCGCTTTGAGATCTTTTTTAAACGGCGCATAATGAACCTGATGTATGATTTGGAAGAAGAGGGCCTGGACTGGGATTTGATGTGAGTAAGAGTTGTGTTGGCGCTGCTGCCACCTAGAGAGCCTTCACAAAAACTTTGACCGATAGGGAACAAAACGTGATTAAGATTTGATCAAACAGTGTTGTGTCACTGGAAATACACAGGATGATCTGAAGAGCTGAAAACAGGAGGAATGAATCTGGCTCTTCTTTCATCTCTAGTTCAAACTTTAAACTGCCCAAATGAAGCCACCCTTTGGTCTTCTTCTTTCATGTCCCAATCAAACCCTGGACTTCCAAAATAAAGCTACTTTCTTGACTTTGTCATTGGCCAAACTTAAGTCCTCTTTGGTCTATGTTTCTGGCAGTGATCGGCTGACTAGTAAATGAGGTGGATTCTGTATCTCCATATTCACATCAGATGATGTTGTACACTTGAGCATGTGTACCCTTTGGTGAATTCATTCCATAGTTCCTTTCACCTGACCTAGTGTGAGAAAGATTAGCTGGCACAACAAGGTTGCCATTGTCCAGAGTACGCCCGATTGTGGTTCAAAATATCACAGTCTTTGAGGAGGCTCTTTCTGGGTAGCCCATGAGTCTGGTGTTGAAAGGAGATGTGAGGGGAAACTGCAGCTGAATGGCGTTATATTATTATTATTATTATTATTATTACTACTACTACTACAACAACAACAACAACAACAAAATCACCTTTGTAAAAATATAGTTGTAACAATTGCTGCCTACTTTTCAAGTTAAGCATATTAATTAGTGTAGACTTTCAAGGACTTTGGAAGGAGTCTTATTTTGTTGTGGACAAACACAACAACATCTGTGTGTTTTACTATAGGAACCTGTTAATATGATCTGTTCTTTCTGATCACCAGAAGATACTTCTGACTTGTTGTAGATGTTGGTAACCCCATAGCACTTAGTGCACTTTCTGGGTGGTTCACAGAATAATTAACATTTTTGCTCCAAACATTTTACCAACCTTGGAAGGCTGAATCAACCTTAGTCCCCATCCGGAGCAAACTCAGATTGTGAGCAGAGTTTTGGCTGCAGTATAGCAGCTGAACCACTGCACCATAACGGCTGTATAACAAGGTATTAGAGTTTAAGGTGGAAAATCCATTCTAAGAATAAAATAATGGGGCAGTAGCACAACCAGTGATCATTTGTGAGAGAGTATGGGTTGTTTGTTATTAGCAAATGAAATATGTGATAGCCATTGAAGAAGAACTTAAAATGGGCTCACAAGAGTTCCATTTAAGCATCATGGCCAAGTGACTTTCGAAAGACTGAGATCTTGGTTGCAAACCATGCCAATCTTTAAAAGAGTGCCTATGGTTCTTTACTTGCTTTCTCCCTTTAGCTACATTGGCCGGAAGCGCATGCAGGTGGAGCATCCAGAGAAGGCTGTGCCTCACGTCCGCAACCTGGTGGAAGCTGACTACTCTTACTGGACACTGGCCTATATCATCTCCCTCCAGGGTGCCAAGAAGCTGCTGGATGCTGACCCTCTCACCAAGATGTTGCCTGTGGATGAGTTCCTGCCCATCATGTTTGACAAGCACCCTGTGTAAGTCTGGACTTCCAAACTGTTGAGAGAGAAAAGGACGGATGTCACTGCAGCTAGTAGGGGTCACTGAGACTTTTTTGTTATTCTTGTACCATTGGCATAGGATGACCGGAATCCTCTTCTGCAGCTGCCAATGCTGATGATATCATCAGCTGCCAGCATTAATCTTTAATTTAGTATTTCCTTGGCCTGCAAAGATGCTGTGGGCCTTCAAATCACTTCTGTTTTATAGTGACTATGAGATAATGACCTCCAAAATGTTCCAACATCAACAGTTCTGCTCAGATCTTAGACACTAAAAACATCTTATAGTACGTTCTCTCTTCCCTGCTTCCTAGCAATGCTTACTTTTCAGTAAGTTTTGTTCTGGTCTTGCAAACTAATAGCTGTGGCTTCCTTTATTGAGTCAAGGCATCTAATGTTACATCTTCCTTTCTCCCCCCCCCCCATTTTCCCCACAATATTGTTTTTTCTGAGCAGTTATGTACAGTAAAAACCCTGATTTACGTATCGATTAATGTAAAATTTGCACCCACACACATACCGGAAGGGAGGGAGCAAAACTGGGTGGCCTCTGGGCAGAGGGGGGAAGCAAAATTGGGTGGCCATGCCCATCTCCCAGCCCTGCCCCATCAGGTTTTGTCCCTGCAAGTGGTTCAAGGTCTCCATAGCTCAAAAGCCCATCATATCCGACTCTAGGGTGCAGTGCTCATCTCCATTTACAGCAAAAGAGCCAATCCTGCCTGTGTTTGCAGATGTATACATGGCCATATGGCAGGCATGACTAGATCGCCCACAACGTAGGCTCCACCCATGATTTAGGCTCTGCCCATAACATAGGCTCTGCCCACGGTGTGGTAGTGAAATTTTTTGCTGCCCACTATGTACTTTTATTATACAGTATGTGGATGGTAGGATATTTCTAGTTTACACAGCTAGTCTAGGTGTGCAGCAGAGGAAATGTGCTGTTTTCATGTGCTGTTTTCTCCCTCACAGTTCTGAGTACATGGAGCACTTTGAAAACCGGAACCTGCTGGCCTTTTCGGTGGAGCCCCTGCTGGTCTACCCGACACACTACACAGGTGATGATGGGTACATCAGTGACACAGAGACCTCTGTTGTGTGGGACAATGAAGACATCAAAACTGACTGGGACCGGGCCAAGTCCCAGAAGATGAAGGAGCAGCAGGAGCTGAGCCGGGAGGCAAGGAACACTGACGTGCTCCAGTCGCCTCTCGATAGCGCAGCCCGTGATGAGCTATGACCCTGAAGCAGCGCAGATGACAAAATGGGGACCCGAGGGGTGGGGCTGGAGGGTTGGTCCTCTCAGATGCCATGCAGGGGATCCCTTGTAGGCTACATACTTACTGTGGCAACACAGAAGGACGGATGGACGGAGAAGCGTTTTGAGTTTGCTTACGGCCTGTCTCTCCCCCCCCCCCCCCAATTGTGCTGGCCTTAACATACTCATTTATTTAAGAGAAGTTTTATTCTCTGAAAAATCGGTACCATATGGGGAACCCGATACCTGCTGGGAGAAGGCTGGGATGGGGCCAGAGAGATGTATTGACAGGCTGCAGCATCGTCACCCTCTATGACAGATGAAAGCATCTGCCTTGGTGTAAGATGGAGACCTTTTTGGTTATTTTTATATAAAATCTTTACAAGTGTGGCCTTTGTCTCTCCTTTCTGAGGAATCTTTAATTTTGACCCTCTCCTTGGTGCCTCGACAACATTGTAGCTATGGGCAGCGCATGAATTACACGGTGACGGGGGTGTCCTGCCTCAGAAGAGTTTGCTTCCTACTCCACTCCCAACTAATCACAAACTGCCTGCCATTGTGTCCCTGTGCTTTTGATCATGGAAGGACACGCGTGATCCAGGCTCCAGTGAACTTTGTCAGCCTTGTCTGGGGAGGTTGTCCCATGTCATTGTGATCGGTCTACTGTCCAACACAGATGCATGATGGGAAATGCAGTCTGCTAAGAGAAACTGGGCTGGGGCTGTATCTCCCTTATAGCGTGACAAGCTCATCAACAGCACATGCCTCTGGTTGGCGGTTGGGACCTCCCAAATGAATTTCGTCAGTTTGAGGGCTTCCCAGAATTGCCAGATTGGCCACTATGAGAGCAGAATGTTGAGCTAAATAGCCCTTTGGTTGGATGCAATGGGGCTCATAGGTTCTTAAGACAGCAAACCTGTATTTGGTTTGGAATCCCCCCTCCATTAGTTTTTTTTTTCTTTGAACAAAGATTCGAGGGTATAAATTGTGCCATGTTACATAATAGGGTGGAAATGTGATGCCCATATATTATACTTTATAGTACAGTAGCAGTTTTGCTAGATGGGCAGGACGATGGACAGACAGGCAGATAAGGAACCTACCAAGAAGGAATGCTTGCATTTATTGGCAAATTTTAGTATAGATTACACAGTGGCGGACGGACAGAAAAGCGCTTGAGTTTGCTTAAGGCCTGTCTCCTCCATTGTGCTGGCCCTCTTTCTGTTTTGAAATTGCTTCAGGTGAGGCCTTAATGTACTCATTTATTTAAGAGAAGATTTATTCTCTGAAAAAACAGAACTGCATGGGGAACCCTATATCTGATGGGAGACCTTTTAGTAGAGATTAGACAATGACAGCCTGGGACAATGGATGGACAGAGGAATGGTTTTTTATTCTCTCAGAGCATCAGAGACATCACTAACTTTTATATATTCACTGAATCATTTTGCCAACACCTTCCAGAGACAATGACCTGCTTTCATTGCTTTCACCAAGATTCCATCTATACCGGGCACTTTAGTATAACGCACCTCACTGACTATAATTGGTGGGTTAACATAGTCTGCTTTTTCAAGTTTTGGTGGTTGCACGTAGTTCCGAGAAGCGAATAGTCCTCTGTTGAATCCCTTGGGACAGGTGAAAGCGGACGGCACATGTCATGGTCTGCCTAGCCAGCAGGTAATGTGATATCCAAATGGCTAAAATAACACATGCAAATAGACTTGATCTCTCACTTTGCACCTACAACTGTAGAGGCTTAGCGAGGAAAGACGTTTTGTCCTCAGCCATATCTTCCTTTAATGTTCCTTGTCTACTGAGCAACTTCCTCCACCTTCTAATTTGGTTTTGCTCTTGCATACCCTCAAGAATGTTCTTGCCCTAAAGCTCTTCCTGGATCTGAGCTGGCGGACTTGAGGCTCATATCTGTTTAGAAGGTGTCAAGGGTTGTTCTCTTGCTTGTTCTCTCAGCGTTGGCTGCTACTTCTCTCCTGATCTTAGGTGGAATAGCAACAAGAGGGTATATTTTCTCAAGAGGTGTAGGTTTGAGGAATCCTGTCACTATATGCATGGCTTCAATAACAACGATGTCAAGTTGTTTTACATGTGTGGATGCAATCTATACTGGAACAGCATCCTCTGCTGCAGATATGCTAAGGGCCAAAACTGATGTACACAGCATGGATGATTGAGTTCCCCATGCTAAATATAATGGAAAAGGAGATTGTACAACAAATGGTTACTGCATGAAATACTCCTGTTTATTGTAATCAGCCAGATAGTCCTTGTTTCAGCAAGTTCTTCTGCTCCCTCTCCTACCATTCCCAACTCCAGGGATTTCCATGGCTGGAGAAATCTCCATTAAGCTGTTTTGGGATTCCTCTTCCTGTATTAGCTCGCCCCCTCAATTTCCCCCATCTTCTAGGAATAGAACAGAGGAAACACTTTTAACCATGAGTAGGACTTCTTGCCCACCAGTGGATGGTTCCTGCTTCCAAGCTGCTGCCTTCCTAGCTAAGCATCCCAGGATACTAGATTAGTGTATATAAGGTAACACATAGTTGAGTAAACACTCCAGTCATCTTTGGGTAATTTAAAAGTATATTGTATTCAGAGTAAGTTACAGAAGAAAGTTTATTAAAAGTTCAGAAACATCAAAAGAAAGTCCAGGGCCCCCCTTCTGGCTTAAGCACCTACATGTTTGCTCAATTCACAGCTCGCCCTCAGAGAGAAGCATCCAATCCAGGAAGTGTCTTGTCCCCACCTTCTGGGTTTCTTCTTGTTCATTGCTTTTGTGATGCATCACTTTAAAATAAAATTTAAATTTAAAGTGATGCATCACTAAACCAATGAACTAGAGCCATGGTTCCCAATGTGGGGCACATGCCCCACTGGGGGGCAATTTGAGAATGAGTTAGACCAAATTAATGGCCTTTTAGGCTTCCTCCACATGAATAGGAGTTCACTTTTTGATTAATAAGAATGATATGTCCTGGGGAAGGGGCATCAGGATTTTAAAGATGCTTAGGTGTGAAATGGTCTAAAACACTTGGGAACCACTGAACTAGAACACATAAAACCAGTCACATTTAAAAACCACATTAAAACTGCTCCGACCCCTACAGATTAAAAAAAAAAGATTAAAAGAGGGAGAGAGTGTTCTTACTAAATCAGCCAGCAGGCAGGGGGTCACCCCATCGCTGGTGCCCCACACCTGCTTTGCCAGCCAGGTCTTTAGCCCTTTCCTGAAGGACAGCAACTCCGCCTGGAGTCGTAGCTCAATTGGCAGGAGGTTCCACAGGGCCGGAGCAGACACAGAGAAGGCCCTCCTGGTGCTAGAGAGAGGAGTCTCCCTAGCAGAAGGCACAATGAGAAAGCTGCTCCGCTCTGCTCTGGTGAGACGGACAGATGTTCTCAGGTTGATGTGGTCGATTAAGTATTCTGGCCCACTACCATGTAGGGTTTTAAAGGTCATTACCAGCACCTTGAATTGCACCAGGAGGCACACTGGCAACTAATGCAGCTCCTGAAGCAGTGGCGAGGCATGGTGAAACAGATCTCCCCCTAATTTGTGCCAATGCATCTGGAAACTGGTAGCCAGGGGTGTGCAGGGTACAATTCTTCAGTGCAATAAGGGAGTTATTGGCATATCCATTCCAAACCAACCACTCAACCTTTCAAAAGTGTATAGCACAAAACCACTTGCCTGTATTTTTGGCTTGAAGTGCTGTTGCATTTGCCAACTTCCTCTAAACTGCTGTCACTTCCATCTAAGGTTTAAAGGGCTTAAGAGAAGAGCACCTATGGAAACTAGAACTGATAATGTTTGCTCAATATACCAATAATTCTCCACCAAAATACTGTACAGTAAAACCCCAATTTATGTAAAAAGTCTGTTCCACAGATTTTTACGTAAATTGAAGCAAACCAAAGGAAAATGATTTTTTACATAAAACGAAGCAAACCCATAGGAAATTTTTTTTTACATAAAACCAAATCCATAGGAAAAATGAATTTTTTAATGTAAATTGAAGAAAACCCATAGGAAAATGAATAATTACATAAAACAAAGCAAACCCATAGGAAAATGAATTTTTTACATAAAACAAAGCAAACCCATAGGAACTCTGGGGAAACTGCGTTATGTAAATCAGGACATTTACATAAGTCGGGACACGTTTTCTGCAGAAAATCAATATATAAGTCGAATTTTATGTAAAACAAGGTGTATGTAAGTTGGGGCTTTACTATACTGTTAAATTATGGGATGGCTGCAACTCTGTGTGACAGATGCTTCAGGTTTTTTATACATACATTCTGACAAATAATCATGCCATTATAGATGTTAGGCAGTATTTGCTGGAACTGCATAACATGAATAACAGCTGTTGTTGGTTGGTTGTTTCATTGCCCTTATGGCCAAACAGCATTTTCTACATTTTTTCACAGAGAAGCCAATTTTCAGTATTTTCACGGGGGAGGCTGACTTTTGCGACAGAATTCCCTTGGTAATTATTAATTAAAAGTCTGGCCAGGTTATCCTGCTATGATTATAGAGTAGACCCTACTGCCAGCGACCCAATGCCAAATGCCAGGGGGTGGTCAACTAACCTGACAACCCTGAAGACTAACGGCCTTGTGTGACAAAGCCCACAGGGAAGGGTGATGGTCCCCAAGCAGATTAAATCCCACTTGAATCCATCTTGATGAAGGGCAGCAACTTCATCAATCCTGGCCTGGAGCTGAGGAAGACTTTGTATGTCAAAAGGGCTCAGGACCAGAAAGTGACTTGCAGAACTGGATCAGTGGTACTATGGGTGTCATGCTGTGATGTGGAAGGCAGATGAAAAACCACTGCATTATATGTTTCCAGGACAATCTTCATGGTACAGGTACAAAGAAAGAGCCCCCTCCAAGATTGTGTTCTTTTTAAACCACAATTGGGTGTACCCTGGTAATGGTAACCTTGTGTTGCCAGCTAATCTTTCTCATACTAGATCAGGCCAAAGGAACTGCAGAATGGACCCAACAAAAGGTGGCTTCATTTTTTGCAGTTTCACGTTTGGGCTAGACACGGAAGAAGACTTATTAATTTCTTCTGTTTTTAATACATAACATCATTAGCCTTATATTTTAAAATATGCTTTTGGCTAAGTTCAATTAAATACTGTAGTTTGTAAAGAGTAATAAATGAGTCAGAAGCTCAGCCTGTCGCAGCCCTCCTTGTGTTTACAAAAAACATTAAAGCTGCAAACCAGTAAAAAAATGGCTAAAGGAAATTTTATTAATGTTTCAAACTTGGATGCTAATTTATTGGTATTTTTCATTTTCATCGGCACAAACAAGGGAGTTTGTTACTGGAAGGAAAAGTTTGCTGGACTGTAACTCTCTACTCTCTAAATGAGATCAAGCTTTCTTCTGCCCTTTGGGGCTTGGCAGTCTGTTTCTAAAACATAACTGTGACTCCTCAGAGCCTACAGTACAAATAAGTTTCCTCCTCCCATGACATTAGAAACTTTTGTACACTTTTAATAAGGCCCTTTGTGCTACCATACAAACTATCCTTTTGAAAGGGACTTTTAATTAAACAACTTTCCCCTTAAGGGCAACACTCTCTAGATGGATAATTATTTCCAAGAGAAGGTGGCAAATTTCATTACTCTATCTATGCTTTGTGTTTGAGTTTCTTGGGTACGTCTGATGGAAGACTTTTGTGTTATTGACCTGCAGCTCCTTGCATCTTAAACTCTATGCTGTGTTGGCTAGCAATGGTGGAGACTGTAGTCCAACAGCATCTGGAGAGCCACATGTTGATCATCACTCAAGTATTCTGAGGACCACATAGGTGCTCAGTTGCACAAATGATGCTATAGTGCTTGTGTCACTGGAGGCATCGTTGGTCACATGTATGAAGGGCTGCTGACTGGAGAGGAGAAAACACTGTGTAATTTGCCCCAGGTGCTTAATATTTTTCACGACTTTATATTTTTCTCATACTAACAGAGGCCTTGTCAAGTGTGCTTGGAATGGCATGTCACTGTGCTATTATCAGGTTACAACCTTTGGACTCCCTTGCTCAAAAGCCAGCTGTGTCTGACTCTAGAAGTCGGTGCTCATCTTTGTTTACAGCCAAAGAGCCAGTGCTGTTTGCTTCTGCAGACATTTCCATGGTCATGTGGAAGGCATGACTAGAAACCGGAGTGCACGGAACACTGTTACCTTTCCCCCTGAAGCGGTACCTATTTATTTACTTGAAGTTTCCGGCTTTCGAACCTCTAGGTTGGCAGAAGCTGGGACAGACGACAGGCACTCACCTGCCAAGTCATCAAGCTCAGCATCTTAACCAGCAAGTCTGCTCAGAGATAAATGCTATTGAGTCCAGTGAACCTGAAGCTGCAGCAATAGGTTTTAGCTGAAGAGCATTTTCATTCTAGCCCAGTGATTTATTGTTTTAAAAATGTAGCAGCTCTCCCAGGTTTCGAAATATAAATTCATTTCGAAGTATATTGATGCATAGCAGGAAATGAATTTATTTATAACTATGTAGCAAACTCCATCAGTTTTAAAACAGAAAAACTGAGCACACTCGTACCAGAAGAAAAAGATCATTCTATCTGAACTAACCAGCTCATCTGACTCATCAATACAGCTTTAGTTGATGGTGATAAGCACTGTAATTTGTGGCTGTGGTTCGATTATTTGAATTGTGTTGCTGCTTTTAAATGCTGACTCACACTTTTGTTTTCTAATTGACAATCTGAGTTGTCAGGAAAAGAGGGAAACAACATTTAAGGCATATCTGCAGATCATTTTTTTTTAAAAAGAACTGGCACCCATCTCCACCTCTGTCACAATGCTCAACTTAGCCTGATCTGAAGACATGTGGTATTGAGTTGTATTGAAGCATTTCATAATGCAAGCAATTTAGTATCAGCAATATCCCTTTTCAAATCCTTTTAATTAAATCTGTAAAGTGGAATGACATACATTTAAGCCTTTGAAACAGCACCAATAACAGTAAGGCCTTTTCTCATTAATGGGGGGTGGGGAGAGAGAGAGAGAGAGAGATGTCCCTGATTCAACATTTAAGTTAAACTGCCACAGAATTGGTTTAGAGCTGTATACAATATTCATTAGCTGTTCTTTGCTAAATTACAAGATAACCTGCCATTTCTTTGTTTGCTTTCTTTGGCTTTTGATGGTCAAGTTTGGACCTAATATTAAGTCACTTTGAGGTTTATCTTGAGGTTTGGCTTGTGGAGTCCAAATGTATCCCTGCATGTAAACTATAGTTTGTCAGATAGACATAAAAACCATTTGAAGATAATGTGTTTTTTGTTGCTTATAAACTTTAGGCTTTGTTGCCCACTCAACACAAACAAGGCAAGAAATGGCCTAGAAATTGTAAATATACAGTGCCATTTGTTTGGCTGCATGCTCATTCGTGGCTAATGCAGTGAATCATGCCCACTCTGCTAGCCACAAACCCGTTAAGAACATTCACTTACAAGCGAAATACTATATCTAGAAACTGTGTTTTCAGATTATTAGCCCACAAAAGGATTTCATAATCAAATTTTGCATCTTAAAAACAAGTAAAATTAGGAACTGAAATCCTGTTGTACAGTTCTGCTTGCACAACAGCAATGACATCCTTAGCATTAAGTGCTTCCTTTGGTGATTTTGGTGTGCTTGTCAGTTCATTATATTGTGTACGAGTTCCATTCAACCCGTAACTACTTTTAATCAGCTTCTGATTTGCCTCCAGTCAGTGGCAATTTGTGACTCTTGATGACATCATTCCCACTGCACATACAGAACTGTGCGACAGGATTTTAGCCACTGAATTTTCTAACTAGGTTATTAAATAACGGTCAGTCTTATGTTACAAATTACACAGCCATTCACAGGATTTCAGCATCTTTAAAAAAAACTCCCTTGTAAATATTTAACCTGAGCATCCCAAAGAAATGGTACTCGTAGCCCAGGGGATTCTCAAATTCAAAAGGCTTTGTAATGTCCCACATTTCCCCATTCAACACCATCAGAAACACCATTCTTTCCCATAGGAATGTAAGCTGTTATACAAGAAGATGCATTTCCCTAAATCAGGAACCATTTGCAAGATAACATAGAAAAATCAGTGGCTCCATGCAGGCTCCCTCCTCACATATTATGAAACATAGGCAGAGTCAGCACAAATGTTTTAGCTACCTTTGAATCATCCACTATGAATCATCAACATCTGTGCAGGGCAGCGATGCCAGTAGCAAGGCTGAGTTATGCAGTAGAACAGAAAAATGTCCGTAGAGGACTATCATAAAGCGAAGTATTAAAACTCCCACCTGTATATCTAGCCAAGTAATGCTGTGTTATTTGAAGGCCATAGTTTCAGAGCACATGGGGGGGGGAGTGCTAATATTTTCAGTCTTTTGCATTAATTCCCCATCTCATGGTAGATAAAGCATTAAACAACACATTCCTCTTTCTCCTAGTGCAAAACAGAGAAATGGGTTTTCTGTCAGAAGTCATTTGCTAATATAAAAGTAAAGTACTGTATACTGATTCACAATTCAAATGTTACCTCTAAAACTGCATATGCACTCCACAGAAATATTATAAAAGCTTCCCTTATTCATACAGCAGTTGTGCAATACAGTATCCAATTATTTCTTATAGTGTGCCATTTTCAGCAGTTACCTTTTAAAGGCATCCCGATTCATTTTGGCATAAGGATTCTCAAAATGGTAATGGTCAAAAGAGGTAGCGACAGTTCTGGAGAGTGGATACACATTGGGGGTGGGGGCTGCAAAGGCTTCCTCTATCAAACAAAGCAATTATCAGGTTACAACCTTTGGTCAAAAAGATATGTAAGGAGGTGTAGGCTCATGCATTCAAACATGGCTGCCCTGAACACCCTATCCCAAATATTTTAAAATGAGTGGAGTAGAGCATTTGGGCCAAATTCCTGAGCTGGCAGAAATCCCAGAAGGCACCTGTTTCGTTTCTCCAAGCAAGAGGCAAACAGACCCTGAGGAGGTACTACCTTCCCACAGGGTAGGAAGACAAGACTCATGCAAGTCAAGTGCAGATCTGAAACGGAGCTGGCTGTACAACCAACGTACTCCCCTTCCACTTTTGATTGATGGACGTGGCCTACAGTGTTCAAATGGCCCATGCAAGGCCCTCTGTCATTCCCACAATTGGCAGCACTATCCAAAATGGCGGCCACAGAGAGGGAAGCAGATTGCAGTGCCCCTGGCAGGACTGTAACGGCTTGAGAGACATCTTCTGGGAGGAAGGAAAAAGAAAGAAGACCAGGCCTGGCAATTTATGAGGCTCCCTCCACCAGTACATCACCCACAAAGCAACCCCCACCCCACTACTTTATCCCTCCAAGGGCATGAATGGCTGCATTTTCCAGCACCTCCACCTTCTGCCCAGCCTTTGCTGGCATCACCACATTGTTCACCATTGCCCGGGCGACTGTCACTGTGGGGACCGACATAGCCGTGGGGAAGGCATACGCTGCCACGCCTAGGAATTTCCTGGTCAACCACTCTGGTAGCCGAAATTCTCGACGGTCACACAGAAGTACCCTGTGATAGACAGGAGACAAAATGAGGACCTTCTTTCTTCTCTGTTTAGAACACACTCCCGTTCAAAGTGGCAGAGAAATGGGCTACAGGGGCTTTCAGACAGAGCAAGATAATTCAGGATGATGATACAGTAGTTCAAGGAGACAATATGGGGAAGTGAGATGAAGACAGTGGTGACCGGATTACATCTATGGCTTGTATTTCTGTATAAGCTCTTCACCTCAAACTAAACATAACACTAAATAAAACACCCTTCTTTCTCCTAGCACAGAGAACTAGGCTTTCTGTCAGAAGTCATTTCCTAATAAAGTAATACCCTGCATAATGAAAACTTTACATAGCAAAAAAATTGCGTAACAAAGTGGTTTTTATGTAGGGGTGTAACGGGGGGAAAAGTTCATCATGCAGGCTTTTCTTATGCCGGGGTATAAACGTTCAATGGAACCTCAGTATACGAACTTTTTTCCCATTATGCGGGGTACCGCCAATGGTACCCCGCATAATGAAAAAATTCGCATAATGAAGTGCTCCATGGAATGGAGTTTTTTCGTTATGCGGGGTTCTACTGTATGCAGATTCTCAGTTCAAACTTTACCTCTAGAAATAAATACATACTCCATGATAATATTACTAAAGCTTCCCTTATCCATTTTCATGCAACAGAGTTGTGTAACATTACATTATTTCTATTTACAGAAGTTGTATTGCTATGGCATCTCAGTTCCTTGCATAAGTTGTACAAGGACAAACTGCCTTAGAGGTAAGCAGAGAAAAACAGACAATGGCCTTGAGACAAGCCATACATATCTATCCCAGGCCACCTGTGCCATAACATCATCATGAAATCACAACAGTAGCTACACCAGGGTGACATCACAATGGAATACTCATTTGCATTGAGATATCAAACCTCTTGGCACAGAGGTGAGTGACACTAACAGCTGGGTTATTCCTATGTTGGTCCGAGAATAGTGGCACCTATGTTGACCAGCTAGTGTTAAAATGACTACTAGTGTGTCAACAGTCGTCTACTGTGACTTGCTCCAGCAAGAATTAGCATGATATGGTCAGGAGCGCTAAACCGAAACTGCTCAGTAAACACACTAGGTCATCCTCAGGTGAGTTATTTTCTCCCTCAGCCAAATTTCCCTTCTCAGGATGTTGTGTGGATTGCATCAAACCCCCATACTCATCTCCATGAATGTATTTGAAAAGAAGAGGCAGAATATAGACTTGAAGGATCCGACATGTTTTGGGTATAGCATCCGCCCAATGTTATAGCAGTAACGTCGTGGAATTCAGCTGCCCGGGGCTGACGCCAAATTTGCCACCCCCTGGTGGACCCTAGCTCCCGCTAGGGCTTCTGGGAATTGTAGTCCAAGAACACACATAGTTGAAAAAGCGCCGCCCGGTGCCAGCCACCCCCCTACCGCTCCCCTCCCACTGATGCCACTGTGTTATAGCCCATTTAGTTTGAATTGATGAAACCAAACTAAGTTCTTGAATCTAGTGTGGCATTCATGGCAATTAACTGTTAATTAGATTTATTACCTCATGTAAAACTGGCTTTCTTTCAAAGGATGAAAAAGTATCCATTTTAGCAACTTCCAACTTCCTGCCTTATACAAAAAAGTGATCAAATGTTCAAAGAAGTAGTTTAGTATAATCGAACTGACCTGATCTTTATGTTTGAAAAATGGGATATTTTGTTATCAAGCTGACCCACATCTATACTGTGTTTTTTAGACTCCCATTGCTCAACAGCTAGGGACAGAAGGTTAATTAGTTTCTTCAAGTAATAGTCATGAAAATACATGTGTCTTATTTTTGCTGTATAATGGGAAGAGAAAGTTCAAGCAAGTTCAGAATTGCAGGAGGCCTGTGGGTACAATTTATTCCAGGATTCTCCTGACAAATGTTTATGATCTTGGCCTTACAGTCAACAGTTTTGACTTCTCCTTCTCCTATACTCCACTCCTAAGGCAAACATAAGAAGGAAAAAGTGTGTGGCACTTCAGATTCTGGTATACAATAGCCACCAATTTAATCACTGGCTATGGATGTTGCTTTAGAACACGTGGAAGGCCCGTTGTTCCCACAGCAGGCACAATACTTACGCTGGTCTAAATATGGAGCAACGGTCAAACCCAACTGCTTGGACTCTGGCCTCCACTTCTCCCTGTGAGAGTAGAAGAAAGCAGAGATTAGCCATGAAGGGCAGAAACTCTCCTTCTTCCACATACAAATGTCAAGTCAAAAACCCAAAGCAGTGTGTTGTTGTTTTTTTAAAGGCAGGCTTTCTAAAGACCAGCATCTGGTAACAGAGAAAGCATCTTTTTATCAACTTAAATTGGGGTGCCCAATTGTGATGTCAACATCGTTATGCACCAAAGAATAGAGATCTACTCCTTTGAGAGAAGGAGAGTGCAAGCAGCCCAGCCCTCCTAAACCAAAAGGACACAGGAGTTAACCCGCTTTAAATTTTAGAGAGAGAGAGTTATAACTATAACTCCAATCAGGTGTATCCTGGGCAACTGCAACCTTGTTGTCCTGGCCAATCTTTCTCACACTAGGTCAGGTGAATAACTTCCTCAAAATTTTGGCAGTTTCAAGTCTGAGCTGGACACAAAAAAAGAAGTTTCAAAGGAGGCCTGAGCAGACCTAGTTTCAAAAGCCAATTTAATTGAGAAGCTTTCGTGTTGATATTGAAGCAGTTACTTCCTCACTAACTCACGTACCTCTTGGGATGTCTACATGGATTAAATGGGAGAGGATTATATGCATCCTCTTAATCTCTCTTCAGCAAGGACAGGATAAAAGTATTCAAATAATAATGTAATGACTAAATGCCTGTTCCATAAATTAGATTTGCTTAAAGGTGATTACATTACTGACAGAGAAGATTTCCAAGTCAGTCATAGCATAGAGGCAGGAAATCTTCAATTATTGAAAATCTCAATCTGCTGGTGATGTTGTAACTCTTATGCAATCAGAATTTGCAGAGGAAAATTTTGGCCATCATGTAACATACAGTATATCATTTATGATTTCAAAGTTATATTCTTTTGACTAATAATCCAGAAAGCCAGCAAACTTTGGGGGGATCTGGTAGCATCCACACTTAGTCTTAACCCTAGTGGTTGGTTTTGGAAGGACAGAATTTAAGAGTGATTTAGAAGACAGGAGTTTTTTCTGTCCATGGACCTGCATTGCAACGAATAATCTCATCTGGCAAACATACCTTCACCCGGAGATACAAGAAGCTGCTGGAACTATCTGCCCCTTTGGACGATTGAAGGACAAAGTGGCAGCAGCCTCCTGCTTTGGCTAGCTTTGCAGACTGCTCCACGTAGTCCCGGTCGACACGTACAAATCCATCCTGGGACAGAGAGGAACATGCCAAATATAGTACTGATATAGTCTGTCTAGTCCTTAGGGTTAGTCAGAACATACTTAAAAACCACACATCCTGACCAAGAACCTAATTCATTATGGGGAACATGCTAATTAAGCTGAAACGAAGAGGTATCCACCAGAGGAGTGAAGGATCAGAGTTGGCAAGACTTGGGTTCAGTCTTCAGGCAGCCAGGATATCTCAATCCAACCTATCTCATAGAGTGGTTATGAGTCCCTAATTGAAGTAACCTCCACAAATCCAGACCTTCTCAAAGACAGTGTAGTACACATTTATAATACAGTAGCTACAACTCCCCCCTCCCCCCAGTACCAGTCTGGCTATACCTCACCCCTCCACATGTCCTGATACTCTTAAATCATTCTGGCAACTGTCAGATCTGAGGGGAATCAAGATGGATTTTATTTACCATCCCACCAGATCTCTGTAAGGACCAAGTTTCCTGCAAATCCTTCCATCCCCTCCAATTCCTCCAACACCCTCAGTTCTTCACACACAATAACTGTAAAGCCCTGCTACCCCATTAGGTAGGGGACAGACTCCTCCTCACCGCTCCAGCTTTGGCTCTGGTGGTTCCCAGGCAGCAAAATCCAACACCATGACCTTGAAAAGCAGCAGCAGATTCGTCCAGTTTCTCAAAGTTTACCACTTCCTGGGACTAGAAGGTGGGATCCAAAGAAAAAGCCCAAAGAAGGAAAGGAATTAAAAACGCATGTGGAGGAACAGAGATTTCAACATTTATCTCCTCTCCATTCATACACTTGGGGGGTGTATGAATGGTGAGGTTATTTAACGAGACAGAGATTTGCTAATGGGCATTGTTGCCATTGGGCCCATCTCAATGTCACAATGGAGCCAAGGGCTCACAGACTCAAGCCATGGAGACTTTTAGGGTGTGTCTTGACCAGGGGCCCCCAAACAATTTGGGCCAGTCACGTGGTTCCACCAGAAGCAAAACGTACATGCACTGGATGCATTACGTAATCGCACATGCACAGAATGCTGCTGTAAATTGCCCACGTTTACGACAGCTGCAGATAATTTATTACTATTTATTAGTTCAAATTTATATTGCCGCCCACTCGCTGTGGTGACTCAGGGTGGCTTACAAACAATACATTACAATACAATATGTTGGTGTGGGCTCAGGGGGAAGGGCGGTGAAGTCCTCAACCTGCCCTGGCTTCTCCTTCCCCTGGCAGTTGGTGAAGGCACAGGGGAAGGGGAGGCAAGGTCCTCAACCTGCCCTGGCTTCTTCATATGTGAAGTGTGAAATGGATCCCATGCATGCACATTTTACTTTTGCTTCTGGGAATGGTGAGGGTCTCAGGGGCTGGATGAAATTGCTTTGGAAGTCAGATCCAGCCCATGGGCTGTAGTTTGGGCACCCCTGGTCTTGACTGTCAAAATAATTGGGTTTCCAATTGAGTTTTTTAAAATCAAGACTCAGGTTCAAATCCCTCCTTAAGCCAATTATACTTGGAGTATCTATAGTATTTGCTATAGAATTTTCTTGAAGTGGAAGCCAAGGTACAGTTGTTGATCTGTAGTATGAATTCTCTTAGTTTGGGGTTGTACAATTTCAACTATAACTTATTTTAAACTTTAAACTGATGGTTTCATCTCATGCTGGGATTTCCCTGTTTTCTACAATTGTAGGAACACAGAATATTAATACTAAGGATGTGATAGGCAGTATGTTGTTGCTGAATATTGACTATCACTTTCATACCACATTGGTGTAAAGTGGCCCATTCAAATCCAGCTTCCGGCGGCCAATGAGCGTCACTCTAGAGAACAACTGCTGTTGCAAGATCTCAGCCAGCAGGTCTTTCCCTGTTTCCCCAGAGGCACCCAAAATGAAACAGGAAGTATTTCCCCTCTGAAAAGTCTCTCGGAAGGTCTTCAGTTCTTCTGGTGTGGGAACAGCCATTCTGCTTGTTGATGGTAGAGATGGTGCAGAGAAGATATTGCGCTGCGCAAGAAGGGCACCACGTGAAAGGCCTGGTTTGACGCTTGCTAAGATTTGGAAGGGACAAGTCCTCAGCATCTAGAAACAAATTAAGCATCCATATTCATACATCACTCCCAGAGATTTCCTTCATGTGTTTATCACAGGGCTAGCTGTGTGATGTAGTGTGTTTAAAAACAGAATATGCTACTATAATACAACAGAACAACAACTTATGTGTAGCTGACAACAAAACACTTCAACATGTAAAATCAGAATTTGCAGTAGAAAGTCAGAAGTGAATTACTAAATCTGTTCTTAAAACTCTTTGAAAAATATAAGACAATAATGTAGGTGCCAGGAAAGCACTGTATCTTGTGTGACAGCATTCCACATATACGATGCTCCACTGAGACGGTCTTGTAGAGACTTGTCTTCTCTTACTTGGTTGGGCACCTGGGAAATTGCTTTGAATGATGACCCAAGTGCCTTGATACTTTTAGGATGTATTTTTCACTAATCCTAAACCTAAAATGTTTAGGAATTTAGAAATTGAAAACAACATTTTTAATTGGGCTCAGAAACAGACTGACAACCAGTGCAGTTTTCAAAGCACAGGCATATGTCCATACAAACCAGTTCCACTTCACCATCTTATGTGCCTTGCTTTGAACCAAAGGAAACTTCTTGGGAATTCTATTTTACTACAAAAGAGCAGCCATGCTAACATATACCATTTAGTCAATCCCATGGTAAGTAAAGCAATGCAACAAGTTTTTTGGGTTGCTGCAGAAGGGCAAACGATGGCCCTTTAGCTGTTCATTGAACTACAAGTCCAATCTGCTCAGCCAACACAGCCAATTGTGGTGAGTGCTGGGAACTACAATTCAACAATATCTGTAGCATCGACCTTCTGACAGGAGATACAGGCAATAAATTTTGTCTTTTCCTCAATATGGCAGTGAATTAAATCAAGAATGAAAGGCTGTCCCTCTGTCAAAATATGCTAGAATTCTGGCTTATTGTGAGGTAAGGATCCACTTTAGAATGTTTGCACAATCTTTTGCACAGTAGACCCTAAATGCCATATCCTGGTTATTCTACTAGCTGGATACACCATCTTAAAGCAGAATGAAACTTGACATTGAGGCTGCAGTTCTTCCCAAGCTTCCTGGAGAATAAGGATTGTATCCTAAGCATATAGTACATGGATAGGAGTCTGCTGCTTAACAACTCAACTCTGCAGTAGTCTAAAAAAAAAATGCTGCTTCTTGGATTGGAGGCCACCAGGAAATACCAGAGATCTCTGAGGTAAGGGCAGCAAAATGATCCTCCTTGAATCCTGGTGGGCTAATCCCGGAGCTGCCAGTGCAGAGCCAGACAAATAACTTGCTTGACTCAATATAAGGCAAATTCCTCTTGTCAATAAAATGTCCCCACCTTCAGTTAGCCTGTGGAATACTGGTGTCCAAAAGGACCTATCCCCTCTTAGGTATTACAAGCTGAAGGTTGTGGTTCTTTAATTGAGTAAATCCATTTTGTGTTTGGTCTCCCCACCACCACCACCTTCCCCCTTTTCCTACAATATTGTCTTCAGCAGTGTGTCTTGGCTTCTCGTCTCATCTTTCAAAAGATGACAGCCTATGTTTAAAAACTTTTGTGTCTACTGAGAATTAATGTTTGAGATGAATTAGAACTCACTCAAATGTTGGCTTGAAGATCCAAAGCTCTCATCCAACGCCACCTTAAGAACGAATAATTCCCGGTTCTCTGTCATTTTCTTAAATCACCCAAACTTTTGTATCCACAAATTGTAATCAGGAATTGCCATAAGATGAATGATCTTGGTCCTGTTTATTCAGTAACACATCCTTACTCTTGAGGATCTTTCTCCAGCTTCTACTCTTCCAAGTCTCGGGCTTATTCGGTTTTCTGAGCTGCAGCTTTCATTTAGATCAGTGGTTCCCAACCATTTTTGGTCCATGCCCCAGCTAAGCATCTCTAAAATCTTGATTTCCCCTCCCACCCCCCACACAGAGAGAGAGATGACGTATAATTCTTCTTATTCAAAAAGTGAACTCCTATTCACATGGAGGAAGCCTAAAAGACCTTTCACTGTTAATAGCTCATTCTCGAATTGCTCCCCCTTAAAAATCAAACTGCCCCTGTGGGGTGTGTGTCCTACATTGGGAACCTCAGCTTTAGAGGGATGACTTTAAAAAAGTATTGAGGCAAGTTCTTCTGGACCTAGAACCGTGATGGCAAACCTTGGCACTCTAGAGGTTCTTGGATTTCAATTCCCAGAAGCCCACACCCTGTGAATGCCCACAGATGGGTTTACTGCTATTCATCTGGCCCACGCTGCCCTCATCACTCCTGGAAGCAGAAGTAAAATGCGCTCATACGGAGGAAGAGTTAACCCAGAAGTTAACCATACGGACGCGTTTTACTTCCGCTTCCAGGAGCGACGAAGGCAGCGTGGGCTGGATGAATCGCAGTAAACCCATTCGTGGACATTCACAGGGTGCTTGGGCTTCTGGGAATTGAAATCCAAGAACCTCTAGAGTGCCAAGGTTTGCCATCACGGTTCTAGGTCCAGAAGAACTTGCCTCAATACTTTTTTAAAGTCATCCCTCTAAAGCTGAGGTTCCCAATGTAGGGCACACACCCCACAGGGGCAGTTTGATTTTTAAGGGGGAGCAATTCGAGAATGAGCTATTAACAATGAAAGGTCTTTTAGGCTTCCTCCACTTTTTGAATAAGAAGAATTATACGTCATCTCTGTGTGTGTGTGGGGGGGGTGGAAATCAAGATTTTAGAGATGCTTAGCTGGGGCATGGACCAAAAATGGTTGGGAACCACTCGTAAACCCATTCGTGTGGATTCACAGAGTGCTTGGGCTTCTGGGAATTGAAGTCCAAGAACATCTGGAGTGCCAAGGTTCATCATCATGGACCTAGAAGACTGCCCACTAGCAAACTATGCCGAGACCCATGGGTCTTCCTTCCCAGAGCAGCAAATCAAAAAGAAAAGAAAAAACCGGATATTCCTCATCATCACAGTATGTACTGAATATTTCTTGCGGATCTGGATAGGATCTGTTTTCCTTCGTCCTTTCTTGAACTGTTCCCCCCATCCCTTCCCCAAATGAGACTGATTAAATTGTTAATGCTAATTAAATTGTTAATGCTAATTAAATTGTTAATAGTATTAATTAAATTCTAATTAACTTGTGAACCGCCCAGAGAGTGCTATGGTGTCATTGGTATGGTGGCAAATCCTGTCCCAAATGCAGCAGCTCCTCTCTCCAATGGGGCTGGATCTACCCCCCTTGAAAGGAATTTACTTCTCCCAAGCTGGGGGGGAGGGGGGGATCGATCCCTTGTTATTACAGATCCCTTGTTATTTTGCAACCTACTGATTGCAAAATTCAGGCTTAGACTAAAGAAAATAGGAAAAACAATTAGGCCAGAAAGATATGACCTAGAAAACATTCCTTGGGAATACTCAGTGGAGGTGTGGAATAGATTTAATGGCTTGGACCAGATAGACAGAGTGCCAGAAGAATTATGGACAGAGATGCGGGACATCATGCAGGAGGCAGCAAGGAAAACCATACCAAAAGAAAAGAAGCGTAAGAAAGCTAAGTGGTTGACCGATGAGGCTCTTAAAATAGCAGAGGACAGAAGGAATGCAAAATGCCAAGGAGAAAAGGAAAAATACAATCATTTGAATACAGAATTTCAAAGGAAAGCAAGGAGAGATAAGGAAACCTACCTGAACAAACAGTGCAAAGAAACAGAGGAAAACAATATCAGGGGTAGGACTAGAGATCTTTTCAAAAAAATTGGGGAACTCAAGGGAACATTTAAAGCAAAAATGACCATGATAAAAGACAAAGATGGCAGGGAGTTAGCTGATGCAGAAGAGATTAAGAAAAGATGGAAAGAGTACACAGAGGCACTCTACAAAAAGGACCTCAACACCCCTGATAATCACAATGATGAGAACATGGAACATGAGCCAGACATTCTAGAGAGTGAAGTCAGAAAGGCCCTAAAAAACACTGCAAACAACAAAGCCAGTGGAGTTGATGGTATCCAAGTTGAACTTTTCAAAGCCCTACAAGATGATGGAATCAAATTATTGCACTCTGTATGCCAGCAGATTTGGAAAACAAAACAATGGCCACAGGATTGGAAAAGATCTGTATACGTTCCACTTCCCAAAAAGGGTAATGCCAAAGAATGTTCAAATTATCGAACAATTGTGCTCATCCCTCACGCTAGCAAGGTGATGCTCAAGATAATACAGGATAGACTGCAACAGTATGTGGAGAGAGAATTACCAGAAGTGCAGGCGGGTTTCAGAAGAGGCAGGGGGACTAGAGATCACATTGCCAACATAAGATGGATCATGGAAAAAACAAAGGAATATCAGAAACAAGTCTACTTCTGTTTCATTGATTACACGAAGGCTTTTGATTGTGTCGACCACAACAAGATGTGGCAAGTAATTAAAGAGATGGGAATACCGGAACACCTTATAGGCCTCATGAGAAATCTGTACATGAATCAAGAGGCAACAGTTAGGACAGAAAGTGGAATGACGGAGTGGTTTGGAATAGGAAAAGGAGTAAGACAAGGCTGCATTTTGTCACCATGTTTATTCAATTTATACACAGAACACATAATGCGCAATGCAGGGATGGAGGAATCACAATTTGGGATCAAAATTGCTGGAAGAAATATCAACAATTTGAGATATGCAGATGATACCACCCTAATGGCAGAAAGTGAGGAGGACCTAAAGAAGCTCCTGATTAGGTTGAAAGAAGAAAGTGAAAAAGCTGGCTTGAGACTCAATATCAAAAAAACCAAGATAATGGCAACAGGCCCTATCAGTCCCTGGAAAATAGATGGGGAAGAAGTAGAAGCAGTGACAGACTTTACTTTCTTAGGATCAAAGCTCACAGCAGATGGTGACTGCAGCCATGAAATAAAAAGGCGACTGATTCTTGGGAGACAAGCGATGAGAAACCTGGGGAACATAGTGAAAAGTAGAGACATCACATTGAAAACAAAAATTCGCATAGTCAAAGCAATGGTATTCCCTGTGGCAATGTATGGTTGTGAGAGTTGGACCATTAGGAAAGCTGAATGCAGAAGAATAGACGCCTTTGAGATGTGGTGTTGGAGGAGAGTTTTGAGAGTCCCCTGGACAGCGAGGAGAACAAATAGGTCGATCTTGGAAGAAATCATCCCTGACTGCTCATTAGAAGGTCAAATAATAAAGATGAAGCTAAAGTACTTTGGACATCAAATGAGAAGAGAGGATTCACTTGAGAAAGCTTTGATGCTTGGAAGGGTCGAGGGCAAAAGAGGAAGGGGATGTCCCAAGATGAGATGGCTAGATGGTATTGTAGAGACGGTGGGTGCAGAGCTGAGCGAGTTGAGGGGGATGGTGGAGGACAGGAGTGCCTGGCGGACAGTGGTCCATGGGGTCGCAGAGGGCCGGAATCGACTGTGCGACTGAACAACAAACTGTCGACTGGGAGGGTGTTTCCCGGGTTTCATGGGGCGAGGAGGGGGAATGGTGGAGGGGAAGGAAGTGGCGAGGGGTCTTTTTTTCCCCAGGCTGGAGGGCGAGGGAGGGGCGGGCCGGAAGGGGCAGCCAGCCAGCGGGGAGAGCCCACCACCCAGCCCCGCCTCACTCACCCGCAGCAAAACCGGGAGACTCCCAGCCTCGTCGCTGCTGACACACCAGTTGCGCATGCGCAGAGCTCAGCTCGCTTTTCCAGTTCCTGAGAGCTGGAGGCGAAAGTCCGTTGGTCCCTTTTGTCCCCTTGCGCTAGATTGACCCCACCCTAGAGCTGTTTGCTTAATAAAGGAGCTATTTTTTACGCAATTAAGCACCTGCTCCACCGGTGGCAGAAGAACACCTGACAAGTGTCGTCTTGGTTCAGAAAATAAACAAAAGAAAAAGACCAAAAAATGTTGTGGCACCTTATAAACTTCTAAGCCAAAGAGTCAGCTCTGTCTGCTTCTGCAGACGTTTCCATGGTCATGTGGCAGGCATGACTAGACACTAGCTCAGATGAGCACTGACCCCTAGAGTCGGATATGACTGGCTTTCGAGCAAGGGAAACCTTTACTTACTTACCTTATAAACTTAACTACTGTAATTGAATTTTAACTTTTGTGGATCAAGTCCCCTTCGTCAGACGTGGATAAATCAATGCCTCAAAGTCTCACTCTTATGTTTGACAAAGGGAATTTGATCTACGAAAGCTCACATTCAAATACAGCAGTTAGTCTTTAAGATGCTGCAACGGTTATTTGTCATTTTCTTTTGTTTACTCCCAGATGTCAATGTGTGCCTTCACAGCCAGTCCATCTGGCGTGGCCTCTTCTGTCTCCATGACCGTTGGGAATCAGAGTTCCTCCTCTACTCATTTTGCCTTTGGTTGGCCCAATGTGATGTTTTCCAGTGGCATTTCCGCCACTGAGGGGACCATCATCCCATCTAGCCATTGGCCCCTTTGGGGAGTCAGGTTATTTATTTACCACTGCCCAAGACTAGGTGTTGAATTGCTGGCTGTACAGTCTACTCCATTACCATAGTGGGACAATATCCTCAAGGCTGCTGCAGTCCATTGCAGTTCCAGTGTTAAATCCTGCATACCTCATTTCATACGTGCTGCAGGAGATGGCTCCGTGATCATAGTGTGTGGGTCACTTCATGACAAGCTTGGATCCACCTTAAACAAATTCGAGCTAATGGCAGTTTTCCTGCTTCAGAAAAATGTATTCTCAGATGTGAGTTGAACCCAATGACATTTTCCTGACATGATTTCATAGACTAACATGAGTACCACTTCAGAAACTTCAACTATGTCTTGGTTCAGTATAGGGGGGAAAATGATTCTCCGATCTAAGAAACACCATTTCCCAGAATTGGATTGGGTTACCACTGCTTTCACTTGCATTGTGGGTATTGGGATTCCAGGTTGTAGACTGCCTACCTACCTACCTATCCCACATCCATCTTTTCTTAGACTTCTAATTGCAAATTATTATTATTATTATTATTATTATTATTATTATTATTATTATTATTATTATTATTATTATTATTATTATTATTATTATTATTATTATTATTATTATTATTATTATGTTCACATTTATATGCCACCCACTCGACCATGCGACTCACGGCGGCTAACAAAAATGCAAATCATAACAGCACATAAATCACATAACAGCAAACAAATCACAATATAAAACGCAACATCATAAAACATCATAAAAATACTCATAAATATTCATAAATGTCCATATTCATAAATGTTCATTTAAAATCCCATCGCAGCACAAATGACATGTCTTCATCCGTCCACAGGGGCCACAACGGGAGGTAGGGCCCCTGATCAGTTTGGCAAACATTGTATGCTTAACAAACCAGAAGGCTGAATGTTTAAGCTTTATTTATTTATTTGTGTGAGACACATATGTTGGGTGTTTAAGCTTAACATGCATATCTTACTTTCTGTTGTCCTATTTTATCTGTTTATTCACCTGTTTATTTATTTAATGGGTTCATTTATCCCGCCTTACTGGTCAAAGTCCACTCAGAGCAGCAGAGAAGCATAGATAAAGCAGATTTACAGGCAAAATCAAGAGTTAAGATATACAATAAGAGTAGCAACCCATATAGAAGTATAAAATGTAAGATAGAAGGTATAAAAAATGAAAAAATGTAAGCCAGGCCATGAACAAAATAATATTTTGAGAATATTTTTGTATTTTCTTGGAACTGTCCAAGCTAGTGCTTCTGGTAGGAGTGGTATGCAGAATGATGGTGATCTTTCAACCATTGATTACTGTTCTGCAACAAGCTGTCAGGAAAACAAAAGCCAGACTTTTAAAAAAATCTTATTTAAATTTTGTTTTCTCCCTAATAATCTTCAAGCTAGCAAACTACACCATCCCTTTAAAATTTTGGTCAAAGTGTACAAAGAATTGCTGATCTTCAGCAGCATACATTTTGAGAAGAACCAGTTTAAACTGTAAATTGATTTATTGGAAGTCCATTGTGCTGAAGAATGAATTGGAATAAAATTTGTAATAATTAATTTGTCCTAAAGGCAATTCTTGATTCACATTTCTCACCTGAGAGTAAGTCCAATTGAACAAGGTGGGATTTAAAAGAAAGTGGAATCCTATTCGTTTTCTTCTTCTTTCATGTCTAGGCCAGACGTGAAATTGCCTAAATGAAGGCACCTTTTGGTGAATTCATTCCATAGTTCCTTTTGCCCGACCTAGTGTGAGAAAGATTAGCATGTTTATACAGAATAATACAGAACTGTGCAAAAATTTCTACTGCATAATTTTTTTACAGAATAAACAGTATTTTATGAAATAAAATTAAATGTTTACATTGCAAATACATATTTTATTTCTCATATATGGGGTGGGAATTCATGTGCATTGCAAAATAAGTTTAAGCTTGGGATGATAGTTAATGATATAAAAATAAAATTACAACATTAAGTATAATGGGATCTTTTAGTTTCTTCAAATGAAGATTGTATTGATTCAGGATAGTGGTGATCTGTTTTACTTTTAGCTTTTCCACCACCCTGCCACTAAAGGCTGTTAGCTGATTTCAAAATTTGTAATTGGAAACATACGCTACATGTCCTGAATCTGCTTAAATTAAATTAAAGGTAAATCAGTCAATCCTATCCTCAGGTATAAATGGAAATACTGTGAAAAGCACAAATACTTATTAACAGTGCCAATAAATGCATTGTACTTTAAACAGAATATATACATATATACATACAGAAGGTACCAAAAATGTATACACATTTTAAGAGATGTTATGTTTTACTTTTCAAAGTTGAAGTGAACTATGGTAGCATTGTGCAGTATAACATTTGCTCAATAGAATTAAAGCTAGAAAATTGGCTATAATGGCGGTACTTCAGGAAGGAATCAAAATGGTATGCACAGCGATACAAGTGGACACTTTGGTCAACATTGCTTAAGCAGTAGTTCAACGTAATCAGAAGTGTCAGGATCCCGATGGTAACTACTTTGAGCACCGCTTGTAATTGCGGAAGTCAAACGTGACTTGTATCCATCTTTTGTTATCAGTATATATTGAGTACAGTAAAACACCGGATAACGATTGGATCGGATAATGCAAAAATCGCATAACGTTAAGTAATCTGGGGAGGAGAATTGGATCGAATAACGTTAAGGTCCTATGGGATGGATCGGATAACAACTGCTAAAGCATGTACGGTTACAATGTATCTCTATGGAGCTTTAATGTTATCCGATCCATCCCATAGGATTTTAACATGGATGAGATAACACTAAAAATCGGATAACACCAAGATTTGTGGAACCAAGTTTTAGCGTTATCCGGTGTTTTACTGTATTACAATTTTAATACAGGTTTTTTTCCTTTCCTCAAATGTGTATACATTTTGGCATCCTCTGTATATTACAATAATATACAGTAAAACCTCGGATAACACTAAAACTTGGTTCCACAAGTCTTAATGTTATCCTATTTTTAATGTTATCTGACACATGCATTGGATAACGTTAAAATCCTATGGGATGCATCAGATAACGTCAAAGCATTATGCTGTTTTAGCGTTATCTGATGCAAACGTTCTCTGAGGTATTACCGTATTAGAGTAAGAAGAACCAGAAATTAAGGAGCCCTTCCTCTCAGTTATACTGAGTACAAGTGATCCCTTGTCCAAATTTATATCAGTAACCAGTATATTCAATTCAGTACAATCATATGGGAGAAAACTGTGGGAATGAATATACTTAAGATGGTGACAGTATTTTCAGTACTACCTAAACTGCTAGGCTACAGATTTACTGTGACCAGAAGCCTATCACTCTTTTAGTCCAGTATTAGTGAAATTGTGTAATCAGCATTAGAAATTAGCTACTAATTAACCATCTATTTCAATGCATTACTACAAAAATTCAAACTGTTTTTAAGAGTACAGACATGTATGTCATTAGTACAGACATGTACGTCTACATATACCTTGAAAGCCAAAAAGGAAGGAATAATAGGGGTTACTTTGGATTAAAGGAGAGGAAATGATGTACCTTGCCTTAAGTTAGCTTCCCTAAAAATTGTTCAGAGAGAGCTGTCTTCCTAAAAACACAAAAGGATTTCCACTAATCCTAATCGTTACAATAAAGTTAGTCAACTGCAAGTTACAATGACAAGTTTTTCATGTAAATAGTTGCATTACAAAAAATAAGATTACAAACATCCAGGTAAAGATAGAGGGGAGGAGGGGAGGGGATTAGGTAGATACATGTCAGTAATCAATGGCAGTGACATTGTTGAGTGTTCTCCCAATGGACATGTTTGGCTTGGCAGCAGGAACCAAATGGAAACATGACATCTCTGAAGCGAGAGATTTGGTTGTCCAGTCATTATCACTGACAACTTTGAAACTGACTGTGACACTTTACTTTGCATTACCCACCCATATAATCCATCTTGACTCCAGACAAACAAAACTATCTTTGTGTACATATGCTAATTACAGACCCCATGAACAAAAGACATGAAAGATACATGCAAGGGAATAATCCTTAAGGCAATCTGGGTGAAGCGCTTGGCTGTTATCTTTCAGGAAATTGTTGGGTAGGGTGTGAGACCTTCTGGGCATTGGTGTTAATTGTTCCTTTGGTGGGAACATGATGAGCCCTTTTGGGAGTGTCAAGGCAGGCTTGAGTTTAAGGAAAAAATCCTGCTTTGGAAATACAAAACAGAACATGTTACAATTATTTTACAATATTTTTAGTAACTTTTGGAACATTTTATTTATTTATTTATTTATTTACTCCAATTTTTATACCGCCCTACTCGGTTGGACCGACTCAGGGCAGTTCACAAGCACAGAGTAAACAGCAAGTTTATAAACACAACATGTAAATATAGAAAAAGAGAAAAAAATCAATATCAACACCGTAAAACAACTCAACATCATTACGTCATAAAAAATTCAATAGGTATCAATTTCAAACAACAATCAAAAAATACAAAATTCATCAAATTTACCCAAAGATTTGAAACATTATCAAAAAGTCCAGCCGGTTCGGGGTCGCATAACTAGTTAGCATGCCAGAGTCTCGTTCGTTATCGGAATTAACCAAACAAATTGCTCCACCAACTAAGAACGGCCATGCACCACCACCCACAGAATCGAGAAAGAGCTATCAATCTGTCAATCCTTTCCATGTCCATTTAATTGCAACCTCTAATTAATAATCAATCAGGGATCAAAGGGTGAGGTTTGCTATGCCTATGGTCAGGCATGACTCAAAAGATGGGAAAACTCCATTTTAACTCAAACGGCAAATACCTTAAAGTCACTTAAAAAGCCTTATTTTCCTTTTTGGCTGCATCCGCGGCTTGACTTTTAGACAAGAAGAAGAAGAAGAAGAAGAAGAAGAAGAAGAAGCCATATTCAAAAAGGCCCGCTTTTAAATGCAGGAGCCAATTGAGAAAAAAATTAATTTGTAATGGCTTACTCTTGAGGAGACCTTCCCCAATTGGGTCCACCACTGGCCCTTGGCCAGCCAGACTGATCCTGGGGCTTGTCACATCTTTGGGAAAGAAGACATGATTTTTACCAATTATTTTAAACTTTATTCCAGCATTTAACATGTTAACCCTTGCCTCTGAGTCCCTCTGCTGTCATCCCCCTTTGCTCTTAATTTTTTCCTAATATTTTTTGCTGCGCCACTGTCTAGGAATCCCTCAAAAGCACGTATTTCTTTTGATCCCTTTGAAGTTTGATTGAATCATTAGGACTGGATACTTTGCAGCAAAGACTTAATACTTTGTTACAACTGCCTAGCCTTTGATGCTTTTGAATCACCATATTTGGATTTTCATTCATAAATAAGCTTCCAGGTTCAATTGAGGATACTGTAGCAGTCTCTCTCATAGAGAATCATTGTAGCGTCTATTCCCATTCAAGTGAACGGCATTTAAAGATCGCAATAGCAATCTTTTGAAAAATGATTAAAAATAGATCTTTGCAGTCATTTATCTGCAAAGTGTTGTGAATGAGTGCATGTCAGTGTAGTGCTTTGTACAAATGAAAGACTAACTGTATGGGGGGGGGCATAGTAAAATTAAAGAGAGAAATGTCTTTATTGAAAATAAAAATACAGTATAAGAAAATAATAAAAATGGTAATTTCAGATTCGGGGTAACACGTGTACATGTAATAATAGTGGATAGTTTTATCCCATCTGAATGGAATCAATTCCCTTCTTCAAGAATGAAGCCACTGTATAGGGGTTACTCTGGATTAAAGGAAGGGAAATGATGTAGCTTGTCTTAAGTTACTTGAGGGAAAGGTAGAGTATGAATAGAATAATTTAGTAAGTAGCCATAATAAACTGCAAGAAAAATAGTTAACAGCAATATGTGTACATGTAATAATATTAGATAGTTTTATCCCATCTGAATGAGATCAATTCTCTTCAAGAATGAAGCTGCTGTCACATGCAGATAAATTTAAGTCTACAATTTGGTTATAAAAGGGCAGAATTAAAAAAAATCATGAAAGAGGAACAGTTAAGCATCTTTTACTAGCCTGCAAAGGTTTAAGAAGGAATCAGTATTATGTATGCATAAGTTTTTAAGAAGAAGTAACCTGCCCCCTTCACATTTGATGTACTATTTTTTTCATTCCATACAATAGTTGTCAGACATGATGCTGAAAGATGAAAACTAGTGAATTAAATACAGTTCAATTGTAGAAGAATGAAGAGAAGAAATCTGAAATAGCCTTTCTGTGTTCAGAAACATGCAGCTGCAGAGAAACAGAAACAGAACGAAAGAGACAGAGACTCAAAAGTGATTTAAGTAGCATATGTGGATTTTCTCCTAAACAATGATTCAGCATCCTAATTGAGGCAAATGGCAATTTTAGACCATCCATTCTGTGTGGAAAATGGAGGATTTTGGCAAGATTGGAAGAAAAACCTGTCCTTGACATGGTATCCTAAAGCGGTCTATACAGCCAGCTGCAATAGCACAGCATCCTTCACTATTAGCATAAACAGGCAGTTGAACTTGTTGTTCTTGTTGATGGTGTAAGAAGCCTGACACCCTTGCGATGACTTGGTAATTAAATTGTAAAGCCTTCCCAATACAAGTCCCAGCTCTGATGTCTAACCGAAGAGAAGCAGACAAGAGAAGAGTGTGCTTTGTGAGTAGATGGACTCAGGGGCAGAAAGAATGGTTAAAACTAAACTTAGATCACAGCCCAATGTAGAATGTGGTGTGTTTTCAGATCTTCTGAAAATATTTAAGAGAGCCAAGCAGACCTAAAAATTAGATTACAGAACTAGGCCAAAATCCTTTATGTCATTGTAAGAAAGTTTGGCCACAAGATGAGAAGTTAACCCTGTACGTCTGTTGGGCAGGTGTGGGTAAAAGGCAGCAGAATTATCAGTTATTTGATTTTTTGTTAATGCATTATTAGGTGCCACCAGGAGAATTTCCGGCCTCAAATACCAAAGTAACTTGGCCAACTTTGTCTACTATTCATCTTAACTGGGGTAGGTATAGCAAAATGTCTTGAACTTGATATAGGGCAGGCCCGGATGTGTACCCAGTGTTGTTTGGTAGATAGACTAGGACTCAGGAGACCTGGATTTGAATCACCATTTGGCCAGGGAAACTCATGGGAGGGAGAGGTAAAGTAATAAAACTACGGCTTAAATATTTCATTTATCTTGAAAACTGCTGTAAATCAGATGCTACATAGCACACAACAGGATATAAGCTGATGGATAGCTCAGTGAGAAGGAGGGCCTGGGATAGAAATTCAGCTCTGCATTGTGACTTTTAGAAGAAGAAGCCTTTGTAACCTTGGGCAAGTTGCACAGTCCCAGCACACCACTGATGAAGAGAATGTTAAACTACTTCTGAGTGTTCTTTATACTCTATAAAGAGTTGCCATACATTGGAATTGTGTTGGTGGCATGAAGGTATCGCTTTTTCTAAAAATTGGATATCTAAATTGACAGGGTACTGGTGGGTCATTTATATACCTATACAGTATGATAATTTCTGGTGGATTCTGTAGAATATTCATTCATTCATTCATTCATTCATTCATTCATTCATTCCATTTATATATCACCCATCTCGGTGGTTTTCCCTCTTTGGGTGGTGTACAACAGAAGAGAAAAATGGCATGTTTCCCCCCCTAGTTTCTCAAATTCTTGAAATCCAGCAGATTCTTTAAAATAATATGCTTTTAAAAAGAATTCCATGCTTTTCATTTCTGAAAAAAAGCACTTATTATTTCTGTTCAAACTTTTGTCTTTAAAATCTGAGACCTTACTCCCTTGTGCATCAGTATCACACTCTTTTTGTACCACCTAAGCCTCATTCAGGTATTACCATTGTTCTAACCAGCCTACAAGGAGGGGAATACCTAGGACCACACCTCATTCCCCCATCTCTGTGGACAGTTTCCTCACACAGACAGGGGCAAATCTGGAAAAAAAAAGAGTGCTCTGTCCTAGAGAGTCCACCTGTGAGTAAGGAAGCTGGCAAAAGTGGGTACGGGGTTAATGTGAAAAGTATCTAGCTGAACAGGGACATTTTGCCCTCAGACGTGTTTGCTTTCCATGTGAAGAAATGAAAAGTAGAAAGGAATGGGACTAGGCTAGGTACTCCCCTGCTTGTGTGCCGATTAAAACATGAACAGTTACACTTGGGGAGGGCTCTAGTGTGATAAAGTGTTCTGGAGAACTTGAAATCTAGCCCCCCCTTTGTGCCATTTTGGCAGATGCTAATAAAGGCATTACCTAACTCTGGGTGTCCTCCTCCACATTCCTACCTTGTAATCAGAAACGCACCTGAAGGGGAAAAAACTGTCAAATGTGAGAAGAACTGAAACTATTAGAGTTGTATAGATCAGTTCTGGTTGTTTGGCAGCTAGAAGGGAATGGGAAAAATAAAGTAGGCTTCTATTTCTCCTACTACTCTACAAGGGAATTAAAGCTAGATCTATATTGCCAGGACAGGTCTGCACTTAAGAATATTTGTGTCTTAAATTCTGAGCCATCTTTCCCTTCATATAGGAAACGTGCCTTCCCCTCTAAGGAAATATTTAGGGTGTTTCCTATTTCCTTCAGGTCCATTCGTTTGTACCATGGAGACTGAAAAGATAGAGCAAACACGGTCATTTGACAACACTTCCTGGCCTGCCACCTCCCTCCCTGACTGGATGGCAAACTTACCTGACCATTTTTCTTTGTCTGAAATTTCAATCCCTGGTACTCATGACTCCATGAGCCTGTTGGGTGGTTCAAGGATCCAGTGTCAGAGCTGGCCACTAGAGGGTCAGCTGGTTGCTGGTGTGCGCTTCCTGGACATTCGCTGCAAGCTAGAAGGCGGCCATTTCCTCATTTACCATGTTAACACGTTCCAGGAGGCCAACTTTTCTGAGGTACTTAAGGGCTCTTTGAGCTTCCTAGAGAAACATCCACAGGAGACAATACTCATGAGGATCAAAGAGGAACTTCCAATTATTCCCAGTGCAGACTTCGCCCCCCGCTTGCGGCGTTATCTGGACGAAGAAGGTCAGAACCGAGTTTGGGCAAAAGAAGCCGTTCCCACCTTAGGCCAAGCTCGAGGAAAAGTTGTCATCTTGGAGGAACTAGAGGAAGAGGTGCTGGGAGTACCCTACGAAAAGCTAAGTGTTGGTGATGCTTGGCATGTTCTCTCACCAGAGTGCAAATGGGACCAAGTGAAGAAGCACCTGAGCATGGCAGTGAGTGGTGACAAAGCTATTCTGCACCTTACCTTTTGCTCTGGCAATGGCCTCTTCACCAACCCTGAGGAACTGGCCAGAGACATCAACCAACGCTGTTATGAACATCTGAAGGCTCAGGCTAAGCAAGCTGAGCGCTGGGGTATAGTAATCATGGATTTTCCTGGCACAGGACTGATTGAAACGATTGTGGAAAGTAACTATGAAACAGGGCACAACAACGTTGTTGCTTGGCATTTGTGATGAAAGAAGGTAGGAATAGTCACGAAGGTTCCGGAATAACCAGCCTCCCAGCTTGGGATGCTTGCTAGCAGTTAATCTTTGTTAAAAGGACAGGATACATTTAAAGCCCTGTAGAACACAAGCCTGCCTCCTTTAGAGGAGTGGCTGGCCAGCCCATCTGTTGGGCAGGAGCTGGAACAGAGACAGGAGCTAACTCCATTGTGCAGCACTCTGGTCTTGACCTGCTGACCTGCTGACCTTCCAGTTATCATGTTCAGCGTCTTAACCACCAGGCCATTGCAGCCTTACCATTCCCCTAATTTCTGCTCCTCAACAGAGTAATGAAATCCTGTCTCAATAATTAATGATAAATAAATAAATAAATAAATAAATAAATCTGCCGGAGACAGGTGTAACTAGAACTGAATGTACTTTAATGTTGCAGACCTGCAACATATAGCCTTTTAATCAGACTTCAAAAGAATCCCTTAATTATAGCAAGCTAGTGTGCCTAATTCCAGAACTGAGAGAAGCTCATGGCACAATATTCAGATATTCACATTAGTCGAGATTTTCTGCGTTATTTTTCTATTGAAAGGGCATCTCTAATGTTACCTCAATTTTGGCTAGCCTGCATTGGCTACCCATAACATTCTGTGCAGGTTCAAGGTTCTGGTAATGATTTATAAAGCCCTATATTTATTTATTATTTATTTATTTAGATTTATATTGCTGCCCTCTCGCCAAGGCGACTCAGGGCGGCTTACAGTCAAAACAGCAACAGTACAATAAAAATTATAAAATATAACCTCACAAAATACAACCAAACCAGACTAAATCCCCTCAGGCCCTTGTTCTGCGCCCAGAGGAGGGGGCGATGTTCTCAGCCACTGCCAGGCCATGGAATCTCAGACCATGTTATCTGAAGGAGCTGCAGATGCCTATGTCTGAGTTTTAAAAAATCTACCACGAGAAAGCAGAGTGTTTTCAGCAGTGGGACCCATGTAAGGTCCAGAGTGATTTCAAAATGGAGGTACCCTGGTTCTGAAAGTCAATGAGAAGGGCCCTGGGTTTTATCAAGCCTTTGCAAGGGAGAGAAACATATTTTCCCAGGAGAATCGCCTTGCCAGCTCTGCAGATCCTTATCAAGTTCTGTGTCAGTTCTTCATAACATGGCTAGGCCACTGCATCGTTCCATAATAATCTGAGTTTCCACCAAGGCTTGGGAAGGTGGTGGGGGCAGCCTATTGTTCCTGTGAAAAGCAGTCTAAGCCAGTAATTGTGAACCTTATAGATACCGAGTGCCCAAACTGCAACCCAGAACCCACTTATTTATCACAAAGTGCCAACACAGCAACAGGGGAGGAAGGAAGCGCTCTCACTGGGCTGCTAGGCAGAGGGTACGGGCAAACTCTCTGCTGATGTGACTCCATGGGTGCCCACAGAGAACCAATGGCATTTTCTCATGTGCCATAGGTTCACCACCACTGGTCAAGCAGTGCCATGTTCCAAAGCAAGTCGAGGCCTGTATCCTCCTCTGCAATCCTGAGGTGGGTGTGCTTTCTTGAGGCATGAGCACAGGAGGGCTGGTATGGAAATTAGGAGAAAAAGGTCTCCTAATTTCCATATTGTACACCTGATTGGTTCCAATCCATGATGGATAGATGGCCCAGCATCATGGATCCACGGATGTTGGCTGGGGAGTGGATACATTGCTGAGACATGCCTCGCTCGCTATCTCTTTTTGGGGCTCTCGGAATCCACTACTCAGTGGCGTAGTGTGTAGAGTGTAACAACACTACCGTTGGGTGATTTGTTTCATGAATTTGAACCACAGCTGAGTCATTGCTGGTGGCTACAAAGACTCTGCTGCCACCACCTGTTTACTTCCACATCCAGTGAGAAGGCGAGAGTTGGAGAGAGACTTTTTTTGAAGGAAGGTTAGAAAGAAAGTGTGTGTTTTTGTTTTAAACCTTCATAAAAATGTTTCTGAAGTCCAATCCAAATTGTATAAGTGTCACAAGAAAGGTTATTTTGTCCTCTATCAATTGCACTTTGGATCACTTAGATTGGTTTGATCACTTTGGTCGCAGGCTCACTGCCAACTGACAACCACCCCTCGAAAATGTCATTTTTACGAGTCACATTTTCCCTTAATATATTTGTTGTTGATTCCTGCTTCAGCATCATTCTTCTCCACATGTTGTATTTGAACTGTATCCCCCTCAGGAAGTTGTCATATTCAGTTTCTAACACAGTTTTCTCTTTTATTTTTGCATTTTTGTGACCTTGTTTGAGTGGTTTTTTGTAAAATGCTTCATAGTTTCCCCCCAAAGTCCAATTTCAAATGTACAGTAATAGTGTCACCACAAAGGTTATTCTTTCCTCTTTCAAACACACTTTCGGTCACCTGAATTGGCTGTGTGGTTTGGTTGCTGGGCTGCCAAAAATTGACACACACACCCCAACGAAGATTGCATTTTTTCGAGGCAACTTTCGGAAGCAATGACATCATTTCTTTGTATTTTTGGCCAATGGCTCTTTACATTTCTGAAAGTCGCTGAGATGAGCTTTCAACCAATGTAACCATTATTTTCATGAGTGCTTTAGTTTTGTGGTGGCAGCTCGTCAAAAATACATGATTTTTGTTACATCGCAAAACCTGCTAGACCCAACTGAAATGTAAGACGTTCATAGAATTCACATCAAAAAGGTTTTGATGGCATCCCCTGGGATTTCATGATTGTGGTGCAAGGGGCTGTGGTGGCTCAGTGGTTAAGAATCTCGCGTTGTTAGCTAGAAGGCTAGCAAGTTGGCAGTTCGAGACCTGGGTACTGCATGATGGATTGAGCGCCCGTCTCTATCCCAGCTCTTGGGGACATGAAAGGAGCTTTATTTGGGTGTTCCCTGAGTGGAGTTTCTTCCGCAAAAATCCTTTCAACCCAGAATAATTTTTGACATGAAATTAGTATTATGATTGTGGTATTGGAAAAGATAGATGTGGATAATAAATTTTTGGAATGGATGAAAGCAATACAGTATATCACAAGCAAAGAGTAAGAATAATTTTAAATGGTGAAAAGGCAGGAGTATGTAAAATATCCAAAGGAGCACGCTAAGGATGTCCATTGTCACCTCTCCTATGTTGGAAGTGCTCTTATGAAAGTTAAGAAAAGTGCAAGGAATTAAAGGCTTTAAAGTAAGAGCATTTGCAGATGATATGGTGGTCTTTCTATAGGACCTATCAGAGAGTATTTTGGAGTTTAAACATTTGTGGAAGAATTTTGTAGATGTGCAAGATTTAAAATGAACGAAGATAAGACTCATGTTGTGGTATGCCTGACTCAAGACTTGAGGTCAGTTGTAACACTGCTTCTTCTTAAAAGTAGGTAAATAGCTGAAAGGTTTCAAAATATTTCTGTTAGTAAAATACTGGTGCTTTCTGAAGAGTCAAGCACAGACAATACATATCCCCCTGAGGCATGGCAGTGGCATAAAGAGATTATTTGCCTCAGATTACTCCATGTGATAGTGGTGATTCAGTTCTTTTTGTATGAAGAAGACCCTCCATCTTGGAACAAAAGTTTTGCTGTCTTGAGGAGGCACCAGTTCTTCATCAAGAGCTAATGAACTTCATGGTTATGTGGGAATTTGAGCCTCTCCTGTGCAACATCATCCTAATCCTTGGAGAATTGTACATGCTTATCTCATTTTAACTTATTATTCAGAAATGATGTTGACATCCCTTTAGCATTTCTGAAAAAATAATGTGCATGGAATCCCCCCCCCCCCCTGGACCAAAGGGTTTCTTGAAATAGCTCATGGATCATACTCTTCTTTTTTTGCTGTGGCCATCAATGCCACCTTCTATTAACAGACACTCAAATTTCTGGAATAAACCATCTTCCTCAGGCTGATAAGATCATCTACCGCTATATTGACTGGGAGAAGGAGAGAATGGCTGATTCTTGATTAACAAATGACAAAATATCTCATTTGAAAGGTGGCAAAACAATCTAGACTCCCAACAGGTAAGAAATCAGAGCATTTCTAGGATTCATATTATTTGCAGGGCAGAAGAGAAAATTTCTTGTGATGTACTTTGTACATTAAAAATATCCATTAGGGTTCAGTTGCTTTAAGTATTATCTTGTGATTTTTGTATTAATTTTAGTTCAATATTTGTTTCAAATAAGAGCGGAGAAGAGGCAATTGTGGTCCAAGTGAACATTTCAGCCAATGCAACTTTGCAAATCCAATTGGAACTATATAAGCCAAATTTGTAAAAGTGCAGTGCAAGTTATGTATACCTTCCCAATGAATAAACATATATTTGCAACAGTAGTGGGAAGCAACTATCATGATTTCCCCATCCCAGTGGTTGTTTCTCTGTCTCTTGACTCTGCCTCTTTCTCTCACTCTCTCCTCTTCCAGAGACAAAACAATATCTGAAGAGTAAAAACTAAATTACTCTAATAAAATTCCTACTGTTTGTACATTAGTTCTTATGATTTGAAAGTTTTAGTACCTAAAAAAGCTAAAAATTATGCAGCCAATACTTTCCTGTTTTACATTTTCAAAATCTTCACTTGAAGGAATTCTCTGCTTTTGAGGAGTTATTATAAAAGATGTATATGAACTATTTTTCAAATGCAGCAACCTAGGACCAGATCAGACCAATAGTCTGTGTAGACAAGCATTGGAAGAAAAATTGCAGTTTCCATCAATACTAGCCTACAGACTCAATAGAAGGATGAAGAGAATTAGGATCCGAGATCATCTGTATCATGATGATGGTGGTGGTGACAATGAAGAGGAACAGGAGACAGATGTGTCATAGGGCCATTATTTTCCACCCTAGCTGTACTCAATATTGGCTAGAATATAGTAGCAGTTGTCTAGAGACTTGGATTATTTTTTGAAATCATGTTTATTGATTTTAGCTAATTAAAAACAGACAATACCAATTCATAACATATAATGAAACAAACAAAAAAAAATCCATCCTATATAGTCTAACTTACTTTATCTTTCCCATTACAGTTGTTTTTAAGCAATTCAGCCTCTTTATAGACTTTATCAGAACACCCCTAAATCCCCCCGTGCTATACATATTGGAATTTGCCATATCCTTACATACTATTTTCAACTTTCCCAAAATTCACAAATTTCTGGGCTCGGCTTCATCCCATCGCCACTCATTAATGCATATTCTACGTAGGGCTTCCAAATTTTTCAAAATTTGTTATACTTCATTGGATGATTTTTATCTAGGCTTTCATAGAAACACCAAGAATAAAAAATGAGATATTTACATGTAACTCATTGAGTAATGCTTTTCTTGCAGCAAAACCTTTTATAGTAATAGCAATTACACTTATATACAGCCCCATAGCACTTAATGCACTCTCTGAGCAGATCACAGAGTAATTAAAATGTTGCCCCCCATTTTACTGACCTCAGAAGTATGGAAGGCTGAGTCTACCTTGATCCCTGGTCAGGATCGAACTAACAACCTTTTGTCTAGTACAGCAGTTTAACCACTGCAGCACCTGGGCTCTTTGAATATAGATAAGGTTTGGATTTGGTAATAAAGGCATTGGGCATGGAACAAGAGCATAGAAGAGAACAAAAGAGGTGGAGGGTCCAAGTAGTTGAAGCATGGAGGGGAAAGTAGCCTGCCATGAAGCTGGTGGGCAATCATGTTTCCTCCAGGTACTGACCTAGGAAAAGAGGAGCCTGATGCTGTAGGTACCAGATGTTGGAATATCTACTCACCTCTCTAATACAGGGGTGGCCAACCTTTTCACCCTGTGGGCTGGACCATGCCTCCTCAGACAGCTGAGTGGGCCAGAGGCGTGGATCCTCCCACTGTAAATGCTGCACTGTGTCTAAGAAAACCTGGAGAGCCAAGTTCGAGGATCCCTGGTCTAGCTAATTTCCTAGCCCAGGGTTTATCCAATATCCAATAATGATTTGTCATCAAATTAGCTGAATTCCAAAACATGCTATCTTTTGCCTTCTGTTATTCCTTCTTGTGTTATAGTTCCCCTAATGTATTTCCTGATTATGTATGGCTGTATCAGAGGTAAGCAGAATGTTGCTGCAGTCCGATGGCTGGAAAGGCACGTGTCTGATTCCATTGGAACGGGTTGCTTTACAGTGAACAATTTCACTTAAAGTGACTCTTCCATCTGCTGGGGAATTGTTACAGCCTGCCCCATCCCTCATAGAAGTACAACTACTGGACCAAAAAAGTTTGGGAAACAGACTCCACAACGGTGACTCCACAACGGTAAAAAGAATCCTTGTCTGGTTACACCAGGTTATCCTCCCAATGACAGTTTGCAAATATCATTAGCTCTTGTCAGAACACCAATGTAAGAACTAAACTCTAGTACAGGGGTGGGCAACCTATGGCCCCCAGGCCAGACCCAGACCATGGTGCCAAATCTTCCAGTCCATGCCGCCACCGTCAGAAGTGGACACATATACAACAGCCATCACTGCACCTGCGGCTGTGATAAACGTGTTTACAACAGCTGCGTATGCATTTTACGGCAGCATTTACAGCAGGGGGGACCACAGTCTGGGCTGCTCAACTATTTAAGGGAGTGTGACCTGGCCCCTGACTTTAAAAGGTTGGCCCTTTTGGATGTGTTACATTTTGGATTGTGGCCTTTGTGCTGCTGGTAGATCTGAAAAATAGCTCTTGGCCCACTAAGGTTATCACCTCCATCTTGAGATAAAGGAACTTTGGGAAATAAGGTACTTAACACTTTTCTTCTGACTTCTTTTCCATTGTTGTTTCTGCCCTAAGTTCCTTTTTACTGTCAGTGTACTGAATGTGTCAAGAATAAATAAACTTCTGAATGAAACCTTATTGTGAGGGTAGTTAATGTGCCTACTTTAGTTGAGATTATATATTGGATTCTGTTTCCTTCTTAATCCTATATTTTCCTTCATTTTTTATTACAAAGATTGCTGCCCACACAGAATCGCAACCCATGATTGCAGAATATAAAATGGAGGTGGAGCAAAGACAGAATGACAGCATGGATTTTGAATTTATTATCTTGGGTTTTGGAACCAGTGGAACTCTGCAGATGGTATTTTTTACTTTGTTCCTTCTCATACACCTCAGCACCCTCGTGGGTCACATGATCATTGTGATCATAACGTTGGCTGATCCTGCCCTCAATACTCCTATGTATTTCTTCCTGCGCAGCTTGTCGTCCATTGAAATCTGTTATACTCTGGTCATTGTGCCCAAAATGTTAGTCAGCTTCTTGGCTAAGAGCACGAGAATCTCGTTGACTGCGTGTGGTGTACAGATGTACTTCTTCATTGCCTTTGGAGGTTCTGAGTGCTTTCTGTTGTCTGTGATGGCTTATGACAGGTATGTAGCCGTATGCAACCCACTGCACTATGGTGTCATCATGAGCAAGAATGTCTGCATGCAACTCTTATTGGTAGCTTGTTTCAGCGGATTTACCATCTCACTGGGGTTGACCGTACTGATTTTCAGTCTTCCGTTCTGTGGCTCCCATGACATCAACCACTTCTTCTGTGATATCCCACCTGTGTTGTTTTTGGCTTGTAGTAACACACACCCCAAAGAGGTGGCTGTCTTCCTTGTCTGTATGATGATCTTGCTCATCCCTTTCCTTCTCATTCTGGTTTCCTACGTATTCATTGCCCATTCCATTGTTAAAATCAAATGTTCTGAAGGGAGGAAAAAAGTCTTCTCTACCTGTGGTGCTCACCTGGTTGTGGCCGTGCTCCATTATGGGTGTGCGATCTTCATCTACATCCGTCCAAAGGCTAGCTACTCCCTGGATAAAGACAAAGTGGTCTCTTTGGTTTACACCAATGTCACTCCAATGCTGTACCCTATAATTTATAGCCTCAGAAACAAGGAAGTCAAGGGAGCACTCAAGAGAGTGTGGGTAAGAAAATTTGTTTCCATATCAAGATAGTGCCCTATGTATTGTTGGACAAGTGCCATTAACCAAGTTATTACCTGCAAAGAACAAGTGTAGCTATGGCTACACAAGTAGAAAAGATCTCAGACAAGGAGAATTCACAGGTGAGGTCAACAAGCCAAGGTAGTTAGGAAGGAATCAATATAGCAACAAGGCAGTTCTGTGGAGTGATTAGAATGTTGGAGTTCTGGGTTCTAGTCCCAAATGAGTCATGAAACTGACTTTTTGGGGGCCAACTTTGAAGACTATAAACTCTGATGTTGCGGGGAGGGGAATACACAATTTTTTGTCCCAGTGCAACAATAAATTATTCTAGTCTGGCTCTGCATGGGGTTTTGGGACAGTATGCACTGGCACTGGTGAATGGTTAGGTAAGAAAACATTGTCCAGTTCCTGGGATATTGCCAGTTCAAATTGCAGGGGCATGCAGGTTTGGATACTTCCCAACTGAAGACAAATAGAAGAATTCATAAAAGGAACATTCAGTATTCAGCTCCATATACCTGTAGTCTAGGATCTATGGGGAAAATAATTTCCTTCTCCTAGGAACACATTGCCCCTGAACTGATATTGTCCTCGACAAAGAGTACTGTTTATAGGAGCAACACAAAGATTCAAGAGATACAGGAAATGTGAAACAATTTAAGGAGCCTGAAACATGAAACAATTTGTATAAGAATTTTTTTGAATAGAAGCTGTGTTAGTCTGGGGTTCAGGCATATCAGAAAACAAAAAACAAAAATAATAAAACAAAAACACTGCAGCACTTTAAAAACTAACTGCTATATTTTTATTGCTATCTTTCATGGATCAAGTCCACTTCTTCAGACAAGGAATAAAACTTTGTTTAAGAAGGCATTCCTTCCTCATTTCTATATCTTGCTGGCAGTAGAGTTTGTGAAATATTAAAAACAAACAAACAAACAGGCAGGACTGCCCAGTGGCAGCTGTTTAAAAGATAGAAGAAATGTCTTGAGGGGGGAGAGGATGTGCAGAGAGAGGTGAGTATTGGTGCTGCTTTAGTGATTGTATATGAATGACTGAGTGTGCAAGAGAGGGAGGGAGGGAGGGAAGGAGAGCAGGGGGGAGAAAGCGCTCTTTGTCTTCTCCCAAGAAGCAAATGGAAAGGTACTTTGTCAAAGCATCACTTTGTGTGTATAATTGCATGCTGCTTGGTATTTCCTTTCTGCATTTTAAAAAATGTGAGCACATACTTTGAACTGAAATGAAAGAATTTCATTTTTTGAAAGTAGACGAGTCTCTGGTGGAGAGGAAAAATCTATAGAATTTGCAAAAGAAAATTCCATTATACCTCAAGGAAGAGGGGTTTTTTGTCAAAAAGGATGATAGCTCTTTTATGCTTCAAAATTCAATATCATGCTTAAAGATTCTTGTGAGGCAACTGATCTGTGATAATTGATTGTAAGCAGAACATTTAGAGGGATGTGTGGATTTATGTTTGTAGATGAAAGCGAACAAGGCTTATTTCAACCCAGAATAATTTCGGACACAAAATTATTATTATTTCAAAACTGGAAAATGACAAGACTTATTATCATCTCAGAAAATTTATTAACAAATATTTAAAGTTGTAAGAAGCAGCCTGGGTGGTGCACTGGTTAAACTGCTGTACTGCAGCAAAAACTGCTGACCTTGTGAGTTTGATCCTGATGGGATTAAGGTTCACTTACCCTTCCAAATGCTAATTACTACAGTACCTTGTGAACTGCCCAGATAATGTACTAAGTGCTATAGGGCAGTATATAAGTGTAATTGCTATTGCTACAGCCTGCCAACAGGATGAAAGAGTCACAACTAGTCTGGTATATAATTTGCCATTCTTTTAAAATAAAATAAATCATCAAAAAGAAGATGAAGAAACTCTGAAGAAGTTTAAGAGTTTGCAGGTCCTCCTCCAAGATCTGAAATCCAACCTCTTATTCAACTGCCTTCAGTAACTTGGTATCCCAGATGCTGTTAATATTAAAGTTTACTTTTTCTGTTTTATTCTCTGTCTCTCTTTGTACTTTTTCATTTTACTATATTGTTGATTGTTATAGGGAGGTCTGTGGGATCTTTAAATTTTAACTTGTAAACCAACCAGAATAGTGCTTACACTTCTTCTTTTGTGTTTAGGCCAGACATGAAACTGCCAAAATGAATGCAACTTTTGTTGAGTACATTCTGCAGTTCCTTTCACCTGACCTAATGTGAGAAAGATTAGCCAGTAACACAAGGTTGCTGTTACCAGGGTACGCCTGATTGTGGTTCAAAAATACAGTGGAACCTCATACAACAATTGCCCCGTATAGCAACGAAATCACACAACAATTGTGTTGGGGGGGGGGGGAATGGTGTCCCAAATAACAATTTTCCCTATGGAAAAAAGCTTACAACAATTTTTCAATGGGAAAAACCACTTAGCAAAAAAAAAAAAATCATTGTACAATGCATCCCATAGGAAAAATCGCTATACAATACATGTATCGTACAGCAATTGTTCCATACAACAATGAGCCCCATGGAATGGATTAAAATTGTTGCATGAGGTACCATTGTACCACAATCTTTGAGGAAGCTGTGTACTCCGGCGCTTACACTAATGGAGCAGTACAATCAATTCTAGTTCCAGTTAGGCAACTACACTACTATGAATCCTTTTCCTGGGAAGAAGCCTCATTGAACATACGTTTCCTTGATGCGTGTTCAGAGTGCAGAATATACACAAACGACTGCAAGTTGGTTAGACTTAATTATTAACAATGCAAGGATACAAGATTTCAAATCATTTGGTAGTAATGGCATCTTTAAATGGAGTTTGTTTTTCTTTAAACCAAGGTGGTGGTTGTCTTATGTTCTACATTAGGCATCATACACGGTGCTTCATCTATTCTAGGACACTAACATTTGACTTCCTGGGATATTTCTGGAATCGCCATGGGAGGGAGACGAATGATTATACGTTTATAAGGAGATGGAGAGGTAAAACAAGAGAAGGGTTTTAGTGGAGCTCTTTCCTTCTCTCTAAAGCTCAAAACAGAGATGGAAAAGAAGGAGATGTAAAACAATGGATAGGACCACCACCATCAGCACCCTGCCCTCATTTTGGTAAGGTTTCATTGTAGTCACCTGATTCAATCTTAAACACCAATTTAACATCAGCTTGGTAATCAAATATTTGCCTCCTCGAGCTTAAGCATACATACTGGTAACTCAGGTTTTTGGATTCATTGTCAGCAACTTGATGAAATCATTTGTCAATTTTGGAAATATATATATATATATATATATATATATATATATATATATATATATATATATATATATATATATATATATATATATATATATATATATATATATATATATATATATATATATATATATATATATATATATATATATATATATATCTCAAAGGCATCTATTCTTTTGCGCTCAGCTTTCCTAATGGTCCAGCTCTCACAACCATACATTATGACCAGGTATACCATACAGAACATGGTCGTCATCTTTTCACAATCTGGCAAGGATGAAAGACGGTGTCAGTTTTTTCCTTAGGTAAAGCCCAAGGCAGAACCAGAGCATTGAAAAATTACTCTCATTTTTAACCATAGTTTTCAGATTTCCCAACACTTTATGGCTGCTGGCCATGGTCAAGGATTCAGGCAGTTGTGCTAGATAGGGAAAGCTATTAATCTCATCTGTAAGACACTTCCATATACAGGAATGCTGCCGCTCCTTTAAAAGAAGTACAGAAGAACAGCATGAAAACCTTGTTACCAATCCTTCAAGCTCCCATCCTCCTGTGATAAAGGTTAATGTAGCCTTCAAGTTGCCCTGTGCCTTCATGAAGAGATCCCTTGACAGTTAAGACCAAGATGACTGTTAACTGCCACTTGGTTTGCCAAGGCTGAGAACCTATTAAGATTCCAACCTCAGTTTGAAATCACAGAGTTGTGATTCTCTTTTGCCTAAAGTGTATCCATGCCAACTGTACTGGCCCATCGGTCTCTGATTTTTTAAAATTTAATTAAAACACTGTACAAAAAAGTGTCACAACTACAAAAACATATACAAAAATATTAACAAAATTACATATAGTACCATATAACTACTACATGCATCCAGCACTAGTGGTAGTTATAGATCTTCTCAATGCCATTAAATGTTTATACTGTATATCCATCCCTTCATTCCAAAAAGATAATAAATCTTGCTCTGGCTTTGCTCCTTTCCCTTTCACTAATACATAAACAGGGACTTAGTCAGTGGTGTGCTGCTCAGGGCGCACCGGCAGCAAAAATCCTCCTTGGCCATGACCACTTGGCCAGCCACACCCATTTCCCTACTCTGGAGCTCAGTGCACATGCACTACTTCATAGTTTAGCACATGCGCGCTAAGCCAAGCAGCTGTTTTCTGCGCCTGGAGTGGGAGCAGTGTGGATGTGGCAGAGAGACTGGAGCACGGACAGAGGCCTGACCTGAAGCAGCAAAGGCAGTGGCAAAGGCAGCGGCAGGAGCAGAGAGCAGATAGGCAGATACAGAGGCAGCGGCGGGTAGAGTGGATATGGCGGTGGCAGCAGCAGGCAGATAGGCAGTGGCAGAGACAGAGGCAGCAACAGCAGCAGGCAGAATGGTGGCAGTGGAGATGGAGGCAGCGGCAGCGACAGTGAAGACCAAGGTGGCGGCAGCAGTGGCAGGCAAAGTGGTGAAGATGAGGCAGCAGTGGCGGCGGGTGGCATAGCAGCGGGCGGAACAGTGGAGTGGAGACAGTGGGAGCAGCAGTGGTAGAGACTGAGGCAGTGGAGACCAAGGCAGCAGAGACTGAGGTGGTGGTGGCAGAGACTGAGGCAGCGGAGACTGAGGTGACAGTGGTAGAGACTGAGGTGGCGGGAGTGATGGCAGCAGAGACCGAGGCTGTGGAGACCGAAGTGGTGGAGACTGAGGCGGCGGTGGAGACTGGATGAAAAGAACATGATTGTTGGTCTTCATTTGCGAAATTGACTCATTTTGTCAATTTCAATGTCCTTCACCTGTTTACCATATCGAATTCACGAACTAAATCCCTGACAGTAGTGTCCTTAGACTCCACCTGCCACACTTTTTTTTTTACTGGACTGTCATTTTTAGCATAGAATGTGTTACCGCCAACCTCTTCTGCTTGCAAAAACTGCCTTCCGCAGTGTCCTTGTGTCAAGCATCTTCTTCCTGGCTCTTAAGCACAACCATCCTCCTTTCTAATGCCAGACTTTTTCACCAGCCGTAGGCCATATTCCTCCATTGTGACCTATTTCTATGTGACTCGTTTCTTCTCATCACCTTGGACATCATTATTAACCTTCTCGTAACCTACTCTGGGCAGTCTGGTCCTTCTTAGCCCTCAACAATTTCTCCTCTGGATATCTTTCCTACAACTTTGGATTTGCTACCACTCTAATGTAGTGGTTTTCCCTGTAGAGTAGTTGTTCCTAACGTGGGGCCCAGCAGGGATCCCAGGGGGATTTAAACTCCCAGAAGCCCAAGTCAGTACATTGGCATCCTTGCAGGTGGGAACTAGGATCCTTGACATGGTTTATTGGAAAGTCTCTGTCTCACATGTCTTCTTCATCTTACAACCACAACCAACCTGAAACTTTTCTTTTTTGCAGCAGCCCTTAAGAAGAAAAGACAACCAAATCTGACTGCTTTCTTTAGCAAGAAACCAAGACTGGAATTGGAACCACCAGTTGTATCAGATCTTTCCTCACCTTCCTGACCACACCACACTCATTAGTCTCTTCAACCCGCAGTGGCGTGTATCTTTGGTGTGGGGCAATTCCCCCCTTTGAATTCTCCTATACTCCACTTGGCTCATGGGCTTGAGTAGGTGGGCAGGGTTGATTGTGGTATTCTTGGCCTCTGGCACGTGGTTCAGCTCAGCTCCTTATTTCCAAATCAGTGCACACAAAGGATCTATATTTTATAGCTTTATTAAAAATATGGTTGTGGGATAGATCGGGGTACCCAAAATTTTTGGGCCATGGGCTGGTCACATGGTTTAGGGAGCCAGTCACTATAGCCTAGGGGCCAAATCTGGCCCCCACCAATTCATCTGGCCCACGAAGCCCTCGTCGCTCCTGGAAGCTGAAGCAAAACGCGCCTGTACGGGTGCATTTTACTTCCGCTTCCAGGAGCGACAAAGGCTTTGCAGGCCAGATGAATTGGCATTGGGGCCAGATTTGGCCCACATGCCATAGTTTGGGCACCCCTGGGATAGATAATCAGACTTTGCTAACTAATCATTTCATACTAAAAATAATAACACTGGCTTACTTTAGGCCTGAGACCTACTAACTGTTCTCACACCAATCTTTGGAGGCGAGGCTCTCTGCATCTACGCAGCAAAAGAGATTCTCTTTTATCCCAATCCAATTCTCCCACGTCAGACTTCCCAGGTATGGGAATCCAGCCAATTACAGACAGCTTACTCTAAGATGTACATTCCATTCTTGGTCTGTTATGTCTACAATAGCAAAGGGGGAAAGCAAAAGTTAAAAGTTGGAGTTTTACCCCTGACAGATACACTGGATACATAAGATACAGTATATGGATGGGTAGGGACTTACGGGCCACTCTGTAAACAGCATTTCAAAGCTGCTTACATGACACAGCTTGCATCAGCACCAGGAGTGAGGGCAGTGGGCCACATAAAATGGCACCGGGGGGGGGGGAGAGAGAGAATTGTGGACTATGGAACCTCAGAGAGTCCTGGATTCCAGGATACCCATTGGAGGAGAGTTTGTCCAAACAAGAAGAAGAGCAGGCTAGGGCGCAACCATCTTTGCCACTGTGGAAAAAACGGGAAGAGGAGGGGGCTCTTGGAATAACAACTAACAAAAGTTATAGGAGGGTCACTCCTGAGCAGGCACTTACAAAGTACCCCTAAAGTACAACAGTTGTAGCATTGTTATAGCAGTGTTTCCAGTGGTGGGATGTCAAAAATTTTACTACCCCACCGTGATGTCATCACAGTGTGGGAGGAGCTAACATCATGATGTCATGACATCGTGGGCAGAGACAAATAAAAATTTTAAAAAATTAAAAAAAGCACACACACTCAACCCACCCACCCACCCACAACACAAACCCATGAATAAATTAAATAAATAAAATAAAAATTACATTAAAATACACCCACCCACCCAAACATCCGCCCACCCGCCCACCCACCCCAAACACAAACCCATCACTTACCTGTTAGTATAAGTGCCTGGGCAGCACCATGTTGTAAGATGGATATGGTCATCGTACCAGTTCTCTAGGATAATATGGCTTAATGTAAATGTAAAACAGCTGTACCTCTTTAAGGGTTGTCCAATTGGAACAGCACAGGTGTAGCTTATTGATGAGGTAACTCCAAGACTTTGATTAAAAACCCCAAACCAGGCCACCAGGCCTTTTTAGGAACTGTGGTAGTACATCAATGATGCGTAGGCGCAGTGGGGGAACCAGTGAAAAGGTAAGGCCTGAAGGTGGTCCCCCCCCCCCAAAAAAAAAAAAAGTTGCTACCGGTTCTCTGGGACACTGGGAAATGTTACTACCGGTTCTGGTGAACTGGTACGAACCTGTTGCATCCCATCACTGAGTGTTTCCCAAAATTAGTTCTTGAACATCAATTTCCAGAAACCTAAATCAGTACATTGGTGGATCAGTGCTTTTGGGAATTGACTTAGGCTTCTGGGAATTGAAGTCCAAGAATTCAGATGTTGGGAAACACTGATCTACAGTGACAGTATCTGAGGAGGATATACAGTATATGCCTTTGAGCCAGATCATGTAATCATGGGTCAGGAGGCTCCAACTGCAGTCCTGGGTGTAGGACAATCAAGATCTATCCCACAAGATCCCAGAGTTAAATGAGGACCATGGAGAGATCGAGAACTGTGGGTCTCAGGGGTTCGATTTGAATTGGTCTTTTTGAAAACTGGTGGTTTGATGGTTTGGGAGCCCAGTAGGTAGATCTTAAGCCAGCCCAGGGAAGAATCAGGCATGGTCAGGTACAAGGCTCATGTTGTACCCATTTCCTTCTTACCCTTTTCTCTCAAATGAAGGCAAGCAAACATGTACTCCTAAAGCATATTTTTATTTGGCCATGCAAAAATGAGGGTGTGGTGTCTTCCCCACCCCAAGACAAAGAAAACTTCATATATATATAACTTTCCTTATCCATTCTGCACATGCGTACAGACCATCTGGCTGGACATTCCACTCTGGTAAAGGAGTAGACCGTACAGCCAGCGACTCAACACTGAGAGTCAGGCGGTAGTTAACTAACCTAACTCCCTAAAGGGGCCAACAGCTACAGGTGGATGAGCCCCTTTAGGTGGGGTGATGGTCCCCCTTATTGGAGGAAATGCCACTGGAAACCATCATATTCACCCCAACGGCAAAATGAGTGGAAGAGGATGTCTGATTCCCACGGTCATAGAGGGCGGAAGATGCCATGCCAGATGGGCTGGCTGTGATAATATCCTCAAGGCTGTGACAGTCCCAGTGTTAAATTCTGCATGCTTCATTTCATATGTGCCAGAGGAGATGGCTCCAAGATCATAGTGTGTGGGGTCACTTCATAGCAAGCTGGGATTCACCTTTAAAAAATTTACACCAATGACGTTTTTCCTGCTTCAGGGGGAAAAAAATGTATTCTCGGATACGAGTTGCAGTCAACGACGACATGTGTGCAAGCCAAGTCCTCTCTAAGCCCACCCCTCCCAGGAGTACATTTGACACCTTGCTGGACTGTCCACTCTGCTAATTTTTTTCTTTCTTTTTCTTTGGAACTCATCCAAAGTCTTAAAGTTTTTTCATACAATGTTGTGGCAAGACAAAAACTGGTTAGAGTTTATAATTCAAGGCTATCTGGTTGTGATTTGGAAACTATTAGCTATCCTACACATTGCTACTAATGCATCAACATTCTTGAGCATTGTGGGAGATTAAAATGAGTATGCAGAGTCTACTTAATCTAGTCCTGCTCTTGCTCACAATAGGTTCCATCACCTAAAATAGCAGTGTTTCCTGCAGCAACTTGAAGCCTTCTCTTTTTAGAGAATTGCCACCCCATTCTTATATCAGTTAGCCAACCTCTGTTCTTATTCTGTTTTGCTGAAAAGAGTGGGTAGCCAGCAACACAGAGCTGTAGCTGAGCTATAAAGCCTGGGATTTTGAGTACACTACTCTCCAGAGACAGGCAGCAATGAAGATACTTTACCTCACCTTCTCTTGCCTGCTTATTGCAGCAAATGAGGCAAGACTGTTTGAATCATGTGAACTTTATTACAAACTCAGAAGCCTTGGGTTGGATGACTATCATGGCTACCGTGTAAAACAATGTAAGTTCGACTTATTGGGTGCATAAATGCTTTTTCCTCTGTTATGGTTAATTTGAATCTAGCTTGTTTATTATGGCATTTTTTTAAAAAATACAATCTTTTTTCGACAATAAGCCCTTTCAATTACTGTGAGAAATTTTGGAACAGGTGTTCTAATAAGCTATAGAACGAGAATATTAAAATAATCCATGAGGAATTAAAATACTTTAGAAATGATTAAAGTGTTCAGAACAAATATAAGCTGTTCACTCCCTCCCCAATGTTGTCAGGAAATACTGATTTTATTTATTTATTAGTCATATTTGTATTGCCTTTCACTCGGCAAGCAACACAGGGTGGTGTACAACAATTATATCATGAACTGCATACATCCCACTAGAGAACTATAAAAAACTTAAAACCAGTAAAAAACACAATTAAAAATAGAATAAAAAATTAGCCCGGCAACTAAAAATAGTGAGGGAGCGATATTACTGTATCAGCCAGCAGGCGGGGGTCACCGCATTGCCAGTGCCCCACACCTGCTTTGCCAGCCAGGTTTTTAGTTCTTTCCTGAAGGGCAGCAACTCCATCTGGAGACGCAGCTCAATTGGCAGGAGGTTCCATAGGGCCAGAGCAGACACAGAGAAGGCCCTCTTTCTGGTGGCACAATGAGAGACCCTCTCTGGTCCGTTCTGGTGGGACAGACAGATGTTGTCGGGGTGACGCAGTCTCTTAAGTATCCTAACCCACTACTACGTAGGGCTTTAAAGGTCATTACCAGCACCTTGAATTGCACCCAGAGGCATACCGGTAGCCAGTGCAGCTCCTGAAGCAGTGGTGAGGCATGGGGTCCATGCCCCATCACCATCTGGGCAGCTGCATTCTGGACCAGTTGCAGCCTCCAAATGGTCATCAAGGGCAGCCCCATGTAGAGCGCATTACAATAATCGAATCTGGAGGTGACCAGACCATGCGTGACCATGAGCAAGGAGTCTTGATGTAGGAGTGGGCATAACTGGCATATGACACGAAGTTGTGCAAAAGTCCTCCTGGCCAAAGGTTTCATGTAGATGTTAAATAGGAGAGGTGAGAGCACCGAGCCCTGAGGCACCCTATATTGGAGAGGCCTAGGGCTGGACACCCCATCCTCCAATCACGCAGACTGGGTCCAGCCCCTCTGAAATTAGGAAAACCAGGACCACACAGTGCCCTGGATCCCCAGTCCTCAGAAACGTTCCAAAAGGATACCATGGTCGACGGAATTGAAGATCGCTGAGAAGTGAAGAGGAGCTAGGACAGAGGGATGACCTCTGTCCCGTTCCTGCCAGAGATCATCCAACAGCGTGACCAGTGCAATCTAGGTACCATATCTGGGCCTGAATCCTGACTGAAAGGGGTCCAGATAATCAGCTTCATCCAGAACCCCCTGTAACTGCCACACGACTGTCTTCTCCAAAACCTTCCCTAAAAAGGGGAGTTTGGATTCCAGCTGATAGTTGGCCATTATTGTTGTGTCTAGTGCTGGCTTCTTAAGGAGAGGGCACACCAAAGCATGTTTTAATTGTGCAGGAAACACCCCCTCCCACAAAGATGTGTTGACTATTGCTCCAACCCAACTACCTGTCACTACCTTTTCAAACCATAACTATCAAAACTGACTACAATTAATGTTAAGATTTTGCAACTTTCAAATTTGTGCATAAGCAACTTCAAAACTGACATGGGACCTGAATTCTGACCAAGTTTTGTTTTGCCTTTTAAAAATTAATTAATTAATTAATTAATTCTTTCTTTCTTTCTTTCTTTGGAACTGATTTTGATGACAAGCGACATCCCTACATTTTAGATGCTGGTTTTCTTTTCGTATACCATGGTGGTCTTGAAAACTGACAGTCCTTTCTGTCACTTGGTGTCCCTTTCAAATGGCATCACAAATTTTGGTAAAGGTGCCTCATGAACTATAGAACTGGGAATAAAAAACTAATGCACAAAAATTTATGGTTCTCGAGGAATTATTTAAACTCTTGAGGAATTGTATACAGCTGACAGGTGTGATTTGTTCTGCAATATTGCTAAGAAGAAAAATGAATTTCATGCCATTGTTATCAAAACAGAGAACATGGTGTATGTTTTTTTTTTTAAATAAAATTAATAGCACAATTATTAATGTTTTGAAACTGGGCTGGAAATTTGATTGCGGGTTTTAAAAATACTTTCCCATTTTATCATTTTGAAGCTGACTTTGGGCAACAAAAAAGATCCCACTCCCATCCTAGATAAAGTTAAAGGTCACCCTTGCTCAAAAGCCAGTCATATCCAACTCTAGGGTAGGGTGCTCATCTCTGTTTATAGCCAAACAGCCAGTGCTGTCTGTGTCTGAAGACATTTCCATGGTCATGTTGCAGGCATGAGTTGGCACCAGAGTGCATGGAACAGTATTACCTTCCTACCAAAGCGATATCTATTTATCTACTTGCAATTTCTTGCTTTCAAACGGCTAGGTTGGCAAGAGTTGGGAAACGGGAGCTCACTGCCTCATGCGGCACTCTGGATCTGAACTGCTGACCTGTCATAAAATTCAGCATCTTAACCACTATGCCACTTTCACAGTCCCTACCACCATCTTCTCTCTATGATATTCACTCTATGCCTTTCCACCAGTTGTCTGCTTGGCACAATATCCAGCTGCATACAATACTGAATACTATGTTAATGAATATGGCAACCCTCACTACGGATTGTTCCACCTGAGCGGCCTCGAGTGGTGTTACAATGGGAGACGCAAATCACCAAACATCTGCAAAACTTCCTGTGACAGTGAGTGATTTCTTTGTCCCACCTTGGCCTTCAGAGGGATTTATTTCTGAAAGGTGAAGGGCCAAAGATGGTTATTATGGTCGAGATGGTGTTTTCAGATTGATATACCAGACCTGCAAGATCCAGTTTTCCCCCTTTGCAATTAGTGAAACACATTACTTGGGCCATCAAAACTACCCACCCTGAACAAACCCAGAACTATGAACAAAGACATAATAATATCCAAGTTGAAACACGTTTTACTTCCTCTTCCAGGAGTGATGAATTGGTGTCGGGGGCTGGATCTGGTCCATGGGCTGTAGTTTGGACACCCCTGGCCTAGAGGGCCAGACTCCCTCCTCATAAATTCCAGGTCTGGCAGCAACAGCCACACCATGAACACATGGCAGATAAGACCTGCCAAGCACATCAACCTGGCTGTAATGTGTTAGTGTTGCGGACAACTTCAAAGCAGATGGTTGAGATCAGGAAAGGAGACCTAACTGTCTCAAGCTCTCCTCCATATTTGAAGGACCAGCTACAAAATGCTATGAGTTGCTTCTAAGGGCAGGTGAGAAAGATGTCTGGTGGGGGACGGAGCAAGAATGAAAAATCCTGGTTTTATGATCTAACCATTTATATGTGCATATTAATGCATGTTGCCATTCCTCTCTCCCTGGCATGCATATTTATAAGCATACAAAATACAACTGTGCACATGCATGTGAGCTAGTTATGTCATAGGCCCATGATGTAAGGATTAGAATACTAGAGGAACTTTTCATTAAACGTTTCCCTTAAGGGCAATGTTCTATCAGTGATGGTGAACTTTGGCACTCCAGGTGTTCTTGGAGTTCAATTACCAGAAGCTCAAGTCAGCACTCCTGCTGATCAGGGCTTCTGGGAAATAAAGTTCAAGAATAGCTGGAGTGCCAAGGTTTGTCATCACTGTGACCTAAGCTCTAGCCAAACTGGGATGTTCAGAATGCAAGAAGGGAGAAGGACCAGAGGTCTCCAGGACATGATTTTGTCTGATACCGATCATGGTTTTTACAAAAGCTTGCCCTACACACATCCTTGGCCTCTAGCATCATCAATGTGATCATTTCTTCTGTCTCTGAAGGGATAGCTAGCATCTCTAGCTGGATTGGGGTCTGAGCTAGATAAACTTGTCTTTGTTATCCTTTTTCACAGAGTTCCTGGATGATGATATCAGGGATGATGTGGAGTGTGTTAAGAGAATTATCAGGGAGTATGGGATAAATTACTGGTGAGTAGAATGAACTTTTTAAAAAGTAGCTGAGTCTATTATTGAGTTCAGTAAATAAGGGGTCATTCTCTGAACTCCTGTTCCTATAGGTGCACTATGAAAGGCATCAGTTGTGCTTGACCTTTTGGAAATAAAACATTTCCAGTTTCCACTGTAAGGTCCCAAGGCTCCTGTGGGGGTCTTTTCATCACAGGAAAGCCATCAAGGTCAAAGATGGAGGCGAGGGGAGGTTAATTTCCTAAAATCATAATCACCTCATTGAATTTGTCTGTTGTGGTGAACTTTCAAGACTTAAAAACTTGTCTTCGATTTCACAACCCACAGAAACCTCCTCACCCCCAAAGCCTCAGGACCTTGCAGGACTCAATCCAGGTTCAATGTTTTTGATCATCGTCCCACCCCATAGAAGAGAGAATTCTTTCCAGCCTTTGGGAGTCAGGAGGAAGTGCCATTAAATATTTGGTCAGGAAATGTTCAGTTCTTTTGGCCTCCACATCCATCACCCACTACCTCTGTCCGACAACACTTTGGGAGGTCATGGTGTGAATTGATTGAAAATAAAAGATAAAGTAACCGGTTAACTTTTATCAACACATTTCCCACAGCTCCTTAGCGGTTAAGGTGCTAGGCTTGGAGACTGGAAAGACAGGTTCAATACCCAAGAGCTGCCAGATGGGGGATGTGAAAGGAGCCTCATTTGGGCATCCCCTACAAAAATCCTTTCAACCCAGAGTAATATCTGACAGGAAAACAAACGAACAAACACATTTCTCAAGGAGAAGGGTTATCTTGAAGAAAGATTCAAAATTAGAAATATTGTTTTGAAGTCCAACATCAACCTTTATTTTCACTGAACCTGTTGACACACAAACACACTCTCCTGAGATTCCCAGGCACTTGAGAACCACCCAAAATTTGTATTTTAACAGGAAGATTAAAGTGTTCTGTTTTATTGTTTTACATTGGGATTACTTGTTTCATAGTTAATTGTTTTAGAGGAATTGTAGTACAGTATCTGAATTTTCAATTTATCCATTCTGAATGACCGCTTGGTCATTTCCAAAGCAAAATGGAATTTGCTGTTGTTCCATTTAAACGGGGGAGTGCTTGGGAATAAAAACCGAATGACAGCAAATGTGAAAGAAAGACTACCTGTCATTCAGTCATGCCTTCAAGTACCCTGGAAGATGTTCAGTCTGTGCAAAAAAACACAGTCAGAGTTTAAAAAATAAGGAAGCATAATCTTACATTGTTGACTGGCTGAAGTGTCCACACAGCTACCTTGCTATTCAAATAACATGTGCATTTATCAATACAGTACTGTACTACAAAGCAAAATCAATTCCAATGTGCTTGCAATGTGTGTGTGTGTCATCACAAGAGTGTATCGAAACACATCAGTATTGTTAAATAGCTCTTACTGTCAAGATGTTTCAGTGCACTCTAATGTCTTACAAAGTGGTTTAAGCCACAGAGGTTTAAATTTCAATATAAATATCAGTCTAACATGTTCATATGAGGTTTTTTAAAATTTAAATTTGTTTTTGTTTGACTGTGTGTAAAGAATGTTGATCATCTTCTTTATAACTTGCTTTCTCTGTTTGCAGGATACACTATAGGAAAAACTGCAATTTTAAAATTCTCAACTTAATTGAGTTAAAATGCTCTTATTGGTTTGAACAACAACTCTGGTATACAGAATTAACGAAGAAAATAGAAAAAAATCCAATGGCAGTGCATTTACATTTTAGCTGAGATTAGCCAAGGTACCTTAATTTGTTTGCAAGTGTTGTAAATGAATTCCAGAAGACAATAAAGTTAGATCAACATCTCAATAGGACTGTGGTGGCTCAGTGATTAAAAAGCTTGCCTTGTTTGCTGGAAGGTCAGTAAGTGGGCAGTTCAAGACCTGAGGACAGAATGAGTGCCTGTTTCTGTCCAGCTCCTCCCAACCTAGCCGTTTGAAAGCAAGAAATTGCAAGGAGATAAATAGGGACCAATTTGGTGGGAAAAGATCTTGGCGACATGAAAAGAGCCTCATTCGGGCATCCCCTGAACGGAGATTCTCCAGCAAAAATCCTTTCAACCCAGAAAGCACCTCTGTTTGCTTCTGACACAATTAAAAAAAAAATCCCAAAGGCAGATTGGTTCTCTTTTCTTCCCCAAAGGGATCTTTAAGCTACAGATACCTTTTCACCAGTTCATTGTGACACATTTATTTATTTATTTTAATTTATTTTTCAATTTGTACCGCCGGCTCACTCCGAAGACTCTGGGCGGCTCACAAGAAAAACAAAGACCAGTCAACAATCTAAAAACCCATCAAAAGACACCACCCAAAATTAAAAGACTGAAAGATTAAGAGATAAAAAGATTACAATCAGTCCTTAGCAAACTTCACAAAATGTCCTGTTTTTGAACCAATAGGAAAAATATATTTCAATAATCTGTCAGTTTATGCCACCTCCAAATTTTTCAATGTAATTCCCAGATCATTTAATGCACACAAAGCTGCATATACAGTATTTCTACACATTTCTTTTGACATATCCATTTATGACAATATATACATTTTGCACTAATGTCCAGAGTTTTGACCACATGTTTCTGTTGTAACTGCTTTTGCATACATCTAAGCCTGCAAAAATGTCATGGGTTAAAAGAAATGGCATATTAATAAATATACATATTAATAAACATACATTAGGAAGAAAATATGTGAATATGCATATACTGGAAGAAATGTATAAAAATAATATGACTTTTTGACCTAAAATCTACAAGGTTATATGGGAGAGAGTTGGGATTATACGTTTGTTTTCAAATACAGTAGTTTAAAAGATGTAAAAAATATTCAAAATTGTAGAAATGAAGAAAAATCTGTTTGTCCTTTCACCAAGCCAAAAAGAGTATTGGGTTGATGGGATCAAAAACTATCAAAATACAGTATCCTGAAGAAGCAGAGAGGGGATTCTTTGACTGGTATACATTGTCCATCAGCATCATCAGAGGCATTTCAGTGCAGGATTCAGGCTGGGTAAAGAAAGTAATCTGAAACAGATCCAGATAATCAGTGTCATCCTATATTGTCTAGTGTTGCAGGGCCACACCCTTAATGCTAAGAGGATCTATTCCCTAAGAGAAATACCTGAACTATTCATCTTTTTAAAATTCCAAACTTTTCACAGAGGTAAAAAAGAGAAGGACCCTTCTTAGATACTATTAATGTAGAGCACAGCCAAAAATGAGATGGATTCACAATCAAGGGGTGAAGGTTTATGCATATTTCCTCAGCCTGCTGGGAATACAGCTCATGATGTCAGAGAACAACAACTTTTGTAGTCCTTTTGTCCTGTAGGCTGTACAGTAGCTGTGAAAGAGACCCAATCTGGCTTAACTGTTTCTGAAGCAGTGTTTGTGGTGTGCTGTTCTTCTGACCTCAGTGGGTCTAACTTCCTCTATAACATCAGCTGAATCAAAATCTCAATTACAATTGACTCTGATGCTTCATCTGAGGTTCTGAGATGAAATCTCCCTTCTGAGAAGTACAAACTGATGGAAGTTATAGCCCAATGTTGTCGAGCCACATGTTCTCCTACCACTAACATAAGGTTTGAATGCCTGGGATGCAATCCTTTAGCTCACTCTGAAAGGATCAGGTCAGTGGGGATATTCCAGGGGTGCACCTGGACATAGGACAACATGAATTACTCTGTTCCAAGACCCTGAGTGAGGCAACCAGGTCAACAGCATCCCATTCCTTGAAATGCTCAAGGGATTCTCAAATTGCAGCTCATGGGGCGGATGTGGCCCAAGACACCATTTCATATGCCCCACTGCCTCCACCACACCAGAAAGTGCCATGTGATGGAGGAAGGGCAAAATGGCTGGCCGGCCCCCAAAGTTGTCTGACCAAGCCCCTGGCTTAAAAAAAGTTGAGAACTCCTGCATTATAATGTCACAGAAGACCAGCAACCAAGGGTCACCAGGTATCAGGCCTCAGTTTTGAAGTCTCAGGGAATTGCTATGGTATAATAGTGCAATGTTACAATAAGCCCAATGTTGATTCATCAAAAAGTCAGGAGCAAGGCATGGGAGCAGTGGGGGCAGAGCTAGTGGGTGCATGATCATGGGCTCATTGTGCTATTTCAAGCAAGATGCACAGAAACAACTATACACCTGGGACCAGCTGGAAGCCAATGGAGGTTGCTATATAACCTTTAAAAGTACCTTACCACAGATATCAAACTATCTGCTGTTGCAGTCATTCTTCTAAGATTTTCCTGCCCTGCTGTGCCCTGCCCACCTGCCTGCCCACTTGCTAGCTACTGGAGGATGGAGGTATCACACAATTTGTCCTTGGTCCCCTAAAACAGCCTGCTGCCCCAGATGGATTGAAGGATGCTATCTCATCGCCAGTACTGAAGTCAACACTCATGGCTTGGCTGCATCCCTCACTTGGAGCAGGCTGGTGGTGAGGACTAAATATGGTCACTTGAAGTCAGGTCGAGATCTCATATGCTATCTTTTCATTTACATAGCATATGCCTGCAAGCTATCCTATTTGATCCACTTCCTTTAAAGATGTAAGGGAGAAAAAAAGTGCTGCCAGCCTTCATTCTTTGCATGTGGGTTTCCCGAGGGTAGGGGTGGGGGCTAGACCAGTGGTGGGGAACCTATGGCACACATGCCAGAGGTGGGACTCGGAGCCCTCTTTGTGAGCATCTGTGCAGTCACCCCAGCAGTTTGCCCCGCCCCTCTGCACAACAGCCCAATGGGAGCGCTTCCTCCCTCCCCCAGCAAAGAATTCACCCTACCTCTCTCCCCAGCAGCCAAATGGGAGCACTTCCTCCCTCCTAGCAGAGTTTGCCCCGCCCCTCTGCCCAGCAACCCAATGGGAGTGTTTCCTTCCTCCCCTGTTGCTGTGCTGGCACTTTGTGATAAATACGTGGATTTTGGGTTGTAGTTCGCGCACTTGGTCTCTAAAAGGTTCATCATCACTGGACTAGGCTAACCCGGAGGGGAACCTGCTGTTGCCACCACCATTGCCAGCAAACCTACCATCTGAGCAGAGTGAGCCCTGTCCCTGATGGTTCTGGGGAGCCGGGATGGCTGCACTTTCAGTGCTGAAAGCAGTGGTGGACATCAGCAGGTTCACACTAGTTTGCCAGAACCGGTAGCAGAAATTCTGTCTGGCCCTGCCCATCCAAGTTTTGAAATAAAGTAGTTCTAATTTAGGTGAAACACAGGGCCTTCCCCCTGGCCACGCCCACCATACCACGCCCACAGAGCAGGTAGTAAATTTTTTTGGAGCCCACCACTGTCTGAAAGTTGTGGTTAAGAGTACCACAAAGACATCTTTCAACAAACATTGAAGAACAGCCTCCTTCAAGAAAAGGTGTAAAGAAAAAGGTCCATCTCCTTTCCCCCTCCTGTTTCTTCCTGCTTCTCTAAAACATCAGTTCTTCAGTCATACCTTGTTTTTTTTTAAGAGGAGCAGAGGAAATAAGTAAGTAAGTTTTCACTTTCTCATTTTTCCAATATTATTAAGCGGTTAAGTCATCTGTATACTGGGACATTAAAACCAGCTGGCAAATTAAAAGCAGAAAGCTGCAAGTATTCAAGAAAACATTGAAAACTGTCAGATATGCTTTGATTTGGATTCCTGCATTGAGCAGGGGGTTGGTCTCACACTCCCCTTCCAATTAATATATTCTATGTTCCATGATCCATTCTCAGCAATCACACATCCTGGAGGCAAACCAAAGCACAGCAATCCGACATGCATCGGAAAACAAGTAGCCATAAAAGGGTCTCTGAAAGTTTATGATACAAATGGTCTGGAAGGCAGGCTGGTTTGCTGTAGCAAACACATCATCTAATCTAGAGGTGAAAAACCAGCAGCCTTGAGGGGAACCTGGGCTTTTAGAAATTGAAGTCCAAGAACACCTGGAGGACTAGCCTGTTTCCTCTAGGCCAGTGATGGCCAAATTTGGCACTCCAGGTGTTCTTGGACTTCAATTCCCAGAAGGCAAAGTCAGTACTCCTGCTGATCAGGGCTTCTGGGAATGGAAGTCCAAGAACACCTGGAGTGCCAAGGTTCACCATCACTGTTCTAGGCCAGGATTTCTCAATCTTGGGCCTCCCGGTGTACTTAAGATTTCAATTCCCAGAAGCCCAGGCTACCATCAAAGCTGCAGGTTCCCCACCTCTGATCAATAGTGAAAGGTGTGAACCAGTCTGTCCCCACAGTGGACCAAATAGCAAGCTAAATGCCCATGTAGTCCTCCTCTCAGTTACCTGTCCTGTCAATATTCCACACACAAATGGAAACAGGCAGCCATCTTGTCCTTCTCTTCAAACAGCAAAATGTCAGTTGGCTAGGCCTGGCAGATGACACTTACTCACAAACACAAGTTGACTCATAGCTGTGACTACCCAATAAAGCTTCCTCAATTAACCCATTAAGAGAATTGTAATGTCAAAATGTTTCTTTTAGAAACCTAACTCCTCAAAGTGACTTCCACCAGAGATTTTCTGCTGTAAAACGTTTTATTACTCATTGTAAATAACTCATTCATTTCCAGTCTAACAAATCTTTCCCAGCCACTCTGGGTCTCCAGACCAGATACAATAGAACATCGGATAACGTTATGACTTGGTTCCACAAAGTCATGACGTTATCCGATTTTTAGTGTTGTCTGATGCATGCATCGAACAATGCTTTAAAAAACCCTGAATTCAGTGAAAGCTGTGTCACCCTAAAGGGACAGGTTGTGCATTTTTCACCATAATTGTTCTTATGTTTTTTTTAATGAGCATGTGCATTCAGTCTTTCACTATGGCAGCATTGAAGCAGCAGCAGGAAGGGAAGTGTTTGTTTGTCTGATGTGACAAAGGGGTATTTCAGAAGAAAGTGCCTCTGTTACAAACTAAACAGCACTCTCAAACCAAGTGAATGGCTTTGGGGGAAATTGCTGTCTGTAGCAATGTGCCAAAGGTAGAGGAAGGGGGGGATGAGCACCATAGAAGGCCACGTACGTTTGCCACACTTATCTCACCTATACATACATTCCTAGTATTGGATACCCCCTTGAACTGAGTGGGTCTCACTTCAGAACAGAATTGTGTAGAATTCCACTAGTCATTCATGTGCTGATGTCTCAGAAATAAATATATACTCCAGATGAGCCTCCGGATTTCACTGCCTCTTGCTCTTCCAAATTCAGGCCAGATGTCTGGTCCAATGGGTTTTGGTAGACCTGTCCAGCAACCATGTAGGTATACCAGTCATCTTTTGAACAATGGCCTTTCCTTTCCCATCATGTCTGGGGACAGGCCTGTCTCCTGAGCTCTACTTGGAATGGTTCTTTGTCAGGGAAGGCCCTGGACTACTCACTGTGCCAGTACACCAACCATCTCTCTAGACACCACCACTTCCTTCCCTTCCATGTAGGAAGTCAGTTTGTTGCTTCAGCAATCCTCTGCTCAACTTCCTCAGACAACATCAGAATATTACTCACAGATCAAAGCCATGGGCTATAAAAGTCCTGGAACACTCGGTACTCCAGTCTCCAAAAACCTGCAGCAATGAAGACACTTTGCACTTCCTTACTCTGCTTGCTCCTTGTAGCAAATGAAGCCAAAGTATTCGAGATATGTGAATTGTATTACGTCTTGAAAAGCCTTGGAATGAATAATCAATTCTTTGGTCTATCCCACTGTGAGTTTCATTTGTTACTGTGTATTATTGTACTTAATTTGCTTTCACTATTACACTTAGTTTACATTGGGGGTTCTGAGTCTTATTCACTCTTTGGTTTCTTTTATGAATTAAGTGTACAGTTTATAAGAATGTTTTGTTTGTCTACTTGCTTGTTTATTATGCTGGGTTAAGGAGTTTTATCCTGTTTATCCTATTTGGCATTGAATAATTTTTTTCCTATCTTATGACAAATGTTGGATTATAAAATGATTATTATTCAATATTAAGTTCCATTTGTAATTGCAATTCTAAAAAGTCCCAAGATGGATAGCAACAATGTTGAAAAATGGTAAATAGTGTTTTAACAATAAAATACAAAAACAAAACATCTAATAAAAGCAGTACCAGTGTAGCATTAGCAAAAATGCAACTAGAGTAGGGCAAATGAATTAGTGGATATTTGGGTGAATCAAAGAAGACTTTAATATGATTGAAAGCCAATATGTTGCTATAGCAATCCTCTGCTAAGCTTCCTTAGACAACATAAGAATATTACTTGCAGATCAAAGCCATGAGCTTTAAAAGTCCTGGAATGCTTGGTACCCCATTGTTTCATTAATTCAATAGACCTGCTCTATTTGTGATTAACTGGCTTTTAGCCATTAACTAGTTATTAATTAATAAGACATCTAACCGGCAAGCTTTTAAAAATGGATTGAGGAGATGATACCTGAAATTCTGGAGTTGCCCCTTTGCAAGGGCACCCCTTACCTGAAATACCTGAAAATCCAAAGTTTGTAGCACCCACCATGAGCGGGTGCAAATCCATGAAACTACATGTTAATAAATACCTTAAAAGAAAATGTTTCGTATCATTTAATTGATTTTAGTTCAAAATCTTCTGGCCAAAATGGAATCATGACCAATAAAACAAAGACTGTGGGGGAAATAAGTTTTTATTAGCTATGGCCCATGGAATTTTATGCAATTAAGGCTGCCCAAAAGGGGACTGGCATAGAATAATTCAAAACCTGATATATTTATACACGAGTATACAAGACTATACTATGAGAAAACTGGGGAACATAGTTAAAAGTAGAGACATCACCTTGCAAACAAAAGTCCACATAGTCAAGGCAATGGTATTTCCAGTAGTAATGTACGGTTGTGAGAGCTGGATTATAAGGAAAGCAGAGCGCAGAAGAATAGACCCCTTTGAAATGTGGTGTTCGATGAGAATTTTGAGAGTACCCTGGACAGCAATGAGAACAAATAGGTCAATGTTAGAAGAAATCAACCCTGGCTGCTCCTTGGAAGGTCAAACATTGAAGATGAAGCTAAAGTACTTTGACATCAAATGAGAAGAAAAGGTTCACTTGAGAAAACCTTGATGGTTTAGCGAGGGCAAAAGAAGAAGGAGGTGGCAGAGAAGGAAACAGCTAGACGGTATTGTAGACACAATGGGCACAGAGCTGGGCTGGTTGAGGAGGATGGTGGAGGACAGGGATACCTGGCATACAATGGTCCCATGGGGTCACAAAGGGTCAGACTTGACTGTACGACTGAACAACAAATACAAGGGTACAAAAAGGAGGATTTACAAATGTCATACGTGGCTAGGGGTGTCACACAGGCAGGCCACAATATCAAGTAGGAGACGGGATCAGTATCTGAGAGCAGGATGAATTTATCTCAGTGGTGTCACCAAACCAGGAGATTACAAGAAAAAGGCTACAAAACATAATTCAGGGAAGGTAAAATGTCCACATATCATTATACAAACCAAATTAAATGTTTTTAAACTATCACACAATGCTGAGGCTTGATTCCAGATAGCTCATTAATGCTGCAAGTTTCAGGATGTGGCAGATAAGCCTGGAGGTTCTCCATAGCAAAAGAAGGGAGAATGTAGCATCAACTGTCTCCTTCCAGGATGATGGGATTATCTCAGAGTTCGGTTTACTCCATGGCCTCTTCCTGCCAGGTGGTTCAGTGACGCATGACATTGTTTAGTGTATTTGGCGTCTCACAGCTTGACACCCTCCCTTTGGGGGGGGGGGCAGGCTGGAGAGACAATCTCAAAAATATTAGCTTTTATGAGGTACGTATTAACATTATATACTCAGGGTAGATTTTGCAACCCTTGCTGGAAATAAAGTTCCTTGTGTGGTGCTTGCTTGGTGCCTGTGGAAACTGGGACATGTAGTGCTAAATGCAAACTGTTCCAGGGCTCCTGTGCTTGTATGTGTATGTGCAGACGTGTGAAAGGGCATGTGTGTGTGTGTGCTCCTTGTGCACTTCACCATGAAGGGGCAAAGGAAACCAATGGTTAGATGGGGAGGACTTTATTAATGACAATTAAAAATTGAAGCTCCGTTATTTCATGTTACAGAGATTGAAATCTTTTCGAGAAGACTTACAAGTTATTAAAAAGGTCATAGCCCCCATGGGAGCCTGTAGAGTAAGATCACCCTTGCTCAAAAGCCAGTCATATCCAACTCTAGGGTTCAGTGCTCACCTCTGTTTATAGCCAAAGAGCCAGCACTGTCTGCGTCTTCAGGTGTTTCCATGAACATGTGGCAGGCACGACTAGACACTGTAGTGCATGAAATGCTATTCACCTTCCCACCAAAATAGTACCTATTTATCTACTGTACTTGCAATTTCTTGCTTTCGAACTGTTAGGTTGGCAGGAGCAAGGACAGAGATGGGAGCTCACTCCATCATACAGAACTCGGGTATCAAACTGCTGACCTGCCGACCTTCCAGTCATCAAGTACAGCATCTTAACCACTAAGCCACTGCAGTCCCTTAGCCTGTTGAGTAGTAAGATATAAATGAAATTAGTAGTACAGTAGTAATAAAACCTCTTTGCTCTTTTACAGTATTGCAAGACAAAGGTCTAAGGTTTAATATACAGTACTCTTATCAAAACAGAGAATTTATTTATTTATATTTATTTATTATTTATACTTATATCCCCCCCCCCAAAGGGGGAATCATCCCTATTCAGGGCGGCTAACATCATAATTTTTTGGGAATAACATCATAAAACCAGTCATATAATGATCAAAAGTTAAAAATTACACACAATAAAACTCCCACTAAAATTTAGAATGCTAAATCTCAATATCTTTAATGTGTTTCAGCTGAGAAAGTAAAAATGCTTTCCAGGTTTGTTTCTAAGACGACAAGGTATTTCAGCTGAGATTACTGAACTTGAATTTAGCAGATTTAAACTGTTGCTTTCCTATGTCAGTGCTTCAGAACTCATTTTGTATTTACATTTTTCTGCACTCTGCTTCCCTGCCAGTTGTCTGTATGGCTCTGTTCACAACTAAGTTGGATACCCATTATTATAATGACTCCAACGGCCAGCATTACTATGGAATTTTCAGCCTGAAAGGCACGGAATGGTGCAATGACGGAAAACCAAGGTCACCAAACAAATGCAAGGTTGAGTGTGCAAGTGAGTGAGACAACTATTTTCTGCCTTTGCTAATTGTGTTGCCGGGAATGTTGACCACTTCTACCGCAAGTTCATACTAAGGCTGAAGTAGATCTGGGAGCCTCATCCCTTTTCTTTGCTGTGGGTTACAAGTGCAAATTTAATTAAAATGATTTCCCAGGTTAAGAGCGATTTCTGTTTCATGACCAAAAATCTCACGATTTTAAACTCCAAAATGGCTGCCACCACTATTTTAGAGTTCAACCCTCCACAGGAAGTTGCTTACGCCTGCGGAGGTGCCGTCATCGTCGTGGTCATTTCTGCTGCTGCTTTTGGACTGCCACCCACCCCTGCTGGCTCTGGGAGAGTCGAGGGACCTTATCCACTTGGTTGCCACCTTCCTCTGAACTCCTGGGGCTTCGTTGCAGCTGAAAATGCACACCTTCCCCAGGCACGCATTTTCAGCTGTAGCAGAGCCCTGGGAGTTTGGAAGAAGGTGGCAACTGAGTGGATAAGTTCTCCTGACTCTTGTGGTGCTGGCAGCGATGGCAGACAGCCCAGACACAGTGGCAGAAACGACCACGAGGACGTTTTTTATGACGATGACAATAGTATGCTGATTTTGGATTGCCACCCACCCCGCCACCCCTGCCAGCCTCCCTCCAAACTCCCAGGGCTCCGCTGCAGCTGAAAATTCGCACCTCCCCCAGGTGCACATTTTCAGCTGTAGCGGAGTCCTGGGAGTTTGGAAGAAGGTGGCAACTGAGTGGATAAGTTCTCCTGACTCTTGTGGTGCTGGCAGCGGCAGTGGACAGTCCAGACACAGCGGCAGAAATTACCACAAGGATGTTTTTACAACATTGGCAGCAGTGTTTCTGCCACTGTTTTTGGACTGTCACCCAACCTTATTGGCTCTGGGATGGACGGGGGACCTTATCTGCACTGCTCTTACCTTCCTCCAAGGTCCGGGGGGGGGGCATTTTGGGCAGTTTTGGCTGCAACGCTGCCCAGGGACCTCAGAGGAAGGTCAGAACAGCATGGAGAAGGTCCCCCAACACTTCTGGAGCTTACGGGGCGGAAAATGGGTACATCCCCCAGGTTGTTACCGTGTGGATAAAGTAATGAAATGGTGTGGGAAAGGTAAAGAGATCGCAGCATCGCTTTTGTGGGGGTGGGGGGAAATTGTGTCTGGTATTTTTTGGATTTATCTGTGATTTTTGTATTTTTTAAAAAATGATTTTTGGTTGGGTTGACATTTGTTTTTCAATGCCTTCCTATGGGACAACGTGCTTCGCCTCACGAGTTTTTCAGGTTACGAGGGAGGCTGTTGGAACGGACCTCGTTCATAACCCAAGGTTTTACTGTATCTAAATCCACTGGATCTGATTGTTCCTCAAAGCTCATTTTAGAAAGTTCAAAACAAAACACAGAGCTCATTTAGTGTGTTCTCCAAACAGGGACACTATCAGCCTTATGGTGGTTCATCTCCCTGCAAAACAGAGAAGCACCTATAGTAAAACCATCTGTTGTTGTTGTTGTTGTTGTACCTCGCTTAAAGAGCATAATGAGTTCCACAGAATTGCTCTTTAAGTGAGTTTGCTCTTTAAGCGAAACACCATTGTAAGTGACCAATTGAGACTTGTGTGTGTGTGTGCGAACCCCGATTTAATTGTTAAGCAAGTTTTTGGTTGGTTTTAGTTGTTAAGCGAAGCGACCAGTCAAAGAAAATTCTGCTCTTTAAGCAAGTTACTCTCTAAGCGAGGCTTTTTTTATGCAAGGTTTTACTGTATAGTAAAACTTAGGTTTATGACGTAGGTCCGTGCCAACAGCCTCTGTCATAAACCCAAAAAATCAGAAACTGAAGCACGTTTTCCCATAGGAGTGCATTGAAAAATAGAAAAACAGTCTCAACCAAGGCCAAAAATAATAATAAATTACAAAAACCCACCAAAACATCCAAAAATTGCCAGACACAATCATCTCCCACCCCCACAAAGGGGAAACAGTCCCAAATTGACAAAAAATAATTCAATTTCCCCCAAAAAACTGCCTCGGGGGGGGGGGAGGCATACATGATCATCTCCCATCCCCACAAAAGTGGCAAAGCAATCTCCCTATCTTTTCCACGCTGCTGCTGCTTCCTGAGTGGTTTGTCCAGCTGCCAGGGGAGTCCATTTTCCACTCCTACCCGCAGTGGGAGAGTCTGGGGACCTTATTCACTCAGTTCCGACCTTTGTCCAAGCGCCTTGAATAGTGCTACAGCCATGGCCGGCACATGTTCCCAGTTGTAGCACTGTGCAGGTTGCTCAGACAAACTCTGGAAGTAGGTGAATAAGGTCCCCACGCTCCTCCGCTGCCAGAAGAGGTGGAGAACAGTGTGGAAATAGCGGCAAAAACACCACCAACGATGGCGACAACAACGACAGCACCTCTGCAGCGGTAAGCGATGAATTGCAACTTCCCGGGGAGGGGGCAGGTGCAGTGGTGGGAAGTAACCAGTCTGCACACACCCTCAACCGGGATGGTGGTGGGATTGTGTGGCCATCAGGTGGGGGTGGCAGAAACTTGTGGCCTTTTGGGTGGATTGGGTGGCCATGCCCACCTCCCTGCCCCACCACGCCCATCTCCCTGCCCCGCTCCACCCACCTCCCATCCATGTCCAGGTGGAGAGCAGAGCCGATGGCCGGGGGCGGCGGCCTGGCCTTGGTGTGCGCCATGTGCGTGCATGCTGTGCGCTCATGCTGCGCACCACGCACCATGCTGGGAGGAGGAGGAGAAAGTGCATTTGGGCCCAGCATGGCCTCTGCATCAGCCCTATGAAGGAGGAGGAGAAAAAACAGCCGCCCAGGCGTCCTGTATCCAAATTGTCAGGTGTAAACAAAATATTACAAAAGATTGTTTTGCATTTTATTTATGGATCCTTCAACTTAAATTTATCTTTCCAATAGAACATTATGATCATGTTATGTCACAACATAGTCTGGCATGGTTTTCCTTAAACAAAACTCAAACTCTGCATTTACATGTCTTCTAACATCAGATAAGCAGTTCCTGTATCTTTGGGGCTTTGATTAGAATCCAGACATGAACATCAAGCTCTTTCTGGTTAATTTTTTTCTATTAACACTCTTTACAGAGTTCTTAGATGATAACATCGACGATGATATCAGATGTATTAAAAGAATTATTTCAAGGACACATTCATTTATGTCTTGGTAAGTAGTAGAGTCATTTTAAAAAAATAGTACCTGAAAATGTTACTTAATGAAGATAAAAGAAAAATTTTAAACCACTTTATAGACAACTTATTACTTGCTAAACTTGGGATGACCTAGAGGGCATTTTACTTGAACCCTATTCAGTGGGCCGCTCCTATTTGTATCAAGTGTAATGTAGACATCACCTTACAAACAAAAGTCCACATAGTCAAAGCAATGGTATTTCCAGTAGTAATGTATGGTTGCAAGAGCTGGATCATAAGGAAAGCTGAGGGCAAAAGAATAGATGCCTTTGAAATGTGGCGCTGGAAGAGAATTTTGAGATTACCCTTGACAGCAAAGAGAACAAAATAGGTCAGTCCTGAAAGAAGGTCAACTATTGAAAATTTGCTTTGGACACCAAATGAGAAGAAAGGATTTACTTGTGAAAGCCTTGATGCTGGGAAAGGTCGAAGGCAGAAGAAGAAGGGGGTGGCAGAGGATGAGATGGCTAGATGGTATTGTTGGGTCAATGGGCGCAGAACTGAGTGGGTTGAGGAGGATGGTGGAGGATAAGGGTGCCTGGCGTGTGATGGTCCATGGAGTAGGACTCGACTATGCGACTGAACAACACGACATGCTGTCAAGTCAACACTGACTTACAATGATCCTAACAGGAATTTCAGGATTGCTGCTGTTGTCGTTGTTGTTGTCCTTGTCATTCTCATTCTTGTCATTCTTGTTGCTGTCCTTCTTCTTATTGTTCTTTTTCTTCTTTTCCTCCTCCTCCTTCTTGTCTTCCTTCTGTGTCTGGCCTAGACACAAGTGAAACTGCCAAAATGAAGGCACCTTTAGGGGAGATCATTCCGCAGCTCCTTTCAACTAAACTAGTGCGGGAAAGATTAGCCAGCCACACAGGGTTGCTCTTACCAGGGTATGCCCAAATGTGCCCCCAAAATACCACAACCTTCAAGGAGGCTCTTACACAGAAATAGCCTCCTTGAAGGTTGTGATATTTTGGGGGCACTCAGGAGTAAAATCTGCAGAGGAGCAAAACTATAGGATGGAGAAAGGTTAAGAATAGAATGGAAAAGGAAGCAAAGGAAAGGGAAGGAATGGAATAGAGAAGTGCCCTATTCCACAAAATCTTTCTTCATAATTTTTAAAAAGCACCCACATATGCGAGAGAAAAAAACACCAAAACATGAGACAGGGAAAGTGGGGGAATGGTCTTAACTCTATTTGTTCCACTCATATGTAGTAATGTTACCTTATATCAGGACATAGGTGTACATGGTCTACAACATTGCCAAAATAAGAAAAAAGTTAAAAACTAAAGTAAGTGTCTACCAAGAAGATTTTTTTTTGTGGTATGTGTGTTGTTTGGTAATATACTTACTTAGTGTATTAGCATGGCTGCAGATAAATAAGGTTTTATAGAACATCTTAATATGCTGCTGACATCTTCTATGTCTCCCCCACCAACCCTCTTTTTAGGCCACTTTATGAGAAACACTGCAACATTCGTGTCCTCAGCTACATTTCTACACGATGCCTTTTTTTCTTCATGAAAGAGGAATGGTACCACAGACTGGTGAGGCAGCATTTGCCACAAACGGTGCACATAGAGATTACTTAATGATGCTCAGTGCTTCTTGTTGTGGGTCGCGATAATTCTCTCTCATCAAACCGGGACAGCCATGTGACATCATTGCATTCTTCAAACTGTGCATGCATCGGATGGGGCTGTCAGGGAGACCGCGGCTCTAAGACCCTGTGGAATCCCCATCCGGGGTGGATAGCCTTCATCAGTTTAAAATAAACTGTAGTCAAGAGGTTTTTTCCAGTGTGATTCTTCTTGCAAAAGACTATTCTTGATGGTTCTATTTTTATTTTTTTTAATAAAATTTCTTGGGCCACTCTTGAAACCACCTTTCCTCCCCCTAAGGTCACCCCACCCTCCCCTCCACACATACCCCATGGAAGTAGACTCACCCTCAAATCCCACATGAGGATCCTCTGGAAGAAAGTTCTAAAGAGGGGCCCAGAACAGTAATGCAGTCCATGGTGCCTCCATTTCCCTCCAGACGGGGAAAAGCAGGAGACAGGAAGGGACTTGTTTTGGAGGAGGACCTTTGCGATGGAGGACTCTTCACCTTCTGTCCACCCTGTTCTTTTCTTCTCCAGGAATACCGACCCTATGCAGTTAACCCTTTGCAGTCACGTGAAGAAGGAATCCTCTGTCCTAGTGTATGGTGGAGGTTTGGCTTCTTAGATATGGGTATTTCTTGCTCCCTCCAAGCTTTCAAGGAAAATACGTGAGGATGACACCTTGTCCCCCAAACTTCAAGGTGAACCAAGGGATTTTTGCAAAGATTTATTTCACTGCCTCCATGCCTTTCTTTCAATTATCTCGCTTGCAAGTGTCTCCCCTCCCCAGTGGGCTTCTCAGGGTGCTGTTTTGCCTTTGCTGCTTTCAAGCAGGATAATTGAAAGAAAGGAAGGGAGGCAGTGAATTAACTCTTTGCAAAAACCCCTTGGTGAGGGGTGATCTTGCTTCCTTTGTTCAAATTTAAAAATCCGAGACTTTTACATGTTTTTAATTGAACTGGCTGGGACAGCTTGAATCTGGGAAAATCTTGGAAAACCAGGACATATGGCAACCCTATTCTTGTTTCATGTTTTCATGCGTTTTACATCTATTTTGATATATAATTAACTCAGTCTAATAGTCCAATGCCGAGGTTTGTTTATTTTTCTCATTTTTCCAACCTGGGCCTTCTGTGTTACAGTGTTACTGTGTTACAATCTCTGTGTTGCAATAATTCTCACCACAGTAACCGCAGTATCTGGTCTTTCCAGTATTTGCAGAGCCCAAGAGAAACGTTGGAAATTCAGGTTCAAGAGGCTATTCAGTCACCTATGAAGCTCTATAGGCGGTCTTGGACACTGTCTCCATGATAGCGAGACTGTATCAGCATAAAACCTCTTCCTGGGTTATTTTGAAGATAATTAAAGAAGAATGCATTGTATATCACTTTGGGGAAGAAAATCATATTTATCAAATATAAATCAATCATTAGGCCTATCTACTATCGTCAGTAAATAGATAACCTACACCAGCTGAGAAAATATATCCTTGTTGGTATCGCTCCAAGAAATTGCAAGTAGATAAATAGGGACCACTTCGGTGGAAAGGTAAACAGCGATCCGTGCACTCTGGTGTTGAGGCATGCCTGCCACATGTCCATGGAAATTCTGCAGATGCAGATAGCGCTGGCTCTTTGGCTATAAATAGAGATGAGCATTGAACCCTAGAGTTGGATACGACTGGCTTTCGAGCAAAGGTGACCTGTACCTAAGGTAAGGAGAGAAGTAGCAGCAGGCATAGAGAGAATTAAGAATAATGACCTTCAGTGTCCTCTGAACAGATATCTGCCTCAAATCTGCTGACTCAGATCCAGGATGAGCTTTATAGCAAGCACAAACATTCTTGAGGGTACACAAGAGCAAACCCAAATTAAAAGATAGAGGAATGAGGATATGGCTGAGGAACTCAACCTTCCCTATATGGAGAGAATTCTGAACAGGCTGATGGCTGCAGTGTCTAAATCAGGGATGGTGAACCTTGGTGTTCCTGCTGGTCTCAAATTTATCATCATATTCATCAAGCTAAACAGACATACGGACCTAATAAAATAACATCCAATATGCAATACTTTATTGAACAAACATATTGAACAAGCACTTAGATGTAGAATGAGCATTAAGATTCACTATTTACATAGTCACTTGGCCAACTTTCCAGAGAACTTGGGTGACATGAGCGATGAGCACGATGAACGTTTTATCAAGACATTAAAGTAATGGAAGAATGTTACCAAGGCCGATGGAACACCAACATGATGGGAGATTACTGTTGGTCCTTGATGAGAGACATTACACACGTTGAACGTTGCAGAGCGTCCAAGTAAAGGTCGTTCATGGCGATGTAAGGTCGATATTGTCAATTTACCTTTTTGTACATATCTTCATATCTTAAAGTTTCAATTCTTACATGTTTATATGCTTTCACTCTCAACTTTGTGCTTCAGTTCATAATTATATATGTTTGTTCAATAAAGTATTGCATATTTGATGTTATTTTATTAGGTCTGTATGTCTGTTTAGCTCGACAAATATGATGATAAATTTGCTGTTCGTAGGTATATTGCAATATTTGAGATCTCAAAAACCTGACGTGTTCGAAAAAAACAGATTCAGAATCAGCACCTCAAAATTACCTTAGAATCATTAGAGTACCTCATGCCAGAAAAATTGTGTTGACCAGTGTTCAACCATACCTGAATAAGGCTATGGTCTCATCATGTAATTCTCTCTGCAAATGGCCCACTGTCGTGTCACTCTTGTTGAAGATAAATACTGAAGGAAGAGAAATAATAATGGTTGATTATTGCACTCAGTGCATTCCTTAATCCACTTCTTCCTCCCTGTTGGACTCTTCATAGCATGAGACTAGAAATATCAAGATCCTGTAAACTGATAGAGGCTTATGTGTATCAGGAATACAACTGCCATAGGGGGTCACAGAAGGAACCCCTGCAATGACTGTGAGGACTGTTACATCATTCAGTCAGGTTCGCCTGATTACATCATTCAGTCAGGTTCGCCTAAATAAATAAATAAAAATAAAATAAATAAAAATTTAAAAATGCCCTGGCCAATGACAACACTCTGTCTGCTCATCCATCCACTCCAGAAGCGTCATTGGGTTGCTTCTGATTTGAATGAAGAATTACTGCTACTGTGCTATCTATAGACCAGCTATCTATAGACTGCCTGGCGGACAGTGGTCCATGGGGTCGCAGAGGGTCGGAATCGACTGTTCGACTGAACAACAAAAATATATTAATAATACAGGGACATCACTGATGGGAAGAATACTAAGGTTGCTGTACATGGGGAACAGGCACTTTAGTACTGTATTTTGTGGCTCCCTAGAACGGCCACCGGAAGGTTTTATATATTTGTTCCCAGAATGATGCTTCAATACGATGCAGCATCATTCAAAAGTGATTGGAGAGAAGAAAACTGCCTAAATTTGGGACATATACCACATTATCAGAGAACTATCATACCAAAACTCCCCGAATAAAAGTTCTATGTAAGGCAAGTGAAAATTTATGCAGAAATTTGTGTCAGATTAATAGTTAAGCACATAGAGGTTGGTGGTAACATCCAAAGAACTCATAATATTAATTTCATTTTTCTCACTGGTTTATTAAAGTGCACTATATTCCCAAGACATTGTCCTTGGTGAGGTCATGTGGTGTCATTCCAAAACCTGTTCCATGTTCAGATTGAAAACTACGATCAGATCTTGCTTAAACGCCTCATTAATTTCCACAGCAGTTTTTTTAAGTCTGCTTTCCAAAGTAGGATCAAAAGAGAATTTTTCCTATAATGAGGACAAGCCATACCTCATCCCACTTGCAGTGAAAGCATACAAAGCTGAGAATATCATGGTGTCCTATTTAATTTTGGGAGAAGCAGAGATAACAGATATGCAGAATGAAAGTTGAGGCAGGGGAGTTGGGAATTAATGCTCTGAGCACGTAACAGCCTGGAGCTTTCTCTTCAAAGATAACCCACTGAAAGTGCATAATGGGAAACGAAAAAACTTCAATATCTCAAAATATAAAAACCTTTTATAATCAGAGCTAGAAGTACATCCCGTTCTTCAAGAATCCAAATTTTGCCTTTGAGAAATTCAAAGACTCTTAATTGATGCCTGCTACTTCCAATATTCATTCGTTTGTTCATTTGTTCAATACTCTGGGCAGCTTACAACATAATTGAAATCAAAATATAACAAACACAACAAAAATCAAAATAACTTACACTTCAAAAGGAACAAATAACAACACATAAGCAGCAAAGTAAGAGTATAACCTATGGTGCTCCTTCAAGAATCTAGACACCTCCACCATAAAGGTGCAAATTCTGATTTTTTCCTTTATCCTGAAAAGGTTAGTTAGAATAGGAAAGTTTCCAAGGATTTATGGAAAGTCAACAAAGTGTGGGTGGCTCTGATTTCAGTTAGTAACTCATTCCAGAGCCTTGGGGGCCACAGCCAAAAATGTATAGTTTCTGGTGGAAACTTTTTTTAACCTCTTTTGGTGTGGCCACCCTCAATGTCATCATTTGGGTGCTCCGGGCATTCTTTTGTAGGAAAATGTGCTTCCATGGGTAAAATGGTCCTACACTGTATGGGACTTTATATGCTAGTACTAAAACTATAAATCTGGCATAGTATTCAATAGCTAGCCAGGACAGAGGTAATATGATCATAACGAAAAATGACTGCAATCAATCTATCTCCATACCAGCCTCAAGGGCAGCCCTACATAGAGAGCATTGCAGCAATCAATTCTGAAGATTACCAAGAAGTATGTTAGAGAAAGTAAAGAGCTCCTGTCCAGGAACAGGTGAAGCTAGGCAGTGTACCACAGCTAGAAGAATGCAGACTTGACCACAGCCACCACCTGCTGGTCTATAGATAGCACAGGGTCAAATTACACACCCAGATTACCTACATCCTCCTTTATCAGAAGGGCAACACTCCTTACTTTAAGGGAAATTCTCCCACCTGAGACTGGTTACCCCCTACAAAATAACCTCCATCTTGTCTGGATTCGATTTCATCTTCTTCCTCTCTGTCCACTCCATGACTGCCTCCAGGTAGCACTTCAGGGTATTAACAGTATCATCTGCTGAGGTGGAGAAGGAAAGACAGAGTCAACTATCACCAGCATACTGATGAAAGTGAACTCCAAATCTCCTGATGACCTATCCCAACGATCTTACATAGATGTTAAATAGCATTGGGGAAATACCAAAACCCTTGGGTACCCCATGCTGTACTCTTGTAGTCAGGGCTCTGACAACTTTTCACCAAGCTGAACCCTCTGGTCCTGATCCTTAAGAAAGGATTGGAGCCAGGCCAAAGCCTGGCCACCAATGTCCAGATCCCAAAGCTAATCCAGGAGGATATCAATGGTATCAATGGCCACTGAAAGATCCAAAAGAACCAACAATGAGTTTCTTCAGTCCTCCTCCCTGAGTAGGTCATCTAGCAGAGTGACCAATGCTATCTTGGTCCCATGTCAGGTCCTGAACCCAGACTGGAGTGGATATAGCATTCTGTCCTCTCCAGGAATGACTTCAGTTGGTCTGCTATCACCCTCTCCACTGGTGATTGGACAATAGTTGTTAAAGTTGTTGGTCATCAAACTGGGCATTTCAAGGTGGGCCAGATGCACATGTGCAAAAGTGGCCATTTTATTTCCTGGGCTGGCGCGGTCACTTCTGTGCATGTGCAAAAGTGGCCATTTTGTGTCCTGCACCAAACCAGGACAAAAAAATGGCTGCTTTTTGCACATGCACAGAAGCATCTGTATTTACTTACTGGTTTGGTGAGGGTGTTGGGGACCAGATAAAATGCCTTTGGGGTCTGGGTCTGGCCCACGGGCCATAGTTTGGGCATGCCTGGAGTAGACCATATTGCCAGCGACTCAACGCTAAGTGTCAGGTGGTGGTTAACTAACCTAACAATCCTGAGGACTAATGGCCTTGGATGCAGAAGTCCACAGGGAAGGGTGATGGTCCCCAAGTGGATTAAATCCCACTTGAATCCATCTTGATGGAGAGCAGCAGCTTCATCAATACTGGCCTGAGGCTGATGAGGACTTTGTGTGCAAAAATGGCTCAAGACCAGAAAGTGTCTTGTGGAACTGAATCAGTGGTGTGGGTGTCATGCTGCAATGTGGAAGGTAGATGAAAGACCACTACATTATATTCTCAGGACAGTTTTCATGGCAGATCACCAAGAGGATCGCCAATATTCAAATTCAGATATGGCAGAACAACAACAAGAAGAATACCATCCAATGATCTTGTTGTATGTATTATTTTGGAATGCTGTAATTTTATAATTGTTTTTGTATATCATATTCATATTTTAAAACTAAGATTTCAGAAAGTACAGTGGTGAATTGCTGCTAATAAGCCAGATACTGCTCATTGTTCTAATTGTGTGTCAGTCAGGTGACTTGGTGTACAATAAGGAATGCAAATGACAAATGATTAATTAACAACAATTTTTGCAACCTGTCTCCTTTCCCAAAAAGGCCCAGTGTAGTTGTCATCAACAAACAATGGCTCATTCTGTATTTATTTAATTCTGTTTACAAGTACTTGGGAACATGGTATCCTGGAACAAAGATTGCAAATGTAGTTGTTGGTGTTGTTGGTGTTAATTGCAACTCCCAAAATACTCTAGTGAGTACAACATTGGTCATGCAGGCTGGGATATTCTGGAGATGTAGTCCAAAAAATGTAAGTTCTTACATCTCTGCAATTGAGTACAGTACAGTATTCTAGTTTTCTGTGTATGCATGGAAATTGGTAGGAACCCACGTTTGCGAGGGTATTCAAAAACAATATATCATGTACCTTATTTCCTCACCACATGTAAGATGTGAAACTGTCTAGAGAAGCATCAGCTGTTTCCTACAACAAATGTTTAGAATTCCAACCTGAGCTGATGTCATAAAGCTTGCAGAAGGAACATGCTGTGGGCAATCTACAGTCAGGAGTGAGGCTCTTAACAGTATTGACACTCAGTCATTCTGGATTCACTGGTTTGCAGAGACCTGCAGGAATGAAATCTGTTTGTCTTGTTTTGTTTTACTTATTTGTTGTAACTAATAAGGCTGCAGTGATCCCTGTTTGTGAGCTCTACTATGAACTGAAACTTCTTGGGATGGATCCTTTTAACGGCTACTACTCAGACGAGTGTGAGTTCTATCTTTTGGGTGTATAACTATGTATTGTCAGTCTTAATTTTGATCTAATGGAATTATCATTTGTTGGGGTCACACACACACCCTGCAAAGGGAGTGTGGTCCTATCTATCTGAAACATTGTTGTCATTTAAAATGGCATCTTCAAATGTTACAATGTTTTATTGATACTGGTGTATATTTTTAAATAATATGGCAAATTTTAAAAATGGGAAGTATGTCTCCATAAAAAGAGCAAGATTCAAAGGAGGTGCTAAGCAATTTGAAAGGATTTGGACTAATCTTCAGCTTTTGACATGCTACTGGATACAGTGGTACCTCGCTTAAAGAGCATAACGCATTCTAAGGGTTGTTCTTTAAGCAAATTTGCTCTATAAGCGAAACACCATTGTAAGTGACCGATTGTGACTTCTGGTGGTGGTGGTGGTGGGATTATGAACCCCAATTTAGTTGTTAAGTGAGTTTTTGGTTGGTTTTAGTTGCTGAGCAAGGTGACCATTCAGAGAAAATTCTGCTCATTAAGCAAGTTAGTTTTTAAGCGAGGCACTCTATATGCGAGGTTTTACTGTACTAGCATGCCTTCCTAGCTATTTTGTATAGTTGGAGAAAGGAAAGAATGAATTTTGAATCAATCAATATCAATCAATATCAAGACAAAAAAAGTGGCAAGTAGAATCTAAGGACACTACCGTAGGGTGATTTGTTTTGTGAATTTGAACCACAGCTGAGTTGTTGCTGGTGGCTACAAAGACCCTGCCACCGCCACTGCTCTCAAGCTTGTTTATTTCCACACCCAGCGAGAAGTCTGGAGTTGGAGAGAGACTTTTTTTGAAGGAAGGAAGGTTAGAAAGAAACCGTGTGTGTGTATGTGGGGGGGGGGTATCAGGACCCACCCAGCAGTGAACAGGCTAGCCAGAAGCAGCGGATGCAAGTGAGAACTTTTTAAAGTTCTTGATTGCTTCTTCGCTGCTGGGTGGTTTCTGATTTCACACACACACACACACACACACACACACACACACACACACACACACACACACACACACATTCTTTCTTACCTTCCTTCCTTCACAAAATGAACATGTTGACAGCCTGTTTACTTCCACATCCAGCAAGAAGGCAAGAGTTGGAGAGATACTTTTTTTGAAGGAAGGTTAGAAAGAAAGTGTTTTTGTTGTTGTTTTAAATCTTCATAGAAAATGTTTCTGAAGTTTGAGCAAAATTGTATAAGTGTCACAAGAAAGGTTATTTTGTCCTCTATCAATTGCACTTTGGATCACTTCAATCGGTTGATCTGTTTGGTCTCTGGCTCACCACCAACTGCCCGCCTCCAAAAATGTCATTTTTACAAGTCATGTTTATCTTTGTTGTTGATTCCTGCTTCGGCGTCATTCTTATCCACATGTTGTATTCAAACTATATCCACCTCAGGAAGTTGTTATATTCAGTTTCTAACATGTTTTTCCCTTTTATTTTTGCATTTTTGTGACCTCATTTGAGCGTTTTTTGTAAAATGCTTCATACTCCCCCCCCCCCAAGTCTAATTTCAAATGTAATAGTGTTACCACAAAGGTTATTATTTTCTCTTTCAAATGCACTTTGGGTCACCTGAATCAGTTGTGTGGTTTGGTCACTGGGCTGCCGCCCCCCCCCCCCACACACACAAAGATTGCATTTTTTCGAGGCAAGTTTTGGAAGCAATGATGTCATCGCTTTGTATTTTTGGCCAATGGTTCTTTACATTTCTGAAAGTTGCAGAGACAAGCTTTCAGTCGATGTAACCATTATTTTCGTAGGTACTTTAGTTTTGTGAGGGGAGCTCATTGAAAGTACATGATTTTCATTACATCACAAAAGCTGCCAAACCACCCGACTGAAACATAAGATGTTCATCGAATTCACAACAAAAGTCAATACAGTATAAACATTATGGTCTAAATGTAATGTAACACTAAATGTAATGTAAACACTGAGTATAAACCCATTTTAGTGCTGTTGCACTGGATTATATTGTTGAGCAAACTTTTGTGCAAGTAGTTGCACACAAACAAACCCCACATGAGATACTATCCTTGTGCCAACTGATAAAAAAGGCTACTACTGGTGCACAAAGTCTTGCACCAGCACAGTAACAATAGTGAACATAGGGAGTTGAAAGTATTTCAGCTCAGCCTGAAGGAATGCCTACACAAGAAGGCTCTCTCCTGGATTGATTCAGGTTTCCAATAGTTGTTGGTTTGTTTTATATCCCACCCACTTATTACATTTATATCCTGCCCATACTAAATTACCCTATGCAGTTTGGGGGGTGAGAGTCCACACTGAGCCTCAAATTGCTACAATTCCCCCTGGAATCAAGGTTGCCCACTCTCTTCTATCATTATCCTCACCCTCTTCCATGCTTCTTTTTTCAAAAACAATTTTGATAATTGCTCTCGCAAACAGGAACTCTAGATTCAATTGTTGTTATATCAATTCTAGCTGGCTAGATAACTTGGTGGTTGAGGTATCTAGATCTAGGAACAGGGCTTGGGAGTTCAATTCCCCCTTGTGTGCCTCCTAGAAGAAGAGCCAGCCTACTGGGGAAGCTATATAGTCCCTGGACACCCCCAGCAGAAGGGAATTGTAGTAAAAAAAAGTATTGGGCCTCGGAAATTCTTATTTCGAACTAATTTCTAATATAGCTCTGCAGAAGAATAGTCAGGTCTTTGATTTTCACTTTGTTCTGAGCACGCCCTGGACCAGTAGCAAGATGATCTGGACATGAAAGAAGATGTAGCACACTGATAGGAAAACAGGGAAAATATGTCTCCAAATGATTGTAAGGTCAAGATGTACTATTAAAATTTTGTATTGTTGGATAAAATTCCTTCCAACATGTCCCTAGATTTTCTTCACGTCTGAGAAGAGGCTTCCCTCTTCCTCTACATAAGCTATGTGAGTCTAGGAATAAAGGAGGACACTGATTTGAGATTTTAAAAACCTCCTTCTCTCCTTTCTGCTAAATATGTGTTTGCCTTTCTCTCTCCCCCCCCCCCCCTTTTAGGTAAATTGCAAAGGGAGCCAGCCAGGAAACTGAATAGACCAGGGGTGCCCAAAGGTTTCGGACTGTGGGCCAGTAACATGGTTCAATGGGCTGGTCACATGGTTCAGCAGGCTGGTCACCTGGTTCCTCCCACTGGAAGTGAAAGTAAAACATGCCTTGAAATCTGTTTTGCAAAAGGATGAGATAGATTTTAAGCTCCCATTTTCTCTGCTTAAACCAGGGGTGCCAAACTATGGCCTGTGGGCTGGCTCTGGTCCAGACACTAATTCATCTGGCCCACACCTCCCTCATCGCTCCCAGAAGTGTACATGTTTTGCTTCCAGGAGTGACTAGGGCGGTGCGGGCTGGATGAATTGATGTAGAAAATTCTGAAAAGGGTCCCTATAAATCCATATTCACTTGACAGTATGTAACTACTGTTGTTACATCGATTCAGTACTGTTGCTTCTCAAACATATACAATGGAACACCAACATAAGAACGGTTCTACTTACAAAAAAATCAAGATACAAATAGAAATCAGGGCCCGGGAAGGGTGGGATTTGACATATGAATTTTTAATAGGAAAATGACATACAGATTTTTCAAGATATGAACAGCCTCATGGAACGAATTAAATTTGTATGTTGAGGGTTTACTATATTTTTAAATGCCCCACCAGCAGTGTTACATTAGGACATACCTGCCATAGCCTTTTTAGCCTGATGTTGACAATTACTACCAACTTCCAATCCCCAAATAAAGGAGCGGAATTGCTACCACATCCTCAAGAAAGAGAACCAATAAGTCGCTTCGGCTGGCTGAACAAAAAGGAATGAAAATGACTGGGCTTACTCTTAATTAGCTTGTAATCTTATGTTGGCAGGAGGAAATGCTGTTGAAGTGGCCCGATATTGGGCAGAATGTCATCTAGCCCCCTTTTAATTCTATTTTGTTTTTAAATGTATTAATGTTCACTTTGTCTGTTATTACATAGGGACTGCAGTGGCTCAAGTGGCTAAGTCGCTGACTGGGAGGTGGAAGGTCAGCAGTTCGATTCCAGAGTACTGCAGGACGGAATGAGTTCCCGTCTCTGTCCCAGCTCCTGCCAACCTAGCAGTTCGAAAGCAAGATATTGCACGTAGATAAATAGGGACCACTTCAGTGGGAAGGTAACAGTGTTCCGTGCACTCCAGTGTCTAGTCATGCCTGCCAAATGACCACGGAAACGTCTGCAGAAGTGACCAGCACTGGCTCTTTGGCTTTGAAACAGAGATGAGCACTGAACCCTAGAGTCAGATATGACTGGCTTTCGAGCAAGGGAAACCTTTACCTTTACCTTAATGTTATAATATGCTGGTGGTACATCTGACACAAATAAAGAAAGACTGTAATCAGTGAGAAACACTTCAAATTTATGGTGTTCTTTTTAAAAATCACCTCTGTTTTATCTGAATGTTCTAGAACCAATTTTATGAAAGAAATCCATAGTAATATCTGATTGTTGTGCTGTATTTCTAGTTGTTTGTGTAGCTGATTACTCAAGCAGATTCGACACGTTCTACTATGAAAATACAAGAGGTATCCCACACTATGGAATATTCCAGCTGAGTGGCCTCGAGTGGTGTGACAATGGGCGGCACAAGTCACAGAACAAATGCAACATTTCCTGTGCGAGTGAGTGATGTATGCTTTCAATCTTTGACTTTTGAGGCCCTCACTAGATGAGTTGCTAATTCAGTGCTAAGAGGTAGCTCAGTTGCAAAAAGAAGAATGTGGGTTCTAATGCAAGCTTGCCTTAGTTTGCAATTTGCCAATTATCTTGCTTTTTCTTTTGTAATTTCTAGAACAAGAAATGTTGAGTCTTTTGTCTGAGAGCCAAATCATTTGTCCAGAAGTTATTGAGCCTTATTCTAGAGGTGCGGGAGCTGGACAGAGTTGGGAAATTTAGTAAACAAAAACAACAACAATAATAATAATTAATTAACAGTAAGTGAGTCCAAAAATGCAACTGAGTTAATTTTAAACTGATAGAGCATATGTCAAACAGATTAATTCAGGGGTGCCCAAACTATGACCTGTGGGCCAGATCCAGCCCATGACACCAATTCATCTTGCCCGTGCTGCCCTCGTTGCTCCCAGAAGCGGAAGTATAATGCACCCATATGTTTTACTTCTGCTTCCAGGAGCGACAAAGGTGCTACGGGCTAGATGAATTGGTGTCAGGGGCTGGATCTGGCCTGTGGACCGTAGTTTGAGCACCCCTGGTTTAAACAGAGAAAATGGCAGCTCTATCTTATCCTGTTGCAAAACAGATTGCAAGGCATGTTTTACTTCCACTTCCGGTGGGAGGAACCAGGTGACCGGCCCACTGAACCACATGACCGGCCCACTTTACCACATGACTGGCCCACGGCCCAAAAAGTTTGGGCACCCCTGGATTATTTGCTATTTAAGTGAGGTGGATACAATAAAGAATTACTGGGGCCTAGAAAGACATGATAAAACATTAACATATGCATAGGTGATTACTTGGTTCCATTAGATCCAAGAACCTCCATTAACAATTCGATCAGACTTATATACCTTTTGGGAAACTATACACACGTGTTCTTCAGCCCAACGTGGGGCTCATGAGTGGGAGGCGTTTCATATTATATCTTGACTTTACATATTCATTTAGAACATTCAAAAGTATACAGTCACGCATGTCTGGTTACTTAGATAAGTGACTTAGTGGTTTTATGTGTAACTGTCTCTTCGCAAAAATGGCTTTCTCTAGGCTTCACTATAAATTAGCACAATTAATTAAAGCATTTATGCAAGATTCATTGTGATCTTTAATTGCATACTCATTTTGTCAAGGAAAGAAGCCAACAAATTAAAAATAGCTATTTCTGGGCTTACAGCTAAGTATGTGGACATCACTCCATATCAAACTCTGATCTACAAAAAAAAACCACCATTAATTAAACACCAAGCAGAAAGCTGCCACCAGAAACAGCATATTTAGGAAACTGGCTGGCACAGACTGGGATGCACACCCACAAACAATAAGAGCAACAGCTAGGTTCCTGTGCTACTTCACAGTAGAATAAGCTAGTGTTCATTTACTTTGGAGAGATTTTGCCTTGGTCACTTCTAGAGATGTCGTTTTCAAGACTTCAGTTGAGATCTATGTCTGCTCTTGAGCTTGCTTCTTATTAATTTGCCTACCTTTAACTTTCTGCATAGAATTTCTAGACGACAATATCATAGATGATGCTCTTTGTGTTAAGAAAGTCGTTGAAAGCACAAATGATTTGAGTGCCTGGTAAGTGCCATGATTCCCCTTTCCTAAATTTGAAATTTCTTTACCACATGGGCAAATTGCTACCTACGCTTCTTTTTCGGAGTCAGAGAGTAAATCAGTTCTGACACCTGACAGCATGATGGGAAATAAATTCAAAAAGCTTTTTCATATAGAAACATTAGCTGTTCCCTCAAATGAATCCTGCATTTATCACTTCAGCCTTCCATACAAATCTGAAAATACTATACTGTATTTTGAAATGGATAACAATTAAGTCTTCCAAAACATTTTTCTATTAGAAATGTGAAATGAATATAACCTCTTTCCCCCACCCCACTTTCTTTTTAGGCCTGTCTTTAAGAAATACTGCACTAAACCAGTGATATTTCGCTATTATCTGAGTTGTCTTTTTGATAGAGAAATCCTTTACCTCAATTAACGAAAAGAGCCAAGAAGATGATTTCCATTGGAGACAACAGATCTAAGATGGTTTACAGAGAAGATGTTCAGCTTTGAGGCTACAATACTGTTCCAGTGGTCTTCCAAATGATTTTTTTACTTGTTTCTTTTTACTTTAGCACATTTTTATAACCTTTTGTAAGGATTTTATGTACAAGTTGGGCAAATTGTTTCACTACAGATGTTGTTGTATTGAAACTCCCATAATTCCTCCCTCACCACTAGCTCTCCTGGCTACACAGAATGCTCTTATGCTCTAGGGCAGTGATGGTCAACCTTGGCACTCAAGGTGTTCTTGGACTTCAATTCCTAGAAGCCCAAGTCAACACACCTGCTGATCAGGGCTTCTGGGAACTGAAGTTCAAGAGCACCTTGAGTGTCAAAGTTGGCCATCACTACTCTGTTCACTCAAAATATGCACTCTCAATTTTATCAGTTCTAGAGTGTGCACTTAACTTAGCATATTTAAATCCCTTTTTCTTCTTAGTCCCACTCCACTAAGGCTTTAGAAATACTATAAGCAAAGAATAAAGTTCCCTATAATATTTTAAAAAATATGATAGAGGTAAGATCACGCTTAAATTCTTGTCTTTCCCATAAAACGTCTTGCAATATAAAATAATAATCCAAAGGTTTGCAAGACAGAAAAGAAACTTAACATAATAACATGATTTCATGCAATCTCAACAATTTCTTTTTACCAGGTCTATAATATTATATTTTTAAGCGCTCATCTGTGAGACTGCCTCTTTGGCCTCCATTTTCAGAGTTCTTCCATATTTTTGTTGTCGTTACCTCATGATATGACCAAGGAGAAACAAATTTCAGTTCCCTTATTTTTGGTTCTAGAGATAATTCAGTCATGATTTGATCTAGGATCCATCTGATCATTTTTCTGGCAGTTTATGTTATCTGCAAAGCTCTTCTTCAGCACTGTACCTCAAACAAGTCCTTTTCCATTCTCTTTTTCTATCAGCTTTCATCACTGCCCAACTTTCATATCCATACATAGCAATCTGGAATAAAGTAGCATGGATGATCTTGTCTCCAGCAACATATCCTTACATTTGATGATATTTTCCCCTTCAATACTACCCTTCCAAGTCTGTGTTCTTCCAATTTCTTGGCAGTAACCCCCATTTGGATTGATGATTGAACAAAGGTATATAAAATCTTCCATTACTTAAATTTCTTCATTGTAAAAATTAAAGTTGTATACTGTAATTCTTCTGTACTTACTCTTTCAAACCATTACTGCTTTCAGTCAGTAAAGTTATGTCATCTGCATATCTTACATTATTAATGTTTGGTACATTAAATGCCATGCCTCCTTTGCCTGGCTCTAATCCAGCTTTCCATATGATGTATTTTCCGCATAGATTGTACAAATCTGGAGATTAAAATGTACCCTTTTTTGACACTTTTATACAAACAAAACTATTTTGTTTCACCAAACTCTGTCCTAATAGTAGGTTCTTGTCCACTGTAAAGGCATCAGAACAATCAAGTGTTGAAGTACCTTCACTTCTTTCAGACAACCCTTGATTTCTCATGATGCACATAGAGTTAAAGGCTTTCTATAGTCTATAAAACATAGACTAATATCCTGGACCTCTTTGGTGCACTCTTATGGCCAGCATATATTTGCAATATGATTTCTTGTGCCTCTTCCTTTTTAGAATGTAGGTTGAATATCAACCATTTGTATAGTAAAAGTCTTTGCTGCAACACCAAGATTAACATTTTGCTTGCATGAGAAATTAATGCAACAACCTTGTGGTCACTGCAAACTCCTTTCTGGAAGATGGGAATGTAGATGGAAATTTCCCAGTCTTTAGGTTACTGTTTTATTTTCCATATTTGTCAGCATGACCTTGTTAGAATATTGGCAGATTCATTCTGTGTAGTTTTAAATAGTTCTATCACTATTCAATCTACTCATGGTGATTTATTTCTTCTACATGCTTTGACAGCAGTTTTCAGTTCACATTCTAAAACCAAGAAATCTACCATCCTTTATCTTTTCTGTATACTGTATAGGGGTTTTTTTATATTGTTCCCACCTTATTTCTATTTAATAACATTTCATGGAATAAAAATAATCTGAATAAAATAAAAACTTTTTACAAGCAGTGAATTTGTCAATATAGTACTGTATATTGTAGTCAATGTAATATTACTAATCAAAGTTCTCAAGTGATGGAGGCCTGTTTGTCAGCACACTGGTGGAAGGAGTGGTTGAACACCCATTGCAGATGTTCCTGATGGATACCAATAGTCTTGATCCATTTTATTCAGGGTTCAGGCGATGCCATAGGACTGCACAGCACTGGTTGTCATACTAGATTACCTGCTCCAGGAGGCTGACAGGGGCAGTGCTTCTTTGTTGGTCTTTCTGGATCTTTCAATTGCTTTTCATATCATCAACTAAAATATCTTTCTTCTACAAGTTGTTGGGATTTGGGCATTGGGGGTTCAACCCTTGGTTGATTTTGGTTCTTCCTCAATGACCTTGTACAGAGGGTACAGCTTGAGGAGGCTGTGTCATCTCCATGGGTACAATAGCATGCAGTGCCACAGAAGTCAATCCTCTCTCCTATGCTGTTTAATCTCTACATGAAGCTATCGGGTGACATAAGATTTGGAGTGTGGTACCATCAATATGCGAATGACATGCAACCCTATAGCTCCTTTTCAGGTCCAGCAGTGGATGCTGGCTGGATCACTGCCTGTCCACAATAATGGAGTGGATGAAAGATAACAGGTTGAAGTTGAATCCAGACACAACAGAGACCCTGTTGTTTGGAGGAACTCCTTCTTGGTTGGTTGATTACCAACTTTGTCTCAATTGGGTGGTTCTCCCACTGAAGGATCAGGACACAGCTTTCTCTATGGCAGGGGTTTTCAATGTTTCTGCGCCGTGGGCCAGACCACACCCCCTCAGACAGCTGAGTGGGCTGGATGCCATAAAACACATCCACAGCTGTTGTAAATGTATTTACAACAAGTGGGGGCGCATTTATGGCTGTTTAAACACATTTGCGACAGTCATAAATGCAGACATGGCTGTTTCTGCCACTTCCACTGCCACATGAAATGGCACTGCAGGCCAGATCTGGCCCATTGACCATAGGTTGAGAATCCCTGCTCTATGGAGAAGCAAATCGTTGTTCTGGCCAGGTCCATATTTTTCCATCTTAGGTAAATCATCCAAGTCCCCCCATTCCTGGACAGGAGGTCCCTCTTGACACTGGTTCATACAATGAAAATGGTGAGAACTGATAACTGTAATACAATCTATCTGGGGCTATCTTTGAAGACAGTCTGGAAGCAGAATGCACCTGCACAACTGGTGTTGGGTTTGCAGAGAGCTGATCATGTCTCTCTCCCCCTGGCTCACCTGCATTTGGCTATCTATAGGCTTCTGTGCCTTATTTAAGGTCTTGGTATTAACGTTATAAAGCCCTAAATAGTTTAGGACCTCAATACCTGCTGGAGTGCCTCTCCTTGATAAAATGATGCTTGGAGAACATGCTCCTCACAGGAGAATGTGCTGAGGAAAGCTCAAAAAGAAATCAAAAGACCAGGATGAGTGTGTGGTCCTTTTCAGCAGTGCCACAACCTTGTGGAGTGATTTATCACCTTATGTTGTGAGAGGCCCCATCCTTACAAACATTTTGGAAGCTAACAAAAGCCAGATTGCATAAAGAGGCATTTAGTAATACTGGATACTGCCTTCTCAGAAACTATTATGCTTTGTTTGCAGCTGTCACCACTGTGTCATTCAATATCCATTAGCCTAGATATGTAGGACTGATTTTTATTCTGTATTTATTTCACAGGGTTGGCTTCTGTTGTGCATTTTGTTTTTTCTGTTAACTGCCCAAAGTATCTATTCAGTTAGATGAGCATTATACAACTTTAATAAATACAATGAAGCAGAAATATGTAAAGATCTTTAATGCAACATAGAGTTAAAAGGACAAGATGTTGTTGAAATTACAGGTATTTGATGAGGAGGTTCCTCCTCAATATAATGACTAACCATATGTGTTAGACTTTAGCAAATGTCCTGATGTACTACAGTACAGCTTCTCCTACGTCTAGGCCAGACATGAAACTGCCAAAACGAAGCCACTGTTTGGTGAGTTCATTCTGCAGTTCCTTTCGCCTGACTTAGTGTGAGAAAGATTAGCCAGCAACACCAGGTTGCCGTTACCAGGTTGCCGTGGTTCAAAAATACCACAGTCTTCGAGGAGGCTGTTTCTGTGTACCCCTAGAGTAAAGCCAAGTCCAATGTATCATCCTCTGCAAAGCATAAAGACATGTAGACATTCTTGTACTTTTTTGTAAACAAGGTCTCATAAAACTATTAACACAGGTACTGTATACTTTGAATAAACAGGCCAAAGACAACTTACTTGAAAGAGTACCAGATAAACTCTTATTGTGTTGGATGGACAGGCCATATACAGTGGTGAGATGTCAACAAATTTACTACCCCACTGTGATGTCATCACAGTGTGGGCGGAGCTAACATCATGATGTCATGACATTGTGGGTGGAGCCAAAGAAAATAAAATATAATAAAATAATAATAAAATAAAATAAAAATAAGCACACACACACACCTCAACCCACCCACCCACCCACAACACAAGGACAGCAAGGAGGACAGCAAGGAGGACAGCAAAGAGGCCGTGCATATGCACCAAGCACCGTAGGCATGCATGCACACCAAGTGCTTGGCACGCATGCACAGTGAAAAGGTAAGCCCCAAAGGTGGTTCCCCCCAAAAGCTGCTACTGGCTCTCCAGGACACTGGGAAAAGTTACTACCGGTTCTGGCACTGGTAAGAACCTGTTACATCCCATCACTGGCCATATAGCAAAGAAACATTGTCCTGTAACAAAATACTACATAAAAGAAAAATGGTTGATTTTGTTTTGTATGACTTTCTATGAAGCTTACCCTATGCATTCTGGTCTTTGGACTTTATACTGAGAGCATAGGGTCTGGGTGCACTGATTTCCTTGCTAGCTTTAATAAACACTTTCTTGATATCTCACATCTTAATATGCCCCCCAGCCAGTTTCTGAGTGAAGGGTCTCAACACTAGACAGCAGAAGCTGCAGCCCAAGTTGTTCACCATTTTAATTTTAAAATAGCCATTTCCCCCAGAATCCTTTGGAATAATACAACCTGGACATTCTAGGAAATAGAATAGCAGCTGCTGTTGTTTAAGGGGTGAGTGGTCACAACTTTTTTTAATGTTCCATTTAATTGAACCTAATTTCCTGATAGGGATCAAAGAAGACATTTCTACCTACCTTCTTTTATGAGAACAAATTCTGCCTCATTCCACAAAACATAAATGGGATATGATTAAAGCAAACATACAGAGAGAGTAATTAGACCTGATGCTATCTTTAAATAGATAGACAAAGTAAAAGTTTTTTTGGGAGGAACACTATGAGACAGGGTGCTCCATTCCTTAGAAGGTATCCCACAACATTCAATCCAGAAAATTCATCTAGAGCAGGAGTTAGCAAACCTGGCACTCCAGGTGTTCTTGGACTTCAATTCCCAGAAGCCCAAGTCAGTACACCTGCTGATTATGGCTTCTGAGAATTGAAGTTCAAGAACATCTAGAGAGCCAGTTTTGCTGACCCCTGATCTAGTGGGAAGAAAGACATCCATATTTTACAGAAATAGAATCTGTCATAGTTTAAGGTAGAGAAGATTCTGTGTATTTCTTGCTCTGTGCGTGGGTGTGCATGCATACACCCTGTCCAACTTTTCAGAAATCTCAATTTCTTTTCATAAATCTAAAAAGTTGCAATTTTGACCTTGCTTCTTTATTAAAATACTATCAGTCTGCCTACATTTGCATGAATAGGTCTAATCTCAGGGGGCTTCAATTGGAAAAATAACTGGAAACCATGACACTAGAAATAGTCCAGATAAAGACAAATAGACTTGAAGATTCTTTTGACAGTTCTTGGGTTTCTCTTCTGCGACTCCTAAATTTCAACAGTCTTTTGACACAGAAGCAGTAATAGGGAGACAGGAGGAAAATAACTTATCCACTATCCAAGGGAGTGACTAGACTGTAATTCTCCAGCTCTTTGTGTTATGTTTCTCACTGTTCTTTTCAATATTTATTCTATCGATGACTTAGTGTTACCTATACATGGGGCATATGCCGCCCAGGGAGACTTCAATTCCCAGAAGCTTATGTCAGTACATTGGCTGATCAGTGCTTTGGGGAATTGATTTAAGCTTCTGGGAATTGAAGTCCAAAAATCAAAAGTTAGGAAACTGCATCACAAGTAGATCTGCAATTTTGACATGAATATGCAGTATATTTTGTTTGGTTCACAATGCTTGGGTGGGGCTAAGTGTTTGGTAACATTTCCAGTATCATTTTTTTTAACCATCCATTTGGGTTGTTTGCATCAGTCTCCAGGAGCAGTTTAGGGCATGTCCAAATGGCATCATTGATGTTGCACTGAATGGGGCAGTGTGAATCCTGGTCCTTTTGCCAGCCTTCTGCTCACCTGGTAAGGACTAAAACTGCAATGCATTTTACAATAATAATTATTATTAATGCATTTTATAAAATGTGTTTTAAAAATATGTTTTTCCTATAGCTCTCCGCTGCTATAGCATTAATTCAAATGCTTACCATATGTTGTCAGTTCAGCACTATTTCACTTGCTTAAACATAAAAAAACCCCAAGGCGTTTGAAATGGGTGAAAGAGGGTGATATATGTATTATGTTTTTAAAATAATAATAATAATAATGAAGAAAGAAAGAAAGAAAAAAACATGATAAAGTTGTAACACCATACTGATGAGGATATTTGATATAAATGTGAAAGTATACAGTATATATGAATATCAATAGTATGGTTAAGACATTGAATGTATTGAAAATAGCTGAATTAATATGTTATTACTTTTAATTTTTTTCTTTGTTTATCTTTAATATTGTAAGATGTAGTTGGCGATTGTTTTTTGTTTGTAACTATTTGTTGTATTGTTATTTTTAACACTTTTTGTTGTTAAAATTTAATTAAAAATATCTTTAAAAAAGAAATGGGTGAAAGGAGGGGTAAGAAGGTGATGGTTATGGCAGAGAAAGGGGGAGGGGGAAGGGGATTGTGTAGCATCTAGAAATTTGAGATGCATTTTTTGTTGTTCAGTCGCACAGTCGATTCCGACCCTCTGCGACCCCATGGACCACTGTCCGCCAGGCACTCCTGTCCTCCACCATCCCCCTCAACTCGCTTAGCTCTGTGCCCATTGTCTCTACAATACCATCTAGCCATCTCATCTTGGGCCGTCCCCTTCTTCTTTTGCGCTCGACCCTTCCAAGCATCAAGGCTTTCTCAAGTGAATCCTCTCTTCTCATTTGATGTCCAAAGTACTTTAGCTTCATCTTTATTATTTGACCTTCTAAGGAGCAGTCAGGGTTGATTTCTTCTAGGATTGACCTATTTGTTCTCCTTGCTGTCCAGGGGACTCTCAAAACTCTCCTCCAACACCACATCTCAAAGGCATCTATTCTTCTGCGCTCAGCTTTCCTAATGGTCCAACTCTCACAACCATTCATTGCCACAGGGAATACCATTGCTTTGACTATGTGATTTTTTGTTTACAATGTGATGTCTCTACTTTTCACTATGCTCCCCAGGTTTCTCATTGCTTGTGTGTCTCCCTCTTTCACAAACACTACCTTGAGTCTAACCTATGAATCTACAAATTATCCTTCTGGAAAAATAAAGATTATAGTAAAAGGAAGTTGGTGGACATGAATAAATGATAAGAGAAATTTCAGGATGTGGGGGTTGCACTCTTCTTATGAGGGACATCATTCCTTTGTAGGTAGACTGACAGTCACTGACCTATAATGGTCAGCTGACAAGGAATAATAATTGTGCTTTAAGTGTTGAAAATCCATCGTTTTATGGAAGGAACTCTTCCTTGATGACCAACAGCAATCGCACACACCCTAACTTTCAGCAGGAGACACAGGCATTACATCAGTGTCTCCTTACATTGTCAAGTCATTGTGAGCTATCACATGCAGTATATGCAGGTACACAATTTTTTCATAGTAGTAGGTACATATGTAGCAACTCATGTATTAATGTCCAGGAATAATATCTTAGTTGGATTCCCCAAATGTGCATTTTACACATGCTTGATGAACAATAGATGCCCTTATGTATGCTGAAGAAAACAGCAGTGTAGCCCCAAGACTGTATTTACAAATATATATTGATTAATTTACTTTTCTCCATAGCTGTTCTGGAGCTAAAATAAATTTCGCACCAGAGATTACTCTGGGTTGAAAGGATTTTTGCTGGAGAAACTCTGCTCAGGGGACGCCCAAATGAGGCTCCTTTTATGTCCCCAAGATCCGTCATGCAGTACTTCGGTATCGAAGCCCGACCTTCCAGTCTCCAAGCTCAGCTTCTTAACCACTAAGCCACTGCAGTGCTGCAAAATTTCATGTCAGAGCTGACAAGAGTCTTAGAGTGCTTCCAGATTAGGCTGTTATTATGTGATGAGGTTGTTTAACCACAAAACCCAGAAATTCAGGCATATGGTGAAAGTCCTTTGTCTGACTATTCTTATGCAAATCTATATGTCCAATACTTAATAAATGCATTTGAATTCTGATATTCAGACAACAGTATTTTCTATTTGCAGCTTTTTCTTTCCTCTTTTCCCTCCCAAGAAAGGAACCGCTTGGAACTGTTTGGAAAGAGAAAGAATAATGTATAATGTCTTCTCAATTAGTCCTCTGTCTGGAAGTTCCCTTACTGCTAACATCTTGCTACTGTGAATAGAAAACCCTAATGATCACCAAAAAAAAATCCCTATCCCTAATGATAACAAAAAATAAATTGGCTGTGATACCAAATACAGTACTGTAGGTGCCATCTAAACTCCTGGATTGTAATTAACAGAAACCTGGGACTTAGCCTCTAAACAGGCAATATAGACAGCCTGTGACTAGAAAAAAGAAATCCTTAATTGTTGGGTTTTTAATTTGTTATTGGTTTTTATTAATAATAAAAGAAAGTAAATTGACATTAAGAAACATTCCCTTCCATTCTCTCACCAGATCAGAATATTCTGAATGTGCCTCACTTTTATCCAGCTCCCCCTGTCTATTTTCTCATATATACAGTACTCTTACATCATTGCACTGAGGGGCTGCAGTGGCTCAGAGGTTAAGAAGCTCAACTTGTTAGCTGGAAGGCCAGCAAGTCAGCAGTTCGAGACCCAGGTACTGCATAACAAATTGAGTTCCCATCTCTGTCCCAGCTCCTGCCAACCTAGCACATCTAAAGCCATAAATTGCAAGTACATAAATAGGGACCACTTCAGTGGGAAAAGATCTTGGGGACACGAAAGGAGCATCATTCAGACATCCCCTTTGCACCATTAATTACAAAGAATTATCTAATTAGTCTTTTCCTCTTATTCATTTGCAAATCCATCATCCTGTTTTTTAACCTCCTTTTCATCTAAATATCTCTCCACACCCCTCCACTGTTTCCTATACTCTGCCAAAGATTCTCCTCTTAATAATAATGTCAGTTTGTCATAAACATAAATTCCTGTGGTTTTATCAAACATTCGTCTAACTTCAATCCAAAAGCTCTTTCCCTTTCCAATGTTTTGCTATTTGAATCCTTGCAGCTGTTACTATAAATATGTTCTGTTTTATGTTTCATCACATTCAAAATAAATATTTCTGGTTTCTTTTCCAAACTTATTTTCATGTTTGCATAACATTATTAATTTCTTCCAAAAAATTCTTAACTATTTTACAGTTCCACCACATATGAAAAATTGTTCCTTTCCGTTTTTGACATCTTCAGCATCTGTCCTCTTTGCTCCCCCCCTTCCCCTCTACTTTCTCCAGGGTTGTATGCCATATGTACAGCACCTTCAAATAATTTTCACCTCATTACTCCTAATTATTCTTTTATTCTGATTTCATGCACTAGTCCAATCTTCTAATTCAATAGTCCTGCCTATATCTTGCATCCATTTTATCATATTATCTTTTACTTCTTCTTCTTCTTTCATATCTCTTTGTATCAAAAAGGTATACAATTTTGAAATCCTATGTTTTTCTAGGAATTCTTAATTATTGTGAATGTCTAGCAAGGGTTCCAAGCAAGTGTATCTTTCACTTTCAGAATTGTATAGATTAGCTTGCTTTGATTGGTGATTGATCTTCAGTTCGTAAATACATGACTGCTCTGAAGTCTGATTTCACAAGCAAGGACCAAACACCACTACCTTATCTCTGCAACGTAAATGTGCTTTCGGCTCTAAGTTAAAGGCAGTCTTGTTCTGGCCTTCCCACAGGTGTCCAGACATGAAAACTCTGGTCTTTGTCATCTTCTACCTTCTCATGGAAGCAGACGAGAGCCGAAAGTACTCAAAATGTGAACTATATGAGAAACTGCGAGAAAATGGACTGGATGGTTATAAAGATATTGGTATTGGACACTGTGAGTTCTTTTGGTCAGATATTCATACCTTTCTGCTTGTTTTAGGGTTCGTTTAGATCCTTTTTCTTCTTTTTTTATCTTTTTCCTGGGACAATGTTTTTGGTATTATACTTAATTATTTCTTATATATTATTTAGGGCCTGTTGAAAAAAGAAGACGTTACAACCTTCCACTGACATTGTTAAACATTTTCAAATGTTTCACATTTTGGAAATGGGCTGCAGTAATCTAAATATGGGAATTACAAGAAGCGACATGCTTTAGAAAAGACATTGGATTTTTAGATATTTTTATAAATGCTTATAGGCTATCCATCCTGTTCTGCGGAGGTGAGAAATGTTATCTTTTTAGAAATGCCTCCCCAACCCTTGAGTAGGGGTATTGGTCATTGGTTGGAATGCTAATCAGTTACCATTACCCCTACTCAGGGCTTGAGAATACCATAAAAATTAGTGTCTGAGGTACCATCTATTCACTTGGCAGCTCAGTGTGGGCTGGTCGTTTCCAGCCTATCAAACCACCAAATCAGGTAGGCAGTGACTGGATCTGCCCCTCAAGGGGGCTTCCCTCATTAAGGTTATAACCCACTAGTACATCGCCATCAGTTGGATCTGATCCAGTGCTGAAAGCTGCCATCCCAAAAAATTATGACAAAAAGCAACTACATCTTCCTTCCTTCCTCTCTCTCCCCTCCCACCACCCTCCACCTTTCTTCCACAACTGATGCCTCCATCTCCACATGAAGGGAGGATGAGAAGTTCCACAACAGATTGGACTCCTGAACCTGCTGAGCACAATGTTTTAAGCTGCAGAGACAGACTGGAGTGAAAATTCTTCCACTCTATAGACCACTCGTACAGGTCCTGCTTTCATCCCAGGCACTTCTCACTGTGATTGGCCAGGTGGGCCATCACCATACAGAGGTTTCTGAGATGTGCAGAGACCTCTAGACAAGACTACTATTCTATAGACCAGTGATGGCCAACCTTGGCACTCCAGGTGTTCTTGGACTTTAATTCTCCGAAACCCTGATCACCAGGAGTGCTGACTTGGGCTTCTGGAAATTGAAGTCCAAGAACACCTGGAGTGCCAGGGTTGCCATCACTGCTATAGACACTATAGACCAGGGGTGCCCATGGGCCAGATCCAGCCCCCGACACCAATTCATCCAGCTCATGAAGCCCTCATTGCTCCCTATGGGTGAGTTTTACTTGCACATCTGGGAGCAATGAGGGTTTCGTGGGCCGGATGAATTGGCATCAGGGCTGGATCTGGACCATGGGCCATCGTGACCGCCCTCCTGAACCACGTGACTGGCCACGTGACTGGCCAGTACCCCAAAAAGTTTGGGCACTCCTGCTATAGACAGGCATGATCTCATTGTTATAGACTTGTGTCATACTGAAAATATTATATTGGCTACAAAATGTCAATGTATTTACATATCAGAAAACAAAACAAAATAAAAACAAAATAAAAAACACTATAGCACTTTAAAGACTAACTGCTATATTTTTATTGTTAGCTTTTGTGGATCATTTTGTTTTGTTTTCTGATATGCCTGAACCACAGACTAACACGGCTACTATTACAAAAAATGTATTTACAGTGTGTAAAATTATTATTTATTTAAAATTATTTTCCTTCCACTTTTTGAAAAATTATTATCAAAGATACTTGTAATGTATAAAACAGAACAGTCTTTTTAAAAAGACTTTTTTAAAAGTCTGCAAATTTGGCAGAGCTCTTTGATATAATGCCAGTCTCTCAGGGCATGTGATCCAGAAATACACAAAGATTAGTAACAAATGTCTCAAAATACCTGTACCTGTTTTTTATAATGCATTATTTGTTTAAACCTTGTGGAATTAATAAGTGCTTGGGGAGACAGAGAAATAAAATGTAAATTTGTGCATACAAAGAAGGGAATAAAGCCAGGGGGGTGGCCTGGCCATTTTTGACCCAACAGCTTCAAAAGGGTGGCCATTTTGTTTCTCAAATGCCCTTGAAGGGGTGAGGGGCACACAAAATGGCGCTGTGGGCCTTAGGTTGGGAACCCCTGCTCTAAATGTGGACCTCCTGAGACATAATTGCTCCATACCTATGCCTGTCACAATCTCAGCATCAACCCCCAACTGAAACCCTGCCAAATATTCACCGTTTCTGAATGGGGCAATTAATTGATTGCACTCGATTTCAGTCCCCCTTCAATTATGGTGCAAAAGGTTGAATATCAACAGAGTGAGTGTCAGTATTGGGTGCAATTCACTGCACCATTTTGCAAATGTTTGGATTTAGATTTGAATTAGTGATACCTGATTAATATCAAAAGGCAGGCTCTTGATTTCCAAGCCTCACGACTGATCTCTAAGAAGCAGAACATGGGTTTTTCCTCATTGCCAATAGAATTTTTGTGTGTGTGGCATTTTAAAAAAATGTGTGGATGTTATTTTTGCTTTCTTGGTATTTATGATTTTATTCAATTTGTCTACTTTTTTATTGCAAAGATTTTTACTATTATTGTCTTGTATGCCACCCAGAGTGGGAAAATATCCCAGATGGGCAGGACGTAAATGTAATAAATAAATAAAATAAATATTATACACTTCTAACCATCAGCTGCCCTTTCCCACCAGGGATATGTTTGACCTTGTTTTCTTCAAGCTATGACACAAATCACTATGAGTATACAGATGGCCATCCGTACTACGGATTATTTCACCTGAGTGGTCGTCAGTGGTGCACTAATGGGAGGCATTTTTCAAAGAACTTATGCAAAATTGACTGTGACAGTGAGTAATGTCTTTCTACTTCTGACTTGTGGGGCTGAAGAAAGAGGAGCTTGTTAGACAAACAAGATACAGTAGAGCTTAAGACTGCCTTAAAGCTAAATGCTGTACAGTAATTTGCTCTGCAAGTCCAGTTATGACTAAATCTTGCTGCTGTTGATGAGAGTGAGACACTTTCCACTTGCTGAAAGAGATTATCTTTCTGGTCCATTTCCACACACATACACCCAATGGTGGGCAGCAAAAAAATTCGCTACCACACCGTGGGTGGAGTCTACATTTTCGGTGGAGCCTATGTCATGGGCGAGGCCTACGTCATGGGAGGGGCCTACGCCATGGGCGATCTAGTCACGCCTGCCACATGGCCATGTATACATCTGCAAACACAGGCAGCACTGGCTCCTTGGCTTTAAATGGAGATGAGGACTACACACTATAGTTAGATATGACTGGCTTTTGAGCAAGGGAGACCTTGAGCCAGTTGCAGGGACAAAACCTGATTGGGCTGAGCAGGGAGTTGGGTGTGGCCACCCAATTTCGCTATCCCCCCTCCCGGGGGGTGCAAACCTGTTGCTGCTCACTACTGTGTATACTTTATTATTATTATTATTATTATTATTATTATTATTATTATTATTATTATTATTATTATTATTATTATTATTATTATTATTATTATTATTATTATTATTATTATTATTATTATTATTATATTTATTTATATGTCGCCCTACTCGGTGCAACCGACTCAGGGCAGCTCACAAAATTCACAAATATAACATTCAACACTATAATCAACAATATGTTACATAATCACTATATATCACAGTAAATTTGAAATTAAACATAACAGAAAATACAATATGATACAATACAACAAAACAGAAAAATAACAACAAATACATCAATAGTATCAGTGTATATCATAGAAACAATTACAAACAATCACTTCCCTCCCAGCAGACAATTACAAAGCAGCAGAAATATAAAGATATTTTGCATATTTTGCAAAAATTTTGCAAATTAAGCAATAACTGAAGACCTTATTTGGTGCATGCTGAATTGCAAGTAGGGTTACCCAACTCAACCATCAACAGATAATGGCTACAGAGATTCCTTAAATTGAGGAAATTTGCCTCCAAATGTTACATTATCTGTATAATACCAATGTAACATGTCAAGACAATTTTGACTAAACAAATTTCTGTTGTAGAAAACAGAAAAAAAGTTTGTATTTTATAACAGAAGAAGAACTAGGAACTAAAATAACACTACAGTTCGGTCATATAGGAGATAAACAATCATACAGCCTTCCTGTATGTGTTAGCAAATCCTTGTTTTCTTTACAAATTATTTCATTTTATATCCATTCCTAATCTTAAGACTTTTCTAACTAAAGTTTATAGTCATAACAAATCTTAAACACGGAGGATATCTACATGGGCAGATAGCTTCCATCTGCTATTTGGTTGCAGGTTGGGGCAGATTGGTTTGATCATGTTTACATTGCAATCAAGTCTATCCACTCCATCCTGCCTCCAATTCGCTCCCTTTTGAGAACTCATCAGAGTGAAACTATATTACAGTGGAACCTCGTTCAACAATCGCCCCGTATAGCAATGAAATCGCATAACAATTAGGTTTTGGGGGGAAATGGCATCCCGCATAACAATTTTCCCTATGGAAAAAAATCATACAACAATTTTTCAATGGGAAAAACCACTTAGCAAAAAAAAAGTTGTATGATGCATTCCATAGGGAAAATCACTATACGATACATGTACTGTATTGTATAGCAATTGTTTTGTACAACAACGAACCCCACGGAATGGATTAAAATCGTTGTGTGAGGTACCACTGTACTTCACTGTATTTTACCCTGTCCCAGTGTATATGCATGATGGGATGGGATAAAGTAGAGCATAGAATAACGAGGTATTTACCACTGTGGTTGCTTGCTGAATTAGGTCAGTGAAAGGCGCAGAGAGTAAAAACCAGTGTTGTAGATTACTCCTGATCAGTTGGAACAGGTCTAATAGGATTCAGTGGCAGGCAGGGGTGTGTCTTTCAGCTGAGCAGCTGGAACAGGGCTTTTGACTCCTGTTGAATCCCATACAGCAGTGGTGGGGAACCTAAGGCACACATGCCAGAGGTGACACTGGGAGCCCTCTCTGTGGGCACCCATGCAGTCACCCCAGCACCGAGCTTGCCCTGCCCCTCTGCTCAGCAGCCCAATGGGAGTGCTTCCTCCTTTCCCCCAGCACAGAGTTTGCCCTGCCCCTGTGCCAAGCAGCCCAATGGGAGCGTTTCCTTCCTCCCCTGTTTCTATGTTGGCACTTTGCGATAAATAAGTTGGTTTGGGGTTGCAGTTTGGGGACTTGGTCTCTAAAAGGTTTGCCACCACTGCCATACAGCATAACAGATCTGCTTCTTAAATGAGAAGCTTGGGAACTATAAAAAGCTGTCTGGGCACAGGAATGGCACCAAAAAACACACATCCCCGGCCACTTAAAAAGTCACTCTACACCAGCCCTCGTAGAGTGGTGTAGTCAAGCCCATAACCTCCTACTCCTATTCTGATTTCAAATTATCTCCTCTGATTATCTAAGGCTGTGATGGCAAACTTGGCACTCCAGATGTTCTTGGGCCATACGGACACATTTTACTTCCACTTCCAGGAGCGACGAGGGCCAGATGAATTGCAGTAAACCCATTTGTGAGGATTCATGGGGGCTTGGGCTTCTGGGAATTGAAGTCCAAGAACATCTGGAGTGCCAAGGTTCACCATCACGGATCTACGGCTTCTAATAGTTTCTGATGAAACTCAACATCCACTCACTCTTTTATGCTCCCTACTTCTGGGGTGGGGAAAGCAGCCAATCCTAACAAAGTTCCATTCTTCTGACCCCACCCTCAACTGTCATAACAGTTATAACTGTCGCTAACTCACCTGTTAGTTGGCCTCTAGCAACCAGCTAGCTTACCTCTACATATAATAACTACAAACAAAACATAAGGATGGGGACTGAATTGGGCCAAATAGGTGTCAACAGATGGAGCCACAACTTTGTTGGAATCACTGCTGTTTGCCTTTGAAACATGGCTAGCTGTCTGTCTAATGGCTGGATCTTCTGGACCAAAACGTTGTGGGAGTGGGCTGTGTAGCCAGTGGGTTTTTCCCTTTAAAATATGGGCTTTGAGTAGAGGCGCATGACTGCCCATCCTGGTAAATTTTTCCCCCAGCACGGGGCTGTTCTTGGCCTACTTGAACCTCCTGCTTTGCTCCAGTCCTAAAGGTACTCTGCTTTGTTTGCTTCCTTTTTTGTATTTTTGGACTATGTCTGTTCTACTGGACTTTGTTTTCCTATCTGCCCCTGACTTTGACCTTGGACTTGGATTAGGACTTGGATAAGGTTTGCCTTTAGTTTGATTGCCCTGAGACCTGCTGCCTGTGTTTCTAGTCAGCTCCCTACATCCTGGACTCTTACACATTCTGACTAATTTATCTATGGTGTAACCAATGTCTCACCATTTCTTAAGGAATCTGCTTCTGAAATCCCCATAAATCCCCAAACCTACTGGAGCACCCCTCCCTCCCTTTTCTGATCATGTTTCAGAATGGGAGAAGACTGTGATGGTAGGAAGCTGCAAAGAATACTTCCTCTGTTGTAAATACCATGTTGGATTGAAGCCTATAAATATAAAATCATTGTTAATGTAGCAACCATGCAAACTCTTGCCTCCCTAATTGTTGGAATTCTGTGATGCCATGAAACAGCCTGAGCAAACAGTTGTCTATTTTAGTTTTTGACAAGCTACTATTTCGGCCCCTGGAGCTATACCTGTAACTAATAAAAAATACCTGTTTCAATGGTGGGGGTGGGCAGTGGTGGGCAGCAACAGGTTTGCACCCCGGGTTTTTGTTAGCAAAATTGGGTGGCCTCTGGGCAGAGGGGTGGTGAAATTGGGTGGCCACACCCACCTCCCTGCCCTGCCCCATCAGGTTTTGTCCCTGCAAGTGGTTCAAGGTCCCCTTGCTCAAAGGTCAGTCATATCTGATGCTAGGGTGCAGTGCTCATCTCCATTTACAGCCAAAGAGCCAGTGCTTCCTGTGTTTGCAGATGTATACATGGCCATATGGCAGGCATGACTAGATCGCCCATTGTGTAGGCTGTGCCCATTGTGTAGGCTCCACCCATGGTGTGGTAGCAAAATTTTTTGCTGCCCACCATTGAGTATACAAGAGGATTTATATCTTTATTTCCTAGTGACATTTATGCCCGCTCCTAGATCGGGACTCCTTGCTCATGATCACACATGCTTTGGTCACCTCCAGACTTGATTACTGTAATGCGCTCTACATGGGGCTGCCCTTGGTGACCATTCGGAGGCTGCAGCTGGTCCAGAATGCGGCTGCTCAGGTAGTAATGGGGTGTGGACGTTATGCTTGCGCCTCACTGCTGCTTCAGGAGCTGCACTGGTTGCCAGTATGTCTCCGGGTGCAATTCAAGGTGCTGGTCATTACCTTTAAAGCCCTACATGGTAGTGGGGCAGGATACTTAAGAGACCGCGTCACCCCAAGAACATCTGTTCATCCCACCAGGGCGGATCGGAGAGGCTCTCTTATCATTCCATCAGCTAGAGAGGCGCATCTCTCTAGCACCAGAAGGAAGCCCTTCTCCATGTCCACCCTCGCCCTTTGGAACCTCCTGCTAACTGAGTTACGCCTACAGACAGAGCTCCTTTCGGAAGTGCCTAAAACCCTGGCTGGCAGGGCAGGTGTGGGGCTCCAGTAATATGGAGTCCCATGTTGGGTGGCTGATCTGATGGGACAGCCATCGCTTTCTCACTCTTTTAAACTTTCTAAACCTTTTAAAACCTTTTAACCTTTTAAATCTTTTAGATTTTTGTAAACTTATAGTTTAATTTTTTTTAAAAAAAATTAAGTGATTTTGAACCTTAAGGTTTTAATTTCTGAATTTGTAGGGGGATTGTTTAATTGTTTTGCATTTATTGTGTATAGTCTTTCTCCTTTTCTGTAAGCTGCCTAGAGTCAGGTTCGCCTGATTGGGGCGGGATAATAAATCTAAATAAATAAATAAATAAATAAAATATGCAGTTTCTGATGTTTTTAAAGCATTTAGAATAGGTTCTTTGTTCTTCATTAATGACTTTTCTTTCACAGATTTCCTAGATGATGATATCACAGATGACATTAAATGTGCTAAGAAAGTTGCTGATACGAAGGAAGGAATGATGTCTTGGTGAGTAGTATCTGATACTCCATACCTAAGAGTGAAAAGGATGAGGGGAGTGATGAAAAATGTGAATTGAAACCAGTAGAGACATTTGGAGGAAAACTTATTATTTAGTCTACTTCTCTTACCTGAAAAAGAGATAGTCAACTGACATTTTGTGTACTATCTGTTTATCTGGGTGCGCATTATGAATATTGTTCATCTCCTGCCTTTCCTTCAGTGAGCTTACGGTGGCTCTCCACCAGCAAAGCTGGTCTCTACAGTTTTATAGGGGTAGTGGAGTCACTCCAGATTTTACTCTGAACTTTATGAGAACTATCCAGGAATATCCTCTGTCTAAAATAGGCTCAGCAACAGAGTGACTCTTCTAACAGTTCAGAGTAAAACCCAGAGCATATTCCTCACACACACAAGCATGTGTGTGTGCATGTGTACATACAGTATATGCAATCACACATACACAGAGAGAGGGTTCATCAACCTTTAGTGCTCTCCTGTTTGTCATCAACATAACTCTGGTCATTGAGAAGACTTGGGGGAAATTCATCCAATTCATTTAATTCAGGGGTCCTCAAACTTTTTAATCTGTGGGCTGGAACTCGCCTCCTCAGGCTGTTGGTGGGCCAGATGCTCCCTGGGCCTGCCACTGCCACCACCAGTGGGGGAGTGGGGGGCTCACGGTGGTCCCACCCAGGGGTGGACTCCAAACATTTTTACTACCTACTGTGTGGGCATGGTATGGTGGGCGTGGCCAGGGGGGAAGCCCTGTGTTGCACCCGAATTAGGACTACTTTATTTCAAAACTTGAATGGGCGGGGCCAGCCAGAATTTCTCCTACTGGTTCTGGTGAACTAGTGCAAACCTGCTGATGCCCACCACTGGTCCCACCACCGCTGTTTGTGGCTGCATTGGCAGCATGACCTCCTCAAGTAGGACCTGGCCAGGCTGTGGACGATGGTGAAGGACAAAGGAGCCTGGCACACAGTGGTCCGTGGGGTTGCAAATGGTTGGACTTGATTGTGTGACAGAACAACAACAGGCCTCTCTTCTTTGCGGTTAGAATAAATTCAAGCTTCAGGTTGAACACTGAAACAGGGAATAGAATAGTTTGACAAGTGATGTGTGTGCTTTCAAACTGGTTAAAAATTCAGTTGTGTGTTAAGTGAAATAAAATGCTTGCAACGTGCAAATCACCTGTTCTGTGCTTTTTCTTCTCTGCCTTAAAGGAAACCCTTTCGAGAATACTGCAGACATCCAATGCCGGAGATAATATATTGGGAATGTGAAATACCTGTATGAAATATATCAACCTGCACCTGGTTTTGTTCTCTATGCTTTTGCTGTAGTATCCAGCTTGCGGCACTGCCACACAATCTAATATTTAATGAAGAAGGCATTCTGATAGCCTGAGGATCTTTTAATCCAAACTTCTTGTTGTTGTTAGATGCCTGATCAAGAGATAAGCTACTAATCTTTAAAATAAATATAATCTCATTTTGGGAACAATTTCTGAAGCCTACATTTTACCTGGCTGTTGTAAATATATATCTGTTGGATCCTTGCAAGATGGCCATGTCAGCAGTTTCCCATTTCTTTCTCAGGGCAAATAAAAAAGAACCCTGAGACTTAGGGAACTCATTCTTGTGATGTCACAAAGGCAGGGCAAACAAGGGTTCTTAACAAGAAGGCTCAGGAGCTGTGGTGGCAATGCTTCATTCCCTACTTTGCTCCAAATCTCATAATCTGCAATGGATCCTACGTTGGCACATTAAAAAGCAACATAAGAGTAACTGGGGAAGAAAGCTGCAGTTGTGTAGACTTGGGTCCAGTGTCCTGTTTGAAGATACATACTCCTGATCCAGGGGTGCCCAAACTATGGCCTGAGGGCTGGATCTGGCCTCCAATGCCAATTCATCCACCCCATGAAGCCCTTGTTGCTCCCGGAAGTGGAAGCAAAACATGCCCATATGGCGCCCATAAACACTTCCGGGAGTAATTAGGGCTTTGCAGGCTGGATGAATTGGTGTCAGAGGCCAGATCCAGCCCTTGGGCCATAGTTACCAGCCCCCAGAACCATGTGACCCGTCCACAGCCCAAAAAGTTTGGGCACCCCTGTCCTAATCAATGAACCAGTGTCAAGTTCAAATCCTCAGAGAGCTATAAGATTTAAAAGACGTCATAGTAGTTTGAGTCAGTAATACTCTGTCACAGCTGACATAAAATTCTCAAAAAGTTAATTGCAATGTAAAATCAGATGACTATAACAATCATATCAATGTTCATCTGTATGTCAAGGTACAGTAAATAAGCTTCTTGCTACTAGTTGAATCCCCAAAAATATACCTTCCAAACTTGTTCTCTCTCTCTCTCTTCAGAGGTTGAGATTAAACCATTGTTTTTACTCATAGTGAAGTAAGCAATAATTTTTTTAAAAGGTTGCAGGCTACAACAGTTTATTTATTTCTGCAAGGATTCTATGTACAGTTGTACCTTGCTTAAAGAGCATAATGCGTTCCACAGGATTGCTCATTAAGCAAGTTTGCTCTTTAAGCGAAACACCATTGTAAGTGACCAATTCTGGGGTGGGGGGGACTGCGAACCCCAATTTATTTGTTAGGTGAGTTTTTGATTGGTTTTATTTGTTAAGCAAAGCGACCATTCAGAGAAAATGCTGCTCTTTAAGCGAGTTACTCTTTAAGCGGAATGCTCTTTATGCGAGGTTTGACTGTACTCCAAAGTTTAAGTTTTGAGAAGTCACAGCCATATTACTTCACAAACCATTATCATAGTTAGGAACAATGTTGTAGATACAAATACTTGAAAATATATGAAGTTCAAACTTAGATTTCAGGCAAATACAGTCAAACCTCGCATAAAGAGTGCCTCGCTTAAAGAGTAACTTGCTTAAAGAGCAGAATTTTCTCTGAATGTTTGCTTCGCTTAACAAATAAATCCAACCAAAAACTCGCTTAACAAATAAATCGGAGTTCGCAATCCTCACCACCAGAAGTCACAATTGGTCACTTACAATGGTGTTTTGCTTAAAGAGCAAAATCGCTTCAAGAGCAATCCTGTGGAACGCATTATGCTCTTTAAGCGAGGTACCACTGTACTTAAAGGGGTAGCTGTGTTAGTCTGTGCAAGTATATCAGAGGGTAAAGAAAACAAAAATGTTATGGCACCTTAAAGACTAGCTGCTGTATGTTCATATTAGCTTTCATAGATCCAGTCCAATGAAGTGGACTTGATCCATGAAAGCTAACATCAAAATATAGCAGTTAATCTTTAAGGTTGCACAACATTAGTTGTCCTTTTGTTTTCTTTTGTTTGTTGTCCAATAGGCAAATACTTCAGTTAGAAAAATAAATTTAAGCTGTTAGGTTTAAAACTTATATCTAGGATTCAACTGCAGACAAAAAGCAGCTACTACAGTTCTTTAAAATATAAAAATCTACAAAAGTAGAAATATAGTATTTAGCCTTTTAGCATATTTAGACACATATTGTGAAAAACTGTATGTTTTCAAAATCCCATCCAGCTATCTGTCTGGAGAACCTGAGAGACTGGTATGGAAGGTCCTGAGAGAAGAACTGTTCCAAGGAGTTAAGAACAGGAAGATGATTGCCATGATGATAGCCAATATCCGGAACGGATATGACACCTGAAGAAGAAGAAGCTTAAATTGTAGACAGTATGTCAATACTGTATTGTTATAACAAGTCTTACTCCCCAACAAAGTTTTCTTCCTTCTCTGGGTGCTGTTCTCTTATCCTTTGCTCCTAGGGGCTATGGTGGCTCAGTGGTTAAGAAGCTTGCCTTGTTAGCTGAAAGGCTGGCAAGTCAGCAGTTTGAGACCCGGGTACTGCATGAACACCCGTCTCTGTCCCAGCTCTTGAAAGGAGCCTAGTTTGGGTGTTCCCTGAGCGGAGTTCCTTCCGCAAAAAATCCTTTCAACCCAGAATAATTTCTAACATGAAATTATTATTATCCTTTGCTCCTTATGCTTAATGAATTTAACTGACCTCCTGTGGTCTGTCAGCTCACTAGGTAAAGGTAAAGGTCTCCCTTGCTCAAAAGCCAGTCGTATCTGACTCTAGGGGCTGGTGTTCATCTCCATTTACAGGCAAAGAGCCAGCGCATGGAACACTGTTATCTTTCCCGCCTAAGCGGTATCTATTTATCTCACTGCAATGTCTTGCTTTCAAACTGCTAAATTGGCAAGAGCTGGGGCAGACGATGGGAGCTCACTCCATCACAAAGCACTCGGGTCTCAAACTGCTGACCTGCGGACCTTCAATCAAGCTCAGTGTCTTTACCACTAAGCCACGGCAGTTCCTGCCAGCTTACTAGGGCACTGCAATTCAGAGGATGCCAAAATATGCTGCTGGAAGGCCACAACCCTACTGTCAAAAAGACATAACCTTCCTCCTGCTTCACTCCACTGCTCACCATCAGGACTGTTCCTGTTTCCTATGGCTCTTGAGGAAATGATTTAGAAGTGGAAGTTTCTGACTGGAACACAGAGCAACGGGTGGAAGAAGCAAGAAGTAGGGGGGGGGGAGAAAGTTGAGCACAAGTAACGTGGGAATGAAGACAAGGTGAAAGAAACAGTGGAGCTAGAAGGCTGGTGTAGGAGATAGAGCTGCCAGTATCTCCTACAGCAGAAAGGACTGTATGGCTGATTCTCAGGCAATTTGCAGCAAACAATTTAAAAATTGGAAGTGTTTCTCCGAGGGTGGGAGGGAGGTCTATGGCAAACGAAAGAACTTCCATCTAAGCTGGCCAAAAATCCATTGCTTTAGATTCCTAACCCACCTCTCCCAGCCTAGCCTAACCTTGACCTGACCATTGTCCTTAAGAAATGCAGAAACAAGGGAGCAACACGGATGCCCATCGCCATTGTTTGTGCCCACTGGGCTGGTTCTGCCTCCTGCAGAGTTGGCTGCCGTATCTGGCTAAAGGATTCCTGCCAGACAAGGCGAAATCCTTGGGAAGCTTGGCTCCAAATGACTCCCATCCCACGTTGATTCCTCTTAACCCACAAGCAGCCAAAGCTGCTTTACAGTAGGACTAAGATCGATGTCTTTGGGCATTCAATAGCTACATACAGTATCGTCCTTTCTCTTCTTACCGATTCTTTCTCCGCAACATTCCCAATATCTTCTGTTGTGAAGTGGTGTCTTCTTTGCTTTCAGATCAGGTCTCTTTCATCCTTGCTTTGCCTTCTGCCCACTAGAGAGCCAGTCAATCCACTGAAGCCCACTTAGTAACCAACCCTGATAGAAGTCTCCCAGCACCATCGTTTGAATTCTCCCCTCCAGGAAGAACTGGAGTCACAATGAAACAGTGCTTCCAAGTCCCATCCTATAAAGGTGATGCAAAACAATACCAAGGTCAATAATAGCAAAAGCCGTTGAGAGATAGCAATTACCAATAGCAATTGCACTTATATACTGCTCCATAGCCCTTAGTGCACTCTCCGGGTGGTTCACAAGGTAATAAGCATTTTGCCCCTAATATGCTCCTCCACCATTTTTATTAAGGGGTCAGCACCACCAACTTGAGGCCCAAGCAGGCCAGAGATAGGGGCCACTTCCCCCAGGTACCAAAATTGTTGATTATATAGCTCTGGCTGTAGGAGAGAGTGAACGATGAGCAACTTGCAGGTTTGTCAACCTCAAGTTACTGATACAAACTTGGAGTTGAATAGAAGAGGAGGCATAGGGGTATAGAACAGAGAATACCTGCAGTTGTACTTTCCCTTGTCATCATAAAGATAAGACAACCTCAGAAGCTATGCTTCATTCTAGAATGTTCTTCCAGTCTAACTAAAATGTTCTTTCCTGTATAACTTCCATCTGTACATTGAATATGCCTTAAGACCAAGCTGGTGAACCTTGGCACGCCAGCTGTTCCTGGATTTCAATTCCCAGAAGCCCAAGTCTGTGAATCTGCACAAATGGGTTTACTGCATGTACGCAGCAGTAAACCCATTCATGTGGATTCACAGAGACTTGGGCTTCTCGGAATTGAAGTTCAAGAACAGCTGGAGTGCCAAGGTTTGCCATCACTGCCTTAAGATCAGATTCAGCTATTTGCTTTAGTTCATGAGTTCTCAACCTTTTAATGCCGTGGGCCGGGTCACACTCCCTCAGATAGCTTTGGGGGCCTGATGGCCATTTTGCCCCTCCTCCACAACATGGCACTTCCTGGCGTGGTGGAGGTGGTGGGGATCCACATGAAATGGTGCTGTGGGCTGCATCCAGCCTACAAACCACAGGTTGAGAATCCCTGCTTTAGTTAGTGAATAGACTATATTCACATGCTATGTTTTCTCTAAAGAGCTAAAGATTGTGCACTTGGCTTTCCTCCTTCTGTTTTATTTTTGCAAAACCAAAGGTGGGTCAGGCTCAGAGAGTATGACTAGAGAATGTAGATGTCCATGAGAGTCACAGCTGAATGGGCACTAAAGTGTAGATCAGGAGTTCCTAACCTTTTCAAGCTGTGGGCCAGGTCACACTCTCTCAGTCAGCTTTGAGGGCCAGATGGCCATTTTTCCTTGCCTGCATGGTGGGGATGGCCATTTTGTCCCAAAAGCTTCAAAGGGGTGGTCATTTTGTTTCTCAAATGCCCTTGGAGGGGTAGGGAGGCATATGAAATGGCACCATGGGCCCATTCTGGCCCACAGGCTTTAGATTTGGAACCCCTTATGTAGACCTTCCATATCCTAGTAAAGCACTTAAATGACTGCACTTATGCTAGTGTAATTTGCTAATCAAATGCAGGAGTGATCTACAGTATTTGTTAAATTTGAGACTTTCTGTATCTTTGGAGTGTTTTTCTCCACCTCACTCAAATTGTGAGAGGCTAGATAATCAGCCCTTACTACACTGCCCTCTTCTTCTCAACTGTCCAATTACTGTCATAGAACAGGAGAGCTGGAAGAGTCCCCCATGCATCACTAAGTCCAAACCCCTACCAAGGCAGAAAATCCACACCAAAGCATTCCTGACTAACTCTGTTTAAAAAATCTTCGGTGAAAGAAGGTTCAACATTCAAGTTTATTCTATTGTCAAACAGCTCTTTCCAGTGTTTAGGCAAAATCCCCTTTCATGTAATGTGAATCCACCACTTTGGGCCCCACCTTCTGGAGCCATAGAAAACAAGCTTGCTCCACCTTCTACATGACAGCTCTTCAATATTTGAAGATGGCAATCTTTAAAGTCTTCTTTTCCCCAAGCCAAATACAGTACACCCATATCCTCCAACCATCCTCATAGGGTGTGTTTTCCAGATCATTTACCATCCTGACTACCCTATTGGAGACATGTTCTAGCTTGTCAATCTCTTACTTAACTTGTAGTGCCCAGAACTGGACAGAGTATTTCAGGAGAGATCCGAGTAGGGATGATTTGTTCCCTAGATGGACAGGATATAAGTGTAAATAATAAAAATAATTAATTAATTAAATTTGAACAAAGTAGATTAGAGTGATACCATTACTTCCCTCCAACTAAACAGAATATATACTCCTGATCATGCAACCAAGTACTGTATTATATTTCTTTGTTTTGCTTGTTTACCTACCTACCAACCAATCAACCAACCAATCATGTGAAACTGTTGACACAGGTTTAGCTGTGGCCTACTAAAACCCTAGATCAGTGATGGCTAACCTTGGCACTCCAGCTGTTCTGGAACTTCAGTTCCCAGAACCCTTGGGCTGAATTGAAGTCCAAGAACAGCTGGAATGCCAAAGTTAGCCACCAGGGCCCTAAATCCTTTTCATGTGAATTACTGCCAAGCCAGCTGCCACCCTTCTTACATCTGTGAGCCTCATATTGGCTTGCTTAGACAAAGAAGCAGTGGAGCGTTGGACTGCATCAGCTTTGAAGAGACATACGAGTGTTCCAGGTCTCAGGGATGGGAACTTGGCAATTTTGGGGGGTTGAGGTGACACTGGCATATTCTATGGTGAGATGGTTCAGCAGCTCCACCTCCCCGCTGCAGGGTATAAAGATCCAGGCTGTGCTTGCGTAGCTTTCACTGGTAAAATGAAGATTACCAACTATACTGTTCACTTCTTCTTTATCCTTGTAGCAAAGGCTAATGGAGTCATCATTGACAGATGTAACTTGATGGCTGCCCTCTGGATTGAGGGTTTAGAGGGATTTGCAGGTGCGACAATAGCAGACTGTAAGTGCCTTTCATTTTCTTCTGCCTGCGTGTGTGCATATGTGTTTGTGTTTGAGAGACAGAGACAGACATGCTTTGCCTACTGGCTGTCCACTGTTACATCAGCGAAAGCAGCTTCAAATTTTATCCACATGGGGAACTAAATACATATATACAGTAAAACCCCTACTTACATAAAAAAAATCCATTCTGTAGGCTTTTGCTTAAATCGTTTTTTATGTAACTCGAAGCAAAACCAAAGGGATTTTTTTTTTACATAATTCGAAGCAAACCCATAGGGAAAATGAAATTTGTATGTAAATCAAAGCAAGCCCATAGGGCAATTAATTTTATGTAATTTGAAGCAAACCCATAGGAAAAATGAAAAAAAATGTAACTCAAAGCAAACCCATAGGAAATCATGTTACATAAATTTATGTAAATCGGGACATGGTTTTAGCACAAAATCATTATGTAAGCTGAATTTTACGTAACTCAGGGCATATGTAAGTCGGTTTTACTGTATTAAAATCTCTGTGAATGGAAAAGTGACATCTGTTAAACCAGTGTCAGGGGAGAATAGTTGTATGGATGCTGGCTCATAATGGTGTGTAGCACAAAACTATTTAGTGGAGGGCTGCAAATACAAAGATTATTCAAACTGAAGCATCAGAAAACTTGGGGATTCAGTGCACCACTGTCATCTATTGAATTTTCAGCATACAGTAATGCCTCGCATAGCGAGCATCTTGCATAGCGAAAAACTCGCTTAACAAGCAGACCTTTCCCCAATAGGTCTGCTTCGTTGAACGAGCAAAAATTTGCTTAATGAGAAGCTTCGCATTTGCGGGGTGTTTCAGAACGCAACGGGGGACTCCCCCGCCGCATTCCAAAACACCCCGCAGACTAGAGCGTGCTGGCTGGGTGTTTTGGAACGCAGTGGGGAGTCCCCCGTCCGCATTCCAAAAAGCCCAGCTGACAGGTGGCTCGGCTACAGGGTGTTTTGGAATGTGGACGGGGGCTCCCCACTGCATTCCAAAACACCCAGCCAGCACGCTCTAGTCTGCGATGGGGGCTTGGGTGCCGGGATAAACAGGCGGGTGCCTGTTTATCCTGACACCCAAGCCCCCATCGCAAAGGGTGCGATGGGGGCTTGGGTGCCGGGATAAAGAGGCGCCCGCCCCTGTATCTTGGGACCCATGCCCCCATCGCAAAGGGTGCGATGGGGGCTTGGGTGCTGGGATAAGGAGGCGGGTGCCCGTTTATCCCGACACCCAAGCCCCCATCGCAAAGGGTGCACGTGCCTGCAGGGTGTTTGGGAAGGGTACGGGGGAAGATCCCCTTACCCTTCTCAAACATGCTGCCAGCGCGCACCTCAAGTCACCTGGGTGTTTGGAAAGGGTAAGGGGATCTTCCCCCATACCCTTCCCAAACACCCTGTAGGCGCATGCACGTCAGCGGGGGTTTGGGAAGGGTACGGAGAAGATCCCCGTACCCTTTCCAAACACCCAGGTGATGTGCATGCACCGCAGGCGAAGTTAAGTGAAATACATTTCCCTATGGGAAATGTGTTTCGCTTAATGAATTACTCGCATAACGAGCAAGTGTGTAGAACGCATTATGCTTGTTATGCGAGGTATTGCTGTATTAAAATTTGAAGGTAAAGCCTAGAGCTAGGCGGGAACCCTATTAAGTTGGATTTAAAAAAATCTAATTGCATCTGATGGGTAATTTCAGCCATATATGAAACTGTTAGCACTGTCAAGCATAACAAATGGAGCGGGGTGATGGGAGATGTAGTCCAGCAGCATTGGGGAAACAGTCCTACACAAGCTGTGTAACATCTCTGAGATTGGGAATTCAGATGATCTGTCTGCTTTCACTGAACTTCAGTCCACTTTTCTCCACCTACAGGGATTTGTTTAGTGTTCCATACTAGCAGCTTTGACACCTCAGCAATTAATGTGCAGCCAAAGGCCACCAATCATGGCCTCTTCCTGCTCAGTTCCAAGTGGTGGTGTGACAACTCCAAGACACCGTATGCACGCAACTACTGCAACTTAAGTTGTGACGGTAAGGAACTGCAGCCCAGCAAACTTGCCTTTTTTTACAATTCAAGATATGCTCTGTCCCTACAACACATGTTTGTTTCTAAAGAGATATGTGCACAATCATAAACCTTATTATATGAAAGCTACCGTTAGAAGATATCACCAAACAGTAGGGGGGGGGGGGGAGAGAGAAATCAGAAGACTCTTCTTCCATGATATTAGAGCCCTGGTGGCACAGTGGTTAAAACTGCTGTACTGCAGGCAAAATGTTGTGAGCTCAATCCTGATGGGATTCAAGGTTGACTCAGCCTTCCATCCTTCCTAGGTTGGTAAAATGAGTACCCAGCATGTTGGGGCAAAATGCTAATTAACTTGTGAACCACCCAGAAAGTGTACTAAGCGCCATGGGATGGTATAGAGGCGTGGTTGCTAATAGCTATCATAGAATTATCTACCATATACAGTATAGCTCTACTATAAAGAGAAGGGACTGACCATAAAATCATCTTTTTTTGGCATTCCAGAAATACTTAATATCTGTTCAATAAATGCCCTGGTCAATATTTATATGGCTGGAATGGACAGCTGCAAAAGCTGCTGTAGTGATCTGATGAGATGATAGTAGTGTACCTGATCATGAACAGCTCTTACCTCATCAGATGGGCCAGGACAGCTTCTGAAGTTAGAGCATCATACATGCATAATTATTAAATAGGATACCAGCCACTGAATACTATCCCTTTTCTTCCTTGAAGTTAGTATGCACAGGTTCATGATAATAATGTCCTGGCACATTTTTGATCTCATTATTTCAGTTCCGCAAGCCTGATATTCTCCTCTCTCCTCCAGCACTCCAAGATGAAAACATTGTTGATGACATCTTCTGTGCAAAGAAAGTCGCTGAAGAAAGCAAAGGCCTCGGAGCATGGTAAACAGATTCCCATATATGATCTGTCTATAACCATGATGGCGAACCTCAGCACCCGAGATGTTCTTGGACTTCAGTTCCCAGAAGCCCAAGTCCCTGTGAATCCACACGAATGGGTTTACTGCGATTCATCCAGCCCGGACCGCCCTCGTCGCTCCCGGAAGCAGAAGTAAAGGCGTGTTTCTGGGAGCAACGAGGGCAGTGCAGGCCGGATGAATTTCAGTAAACCCATCTGTGTGGATTCACAGGGGCTTGGGCTTCTGGGAACTGCTCTTTAAGAGTTAGCTACTATAGATCATGTTACAGTCATCTTCTAAATCTTTTTTGTTTCCTCCTGAAATTCTTAACTTTAGTGATTCAGGAGAAAATTAGACAACCATCTCTCAGATCTGTTTTGATTTGGATTCCTGCCTTGGACATGGGGTTGGACTCAATCTCCTTGGCCCCTTCCAATTGTTATTCTGATTCTATGAAAATCACTTAAATGGATGATGTTTATTTGTATGTTTATCCCACCCTTTTAGTGCAAGCACCACTCTGTTTACAATGTATAATATTATATAATATTGCTTGGTTTAAGTTAAGTATAGCTATCACCCAAGCCTTCCTCCATATCTTTGGTATCTGGACTAGATTCAAGTAGTTATTATCCATACTACGTAATCATCCATGCTAGCTGCTTTACCATTCTTACACATGCCTATTGCCTCTTCCAGCTCTCCTATTGTAAAGGGGGTAGTCACCTATTAAACATGGCACAAACATGGGAGAAATTTGTATATTTGTTTCAATGAACTTACAAAAATTCACAAAATGTCTTCATTAGTCAGGAGGTTTAAAAAAAACCCTGAAGGTGGGAGGATCAACAGAGAGTGGAAGAGTGAGTCAACCTTGACTCAATAGGAACAAGGTTTTGGCTGTAGTACTGCAGCTTAACCACTGCACTAGAGGAACTCTGACCCTTTTGAAAAACCAATTGGAGAAATAATCTTCATACAGAGATGGTAGTGCCACAGTGGCATTTCTCCTTGGAAGAAAAAGGTGTAAAAATAAACTAGAAGTTTGAGGAGGGATTAACAAAGATTTAAAGTGTGGAGGAGGAAAAAAGGAAAAGAAGTACGGTAATACAAAGTGGAATAAGGAGAACATTGGAGAATTTCTGGTGTGATCCAATCCAAGCCTGAAAGGGAATGTAGAGAGGGGATAAATGCTACATCTAGAAGAGCCCAGAATTGAAGTTAGTATTCACCTTAAAGCAAAGAGGATGGACCTATCTGCAGGCAGACAGCAGACAGCTGATCCCAGACATAGAATCTGGCACTACATCTGGCCCCAGCCAATTATGCATTGATTTAAATTTACTAACAACATTTTAACCAATGATTTCTTGATACAGGAGAGCCTGGAGGAGACACTGCAGGGGAAAAGACCTCAGACAGTATGTCACAGGCTGTGAGTTTGAACAATTCACCACTGTAGCTCCTGCCCCAAAGGCTCCTACTGACCACAAGCCCAATAGCACACTTCCAGTGGTAGATCTTAAATATACCATCAGCCAATCCAATGGTCCTTCAAAGCTTACAGCCTCAATTAAGGAGCCTCCCAAAACTACATCAGCTGGAAGGAGTCCTCCAAAGGTTTCAGTCAAGGAGCTCCTCAAAGCTACCACACCAGCTAAGCATCTTCCCAAAGCTACGGTTGAAATCAAGGAACTCCCTGAAATCACACCACCATTAAAGAGCTCTGCAAAGCCTACTGTCTTAATCAAGGAACTCCCCAAAGCTACGCCACCAGGCAGACATCCTCCAAAACCTACTGTTGCAATCAAGGAGACACCTGAAACCACCCCACCACCCATGGGGCTTCCCAAAACGACTTTCCTGGTTAAGGAACCTCCCAAAATCACACCAGCAGCCACATATGGTCCAGAAGCAACTATTCCACTCAAGGAGATTCCTAAAGCCACCCCACCTGTTCAGGGTATTCCAAAATCTACTGTGCCCATCAAGAAGTTCCCTGATGCCGTTACACTAGCCATGCAGCCTTTCAAACCTATTGTTACAACCAAAGATCATCCCAAAGGCACCTCACCATTCAAGGGGCCTGCAAAGCCTACTATCTCAGTTCAGGAGCCCCACAAAGTCACCTCACCAACTAAACGGCCTCCAGAACCTACCATTGCCATCAAGGAGCTCCCTGAAGCCATCCCACTTTCACAAGATTCTCCAAAACCTGCTACTGTAATCAAGGAGCCTGTTAAAACCACTCCCCCAGCCAGGGGACCTCCAAAACCTACTGAATCCATTGAGAAACCCTCCCTAATCACCTCACCAGTCAGAGAGCCACTAGAACCCACCAGTCCAGTCAAGGAGCCCCCAGAAGACACTCCACCACCCAGGGTCCCGCAGATACCTACTATCTCAAGTGAGGAGCCTCCTGAAGCTATCCCAGAAATCATGGGTCGACCATAACCTATCATTCCAAACAAGGAACCCGCTTCCCCAGAAAGCCTTGTCCTACAAACCAATTTCTCTTGATCCAAAACCTGAAGGCTCCATCATCTAAACTGACAAGGATTTTCTACAGCAGGAGTTCTCAACCTATGGCCCACAGGCTGGATCAGGCCCATGGTGCCATTCCATTCAGCCCACACCCTTGCTCCCTCCGCCATCATTACCACCATCCTTTCCCCCTCCACCTGGCTTGGCATGTCCCTAACATTGCTCCATACCAGGGCAGATGTTGTAAGAAGGCTTACAACATCCACCCTGCTATGGAGCGGCATTAGGGACACACCAAGACAGGTAGATTTGACAAGGACAGGGCCGCCAGCAAAAGTGGAAGCGGCAGATACATGTGACCATCCACGTCATTCCCGGGTGCCTCTCTGTCCAAGAGTGGGCAAGGACAGGCAGGACCCCTCCTTCACCCATGGCAGGCTGGTAAGCAGGGAAGTGTTGGTGTCAGTGTGTGGGGAATGTTTGTGGGTTGGACTGGTGACATGGGGGGGAGTGTAGTCGGTGGTGGCGGCAGCCACAGTGGGGGGGAGAATGATGGGGGCTCGGGGTGGTCCAGGTGACAGCAGCAGTGGAGGGACACCAGTCTGGCCCACCAACAGTCTGAGGGGGCATGATCCAGTCACCGGCTTAAAAGGTTGAGAACCCCTGTTCGACAGGGTCTCTTGAGAAGTCCTCACATTTCACTAATACCTTCCTTAAACACTGGTCTCACAAACACCTCACTCACCACTAAAAGTCTTCAAAAGTCTACTGCTTTCTGAAGAAAGTAGAAAAGCAATAAAGCCAGCCTTTAAGAAAACCCAACTTTTTCACTTTCATTTAATAATATGCCATGGCCAAAAATCAAGGAATCCTAAACAAATGCTGGAATCGAGCCATCATTACAAGCTACTCCTTGTCTGAAACAAAACTATCCTCTTCCTTTACCAGTCAGTTTGTTTCCAGAATTACATAGCAAACAGAAGAATTGTACAGAAAAGGAGAGACACTCATGTTCACAATGTAATTTGAAATCCTACAACATCATATTAAACTAACATATATATGCAGATGGTTTGCTAGAAAACGTCAATATATTGCAATATATTTTTAAAAGTTTTATATTTGCCTCAGACCTGGTATTCTTCCCAAGGCATGGAAATTTTCCTTGTTACTGGTCAATCTTTATGGGTATCTTGTTAGACATGACACTTTACAGTAAGGGCATTTTACGTGTTACACAATTTTGACATTAACACTTGCTTTTTAAAATGTTAGAAACATTACTCCTTGCCACAAACCCCCACACGAAGAATGCCATTGATTATAACATTTTTTTACCTCTGGGATTAATTTTATTAACAATAAAGCAAAAATAAACTTGGAAATCTTCAGTGCTATTGTTTCCTAATCAATACTGTATTCTAGGAGATAAACATGATTGCAGTAACGGTAGTAGTAGTAGTAATTCAAGTAGTCATTCATAAAGTAGTATGCCTACTTTATGAATGAGCTCTAGTAAACACCAGCTCAGTTTATGGCATTCATTCACACTGTGAGATGTGTAATATCACTAATGGCATTTGGTTGTTCAAGTGGACTTACTTAAGAAAAAGATTCATTTTCATGGATACAGAACTTCAATTTGTACTTCAATTTGCAGAGCCTGGCCATGTCATTAGCTGGAAGAGAGGCTAGAATCTATCATGATAGGCTAAGACTAGCAATGTAGCCATTTTGGGTAGTTCACTAGCTGGCAGAGCTCAAGTACCTGTAACATTAGCAGTTTTTCATTGACCTTTGAATGTTTGCTTTGGATCTAAATCGGTTTTGTTGCATTTAAATTTGATGTGGCCTTCTATAGACATTGGGCACTCTAAAGTGGTCCCCATCGTCCAAAAGGTTGGGGACCATTACTATATAACAAGGGTGGACAAAATACACCGTCCACCTACTTTTTTGACCCTTTAAATCAATGAATTCCATGCTGGTAGGAAACAACTACCCCGTTATTTTAACTGTGGCCAGAGGGAAAGCCCTGCATTGCACCCAAATTAGGACTACTGTACTTTATTTTAAAACTTGGATGGGCGGGACCAGCCAGAATTTCTGCTACCGGTTCTGGTGAACTGGGGTAAACCTGCTGAATCCCACCACTGTTCACGCAAATGGCACTTTTCCTGCTTCGGGGGGGGGAAAAATGCATTCTCGGATACGAGTTGCAGCTGATGATGGATGTCAAGAATAGAAATGTTAGTTCACACCATGTTAAAACATAGAAAATAAGCCTGCTCCTTGATGACTTACATTGGAAGGCTTTGAGCCCTCAACCGTGACCATCTAATTGTTACCATTATAGCTGAAATTATTTTTCAACATCTAATTTATTATGTGGGTATATTTTTAACACTGTGAGTCACCTTGAGTCCTCTCATCCAAAGAAAAGTGGTTATTAAATGAGACTGACTGACTGACAAATAAATAAATAAATAAATGAGACCACACCCGAAGGATATGACCTACACTGGAGGAAGAGAGAGTAAGACCCTTCCTCTGACACCAGCAACAGAAGGCCTGCATTGCAAACTCATAAATGTGATGAGTACTCTTACATTTGGCTCTTACATCAGGCTTCATTAAATTAACATCATAGTTTTGTTCTAGAAGACTTTTATCCTCAGCTTCCAGGTATGGAGTTGTAACCAAGTGGGATCTAGATGGTATATCAAGCCTTGAAACAGGAGGTTGCATCAAATTGGTAGGTACCATGAATCTTTTACAGTAAGATCAATGATGTCTGAGCATCAGGGTCTCTGGGGCCAGTGATGCCATCAATACCACTAGGATCCTTTAGTTTAAACCAGGGGTGCCCAAATTACAGCCCGTTGGCCGGATCCGATCACCAATGCCAATTCATCTGGCCCTTGCCATACAGGCACATTTTATTTCTTCTTCCAGGAGTGATGAGGGCAGCATGGGCTGGATGAATTGGCATCAGGGGCCAGATATGGCCCATGAGCCAATTTGGGCACCCCTGGTTTAAGCAGAGAAAATGGCAGCCTAAAATCCATCTCATCATGTTGCAAAACACAGGCTGCAAGGCACGTATTACTTCTGCTTCCAGTGGGAACCACATGACTGGCTTGCTGAAACACGTTAACTACCCCACAGCCCAAAACGTTTGGGCACCTCTGGCTTAAACCTTCCCTAGTACCCTAGATACGAGGGAAATGAGATGAAGGCATAACACAGTCCTGTGGATCATGGGGAGGAGAAACCACTTCCACACTCCCAGGAGTTGAAATCATGCAATTTACTTCTGAGTCTTGAAAACAGGTTTATAAGCACTCCCATTAGGGTGTTGGACACCTGGGGATGAAATAACTACTTCCTGCTTCCACATCTGTTCAACTCAACCAACCTACCTGTACACTGAGAGACTCCCCTTCACATGAATAGTGGATAAGGACAAGAAATTCATCTCTGCCCAGGAGAAACAATCTCTCTGCTCTCATGAGTGACCTCAATCTCACATCCTCTTATCTCACAATAGGTCTCTCTGATGTCATCTTGTCCAGTCCTACAAGGACATCCTTTTCCTGTGACAATGTGATTGAAACTCAGAAGAGCCAGATAAACTGTCCTGTGCTCCAGCCAATTGATATTATCAATTGATTCTGGATTCCCCCCCCCCCCCATCTGCTCTTAAGTCAGCATCTGTGGTAATTTGAATTATTTGGCTCTCAATATGTTTGTCTTGGGCAAGGCTGAGGATAGCCACCAGGTAAGGGAAATCTTTATCTGTATATTAACCTAGAGCATCAAATTATTCTGGGCCACTATCTGCTTCCGTCATGGAGATAGAAACCTCTGTAGAGCTTGAAGATGGAACCTGGTACATGGAACCGCTTCCAGGAAGGAAAGGTTGCTTATCTGTAACTGTAGTTCTTTGGGTGGTCATCTGTGAATTCACACAAATGGGTTAACTCCATAGCTGTGTAAGTGTCTCCGGAACCTTCCGGAGCTAAAAGAGCTGTTAGGCCCCTCCCCCATCCCAACTGTCCTAACGGCTCCTCTCAGTTCTTGTCTGCCTGAGTGAAAACTGTGGGAGACTGTGGGGAGGCTGGGCATAATGTGTGAATTCACAGATGACCACTAGAAGAAGTACAGCCTCCTTCTTCGTGGTCTCTGTGAATGCACATGAAAGGGTGATTGGCAGGCTAATCCCTTGGCAGGCGGGATGCCATAGTCTTTTAACATAAATAGATAGTCAATAAATAACTATTAAATCGAATTACCTTTAACATTTTGTATAATATTTACTTACATTTTACTTATTCTCAAATTTGAGTATTGTAAAACATTTGAATAATATTCATCTGCCGTATATACTCAAATATAAGTCATCCCGAATATAAGTTGGACCTCTAAAACTAGGAAAATAGATTGGCCCGAGTGTAAGTCGGGGGTGGAAAATGTAGCAGCTCCTAGTGAGTTTCAATAATTAAAATACACGAAACTACAGTAAAATTAATTGATTTAGATATTTGTGTGGGAATGTTTTTGAGTTTTTATGGTGGTTTTACTGCTTTATATATATTTTGTTACTGTATGTTTGAATTTGCACCACCGTGGTTTTGGGACCATCAAGGTAGTTGACCCGAGTATAAGTCAAGTCACCTTTTTGGACCTCATTTTGGGGGCTAAAAACTAGACTTATACTTGAGTATATACAGTAATACCTCGGATAACGTTTACCTCGGATAACACTAAAATCGCATAACGTTAAGTAATCTGGGGAGGAGAATTGGATCGAATAACGTTAAAGTATTACTGTACAGTATAACAACTCAAACTAATAACTAAAATTATAGGGATACTTATAGAACCTGAAACAGGTCTATAAAACAGCTTATATAAAATATTATATAAAGATAGAATACATTTTCAACCAGATGGACCAGAACAATACATAATTGTTTATGAAGTACTTATTTAAAAAAGACTTTCCATTTTAAGAACTAATTTTTAAAAAGTGCATAAAATCACTTATATTTATAACCATAAGTATGAGAAGAATAAACATTTTCAGTTGTTTGCCTTTCATAGCCTCTCAGGCATCATAAAGAATATTAAACAAGAGTCCAAAGGGGCAACTACACAGCGAGAGAAATCCAAATTCACTTACCTTCACTCACTGTAAAGTCACACCTGAGAATTTGAGTCTGATTTAAATGGTCACACAGGGAGACAAATTGGACCCTGCCTGCTTATGGAGACACAGTTCAAATGAGCTGGTTTAACAAAGCTTTCTTCCTGTCCTTTTCTCTTATTAGGCAACAGGCTCACACAAAACTTTTCCCAAGGGCTCAGGAGGCAACATAATTTGCCCAGGCTTCTGATTTCACTGCCCTCACCTTCTCAAACCCTGAAATGGGAGACGCAGTGGAGAAGTGGTGGAGGAAAGAAAAGTCCAAGCAGAAGCTGCTGATAAAGGAAAATCCTAGCATGCTTACCAAGAAGTATGCAATGTGGTTGCCACTGCTTCTGCAGTATGACAAGTGACTGAACTCAACAAGTCAGGGATCAAGTAAGTTGCTATATAGACATGGGAGCTGAAAGAGAAAGACAGACTTGTGCTGGCACAGCAGTTTTGCGGCATTGGTTCAAGAGATCACACACCTGAACCAATGAACATTGATCCACTGCTAGAAAAAGGAGAAACCCAAATGGTGGAGGGGAAAACTACAGATTTGGTGTGTGTGCACATGTGTGCATTTTGAGCTGATACACATTTCCCTTGGTGTTGTGTGATCAATGGGAAATAATGTGAATCAGCCTGTCCCAAATCAATAGCATTTCCTGCATTAGAACTGCAATCTAATTACCTTGGTGCCAATGGTCACAAGAAATCACATGAAATTCCAACAAGTGACCTACCACTTTGAGTATGGCAAAATGTCTTTCCTTACATATGACATGAAGAGATGAAGCCATCTGGAGATAAATTTGATTGAGCAATCCCAAGACAGTCTGTAGAATCTTGATACCAATGTTATTGACTGCCAACTGTGTAGAAACTGAGGAAGTCCAACTTCCATGTCTAGATCACTAAAGCCACTGCTGAATGTAATTAGACTTCTGTAGCCCTTTCTTGTGATTACCAGAGCTACCTCTGCTGAATTGGGGGAAAGCTTTTGCCTGTGTAGATTGAGTTCTCTACCCATTTCTTGGCAGCCTAAAAATTCTGACCTCTCATCCTCAGTCTAAAGGAATGTCAAGAGGGAAGGAAACCGCATTGCCCTAAGAACATCTGTCTGTCCCACCAGAGCAGACCGGAGAGGCGCTCTGGTTGTACCATCAGCTAAAGAAGCGCACCTCTCTAGCACAAGGAGGGCCTTCTCTGTGTCTGCTCCGGCCCTATGGAACCCCTTGCCAAGTAAGCTGCGTCTCCAGGCGGAGCTGCTGCCCTTTAGGAAGGGGGTCAAGACCTGGCTGGCAGAGCATGTGTGGGGTATGGGCCAGACAGTTGCCCCAGTCTGTTGGCTCATTTGATCCCCCTCTCTGTGTGTCTTGTTGTAGCTTTTTTAAATCTTGATTTTATATTGTATGTGTGTGTTTGTTTTAGGTGTTGAGAGTTGTGTTAGCTGCCCTGTGTCTTTTTGAGGAGGGTGGCATAAAAGTTTACTTAAATAAATAAATAAATAAATAAATAAATAAATAAATAAATAAATAAGAGAATTAGGACGTTTAAAATCACAACCATGTTCCTTCTTCATCCCTTGTAAGCCTGACCTTTTTCTTATCCACTTTCTCAATTAATACACTGCCCAAAATATTTCCAAATAAGTTAACCTCCTGCAAAGGAAGCAATTGTGGATTTAGTATTTGCACCCCAAATTTTTTTAACCACAAGTGGCATTTTGCTGCCACATCCACTGCCCATGGAATGGGATAAAAAAGGTAACACATCCAGTGCAGTAGCCTTGGGCAATTTATTAATTCTTTGTATCAGCCCAATACTTTTGGCCAGGATCAGCACCAAAATCAGTGGCCATGATGCCATGTGGATTGAAACATATTCAGCGGTGTTATGCATGTTCTGTGCTGTCAAGTCGGAACTGACTTATAGCAACCCTAGTAGGGCTTTCAAGGGAAGTGAATTATTTAAAGCACAGTTTTATCAGTTTAGCAGCCCTAGTGAGCTTCCATGGCTGAGCAAGGATATGAACCCAGCTCTTCTCTGTGTATCTATCAGAGAAGATATAAAGATGCTGCTTAACTTGTGCCATGGTGGATTTTACAGCACCAGGTGAAAATGACTCAAGAGTCAATCAATCACTTTATTACGGTCTACGACCAGCTCAGTAAGACAAGGGGTAATAAATAAATAAATTTAAATAGTGAAGGCAGTTAAAATATATTATTTTAAAACATAGCCATTCAAAGTTGGACGAAACAAAATAAAATCAGTTTTTAAAGTTAGCGCTACGGTAACTGCCACTGCAATATAGCATTCATAGTTTGTGCAGCTGAGGGGGCTGCCAGAATTGTTCTTCTAATCCTGATAGCTGTAGCACAAAACATGGCAGTATTGCGGGCAAAAGCCATAGTTTGGGCATCCCTGGTTTAAGCAGAGAAAATGGCAGCCTAAAAATATACATCTGGATATAAATATAAATCTGAATAAATAAATAAATAAATCTCATCCTGTTGCAAAACAGATTGCAAGGTGCATTTTACTTCCGTTTCCGGTGGGAGGAGCCAGTAACCGGCCCACTGAACCATACGACCGTCCCGCAGCCCAAAAAGTTTGGGCACCCCTGCTCTACACTAAAGAGGCATGTTAAATGACACATTTCTTCAAGAGTGTTCACCTCATCTGGGGAGAGATTGTCACTCTGTTGAATTCCTGTCATAAGAGGAGGGAAGAGAGTAGTCTCTGCCAGCTTCAAATTGTCCTCACAAGAAGGAAATGGTGAATACCCCCTAGTAACCAAAGGCTTGGTAAGTGAAGGCTTGAGATGGGTTGTAAGAAGAATCTGTCTCAACACTGGTATATTTTTGTGCATCTTCAAAATGGCTGCCATTATCAGCTAATGCTAATGGCCGTTGTCCTGGGAGTGGCAAAGTTTCCCAACTGCTTAAATTTTGGAGTGGGAAGAGCTTCAGGGAGAGAGACGGCCCAACCTTTATCCCCACAGAGAAAACAGCACTGGCTTTCTGTTCTAGCCCCGTGAGGGGTTTCTTGAGCTGTGTAGGTGGCTTATTCACAGGCAGCTTATCCACTGGTTGCTGTAACTGCACTCTGTTGACTGAAACAAGTAGTCATGGTACTGGTCTTCAGGAAACCCCCTCTTTCCCTGCCACCATAGCCAGACAAATCCTCTAGCATGTCCTTGAGGAAGACAAGATAAAGCCTAATCCAGGAGTTCTCAACCTTTTAAAGCCGGGGACTCCCCCAGACAACTTTGGGGATCGGACGGTCATTTTGCCCTTCTTCCATCACATGGCACTTCCAGGTGTGGTGGAGGTGGGCCCACATGAAATGGTGCCATGGGCTGTATCTGGCCCATGGTCCGCAGGTTGAGAATCCCTGGGCTGAATCAGTGGAAGCAGGGCTGTCTCGGCTGCACTCTAAGTTAAGGCAGGACCAGAACTGGGAGGGTGCATTCTCCATCTGGGGAGACATCTCCAAAGATGACTGATGTATGATCATACCTGTTAAATGAATGAGAGGAACTCTAGATTTATCTACATGTATCCTGCTCCACTGCAGGAAAGTAGCGGGTTCTCACTTCAGCCATGAACAACCCCACCTTAAATTCTAGGAAGGAGTAAAACTAGCCACCAAAGGTTCACAAATCTACTTTTAATTTGTATCCAGTGCAGCTTGAATCCAGTTCCCTTCTATCACCAAGTTCCTCTCTGTCTTCGTTTTTCTATAATAATAATAATAATAATAATAATAATAATAATAATAATAATAATAATAATAATAATAATAATAATAATAATAATAATAATAATAATAATAATAATAATAATAATAATAATTGTGGAGCCAGAAAGGATCCTGTGGATCATTAAGTGCAGTCCCTGTCCAGAAGGCACAGCAGAGAGCAGAATTCCCAATCTTTGGCTCCACAGTTGGATACCAAAACCCTTGAGCAATAGGTGAAGACATTTATATATCTTATTAAATAATTTCTTCTTGACAGCATATTTCAAAGCTTTAGGTCACTGAATTTCAAACTTTTTCCAGAACTTTTGCCACAACTGATAAATCACTTTGAATGGGTTTTCCATCAGACTACTATAAACCACGTTAAGGTTTATGAAAGGCTAACCCACAGGATGGTCTAAAACACAGGTTCTCAACATTTGGGCCATCTAACTGTCCTGGACTTTTATTTCCCAGAACCCTTGGTCAATGATTAAGGATTTGTAGGAAGCTCCAAATTATCTGAAGGGCCACAGTCCAAGAATCACTGGTTCAGTGGCTTCTTCAGATGAGGTTGTAGCAAAATAAATGGAGTAAATAAGAGATTCAGGTAGGTAAGAAGTTGGAGGTGTAAATACAATGGATGACCGTGAGAATGGGCACATGGGCAGAAAACACTTATCAGAATTGTCTAGCATTTGCTGCTACCCTGGCTTTGTAAGCGGTTCATGTCAGAGTTGTTAGCCTATTCCTTTTCCATACATTCCTTTGCTGTTCCTTTCAGTGTTAGAAAATCCGGAAACAAGATTTGAGGCACTTAAGACTTACATCTGGGGTTCCCAACTTTTTTCTGCCACAGGCATGACCATGCCCCCACCCCCCAGACATGTGAGCGGGCGGACCACACACCCCGGAAGCAGGTACATTTAGGGCTGTCATAAATGTGGCCACTTCCACGTTTATGACAGTTGCGGACTTGTTTACGCATGCATGGGCACATTTTGCCAGTATGCCTCCGGGTGCAATTCAAGGTGCTGGTTATTACCTTTAAAGCCCTATATGGTAGTGGGCCAGGATACCTAAGAGACCACATCGCCCTAAGAACATCTGCCAGTCCCACCAGAGCAGACCGGAGAGGTTTTCTAGTTGTTCCATCGGCCAGAGAAGCCCGTCTCTCTGGCACAAGATGGAGGGCCTTCTCGGTGTCCGCCCCGGCCCTATGGAACCTCCTGCCAACGGAGTTACGTCTCCAGAGTTGCTGCCCTTTAGGAAAAATTTAAAAACATGGCTGGTAGGGCAGGTTTGGGGAGTGGGAGGGACTATGACCCCAGCCTGCTGGTTGATTTAAGCCCTGCTTGCCCTCAATTAGTTTTTAGATTTTGATTTTAAAGTTTTAAATTGAGGGATTTTAGGAATGTTTTTAACAGTGTTTTATTGTTGTTGTTTTTTAATGAATTGTGAGCCGCCCTGGGTCACCTCGGTGAGGAGGGCCGTTGATAAGTATGACTAATAAATATAAATAATAAATAAATAAATAAATAAATAAATAAATTTTACGACTGATGTAAGACACACCCATAAATGCATAAATGTGTCTGCTACCACTTCTGGGTGCGGGTGTAGCGGTGATGGGACAGATGAAACGGTGCTGCCATAGGTTGGGAACTCCGACTTAGCTCCTCCTATGCTATGTAGCATATCAGTGATTTGAGGCATGGGCAGAGCAAAGAGGCTTGAGAAAAAGGCAAGTTAGAGAGGGAGAAATTGGATCAGTTCAAATGATAATTCTGCTGCTTGGTTACTTGCACCTGAAGAAAGAGAACGTGAGAGACAGACTCCAAACCAACATGAGCTCATTAACATTTTTAATACCTTTAAAAAAAAGAGACCAATTCTGAGCCAACAATCTGTTCTTTTCTTGAGAAGAAAAAAGCTCCCCAAAAGAGCTGTAAACTGATGGCACGAAGGGAGGGGTGAGGCGCATTTAATGCTGCTGCTACCACCGCTGCCATTCACACAGAAAGACACAAAGCTACACACATTAGCAAGTTAACATACAACTATGGCTTCTGTAGAACTTCCCTGAACAGAACATTCTGGAATTCTTCAGGATTCAGAGTGGCCACCAGCCACTTCTCCATGGGCAACATTCAGATCCACTTCCCAAGTCTCCCAAACAAACGAAACAAACAAACAAACAAAAATCCTGGTCCTCAAGCAGAATTAACTATCCAAACCCAACAATCTTTGAAACAAAGTAAAGCATGACTCAGGCTACCATTCAAGTTTTAGATGGAAAATGAAGGTAAAGAGGGAATCTTGTGTCTGGTTTATGGCCACACTGTGGCCCTAGTAGTCTCCAGGATAGCTCTAAGCAGCATGGGCAGGTAGGCAAAAACAACAAAGAAGACAGCCCAGGCAGACACATAAGCTACCACCACATGTCCACCATATCAAGTTATGATGCTATTGTGCCTCGCACGTGAGGTTCTCAAAGTGCTGGGAGCTGGTGGTCAGCACAGGTGGAGATCAATACTGATCAATGTTGAGATGTGCTGCAGACCACACTGCGACCCTGGCAGAAGAAAATCAAAATGATTAAAGCAAGACAGGAGTCTGGTATCTGAAAGACATTTCTTTTCTGTGCCCGAATGCAGAAGCAGTCTAGCAGAAGAATGAACGAGTGAGAGGCAGAGACAAAAGACAACAAGACCTTTTGTGGCAAGCTACTGAACAAGGGGGTGGGGAATATAAAGCTATTTATGGCAAGGAACAATCCTTTCAGATTTCCAAGCCTTTTCCAGTGTCAAAATAAAAATGTCTGCCCTTCATTGACTCACAGGGCCAAGTGCTGTCACAAATCTGCCCACCAACCCTCAGTTCGGTTCTCACTGAGCACCACTTCCTGACGGCCAAGGATTTAGCCGGCACTGCGGGCAGCAGCCTGAGTAGACAAGGACATCGCAGGCCTCGGACCGTTCACCCGCGTGCCACCCAGCAGGCCAGCCAGAGCAAAGCCGATAAGCCTCCAAGTCACCAATCAGTTCCACCACCTCGTCGACAGTGGTGAGGCGGGCTGGGTGGCTGGCATAGAGTTCGTGCTCAGGGGGCACAGGCAGGTCTCGCACCACCACGTGGAAGTAAAGGCCCGGGTGGATGTGGATCACGGCCGCCGACATAGTGGAGTGTTTCGAGCGCTGCACAAGACGCAAGTTGGGGCCTGCCCCTGGGGGCAGCATCTCCCAGTGAGCAGGGAGAGGGATCTCATTCAACTCCTCCAAGAATTCCCGCAGGACGTTATCCAACTGGGTAAGCGGTTGCATGCCACCCAAGCTCAGGATCTCCATTATCTAGTGCAAAAAAAGGAGAGAGAAGAATGCCAGCTTAGTACTGTCTTATATTTCCCTTCATAGCACACTAACAACATGATTCCCGTGACCTGGAAGATTTGTGACAAAACTTAATATCTGGGATCTGAAGGAAAAGGGGGACGACAAGCCACTTCCCACAAACCCATTAAACCCCTTCTCCCAAAATAATCCCAAGTATGCTGCCACTTCCCCATCAGAATATGACATTGTTCTTGTTGTCAGCTAACAAAGACACTGAAAATGCACTTTGTAATGTATTGACTTGAATTTGTTGTATCTTTTGAGTTCTGAATGTAAATATATATGCACTGTCTGGCCACCTTATTATTCCATTGATTTTAAAACCCATTAATTGGTGTATTTATTTACAATTGTAACATAAAAATTTGAAATAACAGTAACCATATTAATTACAAACATTCTGCTAATATGGAAGGTATAGCGGAGGACAGAAGGAATGCAAAATGCCAAGGAGAAAGGAAAAAATACAATCACTTGAATACAGAATTTCAAAGAAAAGCAAGGAGAGATAAGGAAACCTACCTGAATGAACAGTGCAAAGAAATAGAGGAAAACAATTATCAGGGGTAGGACTAGAGATCTTTTCAAAAAAATTGGGGAACTCAAGGGAACATTTAAAGCAAAAATGACCATGATAAAAGACAAAGATGGCAAGGAGTTAGCAGATGCAGAAGAGATTAAGAAATAAGAGTACACAGAGGAACTATACAAAAAGGATCTCAACACCCCTGATAATCACAATGATGAGAACATTGAACATGAGCCAGACATTCTAGAAAGTGAAGTCAGAAAGGCCCTTAAAAACACTGCAAACAACAAAGCCAGTGGAGTTGATGGTATCCAAGTTGAACTGTTCAAAGCCCTACAAGATGATGGAATCAAATTATTGCATTCTATATGCCAGCAGATTTGGAAAACAAAACAATGGCCACAGGATTGGAAAAGATCTGTATACGTTCCACTCCCCAAAAAGGGTAATGCCGAAGAATGTTCAAATTATCGAACAATTGTGCTCATTCCTCACGCTAGCAAGGTGATGCTCAAGATAATACAGGATAGACTGCAACAGTATGTGGAGAGAGAATTACCAGAAGTGCAAGCGGGTTTCAGAAGAGGCAGGGGGACTAGAGATCACATCGCCAACATAAGATGGATCATGGAAAAAACAAAGGAATATCAGAAACAAGTCTACTTCTGTTTCATTGATTACACGAAGGCTTTTGATTGTGTCGACCACAACAAAATGTGGCAAGTAATTAAAGAGATGGGGATACCGGAACACCTTATAGCCCTCATGAGAAATCTGTACATGAATCAAGAGGCAACAGTTAGGACAGAAAATGGAATGACGGAGTGGTTTGGAATAGGAAAAGGAGTAAGACAAGGCTGCATTTTGTCACCCTGCTTATTCAATTTATACACAGAACACATAATGCGCAACGCAGGGATGGAGGAATCACAATTTGGGATCAAAATTGCTGGAAGAAACATCAACAATTTGAGATATGCAGATGATACCACCCTAATGGCAGAAAGTGAGGAGGACCTAAAGAAGCTCCTGATTAGGTTGAAAGAAGAAAGTGAAAAAGCTGGCTTGAGACTCAATATCAAGAAAACCAAGATAATGGCAACAGGCCCTATCAGTCCCTGGAAAATAGATGGGGAAGAAGTAGAAGCAGTGACAGATTTTACTTTCTTAGGATCTAAGCTCACTGCAGATGGTGATTGCAGCCATGAAATAAAAAGGCAACTGATTCTTGGGAGGCAAGCGATGAGAAACATGGGGAGCATAGTGAAAAGTAGAGACATCACATTGAAAACAAAAATTCGCATAGTCAAAGCAATGGTATTCCCTGTGGCAATGTATGGTTGTGAGAGTTGGACCATTAGGAAAGCTGAACGCAGAAGAATAGACGCCTTTGAGATGTGGTGTTGGAGGAGAGTTTTGAGAGTCCCATGGACAGCGAGGAGAACAAATAGGTCAATCTTAGAAGAAATTATCCCTGACTGTTCCTTAGAAGGTCAAATAATAAAGATGAGGCTAAAGTACTTTGGACATCAAATGAGAAGAGAGGATTCACTTGAGAAAGCTTTGATGCTTGGAAGGGTCGAGGGCAAAAGAAGAAGGGGACAGCCCAAGATGAGATGGCTAGATGGTATTGTAGAGACAATGGGCACAGAGCTGAGCGAGTTGAGGGGGATGGTGGAGGACAGGAATGCCTGGCGGACAGTGGTCCATGGGGTCACAGAGGGTCGGAATCGACTGTGCGACTGAACAACAACAAATAATTTATGGAAAAGTCCAACTCTAGGGTGTGGTGCTCATCTCCGTTTACAGCCAAGGTGCCAGTGCTATCTGCGTCTGCAGATGTTTCCATGGTTATGACTAGATGCCGGAGCGCACAAACACTGTTACCTTTCCTGCCCAAGCAGTACCTATTTATCTGCTTGCAATTTCTTGCTTTCAAACTGCTAGGTTGGCAGGAGATCAGCCTCAAGTAATTCCACCCTGTCACATCCTCCCATTTCTTTATCCCTGTAATATGGGACAGATCAACTCTGATTTTCACACCCTTGATCAAGGAGGAAAAACATCATTTCTGACGACTGTTCTAAAGACCTTCACCACTCACCATTGGAGGGCGGTTTTGCTGCAGCTGTTCCACTTCATCATCCTCTTCATCATCCAAGACCACCACATCTCCATCATGCTGTGTCCCCTGTGACCTCTTAAACTGGGGTAGCCCTGCTGATACCTGGAACAACAAAGGCAGGAGGTTTAGTTTGGTAGAAGCCACCCTGGCTTTTCTTTGGCTTCTCACCATATAAGCCCATTTTCAGACAACATATCTTCTACCAGATTTCCTTTCTGAGTCTGATGACCAAATTGTCATTTGGTGAACAACACTATCCTTTGGCAAGTGAGTTAGCTAATGAAATAAAAGAACAAATGTAACTAATAGGCTCAGATCCCTACGTCTGCAATCCTAAACATAAGTTACTGGAGGGGAGGGAATCTCAAAATAACATAATGGGACTTTCTTTTGAGTGGGGAAAAAAATCATGTTATTGGCCTGCAAAGAATTCAGTCAGCAATATTCCATGTACAGGTGGAGTTCGTAAGACATTAAGCCACACTAGTGGAAGGTAGAAACACTGATACTGTTTCTGGACCAAATGTTGGCAAACACCCAGCCATAACTTTCAAAAGTAGACAACATTGGGCATAGTGTGGCTGTCCAGCCATGTTTTGTAGCACGACTCCTACTAGCTCTAACCAGCATAGACATGCGGAGACTAGAAGTTGTAGACTCACACCATTTAGAGAACTACCTTTTGTATATTCCTGCAATACAGTGGGCACCCTGCTACAACATTAGAAGACCAGAGAAAGAAGGCATGGGACTGGGATTTGACCAAACTTTTTGGCAGGAACACGAATAAACAACATGAGCATTCTAAACAAAGCAGATTAAGTCTTCCACAGATTAGGAAATTGTGTTTAAAGACTTGAAAGATTTTTTTAAGACATGAAAGACTTCAAAGATGAAAAGAGGAGGTGACAAAGGAGGCCATGAAAAAGTCAGCAAAACCAAGTACAGTCATACCTCGCTTAAAGCACATAATGCGTTCCATGGGACTGCTCTTTAAGTGAGTTTGCTCTTTAAGTGAAACACCATTGTAAGTGACCAATTGTGACTTCTGGTGGGGGGGGGGGATTGCGAACCCCGATTTAGTTGTTAAGCGAGTTTTTTGTTGGTTTTAGTTCTTAAGTGAAGCGAACATTCAGAGAAAATTCTGCTCTTTAAGCGAGTTACTTATTAAGCGAGGCGCTGTTTATGAGAGGTTTTACTGCACTGTCAATTTGAGGGAGGGAAGACTAGGAGTGAAAAGCAGTTTTTTCATACTTGAAGTGAACTGTAAATTATGCCCATTCAACATAAACTAAAGTGCAAGTCTGTGGAATGAAAATGATTTGCTTCATGTGCTGCCATCTAATTGTGCATGTGGAAAGCAAAATGTCAACAGATTCACTGGTAAGATTTACTACGGGTCTTGATTTTCAGTAATATTGACTGAAATCCCTTGCTTATCATAAAGTCACACTAGACCAGTGATGGTGAACCTTAACACTCCTGGTGATCTTGGATTTCAGTCCCCAGAACCCCAAGTCAGCATTCCTGATGATCAGGGCTTCTGGGAATTGAAGTTCAAGAACGGCTAGAGTGCCAAGGTTCACCATCACTGCACTAGACTAAGCCCATTAATCAGTGGAGATTTGGTCAGTTAACTGTTCTATAATTTCTAGTGATTCAAAGGGTCTTATGTAACTGGAACATGGATCGCCACTTTGGAGAATTTTTCCAAGCCTTTTCTGTTTCAAAATCTGCGGCGCTGGAAGGTTAAACTTGGTTCACCATGCTGTCAGCCTTGGCACGCTGAGCTGAGAAAGTCCCTTGGCACACCAAGGCAAACATCAGCGCAGCGCACCAAGTTTACCCTTCCAGTGCTGCAGATTTTGAAACAGAGAAAGCTCAGAAAAATTCTCCAACACAGCGATCCATGTTGGCAAAGGCTTCTGCAGCACTGGGAACGAGCAAGGCCACTTGGACCAGCAGGAACGAAGCATGATCGCCCGCCATCACTGACATCAAAATGGTTAGCAATGGGAGTAGCCCACCTCCGGCCCCTGCAGCTGCATGTCAGGGGCGAGACTGGCCCACCAAAAAAAAAAAAGTTTGGGCACCACTGATTTAAATCAATGGAACATACAGAGAAGTTGACTCAACCCAAACTCCACTGATCCAATGGGCTTGCTCTAGTGTGATTCACCTATGTTAAGTGACAGGATTTCAGCCTTTGCGTTTCTAAGGTCACCAATATGATTAATACTTGACAATGAACCTTCAACATTAGGAAGCTCACACTATGTACACTGTGGGAAGGGAATCCATACACTCAGAACAATCAGTCTGCTTGCAAAAGGACCCTTTATTCCTGGTGTTTCAGAACATGACATCTGTAGAACACTTTGTCAACGGTGTACTAGCATTTCAAATGTATTTTTTATTGTTTGGCCCTGAAGTGTAATGATAAATTCTACTATCCCACTTCTGAGGTGTGTTAGTTGTGTGAGCGAAGAACAGGATCTTCAAAGTCAACAGGTGGGAGGAAGACGTAGCACAATCTGCAGCTTACCAGAGAGTCACTGGAGGGTCGGCGGTCCCCCCCTGTTTCTGCATGTTCCTGTTTCATTTTAGGAGAAGTGGCTATAAGGAGGTTGACAGCAGGTAATCTGGTGCCTGAGCCCTACAAATACAAGTTAGACACAATAATCTGAATCCACAAAAGACGAGGCAATAAGATGACAAGAGCTTCAAACATTGCACAGATATGAGCATTAAGAAGCCCGGTGAGCACATGAATTACAGAACAGAATTACAGAGTGGGAAGGAAAAGATCCATTAATCCCTCCATCTCCCAATGCAGAAATCTCTTAACAGGAAGTCATCCAACCTCTGTTTAAAAAGCCTCCATTGAAGGAAAAAACATTGCTGAGCGCCAACTGCCAGGAAGCTGTTTCTATTGCTCAGCTGGAAACTCCCTTCCTGAAACGTAAATCTAATTTTCAGGTCCTATTTGTGCCTAGAGCTTGCACGTAGATGTACTGTATCAGCAGAAGCATATGTAAGACTGGCTAAACCCAACGCATGAGGGAAAGTTTTGTTGGGGGGGAGGGGCATCTCTGTGATATTTCCCTCATTTGCATTCAAAGAACACACGAGACACTTGAAAGAGAAAAAGGGACAAATGAACTTTTGATGATGGTGTGGAGGCAATGGCTATAATTGCCACTTCTGTTTCTTTGAATGCAAGGAAGACTGTGTCATGTGTTCTCCTGGGTTTTCAGCAATATTTGCTGTCAGAATACCAGGCTGTCAGGCAAGCATACAGCAACTGGAAAGGAAGAAGCCCATGTGATCAGAAGCAGATTTTGGGTGAAATTTACTGAGAATCTTGTTCTGAGTGTCACAGTCTTGTAAAATACAGAGAGCAGTCCTATGAAGAAGGGTGGTCTAGGTGCCAGTGGGCATCTTTTGGAACTTCCATCTCCCAAGGTTACACAAATGCACAAACAAAAAACAAAACAAAAGACAATATTATTTGCTTCAAAACAACCTTGAGGGCAGTTAAGGCCACAAATGTCACTTACCTTCACCATGACATGGCTGGGTGGGGTGGAGTGGCAATGGACCTCTGGCTCCTGCTTGACATGCGATACTAGGTTGGGACGTTCCTTCATGGGTCCCTGGGCCTGAGTAACAGCACTCCCCTCTGCTTTGTTCTGCAACTCCAGTGGTGATAGTAGCAGAGGTGGTGGAAGGTGCTGCTTGGACTTCTCTTGGCTGTGTGATTTAGGTGGATCAACTGACTCGCCGCTTGAGGAGGGCTCCTGCAGTGGCAGGGGAGTGGGGTTGCAGGACATGAAGTGACATGGCCAGATAAGACATTTAAGAAGCTGCCGTGAATTTCACAACTCTCTTCCCACCTAGCCTAGAACCATTTACTTTGATTGACAATGGTTCATGACATCTACATCAAAACTGTGCCCCATTAACTGTAGATGCTAGAGCCTGAATCTGAGATATTTTGCACAAGAAGGAAATGTGCTCACCCCAGACCTTTTCCAAGCTTCTAGACACCCACAGCTACACCACATAAATAAATGAGATCTAGCCCCTTGCACAAAATTTGGCCTTATGATAACCATCCTGCCTATCTCTGATGGAAATTAGAGATTTTAAAATCTTAGAGGAAGAATCTAAGAGAACTCAAATAAGGCTTCAGGTCACTCAACAAAGCCATGCCAATTCTCTCCCTGGCAGGGATGGGGAATGTACAGCCTTCTAAAGGTTGCTGAACTGCAACTCCTTTCCTTCTCAAGCTGCTGTTCCCCACTAGAGCTAATTTGAGGCACAGTTAGTGATTAATTAATTTATGTACGTTCATAGGTTTGTAGTATTAGATGTGGAGGCTGATGGGTTGTATTTATAAACACAGAAGTTGGTGTGTCCCCCATCCCACCCTCAGAGTATATTAAAGACCAGATTGTACCACCATTGGAGAAGCCTTCCTCTCACACCAATGAACCCAAGAAGGACCCAACACACATTATCCACAGCATATCAGTTCTTATCCTGCAAGGTTAATTTGTCAGTAATAGAAGGTCATGTTAGAGGTCTCTCAACAGGCAGAGCACATATTTTAACACCATGTTGTTGTAAAACAAGAGACGGGGCTTTTTTTAACCAGGCAATCGAAAATTATATCATAATGTTGCATCTATTCCGAAATAAATCAACTATGTAATGTTTAAAACATGTGAGCAAACTCTTAGAACTCCAAGCAGCACAGATATTAATAATCTCTGGTTTGCCTCCTGACTCCTGGTCTTGTCATCAATTTTGCATCAACTGCACACTAAACATGCTCAGATGCCTGGGAGCATCATTCAGTAGGGTGAATAATAGCCTTTCCTCTTCCAAGACTTTTCCAATGAGCCAATTTCTTGCAATTACATTTTTGAGATAATGTTTCAAAAGTCTGAGCAAATATACCCTTATTTTCAGCAGTGGCAAAGAAAAGAATGTCAGCTTCATTGGTCAAGCAGCAGCAGCAGAAATGTATTCCAGTATCTCTGGAGGTGTGGGTACCCTGAGACGCACAGAGCTCTGAGATGTTACTTTTTTGGATTAGAACTCTAGACTGTGAGAGTCTAGAAACTTAATCTTAAAAGAGGAATCTTCCAAGCTGTCAGGACAGCTAGGCAAGTGCAATCACTTAAAAAACACATTAAAGAAATTAGCACATTTATCACAGGTGAGAGAACTGGGCAAGACACCTTAGCCAGGCTCTCACTAATAGCATTAGATGTCAACAAAACCTATTTTCATTAAGTGATCCTAATGAGCAACTCTGTACAGCTTTGGATTCTGCTTATTGTACTCCGCAACACAGTACCTTAACATCTGCCTGTTGCATTCCTGCCTATTTCATCCTGTTCTTCTCTCCTTGCAATCTTCTAATGATTTCAATCAAAATCAACCACAAGTACCAGATAATATGACTGTAGCACCTCACTCCACCACTACCCATTTAGTTCCCGGAATGGCTCAAGAAAAAACTCATCACTGACTCAAAAGCCACTCAACTACTTTGCAAATTTACTGCTATTATTCAGACTACTTGTTAACTACAAACCTCAGTTAATTTCACCAAAATTTCCAGTATAAGATTTATTCTATAGCCACCTATCAAGTCTTCTGGTAGAGAACTACAGATTTAACTAGATACTGAAACCAGATGGATGAAATTGTTTTGTTTTTATAGTAGTATCCTGTACAGTATTTTAAAGAACAAGTTACAGTAAGGCTGCACTTTGCTCACTCCCAACTTAGTGTAACATCTGTTTCTCTGCATTAATATTCCAGTTCTTACAACTTTAATAACTTAATCTTTCAGATCAACAGTTTCCAACCAATTATTCTAAATTATTCATTATCTGAACTACCAAAGCCTGATTGATAACTTTTCTAAAAAATAGTCTACAAAACAATTCTACTGCTAAGAGCAGTATCTTGCTAAATCTGTAGTTAAAATTTTTCCAAAGGCGGATACAAGATGCTATGTTAATTCCTTAAACACAAATATATCCAAGTGCAATCCTAATTAAGCATGCAGAAAGAAATTTCAATGCACAACTTTTAAGCCTCCTGACTGTTCATTTATTGAAATGCCTATGCCTATGTGTTTCTCATTTTTAACCCAGCCCCATTTGGCATTCAGGATTCTGCTTAGATTACTTCCATAACAAGATAAGCATGCCTGAGTGTGGTGATCAAATGATTATACACTTCTCCGAACGCAATCACACTGGTCTTGCCTTACAACTAGATCTTTGGTATCAGACAAGGATCTTCAATCTGTGCATCAATTGTTATTGTTTGTGTATTTCTGGTTCTAACATTTCCCACCAGCCATGGGAAAATATCCCATGAGTGGTACAGAAATTTAATTAATTGATAGATAGATAAATAGATAGATACCATATATACTCAACTATAAGTCATCCCAAATATAAGTTGAGGTACTTAATTTGGACCTCTAAAATTAAGGAAATAGATTGACCCAAGTATAAGTCAGGGGTGGAAAATGCAGCAGCTGCTAGTGAGTTTCAATAATTAAAATACATGAAAATACGATAAAATTGATTAGACATTTGTGTGGGTATGTTTTTGAGTTTTTACAGTACTATTAGTGGGGTTTTTTTTTAAAAAAAGTATATGTTTGACTTTGTAAGGTAAGGGTAAAGGTTTCCCTTGCTCGAAAGCCAGTCGTATCCGACTCTAGGGGTCAGTGCTCATCTCTGTTTCTAAGCCGAAGAGCCAGCGCTGTCTGCTTCTGCAGACGTTTCCATGGTCATGTGGCAGGCATGACTAGACACTGGAGCGCATGGAACGCTGTTACCTTCCCACCGAAGTGGTCCCTATTTATCTACTTGCAATTTCTTGCTTTCGAACTGCTAGGTTGGCAGGAGCTGGGACAGAGACGGGAGCTCATTCCGTCCTGCAGTACTGAGGAATCGAACTGCTGACCTTCCGCCTCCCAGTCAGCGTCTTAGTGACTTGAGCCACATTTTTGGGACCCTCGGAATCATTGACCCAAGTATAAGTCGAGTCTCCTTTTTGGATCTCATATGGGGGAGGGGGGGCTAAAAAACTAGACTTATACTCAAGTATATACAATAGATAGATAGATAGATAGATAGATAGATAGATAGATAGATAGATAGATAGATAGATAGATAGATAGATAGATAGATAGATTTTTTTAAAAAACATGCATATAATGCCTAATTTTTGTTTCACAGAAAAATTAAGAGATTATTCCTGAGGTCATTAAATGGCACTTTTGCTAATTGATCTATCTGGTTTCCCTGGGTTGTAAACACATGCCACAGAAACCTGCATTTTCATATCTGACACGCTAAACAGAGGGTGGCCACCCTAAAAGATGGACACATTTGGTGATCAAGATACAAACTGTCAAATAAACAAATTGCAATCTCCCATACCAATTTGTAAAAGTCACCCAGACGTTCCAAGTGATCCAAAATTAATACCTGATGATGAACTTAGAATTGTTCTGGATAATAAACAACATTAACAGCAATCACCATCTCATGATCTTGACAACACTGCAGTCATGGGCTGAAGTCACAGTGCTAAACTAGTTCAAGAGACTAGAAAAATTCCAGTGTAACACCCCCTATATGTCACCTGCTCCTGCCTCCTTTATCTCACTCCCCATCTCCCAGCCAAACACACAACAACCCATATAGCGCAGAGAGACAGGCAGCAAGAAGAAAAGAAATCCCTGAGAAGGGCACTTCTGGGGAAAAACGAAGTGGCCTTGAAGCTCATTAAACCAAGAATAGGCATGGGGGGGAGAGTGACTGGATTGGATGAAGAAATTCAGAAGACTCCAACCACATAGTGCTTCTTTTAGAGGTAGTGTGGAAGCTGTCAACTTATACCCATGGTCCTGAGCGTATGCCACAGTAGGAGTGGAACAGGAAGTAAGGTGTGGAAGCAGGACCCAAAACGAAAAGGAGGAACGTAAGGTATCACCTGCAATCCAGAATCTGGGACTAGCACCCAGTGAGGTCTTTTGACAGCAGTGGGGTCAAGAGAGGGGCAGTTACCTCCAGCTGGAGCCTGGCTTTTGCCAGTCGCTTCTGGCCACTCCCCTTGGGCCCCTGCTGCCCCACCTGCTTGATCCTGGCTGGACTGCGGCTGCAGACACCAAAGGCGGTCCTCCTTCTCCGCCGCCTCCTGGCCTTCCAGCCCTCCACTGCTGCCCCCTCCACCTCTGGGCTGCTCCACTCTTCGGGAAGCAGCCGCTTCTAGGGAAGGGAAGAAAAGAGCAAGATGCGAAGAGGAGCACACTGTGGACAGGCAGCAAGCAGCAGAGGCAGAAACAGGAGATGACCCACCCAAAAAAAGCAAGCAGCACCATCTGCCATCCCCTTTCTATGATCCAAGCCTGTCATCTGCCATTCCCCCGCCCCCACTTCAAGCACATTCAAGGCACCCCAAAATAGCGCACAGCATGAGAAAGCAGAACCTTCCACTCATCTCCTGCGAGAAGCTGCAAAGCTCAGACAAAAGGACAGACAGGATAAAGATGCTCATATATTCAGTTGTTCATCACTGGCATCACACTGCTTGCTGATAGTCAGCTTATCACCCACAAAGGCCCTTAGCTTCTTCTTCTTCTCTCTCTCTCTCTCAATCTCTCTCTCACACACACACCACCTCAAATGAAATATCACCCAACCTACACCATTACCTTTGCTTTTTCTGTAAAAAATTTACATTTACCATATATACTCGAGTATAAGTCGGGTTTTTAGCCCCCAAAATGAGGTCCAAAAATGGGACTCGACTTATACTTGGGTCAATGTAAACACTCAAAAACATACCCACACAAATGTCTAATTATTTCAAACTCACTAGCAGCTGCTGCATTTTCCACCCGACTTATATTCTAGTCGTTCTATTTTCCTAGTTTTAGAGGTGCAAATTAGGTACCTTGACTTATATCTGGGATGACTTATAGTCGAGTATATATGGTATCCCTGTTTTAATCTCATCTTGAAAGTATCAATCCAGTTTTCCAACTTGCCTTGATCCTTTTCAATCTATACCCCATGTTCTCAGATGTTTGCAAAGTTACCTAGATGTATTTCACTGGTAAATCTGAATACCGTATATGCCGGCGTATAAGACGACTGGACGTATAAGACAACCCCCCAATGTTTCCACTCAAAATATAGAGTTTGTTATATACTCACCGTATAAGACTACCCCCACTTCCGGACACCTTCCACACACCAAATAAAACATAAAAGAACATCAGATTTGATTTCAACATCTCCCTGTGGCCAGCACTAGTGCGCAAGTGCGCATGTGCGAGCTCTGTGTAGACAAGGGGCGGGGCGGAGCACCGCTGCTTCCCACCGAGCAGAAAGGGCCGGTCATGCCGAAAAGGCTGGCACCCCTGTCTCACTGCTGATGCTCGTCGCAGACACGCTGGATACCGCGTGATACTGGATGGTATGTAGAATGAGGTGGGTGGGCAGCGGGAGGCCACTACGAGCACCAGGCGAGCATCGGGAGCCCACTATGGGCACCGGGCGAGCATCGGGAGGCCACTATGGGCAGCTATGTCTATCCCAACTGAAGTGCACCCGACGTATAAGACGACCCCCCCCCCTTGGAGGCATGTTTTTCAGGGGGGGGAAGTAGTCTTATATGCCAGCATATACAGTAAGTAGAATCATAGGATAATAGAAAAATGGAGTTGGAAGGGACCTTTCAGACAATCAGATCTAACCACCTCATCAATGCAGGATTCCAAATCGATGAATGTTTGCCAGATAGTTGTCCAATTTTCTCGTGTTCCTCCAGTGATGGAATGCTTACTACTTCCCCAAGCTAACTGGTTCCATTGTCATATTGCTCTAACAGTTTCAAAGGTGGAAAACACACACTTGAGTCTTGCTTGGATTAGGCTTCAAATGGTTGATGCTGTAATATTGTCCTAATTCTTCAGATGCCACAAAGGGACTATTAAGTAAAATCTCCTCTTGTTACTCTGATCAAATAGCTCCCCCACCCCGGCACCTTGTTGCCCTTTGCTTTTCCATTCTCTAGCAACTGACTACTATTTGGTCTGCTGTTACTCCTCTATAATATTGTTGTGGCTATATAGACATGTCTAAGCCAAGAGTAAGTGGTGAGCATCACCCAAGGTAGGAAAAGATGAACAGCTATGGATCAATTAGAAAGACAGACACTAGCTCAGTACAATTTTTATTGATGTCTATCCTCATGAGTGAAATAAAAAAAAATACTGGCAAGGCATTCAATGTTAGCTAGTAAGTCCATGTATTTCTATTCTACAGGTATGTGTATTACTGTGAATCTGTATTCAGTAAAAGCACCCGTTAGAAATATAGAATAACATCCTGGTCGTGGTGGATTAATATTCCCAAAACTGGGCCTGTGACTCTGTGACAAAACATATCTCTGCATCCAGCAGCCTCTATCACCAGGCTGGCTGGAGAAAGAATCCTGCCTCAGTCTCTCACAAACAACTGTCCAACAGTGTAGGCCAGGGGTTCTCAACCTGTGGCCCGTGAGCCGGATATGGCCCACAGTGCCAAATAATCCAGCCCCCGCTCTCACTCCAGCCACCACCGCTGCTGCTGCAATCGGCCACAGACTCATTTGCAGCTATCATAAACACATTCACAACAACTATAAATGAGTCTGCAGCTGATTCCAATGGGGGTAGTTGGAGCACCAGTCCAGCCTGCCAACTGTATGAGGGAACATGACCCAGCCCCCGACCTGGAAAAAGTTATGGTGTAGTAGGCCATAACAAAATGAAAAGACAAATGGTCTGATTCAGTAAAAGGCAGCTTTCTATGTTCTAATGCTTCTGAGAATCTAGGCTTTCATTTCAAATGGAGTCAATCTAGTTAGCCAGAAGGCCATAATAAAGCTTTAATCGGTTTTTAAAGTGTGTTTCTTGTTTTTATAGCTCTAAAGTCATAGAAACTATAATCACACATGGCTCTAATGTTATGCTTGAAATGGGCAATCAAATTACCTATCTCAGAAACCAAAGGAATGGGGTGAAGAAAGGGGAGAAGTGAATCAACACAACCTTACAAACTGAGCCAGGCTTCAGCTGCCTAGAGATCTGAATTCAACACAAAGAAGAAATATTAGACCTATAAAGCAAATTCACATTCCCTCAGCCTCCCTCACACCAAGAAGGTGGGCAAGGCAGCCATCTCATCCAAGAGGGCAAGTCAGAGCCTTCATACATTCAACCTCCACAACACAGATCACGGGAATGATACATCCAGGGTACAGTCGACAGAAACACTGATTACTAAAACTCTCAACATCAGAGAAAGAAGACAACATTTTTCTTGTCCATCAGGTCCATGATGACTTGAAACCCCAGGACATAATCTTAACAGGATCACCTCCTTATTTTGATGAGCACTTTCCAAGCCCACTGGATAAAATCTCCCAAGTCCTACTTGTGCTTCTTGTAAATTTCTAAATTTACCCCAAGAACAGTGTTTTAATTACAGCTGCAAGACAAATCCCTGCTTTTCGTGTGGCACACAAGTGTTTCAATCAGCCATTTTCCTGCAGAAAGACATTTATTTATTTATTTATTTATTTATTTATTTATTTATTTATTTATTTATTTATTATTTGACTTGTATGCTGCCTGACTCGCAAAGCGACACTGGGTGGCTAACAAAGAATAAACTAATTACTATCACAACTGCAAAGCATCAAATCACAAAAACATTTCAAAAACATTTCAAAAAAATTGTATACATCCTAACCACAGTCACAAGAAATGTCCAGCTGTGGTGGTGGTTTTATGGCCAGGCCCACCGCCCAGCAGCTCCTGCTGCTTGCCACTTCTCCCTCCAGGTCGGGGCTGGCCGAGGGGGTCCGGTAGCGGTTTTATGGCCAGGCCCGCTGCATAGCTGCTGCTCCTTGCCGCTCCTTCCTCCAGGTCAGGGCTGGCCGAGGGCACCTTAATTCACCGGCATTGTTTGTGCAGCCTGCTCAAAACAGCACGTGTAACCTGCACACAGTGCAGCTAGAACAGAACAGTGAGCAAATCTTTACTTCTATTATTTTCCCACTTTTCAAAAACAAAGTGATAGCCCACAGAGGTAGCACAGACAAGAGGTTTTAAAGTCATCAAACCCATTTTGTCATGGAAGTGGGAGCAAAAAGGCCTACTGCTGTCACAGACCAGGCAGCAGCTCTTACTAAAAAGGGGGAAGAAATATCAACATTCATGGTCCTTCCAGTTGGACTGCTACCTATAGTCAAGAAGGAATGTGGAGCTTAGAAGGGCACTTCACAAATTCTGTCCTTAAACTTGTGGCACAAGGAAACAATGATCTGGGGCTAGTCCTATGAAGAGCTTAAATAAGCTTCGGTATTACACCCATTTCAGCTCTAAAGAGCAAGGCGAAGTATGTTCAACTCACAACAAATGACAGAGTGTAATATATACCATCCAATTCGCAGCAAGAACTGTCAGCATGCATGTTAAATGACAGGGTGACATGATAGAGGATTTACCAAATTACAGACTATGAAGAGACAGGGAAATGTTTATTCCCAGATTACATGAGAACTGGAGCTGGGTTCAAGACACACACATTCAAACACGCACACAAGTCAAATGCAACTTTACATATTTAATTTGTGGGCTTCACTAGCATTAAGCTTGTTTAGAAGATTTTAAAATCCATAAGTGGTTCTTTTTTGCTTGAAAACAAATCAAACTTTCAACAACAACAACAACAAAAGCTTTTGATACAGTACTTCTATTTTGGTCTCTTACTTAAAGGATTGATTTTACTGATCATAACTCATGACCCCAATATACACTGAAATGGTTTGTGGCTTTTTAGAATTTTCTCTCTCGTGCCATAAAAATGATTTCATCTTTCTAATCTGGAAATATGATGAAGGTTCTAAATTCTAGATTTTAATTCAGTCCTTCAGTATAACTGAATGGTTTGAAAAGGCTTTTGAAATTCTCATGTTAGACAAGGTGAAAGTACAATATACAGAAGCAGTAAATGCCTGGAAAACAAATTGGGTGGGTGGGTGGGCGGGGGTGAGATCTCTTTCATGCACTGCTTGTGAGTATCCTGGAAAGCTGCCAACAGCTGCTAGAAGTAGAATGTTGGACTAAACCCTGGCCTGATCCATCAAGACAATGCTTACGTTACAGCCAAGCAACATGCCCAAAAACGTGCAAATATCCGAACAAAATGGTGGATCTTAGGAGTGAGCTAAGCAAAGCTTGCAGAGTGTTCCTTAGGGGCTTGACTGAACAGCAAGTTCTGCTCTCAACAGCCATGACTATCATAAAGGAGTAATTAAGCTGACCACAATGCTCATATCTGGTGAAAAGCAGGCAAACAGAGGGGGAAGAAGCGACAAGGCCACAAAATGCACAGCTCCAAAAGGAGAGAGGAGGCACCAACCATTGCAAATTGCAGACACTGTCGCCAGCGACACTTCTGGCGCTTCATATTCTGCCCACCAAACTTGGGCTTGTCACAGCAAAAGTCACAGCGACCACAGTCCATCTTCAACAGGCAAGCTTCGCATTCCCCGCACTTCCGGTTCCGTCGGCTTTTGGAGGCGTGCTGCTGGAGGTGGTAGGATGAAAAGAAAGGCATCAGGAGGAGCCAGGACAAGTATGCTATAAAATCTAGGGAGAGGATCTGAAAGATTTGGCTGCATTTCCAAAATATATGGCACGGTCCTTACATGGAGGAGAGGGTGGAAGACTTCTCAAGAAGTGCATTTCTCTATTTCTGCCTCTCCATATGTTTTCAACTTCATCTCCCATAAACCTCAGCCACCACAGCCGGTGTCTTGGGAGCTGAAGTCCAAAATATCTTGAGGGACAAAGGTTCAGAACAGCTCCGCAGAGTACAACCAAGGGACAATGACTAAGCATGCTGTTTTGAGCTTTCATTTCAGCAGTCTTAGGACTTTTTCCAGTTGAAGATTGGCTTTTAGCACAAAACTGATAGATTCTGACTAATTCCTCTTCCTAACTGCAGTTCAACTGTAAATGCTTTCTTCTACCATGAAGAGGCAGCTGCACCATTCCCTTTCTTGCTACATTACATGATCAGAAATATGAAGGTTCTAAATTTGATTCAATCAGAGGCTACTGTGTCCATGAGTGCCCAGATTCTACGTAGACAGTATTCACTCTATATTTTACCTTTAATCTGCCTAGTGTGACAACAGTTATAAGAAGGTCATCATTAGGACAAAGACTCCTATGGCACCAATGTAATCCAAACTGTTCACCAAGTCAAAACATGGGAGGTCCACAAGACTTCCTTTTCCTTCTTATCCTATATTACAAGCAGACTGCTAAGGCACATGCATTCTTGGCTTGATAAAGTGTTTGCTGAAAGTCTCTATCTCTTGCTAGAGCAGAAAGTTAACTAACTTGCTAAATTAGCAGTTCCTATCTGCCCCCCAACCTGCCAAGTCATTACCCTGCTGGGGCCAACAGAATGGGGTATGGCCGTCACTTCACTTCAGCTTCCTTTACTCCGGTCATTCCTAAAAGTTAAATATCTTCCCACTTCACTTCACTCCACCCTTCTTGACAGAGTCTACTGGTTCCCATAATGTACTGAAGAAGGAAGAGGAAAATGAGGGGACTTTGTGGATCATGATCACCCAGTAAGTAGTTCTATGGCCCACTCTGCTGCCCAGAAATAGTATTTGGCCATATCTGAAACAAAAGGCTCTGTGTGTGTTGGGTGTGAGGAGAAATATATTTACCTTACTCTTCTTCAGCTTGCCAGTGGGATGTTGGGGAGGGTGACCCACCTTCTTTCTTTCTTTCACTGTTCCCAATTGCTTCTTCTGTTGGGAAGAAACAATCATTGATGTTTCTTTACATCTACCTGTCTATCTATTTTCTACCTCACCTTTCTCCAACTAGAGAAGTGGTGGCAAACCTATGGCACGTGTGCCAGAGGTGGCACGCAGAGCCCTCTCTGTGGGCATGAGTGCCGTCACCCCAACACAGAGTTCGCCCCTCTGCCCAGCAGCCCAGTGGGAGTGTTTCCTCCCTTCCCTCAGCACAGAGTTCACCCCGCCCTTCTGCCCAGCAGTCCAATGGAAGCACTTTCTCCCTCCCCCCAGCATAGAATTCACCCAGCTCCTCTGCAGCATGGATGGCAGCCTGTTGCATTTGGACACTCGGTCTCTAAAAGGTTTGCCATCACTGGACTAGAGAGACTCAAAACAGCTTACGAAGGATTTTAAGGCACAAATATAGAAACAGTTAAAATACACTAGAATATTTTAAAAGAGATTAATCATTAAATGGTATTAAATAAAATCTTTTTTTAATAAATAATATTTTATTTATCTTGGACAACATACTAAACATATAAAACATACTAAAACAATCACATGAAGACCTAATTAAAAAAATAGCAAAAATACACCATATATACTTTCCCCTAATAACTACAATGTCTTATAATCTGACCCCTTCAAATTATCTTTTTATTTATAACCTAATTTAAACACATTAATTATTAAAGTACATAAACACCTTTTACCCTCCACCTGGGGCCTTAACTATTATTCCTTCTAATTTACATATTTTCCTTTATTTCCAAAATTGTATGACTTCCTGGATTGGTTTAACTCCCTTTGCTTTCTGGAAGACATAGCTGACAAACTCTCTAAGTAAAATCATCTTACAATTGTAGACATTAAAAAAGACATTAAAACCCTTTCTTGAGCAGTAATTTGTTTATTTAAAGTTTTCATGTGAAGAAAGCAGGCCAGCCTGGATTTCCACAGCAGAAGAGGGACTTTTACTTCTGGGAGCAGGCCACCCAAAGGCCCTTCCTTGTTTCTACACCAAGTATGTTAATGAGGGCACTGAGACCAAAAGAAAGGGCCTCCAGAAAGATCTTAACATCTGAGGAGACTCACATATGAAGATATGGATCCGTCATTTATAGGTCATTTATAGGAGAAAAGCATTTTGAATTGAGCCCACAGCATAATTCAGGGGTGGAACTAAACCCCTAAAATCCACCAGAGTTCTCAGAGTTTGTTAAACTCTCCACTTTAGAGTGTTTCATCCTTAAAAGTCTCCATAATGCAGCATTTTTCTCCCACTGCAAGCTACACAGATTATTATTCAGGCTCTTCTATGTACCACAGGGCACACCAGAAGGAATAATAATTTTGTGCCAGAAATTATTCTGGGTGGAAAGGGTTTTTGCTGAGGAACTCCACTCGGGGGACACCTGAATGAGGCTTCTTTCTTGTCCCCAAGATCTCTTCCCACTGAAGTGGTCCCTATTTACCTACTTGCAATTTCGATCTGCTAGAAGTGATACTATGACACTGTCCAACCTTTGCCATTCAGAAAGCATCTCTCCTCTTCCGGGGCAAAAGCACAATATAAACAGTTTTAGTCAACAACCACTTGACATAACTACTCACAACTGTGTGTCAAAAACACCTGACATAAAATGAGGTCTCTGTCTGAATCATCATCACGTACTGACTGGTCTGGGTGAATATAGGAGTTATATGACATTTAAAAGGAAGAGTCTTTCCTGACACATGGAACTGAGAGGAAAGTCTTTAAACACTCACAGCTAACTTTGAGCCTTCTTTGAAGACCTATTCCCTCTTAGTACCTCCAACCAACTCACCTTATTCAGGAGGGTCCCCGAATCATCTGTGTAGATGCCCAGCAGGTTCTAAGAGCAGCTGGGGGAAGAGGGTTGGAAAATCCCTTCCATTGACAAGAGATTATATGTCACAATACACTTCTCAAGGATGTCCCAATAACCAAAGTGGCTATTATTACTTTACACTACCTGTATCAGCTTTCCCCACACAGGGGGAAACTGTTCAAAGTTGGCAGCTTTCTGTTGCTAACCCCCAATCAGGAAGTGGGGTGTGATAACTAAAGGAGAAGAAGTGAATCCAAATGAATATATTTTCAAGGTCCTGAAGGTGGAAGGAGGAACACAGTTTGCATAATAATTTGGTATTATGTGTTTATTTTGTGTATACTGATTTATATTTATGTTATTAATAAAAAAAAATTAAAAATCCCATGGCTGATGATGTCATCAGCTTTACACAGGTTAAGCTAAAGCAAAAGGATTTCAGCCAACAGTAGAGCTGCCATAGTTAGCCAGACTGGGTCAAGTCTAGAGATAAGGTAGTCTTGCTCTCTATTAGACTCGACTGAGAAACCCATTACTGAATTCGTCTCCAACAGAACAGTGAGGAATTCCTCTCCCAGGAAGCAGTGCAACTGAGGAATCATTCCCTTCTTCTTCCCATCTGATATGTGTAGAGTGAAGCACAAGATGGAGATAGGAAGACTTCTTTTTGTGTTTTGGTTTCTCCTCTCCAAGTCCCAGAAATCTGCCTAGGGAATTCTAAGTGACTTCTGGGACTAGATGTTCTAAAGCATTTAGTTATAGACATTCCTTGACAACATCCCACATCAAAACCATTGTAAGTCTTCACTCTATATTGCATTCTTACCCGATTCTTTGCAACAGGAACACTTCCAGGATCCCATGCCATGGTGGGCTTCCATCTCTAGAATAAGATGAAGAGGTAGGGCAGTCAGCAAACAGAAATTAAATTAGCTGAATCTGCATACAAGAACCCCATATATTAGCAAAGAAAAGGTGAAAGAGTAGCCAGAGTAAAATGGAATCAAGGCAGCGTAAAGGTAACTCTTATAAAACAAACAATCTGAAACATTCAGATCTGTACCAAGAGTCGATAACAGCTACGACTAACAAACGACTGTCACAAGCAAGTAATAAAAACAGCCATTCAAGTCAAGTGAACTCTCTGCCTACATTCAGTTTTGCTTGTACAAAGTTACAAACAAAACTGACACATATAGGATTGCACTGAAAGCCATTTATACTTTTGATGCTATATCCCAAGTATGGTTACCTAGAAATAGGTTCTGCCAAACACAATGAACCAGAATTCTGAGTGAACATGCACAAGACAGTTCAACCCATGTCACTCCTGATAGGGCCTGCACCCTAGCCACTGGCTCTGCATCAGATACCTAAACTTGACCCTCCTTGAGAAGTGAATAAGTCAGCTGCTAGGGTGACCGTTCTGAACTTTTTACAACTATTAATCTGTTCATGCTCCTAAGGTCAAGAATGGGATACAGAACTTAATCTTTCTTGGGGACTGTGAAATATCTTGACTAAAAACTTAGTTGCTGCAGTGGGCTGAAACAGGATTTATTGTATCTCCACTGAATTCTCCTTGTTAGGAGGTCTACCAATAAGTTAGAGTGACTGTTGAGTGTTGGTATTTGTGCTGTTGTGGAGCTGATTTACTGGAGGATAGAAAGAGCAATGTTTTCAGCATGGTCGGAAAGGTTTGTGTAGATACGGTTGGAGTGAAATGGCCATCCTTTCTGTTGTGTTACGCTTCTTAAAGAAATTGTCCAAGACAGCATCTGTTTTGCTATTAAAAAGTTCATTACGCTCAAAAGGCAGATCTTCTATTCGATTATTGGACTCATCTGGGATGTCAGTTGTGCAAAGACATGCATAGCACCTTAACAAAATGGAAGCTGTCAGGTTTGTTGCAGAGTAGTGCTTAAGATGCTAAGCTTGACAACCGAAAGGTCAGTAGATCAGCAATTTTAGACCTAAATGCTGCAGGACAAAGTGAGCACCTGTCGTATCCCAGTTCCTGCCAACCTAGGTGGTGGATAAACATAATCTGTCTCTCTCGCTATGTCCTATGCCAAGCACATCAGGCTACAAGTGTCTTTCATAATGTTCGATCCGCAGGGACAGTTCACACATCCTTCCATCCAAGTTTGATGCTGCTTAGGTCATCCTGAAAAGTTCCGCACCAGGTCTTCTTTGGTTTTTCTTTCTTCTTCCATCCACCTGATGGTATTCAGTTCTTTGCAATCTTGGAAGGGCATTGTTTACCCACCCAGAGCACATGTCCAACAAAGCACTTTTTTGGTCTGTTATCAACTCAGAAAGTATTCGGCAACTACATCTTTATAATAATTCATCATTTGTAATATGATCCCTATATGTAATATGGAGAATCTTTCTAAGGCAGGGATGCCCAAACTTTTTGGTGAAAAACATTAATCTCCTGGATTATTTTTGTTGTAGACATCCAGGTCTCATGGGCATATATGGCATTCAGTACCACAATGGCATTAAATAATGTGCAATTAATTGCAATATCTTTTGTTGTTCAGTTGCACAGTCGATTCCGACCCTTTGCAACCCCATGGACAATTGCCCACCAGGCACCTCTGTCATCCACCATCCTCCTCAGCCCACCCAGCTCTGTGCTCATTGTCTCTACAATACCATCTAGCCATCTCATTTTTGGCTGCCCCCTTCTTCTTTTGCCCTCAACCTTTTCCAGCATCAAGGCTTTCTCAAGTCAATCCTCTCTTCTCATTTGATGTCCAAAGTACTTTAGCTTCATCTTTGCTATTTGATCTTCTAAGGAGCAGTCAGGGTTGATTTCTTCTAAAATTGACCTATTTGTTCTCCTCGCTGTCCAGGGTACGTTCAAAATTCTCCTTCAACACATTTCAAAGGCATCTATTCTTCTGCGCTCAACTTTCCTTATGGTCCAGCTCTCACAACCAATTGCAATATCTAATGACCATAATATGGATGGAGTGAAAATAATGGTTCCCCTTTCCATGGTGTCTTTTTTCTGTTTGAAGCAATGAGTGTACTGTTGATTCTGATTCTGAACAAGACCACCAGAGCTGGGGAGATAAAATGGAAGCAGCTGTGCTTACTCAATACCAGAGGTGGCCCTGAAATTTGTAACTGATGCTGTTTGGTATGGATTTCCGCTATGAACGGTTGCAGACCCTCCCACTAGGGTGATCAATTAGGGGTCTGCAAATGAGTTGGAGGAAAGGGAACTGGATTTTCATCTGAAGCAAACTAGGTCCTCATGCTGCCACTCTTTTTTGACAGATAGGTTTGAGGCAAAGGTCAAGTCCAATAAGGTTTACTTGGCTGTTTAGATTTCTCTTTAGATTGTTAAGTTCTTCAGACTCTGCATTTTCTTTTTTGTTGGTGCTTGCTTTGCCTGTTTTGAAGGTTGTTTCTCAAGGTGTGAGGCATCAGATTTTTAGATCCTGCGGGTCTTGAGTATTTTCACTTTGAACGACATTCATTAGTGAAGGCTTAGGCTTTGTTTTGGAAATAGATGGGATTGGTGCAGCTGGCGTTGTTGACAAGTGTGTCAGCTGCCTGGAGTGAATTTTGTCAATACAACTTTACTCTGGATTCTCTATTCTTCAGGGCAAAATGGATGTTTTTTTTACAGATTGGAAATGTTTAAGTCTGATGCCCTTTCCTGAGACAAAAAAAAAAAACAATTTGAATGTCCATCCTTTAGCAGTACTGTATTTTGTTACTACATGCCTCACATCTCTTAAAGAGGACCAACGAGGCCATAAAACAAGAATAGCAATTTAACTTCCTCTTGTTTTTTAGGGTTAAAGAAGAAAAAAAGAACTATATAGAAAGAACATTTACAGAGGAAAGAAAAACATCACTGAAGATGGTGCTCTGAAATGGTAAAAGTTGTTAATGATGCAGTGGAAAAGAACTGGGTGGGTGGGATTGAGTGTACTGAGGACGGTAGAAGGAGCTTAAAGCTCTCTAAAAGCTCTGGAAGATTCCAAGTTGTTTACACTTGCACAGAATTAACCTTTTTGTGTGAATCACAGGGACCACAAAGAAGAAACTGTGGAGTGTTCTCTTGTGTGCTACTTGAGTAAGGGACAGGAGAGGACTGAGCAACCATTAGCAAGAGCTGGAAGTTGCATTCTAGGCTAAGAGCGGGATTTCCCCCCCCCACCACCACCACCATAAGGTTATACAGTTCTGGAAGGTTCTATGTTGTGTTCCTCCTAGATGCAAAACCCTTTTGTGTGAATTACAGAAGCTACAAGGAAGAACCCTATTTTTTTCTTCTTCTTCATGCCTCCACAATTTCCAGAAAATACTCTAATGGCATACAAGCTCTCTGATGCTTCACATAAGAAGAAGCTATATGAAGTAGGTGGGTTCCCACAAATTTTGTTTCAAAAATTTGGGAGTTTATAGCTCAGTTTGTATACATTTAATTTAATTTAATTTAATTGTTCAATTTTTATGCCGCCTCACTTGCCTAAGCAACCAATATGTACATTTTCAGTACATATTGGTTTTCAGGATAATCTAAGACTCATCAACTAAAAGTATATTTCCTTCCTAACCTAAAAATTCCAAACAGTAGAAAGAAGAGCTACATAGAGTCAATAAGTTACTCACAATCTGAATTCAGATTCTACAATAAAGTGTATACAAATCGAATAAATCAAATCAAATCAAACTAAATCCTCAGTTATAGATGAAGCATACACCTGAAATACAATAATTCAGTGGTACCTCATACAACGATTTTAATCCGTTCCATGGGGCTCATTGCTGTACAATACAATTTCTATACGATGCATGCATAGTATAGTGATTTTCCCTATGGGATGCATCGTACAACTTTTTTTTTTTTTTTTTGGGGGGGGGGGGGCTAGGTTTTTCCCACTGAAAAATTGTATGATTTTTTTCCATCGGGAAAATTGTTATGCAGGGCGCCATTTTCCCCAAAAACCTAATTGTTATGTGATTTCGTTGCTATATGGAGAGATTGTTGTATGAGGTTCCATGTACAGTATACCTCAGATAACGTTTACCTCGCATAACGCTAAAATCGCATAACGTTAAGTAATCTGGGGGGGAGAATTGCATCAAATAACGTTAAGGTCCTATGGGATGGATCGGATAACAACAGCTAAAACCTGTGCGGTTACAATGTATCTCTATGGAGCTTTAACATTATCCGATCCATCCCATAGGATTTTAACATGGATTGGATAACACTAAAAATCAGATAACACCAAGACTTGTGGAACCAAGTTTTAGCGTTATCCGAGGTTTTACTGTATACATATGTATTTCTATGGTGCATAAATTCTGATTCACTGTTATCTGCAATTTCAGGTATCCACAATAGGTATTTGAATGTGTCCCCACGGATAAAGGGGCAACCTGAAGAGGTATAAAGGGTTGGATCATAAGCCAATTAAAAAAAAGCTCTCTATCCCCTTTGCAGAGAAACAACTGGAAAAAAACAGGTGCTTTCACATTCACAAAAAGCAGTGATTCCCAACTTTTGCATTTCAACTCCCAAAGTCCATGGTCACTACCCAATCTGAAGCTGGAAACTGAATTCCAAAATGTCAGAAGAATCACTGACACGATGCATCTGTGAGCCATGAGACTCCACCAGAAACATAAATGGCTTTACAGGACCAAGCACATAAACCACTCACTGCTGTAGAAGAGTCCCTGTTGCGATGGCAGCTTGAGGCCAGCTGAACCTTTGGCAGGGGCCCATCCTGAGAGCCAAAGAAATGGAGAAAGGAACAGAAATGAAAGAACGGAGGTAGTCTATAGGTCAGTTACACTGCAAGTGGAACAAATCTGAATGCCCAGTATAGGAAAGTTGGAAGACGCTCATAGCAGACAAATGAAGTCAAGCGCTGCACACAGCATTCCATATAGAACTAGTGCAATCTTCGCCATCTTGATATCCTCCAGATGTTGTTGACATCAACTCCAACCAACATTACTGTCTGGGGATGATGGCAGTTCTGGTCCATGTGAAAGGCAGCCAAGATATGCCTTGAGACCTCAGCAATTGCCAGCAGTTACCTGCAGCAAACTATGCAAACCTTTGATGAATATCAATAGGCTTCCAGACAGTGCAACACAAAGTCAATAGCTCCTACATCTTTCACATATGAAATACCACAATACATTAATTTTTATAAAACCAAGATACAGTAATGGAATCCTAAAACCAAGATACAGTAATGGAATCCTGCTTAGCAGAGTTATAAAAACAGGCTAATGTACACCTGTATTTCTATGAGAATAAAACCCTTCAAAATACCCAACCTGTTTTAGCTTACATTTATAGTTTAAATAAAAGTAGACAGTAATCCTGTCCATATCAGGCTGTTCACAGCTTTCAAACAGAGTTCAGAATTTATGACACACTTGTGATATTAATATCCAAAGGAAAATCCTACGGCAGCAAAGCAATAATTGTGGACATTCAAAATTTACTATTTACAGCCTTCCTTGCCACAGCAAAATCAGTTCAGCTTTACTGCCTCAGCTTCTTCTTCAGTGATTCTTTAGAAGATAGTCTGTAAATTGCCTTTTTAAAAACTCAAGCTTCCCATCCCAGATGTTTGACAAAGAGAAACATTAATTTAAGAACTTGCACAGGAAATTTTGTGTCTTTTTTATTTGGCCTAATAAATATACAATATTACTGTCAAAGAATCTGCAGATTCCATTTTTTATTGCATTCACAAAACCTCCATTGAGCATTTAAAGAGGTACAAAATGTTTTTTTTACTCTGACCAATTCTCATGTCTCACTAGATGGCAGCAAAAGATCATACTGTAACTGTTATCTGTGAGTGTCATTTTTGCTTTCAGCAGGCAACTAATAACATTTTTGTTGTTGTTCAGTTGCACAGTCGGTTCCGACCCTTTGTGACCTTATAGACCACTGCCCGCCAGGCACCTCTGTCTTCCACCATCCTCCTCAGCCCTTCCAGGTCATACCCATTGCATCTACAATACCATCTAGCCATCTCATTTTTGGCTACCCCCTTCTTCTTTTGTCCTCCACCTTTCCCAGCATCAAGGCCTTCTCAAGTGAATTCTCTCTTCTCATTTGATGTCCAAAGTACTTCAGCTTCATCTTTACTATTTGACCTTCTACACAGCAGTCAGGCTTGATTTCTTCTAAGATCAACCTGTTTTTTCTCCTTGATGTCCAAGCTACTCTCAAAACTCTCCTCCAACACATTTCAAAGGCATCTATTCTTCTGCACTCAGCTTTCTTTATATCATGAAAAGATGCAAATAAGAGATGCTTGTGCTTTGATTTCTCCCTGAAACTCATACATCATCAGTCCCTCCAACAACTCTGAAGCAATGATCAGCCAACAGGAGATTACACCCTCCCTCTTCTTCTTCTTCTGCCACATCAAAATCTGAATATAGGGGATCATCATGACAATCAGCCATGAAGATTGTCCAGGGAACCATATAATGAAGTGGTTTTTCATTTGCCTTCTGCACTGCATGACATCCATACCACTGATCCAGTTAAACAAGTCAAAAGGTCCTGAGCCCTTTTGGCACATAAAATCCTCATCAGCCCAGGCCAGTAGTGATGAAGCTGCTGCCCTCCATCAAGATGGATCCAAGTGGGATTTAATCCACATGGTGACCATCTTCCTTCCTTCCTTGTGGACTTCACCACTGTTAGTCCTCAGGTTTGTCAGGTTAGTTAACCACTGCCTGACACTCGGCGTTGAGTCGCTGGCAGTAGGGTCTACTCCAGGGGTTCCCAACCTTTAAATCCAGGGGCCGGATCACGCTCCCTCAGTCAGCTTTGGGGGCCAGACACCCATTTTGCCCTGCCTGCATGATGGGGGTGACTATTTTGAAGTGGCCATTTTATCCCAACAACTTCAAAGAGGTGGCCATTTTGTTTCTCCCTGGAAGGATGGAGGGATACACCAATCCTCAAAGGAGGCTTCAGACCTCCCTCCCCAACTGTGTTGGAGTGCCTGTTTGAGGAAAGCGCGAGTAGGGCTTGGGTCCTGGTGGAGGGGTGTTGGGTGAGACAAGGCCAGGATCAAAATGGTCACACACACACACACACACCCAATGGCGCCATTTCATGTGGCCTGTTTCCTTTGCTCCTGGCACCAGTGCTGCTGGAAGCTGTACCACGTATGGGTCCTTTTTAATGTAAACAGCTTTGAAATGCTGTTTACAAGGGTTAGCCTGTAAGTCCCTACCCATCCATATACTTATGTATCCAGTGTATCTGTGTGCTGTGTGGGTAGGGACTTATGGGCCAACCTGTACATTAAAAAGCAACCTGTACATTAAAAAGGAACCACACATGGCACTTCTGGGTGTGGCAGAGGTGGTGAGGGGCCACATGAAATGGTGCTGTGGGTCAGATCCAGCCCACAGGCCATAGGTTGGGAACCCCTGGGCTACTCTATTACCATACCAGGATAGTTAATACTTAAAATAAAGAAAGTCCAGCAGACTAGCCAAGCAATGACTGCAAAGTCATGCAACAACTCTCTTTGTGCACCAGCTCCACATCAACCTGGACACATAAACCACTCAAGGCTTCTACTCCATTAGTCTAAACCTTCCACTCACGTTGGCCACTGGTGGGGACGGTGCTGGCAGCTGCCTATGGCGTTGCCTTGGGCCCCGCTGGGCCTTGGGAAGAGACCCGTCCTTGTAGGAAGAAAGGAAGAGGGAGGAGAGAAAGAAAGAAAACAGAGGAACACATAAAGACCTAAAAAGCGGAATGAACATCAGAAACATCTAATCCCAGTTTCATAACCCTGAAAAGATGAGGGACCTTGCCGCCCCTCCCCCTGTGCCTATACCAACTGCCAGGGGAAGAAGCAACCAGGGCAGGATGAGGACCTTGCCGCCCCTCCCCCTGCCTATACCAACTGCCAACTGCCAAGGGAAGAAGAAGCCAGGGCAGGATGAGGACCTTGCCGCCCCTCCCCCTGTGCCCACCCCAACATATTGTAATGTAATGTAATGTATCATCTGTAAGCCGCCCTGAGTCGCCACGGCGAGTGGGCGGCAATATAAATTTGAACTAATAAATAAATAAATAAATAAATAAATAAATAAATAAATAAATAAATAAAAGATAGTTGCCAATAAACGTCTCAAATCTCTGGATAAAATAATAAAAGCATATCTTTCCCTGGATAAAATAATAAAAGCATCTCTATCTATATTTCCTGGCATAGCCAGTTAACAAAATCAACATTACATTTTTCTACTGTTCTACTCACAAGCACCACCTGTTCTTTGGGACACGCACACTCTAATGGTGTTTCTTCTACAACATTCTAAGATAACCAAACCCTTTTTTCATCTTTCATTCCACCTCTTCCTATATGCTACCCAATAAAGCTTCACTTTCAATGTCCATCATACCTACTTCCATCCTCTGTTGCAACTTGTTATAAGTATTTTCAAAAGGAAAGGAATCTGCACCTGGTTTTCAAGGGCACACACCCTGACTTTCTTCACTTTCCCACTCAGGAAGCAAAGAACCAGTGGCCATATTAACTTACTAAAAGCAAAGGCTCCATTTTGATTCATTATATACCTCGCCATTTTCCCAAAACCACATATCATCCCAGCAATCTTGCACGACAGATTATACAGAGAGATCCAAGATCAGCTTAATAGCCTAGTCAGCAGGTCTTCTCAGCCCCCAAAACAGTACTGGACAATACCTCAATTCTGGTCCCCTAACTGGGCACTAGGCCACCTGTCCTCCACCCCACCCCACCCTCATGAGAATAATCTGAGCAGGAGAGAAGTGGCTTAAGCGACAATACATGCACACCGTGACCGGCCCACATGCTAACGGCATGCAGAACTCATGCCACTCACTGTTGCCGGGGCTGGCTTCTTCTGCCGGCGTTGTGTTGGGGCAAGAGCATCCTTTGCAGAGGCTGCCTCCTGGTGCCAACCGGGAAAGAGCCAAAAAGACCATTAAGCACAGCACCCACTTAGTCAGGAACAGCATCAAGAACAAATACTTGAGGGTAGGTGAGAAATGTGTTATCTCTAAGAATATGCAGAGATAGAGAGAAACTAATGCATAAATCCAATGATTCAAGCTATGCCCAGCTATGGGATTATTTTGCATAGCTGTCGCCAAAAAGGAACCAAGGGGTCAGGACGCTGCTTCTAGGAAGAAGGGACCTCCCTAACATTGGACTTCCTGCCAGGCTACGGTTGTATTTTGGCCCCTCCCCATCTGACAGATGACTGGACAAGAGGAAACACATATTGGCAGCAAGATGGACAACAGAATTGGGAGGAAAAGATCCCTTAATGTTAAGGAGGAAACTAAAGGCACAGAGGAACATGAAAAGTGGCACAGAGCAAAATGAACACTGAGCTCAGAGGAAACGACGCACCCAGTACTTACTATTACAAGCTTCTTGGAACTACAGCTATCCTTCTTGGAGGACAATTTTTTCTGGAATAAATAAGAGCCAATTAGTACTGGAGCTACGTGGCATAAAAATTTAAAATCTGACAAGTGGCATCAGAAACAAGGATGTAAGGAGATCGAGAGAGAGAAATGTAACAGCCTGGAATAAATGTAGAAGCAAAATGTAAGAGAAGTAAAATAATTAGTGAGTAGTTGACAGAAGTTGTACACCTTTTGTAAAAGATTGAGGTGTGAGAAAAAAATATAGCCTGACATGGGGGAACAAGAAGATAATGCAGGGGTTCCCAAACTTTGTGTGCCGCATGCTTGACCATGCCCCCTGGACAGCTGAGCGGGCCAGACATGCCCCTGCAAGCAGAAGCAGGCACATTTACGGCTGTTGTAAATGTACCCACTTCCACATTTATGAAAGCTACGGGCGCATTATTCATGCATGGGTGTGTTTTACGGCTGATGTAAACTTCTGCTTCTACTTTGGGTGCAATAGCACCGGGCCACGTAAAATGGTGCCCCGCAGGGCATAGGTTGGGAACCCCTGGGATAATGGATCATATTTCTGGCAGTGCCCAGATATGCCTACTTGTAACATTCTTGTAACATCCTATGACTGATGCCTTGTTCTTTAGGGCCTTTTGTTTCAGTACTTTTGTACCTGTATATGTAACGTATCTGTAACACACACTTTTGAGAATAGACACGTAAACCTCTGCATTTTCCTCCGGCCATATCTTAATGAATTGTTTCCCTACTACAGTAAAACCTTGGATAACGCTAAAACTTGGTTCCACAAGTCTTTGTGTTATCTGATGTTTAATGTTATCCGATGCATGCATCAGATAACATTAAAATCCTATGGGATGCATCAGATAACGTTAAACCTCCATAGAGATACAGTCAAACCTTGCATAAAGAGTGCCTCGCATAAAGAGTATCTCGCTTAAAGAGCAGAATTTTCTCTGAATGTTCGCTTCGCTTAACAAATAAAACCAACCAAACACTCGCTTAACAAATAAATCGGGGTTCCCAATCCCCCCCCCACACTATTGGTCACTTTCAATAGTGTTTCGTTTAAAGAGCAAACTCGCTTAAAGAGCAATCCTGTGGAACGCATTATGCTCTTTAAGAGAGGTACAACTGTACATTGTAACCAGCACAGGCTTTAGCAAACATTATCCAATGCATCCCATAGGATTTAATGTTATGTGATGCAATCCCCCCCGCAATGGTTAACTCTATGCGACTTTAGCGTTATCTGATGCAAACGTTATCCGAAGTATTATTGTACTTTCTTTCTATACAGCTGAGTTTAATTCTCAATTTCTCTACCAACATACCAGAGAGAATTCGGGGAGTTCCACTCACACCTACAGCCACATAAATTTTGCTTACCTAGACTAGGACATAGTTCCAAGGCTTCATGACTATCTTGGGTCTTACCTCCTATTATTAACGAACAAAAGAGGAAGCTGCCCTGGTGCTACCTGAGAGCCATAACCTAGAAGTATACAACCTCCAGGAAGCATCACAGCAATTTCTTTCTCATACAGGAAGCAATGCCTGAAATAGTCACAAGCCTTGAAAACAAAATGTAGGCATCTGTAGACATGACTCTACGTGCATTTTGCCTGGGGAATTGTTGAAGAGTTCTATGAATTGGAATTTCTTTTAAAAAGCCGATCGCTAATCAGCAATCTGACAAGCACTGTTTTGCTGGGGTTAAAATTCCTGGCTGATTCCTCCATTTCTACAAAAGCCAAAATCCTGCCAAAATTTAAACATGAGTAAATTAAACTTGTTTTCTTAAAGACATCCAAAGGTGCATCCCCCCACCGACAGAACCCATTACAGAGGGTTTGAACCATGCCTCGCCCCACTATTTGGAAAAGTTATTACGATAGCTCCACAGCCAACATCTTGACCCACCTGGGGAAACCTGAAATATGGAAATGAATATAATAAGGCAACCAATGTGATAAAAGAATTGAGCAGTTTTTGGAGAAAGATTAGATATACATTTTTTCCAGTAAGGTGACAACACCAAGCTACATTTCTATCTGCTATCATGTTGTTACCACATCTACCTCTCCATTATTGCTTCTATTTCTTAAAAAAAACCCCAAAAAATAAATTATTCTGTTCTCGCTAGATTTTTACGTAGATCAAAGCAAATCCATGGGGGGGGGGGATGAATTTTTTTTACGTAAATCAAAGCAAACCCATAGGAGATCATGTTACGTAAATCGGGATATTTATATAAATCGGGACATGGCTTTAGCGCAAAATCATTACATAAGTCAAATTTTACATAACTCAAGGCATACTTAAGTCGGGTTTTACTGTTCTTAAGAAGAGAGCCTGGCAGACCAACACACCATGAACGTTTTAATACATGCCTAAAGAACTGATCATGATTCACGAAAGCTCCTGCAACATTGTTTTTTTTAGTGATCCAATAAAGGTATCGCCTGCCTCCTGCATCTTCTGCATTCTTTACAATTTGAATACGGATCACATGGCTAATCTTCCTTATTTGTCTATGAGATATTTTGATAATACTAATCTCAAAGAAAAAAGGATTGTTTTTTCTTTGAGCAAATTCCAGTTTTACATAATAATTAAAAAATAAGACAACATACCATTATAGTGTCATCTATATTGTTCAGCCCAATTTCCTTACTATGCTGCTCTACAAAGAGCCTTGACTTCAATAATTCTTCATATGTCAAATACACTGTGCATATATTACTGGCCCTACATGGTAGTGGGCCAGGATACTTAAGAGACCGCATCGTCCCAAGGACATCTGTCCGTCCCACCAGGGCGGATCGGAGAGGCTCTCTTATCATTCCATCGGCTAGAGAGGCGCATCTCTCTAGCACCAGAAAGAGGGCCTTCTCCGTGGCCGCCCCGGCCCTTTGGAACCTCCTGCCAACTGAGTTACGTCTACAGACAGAGCTCCTGTCCTTTCGGAAGGGCCTAAAAACCTGGCTGGCAGGGCAGGTGTGGGGCTCCAGGAATTTGGGGTCCCATGTTGGGTGGCTGATATGATGGGACAGCCACCCCTCCCTCACTCTTTTAAACTTTTAAAATCTTTTTAAACCTTTTAACCTTTTTAAATCTTTTAGATTTTTGTAAATTCAGGGTTTAATTCTTTTTTAATTGACTTTTAAGTAATTTATGAACCTTAAGGTTTTAATTTATGAATTTCTGTAAGCCGCCTAGAGTCAGGTTCGCCTGATTAGGGCGGGATAATAAATCTAAATAAATAAATAAATAAATTACAACTGGCTATATGATAGGCTCATACTGCCCGTTTCTTAAATGGAAAATAAGGCTTTCAAAAGAAACTTCACATGAAGGCGGCCAAGTGTGTGTGTGTGTGTGTGTGTGCATGTACACTACACATACAGAGAGAGACACACACACAGAGACACACACAGACACAGACACAGACACACACACACACACACACCTTGCGTTTAAGGCAGCGACGCTTGAGGCACTTCCACTGGCGCTTCATTCCTGGTTTCTGCCTCCGCAAGCAGATGACACAACTACCACAGTCTTCTGTTATCTTGCACGCCTGGCACAGACCACATTCAGGGCCCTACAGAAAATGGCCAGGGTCAGAGGAGGACAGAAAGAAGCAGGCAAGAGTTAAGTCTGGAGATGCTCCCCCTAAATACAGTGGAGAAAGGGAGAAAAGGGGGGAAAGAGAAACAGCCAAATTACTGGAAGAGGAGCCCAGGGAAGGGATAAGCAAGGAGCAAGGGGTGGTACCTTTTTGACAATCCTCAAGCATCGGCGCAGCAGGCATTTGATGCCAATACGGAGCTCGGGGCTCTTGGCACGCAGGACACACACACTGCAGATGCCGCAGTCCTGAGACATCTGGCAGGCTTGGCACACACCACAGCCAATTTGCTGTAAGGGCAGAGGGGTAGGGGTGAGGAGAGGGTCTAGGGAAGGAAAAACACGACCCACTCACCTCAACATTGTGCATTGAGCCAGCCAGTAAGCCTGGCTGAACCCACTGAGAATACCCTGAAGAATGTTCAATCTAACGAGTAACCTTAGCTCTCCAGGTCCAAGAAGAAGCAATCCCCTACAGAGTCAAGCTACTGGGGCATCAAGTAAGCCCAAGAGCATACAAAATGAAACTTCTTAATGGTTAGAGCAGCATGACAGCGGAACCAACTCCCTTGAGAGGAGGTGAGCCCTCCCACACTGGAAATATTCGAGAGAGAATTGGACAGCAACCATCTATCAGATCTGCTTTGATTCAGATTCCTGTACTGAGCAGGGGGGTGGAGTCCATAGCCTCAATGGCCCCTTCTAATTCAGTGATTCCATTATTCTGTATTATCAGATCTGAAAGGTTTGGGGTCAAGATCTTTCTCCTGCTAAAGAGTCTTCAGTTGAAAACCCCATGCAAAACACTGTCAATGCCATTTTAGAAACTTTATACTGTCTCACTCTTGTACCTGGTAGGCAAGGAACTAATGAAATGCACACTTTAATAGTTTCAGTGTAAGTGCTCAGTTCTACTGCTACCCAAGAACTGGGTCTGTGTTTCTGTACTTCTGGATGCCAACCCTGATGCTCCAATCCACCCCAGTACATGGTCATGTTGTGCAAAAATCGCTCTGACATTTTGACTTCAGTCTGGCTGCTCTATGAAATGGTTGCTAGAGTTTCCAGCCCTTTTTAAAAAGCTTTTTGACATCTGCCAGTGGGTGGGTATGTGTGAGGTTTTTAAAGCCATCCCTCAATTTGCCAGCCAAAGGACAGACAACAGGACTTATACACCTACATATTAAAAGGCACAGGAGGATTTTTAAGGACTAGAAAGGTGTTGGCATATGTAACTGACTGTAGGTCATCTAGCCAGCTGGGGACACCTAGAGAGATACACACACCAGCTACAAAGGGAGGCAGAGGGACACCATGGTGAAAGGCAGAATCTCATTATTCAAACAGGCACTTCCTTGTTCTCGCTCACACGCAGGCACGCACACATACACACACACACACGTGCAAGGTCAGGTTCTAGTCATGCATTTGCCTAAGGGTTCTCCTGAGTGGGTGGGATATAAATTCAAAAATTAAATTAAATTAAATTTGTAGCAGGGATGCACAAAATCCCTGCTTCTACCACCCAGACATAAGTTAAATTTTTTTGGTGAATTGTGCACAAAGGTTGCAAGGATTGTGAAAGCTAAAAATCCTCATTCGATCTTCACACTGAGCACGCAAAGATGGGACAGATTCCTGGTTGTGAAGACATTCAGGGGTCTGGGTTTATGTGCACACACACACCCATCCTCGCCACAAATTTAGGCCCTATAATGGGCTACACAAAGCAGAGTGACAAAAATCTGTATTTCACTACTACTGCCTAAGGCAGCAAAGTTGCAGATAAGTAATACAAATTTACCTTATAATATCTCTGCTCCCGGTTAAAATCTCTTCTCTGGTCTGTAAAGGAGAAGGGGGGGGAGGGTTTAAAGGAGCTCAAACGCCTCCCAAATGATGCAGGAAATAATTCAAGCTCATCAACAGGCAAAATAACAATCCTACGGGGCCCACTCCAGTCCAAACTTGCTGCGTGATTTTGGCACAGTCATATTCTCCTTCCTATCCCTACTTCACAGGGTTGCTGTTAGTATAGTATTGGATAGATCAAATATAAATAGTAAGTGAATGAATACAGTACATTAATGCCTTGGTCACCTCCAGACTCAATTATTGTAATGCGCTCTACATGGGGCTGCCCTTGGTGACCATTCGGAGGCTTTAGCTGGTCCAGAATGCAGCTGCTCAAGTTGTGATGGGGTGCAGACATTATGCTCATGCCTCACCCCTTCTCCAGGAGCTGCACTGGCTCCCAGTATGCCTCCGGGTACAATTCAAGGTGCTGGTTATTACCTTTAAACCCCTACATGGTAGTGCACCAGGATACTTAAGAGACCGCGTCACCCTGAGAACATCTGTCCATCCCACTAGAGCCAACCGAAGAGGCTCTCTGGTCATACCTTCAGCTAGAGAGGCTCATCTCTCTAGCACGAGAAGGAGAGCCCTTTCTGTGTCCGCTCCGGCCCTATGGAACCTCCTGCCAACGGAGTTGCTTCTCCAGATGGAGTTACTGCCCTTTAGGAAAGGAGCGAAGACCTGGCTGGGGGGGCATATGTGGGGAGTGGGCCAGACGGCCAACTCACTCACATGGCTCTTTTAAATATTCCACCTTTCTCCTCGGTGTTTTTAACTTGAATTTTAATTTTTATGTATGTGTTTTAATTGTTTTTAGTTGTAAAGCCACCCTGAGTCTTTGGAGGAGGGCAGGGTACAAATGAAATAATAAATAAATAAATAAATGATACAAGACCACATTTCAGCTCACAAGCATTCTTAGTTAGTAGAAGCCAAAACATTGCTCTCCTGAGATGCTTGCGCTATTCTGCCACCTTTGACTGGGAGTGTGTCAGCTGTCTCAAACCGAAAAGAACAGTCCCACAGTAAATATTCAAAGAGAGGCAGAAAACTAGAACAGGGAAAGGCCAGAGGATGTTGATTTGAGATGGAAATAATGAATACCAGGGATGATGAGCATCTACACAAAACCTCATGCCTCATCTTGCCACCTCAAATACCAACCTCTACAATCTGGGCACAGCCATCGACAGCGTCTTTGGGTTGGAAGCATCACTCCTGGGAACTGAACCTGACAGCTGGCACAGCATCTGGAACAGACAAACAGGGAAGAGTTTTTTTAAAAAAATATACTTTTCCCTTATTCGTCTTGATATGTCTTCAGACATAGTACAGTACATTCTTATTTACTGTATTTGCTGCCAGTGTAAAGCCCTAATGCAGGGGTTGGTAGCCTTTTTCGGTCAGGGGCCAGGTGAAATTCCCTCAGACAGTTGTGGGGACGGACTGGTGGTCCCCCTGCTATAAACATTGCCATAAACCCATCCACGGCTGCCGTAAACACGTTTACAGCTGTCATAAATACAGCTGCTGTAAACATGTCTGGAGCTGTCGTAAACGCGTTTGCCACTGTTGTAAACAAGTCCACGGCCAATTTTGGTGGCTGCTGTAGTAAAGCCGCAGGCTGGATGATTTGGTGCCATGGAGCAGATTCGGCCTACAGGCCGTAGATTGGCAACCCCTGCCCTAATGTCTCAGGATCCAGACATATCAAAGGCTGCTTTTCTACATCATGACCTAGGAAGGCATATTATCACCTGAGGAGGCTTTGCTTACATTGATCCAGAATAGGATTGGCTACCAACATGCCACACAAGGGAGGATCTTCTTGGTGACATGTGGGCTGGCTTTGGAACACCAAACTGGAAAGGTATTGAACACACTGAATTGCAAAGGACACTTCCCAATGCATTTTGGACACGTACAAAGGCAACTCCTAAACCTAAAGACTGCAGCTGAATCCTCCTAATGGAGAGAGTGCAGGTACACCGAACTCAAATGCTTGGTGGGTAGAGGAAACCCAGACTGCAATCCACTGTGACAAAAAAAATTGTCTAAAATCTTGTTGCCAGAAGTAACAACACATAATGCTGGTGATTATCATCACCCACAGTAATTCTCCAGAAATAAAAAAAAATTCAGATACAGTAAAACACCGGATAACGCTAAAACTTGGTTCCACAAGTCTTGGTGTTATCCGATTTTTAGTGTTATCCGATCCATGTTAAAATCCTATGGGATGGATCGGATAACATTAAAGCTCAATAGAGATACATTGTAACCGCACAGGCTTTAGCGGTTGTTATCTGATCCATCCCATAGGACCTTAACGTTATTCGATCCAATTCTCCTCCCCAGATTACTTAACATTATGCGATTTTAGCATTATCCGATCCAATTGTTATCTGGTGTTTTACTGTAATAAGTTCCAAAAAATTCAAGTTCCCATGAGTCTTGTAGGTTTCCTTTAATCTTTGGAAAGCTACTGAGGAGCATTGGATACGGAGGAGGAAGTCATTCCAAAAATCATCACTGGCAAAATGATTTTACCAGCAACGATGACCTCCAGAAATTAAAGCCTTCCCCACCACCACCTCATCCTGTTAACCCCAATGATTTTCCACAACAAAAAGGATCCACAGGAGGTTTTCAAACACTCAGCACAGCAGATAACATCTGCAGAATGGGATTTCAGCCAGCAGAATACTAAACTGTAGAACATGCTTGATGACATTAATGGAAACCTATTTCCCCACGTTTATTTGTCTTTTGTTCAGAACTCATGAGATTTGCTGGAGCCAATTGGAAGCAACACTGACATCAATAGTGAGCCCATAGGTCATAGTCCTTCTCTAAAAAAAGAACATTTGTGCATCTAACCTAAAACCTAAATATATATATATGTAATGTCAAAAACATAGCATCCAACTGGTCACAAGCTTATTCCTCAGCAACCGGCCCGTTGTCAAAAGTCCCCGAGTTAAATAAAAATGCCTACAGCTAAAGGACTCCTTAAAAAAAAAAAATAACAAAATAACATCTTTGTAATGTTTAACAAAAATACTGTTGATTCAGAAAGAATTTCTTTAAAACCCCAAGCCTTTTGATTCATGCCAAACCCAATAACGTTTTCATAACGTATGAGTTCTTAAAGAACAATTTAACAATGCAGCTCTTCTGAATTTTCATGACTAAATGTGAATTTGAATTCACGTCTCCGAAAATTTAATCTACCACAGCATCGCATTTGCTCTTACCTGTGTGTCTGAGCTCCATCAAAAGGATGCTCAAGCCCTGGCTACACAAACCTCAACTAAAAATATTGGAAAGCATGCTTTCAAAAGTTTCAAAGCACGGCAAAAGAAGATTCACATATTTTAGAAGGGGGGGGGGATTAAAATGTACCAGTCAGATATCTAGCAATTATCCACTCCTTCACATTGATTGATGGCCTTTCAGCCTGCCAAGAGAAAGGGACTATTTATTGAAGAAAGGGAGCTGATGTGATGCTTACGCTACAGTTTCCTCTGGACTGGTCCCTTCTACTGCGACTTCTCCCCCGTTTCCTGGGGCAATGATGGGCAGGTGATGATTCCGGTGACGGCGCTTGCGTGGTCTTGGCGCGAGCTGATCAGTTGGAGCTGGAAGTTCCAGCTGGCTGGTCAGAACACTGACGGGAGCCTCCTCCTCCATCGGCAGCTCTGGCTCTAACTTCAGAGGCTTCTGGTCCGGAAGGTCCAGGTCTGGAGGCTGCTCAGATACTTCCAAGTCGGGAAGGTTTTTTGGTGGAAGAGGGTCTGCTGTCACAGGCAGAGGGTGCCTTTTCCTATGCTTTTTGACTTCAGGCTGAGGGAAGGACATAATACTGTCAAAAACTTACTCCTGACCACCTGATAGGTAATATTGCATTTCCCAATGTCCAGATGGTTTATCTCCAAAACAGCAATGTACAAATACACTAGGAAGGAACTTTTCTAGACAAAGTGCACACTTCTTTTTCTCTTTCTCCCCCTGTCCAGTGCTAGGCCAAAGAGACAAAGGGTTTTCCCTTTCCTAATAAAGAAGGTTTGAAACCATGCAAGAGCATGCAGTAGGTGGAAATGACAGGCATAGAGCAACCTTAATCTATAGCAGGGGTGCCCAAACTACAATCTACATGCCAGATCTGGCCCCTGACACCAATTCATCCAGCCCACGAAGCCCTCATTGCTCCCAGAAGCGGAAGTAAAACGTTTTACTTCCGCTTCTGGGAGGAACAAGGGCTTTGTGGGCCAAATGGATTGGTGTCAGGGGCCGGATCCAGCCCATGGGACATGGTGACCATCCCCTGAACCATGTGACCAGCCCACGGCCTGAAAAGTTTGGACACCCCTGATCTATAGCAACAGCAATTACATTTATACTGCCCCACAGTACTTAGTGCATTCTCTGGGTGTTTCACAAGTTAATTAGCATTTTGCCCCCAAAACGCCAAGTACTCATTTTATTGACCTCGGAAGGAGGGAAGGCTGAGTCATCCTTGAGCCCCGGTCAGGACTGAACTCACACCGTTCTGGCGGCAGCATAGCAGTTTAACCACTGTGCCACCAGGAAACATTCTCCTTTCCTAATCCCTTTCTGCTTCCCTGGAGTCTTAGTCTTGGGGAGGTAACTTGCTAGGCTTCTTTAATGGCATTGCACCCTACCTCTTGAACATTGCTGCACTTAGCCCAAATGATGGACATGGGTACTTTACCAAACCAGCCAGCTGCCACTACTGCTCTTCTTAATCTCAACACAAAGTGTACTGAGGGATCGTGTAACCTCAGAATTCCTTTAAAGCTCTCTACTCATAGAGAACACCATGAAAGGAAGTTGCCTTTACAGTGAGTCAGATCCATCTAATCCAGTGTTTCCCAAATGCTGGTTTGTGGACTTCAATTCCCAGAAGCCTAAGTCATTTCCCCAAAGCACTGATCAGCCAATGTACTGACTTAGGTTTCTGGGAATTGGAGTCCACTTGTGGGCTGTGTACCCCCTGTTGGGAACCACTGATCTTGTCCAATACTGTTAACCCTAAATGGCAGTAATTGCTGCCTGGGGTTTCAAATGCAGCATCCTGCTGCCTGGGAATTTTTCTGGCATTCCTGTTGTTATGCTATACATGTACTAACCTGCTTTCAAAATCGAGTGAGATCAGTATGTTGTGGGTGGCTATGGTGAATTAGAATCCTTGATTTGCCAAGAGCTATGCTTGTGAAGGGAAAAGATGCTTCCAGCATTTTTTATTTAACTATGGTGATTTCTAAGTACATCAGAAAGTAATAGTTACATCACAGTGAACACCGTCCCTTGGAAGCTTCAAAAGCATATCATCAAAGAGTCACTTCCCAAAATTGTTCCCTCTGGAGCCTCTCACCCCATCACACAAACATATACAAAGACCCCAGCACCACAAATGAGAACGAGGGAAAGTATCCTCTGACAGCTATCTTCCACCTCCCCAAGATAGTTCTAGATACTGTTCTGAAAGTCAACCTAGATGCTGCAGAGGTCCAGCCTACACAGGCAGCATTGCCTCCTCCAGCAGGTAGAAGGGGAGCTCTCTAGCAACAGAAAGAAGTGACGGGGGAGACAATTAGGTTCCAGCTTCTTATGGGATTGTCTGCAATGCTAGAATTATAAAGCCAGGGGTCCAGAACACAAGGGGACTTGAATGGAAGACTTAAACTAATCCCAATGGCATATTGCCTCACCCAAGGAACACCCTCCCACCTTAAGCCTCTCAGCAATACTGGACAGGACTTCATCATCAGTGCACCAGTGGGTACGAGGAGAAAAAAGTAATCACATCCAAGCATGGAAAACTCATGGAACGGCTGTGGGTTAGCTCACTGAATGGTTATTTAAATTGCTGTTGTATTAAATTAACTGTCAAATTGTCAGGATCTATCACTGTTGTTTTATAAAATATAATTTTTTGATATAGGAGTAAATGACTTTAAGCATGGCTTTTCCACAGAGAACAGTGACAAAAGGAAATAGTACATCCAGGAGGTCAGAAAACCAAAGCAAAATACAAATTCTAATGTTTTTGCACATATATAGTGGAAACGTATATTTGGAGCTGATTACATACACAAATAGTACAAAGAAATTCCTAATACAGTAATAACATCTATGCTCCTGAAGAAGGCTATGAGACCATAGAAAACAATATATACTGTATGTACTCGAGTATAAGTATAATTTTTTAGCCCTCCCAAATAAGGTCCAAAAAAGGGACTCGACATACCCTGAACGTCCCAAAATGAGGTGGTGTGAATTCAAACATACATTTTTAAAAAGCACTAACACTGCCAAAAAAACCCTCAAAAACAAACCCACACAAATGTCTAAATTAATTAATTTTACCATACCTGTATGTTCATGTATTTTAATTACTGAAACTCACTAGCAGCTGCTACATTTTCCACCCCCAACTTATACTCGGGTCAATTTACTTCCCTAGTTTTAGAGGTCCAAATTAGGTAGCTTGATTTATATTCGGGACAACTTATAGTTGAGTATATACGGTAGGCATCATGAAGATGAAGATAAGGGAATGGCTACAACTGTGAGTAAAACGTTAAAAAGTAAAGAAAAATAAGCATCCCTGGTTCTCCCTGTGAAAAACCATTTTAAAAACAAAGTGTAAGATTAATTAAAAAGAGGTAGCAGGATTCTTGCTCTGGATGGCAAGTCTGATCAGAGTGTATGGCGGCTAATTTATTTCTACAAAGCAGTCATCACACAACTGTTCGGATAAGTACCTCTCCACCTGGATCAAGAAAAATCCCCTTCTTGAAATCAAAGTCTCTCAGATCCCGCGAACATCCCAGCAACTTTGTCAGCTCCACTCTGCTTCGGATCTTCTCTCCTCTAGGGCTACAAGAAGAGATGCAACAATTAGTTGTTTCAGGAAATTACAATGAACTCAGGAACGCCTCCCTAGGATTCCTCTGAACTGGGCTGTTCATAAGATCCGATGCAAAGCGCCAAGGAAACTCCCTAATCTCACAAATTGGATAGGAGGTAATAGAGATTATTTTGCTCAAGTCAGTGAGGAAACTGGAGGACAAGGGAGATGCATACAATTATGGAACATGTGTGAAGAAGGGTTTTTCCTCCTTCTCCTCTTGTTGTAATACAACAACCTGGATTCAACACTGAAAACGGTCCAGGAGGGATATGGTATGTTTTCACATTATACATATGGGATTTACGGTACTGTACTATGATATTCACTAGCAGAAGATGGCAACCAATGTAAACCACTGTAAAGAAAGGAATTGGATAAATTAACTGAGTTACCCCCAGGCTATCAATGGCCATTTGTCACGATTTATAACCTCCAGGCTCAGAGGCAAAACAGCTCTCTACAGTGGATGCAAGGGAGTACAAGCAAGATAGCATACTTGTGCTTATATCCTGGTGGTCCACACAACTCCAAAGTACATGCTTGACCACTATGTGAATAAAATGATGGACTAAGTAGTCCCCCTGGATCTGATCCAGCAGAACTATTCTTATTCTTTCATGTCAAGATCAAACTTTGGACTGCCAAAATGAAGCCACTTTCCTGCTTTGTCGTTGGCCAAAATTAAATCCTCATTGGTATATGTTTCCAGCAGTAATCAGCTGACCAGCAAATGAGCCAGATTCTGTATCTCTCCACATTCACAGAGTGTGTTGTTGTCTACCAGTAGCATGTTGGGCATGTTGGTCTTACATTTAGGGACTCCAACCCTCAAGCCTATTCAGGGGGCCGAAGTGATGTAGGGGAGGTTGAGTTCCTCAGCCATATCCTCCTTTAATGTTATTCCTTGTCCAGTGAGCTCCTTCCTCCATCTTCTACTTTGGTTTTGCTCTTGCATACCCTCAAGAATGTTTGGTCATGCCATAAAGCAATTCCTGGATCTGAGCTGGTGGACTTGGGGTTCACAGAAAGAGCCTCCATGGTGGATGCAATCGAGCATACCCTGAGCTACGGCAATCTTGTGTTGCCAGCTAATCTTTCTCACACCAGATGAAGCCAAAACATAACCATGTTCACATTCTAAAAGCTGTTCTGACAAGGGAGCTTTTTGTTTTCTAGCAGCACTTTCACAGTTGCCAAGAATCACTACTGCCATATGTAAACTGAACACTGTAGTTTAATGATGTAAAAGTATTTTAGCCAGAAGGAGAAGACCATATAATATACTGAAAGAGCAAAATAAAAATAGTGGTGTAATAACTTTAAAAGAGTAACACAAGTATTCACAGACACACAGCCTATTTCCTCAGATGAAAGTACAGTTTTGAGACTTCAAACACACACACAGCATCTCTGTTTGAGACTGGGATGATAACAGACTTCAGCTACACCATTAGAGAAATGAGAACAGGGTACACAGAAAGAACCTCCTCAAAGATCGTGGTGTTTTTTGAACCACACTCGAGCATATCCTGGTAATGACCACCTTGTGTTTCCAGCTAATCTTTCTCACACTAAGTCAGGCGAAAGGAACTGATGAATGAATTCACCAAAAGGTGCTTTCATTTGGCAGTTTCACATCTGGCCTACACACAGAAGAAGCAGAAGCAATGACAACTATATCAACATAAATATTCCTCTAATCAATAATTACACTATAAAAAAACCTGTGTTGTTGTTGTTCAGTCGCACAGTCGATTCCGACCCTTTGCAACCCCATGGACCATTGCCCTCCAGGCACCTCAGTCCTCCACCATCCTCCTCAACCCACACAGTTCTGTGCCCATTGTGTCTACAATACCATCTAGCCATCTCATTTTTGACTGCCCCCTTCTTCTTTTGCCCTCCACCTTTCCCAGCATCAAGGCTTTCTCAAGTAAATCCTCTCTTCTCATTTGATGTCCAAAGTACTTTAGCTTCATCTTTACTATTTGACCTTCTAAGGAGCAGTCAGGGTTGATTTCTTTAAGATTGACCTATTTGTTCTCCTCGCTGTCCAGGGGATTCTCAAAACTCTCCTCCAACACCACATTTCAAAGGCATCTATTCTTCAGCGCTCAGCTTTCCTTATGGTCCAGCTCTCACAACCACACATTACCACAGGGAATACCATTGCTTTGACTAAGCAAATTTTTGTTTGCAAGGTGATGTCTCTACTTTTCACTATGTTCCCCAGGTTTCTCATTGCTTGCCTCCCAAGAATCAGTCGCCTTTTTATTTCATGCCTGCAATCTCCACCTGCAGTAAGCTTTGATCCTAAGAAAGTAAAATCTGTCCCTGCTTCTACTTTTTCCCCATCTATTCTCCAGGTACTGATAGGGCCTGTTGCCATTATCTTGGTTTTCTTGATATTGAGTCTCAAGCCAGCTTTGCACTCTCTTCTTTCAACCTAAGCAGCAGCTTCTTTAGATCTTCCTCACTTTCTGCCATTAGGGTGGTATCGTCTGCATATCTCAAATTGTTGAAGTTTCTCCCAGCAATTTTGATCCCATACTGTGATTCCTGTGGCACAGGCCAAAATACTCTTGAATCATTAATGCTGGATTAACTCTGATCATTGTAGATACAGTCATGCAGCATATTAATACAATATATAATTATGTGACCTCAAGTCAATTCTTAGTGACCTTTTCCCTGCTTTTCTAAGTATGGTATTCAGAAGCAGTTTACCATTCCTCATTTCTAGAAAGTTTATTTATTTTATTATTTATTTTATTATTTATTTAGTTTATATCACCGCCCACTCGCCATGGCGACTCAGGGCGGCTTACAATCAGCAAAACAACACAGCATAAAAAAATTAATACATTTTCTAAATCAATAACAGATTTCTCTCTCCCCTCCAGCTATTGGTGGGTGCCCGGAGTATCTTGAAAAGTTGTGAGTATCATATAACCATGGTTCAAATGTAGCTCCCCCTGGGCTTCTGTGATGTCAAATGGCAGTTGGGATCTTGGTTGCCACCTCCTTCCTGCTCTTACCGGGGGGGGGGGGAGGTGGCATGTTGTTTCACTGACCTCCCCCTGGGCTTCTGCGATGTCAAAGTTGCCCTGGAATTGTGTTACTTTCTCAATTGTACACACGGTATTCTCCCAGGAGACACAGCGGGGAACCAAACATTTAACCTCTAGCTCCTCTACTCAATTCAATGACCTATTTCTCCAGCAGAGAACAGACAATATCTATGATATACAAATATGATATATAAATATGATAAATCTTTACATAATTGTATTTAAATATAAATATGGCATTTTCATCTTAAAACAAGTCGCCTCTAAAAGTGATGACACAAGCATTTTGCCAGCCTAAATACACAAGGAAAATTTGGCCAGACAAATGAAATTACCCCTATGGGACCCTGCTATTCAGGAGAGTTGTGAGTCAAGTTTTCATCACATCTTCTCCAGGGAATTTAAATATAAATCACCCTCTAATTCTACCCAGTTGCAAGATTCATTTGGGTTTCCAAATCTACCCTCCACCCCCATTCTCAGAGCCTTTAAAGAGGTAAAATCTTAAAGCTTATAAATGTTTATGATGTATATCAGAAAAGATGACAGCCTTTTCTTTTTAACCTGTTCACTGAATCCAAACTTTCATGCCAGAAGCATCTAATATGATAATGTTACAAACTGTGATTCTAAAACTGTTAATACTTTGTTGTTGTTCAGTCGCACAGTAGAGTCCGACCCTTTGCGGCCACATGGAGCACCGCATGCCAGGCTCCCCTGCCCTCTGCCATTCTCTGCAACCCACACAGGACTACGCCCATCTCATCAATGATGCCATCCAGCCACCTCATCCTCTGCCATCCCCTTCTCCTTTTGCCTTTGACCTTTCCCAGCATTTTATTGCTGAGAAGACGTTTTTTTCTGTAAAATGTTCCACCCCAAAAAAGGATAGTGGTGATGCTAATATTAATACTTCAGTGGACTGTCATTTTTACTCTCACCCAGCTTCTAAGTCTATTCATAATTCCTTTTACCCAGTAAAACAGCTAGGAATATAGTCACCAAACGCAAGAGGGATTCTTCATCATAGAATCACTGAGTTGGAAGGGACCCTTTAAAGCTATCAAGTCCAACGCCCTGCTCAATGTGGGACTCTGAATCAAAGCACGTATGGCAGATGGTTGTCCAATTCTCTCTTGAATGCCTCCAGTGTTGGGAGCGCTCACCACCTCTCAAGGCAGTTTTTTCCAATGTTGTACTGCTCTAACCATTAATATGTCTTTGATACTCAGCCTATATCTGGCTTCTTTAGTTTGAGCCCGTTATTACACATCCTGCACTCTGGAATAACTGAGAAGAGATCCCACCCCTCCGCTTTAAGACCATCTTTCAGGTATATGTATGCCAAAATGCTATACTTTCACTTTAAATTGTATGTTGCAATCTGGGCTCAAAAATGGGCTATACAAATAGTAAACTTTACAATAAACACCCAGGGTTCATTGAGGGGCAAAATACAGGACACTTAAGCTGAGCTCTTACAATTACATTCTCTTTGCAATCCTTACAGCCACCCAATAAGACATAACAGCATTACACCCATACTGCTAATTATTGGTATAGGAGGGCTGGCAGAAGTTAGTGAACTCTAGGCAAGGAAAAATTAGAAAAGAGATATTAATTAATTACTGGGTTTAAGTGGCATGTAGATAATTACTGAATCTACTGATGTAAGTGTTACAGAGAGCAATGGGGGTGGGGGAGACACTCACAAAGTACCGTATATACTCAACTATAAGTCATCCTGAATATTAGTCAAGGTACCTAACTTATAATAGAAAATAGATTGACCAGAGTATAAGTCGGGGTGGAAAATACAGCAGCTGCTAGTGAGTTTTAATAATTAAAATACATGAAAATATAGTAAAATTAATTAATCTAGACATTTGTGTGGATACGTGTTTGAGTTTTTACAGTAGTGCTAGGTTTTTTTTTTACTGTATGTATGAATTTGAACCACCGCAGTTTTGAGACCCTCGGAGTCGTTGACCCAAGTATAAGTGGACCTCATTTTGGAGGCTAAAAAACTAGACTTATACTTGAGTATATACAGTATAGACACCCTAAGAAGATGGAAGGGAGACAAACAAGAAGAACATACAGTGATGATTTAACATCAGACATTTCTAATAGTGGAACATATAAATATTCAGATAGCAGAAGCAACAATAATTTTGTTTTCTTCTGTTAAGAGGGGAAAGAAAAGTTAAAGATAACAGGAAAATTAAAAATGGTTCATCAAAAGTTGTGAAAAACTCTTGATGTTTCTTCAAGGCCCTCTGAACATCCATGAAAGCCTAAATGCTTTGGTTTTCTTCAAAGGTTACTAAGCAAGTGGCCAGGATAAAAACCAACCACAACAGACAACCCCCTTGCCCAGTGTGAGAGTTGAGGAGATAGAGGGTTTCTCCGATGCCTCTTACACCAAGGGTAATGGAGCACTGGTCCTCCAAATGTTTTCAACCACAACTTCCATAGATTATGCCAGTGATGGTGAACCTTTTAGAGACTAAGTTCCCAAACTGCAACCCAAAACCCACTTATTTATCGCAAAGTGCCAACACGGCAAAGGGGAGGGAGGAAACACTCCCATTGGGCTGCTGGGAAGAGGGGCGGGGTAAACTCTGTGCTGGGGGGAGGGAGGGAGTGCTTCCATTGGGCTGCTGGGCAGAGCAAATTCTGTGCTGGGGCAACCACATGGGTGCCCACAGAGAGGACTCCAAGTGCCACCTCTGGCATTTGTGCCATAGGTTCGCCACCACTGGATTGTGCTAAATAGGATTGATGGGGGTCTAAAACATTTGGAGTCCCTCTCCCCTGCATCACCCTACATTTTTTCCGTATCAGACCTCCAAAGTCATTACCTCATGTAATAGGTGTCGCAATGTCCAGGTCTCGTTCCATTTTTGCGCAAGACTTCGCGGCGTTGCCAGCCGGGCCCTAGTGAGGGGCAATCCACCCAGCCCTCAGTCATGGTGCCGAGCCAAGGAAGGAGAGACTATGGGATCAATAGTGAAAAAGTGAGAGACAGAGGGATCGTATGATGGTACCAGACAAACTATTCTCAATACAACCTGAAAGGGACAAAGAGGTCACCATCTTGGAATGCGGACAATAGACAGCATCAAAGAGGCCAAAATCAAACAAAACAAAATTTCAGACCATGCTGAAAAACTTATCTTCTTCCCCTACCCTTGTAGCTGTAAAATTTGGCATCTACACAAATTTTTCTTTCAGGCAGGATGTTCCTGGTCCTCATTCCTTTTACAGGTCTGAAGAAGTAAAGAGCTTCTACAAGAAAAGATGGAAGGAATCCACTATCTTCCACAAATCCTTATTCATCTACTATTATTGGGTCACCTTACACTTGGACCAGCCTTTGTCAATAAAGGTCAGTGTCGGAGGTTGGCAAAGCAGCTCGGTTTATTGATCAAGAACGAAGCCAGGTGTACACTCTGCAGATTACTCTTGGAGTGTAAAACCAGGGGGCTTATATAGGGTGGCTAACAGAAAAATTCTAACTCTATCAGTCCTTCCCCACTCTCCTCTACTGAGTATAATTCATGCTTTCACGTACACAGCTCACAAGGTATCCCAACCATAAACTGTATCCTGTCAGCTCAGTTCATTCCATTTCCTTAACAGCAAGCATTTCACAAAAGCATTACACTAGTCAATTTTATACAATGTTGTCCCAACACGATTACTACTAATCTTTGGCCTAAATCAGGGGTTGCAAACCTTTTTGAGTCAGGGTCACGCTCCCTCAGACAGTTGAGGGGACCGGACTGGTGGTCAACCCCACCCCACCATTTACGGCTGTCGCAAACATCCTCGGCTGTCATAAACATGTTTATGGCTGTTGTAAATGCCTCCATGGCTGTCGTAAACGCATCCATGTTTATGGCTGTCGTAAACGTGCCCACATGCTTATGGCCGTCGTAAACACATCCACAGCGGTCATGTTTATGACAGCCATGGACACGTTTACGCCAGCCATAAATGAGTCCACAGCCGATTCCGTGGCAGCAGCAGGTGGAGCAAGGGCGGGGACTAGATTATTTTGTGCTGCAGGCCATAGATTGCCTACTCCTAGCCTAAATCAATCTACCTACCTACCCATTGTTTATTATGCAGTTGTAGACCCAAATTAAAACAGTACAATGATAACAAAATAATAACCAATAAAATGTACACTTATTTATTTACAGTGTTTAGGAAAAAGTAATGGAAATCTAGGGCTACCAAAAGACATCAGAGTCTTTTGAAAATGGGCAGTTTGGTTGCCCCCGTCTGTTGGCTCATCTGACCCCTCCCTCTCTGTGTGTGTCCTGTTTAGTCTCTCTTTAATTTTTTAATTTCTTAATCTTTTAATCCTGATTTTTATACCATGTTTTATATTGTGTTTTTTAAAAGTTTTTTTAGCCGCCCTGGGTCTTTTTGAGGAGGGCGGCATAAAAGTTTGAATAAATAAATAAATAAATAAAGTGACACTGATTCTAGGTCAACACGGTCCATGTGAACACCAAATAGGATGCCTAGGTGTCTTTTGACAATTGTCTTTGACCTCCAGGAGGGTACAAAGCCCCTGTAGCAACATATAGTCAGGCATATTCTTTTGGGTTGCCAAATCAGCTAGCAAGAGCCCCCCGCCACCTGGGCCAGCTGGCAGGAGGATGAAGGATGGCGCATGGCATGGGCATCCACTCCAGGCAAAACGTTCAGAGTAGAATCTTAACTTTCTCTTGGCCTTTTAGACTCCTATTCTTGGGTGGGGGTAAAAAAAACAACCGCAAAGCAGATAACACTTATTTGAGAGTGTGTTTCTTTACTGCCCTCCTGGCCTTCCATCTTGTCACAGACTTCTCTTTCCTTTCCAGTTAGTGTAGTGTGCTGGACATCCCGCTACGGTAATGGAGTAGACCGTACAGCCAGCAACTCAATGCCAAATGTTGGATGGCAGTAAATAGCCCGACTCCCTAAAGGGGCCAATGACTATGGGCAGATGAGCCCCTTTAGGTGGGGTGATGGTCCCCTCAATGGAGGAAATGCCACTGGAAACCATTATAGTGGGTTCAATGGCAAAATGAGCGGAGGAGGAACTCTAACTCCCAATGGTCATGGAGGCGAAAGAGGCCATGCCAGATGGACTGGCTGTGAAGGCACATCTTGATAATATCCTCAAGGCTCCTCCGCAGTCCATTGCAGTCCTGTGTTAAATCCTGCATCTCTCATTTCATATGTGCTGCAGGAGGTGGCTCCGTGATCCTAGTGTGTGGGTCACTTCATGGCAAGCTGGGATCCACCTAAACAAATTCATACCAATGGCATTTTTCTTGCTTCAGGAAAAAATGCATTCTCATATACAAGTTGAAACCCACACGACTACAAGTATGCCAGCTCATCTATAGACTTTTAAATACTGTACCAGTTATTTTGTTCAAGTAGGGTAGCTTTATCAACGCTTACAATACCAGTACCTTGGCTCAGAAGGAGTTTGTTGTTCTTATCTTCAAGGCACTGGGGGAGTCTGACTTTAAAACTGCAAAACTACAGAGCTGCAAAGGGTGAATGCAGGAAGCCAGAATGTTGGGATTCGAACTCTGACATTCTGGATTGCTGCACTGGCTCAGGACGTCGGGGAAGCCCAGAAACAGCTTGGATCGGATCTGCCCACCTCCCTGGACCCGGCGGGGGGGTGGTGGTGTCAGAGACCCCAAAATTGGTTAAAAAACGGACGTTGGGTCCAGGGAGGTGGGGAGATCTGATCCAAGCTGTTTCCAAAGTTCCCCCACCTCCCTGGAGGCTGCAGCATGCCAAAATGTCAGGATTCAAATCCCGACGTTCTGGCTTCCTGCAGCCTCCAGGGAAACAGGGCTTTTTTTAACATTGTGTGATCAATGTATCGCACAACGTTAAAAACCGGATAACGACGGGACTTGTGGAACCAAGTCATAACGTTATCCGGGGTTCTATTGTATTACTGTACACTAGTACCTCGGATAACGTTAAGACTTGGTTCCACAAGTCTTAACGTTATCTGGTTTTTAGCATTGTGCGATGCATTGATCCCGCAATATTAAAAAAATGCCGGTTCAACCCCCAACCCAAAGGCAAAAAGCAAAGGCGAAAGAGATTTTCCCTGCCTCCCCTGCTAAAAACAACAGGGTGGGCAGGGCGAATCCCTCGCTGTTAGCCTTTGCCTTTGGGTTGGGGGTAGAACATAAGCGCTGGTTCAACCCCCAACCCAAAGGCAAAGGCAGAGAGATTCGTCCTGCCTCCCCTGCTGAAACAGAATAAGTCAGAATAAGTCAGAATCATCTTGATAGCACATCATTTTTATTATTTTCAGCTAAGGGACACCTTATTCCAAGTGCTTGCAATAATTACAGTCAATGTAGCTGCCACATTTCAGAGATCAAGAAACCCTGGCTTGCAGAGATATTTTGTTAAGCCAACTTTCAAAAAGAGTAAAACCAGTGATGGGATGTCCCCGGTTCCAGACGGATCCCTGGAACCGGTAGGACCAATCCCGGAGAGTTCTCCGGGAGGGGAGTCCACTTTTGAGGCGTCCGGTTCCGGACGCCTCACCGAAAGAATTTTTTTTAAAAAAAATCAGAGCTAAAATGGCTCCAATTGACTGCGCATGTGCAGAAACTCAATCTGACGCATTGCGCATGCATCAAATTGAGTTTCTGGACATGCGCAATCAATTGGAGCCAAATGGCTCCAATTAAAAAAAAAAATCTTCCGAAGCTGGAGCCGCCCCTTTTTAGAGTGGCTCCGGCAGCAGCAGCGGCAGCCCTAAGAGAAGGGCACCTCCCCTAGCCGGCCACCTGGCTCCCACGGGCACGTTGGTGCCTGGCCGCGCCGTCCGCCCGCGCCGCGCCCTCCTAGAGACTTGGGCAAACCCGACAAACTCCCATGCCCTGGGTAAGCCCGGCGGGGCCGAAAAGGCAACGGCCCGAGGAAGCAGCAGGCGCCCGGCAGAAGACGATGCGGCGGTGGCGAGCCCCGCCAAGCTTACCCAGGGCACGGGGGTTTGTCGGGCCCAAGTCCCTAGGAGGGCGCGGCGCGGGCAGACGGCGCGGCCAGGCACCAATGTGCCCGTGGGAGTTCGGTGGCCAGGCAGGGGCTGTGGCGGCCGTGGCCGGCTGATGCAGTGCCGGCCGCGGCCTTCGTAGGAGGAAACGGCCACAGTCGGAGGAGGAGGAGACACGGACTGGCCGCCGCCCGAGCCAGGCGCAGGAGGGGAGGGGGGTCTCGGCGAGAGAGGGAGGGAGAGAGAGACCCGTGTTCGTTCGGGGGCCGGCGGTCCCAGGTCGGCCAACGGAGGGCGGATTCACACGAGCAAAGGGACTTGCAACCGCCGCGCCCCGCCTGCCCGATGTTCGCCGAATTCCGCTCCAAAGCTCTGGTGGTCTGCTCTGGGTGCGGGAGGAGGAAGCAAGGAAGGGGCGCTGGCCATGAACTGCGCCGGGGAGAGCAAGGAGATCGAAGGTATAAAGAGCCGGAGGAGGGCGTGTGTCGCCGGGGCGCTGGGGAGGAGGAGGAGGATGGAAGAACCACATGGAGGTTCGTCGGCGCCAAGGAAGGTAAGTGAGGCTTTTATATTTAGGGTGGGTGGGTGATTTATTTGTGTTTTGGGTGGGTGGTTGTACTTTTATTTAATTTTTATTTTATTTATTTATTTATTTTATTTCTTTAAGTTATTTACGGGTCTGTGTGCATGTTTATTTTTATTATTATTATTTTTATTTTTGGCCTTGCCCACAACGTCATGATGTCATGACGTTGGCTCCGCCCATGATGTCATGACATTGGCCACGGCCATGACGTCATGGCGTGGTAGTAGAATTTTTGACATCCCATCACTGAGTAAAACATATGATTTTCTACATAGAACTCTCAAAACAACACATGTTGGGGGGTTTTTTCACCAAAATTAGCAGCTCAACTGAGATAGGCTGGAGGTTATCGGAATGTTTTGACCTTCTTCGTGATGGAAACAAGCGGACAGCTTTTCTCAGTTCATGCCTCCCACATACTGGATTCAAACACCAATTATGAAAGAATATACAGACCATTTGCACCGTTGCAGGATAACTGTGATGGGCATCAAAACCTTACTCCCATGTACTCTGAGTAATAAATGGAGTGAGTGAAGAAAGCAGCCTGTTTGGATATGCTCGGAATTGGCACCACTGAGTGACTCCAGGTGATGCCCAAACATTACACCACAGCAACTTTTGCTTTCCATGTACAGTACAGATATCTTTCCATGTAATTTACAAATAAAATCCGACTTCAAACATAATCAATCAAAATGGTTTCATCACAATCACAGTACTGGTGAGAAGCAGCCATTCAAAATAAAGAAAAGGACGAAAGCAAAGAGACACACATGCAGCCTATCAGCTGATTCTCTTCCAAACAGTCAGAACTGGAACAAATGAAGCCGGTTTTTAGCATACCATAGCTGTACTTTGGGGTGGATTCAGAGTGACTGCAACTACCGCTTTGCTTGCCCTACTCCTCACAAAAGTGGGCACCACAAGAGGCGGATAACCTCATGTTTCCGCTTGACACATTAGACGCGCATTACGGGTCCAGAAACAGGCAATGAGGTTAGCAAAACTGTATTTTGGAAGGACAAGCTCTCCTGCACAATGTTCCACTGCGTGAAAACATACACATCCCCTTTGTGTACTGTTAAGAAAAGGAAAAAAATTTGCTCATTTTTTATATGTGACAGATTTAACAAAGTGCGCTTGTATTCAGCAATTCCTTCCTCACAGGCCATATAAAAGAAGGTATTCATCTGAACTAGTTCTGCGTTATCAGGGTTAGGTGCCACATTTTCTTCTCCAGACTTCTTCCGTGTCTAGACCAGACTTGAAACTGCCAAAATGTAGCCACCTTTTGGTGAGTTCATTCTACAGCTGCTTTCACCTGACACAAGAAAGATTAGCTGGAAACACAAGGTTGCCATCACCAGTATGACTACAAGATCTGAAACTCTCACTTCAGGTTTAGAGCAATCGCAGTTGAAACTGTCATCTAAACTCCAAACTGCGGTTATTACAAATTACAATTTGATGATAGTTTCATATAACTATATGCAAGAATAGTCACAGTTTGTCCAGATTTAATCACTCAAAAGAACCCCATCTTTGGTTTAAAGCCAGGATGCCCAAACTACATCCCGTAAGCTAGATCTGACCCCAACACCAATTCATCCAGTCCACACAACCCTCATTGCTCCCAGAAGCGGAAGTAAAACACGCCTGGGCACATTTTACTTCTGCTCCTGGAAGCGACAAAGGTGGTGTGGGCCAGATGAATCGGCAATGAGGACCAGATCTGGCCCACAGGCTGTAGTTTGGGCACTCCTAGCTTAAGCAGAGAAAATGGCAGCCTAAAATCTATCTCATCCTGTTGCAAAAACATATCTGTTGTAAAACAGATTGCAAGGCACGCTTTACTTCCACTTCTGGAACCACGTGACTGTCCCGTGACCTGAAAAGTTTGGACACCCCTGGTTTAAAGTGTAAGTTGAGGTTCTCCAACTCCTCTCCGGAGATGAAAGGTGAGGTGGGAAGTGCTTGTGCAACTTAGGCTCATCCTGTTAGTTCACACAAAACTAACCTATGGTTCAAGACAGTAATGGGGTTTGGGGGCAATCTCCAAAGATCTAGGGACTACAAAGGCAGCTAATCTCCAGAAACCCTGGGCTATCTCTGGATCTCATAGGGCAGGGGTCAGCAAACTTGGCTCTCCAGAAGTTCTTGGACTTCAATTCCCAGAAGCCCTGATCAGCAGGTGTACTGACTTGAGCTTCTGGTAACTGAAGTCCTAGGACACTTAGAGAGCCAAGTTTGCTGATCCCTGTCATAGGGCTATTCCAACAATCCACATCATACAAAAATAATGGGGGTCATGGGGGGGGGGGAGAGAGAGACTCTAGTTCCACCAGAAGCCAAAACATTTCTTTTTTAAAAATTAAAAAAATGCCAGGCAGAACTATAAGGCTGCTCATAAATCATGGGGAAAGCCTCTAGTGCAGGGATTCTCAACCCACAGGCTGGATGAGGCCCATAACACCATTTCATGTGGCCCCCACTGCCTCCACCACACCCGGAAGTGCCTTGTGGTGGAGGAAGGGCAAAATAGCAGTCCAGCCCCTGAAGTTGTCTGAGGGAGCATGACCCGGCCCCTGACTTTAAAAGGTTGAGAATTCCTGCTCTAATGAGTACAAGGGAACTCTCCGAGCACTTTTAAACATCAGGTAGCATGCTGCACACCTCCGGTTTAATTCTACATAATAGCCAACTTTCTTCAATTTTCCCAGCTGTTTTTGCTTGTGTTGTACCACTTGTTCATGGGATACCCTTCTGACTGAAGATTTTCCTCACCCATTTCAAGTCTAAAATTTGGGGTTAACACCAGTCCCTCTTATGCATGGCCATAAACACAACAGTTGAGCCCATGTGCAATATACAAAGTGATTGCTGCTGCTTCCCAATAGATATCTGTTATATTTCTATTATGCAATGCTTTTAAACTGTTTCTATGTTTCTGTGTATTGTAAATACCTTTAGGATTCCCAGCGGGCAGAAAAACTATACAATAACTAAATATTTTGCTTAAATCAATAGCTCTGCCAGGGACATAGGTCTTAAACTCTGGATTTTTCACTTGGGATGGAGTAACAGACGTAAGTGAGGGGGGAAACCAATTGTTTTTTCTTAATGCTGCTTGTCAATATCCTGTTCCAGGAATACTGCTAAGTCTGAGTGGGCGAGTCAGTGGAATAAATATCATTTTACTGTCTGGCAGTTCACTTCAGCAATACCTAGAAGCTATTAACCACTAATGACACAAAAAAACAAAGATATTGATGCTAGGTAAAGGTCTCCCTTGCTCAAAAGCCAGTTGTATCTGACTCTAGGGTTAAGTGCTCATCTCTACTTACAGCCAAAGAGCCAGCACTGTCTGTGTATGCAGATATTTCCATGGATATGTGGGAGGCATAACTAGACACCAGAGTGCACAGAATGCTGTTTACCTTCCCACCGAAGTGGTCCCTATTTATCTACTTGCAATTTCTTGCTTTCAAATTGTTAGGTTGGCAGGAGCTCAGACAGAGATGGGAACTCACTCCATCGTTCAGTATTTGGGTCTCAAACTGCTGACCTGTCGGCCTTCCAGTCATCAAATTCAGCGTCTTAAACACTAAGCCACCACTAAAGAGATTGCAATTTATCACAGCCCCAGAAAAAGAGATCTACAGTATGGCTACCTAGCCCATATGCCAGGAAGTTTTCCATCCTGGAAAAAAGAATTTCCTGCAAATATAAGGGGCCCAATTCACATGGACAGATCACAGGAGAGTTGAAAAGGCATCCTATGATTTAGGTATCTGGCCACAAAGTCAGAGTCTGATAGTTCAATTGCCTGCTATGCCTCTCCAGAATAGAGCTAACCTGTTGAGCTCTAAGCAAGGTGCACATTCCATGGGTATCCCCAGAAGAAGGGAATGGTAAACCACTTCTGAGTACACTATACCTAGAAAACCCTGGAAAGGGTTGCTATAAATCATAATTTACAGCACAAGAATACTGATTAACTATTACACAAGCCAAGACAGCCTTAGAAGCACCAATGTGGAGGGTGCTGGAACCACCATCATAGGGTATCTCGCTACACAAACTCAATTCCCAAATCATATGGCACCAATCTGTTTGGACCTCCAAGACAGAAACTTGAAACTCATAGATTTACACCAGGCGTTTCTCAATCAACAATACCAATTCAACTACAATCAGTAAGAAGACAGGTGGAGAAAATAAAATAACAAACCGCCACAACTCATCACCTATGGCTCCCATCTGAGGTGATTTGAATATCTCATCAATGACATGCAAATCCACCTGGGTAATAATGCCTCTCTTGAACAGCCTCTGAGTGGAAAGCGTACTCTGGCTTACAGACAGAACCACCTGTTAGCATGACCAGAGCCATTTGGAATGATGAAATTTATTTCTAAGACAAAGAGTTGTTTTTCAAGTAAGCTCAGTGAAGACACATAACCAGTCTCTTATCTAAGTTCTAACAGACTTTCTAACAACGGGGAAAGAATGGGTCCCTGATCTTCAACAAGAAGCCCGGGCCACCCATGTTTACTTGTTATCCTCTTTGAATCAGCTCAGACCAGGCCTGACACCTAAGAGATAAGCTCAAACTTTGTAAACAGGGCTGAACACACTGTTTCATATGATTGGTCCACGTATATACCAGCTTGAATGCTGGACATGCATATTTTAGTTATTAATTTGTAGAAGCTTAATATACTGTACTAGTATTTCTGCTTAAGGACTACTTAGACATAGTTGTGTGCAATGTTTATCATATTTCGGGAATATAATAATGGTAGGAGGAATGGCAGATTATGTTTCTCTGGCATAAGTTGTTTGTTCACTTATATAAGATGTACAGTAAAACCCCGGCATACAACTACCCTGGGTTACGTTTGCCGCGGCTTATGACTGCACATTTAATTTTAAAAAATTCCCAGGTTACGACCGGTTTTCAGTTTATGACCGAAAATTGTGCTACAGTATTTTAAACTCTAATATGGTAGCAATCTTCCTACCTTTTCCACGCCACTTGGGGACCTTATCTGACAATGACAGCACCTCTGCAGCAGTAAGCACTGCACTGTGACTTTGGTGGAGGGGACGGTGGCCACTTTAAATTCTAAAATGGTTGTGGTGTTAATCTTTAAGGTGCCACATTTCTTCTATAGGCCTGAACACTCCCACCACACTTGTCCTATGGATACAAGTTCACTTCCTACCCTTAACCAGAGGACAATGACTGAAGGGATCAAGGCCAAAACAGTGACTCATCTTCTTCTTTTGCACCCAGATCAAATTTTGGACTGCCAAAATGAAGCCACTTTCTTGGCTTTGTCGTTGCCTAAACCTAGGTCCTCATCCGTGCATGTCTCTGGCAGCAACTGGCAGACCAATGAGCTGGATTCTGTCTCTCTCCTCATTCACACCATGTGTTGTCTGCCAGCATCCTCCATTTGAGCATGATGGTCATGCATTTAGGGCAGGGGTGCACAAACTTTTTGGCCCATGGGCTGGTCACACACTTCAAGGAGCTGGTCACTATGGCCCAGGGGGCCAGATGTGGTCCTTGACGCCAATTCATCCGGCTCACAAAGTCCTCGTCGCTCCTAGAAGCGGAAGTAAAACACACCCGTACAGGTACATTTTACTTCCGCTTCCAGCAGCAACGAGGGCTTTGTGGGCCAGATGAATTGGCATCGGGGGCCGCATCCGGCCCCCAGGCCATAGTTTGGGGACCCCTGATTTAGGGACTCCGATCCTCAGCCTATTCAGGGCCCTCCAAGCTGCGTAGGAGAGGTCAAATTGCCGCAACAGGCAATCCCTCCCCAAAGGGAGGCAGGGAGAGCTTTAGCGACCTAATGCATTCCTGCATTTAGAGCCCGACTCAGGATCCTGCCCCACTTACCACGGCCTCCTCCTCCCCCTTCGCCCGAGTTTCTTCCTGTACGTGGGAACACGAAGGTAACCGGTCGTGTCCCCCTCCTTCGACCCCAAAGGACCGGAACGAAGGAGACGACAAGCAACGTATAGGTGGGAAACACACTCCTCTGAAGGATTTCCCACAGAAGCCCCGGAACCGGAAATGACGTCTAAGGGCGGAAACAGTAAACATACGTAACTTCCGCCCTTTTTCAAAGGAAAGGCGGCCCGGCTTCGTTCGCTCGTTGGTTTTGGACTTCGACTCCCAGAAACCCGGGCAAGTAGACGCAGGCGACCGGGGATTGTGGGAAATGTAGTCTTAAAACATTCCGGAGTCCCCGTGGTTGTCTACTAGGATACCGAGAAAGGGGACTAAGTCGGTGCCTGTTGTTTTCTCCTCAGAAGGAAAGCAGGGCTGAGTTCTGCAAGGCTTCACCACCACCGCCGAGTCAAACGCGCCTGAGATTAAAGGTGCTCGGACTGCGGTGGCGTAGTGGTTATGATGCTGAATTTGGTGACTGCAAGGTCAGCAAGTTCGAGACCCGAGTGCTGCACGACGGAGTGAGCGCCCTTCTCTGTCCCAATCAAGAAATTATAGATAAACAGGGACCGCTTTGGTGGGAAAGGTAATAGCCAGTGGTGGTGGGCAGCAAAAAATGTCACTACCATACGGTGGGCGGGGCCTACTTCGTTGGCGATCTAGTCATGCCTGCCATGTGGCCATGTATACATCTGCAAACACAGGCAGCACTGGCTCTTTGGCTGTAAATGGAGATGATCACTGCACCCTAGAGTCAGATATGACTGGCTTTTGAGCAAGGGAGACCTTGAACCACTTGCAGGGACAAAACCTGACATCAAATTTGAATACCAATCAGGGATCTTCTGTTATTAGGTAAAGGTTCCCCTTGCTCGAAAGCCAGTCATTACCAACTCTAGGGTTCAGTGCTCATCTCTGTTAATAGCCAAAGAGCCAATGGACTTGATCCACAAAAGGTCACATTAAAATACAGGCAGCTGCTCACCAGGCATGGGAGGACGGAAGAGACGGCTCCTCTGGTTTAATAAATCCACATCCTTTATTTGGGAAGATTTTAAGTGATTATAAAAATGCATGTTATACGTTTTTAGCCTTGATCCTACATGGAACTTCCAATATGAAGGCCTGATATAAAGCACGGTCTCTATAGTAACAGAATTTTATATCAGCGAGTAAACAAAACAAAAATGACAAACGCACGCTATGGCACCTTAAAAAATAACTCCTGTATTTTAATGTTAGCTTTTATGGACCAAGTCCACTTCATCAAACATAAGAGTGGATTTTCATGGTATGCATTTATACATTTCATATAAAGGCCCAGATCGGTTGTACAAATTTGGTTGTTTCAGGAGACGGACATGTAAATCAACGAGTATTTACAACCAGTAATATGCAATCAGTTTGTCAGGTGAATCTCTGATAGAAAACTGTTTGAGTGGTTAGGTTTACAAAATAAACAGTCTAACGTGCATCTGACATTATACATCTAGTTGATGGGTTGAGGCACAGCTAGAGATCAAACTGTCCTGAAAAACATCCCTCTTCCCTCCACCACCACTCCATATTATTGAGTCTGGTATGCAAGATAAATGTAACACCTTAGTTGTTGCATTTTTAAATTTGATAACCCCTCCAAGCCTACAGCACCAAACCTTCTGCATCTCTGCAACTAGATTAGGTAGATATACAGTAAAACCTCTACATACGAATTCTTCTCCATCCACGAGGTTATTTGTATGCCAAAAAAATTGAATCTTGAAAACACATTGCATTACCAGAAAAGGCCAATAGATGTCACTGTAAAAAAATTTGTCAAATTTTTCCTATTAAAAATTTGTAGTTGGTATTGTAGACACAATGGGCACAGAGCTGAGTGAGTTGAGGAGGATGGTGGAGGACAGAAGTGCCTGGCGGACAGTGGTCCATGGGGTCGCAAAGGGTCGGAATCGACTGTGCGACTGAACAACAACAAAACCTCGCTTAAAGAGCATAATGCGTGCCACAGGATTGCTCTTTAAGCGAAACACCATTGTAAGTGACCAATTGTGACTTATGCCGGGGGTAATTGCAAACCCCGATTTATTTGTTAAGCAAGTTTTTGGTTTATTTTATTTGTTAAGCGAAGCGGCCATTCAGAGAAAATTCTGCTCTTTAAGCGAGATGCTCTTTATGCAAGGTTTGACTGCATGTCAAAAATTTTTTAGCCAGGTTTTCTATTTGTATGTCAATTTTTTTTTGTAAGTCATACTGTTTGTATTTCGGGGTTCCACTGTATTTTAATATCTGTTTTAATCATATTTTGTCAGCTTTGCTGCCACATAGTTGGAAATATTTAGACCCACTTCTGAAAGTCAGCTGGCGGGAGTTTAGGTGGTACTAGATAATATTTTCAATGTCTGCTCATTTCATAGGTTTTGATTTTGCATACCAAAGATATCCTACATAAAGTTAATTTAGTTTGTTCAGATGGCTCTAATGAGAACAGAATCATAATCTGCTTTGCCAGGGAAAATTATTT